>JAKEYF010000003.1:0-1253806 GCA_021527775.1 Lactarius sanguifluus | reverse complement strand
TTCTCAGTTCCAGTGCGCAGCCCAAACTCCTCTACGAAGGGCCGCATGGTCCGAATGACCGCTCCCGGAGTTTCTCATCATCCACGGCCATCTCGTTGACATCTCTCATCTTACTTACGCGCCGCCGATCTTCTAAAGAAGCTCGAGCCCTTCACAGGTATGTGACGCCCCTCGCGCCTGTCCAATTCCTTCTTGACCGCGTACAACGTCTTCTGCGCAAGCTTTACATGCGCAATTTCCAACTTCTGTAGCATTTCTTCGCGCCGCTCGAGTAAAGTGGCGAGTTCTGTCATCTTGCGAGCGATTACTACGCGCGTAATGACCGGTACCTTGTTTGTGTCGTGCTCGGAATCTGTATGGGCATCGTCTGCGCTAGACAGTCCCGGACGGTGTATGTGGTGCACGTGAATCGAGAATACGTTTAGCGCGGGTTGTTATACGAGTTGTTGACGAGCTGTTAAAGAAGCCAGTGCCGCGAGGATAGCACAGCAGGAGCCGACCGGCGATCGAGAGAGATAATACACGAAATAGTCTTCGAGCTCCTTTTCAGAAAGTAAGTCCAAGGGTACGTTCGTGACCATGATTGTGCGCAGCCGATGCCACGATTTGAGCGATCATCATCAAGTACTGGAAGACTTTCAAAAGGGTATTGGGGAAGGGGATGAGGATGGTACTGCGAGTCTTTTCGCGCTTGCGCAACAGAGGGCAGCACGTTCCGAGGCACGTTGAATCTGCACCTGACGGTGACGAAATGCACCTCTGCAGATCCAAACGAGGGTTGCAATCCAGGACAGAGTAACGTAGAAGAGAAGGACAATATGAATCCACAAGAGACCTCTGCCCTCCGTATTTCCGACAAGAGATGAGATGGATGCCCGTGTCATGGAGCGTTGAGAGACTGAGTCGTCTGAGAAGTGAAGGTGTAATGGGGAGAAGGATGGGAACAGTAGTGAAAGTATGCAGCAGAATAAATCGTGCTGAAAGAAGGTATATGAATTATACGCCGTCAAAACAACTGATCGACTTACTGCATGCTCGCAGGAAGAGTGAATAAACCGTTGCATCGAGCCCCCTGAGCTCGTTGATCTTGGTTTCGGGTATAGATAGGGCTTGCCTCACCCATGAGAGAGGCCACCCTTGTGGAATAAGTGGGGAAGGGTATCTAACAAACGTTCGAGATCTGATGGACAGTGTTGAGAAGAGGGACGTACTTTGCCCAAGACCTGCCTTGGTACAGGCTGAAGATACCGCATGTAAGCCCACCGCTTATCCGTACGATATTGAGTAAAACCCACTATCCAAATTCCCAAGACTCACGCCGTCATGAGTTTCAGGCTCATTACCACGCCGTTTCCGTTTCATCAACTCGTGAGATGTAATGCACAGCGCAGCGATGCATACTGCGATCACAGACTGATTTACCAGGCCGCTGCCGGCGCGCGAGGTGTGAGATTCAATTAGAATGACAATGATTTGGTCGAAGATTACCTGTAATCCTTCGAAAATGGCCTATCATTAAGGGTAGCCATTGCGGCAGGCGGAAGTCCAGTATTGGACCACCACGATTTATGAGGGTCGCAAGCGACTGGAGGATGGAGCTGGCACGCTGGTCTACACACCACACCACAACACCACAAGGACGTCACGGTGGATATCCCGGCCCGGTCGTCCCTTGACCAACTCGTGTCAGTCTCATGTCGTCGCTCAAACACGCAAATTCCTTTGTCCCGACTGCGCTTCTAATCGCCAATCTCTTTGGACTCTGGGTTTTCTTTGATGAGGACGTCCTCAAGGCTGATGGTACACCCATGTCGAATCTAGGGCTCCGACTGTGAAAGACTTTCGAAGGGTCCTGTCCTTTGTGTGCAAACACGGGGCCCTCATCTCCGTGTTTTAGTGGCCTTTATGCGCTTTGTCGGGACTCAAGACCTTTGTCTTGTCTATCTCCTCTGATCGAAGATGTGAAGACCTTGGGCAGCTCACCATAGATGTTGAGTTCTACGTCTCACCAATACGCAAGGGGCTCTACAGGTTTATAAACCCCCTTCTCGGCGCAGCAACTCACACCAATCAACTACATTCTCTCACCTAGTATTTTCTCTCTGCTCGTAATGTCGGCCTCGCTTCCCTCTGCAACGGCGTTGATGAACCATGCCGATGACCCGCGTCACATCATCTATTCCACTTGGGTCATCCCACACTTTTTCCCTTACATGCGAGACCTCCTGTGCGTACTTCACTAGACCTTGCGTGACCGCCTTCGTTTACCTTTCTCCATCTCTTCACAGCAACGAGCTCACGAAACAGCCTGCGCACGCGAAATTTGCCCGCGGCCTCTTGGACGCCGTCTTCGCCCCGCCGAGCAACAAAGGCTGTCCCTGCGTGACGCTCGCCGCCAACTTGCGCAGCGTTTTCAAGGCTTATGGCGAGGGGGGCGTTTCTATACGCGACAATCAGGCATGGAGCGCAGTGTCCGTCGCGATGGTCTACTTCATCCTCACCACCGACTTCTACTTCGCGTCGCCGATGACTGCGCCGATGAAAGCCAACCATCTCGCCCAGCTACGCGTTCTCGACTTTCCGGGCCCCAAGTTTCCGGCCCAGCTACTGAAATAGTCAAGATCCATCGTAGACGTTCGAGTCGGGTTTGGGTCTTTTCGTCCTATTACTTACCCCCCCCTGTTCGGTATTTATTGGCCAGTGTAACATGTATACTCTTGTTTAGAACTACCTTCGACCGTTTCGCATGTTCTGTAATCTGATTTGTTCTTCAATTCGAATCTTGTTTATTTTCTGTGATAAGTGGGCAGGGACGATGAGCCCAAGCCCATCAGTGGGGCGCAACGACTTAACCATCGCCGGCCAGTCGTTACAGACCACAACGGAGTGCGATGAACCCTAGAGTGTACGGTAGAAGATACGCGCATGATGCGCAGACACAGAGGTAGCAGGTTCATCATGAGCACTTTACGACGTGGAGCATCAAGCGGCCAGCATGTCATCGGGCGGAAGACCTAGACTTATATGCTAACGAACTTCTAAATTGGCGCGAGCATATACACTCTACTTCGTACGATGGATACGGAGTTTGTTGGGTTTATAGACAAAATTCTCCGAATAATTCTTTGGTGGTATCCTTTCTGGGGCAGGCGGTTGCCTGTGGTAGGTTAATCGTCAGCTCGACACACGCAGAGGAGAAGTGTACAGCAGATTTTGTACTTACACGTAGTAGTCCCAGCCTGGAAGCGACTCATCTTCAATACGGCTCTGAAAAATTAGGCGGAGACGTACCTTGCTTCTCGGCGAAGTGGATGGCATCCTCCTTGGATCGGAACGAAAGGCGGGTGCCTTGGACGTAGTCCGCCCTAGGTGGTCATATGAGTTCGACCGACGAAACGCAATTCTCAGAGAATTCAGCGTACGAGCTCGCCCAACCCATCAACGGGTTCTCCCAGCGTCCACCGCCCTGGCAGGATATCCCAGTCGAGGCGCCAACGCATCCCCTTGGCTCCACCGCTCTGCATCGTGTTGCGGGTAGGTTGATATACGCGGACGACGCGATGACGGAGCTCGGCTGGGGATTATGAGGCAGTGATGAATTCCGGAGTATTTTTCGGAGGAGGGACAGCTGTACCTGGTGCTCCACTGACGGTATCTGCGCTCAAAACATCCTTTTGTGGGATGGGGGCGATCTCAGAAGGCTCCTTCGCGGTAGTAGGAGCGGGTGTGGTAGGCTCCGTCGAGAAGGTGCGGACTAGCAACGACGAGCGAAATGGGACGGGTCTGGCAAGAGCCTCTGTGCAGGCTCGGAGGAGAGACATTTAGTTCAAGCAAGCAGTTCAGGAACACCTCCGTTTGCGCCCGACCACTCTGTAACCAAGTTTGGACAATAATTTCTCACGACTGTCCTATAATTTGAAGCACAACAAAAAAAGCGGGGCATCCAACATTTAATGGTGGTCCTCACGATCAATCATGATCATCTCGCGCTGTGCACCTCTCGTGCAAGTGATGCGAGTAGTGCCACGTGGATCAACAGTGCAACTAAAGGGGGATGTTGCGACCGAACCGCCGAAATGATCACAACCGTAAGGCAGGATGGGTAGGCAGAAAGCAGGCAGAGATACAGACGCTTCGGGACTAATTTCTCGCGAGTGTATTATATGTTTAGATGTGCTAGAAAAATGCAAAGAATGTTCCAAATAATGCAGGAATAAGGATTGTATAAAGAACTCCGGCACTGGCCGAGTTCCTTGATGAACCCGAAAGAGATGCGTTGGCGGGTGATGGAGGGGAAGTACTCCTAGGCGGTGGGCTAGGGACGGTGGTCGGTGTAACCCAGATAGTACTCGTCACGTTCGTTGGTGCGATCTGCGACGTGCCTGTGATGGGCGAACGTCATTAGTCATAACCAAGTTCACTAAATCCGTAATGACAGGACTCAAGACCGACTCACTCTCGAAGTTGCCACCATTTGCCTCGGCCTGGGCGATATCGTTCTGCAAAAGAACATTCGCATTATCTGGTACCATGGACAAGAATCCTATTCGCGGTGGATCGGCAGAAGGGTGCGTTAAGTTACCATAATAAAAAGCGACTAGGTTGCTGGTTCATTTGCGGAGAGATCAGTGCATGGCAAGCGATTGATTATATGCACACACTGACGATTTGAAGAACGGATCACCGAGACTCCAGCTGAACAGGGCCCCACTCTGTGGCGGATCTGTTGCCACGAGGTTATTAGCGACGCACGTGCTCACGTCTCCGATTTTGTGTTGTGAGATGAAATCACGGGGGTCAACAGGAAAAGTTTTGCCACCAATCTGGAAAGCGAGAGTGTGTGGGACCTTGCAAGGAAAGGTTGGAGCAGCGTTGGAGTTTGCGGTGAACGCAGATGAAACGCTTTTCAAGACGGAATTAACAACATCTTGAGGACCACGAATTACGCTGTTTCCCTGCAAAGAAACTTAACGTCGAACTGGCAGTAAATGCAAACACGTGACAATTACTGTATCAAGGAGAGCAGAAAGGGTCGGACTGGACCCGGTTAGTTTGGAGGCGGGTAATCGCTGGCCATCAAGCACGATGCCATCAAGAGGGACTTCCCAACGACTACCAACAAAGTGCCGACATTTCAGCGAAATTGCGATAATTGAGCGGGGCTATTTTGACTCACAAAGGATAAGTCTAGGGGTCTGATCAGTGGATCCATGCTTGTTGGGAAAACGAAACGAACCTCGTTGGGGGCAAAAGTGGGGGGGCTCAAACCCCCATCCTCTGATTTGTAGAGGCGCACTGGTACCCACGTAAGCGATGAGTTATCAATGCCATCAGGCAATTTCCCAATTGTTAAGGCGCCGTTGTTTCCGCTAACATCAATAGCATCACGTTGTAAGATAACCTGTAGAGGTGGTCAGAGACGTCCGGGCTGGTAGGCTGGGCGATGATTCACCGTGAACATAGGCTGCTCGAGGGCACCAGACATGGCAAGACGCGAAAGAAAGGGCCCATCGGACGCAGTGCCAAGGACAAAGTCGTCCGTAGTTGGCGGGTTATTGAACTATCAACATAACTTCACATCAGTAAGAGTTCATCCCTTAAGGACAAAGCCCGACACACACCTTGGCATTGATGATGGCAGTTTGTATTTGACTAGTAGTGTGTTTATACCCTTGAAACGCAAAGAAACGAAAGGTCGAGAACGCACCTCCCGCTCGGGAAGCCGAGCCCAAAGATCCCATTAGCTCCTTGCATGACGCTAGTGTTATTCGTGTCCGAGATAGCCGCGAACGGTTGTTGGGGAATAGCGAGTCCGGCGACCGTTGCTGTGTCCTGGGCGACGGGGCCGCTTGCGTGCGTACCCGTTGACGAATCGCCATATAGTAGATTAACGGATCCACCAGCAGGCTTGATATTTGCCGAAGGGTAAGGGGGCATGTTCGTGCTCTCGCAAACAGACGTTGTGCACGCGCTTGAGACCACCCACAGGTCGCTCGAACCAGTGTCTACATGAATCAACATGCTCAGTATTCAGCCATTAAAATTGCTTTCGTTAACGCACCGACATTCGCAGCAGTGACTGTTTCCCCAATGGTTACGGCGACAGTGTAGAACCTAGACAACGAAATCAGCGGTCGTCGGCCCAACCGTCGAGGTCGGTTCATACAAATCAAGGGAATCTCCTAGCCCCGTACTTCCCGAGTACGTTCCACGCTTCAGTGATGATCCCGAACGAACCACCCTTCTTTGAATTGGTAGTTCAAAGCCGCGTTTTTTCTGCACAAATTCGCCTCTTGTTGAAGGGTCGACGGGTAGGGCGAGAATCGAGCTCGGCCAGAATACAATAAAAGGAATGCAAAAAGTAAAAAAGTGGATCATCGAAATGACGAATGGCGACCTGCGCACGAGAAAGAAGATGAACGAAAAAAGAAAGGAAGGGGTAAACTGGGGGCGATTCGATGGTGACCGTCCCAAGAGAAAGCCCTCGGGAGAGGCATCTTGTACTAATACGCTCTGTCATGATGGTGATTCCGGACATTCGGCGAGGCACGTTGAAATTGCTGTGCACGGAACCTGATTTTCAACTGGCTCGTTGATTGCCGGTGCCCAATCAACTCGCATCCGAGTCTCTCATGGCCAACACCACCGTACGTGGCGCACAAGCCATCCATGGTCAAAACCCTCAGGTAGACACGATCTCTTTTGGCCTTTGAGGCGTCTGAATGCATCTAGTTCTTAGTCGAAACTGTCATTCGAAATCGTATATACGAATCCGCGTATTGGAAGGAACATTGCTTTGCGTTAACGGGTGCGTTCCGCACGTATCTATTTTTTGCACGGCCCAGGCTAATATTATAAGCAGCGGAGAGCCTTATCGACCCTGCGATCAAACTTCGGTCCATTGGCGGTGTTTACGGGAACCAAAAGCCCACTGAATTTTTATGTCTGCTCCTCAAACTCTTGCAAATTCAGCCCGAAAAAGAGATACTTCTCGAATATCTTCAGGCGGATGAGTTCAAGTGAGCGCGTTCTCGCTCTTCCAGAGGCTCTCCACTGATTGCCGTGTAGGTACTTACGGGCCTTGGCAGCTGTATACATTCGCATGACCTTCCCGGCGGTGGATGTGTATGAGATTCTCGAGCCTCTTTTAAAGGACTATCGAAAATTGCGTTACCGGGATCAGTGTGAGTACTCCTTTTCCGTTACCACACAGCATATTGTTAAACTACCTTCAGCTGGCTATTACCTCACGTACATGGATGAGTTTGTTGATCTATTATTAAACGAAGAGCGCGTATGCGACCTCATCCTGCCACGTATATCAAAGCGTGCGGTCCTTGAAGAGAACAGTGAACTGGCACCGCGCCAAAGCCGACTGCTCGCTGCCATGGAGGGTAAAGACGAAGAAAAAACGAGGGGTCGTCATCGAAGCACTAGTCGGGACGGCAGTCACAGTTCACGGAGTGCTCCGACTCCATCAGCCCGAAGCAGGAGCCGCAGCGGGTCACCCTCACAACGCGGCGGGAGTGAGACGCGCCTCGCCTCGCGGAGCCCGACCCGATCTGTGTCCCCTGCGGGGTCGGACGGTCGTTTCCGTTCGCGCAGTCGCAGTATCTCTCCGGATCGGATGTAGGGGTTAAGGTAATGCTACTGGATCCTATCATTAAAAGCGCAGGAAAGCGCGACTCAATGTATCATACTGCACCTTGGGCACTCTGGTTCAGTGAACGGGAGAATGAACTGAATTTATTGCAAGATTTATTGTCACTAAATATGAAGTGACTGAAAATTTCGGCACTACACCCGCCTCACCACCTCAGGACGCTCCGTTGTCCAGAGAGACCAGTGACAGTCCAGTGACCGAATTTGAGACCGGTCCAGAGCGGACCGGGCTGTGGGGTGACTCAGACACTACGGCCACCATCGCTCTGTGTTATGGTCTTGCTGTAGTCTTATGGCCACGGCTCCCATTCGCAGACATGTGTGGCAGAAATAGCACACGCCAATCGGACGTCGCCACTGTGCTCCCTGGTGGTCACTGTGTCGGGTCAGGAGTGTCACCGTACCACGTCCAAGACCACGTCACAACTCAGATGGCCCTACCCAGAGCTCTGCGCCCTATCATAGCAATATGCGGAGCGACTGGTGTCGGGAAGTCAAAGCTAGCCGTGGAGCTCGCCTTAAATCTAGCCAAGAGATTTGACACCCACGGTTGGAAAGGAGGGGTGGTGGTTAATGCCGACTCCATGCAGGTGTACAAAGGTTTCGACACCATAACGAACAAGATACCTCTTGGAGAGAGAGAGGGAGTCGATCACGTTCTCATGGGTATCAAAGAACCCACTGAGCAGTACGTGGTCGGTCAGTGGGTTCACGATGCAACACAGGCAGTGAGTTCGTCCTCTGGTTTATCTAGCCCACTTCATTTCTGTAATCGTCTGCGCCCAGATCAACGACGCACACCTGTCGAAAAAAGTTCCCGTTGTTGTTGGGGGGACCGCGTACTATATCCAGCATCTCGCCTTCCCCGGTCGGCTTTCTGTTGAACCGGAGCAAGTAACTGACTCACTCTCGCCACCACCACCTACTAGACCACCTCCCTCGGATATGCTATCGTCTGCGCTATCACAAATCACACCCGATATGCACGAGTTGTTCGACGCACTTCCAGAAATACCGCCATCGGCGGCCGAGGAACCTGGCGCCGCTCTTTCCCTGTACAATCTCCTGCACGCTCTAGACCCCGATGTTGCTTCAAGGTGGCATTGGAGAGACACCAGGAAGGTTCTACGTAATTTACAGATCATGCGAGATACCGGCAAGAGAGTGAGCGACATTTTTAAAGTACAATCTAGCATGACTCCCGCACCTAAGTGAGTACCAAAAACCAGCGTCGCGGTCTCTTCTTACCCCAGAACAATACAGATACGACACGCTATGCTTTTGGCTATACGCAGAACCGGAAGAACTCAGGCGTCGATTGGACATACGTACTAATGCTATGCTTCAGGTAAGTCAATGAACGACAAGCGGCGACTCCACCCTTTCTTAGCGGGCACAGGACAATCTCTTAGACGACGTTCGCGAATTAAGGAGTTTGATGTTGCCATCCGAAGATAGCTCTGCTTGTTTTACAGCTGGGGTCTACCAGTCCATAGGTTTGGTCGATCTACTACAGTGAATGAGTTACAGCTGACGGTCATTGGGCCAGGTTTTCGGGAATTTCATAAATACCTTTCTGATCCATCGCCATCTGAGAAGAAGTACCAGGAAGCCGTCGAGGAAATGAAGACTTCCAACCATCAATATACCAAGAGACAAACTTCCTGGATTCGTAACAAACTTCTTCCAGCTGTACAGGCATCAAAAGCCGCGGAGGGAGGGAGGCGTGCTGAGGTGTATCTGCTGGACACAACAGGTCTGGGTTCCGTCCATTTTACCTGAAATCACGGGACCGACGAATGACCGACGAATTCATTCCACAGAACCCGGAGAATGGACTTCTGCGGTACGGGACTTGGCTATTAGTCTAATGGAAGGTCTGCTGAACAGCCTACTTTCGTCGACTTGAGAGAAATGACTTTGGACCCATTTCCGGATTAGCCTTCCTCAAGTGTGAACCATTGCCTGATCCTCTCACCCTGTCGTCAGCAGCAAAAACTATGCTTTCCGTTCCGGAGAGGGCCACAGAGTAGGTGTTGGTTCCCGATTGGTGCTATCAGGTCGGTCGTGCTAATCGCTTTCAGTCCGACAGCGGTATTGTTGGCCCGTCGGAAAATCATATGTCCTGTCTGTACCAAGGACGAATCTCAACCGGTTATGATCGAACAAGGGCGTGAGTGGGAAGCACATGCCAGGTCCAAGGTTCACAAGTATCTGCTCGCAAAACGTGTGGGCAACCGGCACGTTTCTGCTGTGGGGTCTGGAACTGGATAAGTCCAAGTGCAATTACCCTGTATCGGATGAATCGATGTCGATTCGCTCAGCGTCCTATTCGGACCTTGATAGATTTCTTGGTTCTTGGACTGCCCGTGCTATTCGTTCCTTGGTAGATTGATAAGACCGAGGGTCCCTTCGATAAAACTTAAAGACTCTTGTTGATTCGCTTGTAAGCCAATGTAGGGTGCCGTGTGCGCTCTCATCCATGAGCTCCTCAATTGAGTCTGTTCCAAGTAGGTAGAGGATCAGTCATCTACAACGAAGCCGTTTGAAACTAAGTTGTTTACGGAGATAAGTTATTTACGGAGATATCGATATCACTGGCGGTAGATGGTGGCGTGCAAGCTGTAGGGTGTAGGACAAGACAAGGCGCAATTCACCCTAAACCCCATCGGGTTAATGAATAGAAGAAATGGCGAATCGTCTAAACAAATCTAGGGCTATGATGACGCCAGTACAAAAACGTCTGCAAATCGCAGCGAGTAGGTATGTAATACATACAGTATGACATATTCTGGTCACGAACTAATGTATAATTTCGGATATGATTAAGAGATACGGCAACCGATCAATTGGGCACATATTCCTGGAGGGACAGGATGAGGGAATGGGGAGAAGCCTCGGAAAAATGTCATCGTCACGGTAGGGTGCTAGTGCCACAAGTGCACTAAAGCGGTACCCTTCAGGAGAGGAGGGTGCCAACAACAAGTGCGCAACCGAGGAGGCTGAGAAGGGAGCCAAACTCGCGCAGGGGCACGAGGTCCGACATCAGGTGTGTCACCGATTCGTATCTCGAGGGGATGGTCAGCACACGGCTACGTCTCAGCGCACTTTCCACCTCGCTCTCCGATGTCGACGACGATCCGGCATCAGAGTCGTACTCCTGGCTTGAGCTCGAGCCCGAGCTCAAGCCAGATGACGACGAGGTGCGGCGCGGGACAAGTGCCAACCGACGAGACCATGGGCTAGTAGGGCTAGTAGGGGAGCGTCTATGTGAGGGGGGCTGTGCCGGCAAGAAGCTAACGGATGGAAGCTTCTTCTTCACCGGAGGATGAAGGAAGATGGTGTCAGTTTCTAAAGATAAGGGCACGCGGCATGTAGGACAGCGCCCATCCGACCCTGACGCCAATAGCCACTGCCGCCGTCTTGTTTCAGCAAAAGTCACGATTGACAGTTACAGAGTTACGCAGACTTACATCTGACAAGTGCTGATAACAGAACAGTTGCCCGCAGCACCGAGATTTGTTAGGTTTCACGGCCGACTCAAAGCTGTGCCGAATAGTGGAGTCAGCATACTTGTGAGCGAACGACGCCGGGACCGAATAATCTAACGCACCAGATACCACACACATCGCGCATCCCTCGACCCATAGCTATTCCGTTCTTACCGTTCCAACTCGGGGGGCGCGGTATACGGGTGTGCCCCGAGTCGCTGGTGGAGTGAGGAGCGACTTGGGGCACCGCCCGAGTAGGATTGGCATCCAAACCGTCGCACTCCTCGACAATGCTCTCGAGAGATGCGCCCGCGCTCATGCGAGTTCGGGAGCGCGTACGTGGAATACGCCGCGGGATGTTGATGGGTGAAGAAAGAGGAGATGCCTTGGATTGCTGGGGAGATCGGTGGAGATCAAGGTTTAGTATCTGTAGACAGTATAATGATGATAGATAGACTACCTGGGAAAACGTTGCAAGGGGCAAGGGGGATGTGGGGGACAGAACCTGAGCCATTCTTCGTAGGAGTGTGGTGGTAAGATACAGAACGATGAGGAAATGAAGTGGTGACGACCAGTGCCCGCTCGTGCCTTTGATAGTGGTGCCGGGAGACGGACGGACCGGGTCTTAAGCAAGTCACACAAATGATTCGGAACCAACGGGGAGGGACCAATCAAGATTCATCCACGTGACGGGAGGATCCGACAGATGTGGGTATTTGGCGATCAATACGCCCTCCAACCAAGCCTCCAACGCAGTGCATGTTAGGTCATCTCCGTGTCCGGTCGCATGTGGCACGCTGAATTGGGCCGACTTGGTAAAACAATTACGAGTGTTGAGCGCCGAGGTTTGACCATCCAATTGAAGGCGCCAACAAGACAAGACCATTAGATGGACAATAAACCTAAAGAATGGGAGACAACACTTTCAGACATGTGTCTGACCCTGTTTTGCGTCTTGCGTCTTGTGTATTTGTCCCGCCATGACGCCAAACTCTCATATTCAATTGATCGGATAGAGTTTGTCGACCTACAAAAGTGGGTGTATTATTGGGCGTAAAGATCCAAATTGGCGAGTCTGGACAGCAACTTCGCGCGCTCATCGAGTAACGCAAGCGCATGCTGGCTAGGAGATGTGTGCCGAGTAATTTGGTGCTTCCCTGACAAATATGGTGGCATGCGCGGTGTCTCAGGCTAAAGGCGTTTGGGTGGTGAATCTTCGGCTCGGCTCTGGAATGAACATTCGTGCGTTTTCTCACCTTTTCAGTTTCAGACTGCGCCTGACGCCTCCTCCTAGTCGCTTTGCGGGCTTCGAATGTTCGCAGCTCCATATCGGCATCCACTTCTTGAATGTAGCCGTCGTAGCGAACAGCGCTTGTGGAGGGGTCATCCGAATGTAATGACGTAGAAGCGGCTTCAACCCGGGAACAATCGCAGGATGCACCGACAATATCCGACGAGGACGTCTCGACGCTATCACGACCAAACGACCTGGCCTCGGCATACGAGAGGTCTTCGTCCTCTTGAGCGAGGAACGATGGGTCTTCTATTTCGTGGATGCACTGGGGCTGAGGCCGATGCCGGTGTCTATGATCGGGGTCAGGTAACATTCGTTCACTTCTTGGTTGTGGTGCCTCTGTAACTTCGCTATTTGCTGATTGCACCGTGGTGTCGGACTCCTCATATTCCTTGTTGAATGAGTAGCCGCTGACTATACTGTTCGAAGTAGTGGATCGCGCCGAGGGGGGAGCCAGGTGAGATGTCTCGAGAATGGGTCCTGTGTTTTCACCTGCAATCGACAGTGGTCTAGGGGGCTTGCTAGAAGAGGCATTCTTTGTAGGGAGTAGACCCATCTGCTTTCCGAGCCAGCAAAGTAGTTCAGCTATGAAAACGACCTCTTCCCATTCACCTGCAGCAAGGCGCCGAGGGTCGATGTCACTGAGGCCGACGTCCTCATTGAGAACATCTGTCTCAAGTACGCCAAGGAATATTTTCATAGCTTGTACCTTGGCTACATCGCTGCGTGACTCGCGAATGGAGGTGGATATGGGGAGACGGGACTGAAGGAGGGATTCAAGTATGGCAAGAAGTAAAGATGGTGTGAGGTCGAGTGGCGTGTCGAGTACGAAAGGAAGGCCGAAAAGGTCGAGGAGTGTATTGAGCGGGTCGACGAGGGGAGAAGATGAGTCGAAGGCGGCCAACTCTGAAGACATGTGGGGTGGCGGTGAGTGGAGAGTGGGAGACGACGAGCCCCACATTCAACTGCAACGCCGATGGCCGTCTTCGAATACGTCGACATTCCGGCCTCTGCAACTCTTCTACCATCTGATCTGAATCACCACGCAGACATCAAAGTCCAACCTTCGTTCCCGCCCACGTCACACGCTGCAGCTGCAGACGGCCAGACCTCTCCATCAAGTGCACAGCGCAACGTCTTTGGGAACCTCCCCAGTCTGCTGCTCGCTTCATCCCTCCAAATCTCAACAATCCACTCTCCTGAAAACCCGCGGAATGTCTCTCAACTTATGTCCACCAGGGATCCCCTCTCGGTTCCTACTACCACAGTTAATTTCCGCAGGTTTATCAGTAAGATAGGCCCAGTGTTTTGGCTGCAAGATAGAATCGAAGAGATTATCACCTGGAGGAAAGGCTGGAAGGTCACCGCGCTATGGATGGCCGTATACAGTTTTCTCTGTCAGTTGGCTCTGTATTGCACTGGGTACAACGAACGTAACACACCACAGGCTATTACCCCCGATCGATCCTTTTACTCCCCAACGTCCGTCATTCTTGCGATAATTATCGCATCACATCCTCAACGCGCGAACCCAGGAACCGGCTCTTTCATAATAGAAGAAATCCAGCCTCCACCGCGTGCTCAGGCCCGAGAAGGCAGCGCAGAATGGCTCGCAAACATTCAGGGCATCCAGAATCTCATGGGTACAGTGTATGTAATCGCGTTGGTCTCAGTCTCGGTCAAAGTCACTGAACAGTGCCCAGTGCCGATCTCCATGACGCCGGATTTCCTTATCTCCTCCACCTCATGTTTGCCACCCCCTACACACCATACATCTTCAGCATCATCTTCTTAAGCACGATCCTTGCTCTTCCATTTCTGTCTTTCGTTCCCCTTCGCCCATTGTTTCTCATTGGCGGCCTTGTCCCGTTTGCCGTCACCCACCCTTTCATACAGCGCACGTTCTCGCTCATCTTTTCGGCCTTGCCGTTCCGTTACTGTCGTGCGCGCCTTGTGCGTCTGATCGACAATGACGGACTCAAGGACCGTCACTGGCAGAGTGAGCTGCGCGAGGTCGAACTTTTCGAGAATGAGCGCTGGGTCCCGGGCGAAGGGACTGGGTGGAGCAAAACCAATCTCAAAACAGGCGAGCGCGTAGCATGGACGCGTGGGCGAGATGGCTGGAGCGGCATCACCGCGGACGGAGGTGGCGACGTCAGGTCTGTCGTATCCTTCTTCGGGGTCTGGCTCATTCACACGGTAACAGCAGTAATCTCACGTTCCTGCTGGAGCCTGGCTGGCTATTCGTCGAGACGGAAGATTGGAGGGCCGACGTCGAGGCTAAATGGAGCCAAGGCGGTGCGGATGACTGTGAGCATTGCTCGTTCTTATTCGGTTCTACAGTCGTATTTATGCTACCCCCATATCACAGCGGCATGGGTTTATACCAACGACGCATGGCTCGAGCCCCATGCCTCGCCAGTAGCCGAATGGAAGACTCAAGGTTCGATGACAAGGAGAAGGCGGTGGACGAGACGAATCTACCTAGACCCGACAGCTTCTGCTATATCGTAGTTTTGCAACATAATGGTGACGACACACCACTGCAAATCTTAAAACTAGACAATTTGTACAGGAGTTTTCGACCGCATTTTTTCCTAGGGCTATTCTCTAAATCGTGAGCCCAGAAGCGAACCTGAGGTCTGTCCGCAAGTGAAAGTTGCATGGTATATGAAGACAATATAATAACGACGAAGCAGTGAACATGAAGACGCTAAATGAGCAAATCGGCTCAAGACAACGTCGTCATAGGTACGTAATGCAAGAAAGCTGATGAACAAAGTCATCACCTAGGGTGTCTCTGGCACTCGGAGCGTATAAGTCACAAGAACTGTCGAATCTTTCGCATCCCCGTAGGTCGCTCAAGGATCCCTTTCTCTTCTGTCTCTTCCAACGAAGGGATGCCCTAAATGATGTATTCAGTTCCCTGATGATGTGACATAGCTAGGAATAGGGATCAACTCACTGTGACAAAATCGAGTTGCGATAACGGATGCTTTGTTCAGAATTATTCAGGATCGATAAGTAGGCACGACATCTAAACAAAAACGCACAATCTTTGTTCTCTTAATGATCTTCCAACCGACGTACGACAAAGCAAATATTGGCAGATTTATATCTTAAAGAGAAATCATCAGCTGTTTGGCATAGTCAGGTTAATCGGGTACATACACGCCGCGACAAAGTCGGGCCCATTGAAATGCCAGAATACCGATAATCCACTAACGAAGATGAAGACGATCGACCTTCAAAGGGCATCTTTATAACCCCGAGTAGGGAAACACGATAGATACGCACGCACCAGAAAACCACATACATTCCAGCATATGGTTGGAATATAGAACGGTAGTAGACACCATGGACCCCATCCTGCCCAGTGCCCTGAGCTTTTAAGCCCATAATCTGGGAAGATGTCAAACTTAGCGGGAACATTTTGAAGCTATGCCTACAAAACCGAAGATAGGTGATGCCGATCATCAACCAACTACGTCACAAAGGGCCGTAAGTAGGATCCATGAGGAGAAGAAACAAGCCGCATACTTAAGGAGGCTGCCAACCGCGCCTGAGAGCATTTAGCCCACGAGATCAATGTCAAACCACGGGAGTAACCTACTAAGGTTAACGAACCAGCTGAGGCCAAGTCAGTCTCTGCTTCTTCTTTCGAACCAATCACATACTTAAACACTTTACCCGAACTGTTATTGGCATTCAGAAAGGCAAGGAAAGAGAAGATGCCCTAAAGAAGGGTCATGAACTGTTAGATGTCCCTATGGGCGGATAGATTGTTGAGCGTACGCCGGTGAGAATCGCGACGTAAGGCACGCCGCTACGAGTCACTTTTGTGACGAATTTTGGGGCTTGACCTTGGACGCCGAGTGCGAATAGCAATCTCGACGATGAGTATAACATGCCGTTCGCAGATGAGAAGGCACTCGACAAGACCAGTGCATTCACGATATGAGGGAGCACTGAATCGAACGGAATGTTCTAGAGTGTCACACGGCGGGACGGAGCACCAACCTTTAACGCCCGCCTGGTTGAAAACAAGCACGAAAGGTGATTGACCCGCATTTCCCGACTTTCTGCAAGATCGTACTAAGAGAAATGTAATTCTAAAAAAACGATAGGACTGACTTGAAAAGGTTCGGGTCGTTGGACGGGATAAGCATCCCAACAACAAGGCCCGTAAGGACCTACACTAGTTTCAATACACGAAACCCGAGAAAGAGACGACTCACATAAGCAGACGAAAATTCGGAAGAAGACAGTAGCGCATCGCAGTGACCATATTATTTCGCGGATTACGTGTTTCAGCAGCAGCGCTGGACGATGAATCGGTCAAAGAGAGCCCGAAGATGACCAGATGCCAAAAAACTGACAGCGTGATGATTTCCATTCCGCACATAGAGAAGGCAGCATAAATTATTCCAAGCAGTAGGCCCAAGAAGCGCCCAAGAGCTCCAGGTTCGAGAGCTATAAGACAAATGTATTGGCGGACAACAGCAACTAAATAGTTAGACGCAACTTACAAGAAACGAGGGGACCTGGATGTTTCCAGTACTGTAGGAATAAGCCAACGCAGGAGGAAATGAGCACAGCCTTCGCCTCACCTCGAATCCATGACTATTGATGTCAATCAGCTCGGTGACGGAAAGACTATGAACACGAAGTCGAAGATATACCGTGTATGGTCAGGACCCCCACCCAAGTTGACGACGAGGCCGCCGATGATCTTCGATGGGACTACAGCTCGGTAGATGCAGTAAATATAGGACAGAACCCACCAAACCAACCACGAGCATGACTGAGAAATATTAGGCACGCGAATGGAGTGAGATTAAAAACTAACGTTTCAAAGTAGCAAAAACAACCTCAGCTATATTTGGTCTTGATCACCGATGTAAATGCGAATCAGTCGGAACTACTCACTATGACCAAAAAACCTAATTCGTGAAGGAGTCGAGTCAGAAGTATTGAACTACCACAGAGTCACAGACAGACCATACCTTGCCCCCAAAATATTGACAGAATAAACGGCAACGATCAGAACTGCGACATATATAGCTACGTGGTTGGACTGCAAGCGCGGATTAGGTAGAGCAAAGCGTGCCAAGAGAAGGCATACATTGTGGTCCCAAAAGCCTATTAATACTGCTGCCGCGGTTATCTCTGCGGGAAGGGTAATGGCACAGGTCTGTCATAGGCTCAAAACCAGGGTCAGGAGGAAGAGCAGGCCTGGAGTAAAACGCACATAAAAATAGTTCTGAAGGGCCAAACTTAACCTAATATTAGAGAAACAGGAATTCAGCTTACCCATCCGACCTAGACCGATGGACAGACGGATCAGATGCCAGGTCAACCCAACCAACGGCTCAACCAAAAGCTTACAGCGAAACCCAATGCGGGATCTACCCAACGAGCGGCTAACCGGCAGACTTAGCCACGAACGTGTGAATATGAGGTCCTACCATAATGGGAAAAAGATCCAGAAATTGGGGCGAATACAGCCATCTCCGTAACGGATACTATTGAACTACAGAGCGCGGCGGCTGACCATCAGAGCGCAACGGAGATTGTGAGGAACGTACGCAAAGGCCACGCTTCCCACGAGTAAGAAGACCAGGAGAACACCCAAAGGCCCTGTCGTTGCGAGGAGTTGGCCTAAACCTAAGAAAAGACCGGTCCCGATAACACCAGCGATCTGGTACGCGTCAAACATCTGGAGTTTATAAGTGGAGACGTGAAAGCACCGTACAGCGAACCTAATCATCGCGAGAGATTCATGGAAAGGTGAGTACAGAACATGGAAACCGGACGTACATCTGAACGTGGATACCACTTAATTTTCTTTGCACCTTATCGAGGTCCGCTTGGTAAAAGGTCGCCGTGCTATTGAAGCCTCCATCGGCGTAGGAACTTGCAGGAAATTGGAACTCCTTGGTCTCCACATCCAAGATGGTTCCGGGGACTTCCATCGTCAGAAACTCGAAGGGAACAAGTGAAGTGAGGTGTAAAACATTTTGACTCCCATAAAGAAGCAAAGCACCCGCGGAAGCCGTGGTAGGAAGCACTACTAGTAGAAGTTTATGGTAAGAGCGTACGCGGCGTTGATCGCGTGCGTTGATCGGCTGATCCCAATTGTTGCTCGGTCACTCGTTTGAGAATCGGGCCAGTCACAGTCACTTATCCCCTAGATCGTAGCCTGCCGCTCTCTGATCGAGGTTCTGTCGTACCTCTGGTCGACGTGCGCACCATCGCAACTTACTCTATCTATCCTGTTCTTCTGCTACCAAAATGTGTCCATATCCGGAATATTTCCCAATGGCTGAAACCTGTGGAAAGTTCTCTAATAGCATCAGACGCATCACACCCGAAAAAATTATCGTGATACCTTGCATGGGTCGGGCCCATTCTGGTCCGGATCCATCTCTGGCGGAAGCAAGTGCTTTAACAAGTTGCCATGTACGTACGTCCGTGACTCGTACACAAACCCATCGCATCACGGTCCCTTCACCTTGCCCTTCACTCTAAATTTCTTGTGATTCCCCACGAAAGAAGCACAACAAGCTCATAGCTTAGTGGGGTGGCAACCCAGCTCGGGTTTATAGTCATATGAATAGTATCAGAGCACTGGGCCCAACCACGGGAATGAATGGTTTCCATGAAGGCAAGCATGAAGGAGCACTGCAAAATTCGTGAACATTATTTTTCCTCATACACCGAGGATTAGGTACCGATCATAGAGAAAGCGCGAATAAGCAGGCCTTTAATTAGAACGTCGGAAGGCATTATTATGCACTCAGGCTACGAAGGGACAAGGAAAGGAACCTTTATTGGAATTGGGATGTCACGAAAGTTCTAATATTACTAGTACTTATAGTAATGACCAAGTTACAGTAGGAAATATCCCTTTTTGATCTCTTGCGGTCGAAGCCGGATCGTTGGTGGTCTTCGTTTGCATTACCGGATTACCGGGCGGAAAGAGAATGCTTGTGACTCGGATGGGGTACAGTCTGGACGCCAGACAGTGATTTTTCGATGGCGTCGATGGCAATAGTTGGAACACTTCCGACTCCGACAGCCATCATGCGATGCAAGTACTGCTATGACATGCTTATATCCCTCGTCGAAGCAGTCTGCTACTTGAGCTGCTACTCGAGCTGCCCTTCGCCAATTAGCGCTGCGACACATTTAAGTTGGTACTGGCACCACGTCCTGCCTGATAGACGTGTATAAGCTCTCGTACTTCGTCGGAATCCGGGCACCAGATTTTGTATGACACCAGCGGACACGTGGTTGGTAACTTGGGGGCTTTATTCGAGCTCTCGTTCGAAAAAAGTAAGATAGTGTGTACGTGATACCCCGGCGCCTGGTCGAGCACACGCATAAGGGGTGGCTCTTAATCTCCTTGAGCCTTTGCCAGCCTTCGCATCACTGGCACCTACTATCGCGAACTCAATAGCATCCACTCAAGCACGGACATGTCCTTGCGGTGATTTATTATAATGTGGGAGGAACCATTTCTCTCATGGGTGCGGTATTCATCGATTGCGGTCGGAGCTCGTTACTCGACTAGAGCTAGGAACGGTCCGAATCTGTACGCTGCGCAGCATTGAAAGCTCCAACTCCTCCCTTCCCCGACAGCCGCTTCGTTCAACCCGTTGTTACTAAGTCGTGGTCATCTCATCGCAAAATGGCGTCGCAGAGTCGCGTCACAGAACACCAGTACCAAATCAGTCTGTTATCAAGAAATTGGGGACCCAGGGAACAGCTCAGCATTCCAGAACGCCGTCCAAGAGAGAGCAAGCCTCAGCAATCGCAGAGGAAGTGGTTGAAATCTGTCATGCTTTCAGCATACGTGGGGCAAAGATCGGACGGTCACGCACGAAAGGGGTTTGAAAGGGCTGGAAATGATTCCCCGCAATGTCGATACATTTCACTGGTGCGCCGACAATCTTCTCCCAGCCCACTATCGCGGAGAGGCGGTTACTCCTATGCGAGAGCCACTCGGGGATCTCTGGACCACCACTGGGACAGTAACCTTCGCAGGAACGGAGAAGCACCAGCTGCGGGTAGGGACCACTCCCCATGGCTGGATCGTAGCTGACGAGAATCTGGGAATTCATCTGGAACTGCCCCTTGACCAGCAAGCTCCTGCGGTTCGAGGAAGTTGAGTTGGGGCCATCAAACTTTACTATAGAGTCGATCAATTCGTCAGAAAGCGGAACGTGGTTAAGTGGGCTGGGTGAGTCGATGAGAACAACGCCCTTAACCACGACGCCGGAATCCAGTAACTTTCGTGCGACCTCGAAGGCAATTATGCCTCCGAAGGACCACCCTGTTGCATACAATGTATTAGTGATGTGTCTCGGAGAGAATATCTGGTTCAAACCGCCAAGGAGGACAGGTCCAAAGCCAACTGCTTCCTTTGTGTATTTGGCGTATGCGGCGGCCATCGATACCACAGACTCCCAAGGTTGGCTACCCATAAAATGCGGATTGTAGATACCCCAAAGGTCGCGATTAATCGAAGGAAGACTGTGTGCATATTCGACGAGACCGCTTCCGTCATGAATGAGAACTAGAGGTGTTGTTCCAGGTCGGTCGGCTCTCTGTACAGAAATAGGGATTGGTTCGGAAAAGTGAGCAAGATCCGAAGAATCCACAACCCGATGCACTGCGCACGGAGAGCCAGAGCACTTATTCGCGTCGAGAGATTTAGGGCACGCAAGAAGTCGACCAGTGATGAATGTTTGCACAGCCCTTGTACTATTATGGATGGCGAAGAGGTTACCCGGCAACACTATGTCAAAGTGAGACTGGAGAGCGTGATGGGCCTCGATAGACGCCAGCGAGTCAAGACCGAGCAAATCTAAGTCAGCATCCTCCGGTAGTTTGCTCAGCTCGAGACCGAGGACGTCAGCCAAAAGTGCCTTCACACCCGACTGGCAGCCGTTGTCTCCCACATCTGGGCGTCTCACCGCAGGGGCACTGCTAGAGAGAATTGCTTCGGAATCTACAGGGCAGCGTTTTGGAACCGCAGATTTCACTATAGTCCCGTGGTGTTGGGGATCTATTTCAAGTCTCTGGAGGCCGTCATGTACTTCAGGTGGTAGAACAGGGTCCGGAATAGACCAAGACTGTTGGGTTACGGATAGCACATCGATGGCATTAGGAAGAACCGGAGCCGCTGCCAAAGCAAGTCCGTGTTCCAGAGTAGCCAGCGGCACTTTTCTGAAGAACGCGCCTTTGACGTACGTGACAATCCGGTTGGCCTGACCCGGCTGGAGCATATACAAGTCCGCAAGCATGTCACCTCCGGGGAGCCAAGCATAATTAACGTAGACGCCGTAGGGAGCACCAGCGTTATCAATGAGGTGGGGAATCACTTCTACGAGGGCCACTTTGCTGCAAATGAACGCGTCACCAACAGTCCCATGCATGTTGCCAACAAAACCGGCGACCTGGAGTATTGCATCCATGAGTACAGGGTGAATGACAAAACGGTCGTCCTGAAAGTTGGGGGTGTCTAGCAGCTGAACCGTGGCATAACCCTCTGTGTTGTCCGTGCTTATTGTCAACGTCTGAATGACGTGGTAGTCCTTCCCATAGGTCACGATGGGGGGAAAGAAGACTTCGTAAATGCTGCTTGTGGTAAATAACTTGTTGTCGCTTCTTGAGATAACGGAAGTGACCCTATGGGAGACAATAGGGTTGACAGTGCCGAATTTTAGAGCGGTGCTTGAGGATGGCCGAACTTGGAAACTTCCGTATGCGTGCGTCTGACTCCCTTCGTAAGTTTCTGTGGCCACCTTCCATGATCCTACATCCTCGGAATCGAGGATGACAGTGGTCTGGATAGGATAGCGGGCATCCTCGGCGTATATCAACGGCCGTGAGAAATCGATGTCATGCATAATGACAGAGTGACCGTCGAGGCTGCCGTGAAGAGACAAGATAGAGGCTTCGATCCCCGCTAGCGCGAGCTCTTGATAGGCAGACGCAGGGCATAAGGGTCGCCCTCTGACACGATGACCGTACATCACCTTGGAAAGATGAGACATTGGAGTCTTGTACATATACAAAATGCCGTTTCTTGAAGGCGAGGGTTCTAACCATGCGTGAGGGACGACCCGAGGAAGTTTGGGGTCCCCCGTTTCTGGCGCTGAGTGGGTAGCCTTGTATTTTGATAGTGTCCCCTCTTCAAAGCCGACCCAAAAACTTGTTTTAGACCAGGGATAGGTTGGGAGAGAGGTGTTCGACAAGGATGGCAGGTGGGAAAACACATTTCGCCAATTGATTTCAAATGGAGAAGTATATAAGCGGGCCAACGCGCTGGATAAGGGAGTCCAATCATGTTCTTGTTTACGCATTGAAGTTAGAAGCAGAACGTCCCGCCGAATAGCGGGATGCCGCCTTAATGTAGGCAGGACCGTAGCTTGAGGGCCCATCTCAATCCATGCGTCTATAGTGGGCAGAACAGGGCTAGCAATGGACGCTCTGATCCCACTATCGAATAAGACAGGTTCTGTACAGTGGCGAGTGTAGTATTGCGGGTTGAACACGGAGGCGTCCCCTGGAAGTACAACTTCTCCAAAGACGTTGGATATGATCGGGATCTCTGGAGGAGAAATTGTAATGCGCTGCGCCAATGAGGTTAGTCCATCTTGAATAGGTCGCATTGCACTGCTATGGTAGCCGAATTCTACTGCGAGAATAATATTCTTGCAATGTGTCGTCTGGTCTAGGTGAGACTTCAAAGCCTGGAGTGAGCTAACGGGTCCCGACACTACGTGATCATCAGGCGAATTGTAGCATGCGATGTTGATAGCCGAGAAGTCCGACGACGACGCTAGGACTTTGCCAATAGCCATAGCGTCGAGATTGACTGCCATCATCCCAGTGGATCCCGGAAGACATTTTTGAATTATAAGATGAGCTCGATTGGCAACCAAGATCAATGCATCCCGCAGCGTCAGCACCCCAGCAACGGTCTGCGCAACGTATTCACCGAGACTATTCAACAAAGTCAGAAATAGAACGCGCTTCTCCGTGGTAGTGTAGTCACTGACCTATGACCAACCACTAGGGTCGGGGTGATGCCCCAGGATATCCACAACTGGGAAAGTCCATACTCCAGAGAGAAAGTTGCAGTCTGATAAACTTCCAACATTTCTATTTTTGACAATTTGTCACAGTGCCGTTCTGCGGAGATGACTTGCACGACGCCGGCAAATCCCGAGGTCACCAGGATAGAGTGGCATCGATCAATGATACTCCGAAAAAGAGGTACTGATCCGTAAAGTGAGCCCCCCATCCCGAAATATTGCCCGCCCTGGCCAGAAAACACGAAGGCAGCCTTTCCATCTTTCCTAGTTATTCGAACATGGGATGGACTAGATAGCAAGCCTTTAACAAGCTCTTGGCTCGTGTGAGCTGTGAGCGAGGTGCGGTATTCGTATATCTGGCGGCGAGCAGTTAGGGCGTAAGCAATGTCGCTGAGAGGAGTATTTCTGGAATCTGGGCCATCGAGCCAGTCGACCAATCGCGAGCGCATTTTGTCAAGGGCTATTTCCGTCTTCGCGGATAATCCGAAAAGGTAGGACATGGCGGAGGGTTTAAATATCTTCGTCGGTAAGTCGGGAGAAACGAATTCCTCCAAAAGAAGGGCACAGTTCGAGCCAGCAGCACCAAAATTATTGAGGAGCGCCATACGTGGCGAACTTTCCTCGACAGGGTTCCACGGCTGACAAACAGAGTCGATAGAGATATGGTCGGAAGTAAGTTCTGATATGCTCGGATTCAGGTTGACCAAGGATATGAGGCGTGGGATAGTGCGGTGCTGCAACATGAGAAGAAGTTTGGCGAGACCAGCAGCCCCAGAAGCGGCTTCTAGGTGGCCGATGTTTGCCTTGATTGACGTAATGTGGACAGTATGTTTTGCTGTGCGACAAGCAGCAAATATACGCCGTACGCTTTCTATTTCGCTCGCGTCACCAGCTTGTGTGCCTGTGCCGTGTGCCTCTATGACGTTTACACGCCCTGGGTCGACGCCGCTTCTCTCGAAGAGCTGTTGGAACAACTTGACCTGAGTGGGGATATGTGGCTGTGTGATCGAACGCGCCGTCCCGCTTTGATTCACTTCCACCCCACGAATAACGCCGAGGATGCGGTCGTTTTCGGCCTGTGCATCGGAGAGGCGTTTCAACACAAACAAACCGCAGCCCTCACCTCTGCAGTACCCATCAGCGGAGGCATCAAAGACCTTGCACTGGCCAGTTGGGCTTAGAAAATGTGCACGGTCTAGACCTATGAACGCCTGGATAATGCCATCGAGTCTAAGTCTATGACGAGGAAGGTAACTTATCATGCGCTCACATCAGGGCTGGTAATCACGTTGACCCCGCCGGCCAAGGCAGCATTGCAATCTCCATTTAAAAGCGCGCGACACGCCTGATGTATAGCCACCAAGGACGATGAGCAAGCCGTGTCTACAACCACAGATGGGCCACCGAAGCCCATAGCGTATGAAATCCGTCCGCTCAGGAAGGCGCGCAAAGTCCCTATTGGTGACACGTGATGTTTAGTTGAGCGATCACCCATAAACGGTGGCGTCACTTGCCAGTGGTGTAATAAATATCGATGTTGTTACGTAGGTTTTGTACATAGTCCCCCGTAGCTGCACCCACGTAGCATCCAAATGTCTCTGGATTGAAGGACCGTGACGCGTTTGGAACGTACCCGGAGTCCTCCAAGGCCTCGTAAGCTGTATGGAGGAGAATTCTGATCTGCGGATCCATGCTTTGCGCCTCTCGCGGCGAAACATTAAAGAATTCATGATCAAATTTGTCAACATCGTGAACGAAATTGCCGGTGTGTGCCTTCATAGAGCGGCCGTATTGGCTAGTTGCATAGTCACTGACCCGAAAGCGGTTCACAGGCACCTATAATCATATGAGACATCTGTCTTACTCGCAAATCTGCAGCGGCGAAGAGATGATATTTGCTTTACCTCCGTCACCGTATTTAGTCCCTTCTCCAAGGCCCCCCATAGCTCCGATGTACTGGGTGCCCCCGGCATGTTCACCGCCATACCGACGATAGCAACATGATCCTGAGGGGGCTCTAAGATGGAAAGACGATGCATGATCTTCGGCTACCAGGTTGTGCGTCACGAAACGACCAGGCTGAAGTGCCTTTTCTATGCTTCGAATTAAACCAAGACCAGGTCCGATGTTGACAAGATGCGCAACTTCAGCTCTAGGAACAGACTGAGCGACGGCGCTAGTCACCTTGTGCCAGTTCACTGGATGAATAAGGATCATGTCTATAATCGACTGTACCAAAGGTCCTTTCTGATTTACTTCCAAAGTTTCGCCGGTGAACGTAGAACGAATGGGACATATGATATCAGCACATGTGGGAAACAGAATTTCGCGACGCGAGAGGTCCGCCAAAACCTCTCTGCGAACACTATGAATGTGGGCTGGCGAGTGGTACAGTGTGTAGACAGAAACATCCCTGACGGAAACCGTTTCTGGAAGCGTTGATTTGAACAAATTTAGGATGTCAGGTCGACCTGAGACGGTGATGCACTGCTCGTCGTTGACTGCGGTCACATATAATGATGAGGATTCATCATACTTTATTTACGTTCAATTCCCTTATCTTGGGCTTGAAAAAGAGTACCCACCTGCAGAGAAAAACTTGAGATTGCTTCATTTGCGGCGTGGAGTGCCATTCCAAGAAGTACACAGCTCCACGGATGGTCGTCGTTTCTCTGAAGTTTAGAGGCCGCAAGCGAGCGATTCCGGTAACATTCGGTGCGAACCCCAATCCACAAAGCTACGCGAAATGCAGAAACAGAATTCGAGATGAAGTCCAACCACGTTGCCGAGGTTCCGATAACGCAAGCAGCAATGATCCCAGACGAAAATCCGAGGATTCCGGCACGATATCGACTATTTTGTCCGAGAAGTCCAGCAAAGGCGGTGCCTGACGTCACTTTCACCAGTTTTTGTTGCCCATTCGAGGTAAAGGAGGGTCTGGACGAGGAGTAATCTTGTGCCAGATATTACGGAATTGCGAACATAACTTCTTCGCGAGATCACGAGGAGCGTCGATGGTTTGTCGAAATCAGCAAGATTGACACCAATCGTCTCCAGATCAGCATAAGGCAGGGAGGAAAGTTCTGAGTGGAAAGCCATGAAGCACGAGGAAAGCAATAGAGCCCCCGTCGGAGATAAGGAGCTGTTCAAGGCCTGGATGTACCTCGGGTTCATGGCTGTGGTTCCCTGGCCGGAGAAAACAGGGATATTCAGACGTTCCATTTCTCGCTTCACAGAACGCGTCCAAACAAATCCCGCTTACGACAATAGAGACAATAGGAGAAAGGCAGTGGTGTCCAAAGAAAAGGGCCTGATGTAGAATGATGTGGAATAACACCAGAATAATATTATGTAAATGGCAAAGCGCTTTCAGCCGAATCGGTTAGCGGTCTACCGGCCTGAAAGCTGATCCGTTTCTAGAATTGTACGGCCCACACAAACCCCCCCAAAAAATGTGTCACACCAGAAGTCCTGTGGGCCGTCCTTGGGGCTCAGGAATTACAAGTGTGCATCATAACCAGGTGATTGATCTGGTGCGTGTTCCTGATAATAAATTAATAAATGCTGAGGTGTTATCGTTGCTAAATAAAGCAGCTGACAGACCTGACAAGCAAAATTAAGTATAAAACTACTCATAATGGTGGGTGAATGAGATTATTCAACTAAATTTAATCTGATTATAAAATTTGGGTGCTTCATTCTTTTTTAAATCCGTTAGGAAAACTTAGAATAGTTGGGCCCATTTTATTGTAAATATAGTGTCCCACAAATACCCTTATCAAATGGACTTAGAAAATTTCATGTACAGTAACTTAGTTAGCTAATAGCAATAAAAATAAAATTCTTGTTCTATAAGCATAAGTTAACTTAGAACAAAAACAAAACATGCTTACAGTATTCTTGCCGACTAAATGAATGTACTCCCAGAACGCTGTGACAAGACCTTTTGCACTGATTCCTCCGTTGCACTGTTCAATCTTATCCAATAACAGTTTTTAAGTATCAAGTTGGTCAATTGAGTGGGAATGGCGCCATAAATGACAAATAGTGTGTGTGAAGAAAACCCATTTAATCTCAGCCCTATCAAATTGGTTCTCGCTGGAATGACCTGCAGCTGCATTCCCGTCTTGATTCCCGTTGTCCACGGACACAGGAAAGAACACAACCATCTACACTGTTAAACAAACCAGAACCCTGTTGAGGGTTTGGTTGCCCAGGATCCGTGCGGCCCTAGCTTAGGCTCGTTCGCGTGCTGGTAGAGAGGACTCAGAGGAATGACCCTCAAATGGCGGCAAAAAATAAAAATCACCCTCGAAAAAGGCTGATACGTGGTCGGTGTGGGTCGTCGAACTCGGCCATGGCAGTCTACCGATTTAAGCGGCAACGTCTTGATTGCCGTTGTCGAAGAAGTGATTCAGTGTCAAGCAAGGGTGTGCTGGTGACAAATTTCAAGTTTTGTCTTACTCCGGTTGATAGGCCATTGGCTCGGACCGGTCGCAGCGAGAACTGTAAAGAAGCAAAGGTATCCTTCGGCAGCAAGGTTTCCATGACTGAGTCTGTTTCAAGTTGACATGCCAGTGACCGGTTTGACAAACCCATGACTTTCCTACTCACCGGTAGTACTAGTACTCATCTAGTACTCATCTTCCAGCTCTGTGATCGATTTCTGATATCATTTGCGTTATACCGCGGACCAGAATTACTGAAGAGAACAAGGACGAGAATTGGGTCTGGCAAGTTGACTCCACACAATCCATGTACATGGTACGTTTTCCGCTTTACCACTGCCTCTCAGTCATATGACTAGAGGCATTCGCCTTCCTTTTTTTTTTTACCGTGCCACGTACTAGTGTTGCTACGCGGGCGATGCGAAAATAGTTGTACCAGCGTGCAAGGTTCTTTGAAAGGCCGCGATGCGAACTTGTACGAATTTCTCGCTCAGCACGCCGGGAAAAAACCTGTGACTGCGACGTGTCAACTTGGACGGACGTTAATGCTTTTGGCACCTTTTTCTATAAGCATTCTTCTACTCCACCCAGGAGCCGTAGATCTCCGCGGTCTTGGGCCAGCCTAAAGTTAGCCCCATGCGCTTTGGGATGCGTCTATCCTCTTCACTGGCAACGGCAATCTCCTCTCACAACGCGGTGGAGACCAGCTAAGTCTCCTTAGATATCGGATCCGTGATCATCGTGGTTCATGGAGATACCTCTGCGGCGAAAATCTTGAAGGTCCCGATATACACGCACTGCGGACATTGTTTACCATGTCCAACCCGGCGAGGTTTCAGGATTTTCTCGATGGAATTGGACTTGCGAGATGCCTGTAGCGACTGCGACTCGAAGTAGTTATGTCGATGCAGCAACGTCAATTTCCTGTCCATCGTCATAGTCGTCTTCTGGTATAAATGCTTCCAGTCGCCCCTCTTCTCTTCCCTTCTCTTCACACAATCATCCGAATGGAGTCAAAACCGAGCCTCCCTCCGTCAAACTTACCTGTTTCCGTAGTCAAATGGCTTCCCCGTCTCAACTTGTTGTTCCCATCGAGGGACGGTCGCGACACTGCGAATTTGAGACCACTCCCTGCTCCAGGCTCGTTGAGAGATGCCCACGACGCAGCCTGCGCCTGGTTTTTAGGCCCCAAGGCTGAGAATGCCGACTGCTTCAAGACATCTGTGGAAACGATTTTGAACGATGTCATACAGTGCAGGAGGGACTTTTCCCCGGAAGATGAAGTTTGTATTCGTCTTCTCGGTGATAGTGGACGAACTCATTCTGTTACTCTCGTAGGATTTCGTCGACGCGGAAGCCATCTCTTCTCCTGCGTTCAAGAAGAGTATGTCCAAACTGAGGACCACTCTCACTCTCCTTTCTAGGCTACTCCCTCAGCATTGCGTTCCATTCTATTCGCCCCGGTACATGGCCCACATGGTGGCTGATGTTTCCATGCCCGCTACCCTTGGATACCTTATGGGACTCATGTACAATCCCAACAACGTCGGCGCAGAGGGAGGCCCTATTACCCATGTCATTGAACACGACGTTGGGCAACAACTCTGCAACATGCTGGGGTTTCATACTCAGCTAGGTGACAAGCCACAACAAGGCCGCCCGATGGCGTGGGGACATATCACCTGCGACGGCTCCGTTGCAAACTTAGAATCGATGTGGTGAGCTCTTTGAACTGATAGTAATGATACCTTATTGAGTGCTGATGTGCCCGCTCTACCAGGGTCGGTGAGCATTATCACACCGTATCTTCACAAGCTCTGGACTTACTCGCGCACAGCGCGAAACCTGAAATTCTATCCACTAGCCTTGAAGAGAGCAGTCGACAATGAGCCATCCCTTGCACACGTTGCTGCACATTTCAGGATCAGGCTTTGTACCGGAAAAGAAAAGGTTTTCGCAGAGTGTGACGCCTGGGAACTTCTCAACCTAGCGCCAGACGAGGCAGTCTCTCTCACAACTCGCATTTCTGAAACATTCGGGCTTTCCACTCCAGCCTTGCAGGCCGTGTTGAACGATTATCTCATCCAAACTACGGGAAAAGACGACCTTGAGAAGTATTTCGGGATTGAGCAGCCGCCACAGTACTTGTGCCCGAAAACTACGCATTACTCGTGGCCGAAAGGTGCAGGTGAGTTATGCATTGCGGCTTCCAAGCCACTGGAGATGAAAGCTCACCCGGCTTCGAAAGCAATCACTGGCATAGGATCGACAAACATGATATGCGTCCCCGTCGACGAACAAGCGCGAATAGATTGTCAGGCCCTAGACACCCTCCTCGCAGACTGCGTAAAGCACCGCCAGGCAGTGTACGCCATCGTCGTGATTATGGGCACCACAGAACATGGTTCCGTTGACCCTCTCTCCCAAATCCTGGCCTTACGGCGGAAGTATCAACAGCAAGGGTTATCGTTCTTGATACACGCAGATGCAGCCTGGGGAGGCTATTTTAGGTCGATGCTCGTCCCAAATCCCGGCCTCACAGGCAGCGAAAGTCATCTTGACGACCCAACGTTGTTCGTCAACGCACACACCGTAAACGAGCTACGCCACCTACCTCATGCGGATTCCGTCACCCTCGACCCTCATAAGAGTGGCTATACACCATACCCCGCAGGCGCCTTATGTTACCAAGACGGTCGACTGAGGTACATGGTCACCTGGAACAGTCCCGTTATAGGTTTTGAGGACGAGAGTCTGAAGATGGGTGTTTATGGTATCGAGGGAAGGTATGTCCCAGTCCCAGTCCTTGCGACACGCGTTGATCGCTAAGTACGGATATTTCATTATCATCAGCAAACCAGGTGCAGCACCTGTATCTGCGTGGCTTGGTCACGAAGTCATTGGTCTTCACAGCGGTGGCTTCGGCTACCTTCTAGGACAATCTGTTTTCGCATCCACTAAGGTGAAATCCTGTGACCTCAGTCTATGTCGCCATACTTACAGGAAAACACTCACTACAAGATGTATTGCCACTGGGCGACCATGTCGCTTGACCACCCAGATCTTCTAGTTGTCCCCTTCCGAATGCTACCCAGTGAAATGGGGCCAGAAGCATCTGCAGACGGTGTAGACGAGGAAGCGCCGTTACATACGAGACGTTCTCCTCAAGCGCACCCGGGAGGAGCTTGCCAACGACCCCAAAGCATGTGCTCTCATGCGTCAAATGGGTTCAGACCTAGTGGTCAACGCCTTTGCGTGCAATTTTCGTGTTGGCGGCGTCGCCAATAAAGACATCTGGGAGGCAAATGATCTCAACGCCCGCATTTACAACAGACTTTCGTTCAAATCTATGTCCGAAAAACTGAATGATCAGAAAGTCATCATTATGTCAAGCAAACTGTCACAAGAAGGATACGGAAAATGCCTTACAAAGTTCAAGCGACGCATCGGCCTTAGTGGACAAGAAGACCTTTTCGTCCTCGTGAACGTCTCTATGTCCCCATTCGCTGCCAACTTCGCGCACATCCTCGCCAATGCATTTCACGAAGTCGCAGAGGAAGAAGTTAAGGTATGACCTAGTTCGTTGTAACGGCGATCTTCGGAGTGACATAATTTCGCGCCAACAGATTTCTGTAGAACGTAACCGACTCGTACCTGCTCGAAGGGTGTTCGTTCTGCAGGGCAATGGTCCGATCAGCTTGGTCCACATGCCCTATTTTGGTGCATCAAGTCAGCGTCAACAATGCATTCTGAACGGAGAATTATCGGGTGTCGGTCTCAAGGCTTATATCGAAGCGAAAAGAGCAGATCCTACAGCTACCTACGTGGCGTGCACGTTGAAAGGGGGAGGACCTTTCCACCATTATAAAGAAGAGATTTTTCGGGTGTATGATTTCCAAATTGACAGCCGAGGGGTACGTTGTTAAATTGACACTGCGATCGCAGACGTCACTGATATGACGCACTTGAAGGATAAGCGCTGTCTCTGAGGGGCAGATTACAAAAATCAGCGTCCTCAAATACAGACCGCTGAGTTCTCGCTATCTCGACCCAACCTATCCATCGAAAATGCCCTTTTACCTTTACGGTACAGCACAAGAAATGCACATCGATCATGTGCTCCTTCGCGGTCCAAATGCTCAACTGTCTGCAGGCGATGTAACCGTTGAGCTCCTGGAGGGAGACCGACCTGTGTTTATTGCCGGGCTAAAGGACGGCCTCATCGCGGTCGCAGACGCTATTCCGGAGCTCCTAATGCAACCACTTAGTGCAAACCGTCTTAATTCCTTCTTCCATCCCGGAGCCAAACTCGCCGTCTCTATTTATCACGATCTGTACCCCACCCAATCCCAAGGACCTGGCCTTTGTGATCAACTTGAAGACCCTATCGCACGTGGCATAATTACCCTTGGTGATGATACCTTTGCTGATGCATACATGATCAATGCCGAAGCCCCTACCGTCGTGCCACAAGCGCTGAAGAAGGACTTCACAATCCCTGAATCGACAGCGTCCTCGCAGGACCACCCACTTTTCCGTGGATACGGGCCAGGAGGGCCAAGAGAACAGCTTTCATCCCCCGAAAGAGCGAAAACTTGGCGCGATATGTGGAATGAAGCCCTTGCGGGTCAGTCGTCGAACACAGACTCGGACTCCGAGTCAAGCACAAGTTCGCCCGTGTCCACGCCATCAGACTTGGAGAGCGGGGATTACTTCCCGAGTCTCGCACAGTTTGGTCTCCCACGACTTCCCACTTTCTAGGGCTAGTGTAGTAGTGCATCTTCCAATTATTCACCTTACTTCCAATAATTCGTGGCACTCACCAGGTGTCAATATTTTTTGGCGTCCTGTCCCGTCGGTTTACAACCTTTTTTTTTGGGTACAATCATACAGCAAAAAAACACATTGATGTATTAACACATCGTAACCGACTACGTAGTGCAAATCTAACACACTTCCGATTTTTATTGATCTTCTTGAAAGTGCGGAAGACTCCCAACTTTTGTCTTTTCTGTGCTAGTATGAAGATGATAAGCCCCGCCAAGAGTCCGTGTCAGTGGTCGCAAAAACGACCCGCAGTGCCCGGAGGGTAATTAGGGTAATTATACGGAACTGCCACATGATTCTCCCACGGCTCACGGACCTGACCTGTGCCATCCCAGTCACGTACTATTTCAACGCGTCTGTTGCCACTCCCCGTGCAGTGCTACGATATCGCTCCCATCCTAAATGAACTACTCTATTGAAGGTCTTGGGCTGAAGCTCAACACCCGAGAAGACATAGAACCCTATCTAAAACAAATTGAACCAAATATATCCCAACTTGAGGAGATTCACCTATGTGGGAACACCATTGGTGTCGGTGCAGCTCAGGCCCTCGCAGAAGTACTAAACAAGGCCTCGAAAATCAAGGTACACCATATTTCGTCCTTTTTATTTCGAACGTGTGCCGATCATCGTCGAACGTGAAGGTCGTAGATTTCGCTGACATATTCACGGGACGACTCATCACAGAAATCCCGATTGCGCTCACCGCAATCTGCGACTCGCTGATCGATAAAGCACACCTCATAGAAATTAACCTCTCCGATAATGCTTTTGGCGGTCGTTCTGTTGATCCTATTGTACCTTTCCTCTCGAGAAATCCCTCTTTCCAAATTTTCCGTCTCAATAACAATGGACTTGGACCCGACGGGGGCGCCGTGATTGCTAACGCACTTCGCGATAATGCCGCGGTACGCAAGGTCATACCAATTGAAGGGCGCAGTAGCCTGCGCACTATCATCTGCGGTCGCAACCGCCTCGAAGATGGCTCCGCTCCGGCCTGGGCAGAAGCCTTTGCTGCACACGGGACACTCGTTGAGGTGCGCATGCCCCAGAACGGGATCCGTATGGACGGATCTGTCGCACTGGCGGAAGGACTCGCGAAGAATGCTGCCCTCGAGGTGCTTGACCTTCAAGACAATACGCTTTCTCAACCAGGCGACCAGGCATTTGCCGCCGCTTTGTCCTCATGGCCGGACCTACATACTCTCAACCTTTCTGACTGCATCCTATCGGAGGAGGGCGAAATACCGCGGGTTATCGATACATTAGCAAAAGGATCAAACCCCCTACTCCGGACGTTGCAACTTCAGAATAACAACCTTGACAACGCCACGGTCTCCGTGCTTGCCGAAGCGATCGGAACCCATCTCAAGATAGTTACGAGGATCGAATTTCAGGAAAACGATGCAGAAGAGGATAAAGAAGCGACTATAACTCTAATAGAGAATCTCACCGCGAGGGGCGGGAAATTCGTTTTCAGTGACGAGGAGGAAGAGGAGGAAGAGGAAGAGGAAGTCCTCGAAGACGCAGAGGAAGGCAGCGAATTTGGCGGGGGTGCAGGAAAGGAAGACGAGGTGGACAAGGAAGCTGACACACTCGCCGACTTGATCGGCAAGGTTTCTTTGACTGGATCATGATATCCCTCATTGGTGGTGGTTTTTTTTTCGGACGGACTCGAGGTCGTCGTGGATCACTGCAGTTAGGATTATACAACACGGACATCGACTGCGCAGGATTCGACCAGTGATACCGGTGATACGATAAGTAGGGTAAAGTAAAGCTTGAGAGATTGACAGTATGAGTCACTTGTTAGTTGTAATTGCCCACCTTCCGTTATCACCTTTCCTTCCAACTTCTCCGAGGTTCTCCCTGAGGACGAACCAGAGCTGCACACGGTCACCACCCCGTGGATCTTCCTGCTTTTCCGTCTCTCTTTCCAAAAGTAGCACACCAGATAGCCAGGCAGTCGTGTCTGACAATGGGAGGGCAAACTCGCGATAGGCGCTTCGGAGCATCCGCCAAGCGGAAAGGCGGAGATGAGTTCGAAGACTATTTACGAGCGTCTGGAACGAAAGCAGACGAAGATCAGGACCTTGATGAACGGGGGGTGTTCTTTGATCCGGCGTTTCGGATGCGGGCCAAGCGGCTAGAAGTGTAAGGGACGACGGTTGAGTCAGTCGCCCGAACTGTGCGTATCCACCTCTTCGCAGCGAACTCGATAGCTCACGGAGCCAAAGCTCATGATCTCTTCGAAGAGTGAATGACGGAGGAAGGTTCTTGGATAATTCGAGAAATGCCCGTTGGGAGGGATAATGAATGTTGAGGGAGTGTAGGGATGCCAGCAGGACCGGTAAGGGAGAATGATCCATTCGGGGGGGTTTTAATAGATAGGTAGAGATCGGGAAGGAGATGAGAGAGGATTGACGTTGTTTGCACGTGTGATTGGAAGATGATAGACAGGAAGAGAGACGTCTCATAGGCTGAGAGAAATATGTAATTCAATAGAGGTTAAAAGGTTACTAGTTACTGTACCTTCAACTGCGAATTGGTCATGGCGACGGGAAGCCGAAACTCCTTCGCGAAGCTTTCCTAGAGATATATATCGTAAATGAAGGCCAGTGAATAGCGTTATAGTGGGGAGAACCGACGAAATTGGATCAGGATGTTACTTTCCGTATCAGATTTTTGTACATCGGATTCTCCAAAATTCGACAACGAAGGATACAGCTTCCAATAGGAATCGAGCTTGGGACATCCCGTTATGAGTACGGTCACATTCGACCAACATAGCCATAGCCTATCACCTTCTGTTGCAGGAACAGGCGATATTCTTCCTGGACCCGTTGGTCTCTCAGCCTATCTGTATCTAAAAAAGACAAAATTTAAAAAGTCGGACGACATAAACGTACATATCACCGCCAGGGTCGACCCCGCTGCTACGACTGATTGAGGGAATATGTTCGAACTTTCCATTCCCGCCGGGGGAGCGCCGATCACTGGCAGAGCCTAGGTTTGCAGCATGGATTGGATTGGGGTCACGCCGTGGGTAAGTACGACGGGTCCCGGTGGAAGAGCCCCCCCGAGCCTGCCTTGTGGGCATCGAAAATGATAGCAAGCCTAAGGTAATGGGAGGGATGGAATTGGGTGGTGCTGATACACTCCGAGTCTGGATAGTATCGGAATCCAGCCCTTCTCAGGCTCCCTGTCATGTAAGCCTGAAACAGTACTACAATATAGTACTGTATTGCTAATTTCCTGCCTTGGTTTGTATTTTTTCCACGTAAGAGTTTATCCAGTATTTATCCATGATGCTTTGCGAGGCGTTCACACACCACCACACCACTTTTATCTGCCTCCAATATACTTATGACTGCCGATTACCCCACTACCCTCGATGTACTGTGCCCACAAACTGTTCCCTTAGGTGAAGGCCCCCCTACGAAGGAAGAGTTGGTTGTATATTACCCCGCAAAATTCACCTGGAAACAACTCAAGACTTTCGTGAACTCTGGGTATGTCTGCCAGTGGTGTGTCGTATCACTTGACGATGGTCCTCAAGTTGGTATTATCAGTGATCTTGGATCGCTCAAGCGCGACAAGAAACTCCAGCAGCGGTACGAGCGCTGGGCTGGAGGCATCAAAGAGCAGTATGGGAGCATGGGTAATCGAGTTTTCGCCAAAATGCTATGCTTTTTATGGCTCCCTAGCAAATTACCTTCGCAGTTACCGACTCCAGTGGGGAAGGGCTGATACCCTCTCGAAAATTCCGTCTCGTCTATTTTCACCAGTAGTTACGACTGTTGGCGGTGACGTCGACTACAGTATGGTCGCCTTACTCGACTCGGGTCTGCCTCCCATTCCATCGGGCACCAAACCGTATTTCACGGCAGACACACCTTCGCAGTTGGTGAGCATTATCATGAATGATTGGCCATACTCGGGTAAGCGTGCGCGTTCTCTGTTGGTAGCCCGTCTGTTGTTGACCAACTCTAGTCCCTTCGTTCATCGAACACTACTTGATATGGACGGTGTTGCCCATTCTACCCCCTCACTTACCTCCTCTCATCGAGCCGCGTCTACTCCAAGACGGATTGTGGGGATTCACCGGCTACCCAGCAGATTCACCACCTCCATCGCCATCCCAGCTCCTTGCTTGCCTTCCGGCCCTCACTGATTGGGGTATCACCGAGGCGTCCTTGATTCGTAGCACCCGTGGAACAGAAGAAGAGGAGACTGCTGTGAGAGAAGCAGGTTCGGAGGTGCACAGGTTCGTTGTCGCAACCTGGAAGGAGCGAGAATGGGAGACAGCCTGGTTCGTCAATCCTCCGGTGAGTGGATTCATGGTTCTCTGGAATGAACCGGGTGTAATATCACCTTAACAGCGCTTGCAGTCAGTTTCGTCACTCGCACATATCCATGTATTTGCTCGATACAAGAGTCTTCCGGATATAGAAACAACCCGGCGATCGCATTGATTCGCATGGGTGCTGGAATTTGAAACTTCGAAACGTTGACTCGAAAGCGTAAAGCCTGAGATCTGTGGAGAGCCCTGGCATCCGACGTTACCTGAATTTTACAGTACTGTCGCCGAAGGACACGAAGTAGAAGCTTGAGTAGAAGCGTGCACATGTATTTCTGCAGTTGAGCCGGAAACGTGTGGACTATACGGCTTGAAGCTTGAACGTTGAACGTTTGAACTATACTACTCTGATACTATTTGTCCCCCGCGCCAAGTCACAGTGGCGCCAACGGAAGGGTGTACCAGTACAGGCACGACTGTGGACAGGTGCGAGTGACGGACACCACACCCAGACAAGCTAGATTTGAAAACTAACACGACAGCCACACTCTTAGCCACACTTTCCAAATGATGATCTCGTTGCAGTTGTGGTATTGCCACGGCTTCACATTGTTACAGTATTAATGCTTACATCCGTACTGCCTCGGTAAAATAAATAAATAAATAGGTATGATCTTGTGAGTCTGAATCGGGAGACGCCAAAATTCCAAAATGCTCAAACTAGCTAACACCAACATAAATGCTTGCATAAATGCCACACCTCAAGATTTCAAGCTTGTGAGGAGCCTTCTTGACGCATATTCCCAACAACCAGGGAAAGTGCAATGAACGATCGCCGTGTGGACAACATGGGGGGTTCAAAATTAGCAATGTCGTTTGTTTTTCTTTTGTTTTCAACCCTTTATATCCCGCTAATACTGCACTGTAGTATCATAGTATGTTAAGCCTGCGCCCATCAGGCTTCCTAATCAGGTTGTGCCTAGAGCAATAATGCGAAGGGGTTGTCACCTGGCGTCAGACGCCTAGTTTTTTCGTAATGTATTGCAGGTCCCCTCAGTCTGGTTCGGGGGGCAGCAATGTCGTTTCCCAAGAACCTCAGGCTAGTGGGAACAATAGCTCTTATACTATCTCCTTTTAAAAAAAGTCGTATTGGTATATCACAGTTACTCTGGCACATCTGCGTGGCCAATGCAACTTACAGTCAAGGGGCCACAAATATTGTGACAACAATCCCTGGGCCGTCGTTTTCTCTGAGACACGCTTTTTTTTTCTTGAATCCATTATTGTGCATCTGAGGGCAGATTACCCTATGTAGCTACTACACTTTTTGATAGACTAAGAGACATACATACCCGTCCGCAGTCGTCTTATTCCCATCAAGCACTTCTGCGCTGCCGTTGCTAGAAGAGGAACAAGTCCCCAGTTGCCCCAGAGTCACGGGCAGTCCCCAATCAAAGGGCCATCGCGGCGACATTACCGATCGACAGAACTCAGGGCGGGGGTCCGAAGCCATAGTCATGAGTGAGAGAAACCTAATTATGTGCTCGCCTTTTGGAGATCAATACACGGTACGAATTACCGGACAACCCCGGAGGATAGTCGAGTCTCCGTTAGGTTCTTATCGCACGAAGGTCCCAAGGCAACAATTTCGTGGAGCCACGAGTTAAGCTTCTGGACCGCTTCCAAATTTAATATAGAGACAAATGGGTAAGGTGTAACGGCAGTGGCACCCAAGCGCTTGGAGGCGATTAGTGACACCACGTACAAGTGAACATGTCGGGTGCAGTGTAAGTGGGTATGGGTATGCAACTCGTGCCGAGAAATAACAGGTGCCAACTTCCTACAGTGTTCACATATCTCGCTTTAACCGCTGGAACATAGGTCCGACAACTTGCAACAACCCATCATCCGGGGATCACGACTCAAGAATACCCATTTCTTTCCAGCGCTCCCACAGGGCGCCGATGCCGACAGCTGGCGCATTGGGGGGGCCTCGAACATCTTTGATGTCAAGTAACTCATACTCACGGCCAAATGCCAGGAAATGTGCAAAGAGCGAGTTGAAGTGCGGCTCGGAACGCAGGTGAAGAATTTGAGGATAGTGTGCATGGTATATGTGCGCAAACACCCGCAAGAGTTGACGGTAGACGTGCTTGATGGTCGATGGAAAAGAAGCAGGGAAGTCTTGTCCTAACAGATGGGCGCGCGAATGTGAACACGTGCTTTTGCAGATGGGGAAATCATTGTACATACCTGACTTTGTCGGGAAAGTATTTTCATCGTCGAGCAGGTTTTGTACCCAAGTCATAACATAATCTATGTATGTTGGAGCAGGTAATTGAACACTTTTTCGATCTTGATTAATCCAAGTATAGTTCAACCTTCCCGTGCATAAGGCACGATTAGTGATGATTCGAGATGCTAGGCGTAACGTAGACTTACGTGGGACCAGCGGCCATTGTAGGACAAGACTGTTGTGTGCAGCATTCGGATATAACTCCATAGAACATGTTAAGGTTCTGAAAAAAATCGAAAACTGTATGTTCACACGAAAACAAAAAATACATTGAAGTCAGCCATGAGATGCTGTAACTAATGGAATAAGGGAAGAAGACACACTGTTCACAGCCACCCACTCCATGATATCGACATATTTTGGCAGCATGACAATAGTCTTGAAGTTACCCTTGACAAGCGCTGCTTCCACGAATGGGCTACATAAATACAAAGGCTTCTGGGTGGCCGGGGATGGCGCAGATGGAGATGAAAGAGGTGCGGAGTCGTTCGAAGCGGTATTGGGGAAAGTGGCGGAGGTTGGGGTTGGGGAACGCTTTGGACCCCTGGGCCCTGAGCGTTGCATAGAACGTCTGATACGTGTCGGTGGGACACTCAGTATGAGCACGATCATGATAATGTATCGCGCACCCTATAGAATTTAAAAAAGACATGGAGGGCACCTGTCCTGAGCAGGCAAGGCGGTGTCAAAGGGATATGGTCGTGAGTGTTGTTGATTTGACCTCTCGTTGTCGCGTTGCTCTAGCGAGTCTGCCACAGCCGATGAAGAGTCTCCGTGACGACTATGGGATCACGTGTTCACCACGTATGGTCGATATCGTCAGCATCATCAGCCTCAGCAGGCTGAGATCAAGAATTCACTTCTTCGTGAACAAGTTACGGTACACAGTCCGAATGTTCTGAATATAATTTGGTTTCAGTGAAGTTGTACGACTAATATTTTATTTCACCAGGTGCCACCCCTGTCCAAGCTGACATCGCTTGACATCGCACAATGGCACGTTAGGCGACTACACAGTACATAACTCCTCCAAGGTGCGGCCCACGGTAGGCGCAACGTAACTTGAGAGTTCTGTAACCCATTTTGACGACAAAGACCAGTGCATGCCTTGACCCGACCACTGGTTAACATTTCTCCATCCGCTCGTCCTTATATAGTAGCAAGGACAACAGGGCGCATGATGGGTCGTCCTCGTTTTACATACAACTGTCAGGGCACCACATAGCTGTGTGCAAAGATTTCGGAAGCCGTGCCGAGTAGCATTATCCCTGATTTATATCTACTGGACTCTGCAAGGGCCGTAGGAGAGCCCCTTTCTCAATGTGGTCACAACATGGCACAAGTGAGGCACCCGCACTCGACTTGGCGATACCTCTTGATCTACAGTATCTGCTGAGTCTCGATGTATTTGCCGTAACTCTTCCAAGCCGTCTTTTACTGTAGCATGATTCCGCGCCCCGTGTGACTCATCGGTGCGTCCATCCGAGGACAGTTTTCACTAACGCAATGAGAAAATACAAACCTACTAGGACAAATGAGTTTCATAACTGTAGTCTGCTCGTAGCTACGTCTGGTCTGTGTCTCGGACATGTATCCCAGAATAAAAATGGATCAAAATAAAATAAAATACAAACGGCATGACAACTTACAAGCCTCGCGAGTCAAGCAGTAGTCCGCGCGACTAATGGTCTAGTGATGATGTTAAATTCTTAATCGTACATACACAAGGCTCCTAGGCATACAGTGTGTTGCGACACTTCTAGTTATCCACCGGGGACCTACAAGAGGACTTATATATACAAATTCGTACAGGGTGACCAAATCATAAATCAGGGCGTAGCGCTTGCATCCCTCCAGCGTCCAAGCCAGCTCCGTGACCATCTTCAGCAACGATCTTCATCAACTCAATCCACAATCCCGTAGAATTGCTTTGATCACTGCGCAAAAAATCGCGGATTTGCAACAACCATTGACCCAGCACCCGGAAGCGGATGTCGGGAGTAATAAAGAAGCCGGGTTTTCCTGAGGTATCCTCCTGCAGTGCGACTAACGAGGCTTGTGCGAGCCAATAGTACGGCATCGCGTTGCGCGTAAAGTGCGGCTCTTGTGAGGCCTTCTCTGCGGTCGGTTCATCAGATGCGCCGATCCATCCTTGTAGCCAGTTGTGCAGGGTGTACTGAAGTACAAAGTCGTTTTGCTTGACACTGACGGCGTCTCGGTGATTCGATGTAGGCTCGACGCGTGCAGCACGGGCTGCTTGCGTGCTCGAGGAGAAGATCGAACTGAGGGTGGAATTGATGAGGACAAAGTGCGCAAATGGGGATAGCGTGGTCGTGGGGGAGGGCATGCGCATATCGCCGAGCACCGCGAGAGCGGCTTTGATACTGAGACCCGTCAATCGCGTCGTCACGGAACAGTAGGACGAAATTTGAAGAAGGGAATACCACTCCTGGGAAGAAGTGGCATTCCAGAGAGCGTCTTCAGCAGGTAGGCACCAGCCGAGTTCTGATGCAAAAAACGATGGGGATAGGGACAGGAAAACATTCCAGAAGCAATCGTGCAAATAGGCAAGTGAGAGAATTCTAAGGCGGCCAGGTCAGCAGATCGCCTGTCAGAGGTGAGGGACCATACACACCGTTTCATTGACTCGTGCGCTGACCAACTCCTCCAGGCGACCTCGACCTGCGACGCATCTGCTGTGGAGAGATCCGGAGGCGTCCAAGTCGAGCATGCGGTTATAAGACCACATCGTTTAATCATCTAAAGGACAGAGTTCAGAACGTGATTGAGCCATCGGGTGAGTGTTTACTAGCCATAACGAGTATTCCATGAAAGTGTCCAGTGGCCGGGCGCTGGTCAATTGTCTGCCGGAATAAGCTGATGGCCTGAATGAGTATGCCGGCGAGGATCATGTCCATCACTTCTTCTGATCCTGCGGGACTTTTTGCCTGATGGGGGTATGAGAAAACACAGCCGAGGCGCGTCAATTCAACACTGACCAACTGAAGGAGACTTTCACGAGTGCTGTCGAGCGTCTGAGACACAAAATCCCTTGCTGTCCGCGTTTTCACAAACTGGGCCCCGCAGGCTTGCATTGCACGGACGAGAACTGGTGACTTCCCCTCGAGTGTCCATGTTGAGGGATGTACGATAGGCACGTGTGACTGAAACACGGTGTGAAATAGATATACTGAGAAAAAAGTCAGTGGCTTACGCCGAAAGGTAACAAGAGCGCTCACAATAATGCTGTAATTCGGCCTCTGCCGGTCCGACTAGCGTGCCTTTTGGGGACAGGTCAATTGGGGATGTTTCCCGCGCGACCAACAATGAGGATGGAGCGCCGCCGTTCAATAAACCCATGCCGCCCGTCGTTGATGTATCACCTGATAGCGGCGAGATATAGGAGTCCACATCCAAGGGAGGGCACGTTGTGAGCACGCTGTCCATTATCCACTGTTGCTGCGTCTCGTAGCCAAAGTCCAATAGACTCTGAGGCGTGTGGACAAAATCTTGAGCCTGCATTGTGTAGGATGATTCCGAAAATACAGGAACGATATCTTGGGGTAAGATTTTCGAAAGCGACTCATCGAGCATGTGCACTTCTGGCGCTGTCGCGTAGTAGTCTGCTGCGATATCAAAGAGATCGGAGCGAGGAGACATGGATGAACTTGTAGTCGTAGAGCCACCAGATAACTCTGGGCACGTGGTCGGGTAAGATGGCTCATAGAAGAGTTCAGTGGGCGAGATATCGAAAGCTGATGCCGCAGAGCTGATTCCGGTGACTAGAGACATTTCCGTCTCGTCCTCGATGTCATAGGAAGAGTACATGGACGAGTAAAGCATCGGGTTGCATGACGGGGGAGTAAGGCGAGGCGAGGCAGAGGATGTGGAACTGGCATCAGCAGCAGCCTTCTGCGCAGCCTTCCGGCGGGCGGCGGCGGCAGCTTTCTTCTCCCGGGATTGTGCGGGATCGTTTATGAAAATGCACTCTTTTCCACGTGAAGTACACTTGGTACAAGGCTGCTTCAAGTCGCATTTTACTTTTGACTCGGCACAAGCTTGGCACGACTTGCGTCGCGACTTGTTCTGATTGAGACTGAGGGAAGGTATAAGTCCGTTCGGCGGCCCTAGTGCAAATAGAGACTCACAGATCACCGCAACTTCTCTTGTGCCTTGTGAGGAGGTCACTACGGGTGAACTCGGAAAGACATGTCTGAAAGGAATAGTGAGCAAAGGCAAACACAGATGTGCTCGGAATAACGTACGTCGCAGCGATGGAGTCGTTCGTTCGTGTCTGCGCACAAATTAGTTCGGGGACTTGGTTGAATGTGAGGAACTCACGAGTCCGCAGGTGACGATTGAGGTGAGTGGTACGAGTAAATTTAGCTGGGCAAAGAGGACAATGCTTTGATTGAGGCAACGAAGGCCGATTGCCCTTGTGTGAGCGCATCCTGGAGGAATGTTCATCTTGTGGTGACATAAGGGACGACATTGAGGAAGACGCGATGGCGTTTAGAGGGTAGACAGTGCCGGAGTGGGATTCGTAGATTGTGGCGAGAGAAGGGTCCATCGTAGCTCAGAACTGGTAGGGTCGAGGAGCGTGAAGCTTTCTTGATGGACATGGCGAGCGGTTTATATGTAACCGAACGAGATCCAGTGTCAAGCTGCAAGGAGAATCGGCCCATAACTACCGAAGGACAGATGAAGTGGCCAGAGCCTCGAAGCGCTGAAACCTAGTGGTGACTTCCTCTCGACCATTTGGGTGACACGGGAATAAAAGAATAACATGATATGGGCAACTATCCCCAGATGGACATCCTCGTCAATTCAAACCACCGTCGGAAGATCACACAAGCCAACACCCTCCCCCCTTACCCGGGGTACGGACCTTCGTCCCGGTGAACCAATGCGTCATTCCTCTCCCACGTTTTGTCGCTGCTGGGCCTTGATTGTCCCCCACGTGTGACTCTTGCGAGTCTGTCGACACTTTCTGGAATCCCTTTCGTCTCGGAAGGACGATGCGGGAATGGAAGCATTTTGGTCCTTGTTCACCAGTTACTGAAGTCCTACCCTAGCATACGTAGCAACGTCATGACAGGCCTGTCTCACACTTAGGGCCGTCTGCTGCAGTGCGGCACGGTGTGGTTCGAGACCTCGTGTGGAAGCCCCCGGCGGGGAAGCACAGGACATATATCCCCAGACAAACAGCACCTCGGTCCGACATCCGAATTCCCTGACATCAGAATCGCCCCATGCCCACGCTAGTAATAATTTGCGCGTATCACGCAGGTAGCTCGGTATGGCCCATACAACCAACTACCCGTATTTGTGTACTCACCCCAGCGCACTCACTGCGACGTTGAAAGGGCTCTATCAGTTCAGTGACATCTCCGCCTTTCGTATGAAGTGTGAGTGTGAACCCAGGTGTGAGCCCGTCCCAATGAAATTAACCCAGTGGCAGGGTCGCAGCGGGGGCGAGCTGCGCCTTACCTGAAAAAGAATACGTTTTCCCATTCCCTTGCCTTATCGATCGGCCCGATATTCGTCATTTCGTCATAGGTCCGAGGAGCCGGCAACGTTATTGACTCAATCGTGACCCCGTCTGCCAGGAACGAATCCTCGGGGGGATATCTATGTATGCGAGAGTACGGATGGTATGCGATATGTTCAAGTAATATGCTGTGATGTTAGTACGTTCTTCCTAGCTGACATAGGGGCTTTGTTCGACATAGGTGTAATAGCAAGCCGCGCAACATTCCCCCCTCCTGGACCCCAAATGAAGCATTTCCAGAATTGTACTTTTGCATACAACATACCATTCGTGCGAGGAGTCCATTTTTCTCATTCTTGACAAGTGTTTGCCACTATGCTGTACCCATAACTTGATCAGCCACCTCATGTGCATTTCCGGCAGGCTTCAACGAAAATCCTTCGAGGTGCACTTCGAGATTTCATACCAACTCGTGGGGACCCCCGAGGGAACACTGAATTACACTGTCCTTTTTCTTTGCCATCAGTGCCGCTGGGGTGAGATGACTATAATGAGGCAATCAGAGTCAATAGCCACGCAGCCCAGGCCACTTTCTGGCAAGGGGCGAATGATTTTGCCCTATGGTACATGCAAATTGCGGACCGAATCCTCCGAGTTCGCCTTGGTCCCGGGAGGACAACACAGTTCGCAACAATAGGCATAAATTTGCCGTAGGTCAGGAACCTGTACCTTCGCCTTACATCGGCCTCACGGCTGTTACCTTCACTCTACATTTGGGACATATCGACGTCACGAAAATGTGGAACTCTATCAGGGATGACATGAAGTTCACGTTCACACACTTTCTCGTGAAGGACTCTAGGATCAGATCCGAAATACTAGTAAGATGTTGAAGGACTGGTCGAGAACGCCATGATCTCATCGAGTCAAGAATAACGGCGCTATCTGTCGCCGTGGATGATTTCATTAGCCCTTCATGCGCGCTGTGGGGTCTTCAGCAACAAGTTAACAGCATAAGTATGAGAGCTTATTGGATCTGATGGCATGGAACTCGGGCCGTGTGCATTCGATCGGAACTGTAAGGCGGTCTACTTACTCTTACTTTGGGGAAGAACCGCGCAATGGTGGAGATGGATGTTGTCGCCGTCGCAGGTAGCAGCGCCACGTCCAGAGACGCTCATCTCTATCCTATTGCAGTGGGGGCGAACTTCCACTGGCTTCTGCCATTTAAATTCGGACGAGTCTTAATGAATGATGCTGCGTCATACGACGCGGAATCATATAATTGACGACGGTACAGTGTTCAGCGAATACTATGATACATAGCACGTGCCATGTGAGAGGTGAGAGGCTCCCGTGAATGGCCGGAAAGAAATAGAGGGCTACTTGCAAGGGGTGTCTGAAGAAGCGGAATAAGGTTAAGGGAGACATGCCTGGCTCAGCTGGAAACTGACCTCCTCTGGATTGGTTTGGGGATCCTCTTCGAATCAGAAGTTCTGCGCCGGAGTTACCACCGACAACACGGTACCCCGCGAGGTCGGCGACTTCGTGATGCCACTGGAAATGCACGACATCACCTAGGAGAAGGAAATATGTTATCGTCCCTCGAGTACTAATTCACGTACTGGCTAAGGCATGATGTAACTGCCATAGAAGTGGCTTCCCCTTCAATCCAGGCCTGCGCGAATCCAGAACATCTGCCTGCCAATAAGCTTGAACGACGCAAAAAAGCTGAGGGGTATTTCGGATGATCGTGCCGAACTGCCTAGGAGCGAATCTTGCAAGGAATCTCGTGAGTCCAGGAGTGCTTACCCCATTAGGACGAGCAAGTCCCGCATATACAGAGTATAGTAGTAGGCGTCGATTGTCTGTTTCATTCGACGTCGATGGGCGCCGAAGGGAATCACCTGAGTACCCGCGACTGAAGTGAATTCTCTCGTATAGGCGCGAGGACATGTGATGTTCTGGAGAACCAGAAGAAACGGTGTTGGTGTCTCAGTTGAATCAAATATTTCGGGACAATCACTCACTGGAAGCATGTCCCCGCACCGGAGGGCGTACAGTTCTAAAAGAAAGGGTAAATGGCGGAATGTATGAGGGGCCGCCAAGATGTGGTCCCGATGAAGGTGTGATCGTTCAGGATCCGGTTGACAGAGTGAGAGTTAGGTGGGGTTTGTGGAACTGAGACCCAACTTAAGGGAGAGTCCAATTGGACGAAGGAATTGGGCGCTGTAATGGTGTGTCGTTTCTTCCGGAGAGCTCCGCTGGCTCACATATCAAGCCATACACTTTTACTGTAACCTTGACTGTAACAATACATCGCGTGGTCACTCATTGCGGTTTGCGCTTGTACAACCACGCGATCGTGGGAACTTCTTGGTGGGAAAGGGGGGATAGCTTATTTCTGGTTGATCGAGATCCTGCGGCTGTGCCATGCACCTAAGTTACAGTAGAAGCTCAGACAGGACGAACTTAGGGTGACAACGGGTACATGGTGCTGCTGCCAGCGGAATCTTGCTCGCACGTGGTTACGGAGGAAGAAGGTGGATCAGGCAAGTTCGGAACGAACCTCTGGGCTACTGGCCATGACGTCTTTCAAAATGAGCATACCGGAGCGTGGCCCGAAGTCCAGGTTGGCACCAACAACAAGCCGTGGTTGTAGCCTCGATGACGTCGAGATCGGTGCACCGGTGAAATGCATCTTGTATTACAGAAGCAACGCTAAATGCCAGTTTTGATCGGCATAGACCCCGATAAGAGCGTCAAGGAAGCAGACAGCTGTTCTTTTGGAAAAAAAGGTCCGCAGGCTCTGGACTCTGACGGTTCTTTCAGATTGTTGCTCCGTTCCACGGACACAAACAGCCGGGGTGGCTAGGCACATGAATGCTCGGCTCACAAAGTTGTTTGATGACTCTTTCGGTCACCGTGTCGTATGGCCACGTGAAACCAACGAAAGTTCCGACCCCCAGTGAAACGAGCAGAAAATACACGTGGTACCTGCGAAAGGAAGCATCGACAGTAAATTTCTGACCCGTTATGTGCGTTGTGATTGGAGAGCGACTGTTTGGAGTCGGGTGCTAGCAATACCTTAGAACAAGAAGTCCCTTCTCCCCGTTTGTGATGTGCTTGTCCCGCCATTGGTTGCATGCGGCATATCGTACAAACACATGACTCAGAATGCACACTGGATGTATTAATCAGATTGTTCGAGAAAGAGCCGGCGTGTACATGAAACGAGTTAATATCAAGTATCGGAACAAGTGTATTGCACCCCACCTTTCGCCGAACTGTAGAATTATATATTATATATATATAGCCGGTGACTGGAAAGCGCCGGTCCTCGTCTGCTGGTAGGTGAATCAGAGCTTTCTAGAAATTTTAAGACTTCCCACTGGTCATCGTGGAAATAGGGATTCATACGGACTATGTGCGTGGATATATACTATATATGTATGGGCATGTATATACCCACCTCAATCGGCTACGGCCGACCGGTTTTTGTCTTAGATACATGCTCTGGAATAAATGTATTTGAAAAAAACAGCGTGCATGGCACTGGTGACGCGCGATTTAATGACACGTGGGATTTCGGAGTCGCCGCGCGAGAGGACAATTGAGTTCGGAGACGAGAAGTACAGCGCGGGCGAGAAGAAGAGATGACAAGGGTCCTGGGGGCGGTGCTCCCTGAGGTCAAAAGACCGCAATTTGTAACTTTTACAATCGTAATTTGTAAGTATGGGTCCTTCTAGAATCAAAAGGGATCAGATGTGTTTATGAACGCGCCGTGTGGAAACGAGTTGGAGTCAACCAAGGCACAAACTCACTACTGGAGGCCATTTGAGGTAGAGATTGCATAGAAGTGGGAAGCGTCGCCGAAGCGAAAAGGTCTCCTTGTGACGCTCTGACACCACACACCTCCGGGAATGCTTCCTGACAACAACTCACAAGTTAGACTAGTCTAAGGTAATGCCAAACTATCGAATGGCAACGCGTTGGTATTTCGAGGTGCTGAGTGGAGCAGCATCGAGTGGGCCCAGTGGGGAGTGGTACAGCAGGGATGCTGTTCCACGCGGTCTAGTGTCATCAGGATCAAGAGATATTTCTGAAAGCACGGAGTTTCCAGAGGAAGTAAGACTTCATACAGCCTGAGCGAACTGGTATCACTTGAGCCACGAAGCCAAGTTGGATAATTGGTACTCGGCCTCTCTATTGAATGTTAGGATCTACTTGCGACGCTATGTGAGTATATGGGGCATGGGCGTGAAGACTGTCGCAGTGTGGCGGTGGTCTATTTTTGTTGGTGACATTCATCGAGGGATGGGAACTGACCACCTTTTCTGGACAGATCGATTACGTCACCCACACCGCAAAAAAACGACACTGGTCGCACTACGCACGGTCATTTACATCGTTGAAGATGTCTCTGACTAGAAATATTCGAGACCCACTCACACTTGACCTCAGATCACAATGGCTTGATTTCGCATCCAAATATCCTGCGTGGACTGTTCACTCCCAAGTAAATCTGGCTGATGCATCGCCCAAAGAGTTATTATTGTTAGCGTCAAAATTTCTTCTCATTCCCGCTTACACAACTATCATCGCGGATACTTTCCGTCCACTCTTGCTTGATCTATGCGCACGTTGGCTGGAAAACTCGGATGAACTGGAAGATAAGCTCTGTGCCTTTTGTCTTCTGCTGCAGCCCCACGTGGAGATCTTTCCGTACGTCCTTTTGAGTGACTTATCCTTCACGCGCTTGATTCTCCCGTAGCATTCTTTCGGTTTTTCTACAAGAGTACATCCACAACACCGGTCCTCTATCCACAGCTCTCGGTTCCGCACCACTCGAAGCAGTTTCCCCTTCCCGTCTCCACCGTCTACTCCTTGCTTACTATCGCATCTTGGTCGCCAATCCCGAACTTCCAAACTGGCTTGACTGGCCGTTAGAGCCTTTTTCTGGACTCTTTTGGACACCACATCCCGATGCTGGTGTCCGATATCTGGCCATACGATGTTATGCGCTACAAAGTGGGATGAGCGAACTCGAGAGGGAGAAACTGGAGAATGCTCTCGTGGGGTCAATGGCCACCGCGGAATGCCCGTTGGAATTCGGGGCGGACGTTTGCGAGCGTGTCGTTACCATCGATGGCTGGCTCCTGCCTGTTATTGAAATGCAGCGAATCTACGATGCGCGGAGCGCCATCGTCGTTGATACACGAGAGTTCTCCATGGGGCAGAGCGATACGTTCATACAACCCTCCGACTTAAGGTGCGTTCTATTGGTACATTTCAACCGTCTCTAACGTATTTCTACAGCCCTCTGATCACGAACATCCATGGTGTGCTGCTGTTTCGCCGTCAGGCTGTCCATGCGAGCTCGGCACCTCCCTTAGTCTGTACCAACACCACAGTCAATTCACTGCGTACCTTAGCGTTGCTCGTGTCGCTTCGTCTTCCAGTTCTCCTCACAGCACCCTCGTCTTCAGGAAAAATACTCCTCCTTTCCTATCTTGCGTCGAAGTTATATCCGAATGTCAAGAATCAACTCGTCATAATCAACCTCGCGGATACGTCCATGGATGCCAGGTCTCTTCTTGGTTCATACGTACACTCTACAAGATCTCCCGGTACCTTTGAGTGGAGAGAGGGCGTGCTAGTGCGGGCTATGAGAACAGGCCGGTGGGTTGTTTTTCAAGACGTGGACAAAGGGAGCAATGAAGTACTCGGAACTATAAAACCTCTTGTTGAGTCTATGGGTATAAGCAAGTGGATCGGTGGGCGAGCGAAGTTATCGGTCCCTAGTCGAGAGGAGTTGGTGGCTGCGGAGAGCTTTGCTATCTTCGCTACGCGGTCACTACCCATTTCCGATGGCCACCCCCCCACCCCTTCATTCTTCGGAGCGCATAAGTTCCACGAAGTCATCGTCCCTTCCCCTGGTCAAGAGGAGCTTTGCGATATAGTTTCCGGCTTATTCCCCAGACTCTCTGGCGCTGCTGCCTGGGGAATCACTACCTTGTGGGGCGCCATCAAGACCGTAGAGTCCACCACTTCTGATCGAAATATAAACTTGCGCGATCTACGAAAGTACTGTTCGCGCTTGGATGCTCTCCTCCCCACTGTATATCGCCCAATGGATGTGAATGCTCCATATACTGAAATTGGTCAAGGTGGCAAACTTGTTTCTGTATTTCCGAGCCCAACACTACGCGAGGAAATGTTCTTGGAGGCCCGAGATATTTTCTTTGGAGTTGGGTCTCTAACAGCTTCTTCCCGTACATTCAATGTTGCTATTGCCACCGTCATTGCAGAATATCTTGGCCTTGCGCAGGAAAAATGCGATTGGCTCCTTCGTCAATATGTCCCTGAGTTTGTCAACGAGCCGGACGCCAACGGTTGTACTACCGCTTTGCGTCTAGGCCGTGTGAAGCTGTCAGCGCGGGTAGACAAGACGACCGTGACTCTCGCGCCTCCCCTGCGCCCGTTTGCAATGCACCGTCCTGCAATAACGCTTATGTCCCGGATTGCCACGTGCGTTTCAAAGGGCGAGCCTGTTCTCCTTACGGGAGAGACAGGCACAGGCAAGACGAGCGTCATCACTCACCTCGCGTCGCTACTCCGAGTTCCACTCATCTCTTTGAATCTCTCGCAGCAGACAGAGTCATCGGATCTACTTGGTTCCTTCAAACCAATCGACGCACGCGTTCCTGGTTCTGAGTTGCAGCTGCGATTCCTGGACTTATTTCGAAGTACGTTCAGTCAGAAGAAGAATCTGAAGTTCCAAGAGTCCACGTGGAAAGCGGTTAAGGAAGGGAAGTGGAAACGAGCTGCTGGGTTGTGGAGGGAAAGTGTGAGACTAGCGAAGGATAAAATACGAGAGAGGCTAGGCGAGGATGTCAGGTCTGTTCTTCAATTCCTTGGGTTGGCGGAGTCTCATCCACAGCAGGGAAGAAAGGTCTGATTCAGAAGCCCCCCGAAAACGCAGGAGGACGGGAGCAGCGCACTTCCAAGAGTCAGAAAGGAATTGGACAACTTTTGAGCAAGACGTTCTGCAGTTCGAGACCCAGTACGTCACGAAGAAGGGTAAATTTGCGTTTGGCTTCGTGGAGGGGCCACTTGTGAAAGCACTGAGATCTGGGGACTGGTACGTGGCTCGCCTTTTAGTAGTTACGAGGAGATTGATCTCGCTTAGGATTTTGCTCGACGAAATTAACCTCGCAAGCCCAGAGACACTCGAGTCTGTTTCAACGCTACTTCGCGACTCTGTTTCGTCCATTACGCTGACCGAACAAGGCTTCATGGAACCGGTTCCTCGTCACCCCGACTTCCGGCTCTTCGCTTGCATGAACCCGGCGACTGATGCTGGAAAGAAGGATCTCCCACCCAATATCAGGTCTTATTTCACGGAGATAGATGTTCCACCCCCCGACGCAGATCGCGAAACCCTTCTGGCCATTATCACTCAATACATTGGTCCATCCGCTGTCAGCGACAAAGCGGCGATCATGGATGTGGCGGAATTCTACTCCGCCGTCAAGGCACTATCCGTAGACAGACGGATAGCCGACGGATCTAACCGTTGTCCCCATTTCAACATGCGTACTTTGACAAGAGCTCTGACTTTCGCCGCCGAAATTGCCAGCGCGTTCGGCCTTCGAAGGGCGTTGTGGGAAGGATGCATGATGACATTTACCATGGCTCTGGATGTGCCGAGTGCCGAGCTTGTCACTTCCTTGGCTCAAAAACATTTAATGAACGGGGTCCGCAATGTCCGTTTACTGCTCACGAAGGAGCCCGCACCCCCGAGGTCACGCCCTCTAGAGGATTTCGTCAAGCTTGGTCCCTTTTATATCGAAAGGGGCAACTTGGACGAACTCCCAACTGATGATTACATCATTACACCATCCGTTGAGAGAAAACTGATTGACCTCGCACGCATTATCTCTACCAGGATGTTTCCTGTTCTGATCGAGGGACCGACATCCAGCGGGAAGACCAGCACCGTCGAATTCCTAGCAAAGAGGTCAGGTCATCGCTTCGTCCGGATCAATAATCATGAGCACACGGACATCCAGGAATACCTAGGAACTTACGTCTCTGATCCTGTTTCCGGCAAGCTTGTCTTCAAGGATGGGCTACTTGTCCAGGCACTGCGCCAGGGAGATTGGATTGTATTGGATGAGTTAAACCTTGCGCCAACAGATATCCTCGAAGCATTGAATCGCCTTTTGGACGACAATCGCGAGATCTTCATCCCCGAGACGCAGGAAGTGATTAAACCGCACCCGCATTTCATACTGTTTGCTACTCAGAATCCTCCTGGCCTATACCCGGGCCGCAAAGTCTTGTCACGGGCCTTTCGAAGTCGTTTTTTGGAAGTCCACTTCGAAGATATTCCGCAAGCAGAGCTCGAGACGATCCTATGCCAGCGTTGCCGCATCGCGCCATCTTATGCTCAACGCATCGTTACCGTGTTCCGCGAATTACAGAAGCTACGGCAGTCCAGCCGCGTTTTCGAGAGTAAACAAGGTTTCGCCACTCTCCGTGATCTTTTCCGGTGGGCTGGTAGGGACGCAGTTGGTTACCAGGAGTTGGCAGAAAATGGCTACATGCTCCTTGCCGAGCGCGCGCGCCGAGAAGACGACAAGGCCATTGTCAAGAGCGTTATCGAATCCATCATGAAAGTGCACATCGACGAAACCACACTCTATAGCTTCGATCATTTCAGAGGCAATACGACCGGCTCCCTTGGCTTCGATATTCCTTTGTCGTCCAACATTGTCTGGACCAAGGCCATGCAGAGGCTCATGGTTCTTGTTGGCCGCGCCTTGCTCTTTAAAGAACCGATCTTGCTTGTTGGCGACACCGGTTCTGGGAAGACCTCCATATGCCAAGTCTACGCAGACGCAGTCAACAAGCATTTGCTCGCTCTTAACTGCCACCAGAACACCGAAACCGCGGACCTCATTGGCGGTCTCAGGCCTATCCGTAACAAAGCTGCTGCCGAAACCGAGGCATTCAGCGAAGCGTGTTCGCTGCTGCTTCAGTGCGGCATATCCGGTGTTCCCAATGATGCCGCTTCCCTCCTCGCCGCCGTGAATCACTCAATGACATCTCAACTTGTTAGCCCAAACAAAGCGGAGGATGTGAAACGAAGGCTTCAACGAATCAATGCTATCTTTGAATGGCACAATGGCCCCCTTGTCGAAGCCATGGAACGCGGAGATGTCTTGTTGCTGGACGAAATTTCCCTGGCAGATGATTCCGTACTCGAGAGACTGAATAGCGTTCTGGAGCCCGCACGCATCGTGGTCCTCGCAGAAAAGGGGGGAGACAATGCAGAAGGTTCTCTTCTGCAAGCGGTGCCTGGGTTTCGACTTGTTGCAACGATGAACCCTGGAGGGGATTATGGTAAAAAGAAGCTATCGCCGGCATTGCGAAACAGGTTTACTGAGATCTGGGTACCCCCGTTGAACTGAAAGAGCGGATATCGCTCAAATCGTTGCCAGCTCGTGGCGACACGAAAGCCTTCAGCCATACACGAACCTCGTCCTCAACTTTATCGAATGGTTGAGTCATCACGTCTCAGAACCCTCTCTGTTTGGTCTCCGTGATATCCTGGTCAGTCTTCATCTTCACGGGAGGAGGTGCGGACGCGCTATACTGACATTCCTTGCAAGGCTTGGGTCACGTTCTCTAACTCGATGCTGGATAATACCACGATGAAGACGATGGCTCTTGACGAGATCTTTGTGAGTCATTCTTCGATATCACAACGTTTTTAGCATTAATTGTCGGGACTCGCAGCACCACGCTGCCCATATGGCCTGTTTAGACGGCCTAGGTTCCTTGCCTGCACTCTCCGGCTTTTCTTCGGCTGCGTTACGTAAAGTCAGAGACGACGCCCTCTCGATGTTGCAAAAAATGGTCCCCATTAGCTCTGATGGCCCTTCCGTTTATAGTCCTACTCAAAATGTAGACACATACGCCCAGCTAGGCGTGTTTCGCTATCCCACGGGGCCCCAAGGAACCAGTTCACCACGCGTATAACATTCAGGCGCCGACCACCCGAGACAACATCATGCGTTTACTTCGTGCCTCTCAGCTCACGAAACCCATCCTTCTTGAAGGGAGTCCTGGCGTAGGGAAGACCAGTCTTGTTACCACACTCGCCAATATTTGCGGGTATCATTTATACCGCATCAATTTCTCAGATCAGACCGACCTCACGGACCTTTTCGGTGCCGATCTCCCCGTGGACGGCGGTTGTCCGGGTGAGTTTGCGTGGAAGGAGGCTGAGTTTCTCAAGGCTATGCAAGAAGGGCATTGGGTTCTCCTTGACGAAATGAATCTAGCTCCTCAGTCGGTGCTCGAGGGACTGAACGCCATACTTGATCATCGGGGAACGGTTTATGTCCCTGAACTGGGAAGGTCATTCTCACGTCATCCGTCTTTCCGTATATTTGCCGCCCAGAACCCTATTCAACAAGGCGGTGGCCGTAAAGGACTCCCAAAATCCTACGTCAATCGCTTTACAAAGGTCTACTGTTGACCCATTAACGACTACCGACCTTCTACTGATCTCAAAACACGCATTCCCTGATTACCCGGAGGATTGGTTGAAAACCATGATCACATACAACTCGCTATTGGAGACAGAGACCGTTTTGAAGCGCTCATTCGGGAGAGATGGAAGTCCATGGGAGTTCAACTTGCGAGATATCTTCCGGTGGGGAGCCTTACTATGTGGGACTGATGCACCTCTTCATCCTGTAGAGCATCTTCGCACCGTATACCTTGCCCGCTTTCGAACTGATTCTGACAGAGAGTCGGCCCGTACGCTATTCGATTCGGCATTCAACCTTTCCAGTGAATTCCTGTCCATCGCACCACATCCATTCATCTCGTCATCGAATGTACAAGTTGGGCATTTTGTCGAAGGCAGAAGGCAGTCCTTCAGATCGCTCTTGAGACCTGGCGTCGTGCTTCAGGCACAGCTACCCTGGATTGAAGCGATGGGGCTCGCGCTCCAGAAGGGGTGGCTCGTCATCGTTTCTGGGGCGCCGGATTCTGGAAAGACCTCACTAGTGCGTGTAGTCGCGGAGCTGACGGGAAATGCGCTACAAGAACTCTCCGTTAATCACGCTACGGACACTTCAGATATCCTAGGAAGCTACGAGCAAGTTGATGCCAATTTCCGCGCTCTCTCTCTTGTTCGTCGTGTACTCCAACTTGTCGAAATTATCTCGCGCACCTTCGATGGATGCAGAAGCCACAATCTTTCCAATCTTGGACAATTAAGGACGGCAATTACTACCCCACCCCCGATCGAGGCATTACCCGATCTTTTGAGAGCCACCTTGAGCTTCTTGGAGAGCTTACTAATACCAGACGATCTCTGCATGCAGGAAAGGCTTGACCTCCAGAAGGAATTACATGCTGAGCTCACGATGTCGAGAACCGTGGGACAATTTGAATGGATCGACGGACCCCTTGTCAAAGCGCTGAAAGAAGGTCATTGGCTCTTACTCGACAACGCAAATCTTTGTAGCCCATCGGTCCTAGATCGACTCAATTCGCTGTGCGAACCATCTGGTGTTCTCACTCTCAACGAACGAGGTCTTGTGGATGGAGTAACTCCCGTCATCGTCCCTCACCCAAATTTCCGACTAGTGATGTGTGTTGATCCTCGTCTTGGGGAGCTTTCCAGAGCTATGCGAAATCGTGGCACCGAAGTCTCGTTGTCACCCAGGCGAAACCACGAGGACAGATGTCGGCTTCAAGAATTCCACTTTTTGCCACCACCGCATAGTGTGGATGCCAGCTGTGTGTCCCCCGTAGACTTCGAGGTGGTGCGGAGATGCTTGCAGAATTTGCCGCCCGCAGAACTATGTGCCTCTTGGCCGCCTGCGACGGTCATATCGGGCGATTCGTCTACCTCAGCTGTTATTGACTGTGTCGCCTCGATTTTCTCGCGCGATGCCTCAACTCGTGGACCACTACCTCTCGCTGCCCTCAATGTCTTTGTTCGCTCAATAATACCTGCCTACACGAGCCACCTTTCTCGATATATTTCGGGGCTTTATTCGTCCGATCGAACTGGGGCCTTCCGCAACTTGCACCTGGTTCTTGATTTAGCCAGAGGTGACCCAATTTGGCTCCAGCTCGGGCCCGCCCGACAACGCATCTGGCCAGCCTCCTCTGTCCTCTGTCCCACTCAGGTTAGTATCTCTTCACCGTGCTTCGGCGAACTCCATAAGTATCGTTGCTGCATGTACTAAATATTGGTCAGCCCATGGATTCTTTCACGAAGATGGCGACTTTCAGGGACCCACTCAAAGAACCTGACTATAATGTGGCCCGAAACGCGATTCTGCGCACGTACGAACTATTCGTGAGGACGAAGGTATACGATGGCTTCGGCGAACGGTCATCGCTACACCCCGACGCAGGGGGTGACATTAAAATGGACAGTCCATCTCATCCTGTTCTGGCTTGTATGGACGAGTTCGTGAGGAGTGCAAACGAACACGGGATGAAGTTACTTCGAGGTATCCCCGAAGATTTTAGTCAACATTCATCAGTGAGAACGACATTAATGCGAAAACTTGCAGTAATTGATAGCAATTGCAGGCGGAAATTCAATTAATCATCGACCTCCTCAAATACACTGCCTTTCTACGACCTTACCTTGATGTTACCATAGATTTTTCCCTCTTGCAGGCAGTGGTTTCGTGGATACAAGAGGCCCTTCGATCAGCACCGGTTCATATCTCCGGCATCACCCGATCAGCGGTGCTGCTTTCCAATTCAGTTGCACCGACTTCAGGATTTGGTCTAACTGATATATGGTCGTCCTGGAGAGGTTCGGCCAATTTAAATTCTTCTCCACCTGAGCTGGTACAAGTGATCCCGGGTGTAGATGGCGATGAAGATGAGTACAGTGGGTCTCGCATCTACTGGGGTTCAGAGACACGTGCCTAATCTATCGGAGCCTTTAGTGACGGGACGTCTCCCGAGAGTGACCACCTCCACCAGCCCGAGCTCTAAAGACGTCTTGATTTCAACTGGACAGGTTGGTCTATTGCGTTTATTGCTCCCTTGGTGAGGATAATCACCCCATCATCAGCACTTCTGTCAACCTCCGGCACCAAAAAATGAGGCGCTTAGGATTAACAGGACCTCTGTCATAAAGGAACTTGCTATTCTAGCGCATATGCATGACGCAAACTCCTTAACGGTAGGCAACTGGATGCAGCTGGTCCGCCCAACTTTCCCACTTAACGAAATGCAGGTTCTCGGCCAGCTCATCGATTTGGGGCGTTCGGACTGTTCCATATCGCTACGGCGGTTCATTCAGTACCAACACGCTACACGGGCAGCAGAATCCGGAAACCGTTCGTTCTCCTCTGACCGTTTCTGCTTCTATCTTTGACCGAACATAAAGTAGTTGGCGAGGCTGGGATAATACTGTCAACCTTCGGATCGTGGATGCAAGGTTTATGGGATCATGGTGGACCTGATGGACCTTCTATCCTCTTCCGACCGACGGAACTTCTGGCAACAGTTGATGCATGGTGAGATTGGGTGGTATTGGGCCTGGGTCGTTCTGATATACTCCTAGTGATTGGCGTAATGTCACTTTGCGGACGGCGAGCGTTTATCAAATCGCCCTTGAACACCACGCACGTCTCTTCGCAGTTGACGGAGGGTGGGGCTCGACCCGGATTGAGGACCTGACGACGTTACTTCGTAAGACGTTGGTGCTTGTAAGCGTTTCCATCTGCAGACCACGGGATATTACTCATGACATGGTTCAGCTCGCTTCTTGCTTCCATCATTCTTTCGATGAATCCACACTCAGGGGGCTGCAAGGTGCTCGTGATGGTTTCCAGCCCTTCTCCCAGATCGTGTCATTGTTGATGCGCTCGTCGCATGAATGGCTTACGTCTTCCGTTGATCGTCTCCTTAGCGGAGGAACAGGTCAATCGTGCCCAGGTGACGGATCTCGTACAACAGAGATCCGGGCTCTAGGTCACAGCTGGATCGCACTTTCCCGCCTCTTCACAGATCTATACATCCCGGATGCCCCATTAGATCCAGCGGCTATGCAAAGCGCTAGATCGGACTTTTGGAACACAGAACTCGTGTCCTTGTCGCATGAAATGAGACTCGAGGCCACCCAGGAGCGCCGTATCACCGGAAATATCAGCAATGGAACCATTGACTTCCTCGATGAGCAGATAAAGCACGTTCGGGAACAACTGAACAACCTGCATCAGGTACCATCGAAAGCTGGTCGCAGTATCCTTCGGCTACGGGAATTCTGGTCAGAAGTTTCGCAATTCATGTCCAACATTGTACCCGAATCCCGCCTGAATCACCTCCTCGGCGCAATTAACACGAAGAGTTCGGGAGCCCTAGAAAGCGAGCACGTGATTCAAGAGGCAATTTCCGGATTCACTCGGCGCTTGGAACGTGTGTATCCTGAATACTGCGACATTGGCGAGCCATTGCAGTCAGCCTTACTATATCTGCGACTCGGTCTCCGCCTTGTGGCCCATGCTTCCGTATGTGAGGAAGGAGCAGCCATCAGAAACTTGACCCATGATCTCACCGCCTTTCCGTCCGTGGCCGGAGCACCCTCGTTAATTACCGCCAACATCAAAGGAGATATTCATGCCGCCGAGTGGAGTCCCTTTGAATCCATATTACTCGTGCTTGCTGCAATCGCTTTCGAAGCCGAACTGGGCATTTCCGTGCAATCTTGTATCGTTGCCATGGAAAATGTATACGAGAAGGCAGTGAGGCTTTGGCTCATCGAACAGAAGAAGCGGGAAGAGGCAGATGCCGCGTCACAGTCGCTGTATCGTGAGAGTCGGATCAATCACGTTTCTATTCACGAATCAGAATTGGAGGAAGAAGAATTCTTGGCCTTGTTTCCTGACTATGAAGCTCTCCTTGACTCAGGTCACTACCATGAGAGTCCCGCAGGGGGTAGGGCTCGTCACTCCTTAGCACAAGATCAATCGCGCAGGAATACCTTCGTGCTCCTACATCTGGGAATTTTGATTCCTGAAAGTTATCCATCAAGCGCTCTAGCTCATCTGTCTGACCTTCGTACAGTGTTTCTGACCACAATCCTAGACAAACACCAATACCACCTTCCAGAAACTCTGGACAGGCGCACCATTCCTTACCAACTCTCCCTTCTCGCTGCTCGCCATCGTGACCTTCACCATCTTAGCGATGTCCCTCGACCCCATAATTTCTACGTCGACTCGCACGTACCCGAGATACGAAGGGCTACTGCCGCTGTCGAATCGCTGAAGCAGAGACTCGAGATACTTATACAGGAGTGGCCAGACCAAATGGTTTTGCATCACCTGAATGACCGTTGTACACAAATTCTCAACCTCAGCGTTCAGAGTCCGCTAGCGAAAGTGCTTGTAATCCTGGAGACATTGTTACTCCAGACTGACGACTGGGAAATGTACGCAAACCGACAAAACACCCTCCATAACCATCGACAGTCGTTAACGGAACTGATCATTTCGTGGCGACGACTAGAGCTATCATCTTGGCGCGGCCTCCTTCGGACGGAAGCCATCGCTTTCGAAGAAGGCGTTTCCGATTGGTGGTTCCGCCTGTATGATGCGACTGTACGAGGCGTTCTGGAGATCGTGGAGCTTAACCGTTCGGATGGCTTGGATGACTACTTAGACCATCTCGTTCCACTCCTAGACAACTATCTAAAGTCAAGTCCTCTGGGGCAATTTTCCCGGCGTTTGGACCTTCTTCGGAGCTTCGGGCTATTCCTTCGACACCTCTCTCACACCAAATCTGAACAGGCAAGGGAGCCGTTACGTCGCGTCCAGCGTATCGTACACTCCACCCAGGCTTATTATTCGCAGTTCCTTTCTCCCATAACTTCCTCGCTCACTTCTCAAGAGAGAGGGGTTGAGGCGGAGATCCAAGGATTTATCAAGATAGCCAGCTGGAAAGATGTCAACGTCCAAGCCCTCAGAGCTAGTGCAAAAAAGACGCACCACCAACTTTACAAGGTTATCCGTAAATACCGAGATATTATGCGCCAACCCGTCAACGATCTGCTCCGTCCCGAGCCTGCGTCGCACACTGAAACGTTACTAGAAACAAACATTATCCCATCGCCCCCACCACCTGGCCCGGTTGACAGCAGTCTCCACGGTCACGCGACTCCCGGTGATGGTCCGGCTCATTTGCGAGACCTACGCAGGACTTACGCGAAATTTGACTCATTGATCGCTGAACGTATTGATCCATTCTTCAAGTCTCGACCGTCTCGCGATCTAGACGATTTAACGGAGCAGATCATGTCTACCGCAAAAGAGCTATCTTCCGTTTCCATCGCCGCTGGAAGCACTGCCGAGCGCAGATCGAAGTTATGGAAAGCTCTTATGGTACGCAAGCGGAAGGCTTGGAGCGACTTCGCAAAGGAACTTAAGAGGGCCGGTCTCTCCACCGGCGTTCGGTCGACTGTACTGCTTCAACAGAAAAACGATCGCTGGCTCAGGGAACAGCCATTCCCAGTCACTGCGGATTGCCATCACGCAAGCGTACGAAGCTCGGAGTGGTATTTTGTTCGACTCCAGGGCTTGCTTCCCCAACTAAGGGCCTCCCTCGCCAACCACCACGAGGATGTTTCAACACAAGAGCTCCGACGTTCCATCATGCTGCTGGAATCGGCATTATCTCTGTCACTCAGCTGCAGATCCGAGTTAGTCCTACCTTGAACTCCTTTAACGGCTCACTGATATATGCTCATCTCCAAAGCTTAGCAACTAGTCTCGACGAGTACGCAAGGTTGAAGTGCGTGTCGCGACGACTCAATTCGCTCTACCAATGTTCGGTTATATCTACCTCGGGGTTCTCCATCTCGCACACAGTCTCAGGGACCGAAGATACGTTAAGCAGAATGTGCAGCGCCATCTCTGAGACCATAGACAAGGTGAAGGAACTCGGAGATCTGCCCGGAGTATCGCCCGTTCCCTATGGCCCTACTAGAGAATGCTCAAGCGTTACTTTTGTCTACCAAAGACCACCGGAACGTCCTACAGTCGATTGGGAAGAAATTGAATGAGACGACACCCCCCATCCTCCTGCGAGGTACGCTGCAGTTACTCAGAGTCAACCTTGCTGTGCTGAATCTTTCCTTGTAGACGAGTACGATGTGGTGATTTCCGCCCAGGGCCACATTACTAACACCCAAGATGTCCTTCTTGGATGGGAAATGAACCACCCACAGCTGAAGCACATCATTCTACCTCTCAGGGACTGGTTAGTTTCGCAGAAACTGGGCGGATTCCCCGGAAATCAGCTGCCAAACGCAATGGATCTTAATACAGACCAAGTGATCGAGGAGCTGCTGAAGTCCATACAATCCATCTTGTCTGTCATCACAACGAACCCCCTTCCGGTTCCAAACCAAGATAATTATATCAAGGATGCCTCATGGCTTCATTCCAGGATCGACAGCGTTCTTCGTGTTGACTCCAAAGTTGCACTCTTAAACTCCTTGGTTGAACAACTTGCTGGACATCCGCCCGAGTACGTCAAGACGAGCGTCTCGCGACTGCTTCCCTTCGTCCAGCGATATGCTCTTCTTGTCGGGGAACACGTTTCTGGAACAGCCAAATGGTTGCATGGACTATTTAAGCTCGAACTCATAGCTTGTTCGGTGACGCTTAACATAGCAACCAATGGTTTCTGCAAGCCACCCGATGATGACGATTCCGGAGTGGTCGGTAGGGATGAAGGTGCTGACGGCGTTGGGTTTGGTGAAGGTACTGGGAACGAGGACGTGAGCAAGGACGTTGAGGACGAGAGCCAGGTAGAAGGCTTGCAGAATGAGAGTGGGGAGGCGAATAGGAAAACGGATCACGACAAGGAAGATAACGCCATCGAAATCGACGACGACTTCCAAGGCGAGCTTGAAAATTTACCTAACACTGGACCCGAAGACGAAGAGAATGATGCGGACGAAGACGAAGAAGACATCGAGGAGAGGCTGGGAGACCTAGACGTAGGGGATTCCGACACTATCGACGAAAAGCTTTGGGGCGATGAGACAGGGCCCCAAGATGATAGTCGACAGGGCAAGGCTAACGACCAGCACACCACCGAGCCTTCCATTAACCCCGAAGTTACCGCCAAAGAGAACGAGACTGCCCCGGGTGACAACCACCCTCAGCACAACGAAGAGAGTAATGAAGATAACGAAGTTGAATCCAAGGGAGAAGCCGCACCTGAGGATCAAGCTGATGAAGACAATGGTGAACCCTCACCCGTCAAGGATGGCGCACCTCTCGACGACTTTGTCCAGAATGCGGATCCCCTTGACCTCCCCGAAGACCTGAACTTGGAGGACGATTCCAGGCAGTCTGTCGGTGAGGATGTGGACGACGACGGGCTCGGGGACAGCTTAGATCCGACAAGTACCTCATCAAAAGATGGCGACGAGGCGCAGCCAGACATTACTCCTGAGACCACATCTCATCCCGTAGACGAGACTACTGACGTTGAGAGTCTGGATGGACAGCGTATGGAAGGAAGTGAAGGAGAGGCTGAACCATCTTACCTCGACGAGGATGTCAGTATGCAACCCGACGTGCAAGCAGGTGATGGAGTCAGCGTCGAGGCGGTCCCTGTCGGTCTTCCGAACTCCAACACCCGCGAAGACAATTTCGAGAGCCAGTCCGAGGCTGTTCAAGGAGCAAAGGCGTCCAGCAATAATGATGAGGCTAGATATGACCATGCGTCAGTTTATCGTCCTTTAACTCTCTTAGTCCATTTTCTGACTGGGATGATCAGCAACGCCGATGACGAGCGACTTGAAACTACGGCTACGGAAAATATTGGTGGCGGTAGTGCCAGTGCTGGTACAGAGGCCGGCACGGCGCCTTCTCTTGAACCTATCCCACAAACCATCCCTCCTGACCCCTCACGCACACGTGGAGATGCCTTCGAGGATATTATGCGACACTTCCGACAATATCTTAGAGAGCAACTCTGTTCCCGCGTTTCAGGAGACAGACATCGAAGCGTCACAGCTCCAGTACGTGCACTGAGGACAACACCGACCATGCCATGCAAGCTCTCGGCCCTTCGGTTATCGAGGAAGCAGCCAAGCTTCGCGAACTCTGCTTCGCAGATGACGTTGATGGCCCCGTCAGCGCCGACCAGATGCAAGTTGATGAACAGGAGCGCGCACCCCCGATTGAATCTACCCCATCATTTTCTTTCCCCTCTGAGTCTCCTGAGCACGCACTTCAAGAGGACGTCCACAGGGCATTATCGCGATTCGATTTACAGTCTCACAAATCGACGCAAGATGATGATATGTCTACGGAGCGCGATGCACGGAACATAGGAGCAGATATCGAATTGCCAGATGCTGAGCACGTCGAGATTGCCCTTTGTCAATGGCTGGCTGAGGGCCAACCCTCCGAGAATTCTCACAAACTCTGGAGGATGTACGAGTCCTTGACTGAGGACCTCTCGTACGTCCTCTGCGAGCAGTTACGCCTCATCCTCGAACCGACCTTGGCCACGCGGCTGAGGGGAGACTATCGTACAGGAAAGCGGCTGAACATGAAGAAGATTATCCCCTATATCGCTAGCGAGTATACGAAGGACAAGATTTGGCTTCGCCGCACGCGCCCGAGCCAGAGAGAGTATCAAGTTTTTGTTGTCCTGGATGACTCCCGCTCCATGGCGGAATCCCATTCTATTCATCTCGCATACGAGACGCTGGCACTTGTCTCTAAAGCTCTCAGTAGGCTGGAAGTGGGAGACATCGGCATCGCAAAATTTGGGGAGACCGTAGATGTCCTGCATGGGTTCAATGATGGGCCGTTTACAGACCAAGCCGGGGTACAAGTTATGAGTGCCTTCACCTTCACTCAGAACGCAACGAACGTGTCGGCCATGATAGAAGCGAGCCTTGGAATACTTAAGGCGGCCAGGGAAAGCCGCTCTACTGGATTCTCGTCTGCCTCAGATCTATGGCAACTTCAAATCATCATTTCGGATGGACTGTGCCAAGACCACGAGAAACTTCGTGCTATGCTCCGTCGTGCCGAAGAACAATGTGTCGTGATGGTCTTCATTATTATCGACTCACTACACTCGAAAGTGACTCCACCGGGCGTCAAGTCAATGAGCGAAGCAGCAGGTCCGTCGCAAAATTCGATCCTCTCAATGAACCAGGTAGCATACAAGAGTGTGGACGGACGTATGGAGTTGCAAATGCGACGATATATGGACACCTTTCCATTCGATTACTACGTAATTTTACGAGACGTGGAAGCTCTTCCAGAGGTGCTTTCTGGGACTCTCAAGCAGTTTTTCGAGAGTATATCAGATGTATAGTGGTGGCGGTAGAATTAGAACCTGCTTTTAGATGGTTCAGTGGTATCTGCACCTTTGTGTCGAAGTGGGTTAGGGTTAGTTCAAAATGCTTTCACAGGGCGCTTTCCGAGACTTGTCCGAGTCTACAGCAATGGCGGGTCTCATGGGTCTATCCTCTCCTCGAGCCAAGACCTTTTCTAGTCCGTCAGAAGAGCGTGAAGGTCTCCTTTCTGGCGCCGGTACCCCGTCTGTTTCGGAAGGCGACACGTCTAGGGCGTCGCCATTCCGTCAACGAAGTACCCGCTTGTCACTTGCAGGAATAGGTGTCCTTCTGATTTTGAGCGTGTTCTACTGGCTGCGTGTCCCTCCACGTTTGGACAATAACCTGCACTTTGGTGGCCAGACCCTCCGTTCCAATGGAACACAGAAGTTCAAACGCACCTGTTCTGCTTGTGTCAATTGATGGCCTAAGGCATACTCTCCAAAGCAACCGTTTCATCCCGACACTGCTAACGCTGCATATAGGGCAGACTATTTGGACAGAGGTTTAACCCCCCATTTGCTCGACGTCAGCAAGAAAGGTTTACGAGCAAAATTCATGAGGCCAGTATTTCCAGTGAGTTCCATGCCTCACTCTAGGCCTAGTACATGACTAATTCGTATTTAATAGACATTGACTTTCCCGTGAGCGGCGTCGTTCCCTTCGTTCCCACATTAACGCTGAAATGGTGCCATTTAGCAATCATTGGACCCTCATGTATGCGTGGCTTTGATATTTCGAGCAATTATTTACATATCTAACAGGACTGGTCTCTATGCCGAGTCCCACGGAATTGTGGCGAATGTAAGTCACAAGCAAGGTGTCTTGGAAGTTCTCATTTGTCACCTATCTCCAGAATTTCTGGGATGCAGAAACAGATTCGGAATTTCACTATAACAATATCTCGTCCTGTTGGGAACCCCACTGGTGGCTTGGAGAACCGGTGCGGTATTCTCGTGCCCAATGTTGTTCCACACTTGGCTAATACCTGGCAGATGTGGGAAACTGCTGGGAAAGCGGGACTCATTACTGCCAATCTGATGTGGTGCGTTTTTCGCCTATCTTCCTTTCTGTAATTATAAGACAGGTATATCAGGCCTGGTCCCGCCCAAACCTTGTCCGGGGCCTCGTCCTACGTATTTCGTGCCTTGGGCAGTGCGTGACTGAACTCTCAACTTCTGAGCGCTTCTCATGGAATACGTACAGAATAAAGTTTCTCTGGATACCAAACTTGCTCAAATATTGGATTGGATTGATCTTCCGCTCAGTGAACGGCCTCAGCTTATCCTTAGTCAGTCCCTAAGACTACTCGTTAATATCCGTCTAATTAACTATCAGCCTACGAGCCCTCCTTGGATCAAGCAGGGCACGCGAAAGGTCCTTATTCTCGGGAAGTAAACGTAATTGACGTTGTTGTGCATCTTTACCCCGCGATTGATTTATTTGTTTAACAGGAAACCTTAAGATATGTTGACGGTTTCGTGAAAGACTTGCACGATTCCCTTGTAGCTCGCAATCTGACCGAGATTGTCGACGTAATCTTTGTGAGCGACCACGGTATGACGGATACAAGTCATCCAGCACTCGTGTATATCGACGATCTTCTCGGTGAAAACGGATGGAAGGCAGTCAAGCACGAAGATGGTTCGGTGCTCTTCCTAGCTCTTTTGTATAAGAATTTAAGCAAGATTTGTAGGTTGGCCTTCCATGGGCCTTCACTTCGACCCTTCGGCAAATGCTTCACATTACCTCGATGTATTACTCACAGCAGCCGAGGACAACAGCGAGAAATTCGACGTATATACCCCTCAGACAATGCCCGAGAGGTATCACTTTGCGCACAGCTCCCGTATCGCCCCAGTTTACGTCGTTCCGAAAATGGGGTACGTGTTGACTACTCGCGCAGAAGGAGACGTTGGTCTATCGAAAGGAGTAAGCGCGAAATCTTTCCCAATCGAAGGCGCCTACATTGCATCGCGTATTAATTATTTGTGTTTTCACAGAATCACGGTTACGATAATAATGATCCCACAATGAACGCCATATTCGTTGCTCATGGCCCCTTCTCTTCCACAGCGAAAATCGCTCACGACAAGCCGAGTTCCTCATACCATTTACGCGGCCCCTCTAACCCCAACAAGGGCTGGCACTCGACTTCGGATGACACCTACGTGATGGGTGGGTTCCAGAACGTCGAAATCTACAATCTCGTCATGAAGTTGTTGGGTATACCTCAGGCCGAGGCAGCGCAGACAAACGGAACAACTGGGTTCTGGGACATATTCTTTTAACTTTGCATCGTCCTCAACTGGGGCCCACCTATCGTTAGATTATTCACATGAAAACTCATGGTATTATTAATGAGCTGTCCTATAAGTTCTCATACGTACATGAACGCATTCGTGGTCAGTCTCACTTCAGAGGCAAAATACCTGAATACACCACCTTTGGCCTCTCAAGGGAAAGTAATGGTGACAGCATCACAGTAATATGGATCATTAGACTATTGTTTATGCATGTTTATGACCTGATGACAAAAACTTGCATACTACATCGCCAATATGTTATGTGCCATCGGCATCAGACTTAGCGTACATCACTGAAAACCGCAGTAAAAGAAATCAACAATAGTGTAGGTCAGTACAACGTGCTTTAACTGCTCGGTGTCTAATTTGGCCCGGCATCGAAGACGGTCTGACTACCGGGATGAACCTGGTGATGCTCGCCCGTTGCGGTTGGTATGTATGACTCGTCCGGTAGTCCAGACTCATCAAGACCTTCTGCAGCTTCAATGATCTCATATAGTCTCGATGCGACCTCTGGCGGTGGGACACGTCCACCAAGAATGTCGCGAGCCGGGATAGCCGAGCCGTAAAAATCCTTATTTGCATCCTTCCTCTCTATCAGGACCGTACCCTCAAGCGACAAGCCAGCAAACAATCCTGCAGGGAATAGATAAAGGGACGGTGGAAATAACGTGTTATGCAGGTCGTACCTTTGGACTTGGAATACGAAAACATCGGGGCAGGATGCGCGAGACTCGCTTGGACGCTCCCACCCGTACCAATGGGACCGGCGGCAGCGCTGATGTTTCCACCGATAGTAACATTCCCTCCAAGAGAGAAAGCACGAACAGCATCCTCACTGTTGAGGACGATGACGAAATCTGTGATATCTGCGCCAATTTGGAGGCCCCAGCCAATGCCGCCGGTGGCGATACAAGATGGTGCGGACCATGACCCGTCCGGTAAGCGTGCGATGACAACACCAGAGCCTGCTTTTCCGGAGAAGACAAAGCCAGCTTTGAGGACCTGGAAGATGGCTAGGCCTGTATTGGAAAATGGACAGTCGGTTCAGGGATAAGAACGATACGGAATTGAGTACCTACCTCGTGCACGCTGCAGAACGGCCTTGGGTATTGAGTTGAGAGCAGACTCAGGGTGGTCCGGATCAGCTTTTCCAAGTAATTGAGGATAAATATACGGTATTTAGGTAGATGCACAGACCAAGGAATGTTGCAAGGATCTTTGCGCCCTTCTCTGCCTCCCCCGGCAAACTGAAGCCTTGTGCGAATGACTGTGATGACGATTGAACACGACTCGAGCCTTCCTTTACAAAGGCCGAGGCTTGAATCCCAGCTTTGACTGCGCCTTTCCTGAATTTATCGAGTAAGGACATGGGCAAACGGGACAGAGCAGAGACAGAAGGATTATGTTATCAACCTCTTTCGGATTTCGGATGAACATCGGAGTTGATTTGTCGCTTATCACGTGGCTACCATATCCGTCCACGTAACCCTTATCAGACATTAAATTACCACTGTGACAAGGTTGCATGCAGCTGCAGGAAAACTGAGTCCATTCTTTGCATCTTGCCCGTGGGGACAACGGGGGGGAACTTGGGTTACATAGGTGTTTTCACCAAGTCAAAGATTTTATGTTCTATTATGGAAAAACCAATCCCGGCTCAGTGAACCCTTCCCATCTGTCCCCGGTTACGTCCAAGGTTACGTCGCCAATTAAAAAATTTCAAACTGGCCGCTTGACTGGCCGACACTTCGTCGATTCAAGAGGTGACCGACTTTTTGCCCCAACGGAGCTACCAGAAGGAAGACCAGCGGAGACGAAGAGAAGATCAGAAGAATGAAAAGTGTGACCGGCGGGGTGGGTCATTTCTGAATCACGAGTCCTTCTCTAAGTAGAGTAACCTGAGGTTGGTGGTGCACGGCCCCTTGATTGATGGACTGAGAGACACCTTCCAAGCGACCTAATACAGTCACGGTACCCCACCTTCACTCTGTTATGAATCGAGTTATGACGCTCATGTCGGCTCATATCGTAAGATGAAACTGCTTACGTATTGCTATCCTCGGCGCCACGCTCGCTTGGGAACGAACGTGACATCCACCGATGACTAGATGACTATCCGATCTCAGAACCTCGCTGATGGTGCTGTATTCTCGATTTCTGTCGAACACCGCTCGCCGATATGAACGCCATACGCATGTGACCATCATGACACCATCTTCCTGGCAATTTCGTCTGTAAAACTGGAGTGTCTCGTAAATGGTCATTGCCATTTAGACCACACTCTAAACGCTTCCAAAATAACTTACCTCATTTTTACTGATGCCGTAGGTCACCTTCCATGATTACTGACACAGCACGCTCAGGGCACCCTAGCAGATGGAAAGATATTACTCTACAAACTGGGGGTTTTGGAATCGGCAAACATGTTTTGCGCCCACCATCTTACCCCTGCGGGTCCCGAACGAATGGGGCAACGGCGTAAGGCTTGGTTGGTGCAGATCCCTGGTGCCCAACTGTATGTGGCGCTCTGATGGCCCGGCAGAGAGCTGGGACCGGAAAGGGTGCCGAGCCAACTTGAGGCAATTATTGCGTTACAAATCGCAGTTCGGGGGTTCGAGTGCCATTACTGCGCGTCCATTCAAATAACTCTACTTGTGCGCGTTCATCAAGGTACTCCAGCCGGCCATCGGACGCCGAGACTGGAGTTAGAGCGACCTATTTTTACTTCGTACGGGGTATAAAGCTTCTCGGTTTCGCAGCTCTCAGACTGCAGCTCCCTACATCTTCATCGAACAGCATGTCTCACTTCGTCATCTCTGGCGCAACCGGTGGCACCGCACAGGGTGCTGCCGCTCCTAATCGTCTCGAGATAAACGACTTTGTCAAGACGACAGAACCGTTCTCTCTTTACATCCAAGCTCTCAGTAGGTTATGTTTCGTGCTTCACACGTCACCAGAAAAGGTTCACCTGTTATAAAACAGATGTCATGTTCAAAACCCCACAGAGTAATTCAACCTCCCACTTTTCTATTGGGGGTATCCATGGCCTTCCATTCGTTCAGTGGGAGGGGTCTGGTAGCGCCCGCCCGGTACAAGGGTCTCAGTGGGGTGGATACTGCACTCACGGCTCTGTACTCTTCCCAACTTGGCACAGGCCCTATGTGGCTCTTTATGAGGTTAGTTCAATATTTCATGCCTTGCGTACTACGTGATTAATATCGAACAAATTATCTAGCAAGTGATGCAGCAGCGCGCTCTCGAGATCGCAAACACGTACCAGGTCAATAAGGATCGCTGGGTTACCGCAGCTCAGAACCTGCGAGCGCCATACTGGGACTGGGCGACTAACAGCGTCCCTCCTGACGAAGTTATCTCCAAGACGACGGTCAACATCGTGACACCCGATGGCCGAACGACCTCCGTGGCGAACCCACTCCTCAAGTACACCTTCAACCCTATTGACGCGTCCTTCCCAGCTCCATACAGAAATTGGAGAACGACGATCAGGAACCCCACCTCTAGCGGCGCTAACGCGACTACCAACGTTCAAGGCCTCAAAGAGTAAGGCGTCCTTTTCTTTGGTTTAACTCATACTCAATCGTGATTTACTCCCAAGTGACCTTTCGTCTATACAAGATGACATCACTTCGAGTACCTACAACCTTTTAACACGTGTTCATACCTGGCCTGGGTTCAGCAACCACACAGCTGGCGATGGTGGCAGTGCTAGTAACTCTTTGGAGGCGATCCATGACGAGATTCATGGCTACATCGGCGGTCAGATGGGTGACCCTGCTGTTGCTGGTAAATTCTGTGTGCTCACACCGGTGATGCGAGTCTTTCTGACCTAGTTTGCCTTCAGGATTCGACCCTATTTTCTTCCTGCACCACGCAAATGTCGATCGTCTACTCTCTCTTTGGTCGGCTGTTAACTCCGGGGTGTGGGTCACACGTGGTCCTGCCGAAGGCGGAACCTTTACCATTTCCGGAAATGCAGCCATGGACAATAACACCAGTACGTTATGTCACCTTCGATCCGGGCTGTCTCCTGAGGTTTCTACCACACTCTAGACCTTACTCCTTTCTGGGACTCGCAGACGGGGTACTGGGTTTCATCGGAAACCACGACGACTGAGAGACTTCATTACTCGTACCCGGAATTCAACAATCTTCCAAGCAACCCCGCGGCGAGGACGGCGGCGATCGCTAATATCATCAACCAGAAGTATGGCGGGTCTGCTCTCTCGACCCTGGGGGCCACCGGACCTGGTGTAAGCTTCCTTGCCCAGCCACCTGCTGCCAGCGGAGCCCCTGCGGCACCAGCATCAGCCCCTGCGACTAGTACGCCTACTGCATCTGCCCCCGCACCGGCTGCGGCGGGAACCGTTCATCCATTTGCCAGCCGAGGAGGCGCCCCGCATACAGCCGCAAAGGCAGAGCACGGACAAGAGGCTCAACAGATCCTACATGATTGGACGGCCCGCATTCACTTCAAGAAGTATGAGCTCGGCCAAAGCTTTGCGGTGCTACTCTTCCTCGGTGAAGTTCCGGCAGATGCCTCGCAGTGGCGCACCAGTCCCTCGTTCGTCGGTGCCCACGTCGCGTTCGTGAACAGTGCGGCAGACCAGTGCGCAAACTGCCGCGAACAGGCGGAAGTTGTAGCCGAGGGTTTCGTACACCTCAACACGGCCATCGCGAAGCTGTCCGGCCTTTCGTCATTCGAACCCACCGTCGTCACTCCTTATCTCCAAAGCAATCTCCACTGGCGCATCCAGACGGTGCGCTCTTTTTTGACCACTCGTTTTTTTACTATTAAAAAACTCATTGCGCCTCTGACCTAAATAGACCGATACTAGGACCGCCGTTGAGTTGGATAGACTCCCATCGTTGGAGGTCACCGTGGCTGCGATCCCGTTGACCCAAGAACCGGGCGCTATCTTCCCGATTGCTGGAGATCCGCACTATCACCACCACATCACGCACGGTCGTCAGGGAGGTGCTCGCCATGCCCAGGTCTGAGAAACGGCGCAGTCGAGAAGAAAAACCGTTCTGCATTCTTGAAAGTTGGTGTATTGCGAGAAGTTTGAGAAGTTTCTTGCCGTTTTGTCCTATGTAAACCCGCTCTGTATTCTTGAGGTCTTTGTAAAGAAAGCAGACCCGAATTGATATTTTTTACATGTCACTATCTTCTGCTCTGAGCCAAAACCGTGGACGCTGAAGTGCCTCAAAGCTTGCCTCAATGACGTGTCACGGTATTTGAGCGTAACCTTGACATTTGTTTGGAAATTATATAATCAGACAAATCCGTAATTGTCTGATCAGACGATTCCGGCTGGCCAGTATCCTCGCACAATCACGCAGTACTCTCGTCCCTTTCGTGCTGTTCTTTCAAAGGTGTGGACGAGAATGCCGTACAGCGACAGGGTAGCCGCGCATCCGTCCTTGCGTATTGCCGTTGTTCAGTTTGCACCCAAGGTCTGCCCGGCGCCACGGAAGTGCTAAACAGCTGATCTCACCTAGATCGTGGAAAGATAGGCCAAATTCAGCAGAACCTCGAAAAAGCGAGAGGGTATTGCGAAAGGTGTGTGTACGGTCATCCCGTCTATTCGCCAAATAGTTGACTATCCCCAGCTTGGCCCCCGGCTCCGTCGACCTACTGTGTCTTCCAGAGATGATATTCACGGGTAACGTAACGGGGGGCTCTCCGATTGCCCAGATGCGTAGAATTTTTGACAATAAATATCAGGTTATGCGTTCAAAAATGCCTCCGCGATCCTTCCGTTCCTCGAAGACCCACAGACGGGCGTCACGTCAGAATTCTGCGCGTCTATCGCGCAAAGATTGCGATGTCACGTCGTCGCTGGCTACCCCGAGCGTCTGGGTCCCCAGGAGGTGACGAAGCGCACAAACGAAGACAATGGCGAGGTCGTGGACGTCGTCGGCGCGAATAGTGCTGTCGTTTACGGGCCAGATGGTGCGCGCGTCGGACATTATCGCAAATCTCATCTCTTTTATATGGACAAGACGTGGGCGAAGCCAGGTCAGTTCGACGACACCACCCACTCTTTCTCATCATTCTGACGCCAGATCAGGTACCGGCTTCGCCACCTTCCATCTCCCCCCGCCACTGAACACCGTCACTCTCGCTATATGCATGGATCTCAATCCTAGATCTTCGTGGACTATTGACGGAGGACCATACGAGCTTGCTGATCATTGTCTCAAGACGGGGAGCAACCTACTCGTATTGCTGAACGCCTGGCTTGATTCCGAGAAGGAAGAAGATGGAGACGAGGATCTCTCGACGATGAACTATTGGGCTACCTTATTGAGGCCACTGTGGTATCGGAAAGGCGATGAGCCCAACGATGAGGGAGCCGAACTCAAGAAAGCAACGGAGGACGTCGAAACGGTGGTGGTAGTTTGTAATCGCAGTGGGATAGAAAACGGTAAGCAACCTAAAGTTAAGAACGCACGAAACATCTTAGCTGCCTGCCATAGGGGCAAAGTTTGCAGGAAGCTCATCGCTGTTCCGTCTCCGTCAGAGTGCAGGGAAACCATGGTTGCTAGAGAACATGAGTCGGCGTCAGGAGGGTGTGTACGTTTGGAGGACTTGAAGATTTTCAGGCTGCGCCACTGTTCTGTATATAGTGACGGGATTATGGGAGGAGGAAACGTTGCGAATACGCGCATTGTATTGTACAAAAAGAAAATCGAACACGACAAACTATTCCTTTTCCTTTTTTTTATTTTTAAAAAAGTCCACTACACTTTACTCCTACAATGAACTTGACGTTGTAGCTTTGACAGGCTTGATCAGATCAGTGGCGTTTGTTCCAAACATAACAGGGGTAAAAAACTTTTGTCAACGTTCCTGAGAGCCCAGCCGTGGTCGACAACGATCGGGGGACCATCACTTGTTCCGTCTTTCGAAGAGCACACCGTCACGACTTCATCGCCACGAATCGTTGAGAGTGAAACCCCCAGTTGCTGGGGTATTGAACGAGTTATTCGGGTCCGACTCCCACGTTACCTGACCGTTGAACTTTCGGATATATTTGTACTGGATATTTGTGTTCGCGGGTAGGTTCACGGTGACTAAGCGTCCGCGTTAGGTAAACGGAGGTGCATGTGATGGTGAAATATGGAACGTACGGCTCCAGGTCGGGTAGTTTGTAGCAGACAGGGGCAGAGCGGTGTCCGGTGACCAATTTTGTAGCGCGTCAACGGAACCAACGACGAATATGTTCTCTGGGTTCCACCACGCCACCTGTCAATACAACAATAGAAGACCCGTTAGGCGCGTGCACACGTACCTCCGAATTGTGTGGTCGCCTGCACGTTGAAAGTGACAGAGACCTGTGGCCCGGGGTTCGGGACGCACTTCGCGGGTGCAGTCGAACCACTTGCACCCCAACTTGCTGGCTTGACGCCCGCGCGGGAGGCGCCGGCCGTCAAAACAGATGCGTAGTTCCATGTAAGGTCGGCCGCGCTTAGGGGTGCACCAGTACTCTTGTCATACTGTTCTGCAAGTCCCCCATTCGATGGCGTGTACTTGGCGGCAATCTCGACAAATCCATCCGCGAATGTCTTAATTGCGCTCGTAAGCTGCGTGTATTGAGGACTGCTCGAAGTGTAGGTGCCGGTGGCGATGCTGGGAGAAAACTGTCTGAAGAAAGCCAGCGAAGTGGTGGTCACCTGGAGTGAACCGACGGACTGCCATGTGAGGAGTCCATCATATAATTGTTCTGCGACGGCAAAGGTGGATAGGTACCAGGGCTGCGGGTTCATGTCAATGGATCAGGTTGGGGGGCAGAAAAAAATGAGTACATTTCCATTAAAGTACACGTCCTCGGGGTACCGTCCGACCGCAACAGCAGATGTGGCGCTGATCCCCGAATTGATGGGATAAACAGATCGGAAAGAGTCAACATAAACCTTCAAGTTGGATAGTGCCTTGTCGGAGCACGGCTGGAAGGTAATAGCATCACAGCCGGCGTTGATGTCCCATGTGTGGATGGACGCGAGAACGGTGTTTGAGTCCTTGCCGGATCGACCACCACCAGTGTTGGCGGTGATATAACCCGTTGTTGGGTTCCAGTAAGTCTAGGTAGACAGGTAAGATTACTCTGGAAACATGTGAGAAGAACCCCGCGTACCTGGAGGAAGCACAATATATTCGCAGCTTGCGAGTTGTATGTTCCAACTGAGGCGGTTTGCCCAATGCGCGTTGCTAGCGCCGAACCTTCGCGGAGGGCTCTGTGTTGTACGGCTGTAGTGAAGAAGGAAGAGGAGTTTATTTCCTCCCAGAGATCAAATCTGGAGAAATATGAGCAAGCGGATGCCACTGAGGAAAATGCACACACGTCGATTGATTCCAGTACGTCGAAACATAGTCAAGATCGAGTTTAATGACTGGCCACAAAGTATTTGTCACGAAGGTGCTGTTGCCGTTGCTCAAGAGCCAGTTTGCGTAAGTGATCAACGCTGTTGAACGTAGGGCAGGACCATCTGGGGGGAGAATGTCCGCAATCAGACCGGGGTTCGTGGTTCTCATCTCATAAACAAACCTCGCTGCGGCCGACCCCACGGGCCTGTGAATGCGGTACCATCGATATTGAATTTTGGCTCTGCGAGACCGCCTGTGGTGACTAGTCCACTCGGGTTGGACACCTGCTGCAATGCGGCCTCGGCAGTGAAGAAATTGTCGATCTGACCGCGTAACGAGCTGTCTTGTCCCAGAGTGAACTGATCCGTAATAACTTTGAATACAAGTGAAGAGTCGCGAACCCAAGTGAACAGGTAGTCAGGGTTGACGGTGTTCGGGCTGGCGATCACGATGCCAGCCTAAAATCCGCTTAAATGCGTGCGCTAACAGCTGTCATAAGGAATCCTACCTTGGCACCAGATGACTTGGCACCGCTCGGCCCAATATTGGCAAGAAGGCCAGCCTTGGCAACAGGCAACTCTGTGCTGAAGTATGCATCGGCGGAAGCGGACTGAGAGACTGCACTGCCTAGGAGACCAAAGACACTGGCAAGGCAGAGAACTCGCATCTTGAGAGTTGGTTTAGAACGCTCATTTTTGCGATGTGGATATGTATTTATAGGAAAATCGTGTGTAAAATCGGAAGCACATGCGAGCACGCGGGGCAGCAACGCGAGCTGAAACGAAGATGAAGCGTGAGATGGCCCATGTTGCGTCGTCATATGATGATCTAGAAAGCGCATGGCGACACTCTCCGGTCTTACAGGCAGACTCCCGAACGTCGGATTTTCTCCACTCTACCTTAACGCACTGAACAGTGTATGCGGACCTGGATACGATAGCCGCGGCCCTGTGGGGTGAGGTGATCGAGAGTGGTCGGTGTCAAGCAAGGTTAGTCACGCGTGACTCGAGCAAGCCGTTCCTGTCACAGAGATGTCACCACGTGCTGGCTGGTTTCAGCCGTCCCCGCATGGCCAGATCCCCTAGTCCCTTCCGCGTATACCCTTCGCTACTCCTTCGCTCCACTGCCCACAACGATGTCTCGACTTGGGATACTCATCCTTACTTTAGCTCTACAAGTTCACGCAAATACAAGCACACTCTCATGCTCTTGGTTCAACAAGATGTCAACCGCAGTCCAAGGTTTCCAGGACCAATCCTGGCTCTGGGGTTGGGCATGGGGTCCTGATAGTACCGTCTCCGTTATGGATCGTTCTCCACCGGTGATATTCCCCTCCAGACCTGCAGGATTTGGCGCGGAGATCTCGGATGTGCTTCTGGGCTATGTCATTCCCCTCAATTCATTCACCGTATCTTGTTCAAACACGACCGCCACTTCTGACGTCGATTCGCCCAACCTCGGCTGCCCCTCATTGTGTAGCATTGATCCCGACATACCACAGCGCTTGGAACCTTGGATCGCCCTCGTGCAACGAGGGGCTTGCCAGTTTGTGTCCAAGGCCAGGGAGGCGCAAAGATTGGGCGCCAAGGCCATTGTCGTCGGTGGGGAAGACCCCGACATCTCTGGGAAACCCGATACGCTGGTGAACATGTTTAGCCCAGGTTCGTCTAGTCGTCTCTTGTACGCTTTCGGCCTATCTCACGTTCCGCAAAGAGGATGCCTCGGACGTAATCATCGCAGCGACGTACATCAAGTATTCCAGTTATGCCGAACTTTATTCTCTCATCTCCACGTCAAATACCTCTCAGGCTGGGCTCAAGACCGTTTCCCTGCTCATCCGCTCTGAATTTTCAGCATGGCAGTGGTATTCGTACGTCATCTGACTTACGTGCCTGCCTCCCCGCTTCCTCACGGTATTCCGCGTGTCTTGGTAGGCCTATACTCACCTTCCTCACGATCCTCTTTATCCCCTCATCCCTCACATTCCTTACCCTTGTTATCCACCGCATTCGGGCCGCTCACGCTGCTCAACGTGAGCGAGCCCCCGAAGACGTAGTTAAGAACTTACCCTGGCGCGTGTGGACCGGGTCTGGCTGGGAGAAGCACGATGGAGTTACCCCGGGCAGGCCAGATCAGAGCCAGAGCACAGTTTCGGTACCTTCGACTCAACTGGACGACATTGATGTGGAGCTTGGCGTGTCTCCCCCCACAAACCCCACTACCTCAACGCACCTCGATGATGAAGAGGATCCCGTATGGTTCAACACCCAGGTCGAGTGTGCGATTTGTTTAGACGAGTTTGCGAAAGGTGACAAAGTACGGGTCTTGCCTTGCAAGCACATATTTCACCTGGACGAGATAGACGAGTGGTTGATTCAACTGAAAAAACTGGTGAGTCATATGATTGTGCCAGGTTATCTTGCTTTTGTTCTCTGTCAGGCGTCTGATCCCCCATGCGTATAGTGCCCCATTTGCAAGGCAGATGTGACACGCCCACCACGTCTAGCCCACCCGGATCCTAACAGCGCTCCTCCCCGAGAGCTCGCTCCTCTCGAGGACTCGCCACCATCACCGCCCTTCGTCCCTTCGGAGCGAACTCCATTACTTCACGCCGTTACTGTGGCCCAGGATAATCACGAGTCATGATGCATACTCTTCCAGAACCTCTTTGTACTGATGGTCATTGTATACTTATGTTAGGAGCTTATTTTTGTGAACCAATCACGTTTGAATCGCAGATTCAGCTTTCGCACTTGCAATTTACACCTAGAGGGTGGGCGCTTGTTCACAAAGCCTCTGAGGGCCAATCTAGGGCACTCTCACGTCGACGATGGAGTAGAGGGCTAGAGAGTCATGGCCTACTTCGGCTCGAATGTGCTTCCGAGAACTTTAGATTCCTGCCTATCCCTTTTTAGTGCGTGGTCGGAATTCGGACAGCAGCGCGGAGGGGGATGGAAGTGAGATGAAGGGGCAAGTTCACTGTCTATTGTTCAACTGGGACGATCTATCCTAAACGGGATTACTACGTTGAGCCATTTTACAGAACCGGATTAAGAACTCTCGCGTGAAAGACGCCGGTTGTGCGTCCCCCTAACCAACCCACTTCACCGTGTCACATCATATGTTTTGCCTTCTCCTTTTACCGACTCAGGTCCATGACAGGTTTATCAACTACGGCTAGCCATGATGCCGTTGTGCCAGAACAATTGACACGGGTCGGGCGCGTGCTGAGGTAAACACTTCTCCCTTATTGTTCTGCGATGCTGATTTCAGTCACACCCCTGCTTTTTTCCGCATGCACTCACCTAGATGAGGTCGTGCACGTCCGCGGTGACTTGAACCTTAAGCCACGATGCTTTCCACAAATCAGGATCAAGCATACAAGACCCGCCGTGACTCAATCGCCACATTATTTGAACGACCGGCCGGTTCTCTCAACCTCTTTGTCTGTCTCGTCCATCTTGCGGTGTCAGGGATCGGATGGAATGAAGGCAAGCCTATTACACCCGTGTAGTTTTTCGACCCCAGATTCACGTCTTGTTCCATCTATTCTCATCCCCTCAGCGACCTTGTCCGCCATAGAAAGAATAGGGCTATTATTATTGTTGTGATTTTTGCTCTAAGGTTAGTGCTTGCAGCGGCGCCTACCAATCTTGATTTCCGCCTGGTCCGGAACAGCTGTTGATTTCATTTCACAAGCCTAATTCTTTTTCGAAAACATATAAACACACCGAGTCTGACTCTTGCATCCCCTATCCACTTGTACGTTATCAGCACCATGGATTCGACAGTCTGTAGGGCCGCCCCTCAGAAGCGTCACAGTAGGTCATTGGCATTGAACGGCAATCGTGTTGTGTTGTTGCTCATATACACCTCTTTCAGCTAAACCGTGCAGATTCTTTCAGAAAGACACATGTCCCCTCTCTGCGGACCGCTGTGACTTTGCACACGTAAAGATTCAGATACTTCCCGTTGGATACTCATCCGGCCATCCCAGACATACCCAAGCCGGACAACGCGAAAGCGTCCAACCGACAGCATCCATGTTACCTGTTGACACCGGTAAATAATGCCGGCGCCTGGTTCTCTAGCTCTTTCTAACACTGGCGTCAAGCGTCAGAGCAGCCGGTCGCTGCCTCCCACACAGATCCTGTAGCCGACTCTCGGCCATCAAAGAACGCAGTTTCGGTTACTGGGCGTGAGTTTGTCGTCCTCCTTCATGGTTTGCGGTGTATAAATAACACCATCCACAGGACCTGTGACTGAAGTAGCACACGCTCCTGGCTTTTCCCCACGTGGATCCAACTTGCCCCCTGTTCCGGACCGACATGCTGCACTTCTGGCGCCCTCCTCTGTGTTGGTCCCTTCGGACGGCCTGGTACAACTCATCTTCCGAGGGGGTGATTCTTCGCCCACTTCAGACGTGCCTAGCCTATCTGATGGGGACTCAGGACCACCCTCCGCAGCATGCGAAGCCCCCGAGCTCGCGGAGCGCTGGCCCGGCTCACCGTCTACTTTTGCTCCGATGGTTTACTGTAATCCCCCGCCCGGCGTGTTCTCCCCCAATGTTCCTTTTACACTCCCAGCGGCGTACTGTCAATGGACTGCACACAAACAAGATACTCGGTCGAGATCGCGTAGGCCGGGCATCTCTTCAAGGAAGCTGAAGGCCCTCAAGAGTAAGCAGACCTTACTCCGCGGCTACTCTCAGCTCACACACGGCATGTCCATTAGCCAAGCAGTGTAAGTTCTTTAAGAAGGACGGGCGATGTCCCCAGGGTAGCCTCTGCACATTGTGAGTTCGGTAACATTTCATCTCCGACAAGGAATGACGTTTTGAAGCATTCACGACCCCTCTGTCATTCGGGCCCCTCTTTCCACGGAAGAATCTCCCATAGACGGCTCGAGTTCATCTGCGCAATTTGCAACCCAATCTGCTACTGAATCCGATGACGACCGTGGGCGAAGTATATCAAGAAGTATATACCCTATCACGTGGAGAGTCATAGGAGGTGGCGTTATGATGGGTGGACGTAGTGCGTATGTCTTACTTGCACCTACCATGCCCATGTCAATCGGTACCTAGGGGAATCATGCGAGCGCTTCAAGGAAGGAGGTTGTCCAGAAGGCGAGGACTGTCCATACACTCACCAAGAGGAAGGTGGGTTGAGTCTCCACTGGCATCTGGCGGTTTCTTCGTCACTGACCTTGTATCTAGACGGGTCGGACGATACCGAAACTCTAATTGAAGGACCCTCCTCGACGCCACGCGCCTCTGACTTTCCTCCACAGGAACAGATGGCGGACAGGAGTACCAAGCAAGTAGCCGTGGCCATGTCCCCCATTCCGGAGTTTGTTCATGACGTATCACCAATGATCGTGTCCGGACGCCGACTCCTTTCGGGGAGTCGAGGAGAATTGCCCCCTCGCCCCTTCTCCACGCCGCCCAGGGTGAGCAGCCGTACAGAGGCAACCCGTCTCGATGGATGAGCAACCTTTATACGGCGACCTGCGGACACGATCCGTCACCCGTTCAATTTTTTTTTCTAATCCTGCAAATTCTATAGTCTTGTACCCCGATACTCTGGCCACTTTCGTCTTCGGGCTCCACTTCATTCGCTTTCTCCGGCCAACCATCTACTTTCTGACAGAACGCAGCTTACCGTTATATGGTTCTATGTTTCGGACTCACGTCACCGATAGTCTCACAATACCCTAGTTATAAAATAAGTCGTGAAGTTGTGTGGATATAAGGTGTAGGTTCGATGGCGATTTTCGGTTGTCTTCCGTTCCCATGTATCTCCGTTATATCTGTTGTGTGTTTCCATAAAGATGCTGAAGTAAAATAAATAAACAAGGGGTCCAACGACAGCCATCAAGTTTACTTCCACACTGGCATGAAAGGGCGATCTTCCTGTCTTCGTGGTCGTAGATTCCTGTTCCTGTCTTGCTTACGATTGCAGGAGGCAGGCCGGTTGCTGGAGTATTTGGATTCCCTCGTCGTGGTCGGCTGTCCTGAGGCTTCGACCACTCTCTCTATGCCATCCCTCGGTTAAGCCTTTAGTATTTGAGCCAGTCGCTGCCCATGAGGGCCCAGTAAACGCGGACGGCGCCCGTAGTCAGCTCTCTTCACCGTGGCCTATTGGCATCCCTACCCGTCAACATATCCCAGCTTCTTGGCGTGTACGTCTCGTCGTGAAGTCTATCCGGTATTTGCCGTAGTGTCATACCACATACACTAGTGTTCCTTACAGTAACTCCGCAGTCCTCGTATGGTGCAATGCAGTAGAAGACCGCTACTTTTGAACAGCGGCGGAATCGGCCGGCGAAAAATTCGGATTCTTCATGGGTCTGGTGGTGCGCAAGAGGAGTCAGGTAGTAATTTTAAGATCGAAAAACATGTTTTTTCGTGTCTCTAATGTCGTCTAACCTGCGCTACACATCACATTGAAGGGTCTGTGTGCTGCAACCCTAAATTGACCCTGAAAGTCTGAGAGCGTGCAGAATTTTGGGGGTGTGAAGCGTCGCTAGCGGTCACACAGGCCTCTGCGGGGCGCGAGATGTCGTAGTCGGGTCCGCGGTGTCGAAGGGCTAAGGCCGCGCATGAGTGCGGCGAGGTCAGGAGAGGCTACATGGAGCCTGAGGGTCGAGTGGTCGGGAGTGATCGGGAATGGTCGCGCACGCTTGCGCGTGGCACGAAACTTCGCAGAGGTGGCCGCCGGGGTTGGGAATGTGTCAGGTTCGAGACGCTAAGGCCGCGCACGAGTGCGCCGTGCTGGGGAACACAATGGATGAGCGCTATGAGCCTCACTGAGCTCAAGCGGAACTTAGTGGGTCAGTCCATTTTGACACATAGTTACCTTATTTGGTCACAGGTGGCGGAATTGACCCATCAAAAAATAAAACTCCCTCAGTTTTGAGTATTTCGACAAACTGTTTTAGGGATTTGTTCCTCTCATCAAAACAAGCACTTTGGCTAAAGGAATACGCAGTCTGACTTTTTTTCCAGGAGCAATCTTGGTTGTACAAAAGTAGCGGCCTTCTGCCGCATTGCACCATAGTACATTACCTTGACAACATCTCGAGCCGCTCTTCGCTCACCCGTGCTCTCAACATCTGGGTATAGTCCGTTCGTCGATGTATAACTGAGGCCTCGTACCGTGGATGAAAACGACGTGGGCGTCTCTTTCCACGAATTTCAAAGGTTAACTTAGGCGGGGGTGGCAGTGCTGGACTGGGCGATAAATCATGGAATCAACCACGTCGGGGACGACCAAAAATGGGAAAGCCAGGCTTCGTAGTGATTATGTACCCCTTCGCCGAGGGTCGTTCTTGAGGGTAATCTTGAGGGTAAAGAATAATTTCCTGCGCCGCTCCAATTAACTGTCCCCCTTCCGGCTGTTCTCTCTGGCCGAATTATACTCTACTTGGCTTATCTAGCCAGTACTGTTTACGCCAATTTCCGTTTTGCCGGAGAAGCTACGGGGGCGCAAATCGATATTTTTATGTCAGCTCTGATCTTCTGCCACCACGTCGGCGACTTCTGGGGCAAGGCTTTGGAGTTGGGTGGATTCAGGACCATTTGGTCACACCTTACTATACTCTGATTATTCTGGGAATGAAGGCGACAAGATACACCATGCAAGATACACCATTCAGGTACAGTGCAACCACTATGGCAGCATTCCGTATCCTCTATAAGAACTGCATCTCCATCACGGGCGCCGGGGGGGTCTACGATGAAGGGCTGGACACTCTAGATTCATACCCGCACATGCCGGACACCAAAATAACTCGGTACAGTACAGTACGTAGGTGGTGCAACGTGGTTCTGTACTCCAAGGCACGCTTTGATCGATGCAAAAAAGAAAGCTGCATCTCCATGCCACGTGCTTGATCCAACTTATAATTAATATCTTGGAATGCTGCACGGACGCCGCTGTTCTCACCCCTCAGATTGCTGAATCGAGAAGTATCCTCCTCATTGCCCATTCCATTTGGGCTGACGATCATTGGTGGAGCGCGAGAACTTGAATGAGTAGCTGTGATCGGTTACTAGTAACCGGTGCTTGGCCGGTCAGCGCCGGTCAGCGCTCAGTCATTGAACCGGACCGTTTGCTGAGTGTGTCCGTACATTCTATTTTTTCAGATGGTGCGGCTGCGACGAAGCAAGATCCGGTTACCGAGAAAAACATGCACATTATATGCTCAACAGCGCTACGAGTGTATGTACATTCGAACTTTCACCCTTAATGCGGAACGCCAGGTTATCGCCTTAGTATTGGCCACTGATCTTCTCCTCGGCGTGCTCCTCAGCTGCACAGCGATCATTTAGCTCAGTTTTTCCACGCATAAAGAAATGTGACGGGTGCTTACCGCGGCGCTTCGCCTTCTGCTTGTCGATGAAGTCGAGCTATTTGCCCAGAAGTTAACAGGTCTGATCCAAGGTCGGCTCGAGATAACGTCACTTACACCCTTGGTTTCGACCAACCTGTCGACGGCGGCACCAGCGAGACCGGCGCTGCACGGAAGGTGAGCACATATCCCTAACATACACAAAACAATACACACAAGATTTCTTTGGCTTTCGAGTGGGAGGAGGGCTTGCCGTTCTTCTCACAATGTTCATTATATGTTTTGGCTGCCTAGAGTGTACCCATCAGCACATCAATAATGGCAGAAGGGCTAGGGCCAAACCTCGTAGGCTGCAGCGCCAGCAATAAGCTCATGGCTTAACTTGGCTTCATGCTCATGGGGTTGCACAGATGTGTACTTCACCGGGGTCACCATTAACGTTACATACGCCATAAGGAGAAGTATACCGTCTTGTAAGCCTGAGATGTTTCGTGGTCATCACCGAACCAACCCATGATGTCGATTTATATGGAAGTACGCGTTAAAGACCAAGTAGGAGATTGAGTGCGGAGACCTAGCTCTGCAGGGGGGGAATGTGTCGCCTTATATACCTCAGGGTCCACCCCTCTGAACCATATCTATTCGCCATCTTGTGTGATCATCAGATAATAAACCTTCGAGAATGCTGTGGCTATGGCTGCCGATTGGACTAAAAATACCCTCGATCATGCTTCGGCCCCAAGGATACTGTACCAAATGCACACACCACGAAGAGGGAGTGGAGATACAGTGGACATGATTGGAACACAGCGATGGTCGGATTGCGCTCAATCAGAAGTGGCGAAGTGATGGTCACCGCCTATTAGATCTGGAGTCGTTTTCAGGGACACAAATTTGGGGCAATGACACGCTTGTGCGTGCGTAAACTCATTTGACGAGACCACGTGAAATAAGATCCTGGGTGCTAATTTTTGACTGCCAAGAACGGAAATCAATTTGATGATGTTTCATTCGAGTGGGAACTGGGGGACACGCCGTGAGTCTCGAATAGGATGGCGTAACGAACGGTGACAGACTTGGTTGGAGTTGTGCTATGATAGCCAGTTTTTCAAGAAAGGCGGACCTGAGTGGGCATATTACAAGAAAGTCCAATGCCAGAGACTACCGCTGGCAGCGGCCATCATGATGCGTTAGGCCATCGAGTTCTTGCCAAATCACGCCCACTGGCAAGTTCCAATTCTGTTGCTCCGCAAGATTCAGGGACATCTCCTTGGACATCTCAGTTGAAAGCAATGATTGAAAGGCTCGCAACATATCCTAGAGATGCCGAATATCGTCATTTCTGTGTCCAGCAGATGGAAATCACTATTGCAGTGCACAGCTCGGCACAGCCCGATAGGAATGTTATAGCCATCCCCCGCTGTGAAGGAGCAGCAGTTCGCAGTCGCAGTGGAGATAATCGAGATAGCGGTTGAGACCGGTGACTGTGCATCTGACTCTGCTTGGAAATATTGTGTACACGTGATTCAGCAGCAGCTTCCAAGATGATCTTGAACATGTTCAACATAACTTACAAATTGTAGTCAAAGTGCACGAAGATTGACTTTAACATGCTACATGATCATGCATCCTTAACCGAATGTCCATACATGAAACTAAGCGTAAATAACTTTAGAGGTGTAGATACAAGCAAAAACGTCAGCGAAGGCCTGTCCATCAAAGTCCCAGTGAAAATGGATGTGTGAAGTATTACTATGCACGGTACCGTAGGTAGTAAAACAGCATTCCAGAAATCAGAATCAGAGTGAGTCCATGCCAGAAGGCAGAGAATTACCATCAGTTCGTGCACCTGAATTGTTCGTCGGCATGCTCTCAACGCGTATTCCGTGGATCGGTGTCTGCATACAAATCCTCGGGAATGAAATCACGTGTCGACGTGACCCCGTCGCGGTATCCCTGCACGCCATGAGATTCACCTGCAGGTGCGGCGTGCTGAAGAGGACGGTATGACCCCATGTCGGCCGTGGAGGAATCGGTGGCCGGGACGAGTCGCCTCTTCTCCCGGCGCTTATACACGAAGTACGCGACCATGCCGGTGGCCACCAAAAACACGGTGCCAATTACTGCACCAATGATCTTGGCTGTCTTCTTTTTGCGACGGAATGGTTTATCGATGTCGTCAACGTTGTCGGGGTTACTCGCGGAGAGCATCTGACCACCGGTAGTATCCGTGCCACCGAGTCGAACATTAACAAAGTCCAAGTGAGCGGAAGCCGGGTCCGTAGTTGACAGGAGCTGCACGTAAGGCTGGGCCTTTGTATTCGCACCGTCGACGTAGTCCCCATAATTTATGAGTAGATACGCGTTGCGTACTGTGGTCAGGGATCAGCACGGAGTGGAATGGACATGCGGTACTACTCACAGAATGCCATGCCCAGGATGATGTCATAATCAGGTGCAGCGCCGGTCGTAATTGGTTGGAACTGTAAACAGTGAGGGCAAGCATGGTAAATGTGCAGGGGGGTACATACCGCGCCAAAACAAGTCTGGTTATCCGATGTATCCGATGCGTTGGAGAAATCCGTGAAACTAAAATTGATGTCAAGTGGGTGGATAGGGTACGACATATTACCAAATTGTATAGTAGTGTTGACCTCGGTAGTACAAGGCAGCGTCCACATGGGGCCACTTGCTGTGTTGTTATCAAATATGGCATTAGGAATGCGGGAATAGATCGCGTCAGAAATATGCCTGGAGGTGATGGGGTCAACAACGTGGGTTCGTTGCGGCGAGCATTGCGTACCTCGGAACTTGATTAAAAGTAAAGCCGGTATCAAAGATGGCCGTCAACTGCGACGCATTTTTGGTACTCGACACCTTGGTGCGGAAGTGTATCGGTTGTCCATCCGGACCGATGATGCCGTCCGGGTCAAGGAGGACCTGCCAATGCTGGTTACCCGATCGCGATGATGGGACCGTCTTCACGGCGAGTTTCGGTTGATCCGTGATATTCTCCATTCCGGGGATGATGTCGGAAACAGTGATTTCTCCAGGAAATTGCTCAGTAGACCTGTCTGAGCGCGAGAGACGGACAGTGAGGATGTTAGGGGTGGTCAAATTCTGGCGGAAAATGCGGTCGAGGACGGTGTCTCCCCGAGGTTGCTTCTTGAGCGCATCATGGATGTTTGAACCAACATTTGGACCCAGACCGATGAGACTTCGACCTTCAGGATAAGTAGCAGAGGCATTAACATGAACTGTGGGGTATATTGGTGGTGGGTCGTGGGACGAGAATAAATCGCAGACATACTAAAGGCCTGGTCTGGCACATCGAAGTCCAGAAATGTCAATGGTGCGGTCTTTATGTGGCCCGAGACGGAACCAATGGCGTATTGGACACCAGTGGAAACGCCAGTATCTTTTGAGTGAGAGACTTCTCCCACGACCCACAAATCAGAGCTGGTGAGAAAGTGTAAGCAGGGGTAAAGTGATGTAGCGGAGCGGAGGGAGATACTACCTCCCGGTGTCGATAGAAGCAGAAAATTGACTTCCTCCGAGGGAGATATTAGTATAGTATTTTAAGTTTTGGCCGTTGTCAAGGCCAGAAATGTGACTTCTCTTGGTGAATACTTCACCACGAAGGTTCAAATGGAGAGCAGAGACATGGAGAACGGCAATGAAAAGGAAGCAATGTCGGGTGAAGGGTAAGGTCATGGACGTTGCCTGGATCGATAGTGGGGGCTGTGATAGCCGACACGTAGCAACAGACTGCTGACCGCGTTGTGCCAATTTTTTTACTGTACAGTACTCCTTCTCTTCTCTCATGCACCCACCACTCAGTCTGCTAGTTTCGCCCCTCTTTGTATCTCATCTCGCTGCGGCGGTCATCGTTCCTTTCCGTGGGTTTTCAAGAACTACCGACAGTCACATTTTCTCAAAACGTAACAACCTCACCGGCGTCGCCGTCGAGAATGCACACAACACCCTTTACGCCGCAAACATCACCTTGGGCGGCAGTCCCTTCAGCGTCGTCCTTGATACTGGCAGGCATGATCGCTCCCTAATTTATTTATTTTCGATTCGTCTCTGACTCACATCCCATCAGTTCTGATCTCTGGGTAGCTGGCGATGTACCTGGAACTGAAGACACAGGAAAGCCGGCCGATGTGGCGTATGCTATCGGTGAAGCCAAAGGTGTGCACGTTCTATGTACAAACTTCTTAATTTACAGTAGTCCGCAGGGAATATCAACCTCGCCTCTTTGGGCTTTGACAATTACACAGTGGACAAACAAGCTTTCAGTAACTTTTTATCACCGATCTGCTTCTTGCTTGATCTCTGACGCTGTTACGACACCTTAGTCCTCGTCAACGACACCAGTACTTTCTCGTCCTCCCTCCAGTCAAATGGCTTTCAAGGTCTTATGGGTCTAGGGTTTGATGATGGCTCCATTGTGCGGGGGATCGTTGGAGACGGCGCAGGTGATACCCCACTGTCCCGCATCTTTCAACAGAACAAGACCACCCAGAACTTCATCTCAATACTACTCGATCGACACGACGACCCGACAGATACAGTCACAGGTCAAATAACTATATCCGAGTTTGCCTCTGGCTACGAGAGCATTGAATCGCAACCCAAGCTCTACATCAAAGATGTCTTCTTTGACTCCTCCAGCCAGCATTGGGCCGTCTATATAGATAAGGGCGGTGTCATTGGTCCGGATGGGGACGCAATATCCTTGACCTCAATCGTACCACGCGTTAGAGGCGGGAAGCTTATCGCCGTTCTCGACTCGGGTTTCACCTTCTCGCAAGTGCCGCGCAAGATGGCCGATGCTATATACGGACGTGTTCAGGGCGCCAACTACAGCCAAGAGGACGGTCTTTGGATGGTCCCTTGCGACCAGGAACTCAATCTCACTTTCACTTTCGCTGGTGTCAAGATGCCCGTGCATCCACTGGACATTGTCAGTGGCGACTTCAACTTAGGTTCATATTGTCCAGGAACGGTAAGTGTTTCACCCCGTCCATTCGGGATTATCAAGCGTTGACGTCGCCGTAGTACCAACCCATTACAACCGCCTTCAGTGTACTCGGAGATTATGACATGATCCTAGGCATGTCCTTCAGTGAGTACAATGTTGTATCCTGCAGTACCTTTCGTTGATATCCCACTTCTCAGTGCGCAACGTTTATGCACTCTTCGACTATGGGAATTACGTCGATGATACTTCCAACGACCGTGGCGATCCCTACGTGCAGTTACTCTCCGTAACCGATACATCCAGCGCACACGCCGATTTCGTCAAGACCCGCCTCAACGGTACAGACACGACCGGTTCTTCATCGAAGACGCTCCTCCCCGCATCGCAGGAGTCTCACTCTCCGTTATCTCCTGGCGAGAAGAAACAACACGTCGTTGGCGCCGTTGCGCGTAATTGGCCATACATCCTCGTCGGATGTCTCTTGTTCGTGCTTTCGGTTGTGGGCTGCTGTGTATATGCGTGCTGCTGCCGCAAGCGTCGCAAAGGTGTCCGTGCGTTCAACAAGAACCCGTATCAGACGATCCAAGAACCAGCACCACCACCTAGTATGCACATGAAGCCTATGAATTCCGGGGCACAGTACGCCGACCCATACCATTCGCGCGCGTGATGTAGAGAGGTTGGTCCCACGACGGAGGGGAGGTACTGCAGGAAGTTTACTCGATCTCGCATATATATCTATTATCAATTACTCGTACGCCAAGGACTCATCTTTGTTGCATTGTCGATCCCTCATTCCCACCAATTCGATGCTCATCACACCGCTGCTCAGCCTGGCCGAGAGATTCATGTAACGTCTGAATTAGTAGTGTGCCAACGTGGCTACTCAGCAAACGGCCTCCAAGCCCCTGGCACCCCAACTACCTCCAAAACCGACCTTCCTAGAGCGGAACGCGGTCAGCGCGGCCGCGTAACTCCATGTCAGGTCCGCCGCGCTGACCGGCTTCCCGCTCGTCTTGTCGAATTGCTCCGCGAGCCTGCCGTCGGGGGGAGTGTGCCGTGCGACGATTTCGACGAATCCATCCGCATGTGCGCGGATCGCGTCCGAGAGCTGCGAGTACGTGCTACTCGAGTCAGAGCGGTACGTGCCCGGGGCGATGTCCGGAGAGAATTGCGCAAAGAAGGCTTTGGACGTCGGCGTCACCGTGATTTCGCCGAGGGCGTCCCATGTGAGAAGCGCATCGTACAATTGTTCCGCGACGGCGAGAGTCGCGATGTACCATGGCTGTTTCGTCAAAAAGAAAAGGTGAGCCACCATATATCCGATCGACGCACACACACGACGCGCGAACGCACATTTCCGCCAAAGTAGACGTCCTCGGAATATCGCCCTGTCGCAATGGGGTCGCTCTTATGCGCCAGCTTGTTGATGGGGTAGACTGCCCGGAACGAATCGACGTATTTCATGAGATTGGCCAGGGCACGATCGGAGCATGGCTGGAACGTGATAGGGTCGCAGCCGGCAGCAGGGTCGAACGTGTGGATCGAGGCGAGCACCGTGTTCGAATCCAGACCGGAGCGTCCGCCGCCCGTGTTGGCGATGATGTGCGTATCGCGGGGATTCCAGAACGACTGGGCGACGTTGTTAAGAAAGGTTTTTTTTCCAAGAACGGGTCCGAACAGACCTGCATGAAACAAAGTACGCTGTCTGCCTGGGTATCGTAGGTATGGCTCTCGGCATGTCGCCCAAGTGTGGATGCGAGCGCGGAGCCCTCGCGGAGGGATCGGTGCTGCACCGCGGCCGTGAAGAATGATGTGGAGTTGATCTCCTCCCATAAGTCGAATCTGAGACGTGTTTTGTTAGCCTGACACCGGGGGCCGATGGAACCGACTAACGTAGGTTGTCTCCAGTTGGCGACGACATAGTCGAGATCCAATCGGATAATAGGCCATAATGAATTCTCCACATAGGTGGAGTTTCCATTCTTCCACAACCAACCGGCGTACTGTATCAGAGCGGTCGCGCGCAGCGCAGGGCCATCTAGATATGACCTCTCGGTCAGCCACGACTCGACGGCGTCGTCAGGAAAACCGTCCATGTACCTCTTTGGGGGCGACCCCAAGGACGAAGGAAAGGGGACCCATCTATGTTGAATTTGGGTTCTCCGAGTCCATCTTTACCCGCAGCACCGCTCGGGTTGGATGTTTGCTGAAGGAGGCTCTCGACGGTGATATATGCGTCAATAAGACCGCGCAAGGAGAGATCGTCGCCCGCGACAAAGTCCTCGATGAGGAGCTTGAAGACGAGAGCGGAGTCGCGCGTCCAGGAAAACAGGTAGTCCGGATTCTGTGTGCTTGGACTGGCGATAACTAAACCTGCCTGTGTTACAGATAACAGTGATGAGAAGGACACGCGGGGAGGGAGACGACGGCGTGCGTACTAGTGCGCCATGACTTTTAGCTCCGTGAGGACCGATGTTGGCCAAGAGGCACGACTTTGCGGTATGTGTCTCTTCCGCGATGTATGCGTCGAGTTTGACGACGGAGTTTGGCAAGGAACTTGGGCGGTCCGAGTCGTGGACTAAACCAGTCAGCCCAAGAGCCGTGAATAGCGGGAGGAGCCGCATGAGAAGGCGAGGGAGGGGGGGTGCGGCGGCGGCGAGGATGACGAGGTGTGTATGGTTGCCATCGTTGTTGTGAAATGCATCTCGAACTTGTCTTGTTTTCTTTCCACAGTAATCAAGCGCACGCACATCAAAGCTGTATCTGGACTGTATCCCATTCCCTGCTGGCACACACTCAACCCAGCAGAACTTTGCGCATGTAATTCTTTTAAAAAAATGGCCAAACGGGGAGAACAACAAATTTCGCTCCCCAGCCCATCGTCCAAAATACTCAAACTATCGCCAAGACTATCGCTCCGCACCCACGGGTCATCACAAGCGCCCTCTCTCAAGATCTCAAACCCCGCCACGTTAGTTACACTCTCCTTCCTCTCCCATCCCCCCCCCTTGCTACTTGGTCGCACTATCCTATATCGCGAAACTGGACTCGCACTATCTTCCCAGCTTAACTGGGCCAATCTCTCTGTGGTTGTGCCTGCGGCACCGATGCCGAGATGTCTTCGAGATCTGCGGCGGTTGAGGCAATCTCGATTCAAACCAATTGGCACTTCGCTGTCCCCAAGCATACTAGCGCTTACTGCCGATATGAGCAACATGAACAACAGGGATGCGGCTCTGTCTCGACCATTCCGAATATGAACGATCGTATCTCATTTTCCAGGATGATGGCTCTCCAAGATTAATCCGGCACGCCCACAAGTGCCCACCCACCTCCTCGTTGCACTATATCTACCACAAGAATCCGATTCATGGCGAAGGGATCGGGAAGGGGATAAATACACACCGAGAGTACATCACTCCTTGCCCTTCCTCCCCCGCTCTCCACTACAAAGTATGTTGGGATATTCACCCCCAGGACTGAGGTACACTCGTCAGCATCCTCCTCAAGCGGTGAGCTCCTCCCTTCTCTCTCAGAACCGATGATGGTACTAGTTGTCCTGTTTGACTCATGTACTCACCCACCTTGACGTTGTAGGCTGCGCCGTATTTCATGGGCCCCGCGGGACCGTCATCAGTGAATTATGGATCAAGCAGTGCACAGGCACGAGCGATTCCTCTAGTCCGAGTTGCATCGCCTCTCACTTCTTTCCCCAACCTAGCCCGCCTTCGTTTCACGCAGAGATCCCGCGAGCAATCAACGTCCCCACTCGCGTCTCTTCGCGGTGCAGATTGATGGGCCCCAAGTACAGAGCCATCTCTACAGAGGGAACCAGCAAGTTTCCTACCCCCTGTATGGACCTCCGAGGCCCGCACCTGGAGGAAATCCTTGCGGACACCAGACACCCGGGATGATCACAGTGACCCCCCGCCCCTGGACTCATCACCAAAACAGAGGACTATATGTAATATCGCTCTCTTTGGATTACGAGCCCCGATTTGTCACATGCTAATGAAACACCACTCCTCCAGTCCCCGTACACTATCCCCAGGCGACAAGAAGACGTAGGGTATCAGCGTGACCACCTTCATTCAAAGAGGTTTCAACAATCCGAGGTGCCAGGTTGGCCAATCCTTACCAATGACTTCGATTCTATCGAGCCCCAATTATTAAACTGGGATGGCCAGGCGATTGCACCGCCACATGGTTCACATGTCAATGAGGTAGGGGCATTGTTTCATTTACCGCAATCCTGCTTCCCTGTCATATTCACATTCTCCTTCATTTCCTATTCATATGGAACAGGTAGCTCCGACGCCAATTAGGAGCGCTACGGTCCCAGTACCAGAAAACGCCCCGCCAGGGTTTTCCACAGGAACACAGCCAGCCGGCGCTCCCGCCTTGGGCACCGAAGCCCCGCCGGAAGAGTCTCGGTCCAGGACGGGGACCTGCCCGGATCCCGCATGTACACATGTGAACTGCGGCCGCCTGCAGGAACTGGAACGGCATGTCCTCAAGCACCTCCCGCATTACATCTACTGTCCGCACCCAGATTGCAACTGGAGGGGCAACCGCCGCTACTTCCTTGTAGATCATTACAAAAAGCAACACGGTGAAGTACTGGACCACCCAGATGCGTTTACCATTTACGACGGAAAACGGTTGGCCAAGCGGCTCGTCAACAGGGAGGTCACGCTGGAACAGGCGACCGACGAAGCGGAAGCTTTGGTGCGGACGAAGGCAGTGGAGCTGGGCAAGGGGGCTGTGTGGAACGTGCATTACGTGTGAGGACAGCGGAGGCGGGGACAACCTATCCCAGCACTTGTTTTTTTTTCCCACTATCACCAGGCTTCACTGTCTTTACTGTACGGAAAAGGATACCGCTGTATCACTGCTTTCGACTACCTCCATGTAAACGAGCATCGCATAAGAGAGTTTTTAGACAAATTGCACCCGTGCGAACACAGCCAGCGGCCCAGTGGGAGGGAATGGGGCAATGAGTTCGGGCACAGAGATAGGCATGTTTGGAAAATAGTGTTGTAGTGGGACAATTGCCCCTCTCCACGCCCCCATATAAGCTTTTTGGTGATTGCGGCCGCAACGTGTCTCGTCCTCCGCAAAGCCTTTCTCACCGGGCCCAACACCGTGCTCCAGGATTACTCGATAGGACGCACTGGCGGCGACAGAGCCAATGGTGCCACTGTCGGATTGAATTGAATTGATGAGGAGCTGTGTTTATTCGCCCTCGGTCACCAGACAGATATCGGATATCTGTTTTCTTTGCACTGCCGAGAGGTCCGAAACGGGCACACCGCACACTGCCACTGGTCCAGAAGAGGGGGAAATTTTATTATATTTGAGCTCGGAAACGCTGTATTCACAACATGATGCATGATTCTTTGAGAGGGTTTTACTGTCGAGCGAATGCCGGAAACTGGCACGAGGATAATACGAACCGACCTACGGACTGACTGCCCTAAAAAACTTTTGAATATTCCACACAAGAAGTTGGCCAAGCTGCCAGGCACATAGGCAGTGCACATCAAGGCTAGTCTTGATTAGAACAGGAAGGTCAGAAGACGCGCCGCACATAATTGCGGAAGGCCTACGCGGAGATGGAAAGAACGACGGGTGCCCATTCGTCTCTCTCCGAGTCCACGTGAATGGCGGCGAAGGGCGCTACGATAAGGGCGGGCAGTGGTAGAAGTGTATTGCGTTGGTGGGGAGGATTGTACCAGCGGATCCCCCGCCAAGATCTCGTCCGTAGTGGAGGCACGCGACCCCACAGCGGCGCCGTCGCGTAGACAATCTCCGATGGGCACTCACCTTGTTTGATCGGATATCGCCGGGTGATGCATCATTGAAGTATTCCGTTGCCATTCTTGGGACAGAAGTTCAAGCTGCGCTTTTTTCCGTTTCTTTTCTTTTCTTATCTCGTTTCGTTTTATTTTTTAGAATCGATTAGCGTGTGCTCCAATATTACACGAAGCCCTATGGAGCGTTCTCACCGAGTTCACCGAGCGTAGTAGCATACATCATTGGTGATTCTTGGCTGGGCCAAAAACTTGATGGGTTCAACTCTGACTGGCGCTGCGGTTTAGCTCTGCACGCAAGATACCGAAGTTGGGTGCCTACCTCCATCATCTTCTGCCCAAATAACGACTAGTTGGAGAAGTCCAAACAAGATTTCAAAAATCATCACTCACAGTAGTACCACCAAGAGTACCACGGTTGTGGATCAACATTGAACAACCGTGATGGGAGGTTTTTTTTTTTTTCGTCGTGCCCTTCCAAGAATCCCAGTAGCGAGTGCCACTACAGTAGTTCCCGAGCCCGGTCGAATCCGAAAGCGTGGCCATGGAAAATTAATGGCTAATAACTTCAGTGGGCTACCCAGGGATAAAGGAGATGTGGGGAGTTTTCGTATGGTGATGAGTTCTTTAGGCACGATTCGATGAGGATAGTGTAATACTAGTAAAATGTGACGTTGGGAAGATGATGAATTCATTTTTCGCGTGAAAACAAGTCAATTGGAAGTGCACGTGGAGTGGTAAATGAACCGTTCCCCCGACAACTCATGCACTCATGCCCGACGCCTGTCATCAGTCTGACACCCACAAGCCCTTGCGCCAACCTGCAACAGGGCGCTACTTTCTCACCTATCACGGAGGCCTCGGGTTATTTGGGTTATTTGGCCGCTTAGATCTCAGGTCTCGGGTCCTACAGTAAGTGGAACCAGCATTAAGGAGCGATCCCCCCTACTTTCACCAGCAACCAGCCCATCGCGACTGCATGTATTAACTGTATATGGTCTATCATCTTCGGACAGCTGACCTTTGTCTCAGTCCTGCAATGTACAGTAAATGAAAGTTTTTCGGATCTATTTGCGTACGCTTTGGGGGGGGGGAACCTGGTGATAACGTTGGGCTGCGTACATCGGAATGAATGATTTGATCGTCGCGTCCTTGTTCTTCCCGGTCCCGTCGCTCAGAGTGGGAACAGTCGAGAGGTGATCTCAGGCTAGTGTCACCCCGAATAGAGAGGGTATCTAAGCAACCGGCGATTTGCGGCGACTTTGATCCGGCGTCCAGTAAGAGGGACACTTACAGTACAGCACCAAAAACCTGGGTGTAAGTTAGTCGAGTCTCGTGACAAAGCGGAAAGTGAGAGTGAGCAGAGGGTGAGTTGCTGCGAGCGGAAATATTTTGAGTACGTGGTGCCCCGGAAACCACCTAGCCTCCTAAGCAGTGTAGTCCAGATGCGATACAGAACCAAAGTCCAGGGTGAGGTCTTCTGTAAGATGATGACTCGACGACAAGTTCCAGATTCGAAGAGCATTAGCGGAGTCGGACGATCTCGGACCTCTTACATTCGGATCGGATCGGATGACGGGAGGCATTTGTGCTGCGCATTCCGCCCGTACGGGTGAAATAGATTCATAATAATTCGTACAAACAACGAGAGAGTAGTGTAGATGCTCAAGCCGTGCGTGGCAAGGGTTATGCTAGCGTGAGTTAGGATAGAGCGACTAGAGTACCTTAGGAGTAGTAAGATAAGATGGATATGGAAGGCAGGTGGAATACAAAATGGATCGAAGAGAAAAAAGAAATAGAAGGCAAGTACTGTACAATCGTGAGGTAATGGCAAAGGGACATCATAAGGCGTGACTTTCGTGGTCCGTAGATTCTGCAAAAGAGTCTGTGACGAGGCGAATAGGGTGCGAGTGCTGAAGGACATTCAGCGGTGACGTATATTGGTTCGGTGGCGCAAGATAGACCGTCATGAAGTCCTGAGAGGTTCTATCAATAACGTAACCCCCGACGATAAAGCACGAGAAACGCACCCGCACTTGCACTTGACTCAAACCGAACTGGCCCACCGTGACGTCAGAGTCCGCACGTACTTCGCCCTCATAGTCAAGAGTGCTGAGCCCGGCGTCCAGGGGCTGCGAGCGCAACAAGGGCATCGGGGCACCAGGGGGAAGCGAACGCAAGGTACCCTCGCCGATCGTGGATTTACGCATCGAGTGTGCGCCTCTGAGGATGACGGAGACCTGACGCATCAGATACACGCGCACGGTCGGCGGGGCAGTGGCGGCTTCAGCGGCATTGCTCTTCGAGCGCTTGAGTTTTGAGTGGTTCGGTATGGTGGGATATAAGAACGCCTGTAACGATTTGGGCGGTGCGATGAGCTGCAGGTAAAAGGGAATCGTGTCGGTCAACGCAAATGTTTGGACGACAGGGATAAACAACTGTTATTTAATTTAGTCAGGCACGGTCCCCTGATTGGCAGAGGAATTCGCATTTGCTTACATGGCAATCAATCGGCTCGATGTCCGAATGCGGTTTTACTGCCATCGTGCTTGTAACTTGGAACCATTCTTCAGGTAATGACTTGATCGTGGAGAGAAACGGGAAGGGTGAAGGAAGAATGGGTTGTGGGGGTCGGAATCGGGACCGGTAAGTAAACGGAATGGTCAACCTGTAGCCAGCGATTAAAAAGAAGGTCGAGTCAAGACAAGAAAGGCGCCCACTCACTTTTTCTGGGGTGTCCAAAGAGCCAGCTTGCCTCCCTTGCGCTTCACGATGACCTTCATGACATAGTTGCACTGAGCGCGTATGCCCGACAAGTCGGAGCGTAGGTTGTAGGTGGGCGGGAGTGCGCGCCTTATTCCGTTATCGACGAACACCTCAGGGAGAACGAATTCAAACGGAAATATGCTGGGGCATACACGGCTGCCATCGATTCCCCCAACAGGATATAGCATATTGACGAATGATGTATCTACACTTACGCCATGCGGATCGGCTAGGTGCAATCGGCCCTCCAGCTATACGTATGGCCATGAGACAAGCGTTCTAAACTGGAGACAGAACTTACTTTGATGGAGACCGATTGCACACCTTGAGTGCAACTGAGACCGATGTCGCCGCAAACCGTGCTGTTACGACCATAGGTGGGTTGCGTAGCGTTCTCTTCTTGGTCACGGAGAGCGATGGTTATGAGCTTGTTGCTCCGTGTGAAAACGCCCGTTGGTATCCTTCTCCGCGAGCGCGCAGAGACGGCAAGCGTCCGCTCTGACGGCCCAGGCGAGAGCGAGTAAGGAGGAACTGCTGCAGACGGGGAGTACGTAGGTGGTTCGAGTGCCATCTTAGAACATGACTGGTAGAGAAAGGAAGAAAGCTGGCGGAGAGAGGGGCATCATGGTGGGGTGAAGGTGGGGGAAAGGGGTACGTGATCTACGAATGACGAGCATTATGCATTATGAATATGAATAGGGGACCTGTGCAAGGGAAGGAAATGGTACGCCAAGCGGTGACAAAGTGACTTAACCCTAAAACACACCGCCCGCCGAGAGTGACAAGCCTATTGGCCAAGCCTCAAGGTCGAGTCATCCGTATTCGGGTTCCCATCCGCTCCCGCTGACCCTATTATTGACCGCTTCCGAGGGGAGGCTTTAGTAGAAGATCACCTTGCTTGGCAAGGTCCTCTGGCAAGTGGGAATTAAGTAAGCAACCTGCAGATCGTAAATATGAACAAACATTCATTCGAGTACCCCTGAATGTGAAAATCGTACACATGAACAAACATCTTCCTAAAAATCTGTGAGTTAGACATCCCCTATTTACAGTTTCCGTTCAAGCAAGGTTTGAGGCGACGAAGTCGACCCCTAGTCGGCAGAGGGAATGGAAAGTTACGTAAGCGGGTGGCGAACTATACTTGCAGGCAGGCGAGCGCAAGGGCGAGCGAGTGAAGAACGAGAAGAAACTTATGATCATCCAACAGATACAGCACCAATAAATGACAAATGAATGATATGTTAATTCCCAATCTAGCATGCGCAATTCAATTAGAAGCCTTTCGTATCACCGCAATCACAAACTCACCATCCTCGTTGACCCTCGTTCGGCCCGGCATTGCTATTCGAGTCAGGTTGTGCCACTGTTCCTCGTTCCAGATCCGCGGATCGGCGCTCCTCCCGTCCCTCGCCCTGATGACCCATAATACTGACCGGGCGACCGTTGCGGTTGCTCATTCTGCTTTCGCTACGATCTTCCTCGTGCTCTCGTGCTTGAACAAGTAGACTGTTGCGCAAGAAACCGGCAAGGATTAGTGTGCTTCCGCGTGTCTTGCCGTATGCTGGTGGTGGGGCCCTAGCGATATCCGCATCTTCTACGTCTCCAGTCCCGACGCCGCTCGCTGCAAGTGCAGCCGCATACGTCGGAAGGGGGGGTCGGCTCCAAGGTGCCATAGGAATCGTAGCAGTCGCCCAACGGACGCCCGCGCCGTAGCGAACTCGGAAGGATTTCGCCTGGATGTTTGAAGGCGTAACGCTCGGCGCGTAGTCGGTAAATGCGACGCTCAAAGATGATAAGTTGTGCTATGGCAACGACGGCGAGAGCGACATGAACAAAGATGCTTGAAGATTGGTTAGCAGGAGGTGGAGGCGGATTTTGGCCACTGTCCGGATCGGAAGGGGGTGGAGGAGGGGTACCACCTAGTGCCCGAGCCGCGAAGACCCATCCCACGATAGTTCCTGCAAAGAGGAATGTCTGGACACATATCAAGAGGAGGGTCACTGAAGTGAATGCCCATAAATTTGGGGAGTTTCTTGTGCCAACGAAAGCTGCGTTTGTCCATGGTATTCACCGAGGAACTATCTGAAGGGATTGACGAAGTTCTTGGTGGTAGGGGGGCATTGTTGGGGAGGACCTGATGACGGAACTGGGAGACGATCTGCGGGGTGACGCGCGGGTAAAGTATCCTGGTCAACGGACTGAGCCGGTGCTAGTGGTTGGGTATGGACCCCTTCTATGAAACCAATCTCTCCACGCTTGGATGGCAAAGGGCCCGCCTGCGGCCCTGATTCCTCTGTCAGTGACGTGGTGGAGGAGGAAGCGACGGCATCAGTCGACGCCATAAGTAACACCGAGAGGGGATAAGAAAATAGGAAAGGGGGTTGGACTTGCACCTGGCAAGGTTAGAGAGGGGATGCCAGCATCTAGTGAGGGATGAGACAAAGAGAGAGCAACGAGAGCAACCAACGAACGAGAACGAGCAACGTCGACACAGCCGAGTTCATCAGAGCTATTATGGTTAGGGTTAATTAATTAATTAATCTGATGTAATCGATTCTACTCCGACCCGAGGAATGATTACCCCGAGGTCGACCACCGTATAGAACGTGAACGTCTTCATCTCTGGTAATTTCTCCTTCCGTGAAGGTGTGGCCCGGACCTCCTCATCGGCGAGCGGGTCGTCTGAACGATATGTGTAAGAGACGAGCATATTAAACTGTATCAGAAAGAAATGCCACCATCAGCGATGTATCAGTCCATCGAAATGCACACCCACCTTGATCGAACCTTTCGCGTCTCGGCCAATCACGACCTCCCCACCAACAACGGTCACGTTCGCCCGCCTCTCTATCACGCCAATCCCCTTCCCCTTCCCACCGCCTCCACCGCGTTCGCGTTCCAATCCAAGCTCGTCATCGTCACCCCCGAACATGTCTTCGTCGTCCTCGTACTCCCACGCCTCCGCGAAGGCCGCGACCGGGATCTCCGACTCGGGCCGCGGTAGCCGCACCACGAACGGCGGTCGCTTCGCCTTTTCGGGGCTACCACCAGCAGGCGCGGTAAACGACGGTGGAGGCACTTGCGGTTCCGCTTTCAATCGCACTTTAATGGGATCGTACAGTGGATTCGTCAGCGCGAGGTGGAACGGGTAAGTTCCTCCTGCTTGGAGGCCGCTTGCCCCGCTCGTGTCCTCGACGGTGGTCTGCCGACCACCCGCTGCACGTTGCCGAGCCATATCCGGACTCGGAAAGGCAATAGACATGGCGGGAAGGTAGTTGGCGGCAACAAGCTTTATCTTAAAGCGAACCGATTGTGCCTTCTGTTCCGGCTTGATGAGGATATGACGACATGTCGAACAACGCTTCGTCTTTTTAGAACGTAGGGGGATCCGCGAGGGCCGTAGATCGCTGCTCTCTATGATGAACACCCACGACATAGGACCGTCAGAATGAGAGCACACCTGGAACGCAGCGGCGTTGTCCAGCTGCTCGTCCATCGCTGGCTGAGGGCCGCAACCTGCGACACTTCCTCCAGTCGGCGGACGAAATCTACGTTAGAGGTGTCCTTAGTACCCGCGACCTCAACCCGACTACGGTATTCGGAAAGCTCATCCCGTGGGCCCTTGTCTCGCCGCCCGCGGGGAGCAGGGGTGTACTTCACCACACCTGGGATATCGCGTGCCAGTGCAGATGACGCTGCGGCTGTGATGGGATTGATGTGGGCAGGGTGTGAGTGCGTTACCTGTGGATGGCCGGAGGAAGAGGATGCACGTAGGAAGGGCTCAAAGTGCTCTTTGAGACGTTCGAACTCGAGAGAATCGGGCGCAGAGTCTTCAAACCTCTGCAATTGTGCTAGGAGAGTCGCGTCAACTGAGTGGGCGCAAAAAAGCCGGAACCGACTCACCAGCAAGCCCAGTTGGCTTCTCGAACGTTACATCGACCTCAGCAGAGTCCCATCTGCAATAATTGCAATAAAGGAAGAAGGGAGGTTCGCCGACCACACCCAATCCACCGGTTAGAAGTCTCCCATCGTCCGCGTCCGATGGGTCTGAAGGCACGACCGAAAGCGTGTTTCGACAGCAAGGACACATGAAGCAATTGCGTGCGCATCTAACAAATAATCGTAGAATGCTAGATCCTGGCCCAGAGGGTCGACACGGACCTGTTCTTCTCTGCGCGTACGCTCGCACTAGGCACCTCAAAGAGGCAGTTCGGGCAGTAGTAGCCACTAACTTCGACGGATACGCAACGATTGCAGCGGACAGCATCGCACTCCTCACAGAAAAAGAGCTCGTGTAGAGAATGAAATTGGTACGATGATGATGGCGCGTTCGGAGGTGGGGGAATCGGGTCTGAAGATAGACAAGGGCAGTGGTACAACACGGTCGGTGTCATGATCGATTTCTCCCTGCCGCGCGCCGCGCTTTGCCAGGCCTCTGGCTTTTCCCTCCTCGGCCCCGACCCCGACCCGCACCTCTCCGTGACGATCCATCGAACTCGTCCGTCGACGAACGTGTATTTTGCTTTTCCCTCTTCCCATGACCACCAAACCCAAACTTCTTGTCCCGCGCGTGCCGTGGCAAGCCACCACCCCTGCCGCTGCCGCCACCACCGCGCGCACGTTTTGCTGGCTGATCCGTGATGGCATCCTCCACTGCGATATCGAAAGCGTCGTCGTCCATTTGCGCATTTTCCAACGCCCCCTTGCGCTCTTTTCATAATTGTAAATCAGTTGAGAGTGTGAGAAATGGAATTGAGACGACGAACTGCGCTTGAGCCCTTTGAGCCGTTCCTCCTTGTCTTTTTTGCTGCGTTCGCGCTCCTTGATCTTCTCGAGCTGCACCTGCTTGCCGATCTTCTTGCCTTCACGTTCCCGTCGGCGCGCCTCGCTCTTCGCGATGCCAGCGCTCTCAGTCGAGCAAACGCTGCCGGATACGCTCCATGTGCGCATCGGTCTTGACCATCTCTGCGAAAAAGTCGTCTGGTCTCGAGAAGGGGAGTCCGTGTTTTGTGGCGAGCGAGCGAGCGGCCTTTACGCCATGCAAAGCCTGTTTGTAACTTCATCACAGTCAGCCGGGCTGGCATTGTATCTTAAAAAACGAACAGCTCACAAGGCAAGCTCGCGGTTCAAGTCGTCGTTCACGTCAACGTCGATCGTCTCGGGGAAGGAGACTGTGAGCGTTTCGGTCCACTGGAAGGGATGGATCTAGTTTTATAGTGTCGCGTATGCGTTCGAGTGCAACCTATCCATGTCCACGAAATAAAATTAGATGAGATAGCGAGCGAAAGACGATGAATGATGCACCGTGTTATCCATTCCGATTTTTCTGCTTGGAACTGCGTCTTCGTCGACCGAGTCGACAGTCCTCATCATCCAATGCGATTTCCTCTCCATCGCTACTCCCACCCTCCTCCCCGTCTTCTGTTTCGTCATCGCTCTCCACCTCTTCTCCGTTGCCTTCTTCGTCACTAGCCGCAGCGCCCGTCAACGTATGCAACTGCGCCAGATCAAACTCGTTGAGGCCATCCTCTCCTAATGCCTTCATGAGTTTTTCCAGTCCCTTCTTCTCCATCGTCCTCAGTTTCACTCGTGTCGGGATCGATAGCCTGTTTTGAGTCCTCTTTTGTACTCCTGCCCCTTGATAGCTTTGGATCCGATTTTTTTGGGGCAGTCTTCAGCTTCATCTTCTGACCTGTCATTATTTGAAAAACGAGACAAGCAGAGCGCAAGAGAAAGATACGAAATAGGGATTTCTAAAAGGGACTGTCTGACGCGCTCGGCTCGGACCCTTGCGAGTAAGTTAATCAATACTATGCAAACGGCCCAACCCACTCTTTCCTTCTTTCCCTCTTTTCCACTACCACCACATCCACCACCCTTGCGCTACCCGGGAGATGCTCGTCCTTCTCCCCTTTACCGCTGGCGTTCTCCTTAGTCTCAATCTCAGTCCCACCGTTTTCGCGTTGTTCGTCCGTGACGGCAGTGAACAGGCGGTCTTATCCGAATCCAACAGCAACTCCATTGCACTGCCCGACGGAGAGTGGGAAGAAGTAGACATCTCTGAAGGGTGGGCCGACCCGCGCATCAATGGCGGCCGTCTCCTCGACGTTAGTCGCCCATCCGTCATACGTAACTAACGAAGCGCACTACAACTCGATGCTGATGCGACAGCTCCACACATTCCGCAGTTCACGGCGCCGCTCCTCGGCGAGCCGCTCAACGTGATCCTCTCGGGGCTTTCGGACCCATACGTTCTTACCGAAGAGGGCTTCCGCGAATACACAAAGTCCTTCCCTCTCTTTCTCCATCCGCACTATTAGCGCCTATTGATTCCGGTTTTTTTTGTTGTCGCACTGCAGGTCCATCGGATACTCCTAACGAATGTCTGGGACTACACATCGGCAACATACACAAGGCAGATCTAGGCGACGGAAATGGCCGCACGCCCGAGTTGTACCTCGCCCGGCAAGCTTACTTTCCCGTCTGGGGGACGTGCTGGGAGAGCATCGCCGGCGGCCACCATTTCCGCGCATGGCGGCAGAACGGCACGCACGCCGACAGCGGCGCGTGGTTCATCGGGTACGCGCCTCCCTCTCACCCATATAACTCGCTCTCTGAAACTGAACGACGACAGAGCGTCGAAGGAGGAGCACTCGCAAAAGCGGCACAAGATCGTCACAAACGGCTACAACCTCGGCCGTGACTGGTTCGTCGAGAGCGCCGTGGTGGGCAGCCATCAGAAAGGACGCAACGTCTGGTGGGGCGCCGAGGTCGAGTGGCGCACCGGACTCCTCGAGCCTGGTAGCAACGGTGCGTGATTTTATTTTTAACGGGCTTATCAGCTCGGCGGCGCCTGACAAATGTCGTGATGTCTAGGCGTCAACCACGGCATTGCGCAGGACGGACGTGTCGCCGTTCTCACTGTCTTCCGCGTCTGACAACCGTCATCACAACCTCCCGGAATCACTTTCCGTTATTTACTATTACCAGTGACCCTTCACGATCCCTTCACGACCCCTCACGAATCTCCATGTTTAAATAAACCGGAGTGTAACAATATTTCTCCCGGTGTACGTGTAGCTCCGATTGGTTCCTCAACTTCTCCTGCTTGTAGACCCGTGAAACACGTGGTATATTGTGTACGTAGGTCTCTTGCGCATCCCTCATTCGTCATGCTCGCTCTCGGACCTTATGATTTTGTGGACTCGTGACCCCCGGAGATTTTGTAGACATTTTCTTGATCGTTTTGTGCATACCCCACCTTGTCTGTAAATAGAGTCTTATAATCGATCCTTCTCTCACATGGATCTCAAGACCGGCGTGTCGTTAAAAAATAATGGGATTAAATAGTGTAATGTCTCGACGCAGGATATATCGGTATCCGCCCCCGACGCAAGGGACAGACCAAAACAAACATCTACACCAAAGATTCTATGCCGTGCACGTCAGCTCTGCGCCGACCATAGCGATCGCGGCGCCGAGTGCCCAGCCAAGCTCCGTTCCACCGATGCGCTTCCCGATCTCGACGGCGCGCGCGTCGTCAAACTCGTAGCCGAGCCGCAGCAGCGCGTGCATGAACGTGAGGTCGAGACAGTACTCGGGGCGGTCCACGAGCTCCTCCATCGCGTGCGCATTGTCGCCCCACCGCTTCTCCCACGCCGGCCGCCCGAGGCAGACGTCCTTCGCGAGGTCCGCGACGGAGGCGACGGTGAGCGGCGGAGGCCGGCGGGAGGAGGGGGTGAATGCGGTCGTAGAAGTACGAGAGGAGGAGGATCTTGCCGTTGGCGAAGGTCTCGTGGAGCGAGGGCTGATAGACGCCGTCGAACGAGCACGGCTTGACTTGGCAAATGCTGTTTAGAAGTGGAGAGGAGGTCAGTATCGCGCGGTATGCATTCGGTCATCACATACGCGTCTTTGGCCACGATGAGTTGCATGATGCGGTTGCACGCCTCGAAATTGCCAATGTCGCCGCCGATCATGGTAACGTTCTTGGCAGCGTCTCCCGACTCGACCTGCACGACTCTCTTTGTCCCCTGCGCCAGGCAGGGGTTTCCAACTTCCTCCGCCGCCGCCGTACCAGAGGAGGCGGTGCGAGCGGACGCCATGAAATCGACCAAATGATGCACGCTCTTCCTCGCGCGCATAAGCCCATAGCCCAAATACGAGTGCTGATACAGCACGTGCGTCTTCCCAGCAGGGCCGCCAAACTTGAGTTCGTACCTGTGGTCGCCCTCGTGCATCATGCCAGTAGGGGCGTCGAACACGGGCTCAAGCACGATCTGCGTCGACGCGCCGCCGAGGTCGAGCACGGCGTACGGCGCGGCCGTCTTTGGCGAGTCGGCGCGGATGGTGTCCATGAGGTAGTTAGCGGTAACCCACGCGAACACGCCCTCGTCCCGCCCGTCCATGATTGCGACTGGGTCCTGCGCAGCGAGCGGGAACGGGTACACGCTGCCGATGCGGCGCCGCACAGCCTCGAGGATCTCGTCTGCCTGTTGCCCACCGAGCAGGCGCAGCCCCGCGGTCGCCTTGACGGCGACGGGGGTGCAGCGCCTGAGCTGCCCGGGCACGGTGCGCACGGCCACGTCGAGGAGCTCATCGAGGCTCCGCGCGGCCTCTTCCGGGCGTCCCGCGAACGCGGACAGGCCAGGGTGCATCTGCACGAAAGTCTCGTACTCGTATGCGGGCGACGGCCCGCAGTTGTTGAACTTGTATACGTGGATACGTGAGCCCGTAGAGCCCGCGTCGATCATGAGCCCGTACTGCACGAGCGGAGAGGATGGGTCGTGTGGTGCGGTGCAGAAGACCGTTTTGCTAGCGTCGGGGTCGGACTCGAATGAGCTGGGCAGGGGGGCAGAGGGCTGTGGGCGAGTCGGAGCAGGGACAGCTGCATCCATCTCAGGATTGTGTGGCTCGACCATGGGAGATAAAGGGGGTAGGGGCGACTCGGCTTCCACAGACCCTTTCCCTAACACACAAAGATACATCAATTTCTCCTCAAGCCCCGGTATCCAGGACTCACCCGGGGATTTTATGCCATCCCAGACCTTTTTTGGCTCAGCAGGACTCAAGAACCATACAAATGCGACGACGAGGGCGAGACAGAATACGATCTTCCTCCACGTAAAATTGCGAACCCCCCGACGGCTCGGTCCCATGCCACCTTCAAGCCTCTCGTAGTTGCTACTTTGCGGCAAGACCATTAATTTTCTAAGCTGGCCGGTATCTTCGGACAGACTGAGAGGCGAGGATGGGATGGTGGTAGAAGTGACAGACGGTGATAAATGAGTGGCGGCTACTGGGCGCTGACGGCAACAGACACACGTGTTAGAACCGTCGTCGCTACGGCCAAGTCGAAACATGTCGGACAAAAGCATAAAATTGCACGATTCATTTATTTTGGTTCGTTAGCTATGCATGTAAACCAAGGGTTGCGGTCTGTACGGTATTGTGAGGGATACAAACAAGAATAAATCAGTCAGAGGGGACAATCAGCGCACTACTAGAGGGGGGATCGAATGAGGTGCATGCGCTGTGCAAAGACAAAGAACAACATATATGTATGGGGAGGGGGGATACGACGGTACTCCTAACCAGTGGGAGGGGGGATACAGGGAAAGACGTAGGGAGGAAATAGTGTACAATGAGTACCGAAGGTGTAGATCAGTCCGCAAACATTTGACAATAATCAGACAGAAGAACGAAAAATTTAGCTCATGCTTCACTCATCTGAGGCACTTCATGACCCTTGTCACGCAGAAGTGCCTCTAGGATGAGCGCACGCGCCCGCCAAGTCTCCTTGTCTTTGCGCTCAGCGTCAATGGCGTCCTCCAGCTCGCGCTGATACTCCAACTTCCGCTTGCGACTTCTTCGTGCAGCAAGGGTATTTTGCAGACGCTTAGCTTTGATCGCGTCCTCCTCGGAGACAGTAGGACCGGCTGTTTCGTCATCCTCCTCGTCAGGTCCCTGAGTCCGTGCCCGCTTCCGAGCAAAGGTCACTGGAAGCTCTTTACGGGAAGTTGCGGATGGCGTGCGGTATTTGCGAGTCTGAATGGGCGCATCATAGGGGACCAGTGTCTCGGGCGTGATGTTCTTGCGAGTCCCTGTCGGGGCCATCTTCCGCCCAAGATTGGAAGGGCCGTCGAAGTTGAACGGTTGAATAGAAGGGGTGTCAAGAGCAGGAGTTCCCGGCGATATTGTGTACATCTGGTCCATGTTGGGTACGGGAAGGGGGAGGTCAGAAGGGCCGAGTGCGCCACCGAAGTTTGCTTTGGCGTCATCGTAGCCTTCGTAACCAGAAGGACCAAACAACGAGGGCATGTGATCATGGTCACCACCAAATTCACCCCCGAAATCGGTGAGCGCTGGACTGGTGAAGATGTCAGGCGTCATGCCCATCTCCGCCTCAAATGCGGGTGTTGTCAGCAAGTCGTCCTCCCATGGTGATACTGGTGAGGTGAGGAAGCTGCTGGGATTGAAGAAATCGGGAGAGGCTGAAGACGACCGCACGGTTAGAAAGCAGGTAGCGCAACAGGATAGGTTGCTGGTACCTGACAGTGCCGAAGCAATCGCCTGAGCGGCAGCTTCGTCGTCCACTGACATTTGGTGAGCCGCGGATGTATCGCTCTCGGTGATGGTCCGCGTCTGCTCGGGAGATTTATTGGAAGACAACATTGTTAAATAATTTGAGCAGAGACTTGAGAGGCTGAAGTCAGGTATCGGATCTGGTTCTGACGATCGAGGTGTTGTGCGTGGCGGGGGCGGAAGCGATTCGGGTATCCCATGATGGGCGGCAAGATCCGAGGTGGAATGGAAGACTTGGTTATACGTCCGAGGACGATGGGCTTGAGGATTCAGCGATCCATGATATGGAGATGATTGTTGAGACGAAAGTCGAGAACTTTCAATCGATTGCGGAGCACCAGAATGACCGGACGAGGATTCCGAGATAGGGGCTTGATGGAAGCCGCTTAGAGGGAGGTCCCGTACATGTTGGTTATTGTTAAGTTGTAAGTTGTACCGATCTGAGGAAATAGCTGAAAGCTGTAAGGAGACGGGGCCCTCAGGCTGCGCTGGCTGCGACAGTTGCAACCGATGGTTTCTGGGTGATGACGACTGAATCAGCGCGCTGTTTTCGACTCGGGAGTCATGATGGTTAGGGACGACGGTCACAGTGTCCAGGGGATGAAGAGATGGACCTCGGGGATCCATGTCGCATTGACGTTGGACGTGAGTCCATGTTGCACGCGGAGACCGCTGCTGCAAATCGGAAAGAATCGCGCGACTCGACTGCTGAGACGCGGGTGACGCGGATGAAGTCACGGACTGCATGGATCGCCGATAGCGACAAGGAATAAACAGTAACGACGAGACAGAGTCGAGCGGCTAATGATACTCGCAAGGCGGGGGTAACACTCCACGAACAACAATGGATATGACGTCTCAAACACAGAATGCAAACTCACGGATTCCTGGAGGGAAACGGATACGACGCGTCAGACAATGTGGACGGTCTAAAGAGTAGGTACTCTATGAAGGGGGGAGATGGATAGTGGTAGTAAGAGGAAAGGTGAAGGTGAGCCAGAGTGACTCGTTCCGGCCATTATCAGTAAAATTTCGATTTCGAATTCAAGCCCAGCTTTCCCCACCGGAGTTCAAATTCACCCCGGTCCGGTAATCCGTAGTGACTCATTTTCCTCATTCGGGCACAACCACCGGTCCTCACAGCCAATCGTTGACGTGTCATCGGCAGATCCGGCACCGATATCGATGTGTTCACATGCACCGACGACGCTGATTCATCCACTCACAGCGCTCACAAGGCCCCATCAAAAACACAGCATTATTACCTCCTAAGGGACCACATTTTGAATGGCGTGTATCAACTGCGGGCCATAATCACCGCAGGCAACAGCAACTGTTGCAACCATTAGAATTCCCTAATCCCTTTGTTCGTCCCAATTCAATTCATCCTGGACCAGAAAGGCATAATGCGGGTTTGTAAGGCGGTGCAGTTTGTATGAATCAGCCCGTGCTGACGCGGCGCTACGGCAATCAAAAGGGAGGACCCACTTGCTCAAACCGCGACTCAGAAGCCAACCGGAGGGGATGGAGGTGGACAGATGGAGCCAGTTCTGCCGGGCGTTGGAGCGCGGCGACATCGTGAGACCGACACTGCATGAGTAATACGAGCAAGTTCCTCCCGAGAGGAATTCGTAACAGAAACCACCAAGCCTCGAGGCCATAAGGTTTTCCAACAGTAACAAAGAGAATTATTGAAAGAGCGCTCATACAGAGTGGGGCGATGTTGTTGTACAGCCGCGCAGCAGGGAAGAGAGACCCACAGCCCTGAGTAGCCCTGAACAAGCCGGAGCGCTCGGTCCATGGGCTACTCGTAACCTTAACTGGGTGTGCCTGCCGCGTCACGACGGTGTTGACACGCCAGTGGATGGCGCTTCAAGTGGGGAAGGAATCCCACCATGGAGAGGGAGAAAGGGCATCAGGATGAGCTGTTGGAAAGAGGAATGTAGGTGTTGAGGGATGTGACGCGGTTTAAAAGAACTTGAACGGCGTAGAGTCAGGGTGAATACGAATCGGAACTTGACCCGGAACAAGTGAAATGAGTCCGTATCACGTGTCGCGCGCAGTCCCAATTAGTCGATGTCCCATACACACAAGCAATACATAAATATGATAGTGTCCCTGGCCTGAAAGAAAAAAACGCCCAAACTGATGGGATGACCTATCCATCTCGACTCTCGTCCTCACCATCCCTGGCCGGCAATGGGGGCACAGGTGGAGCAAAGAACCCCGACGCAGTTACCCCCACAGCCTCGACGCCCGCCCCGCTGGCCTTGCGCATCGTCCCACGCCCAACTGAGATGGAACCCTTCCGAATAGTACCGCTCCCCTTCTCAATGCTGATCGTTGACTTTGCGCGGTTCGTCTGCCCGGGCCCCGAGGCACCCGCTGCATGTCTCGGCGTGTGCATTGACCGCGCAGAGGAGGGACCCTGAGAGCCGTTGCCTGACAGTTCGACTCGGGGTCGCTGGCGGTAGTGCACCCGAACCGGAGACTGAACCTGGATTACCCCACGCGCTCGGCGGCGCACCTGGTGCTGCACCGACCGGCATGATGAGCATAGTGTCATCAATACTCTCGTCGTCATCGAGAGCGCGGCTGTCACGATTGGACGAGCCGCGGGACAGGGTCGAGAAACGCCTTTGTGTAACTAACTGTGCTCGGACAGCGCGTTGGCTTGACGATCCGGATGACGCAACATCATCCTCTGGGAACGAGCGCGCGGGTGGTAGGGCTTCGCTGCGGTCCTGAACTTCGTCAAATATCTCGTAGTAGCGCTGGATGCAGAGCTTGATGATCATGCCTAGCGTCGTACGGCCCTGTGCAGACGGGGCAGGGGCAGGCGATTGGGCGGGATGGAGCGTGGGTCCCCCAGGAAGGCTGCAAATCATGACATCCTTCGTTGGAGAAGTCCCCTGACACAAGATTGGGGCAAAGGACGATGCTTAGATTATGAGCATCCATTAGGTTCGTAGATGTACGCAAAGACACTTCGTTCATCAAAGTCTGTAACCACTGATTGGTATCGCTATACAGGCTCGAAAATAATACTCACGAAGAACATAGCTGAGCAAGATATAATGGCACCGAGGTAGGGCCGGGAACAAGCTCTCCCGAATGTACAAGACGGCAGACCAGTCACTGAGATCTTCTGTTGGTACAGGACAGTGTTGAATGATGGGGTACAAAGACTCTGGAATCAATGGCTCAGGGAGGTCTCGCAAGTATTTCTTGAGGAGAACTGCAGCAAGATGAGGGTCGTCGAAGCTGTCAAGAGATACCACCTGTCCTCGATCATAGGCTTCCTTCACTTGTCGTAAAGTGGAGGAGTTTGGGGAACGTCGGAATAACCCCTCGCTGGTCAAGCCTGATAAAAAGTGATCAGACGAAGGCGTATCCCAAATAAAAGGGAAGGCACCTGTCTTGTCGCAAGTACTGCGCGCAATCCTTCACTACACGAGGAACTCCACCTTTCTCGCCATCATACCCCATGAGCTCTTCGAGGTGAACACCAAACAAGTTGGAGCGTATCTGGATCGGCATGGTAATCTGACGCTCGCGCTTTGTATTCTCCCTGCTCTGGTCACTAACGAACCATTAAGACCTTGAGAAACAACTTACTGATATACAGCAGGTGGGACGTCTATTTGCGTTAATGGTACTTGGAAGGCCAGCTCAGTCAGGGTATCGGCGTAGGTGATCTTGTGAAAAATTTGGGGCTAAAAAAAAGCTGTTACCCATTACGTTACATAGGGGAAATGATGTACCAACCTAATGAAGGCGCCAGCGAGGGAAAAGAGCACTGTCTGTATTCAGAAAAATATTCCTCCATTGTCGCTATAACCACTCACTCTTGGAGAAGAAATTAGAGTGTACAATATACTGATGGGACAAGTTAATGTGTGTTTTCGCAAAGAAGGGGATGTACGTGCCAATCGCTTAAGATTCTTACGATATTTCCTACTGAGGCTTCGGTAGGCCTTCCACATCCAGTTCCAGCCCGGGGTATATCTGCTTCCAGCAGCAAAAAAGACAACGGTATAGTCGGATTCGACTGGGTAAGAACACTCTGTCAGAAGAAGGACCAATCGGTAGGATGAAGGGCACCACCATAGAGATCAAGATATGAGAGTATCCGACTGCGGTGTCGTCAGTAACAGCTTGGCAAGTTTGGAGATAAGACATACGAGAGAAGCAAGTTGTAGTCAACTTCATGGGGGATCTGGAAGAGCAGAAGCATTGAGGACTACCCTGCGCGGAAATATTAGAGCTGAATAAAATGAGTTCGGAAACGAGTGGCGTTACATCGGACGTGTTCTGTCGTTGGAACTGTCAGGGGCCTAGAACGTCGCCATTATGAGGAGAGTACGCACTCGTAATCTACCCCGGCCTGGTATATCATTTTGCTAATGAGCAACTGCAGTTTATCTTCTCCGAGGAATTCATCGTGGTTACCGTTTTGCGGGTTTGTTAGCTTGGTCCACGGGGCAACGAATTTTCGCCTTGTACCGGGCGATTTGGGGGAGGGGTCGACAGGAGAAGAAGGAGACGAGGGGGCTTGTGTAAGAGCGACGAGACGTTGCTTGAGAGTGAGACCTTTGGGGAACATTTTGACGTTCCAGACCTTACTCGGTCCAGTTGGTCGTCGGCAGCCGGCAATCTCGAAGATAAGACCGCGGACACTTCCCAATGTGCTCTCACACCCACGGTGATAAGATGCCCACACATTGCGCCATTTAGATCCGTCATGGCGACTACTACCACTACTTAACTCGTAGGTGCTTCTGTTCCATTTATATGAGCACCCCGATGTCTCTAAAACGTGCCCCCAATACAGATCCAGAGAAGCGTTCGGATAACTCTATTAGGTCCGGTTATGACGACGAGGCCGACACTCTACAAGACAGGAAGCTTCTGAGAAAGGTGGACCTACGGTGGGTCTGCGCATACAATCAGTTGTGGGCGATAGTCGTACTAACGTTTGCCCAGTCTTCTACCCATCCTTACTTTGCTCTACTTGTTGAGCTTCTTGGATCGGTGCGTGCTTCCCTTCACTTGGTGCTCCTTACCTATGGCGTTCTAGCTCGAATATAGGGAACGCCAAGTAAGTTCCCAGCAGCAACTATCTGCAAGGTCACAAGATTGACCGCCACTACAGAATCGATGGACTGACCACGGTAACTGATCGTCGAGTGCATCCTCTCGTCAAGGACTAATTTCAATCACGTCCCAAGGACTTGCATGTCTCTCCCCCAGCCTACAATACCGCCCTCGCCCTCTATTTTATCGCATACGTCACTTTCGAAGTCCCCGCCAACGTGAGTAGAGCCCTTTTTTATTTGTTTTTTATTTGCGGATGATATTGACCTGCTGAACAGATCGTGTGAGTCTGTTGTTACACAGCAGCTCGATCATATCATAATTAACGTCAATGCAAGCTTGAAACGATTCGATCCCCAATTTTGGTTGCCCCTCCTTACCTTCGCTTGGGGAGTTGCGTCTGTTGCGCAAGGTCTCGTAACAAATCAGGCGGGCCTATTCGGCATTCGAGTTGGTAAGCATCTCAAAACAAAATGTGTCGCAGAGATGCGTTTAACATGAATCTCCAGTACTTGGAGCCACTGAAGCTGGTTTGTTCCCCGGCGTAGTGTTCATATTCTCCGTCTATTACCTACGGTGAACGCGTTCGCATATTTCTCTCTTTGGCTTTTTATAGACCTTTTAGTGCAGTCGGGAACGTCACTGGCGCGTCGCCATTTTCTTCGCCGGAGCGGCTCTCGCTGGGGCGTTTGGTGGTACGTCATGTTGTCTTCCCATGTCATGTCGCCTGAAGGCATCCAGGTATCCTTGCATATTCCATTGGGAAGATGGAAGGTGTAGGAGGTAAACGTGGGTGGCAATGGCAAGTCCTCTTCGTGCATCCTACCATTGGTCACTTGATCAGAATACCTTGTTTAGGATTTTCATCCTTGAAGGGCTCTTAACCATCGCCATTTCTATTGTGGCCTTTTTCTTTGTTCCCACATGGCCACAGAAAGTCAAATGGGTATTCTCGGCTTCTTTCTCATGAAGACGGTCGCATTGACGCTATTGTAGCTATCCGATGCAGAGCGGACTCGCCTCCTGGCTCGTCTAGATTCCGACAACGATGCGGCAAAGAAGGAGAAGTTTTCTTGGGAATACGTGCGCCAGGCTTTCCTCGACCCCTTGATTTGGGGGTATGCCCTCTTGTTCCACGGTTTTGCGTTTGTGTTGTACACATTGAGTCTTTTCTTGGTGTGTCTATCTCTCACAACCGTTTCATTTACAAAACTGACTCCCACTTAGCCAACAATCATCGCCGATTTAGGATTTGCAACTTGGAAGGCGCAGCTGTAATCTCTCTTCCCTCTGATAACCGCGTCTTTCTGATCGGTGCATCAGGATGACCGTTCCACCAAATGTGTTGGCCACAGTGGGAATCGTATTCGGTGCTTGGTTAGCAGCGCGGACTGGCCGTCGTGCTTCCCTCATCATAGGTTCGGCGGTTGTGGCTATTATCGGTACGATTCCCTCGTCCAAGATTGTCGGTCCTACTTCCACTCCTTGCAGGTTACATCATCCTTCTTACGACCAAAACCGGTACGTTGTTTTCATCATGATAGACACGAAACACGCCTTTCCTCACACAAAAAATCCAGCTGGAGCGCAGTATGTTGGCGTGCACTTCGCCGCACTGGGGGTCTACACTGGCAACGCTCTTCTACTGAGGTTCGTCTTTAGCGCCCTCTGCTCCCTCCATCATACACTCATGGCCAGCCTGGGCCCCGTAAGCTGGCCGGCCGAGAATATCTCTGGCCAAACCAAGCGTGCTGTGGGTGTAGCTCTACAGATTACCGTCGGTGACCTCGGCGCGGTCACCGGAGTGCTTCTCTACCGCCCCGCCTACTCGGCGCACCGCTTCCGCAAGCCACACATCATAGCCATAGGCTATCTCACGTTCTCGATTGTCATTGCTAGTGGACTTTGGTTCCGCATGGCACGCGAGAATCGCCGCCGTGAAGAGATGATTGCGGCCGGAAAGGACGAAGAGGTTGATTACGAGACGAAGGTACTTTTGGGCGATCGTGATGTGCATTGGAGGTATACGGTGTGACGCTACTGGGGCCTCGGGCCACGCGTAGTGATAGATTGGCAGGCATGTACGATCGCAGGAACGCGTCGCACGCTCAGAATATGCATATGAATGATGATGATTAAGACAAAGAAGTGACTGATGGCAGTGTATTCGTACAAATGCAAGGATGCAAGAGTATGGAGTCTAAAGGAAATGATGTACGTGAGGTACACACTAACTAGGCTTCAGTTGGCGGACGTCTTGCGACGCTTCGATGGTCTCTTCCGACACTGGTATTCGTCGTCGTCGCTTTCGCTGTGCTCATCTGGAACAGCGGGAATATGTGCTTGTTGTTTCTTTGCCGAATCGAGTTGCCGCAGATCACGGAGGCCAGCGGTGACTGTCCTGAGGAAATCATTCTGGGAATCGAGGTTCAGTCCAGAGAAAGGTGTCCACCCAATCCTCGGACACGCACCCTGACAGCACGAAGCCTCGTGCCTGATATATTGGACTGCTCGAGATGCCGTTTTTTCTCGTTGAACTGCAAAAAAAACGTGAGTGGCTTTTTGCCCTCATTGTCACCGAAAGAAGTGATTGCACACCTTCTTCGTCTCGTCTTTCTGAAGCGCAGAAAGGTGTTTGATCCACAATTGCAAATCTGAATCGGTCGTGTGGGTCCGGCCTCTGTGCCGCGACGACTCGGACAAGGCCAGGCTCTCCTCGTCGGATTCCGGCAGCGCATATGATTTTACGGTGGCTGCGGCAGACCGGTGGAGCCGCTTGCGGGTCCGTGCTGCGCTCGATGTGACCGAAGAGCTGGGTATCGGTGCGATTGACATCGGCATTGACAGCGCAGAGTTACGGATAACTTCGGAGGGCACGACCTCTGCACTCGGCGTTTCTCTCTTCACATCAACATCCGGATATTTCAAATAGTCGTTGTCAGACAGGAAAAATTCGGCGCCATCTCGGATGGCGCGAAATAGCTGGTAATTCTGATAGGCGGATGGGATGTTGAATTGAGAGAAGCATACGACCAGGAGAGACACCCATACCGGAGCACGCCCCAAACGAGCCAGCATCTTGAAATGGTGAAGCGTGATAGGTACTAGAAGAGGGCCAGACAGGTAGTGTTGCAAAATCTGAAAAGGTACACGTTTAGTTGACTCCGGGGCACAAAGACCTCTCCCGTACCCCATGGTTATCATTGACAACTGCGTGGTTCATAAAAGTCGCAGTAACGGGGTGCCTCCTGCCAAATTGGTTCCGAATCCACCTTCCAACGGGCAGTACATCTGTCAAAAGAGAAAAGCATAAGAGGGCAGACGGTAATACAAGCGGTAGACATGCCGGCTGGGTAAGGCAGGGTCATGGACCAATCGATCCGATTGCTCAACCACGATGCGGCCCTCTTGCGGCGCGGATCCAGCTCATCATGAGCGATGACTTGCGTGAGGGTCTCCTGCCCAATCTCCCCCTAAATCTGGTCAGGGACGACATCCCTATGGGTGTGCGGGATCAACGCACCAGAAACGATTCGGGCGACGACGGAACCAAGCCTTCACACTGTCTCGTCGCCAGGTCGTCGCCCTGTAGTGGGGAACCCTCCCTCTCCCATCCGTCTTCCTGAATATTCGATCTAATGAATGCTGTCTCGAGCTTGAATGTGTAGGGGTCTCGGCAAAGTTTGCTTTCGAAGGCGGTGCACTCCTTCTCCCGTTCGGGCGAAGGTAGGTCATCGACAGCCAATCGATACTCAGTAGTAGCCGCCAGTTGTATATCCTCCTTGAGCGACGGGTAATCCTCACACATGTAGCGAAGCATATTGCCCTATTAAGAATTGCGTAAGTCGGTATGCCTGATATGAGTGTAAAAAGAGGACCTTGGAAGCAACCTCCAGACATCTAACGGCCACGTCCGCGAGAAATGAAGACAACGCCATCTCATCGTTGATCCCACAGTGAGTCCTAGCATAAAGTAGGGTGGAAGAAAAGTGTTCCACAAATGGGCTGAGGAGAACGTGGGCGATGTCTTCGGTGGAGACGGGTGTCAGGTTGAGGCGTCGTAGGTCTGAGTGCAAGACATCCACCGTCGATGTGGGGCCGCCGATAAAGACCGTCAGTAGGATGACAAGACGAGCGGTAGGGTTCGAGCTCGGAAAATCTCTCCACAGGTACCGAAGGGCTGACCCCGTCGCGGGCATGGTGATAGCGCGCGTCCTGATACATAACTGCGAGTATCTGAGAAGTGCTTCGGACACATAGTACGAAATGAAGTCACCTTAATAAGGTCTTCCACCAAGGAACTGGGGCGTCCAAAATCAGTGAAGTCACGCGGTGGTGAGCGCGGTACGTACGGCAAGGAAAACCGTAAGCCGCCTTCCTGATCCAACGCCCTCAGGACGGCATAAGCAGTACCATTCGCTTCTGCCTCCATCAGAACTTCAGCAGCAACTGTTCGGCTTACAAACATTCTACCGGCCGTGAGTCTGCGTAAAAGGCGATACTTCGGGGAGCGCTTACGATGTATCTAAACGGCAAAGTTCGCGGACGTTGAAGAGAACGTCCTTTATGCTATGTTCATCCTTTCGTTCAAAAATTCTACGGAACACGAAATCGCGGTACTGGGGCCAGTGGCATTGAACGACGGCACCATGAGGAGAAATAATATTCACGTACGCGATTGTCCATACGGAATCCGTTTGCAATGGCAAGCGGGAGAAGACGAGGTTCGATGGAAAGCGCCAGGGGAAACTGTGCCATGATTGGATCCTGTGGCCGCTGGGTAAACGCCGTAACCCATACACAGTACGGAGCATGGCACGAACCTTGGAACAAAAGGGAATAAACTGCGGAAATTAATGTTGGACCAAATATCGAGAATTCTCAGACGAGCGGCTTACCTTGCCCTTGTCAAGCATATCCGCAATGGCTTCTGTTGCTAGACCACGTCGGTCTGCGCGCGCTCTGCTTTCCTTGATGAAATGACGGAACACAGAACCGTCGTCCTCCCCCTTAATCGTATTGATCGTACCAAATCTCTCCGACGATAGCTTCAAGAAATGGCTCAAGGTAGCCAAGCTTAAGGTCCGAACCCACGGAGTCTTGATAAAAGGACAGGAAGAACGAAAGTAATGGTGGACGGCAACTTGGACGAGGTAGCGGGAGAGATGCGCTCCACTACTCAATAGGACCTGCGCCCGATGATAGAATACGCATATATGGTGTGACGACCGGGAAAATGGGCCACTTACATCGAGGACTTGCTCGGTAATAAGTTTCCCCCTACCGAGCGCCCAATACAGGGCTTGGACGGACCCGTACCGGGCGAGGAAGTAGTGAGCACGGACATAGGGATCTCGTGAAAGGACATTGAAGCGTCTGCACACGAGTACGAAAGATGTGGGATGATCTATCTCATTGAAGATGATTTGGAGGACCTCATCTACTCCGAGTCGAATAGAAATGAGCGCTACTGCGAGCTGTGGGACTACGACGGCCACACACCGGCAAGACGGTCCATATTCAGTCAAATTAGGCTAACTCACAGTGTCGGGTAGCCCAATACGATGTCCTCGTCGCTCGCGTAGAGGTGAGAAGTAGGGATTGGGACGGTTATAGGGGACAGGGTTAGTGAGTGGCAAGGGTAACAACACTTATACGCGGCGGTTAGGAGTCCCGCCAGCGCCAGCGGTCCCTAAACGAAATGCAGCACAGGACGTGGCACTCCTCTCACGACTTTATTTTTCGCTAAATCCGTATAGCTCATGTAAACGTGCTCAAACGTGGTATTTAACTAAAAGGTACGTTGGTAATAACTACGCCAGACACGCCATGGTAAGTTCCATCGTCTCAGTTGTAGCGTTGGATGGAACGCGTTGAAGTCTACGGCTTCTAACCTCTCTAGGAACGAGGCAATCGGTACCTATGCCGAGGGTCAGTTCAACGTCCTACAAAAAACAAAAAGGTAGCTTACCCCGGCACCGAAGATGGGTATGGCAACCCTCGGAACCTTCCCAGCACTGTTGCTGAACATCTCTCGAGCGGTCGTAATGTGGTCATTTGCTATTGTTGCCAAGTCGAAAACAGCGTCGTCGATCCCCTTGGAAGCAGGCCCCTTGCGAAACACTTCTTCATGACTAACGCCGTGCTTGGCAGTTATTTCCGCGGGAATGACCATCCGACCTTTCGATGCGTGAAATGGGAGAGCTCGGAGGAGCGTCGAAATGCAATGAGCGATGCCAAGATGTGACGCTGCGTGCGACAGTGTGTCTGAGGATAAATCCAACAAAGAAAGCAAGAGATAGTAATGTGTTGCAGTCGTAGACTCTGCGTGGGCTATCAAGGAGTCCATTGTCAAATGAGACGAGCCTTGAAGTTCTTGTGCCTACTGGGCAGAGAGACAAGTGTGAGTGTCATCCGGAGAAGGGTGATGGGAAATACGTACTCGAGCGTCCACGATCCTCCTCATGTGATACGACTGGAGACTAGTACTCTGCGAAATGTCGTGCAACGCTAGTGCGATGGGATGGTGTAGGGGTCTGCCCTATGTGACGTTCATCACCCGCGAGGTGGTGCATCAGATGAGTGACGCACAACAGCCAATGACTTCACGGCATCTCTCCAGAACTGCATCCTCATCTCTCCTATAATAAGACTTGATACGTTGTCTTGGACTGTCGCCAGTTCATCCTGTTTAGGAATCATCAGACACGTCATCGACTCGGGACCTATCTGTACATACATAGAATGCCTTGATAGCAAAATAACCCTTCCGCTTGTCTGCAGGGTAAAGGTGTGACACGAGATATGCCTCGTAATCATGTTTCTGAACGAAATCCCTGCAGTATGCATGATGTTCGTCAACTCCTCGAATTTGACTGGTGCTGGCGGCTCGAATGTGTCTTGGAGCAGAGATTCTACTCGCAACAACTAGATGACGAAGATTAGTTGCCCGCATACATTTTGACTGCATTTAGAAGACTCCGGGGCCGTGGTGAGGTGCAAAAGGAGACGGAGACGGAAAAGAGAGGAAGTGTTGTTTTCCTAGATCGGCCCGTTCTTCCGTTGGTCTTTAAGACTACATTGGTCACCCGCATCTCTTGTCGTAGGACATGCCCCCTGTACATTCAGGTTTACAGAAAGACGTTTTCGCGCTCTATCGACGGTGTGTATTTTCCAGCCTTGGGCTCCCACAATGGTCGGTGATTAGGCAGAGCACTAAGGATGGTTCGAACGAAACCACTATCAACGAGAGACAAATTCCGCCTCTTCGTCCATTACAATTTCAAGACGCAAGCAGTAGCCGTGTCGCCTAGGAGCGTGAGCACGGTCGAACACCTCATACGACGGGGGCAAAGGCAGTTGGAAACGTACGAAAGTCCTTCAGTGACCGATTGTTGGGTATCACAGGAGATGCATGATTGGCGGGCACGAGAGCGGCACGCTTGATGGGTTTGTTTCCATATATCACATGTGGCCCTCATGTCACCTTCAACTGGTATAATGAAACTATAGTCTATAGCAAGCCAATATACCCGAATACATCGAATAAAGCCTACGCCGTCGAGCGCTGCAGAAGACTATCTACCACGGCTTGGGCTGTTTCCGACACCGGTGGCGGGACCTTTGGCACCTCGCGCTCCTGAGAGCTGGCGTCCGCATGCACCGCCTTCTTTGCTTTCTGAGCTTGCTCCAACTTCTCCGCGTGAATCTTGATTGCGCCCTCATACGCGAGTCTTCGTTCATTGATCACGTACTTAATTCGCGCCATACTTTTACGACACTAGAAAGAAATAGGTGAAATGAGTCCAAAGGTTACCACGAAAAGTGGCGTGGCGGGACGTACTTGGTAATCCCGCTTATGAACGTTCCGCACAACACCAGGAGAGATGGAGGCGCGCCGATAACCCTCCATCTGTGTCGCTATGAGATTGCGCTCTCGCACAAGAACGTACCACAAAGTGTGGAGATCTCTGAAGCTTTTTCTTCGGAGCTCTGCTGCACTCCAGGCCCGACCTGCGGAAGTTGTGTCACAATCGAGGCTGCTACATATTGTTGTCACTCACCAAAGACGTCCTGCATTCCGGAATGGTCTTCTAAAGTATCATGAGTCATTTCCCCATCTTTCTCTCTTTTCCGGAAGAAGGCGTAGAGACCGTGGTTTGGGTTCACAGGGACGTTGAGATGGGGGCGAAGCGCGCCAGGCGCACCCGATGTCTCGCCTATTTTGGGAGCGGCATCTATGGGTGTGCTATACCTCCGAGCATGTCTGAGTAAACGAGCGGTGTTCAAAGTGTACGAACGAAGGGAGGATAACATGGGGGAAGTTGGGCGAGCCTTGTCGACGTGACGGCGCGAAACAATTACTGCGATCTCGATCTCACATCCGAAGTGACCTGACTGTGACCATATGTGACTCGGATACGAGTCTAACTCTGTTCAATTAGTTACCATATATAGAATGCCAAGAGGAATACTCCAGTTAACATCGATGCTGACTGCTGACTCAACTTGAAGTTCCATATGCTCGCACTCTTCATTCGCGATCACTAGTCCTTTTCTTTGAGTAACACGGATGGGTCGTTGCAACTTGGAAACTGGGGGGTCATCCGAACGCTTATGTTCTCGTGTGGCGGCATTCAAGTTGCATCATTCAAGTTCATTTCGAGTTGATCGTTCATCAAGTCGTTCATACTCAGCGGCTGACGCAAGGGAGGGCGTTTGGACCCATGCAACGCGCTGAATAGGGCTTCCACCTTTGGAAAAGTAGATCGGGACAGACAGCTATTTCGCGACACAACTGTTTTTTATTTTTTTTGATTAGAACATGTTGAGGAAATAGTACCGTATATACGACATAAATAATTTGGTAACAATAAAGCAGAGTTAAGTGGGAATTCTAGTGCGAAGGACAGGAAAAGGGTAGTATCGATGGATGGTATACAGATTATAGGTGACAACACGGTAGGTAGTACGGTAATAGAACACTAGTATGGATCCTCCCTACAATAGAATTCCCAGCGGAATAGTTTTCCCCGATTGTGTGACGTTGTAAAAATGACAAGTGATTGAGTGCGAGAGCGAGAGGAGAAAAAACGAGACGGAGAATAGATTAAAACATGTTCCGAGTAGAACCGACGGAGGGTATCAATGCGGGGGGGAATAGAGGTTAGGTGCTCCAAGGTATGATGGATTAAACACTTCTTGGGAAGATCCGAACAACATCAACGGTTCAGTCGGGAACATAGAACCCGGCCCTGCACCAAGAATGCCTCCAATATTCATTCCGGAGAAGGGTCCCCCAGCCGGAAGGCATGTCTCTCCCAGACCGTCCCCAAAATAGCCGAGCGGTGCCCCGGGCGACAAGGCCCCGGCCAAAGATGAGTACTGGCAACTGGGATATCCGACCATCGGTTGGGAGTCAGGGAAGTTGGTATGGACGCTGTCAATAGGAGCGCTGGAGGGTTCCAGCCATGAGAGAGCGGAGTCCATATTCCCACGCGTGTCGTGGGGGGATGGTGAATTGGGGTGCTGCCAAGGGGCGATCGGGACGCCAGGTGATGATGCTCCAGGTGATCGGCGCGTCTTGCGCGTTTGGACTTGCTGCTGCAGAAGGTGCTGCAGTATCTCGGCAATGCTGGTGGCACTGGCGAACGACTCGCCGATTTCCCGTAGGTACTCGATCGCTGTCTCTGCGTTTTTTTCTGCCGACTCCAGAGCACCATGGGCAACGCGCGGGCCAGAAACGGCCTGAACAGCCGCGACGACGAAGATGGTGGCCGCGGCAGAGATCACCTGGATCATGGTAATGGGGACGCAGCGCAACTTGAAATGTGCGCGCCAGATTTGCGCCAATTCCATAATCTCGGCAGCGGCTCTGTTGCAGGGCTACAGTTTTCGGAACCGTCAGCGACGATCAAGCAGGATTGGGGAGTGTGTGCGTACCCTTATATGGTCCGTGTAGTCGTTGAGGTCTTCGAAACTCCTCCTGCGACGATAGAAGGGCCGGTGGAGGAGAATTGTCAACCATTGGTATGTCATGTGTAGCATAAGCTGGTGAGGCTGTGGGGCACATGGGTTTGACTTGGCAAAATCGATTTCAGAGGGAAGGTCGTTCTTCCAAGTACTAAGTTTGAGGCTGCGTGGTGCGTCAGTAATCGATTGAATAGTGCCAGGGTATGTTGTGTTGCTTACTCCATTTGTGCTATACGGAATTCATTCGCTTCATGGTGGTCCCCAAGCCGAGAGAAGTTGCTCCTTTATGAGTCCATCAGAACCTCAGAACCCAGATTTAATATGACACGAGCTTACACAACGTCCGCAATATCTCTGGCAATCTGCATGAGAGAGCACGTCGCCGAAAACGTGCCGGAGACATGATCCGGAGGCACTTTGTCACCGTTGGGCCAGCTACCCAAAAATTGATCCAACTCGGGCGAGACGAACGGCACAGGGATGGTGTCGGGGTCCACGGAAGAAGCTGTACAAAAGTCACGTCCTACGTAGAGAGACCACGTGGTATCCTGAGGGCGGCATCAATAACAACTAGGTACACACGGTTCAACCGACGTACCTGACAAAAAGTAGTCCATAGGGCCCAATTGCGGTCCATCATTCCAGCGCGGGTAACGAGGCCGGCTTCCACCCATGGGGAACAATCGATGCCTAAACCGACTACCTCATGATAAGCAAGCGATATTAATTTCGAAGCTTCAGGTAAACTCACGTGCTTGGGACATCCGTGCGCAAATCCCTGTGGAGAATAGCATCCGAGTCAGAAGCAGAAGATTTATGTCATGCCGAGGCAGGCCTACCAAAGTAAATGTAACCAAGAGTGGCATGATTTTCAGACGAATGATAGTTTGCTAAGATGGATAACGCCGTCATAGCGCTCAGCTTTGGGCGTTCGCATTCGTCTTCGAGATATGATTTAGCCTGGTCGGCAAATCGCCTCCGAGTAAGAGGGTCCCTGATCGCCGGATCATCTGAGAACGCGGTCGCGACGGCCAAAAGAGCATTGTGGAGCATGGGAGAGTAGTGCGCGGTATTGAGGGGTGGAAGCGAACTCGGCAAACTCAGGCAGCGGTGCATATCACGTTGGAACAGTTTCGGGATAACGCGAAGCCCCCATGATGTGAAGAAGCGAAAGAGAAGGCCAAGAAGACTGTTCATGTGATAAGTTCATATCGAAAAATAATGGCGGCCGTACAAAGAACGCACCGATCATGTTCCAAAAGCGTGAGTGGAACCTGGGGAAGATGACGGGACCAATCGATCTCAGAATTAAAAAGTATGTTCTCTTGATAAAGTGACCGATATGCATCTGCGTAGCCATTCACAACTTCCTCAGGGAAATTGGGGCGCTCCGGTGTGGACGGCGCAAGCCTAAATATAGAAGTTGGACCGTACAGCTGGAGCCCATCATTGCCAAGCTGCAGGGAACGGTGGCTCAGGATTGTCATGCCAAAGCAGGTATGGAAGAAAATTGCGTACGTGAAGGCGTTGTGTAGGGGCAATAATTTGGTCAATGTCGTCTTGTTCCTCCGTCTTCGGGAACACCGGCTCTGAATGGGTAGACCCCGGTGATGGTTGCCCACTATATGACGAGGGCGAACCCTGATCAGAGATCCTCAAGGCTAGGCTGATAGCGTCCTGAGCCACCTGCTCGACTGGACGACGTGTGCAGTGCGCGAGTTGTTGTTCGAGTATCTTGACTCGACGGTCCAGTTGTCGATTCATCTTCTTCAACGAATCGACATATTGCTTCGTGGTGGGTTTCTTCGCGCTCTCAGGGCCCCAAGAGCACTATCCCAGTGAATCAGCACTTGTCCATAGCGTCATGAACACATATGCGTACCTCGTGTCCAGAAAGTCTGCATGACGCGCAGACTGGCTCACAGCCATCGCACTTCGATTTCCTATCGATAGGTATTCAGTGTCGATATAGCATCGCACTGTCGTAGCATGGCGTACCTCTTCCTGCAATGGTTGCAAGCACGGCGGGCGTAGCTACCACGCTTCATCAAGGTCTGGGTTGTAGAATGAAATCGGGAGGTGCGTTGGCGATTGAAATTGGAGAAGAGAAAGAAACGCTATATATATACTCGAAGCGGAGATACTATATCAGAGGGGAAGGGCACCTATAGTCAAAACAGGCTCGGCTGGCGCGCATGCGCCGTTCTCATCAAACAAAGTTTGCCCTGGCCTGTGGCGCATTACACACACAAACGGCCACTGACAGCAGACTTTGCGGCGAACGCCAGGTCATTCATTATTGACGTTCCCGTGTATCATTATCCCCCCCCAAACAGCCGACGGTGATCATCAATTTGGACCGAACGGTGGTGGTGCCTGGATAGCATAAGGTCTCAGGACCACACAGTATTCACCACGCGTGCGACATGTTGTCGATGCTGTTAACCTCACGCCCAATAAGCGCAGCATTTTTCCTGCCATCCGTGACGAGCCCACGTACGAAATATCTGGCATCGCCTTGGTCGGGACCGGAATTTTACGCCGAAAATGGGAACCGCATATGAACGTAAATGTCACGGCACTCGAGAACGGTCAGGAACTTGGCGGGCATCTACCGTCCCGCGGTAAACTAGAGCGCTGGCCCAGGTGTTGTGAAGGTCGTCGCTCTGGGCACACCGCACAGATGTAGGGTATTATCCATCACAACGTGCAAGGAACCGACCAACACAGGAAGTAAAAGCAGAAGTCAGCACCATGGTAGGCCAACATTTCCGAATCTGTGGCAGGCACAGTGCAATTAATTTAATGAGAGTTTAGGGCCGCGTATGCACACAACTCCTCCGGGTTAGCTCGATAAGCGAACCGGTGCCTCATGGAATGATGTTTATCTCGCGGGGTGGTCGAGATCTGCGCTTTTAATACGAGGCTAGCCTTCCGGTCCAGCGCCAGAAGAGAGGCTTTAATGTCACTGATTGACATCTAGACTTACGTGGCAAAATTGTTCCCTCCTCGACAGCGTGAGATAGTGGCGGGCGTTATGATCTTGCTATCAAGGGGAGAATGCTTTTTGTTTGGGGGGGGGGGGGGCGGGGTTTCGGGGTCTGGGGAAGCCAACTGTGTAAAGTAGACACAGCCATGGCCAAATTACAAGACAAGGCGCAGAAGTACGCTGCGATCAAGAGGTGAGGTAGTCGCGTGGGGAGGCAGCGAAAGTGGAACACAGGAAGACGAACGACGGTGCAATTGTAGGACCCAGATGAGCTTGGTGGCGGTGCCAATACTGCACCGCTCAAGTGAGACAGTCATCGATTGACCATCCCTCGTATCTAAACTCAGTTCATTCTACTATCTCCTCAGCGTCCTGATCTTCTTCTCTCCGTTGTGCCCGGCGTTGGTAGGCCTTCACTTTGCGTTCCAACTCTTTATTTGACTCGAGGTCGTTGAGGCAAATCATCTGATTACAACCAGAAGCCGGACACTTCTTCTTCGTAAATCGATTGGGGCCGAGCATTTGTCGAATAGCTTGGGCTGAGAACGAGTGCTGACAGATGCTCCTAGACGGGAAAATGTTCAGCGACCAGATTATTGACGGCATAGCAAGATGATCCCACGAGGTTTGAGGATCCACAAGTGGGATCAACGTTATCGGACAATTGATGTCCTGGAGTACACCGCCCACTTGAATATCGTCTTCGTCATCATCGCTGTGGTCTCCTTCCTCTGATCCACGAGGTCAGCCACCGATACAACCAAGTACCAAAGCGCGCCGACAAACCTCGAGGCAAAAACTCCACAACAGGCGGCATTGCCTCGTTTGGATGCTGTACTTCCTAGGATGTGCGCATTAGAAACACGAATGCCGGGCTGAAAGGATCATGACCAACATAGATTGACTGTCGGAATGCAGCATACGCCTCGCTCTTCGCATACTTTTGCCTACTTGTTTTCGTATTGTGCGCGTCCAACTTTTCCTGAACTTGTACTTGATAATGCTCCAATATATCACTCTGACGAGGCTGAGCATGTCGACGGAACGAAAACGCATGGATGCCACTCACGATCTCCTCCCCTGTGACGACTTGTTGGTGCAAGTCATTCAAGGTCTGTTCATGTGACCGAATTTCCGTGTCGATATCGATGAGTTCTCTCATAAAACCGTCTAATCTATCCAATTCCTGAATGCGAGTAAGGTTCCATCCAGCACACGCGAGAGAAAAGTCCAAACAAGATTACCTTTTCGGAATTGTCTTCGTCGGCATACTCGGCGACGGCGGTGGAAACCTCGGTCAGGAGAGAAAATGCGCTCTCTTTCAAGTGCTTCCTGATCATATCCCAATCAGCGGCCATTCCATGCAGCCTCTGTCCGTCGTTTCGGTTCAACGGCTTATTCCCGAACGCGTCCTCGTCAAACACAGCCCCCACGTCTTGCGCATCATCGGGTTCGTCGCGTTCGGGGACTGGAGTTTCGCGCGGTGCTCCTCGCACCACGCGGCTCTGTGTTCTTCGAGGGCGGCGAGGTTGTAGATCTTCATCTTCGTCAGCGTCGACCGCGTCGACTTCTTGATTTTGTGTAGCGTCATCATCTTCCTCGATGTTGTCAGACATGGCCTCAACGGCGCGTCTTCTGTAGCGTGGCATGGTAGAAATGAGTTCGCGCGCGTAATCGTGGAGAGGAGAGCCCGCGTCGCGTCGCGTAATGAAATATCGGCAAACTCCGACACCTGAACGGCAACTCCGAGTCACGGTCGCCACACACGCGACGAACGGTGACGAGCATGCTCTCCCTTCTTAGAGCCATCGCCCGACCCTCATTATCATGGACGCCTTTCGCCACCCGCTCAGCAGCATCCGTTCTCCAGGCGTGTTCAGCGCCTAACACATTCGTTAACACGTTCCATTCGACCGCGCCAGCATTCAGAACGCTCAACCAAGCCATGCGCCGTAAACGTCCACAGCGCAAGGCCTTATCAAAAGCGCCCCTCCTGGACGTCAATCCCCAGCGGAAAGGCATCGTGATGCAGGTGTTCACCGCGAAGCCCAAGAAACCAAACTCTGCGAAGCGCAAGGTCGCCCGTGTGAGGCTCACGTCAGGGAAGGTTCTGCAAGCGTACATTCCAGGAGAGGGGCATAACCTACAGGAACATAGCGTGGTGCTGGTCAGGGGAGGCCGTGCACAGGATCTCCCTGGTGTCCGGTGGGCTGCCCGATCCTCCAGGGGTCAGCTCCGTCACTGATAATCAATGGTCACAGCTACAAACTGGTCCGCGGTGCTTCAGACCTCGGAGGCGTTGCGGGCAGGGCCACGGCAAGGAGCCGGTACGGAGGTGAGTATCCGTTCGTCCATGCAATGAATAATCTCAGACAACGGTCCCAGCTAAGAAACCGAAGTCATGAGGCAGAATATAGTAAATCCAGTCTCAGGGCCCGTCCATCAGCCCAACAAAACTTGACATCCCTTACATCACATCAACATTGTTTTATGACCCTGACTTGATTCAATGGACCGGTGTTCGTATCGCCGGTCGCCCAATATAAGGGCTTTTTTTTGGGCAGTCTGGGCCTCGTATGACTGTTGAGAGAAACCCGATCGTGATCACGTCTAAGGCCTAGAAAAGATGTTATGAAGACGAGAATCCATAACGTCGGATCTTTTAGAAACACGTCAGGGGAATCAATCCAGGTCAACGGTACGCCAGGCACTGAGAACAAGTGCACGAGAATGTTTTAGACTAAAACCTTTATCCTGGGGCGTCGGTGCCAGACGTCAATCTTGGTACGAACCACACCTCTCCTACAGTACTATCTCCGCAGGCCTAGTCACCTGTTCGAGTGGGATAGGTGCTCCTGCATTTCTCAGCTTCTCCCTGTCACTCCTCTCCCGAGCCAGCTTCTCTATTTCCGTGTTCATTGCCCAACACCATACATCACGTTCGACGCGACTCCGGCAACGGAAGACCATCACCTTCTTGGCTACGTTCAGGGACGGGACTTTCTCGGCTTGTGCCATCTTGCGCGGCACGTAGTACACCGTGAACAACGTGTTCTCTTCGGAGTCGTCACTTTCAAGTCCGTCTGCGTAGCGTCGCGGAGTAGCGGGATTGTTTGGGTTGTATTGTCCCTTGGGCAGCGCCTGAGCCGCGAACACCCCCGACACGACGTATGCGTCGAGTAAGGAAACGGGTTTTCCCCGTCTACGGAAGTTCGTTGATTTCGGTTTGATCTGAAATTGCACCAGCTGACTGTCAACGAGGAACATTTGCACCAACCTGGAAATGCTCGCCTGAGTTTTTTGACGCGCGAAGAAGTAAACGCAATACACACTTATATCTTCCGTGAAGTCCCTGTCTCACAAATACTCGTCCCGCTTTGACGATTGGCCGGCATCCTTCGTAAACGCACCGGTGGTAAATTGAGCTTAGGTATGGTAGAACAATGGCAGGGTTCGACCGGGGTTCTGGTGGATGACCCTTGTCGCACTCCTCGTGTCGCAGGCGTTGTGGTGTAATGCGTGGTCGGCCTGTGGCATAATGTACAACGTCCATTTCCTGTCGGGTGTCCACGAAATGACGTAGCGTCCAGTAACGAATGAGCGCACGAAGACGCTCAATCCACTCTATTGCGACTTTAGCAGACCAAGTCTGTCACACTCGGTATCAGGCCACCCAAGTAAACTGGAGAGCGTGGCGCACCTCAAACCGAATGACATGTCCGGACTTCATGAGGAGTTCAAAGCATCTCCGCGTACGTATTGTAGTCACATCACCAGTGAGTCCTGCATCCCCGCCGACATCTCGGGTATCACTTTCTTCGCGTACAACCTGTTCTTCGAAATGCCCATTTTCTTCGATTTCGGGCTGCGTAGAAGCATGCACGTGCTCACTCGGGTGCAGAACCGGCCTGAATGCCCGGCGCACTGCAATAACGGTTCGCAAATCCATCACCCCACGTGCAGCTAAAACTTGCGCAGCGCCTCTGCGGACTTCTTCCTGCCGCAACGCGTCCCGAGCATTTCGGTCCGAGTCCTGAGGTACAGGAACCACGCCGGGTGGGTTTGGTGCGTGGGCACTCGCAGGGGCAAGCGTGAACAGTAAGCCATTGTGCACAGTTAGGTAAACCTCCTCGCGGGTACCTGATCCGGGCTTGACGCGTGACACGTAGCCCTCGACACTTGGCGGCTCGGATAATTGGTGGCCATCTTTGATATGCAACTGAGAAGCCATGTGTTCCGCTAAGCGTACCTCGAGGTGGGCGGCTCTCCCTGCCTAGGGTCGACAGTGTCCGTGACACGACAAGGATAACACCAGATCAAAATAATTACCTGATTGAGTGCCAGCCCTGCCAGTACAGCCCAGGCGCGAGGATTGCCGTGGATGTCATCAAGCCACCACACCCAATCTAGGTTCGTGTCGAGACGCCAGGCAAGTTCCATGTGCGCACCTTCTGCGAGTCGTTTTCTAATAATAACATCCCAATCTTGGACTGTGCTCAACGTCTTCATGCATAATGCCACAAGGTTGTCGTGACTGAAAATCGTGTGATCAGCGCTCTCAGGGACGTCGATCTTCATCCGGGTGTCAAGAACAGGTGAGCGAACTTCGATAAACGGCGGAAGTACGCCGCCCAGATCCCGCCTATCCAAGGGTGAGTCCGGAACAGGGTTTCGGAAGTATGGGTAATAGGTCGACCGTACCATAAGCGCCAAATCCAATCTATGGCACGGGAACGGCACCGTGCCTTAAATACAAAGACATTGGTGCCTGTCCTACGTTGAAAAGGGAGAAGTGTCTTGACGCCAGAGCTCAGAGATGCAGGAGGACAGACGATACAGAATGACATGTCCGTAAAGGAATAAAGAGAAAGCTTTGTTCGGACGTTCTTCAGGGGTACGACGAAGGCGAGGTGCTTGTGACCTGCGAGCCATTCTCTACAAGGCAATCGCTAAGGGGGAGTACGTCAAGGCTGGAGGGGTGGGGGCAATGGTGCACACACATAATCGTCGTACAACTCCAATCGATCGTTACGCCAGACGACCATGAACTCTGTCCAATCTTCGTATTGCAAATTCCTAGCGGACCGGTTTTGCATCTCATCGAATCTGGGTGCCAGAGACCCATCCCTGCAGTAGGCAACGCGAACCACCATCCTGTCTAGAGCCAGGTCTTACTAACAGGACGTATGGTGATGGCAGGACGGAAAGAACTTGAACTGTCTCACCTTTCATTCTAGCGTCATCATACTCGTCGGGTATATCTGCAGATGCGATGTCTGTTGCCCGGAGCTCCTCTTCCGCTGTAGCACTCGTACCGTGTAACTCACTTCCGGTGCGTTCCAATACTTCGCCCGGTGAGACGGAAGCAGGAAGAGTTGGGGTGCCAGAAGGATGGGGGTCGGAAGGAAGTCGGACAGCCTTTTTCGCTTTGCCTTTACCCGAACCCGAGTCTAAGGAGAGGCCAAGAGTGGCACCGGTAGTCCCGTCAATGGCGCCATCACTCTTTGCTTGAGTAAGGGCGCGTGCTCTCAATGCAGGTTTGAGACTCGGCACTGCGTCTGTCGGGCCGGTGCGAGTGCGATGTCTTTCCGAAAGTCGGACCGCTGCTGTGGTCGGAAGAAGGTTGGTAGTAGAAGTGACGGCGAGAATATCACAACTCCCATTGGAAGGGACGGACACATCCGGGGGGAGAGAAGACGGTTGAGAGGGCAACGTTTCGGGCTCGGGGCTGACGTGAGAACGAGCCGTCACAAAGGAATCTTTGGTCACCATCGAAGGGCCATCCAAGCAGACGAGGGAGGTGGATGGACCTGTCCGAGCGGATGACCAAGGGGTTAACCTTGTGTCGCGAGAAGTTTGCTCTGCGTAGGTATTAAGACCCAGGAACTCTCCAACTTGGAAGGATCCAGCATCATTTGGCAGGACCCAGCGTGCATGGGTGGTATCCGAGATCTCCCTTCTCCTGCGCCAAAGACGCCCCCAAGCTGAATCCTTCCATCTTCTCATCATCTCGCCCTTCACATAATTCTCTTGTTCTTCATTCCAGTCTTCCTCCGATCCACCGAGTTTCAAGTAGAACGCATAGGCATATTGATCAATTAGTTCCTCGACAGGTTCGTCAGTCTCGGAGGGCGACTGCTGGGCCTGGGTGAAACTGAAGAAGCCGCGAGATTTGTTGACAGCCTGAGGCTTCGTAACAAGATGCTGTGTGTCCGATATGACGCGTTGAGGAAGCGGTCCCAAAAAAAATCGAGATAAAGTGTGCCCCTTGTTGGTTTTCTTCAGGTCTACGTCTGGCGTGACCATGATGAGAGGAGGCTAACTCAGCTCAGATGCCACCATCAAGTAGCAGCCCATTCACGGTCTGAGCGCCATGACGTCATCCGACCCAAATAGGGGAACCAAGAGATGTACATTTCCGATACTACAATAATGATTTTCTACCAATTGAATTACGCCCACAGCTCGTCACCGAGGAGCTCGATCTCATTTGCAAGGAGCGAGGGAGCTTCCGGGAAACGCGGCGTGATGTCGCACTCATAAGGGACAGGGCGACTGATAAGGGTAATCCGGTTATTTTCGTTTTGGGGACACATAGTCACACTTACACGACGAGACCGCCTTCCACGAAACCATCCACATTCAAGGGAAGGAGCTTGCCAGTGGCATCCTTCTTTCGCTCGATCTTGAGAGCCCAAAGTAGGATTGCAATGTCGATGAAGAGTGAGTTGTTTGCTACATGGCGACCCACACACAACCTGCGACCAAAGCCAAACGAAACGTGGCCCTCTTCTTTTGTGTCTGGTGGACTCGGAGCAATTTCTCCCTTGGAGTCGAGATGTCTCGCGGGGTTGAAGTCTCCCGCATCTTCACCGTAGATATCCGGGTCGCGATTCAGGTGCCAAACGTTGGCGATGCAGATCGTGCCTTTCGGAATGAACATGCCTTCATACCAGTCGTCTTCAATGGACTGATGGGGCAGCCCAATTGGATCAACAGGGCGCCAGCGGAGGGCTTCTTTAGCCATAGCACGGATATAAGGGAGGTGAGGGTAGTCTGCAAAGGTTGGCAAACGTTCACGGCCCACGACTGCGTCGAGCTCTGCCTGTGCTCTGGCTTGTGTCTCGGGGTACACGAGCATCGCGAGCGTCCACCAGGCCAACACACCGGAAGTCGTCTCTGAGCCGGCAGCGCTGGTGGGTGGGATAAACTTAGCAAAGCGATTGCACATGCACCAAATATAGTATACGTACTACACAGTTGCAGCCAGCCAGGAGTTTTCCAGATTGGACAGCTTGTATCGACTCGCATCACGAATTACTGTAGCACACAGACTAGGGCGGTCATCTCCGTTTACCTGTGTAAAAAGAAGTTAAAGTGCGACATGAGTTAAAAATTGAGTTGTATTCGTACGCAGTTGACATGAACGGTGTTGAAAAGATCTTCGAACATGGCAGAGTCTTTCCTGTAGCAAGCCTCAGCGGTTCGCTTCCACGCCGCAAACCTTGATCGGGTCAGATACTGAATAAAGGACTCAACACATCGAGAGCGCAAACCTGCTGGGGATATATTGCATCCATGTGAAGAACTCGACAAGGTGAGCTCCTGGGAGAGCGGCAATAGTGAGACGTTGGACAAAGTCATTGATGAGCTTGACGCCCTGATCTTGCCCGGGTTTTACCGTAGGTTGACCATAAACAACAGATGCAACCATCGACGCGGAAGCACGGCGAAGGTGCGTATCCCATTCCGTAGGGTCTTTCAGTCCATCGGAAGCGAGAATGAGAGCCTCTTTTGTTTGTAACCCATGAAAATCCTTAACGACACCCTTGTTGAGTCCCTCATGGGCCGCCTTGCGCATCCGACGCCAGCTGGTGATGGAGGTCGATATAAACCGTGGGCCTAGATCCAATCAGAAGCACTTACAGGTCGTTATATCGGCCAAATACAAGAAGGAGACCACCCGTCATGATATTGGATGCGACGATATTGACGGGCCTATCGGAGTATATCCCGGCGCGTCGATCAAGGAGATCGGCGGCGGCTTTCTGAGAGTTGAAGATGACCAGGGGTTGACCAGCAGCGTTGAGATAGATAACATCGCCTAGACCGATAAAATTAAGAATGGGGGGAATAAAGATAGAAAGGAGCCGCTGACCATACTGCTTTCGCCACTCTGTGAACTTGAGCCATTGCTGGGACCGAAGTTCGAGGACGTTTCCTATGATCGGGTAACCTCGCGGCCCTGGGGGGAGCTTTCGATAAGGACTAGTGATATAGCGAGCCGCGTAGAGCACAGCGAGGCCAAGAAGGAGGCCAAGCGATAGTATTCTGTTCTCTTTCACACTCTGGCCGAGTTGGAGAACGAGGCGGATTCCAGGGAGGGAGGAAAAGAAAGACGACGACATGTCTAGGCACGACAAAGACCCGGAGAGACAGACATCAGTATATATATTCCTTCTTCTCCTTGGTCAATTGAAACACAAACAGAGCAAATCAAGAAGGTCGGGGTAAAAGAAGAGTGGTCGAACTGAGCCGAGTCATCGGTGGTTGTTGCAGTAACTGGCTCGTCATGGACGCGAGTCAAGGATCACGCGATTCATGTGGATCATGGTCGTCCCTCGGCGTCTCTCGCTTTTCACCCGAAATATGACTACTCACACTCCCGACCCCCTTGCCGGGTTCGCACGGCCCACACTAAGTTGAGGCAGCCTCATTCGGGGGTTATTTGCCATTTCTGAGGGTCACTCCTCTCGACTGGCACACGAATGAGCCTAAACTGGGTTGCATGGACTTGGGTTACCGAACCCCTCAAACAGGGTCCGGGGTCAATGTTCAACTGGCAGTGTAAATCACTGGCGACTACTGTTTTTTCCTACTTTTCCTCTGCTCAGGACCTATTGAATCAATAGGGGATTGTCTTGTGTGGTCCCCTTCTCTATCCTCATAGTGCAGGTTGTCGCTGCGGTCTCGGGAATCAGCTCCGGCTCAACTTCAACCTAGTACTCAGCTGCAGAGTTTGCTTCGCTTGAGTTTGACGTTCTCGTTCTCGGTGGTGGTACAGCTGGCCTCGTTGTCGCAAATAGCCTCTCGGCTCTACCTACATCAAAATGCGCCGCTCCACTCCGCGTCGGTGTCATCGAAGCTGGCTCATATCTCCCCGATGACTCACTCATCAACGTGCCAATTGGAATGCCAAAGTAGGCACACCTATAGGAAACCCAACATACGACTGGTGCTTTGAAAGCGTCCTACAACCCGGTCTGGATGGCATCGTGATCCAATATCCCCGGTATGTAAATTGTATCCCCTTCTATAAACATGACTGATCACAATCGACCCTTAGAGGGAAAGTTCTTGGAGGGTCTTCTGTCTTCTGCCATCAACAGTATGGTCTGGAAACGTGGATCGCGCGCTGACTATGATATTTGGGGTACTACTCTCGGAAATGGAGAGGAGTGGACATTCGAAGAGCTATTGCCGTCTTTCACACGCTCAGAAATTGGATCGCTCCTTCCGCGTCAAATCCGGCGCTTTTTGGGCTCACTTCCACCCAGAAGCAATCCTTAGAGGGTGTTCATGGGCTTGGCGGCCCTGTACAAATCACCTACAATAACTTTTTGACTGACCTCGACGTACCTGCCGCTCATGCAGTCGTTGCCGCGCCGGCATTGCACCTAATGCGAACCTAGGTGACGATAATGATTTGTCCATGCCCGCTCAAGGTGTTGCGCGCACGGTCGACCCTTGTACCGGATTGAGGAGCTACTCTACTTCTGCATACTTGACGCCGAAGCTCGCGCTCGTAATAATTTATGCATGGTCACGAACAACGTGAGAAGTGAGATACTCTTCGATAGAAGGAAGGCGGAAGCAGTTGGATTTCAGAGCGCTGGTAAAACGTATATCGTCGCGGTTTCAAAAGAGGTGATCATGACCGCGGGTGGGGGTCCTGTTTTGACTTAATCGCGACCTGTATGATCCTGACGTGGAGCAGGCTCACTGGAGTCGCCCCAGATCCTTGAATTATGGGGCGTTGGCAACAGGACGCCTCTCGAGAGATTGGGTACTCCTGTCGGCGGCGTTCTGGACTAGCCCGAGATTAGGGAGAACTTGCAAGATCACCCCGTGACGCTCTCTGATTTCAAGCTCAAGCCCGACATCATGGCCCTTGGTATGAACTCATTTGCAACTTCTGATTGAGAGTCTGACAGCCATAACAAGACTCATTTGCTAACGCGACGTTCACCTCGGAACAGCAAGTGCTGTTGTTAGTCATGTCGGTGTGTACCCCTCTATGCGCCTAACGTGTTGCCGTAGTGAAACAAACAAGGCCGGCGCTTTTACCTACTCTGTAGGGAACATTAACACGGTCACCTTACAGTCCATGACCACCCCTTTCGGATTTAACGCCATGCGCGCCTCTTTGGATCACGATTTGGTGGCAAGAACCCTAACAGCACTCCAAAAAGCCCAATATCACCTCAAGGATCTTGTAGATAGTGGAGAAGAAGGTTGGGTGGAAATTGCCGTCGTGCCGAGTGGCAGGATGCGAGGCCCACCAAAAGCAGGGGAGAACTACAGTATCTGACCGGCGTGGCTATCCAACAAGTAGAGGACTTCTCGTTCCCCATAAATCCGATGTCACGTTGATTTCCTCCTTTAACTCGGCCGGCAATAGCATGCCTCTGGAATGGGTTCAGTCGTCACCGGCAGTTTTTTAAACTTCCGCAATTCGTGATGTGGCGCCTATTTCGACATTGACCTCCATCATCCGGACCAACCCATCATCGATCCCCGGATAGATGACCTGCGTTGGGGTAGGGAGTGATCGTCGTCTTCATTCTCACTCGTCTATTCGTAGATTTCGACGTTCTCTATTATGGCACAAAGTTCCTCAAGTGGATCCAGACAAAGCCTCTGGCTGACCTCATCGGCGAGTGGATTACTCCGCCGGCGTCTCTCCTGGATGCCGAATGGGAGAAGTTTGTGAAGACCGCTGTGCGGGTATGTATCATTTGTGTTTGAGGCTTATCGCCGACTCTGACCACGGAACGGCAGACGACAAATCATCCACTAGGTGAGGCTTTGTTCTTTCCGACGGGAGACAGACGATGTGTTGACGAGACTACATGGGCACGACCGCGATGGCACCGCGCAGTCTTGGAGGCAAGGAGCTCCCGCTCACTCTTGTCGTGAATTATGACCACCTTTCGGGCATTGTTGACCCAGGGATGAAAATACTATACGGGCTAACTAACGTTGGGCCTTCGCGCCGTTGATGCGAGTGTGATACCGCTCACGACTGGAGTAGCAATCGAATCTACAGTTTTGCGCGATCGCAGAAAAGGGAGAGTCCGAATGGATCTGACGGGTTACAGTAAGCTAAAATTCGACCTAATATCCCTTTTCTGTAGTTATTTTGGTACTCAGCGATCTAAAGACCTCTCCTCCGTCGTTACTTTAAAACATACAATGCCAAAAAAATCTTCAGCGTCAACCACGAGTGCCTCTGGCGCGTCGTCCGGGCCCAAGACGAACTATGCGTTGACCAAGCCCTACGGCGGTACGCAAGGGTTCATGCACAGCTATGGGTTGAATATGTGGAGCGATAACGACGTCCAAGAGGCGAAGGCCATCCTCGATGGATTCAGAGAGATAGATGCGGCTGCTGCGGATGGAGATAAAGCCAACAGCAAGTGAACGAAGTGCAACTTGGAGGATAAAGATAGTGTCTCAAAAGAGCAGCCAGTCGATGGAACGATGGCGGGCAATGCACACGTCTTGTGGTAGGATAGTGTGGACTTTCATTGACAAAACCCGTGAAAAAAAAACCAATTCTGACATGAAATTCACGTAATTCTTTGAGTCCTTCACGGGGATAATAATGAGGGACTTTGGTTCTTGCCACCATGTGGGATTTTTTTAGGTGTTTTTCACTGGTTCAAACTTCATTCAAAGGACAGTCCCCGTGCACGTGCTTAGCTGAGCACGCAAATTTTTGGACCAGCTCAAAGGTAAATGCCGAAATTGCAATCGCGAGGAGATGGCGCTGGTGTCGTGGTGTCATCGGGGTAGCCGATGATAAGCAAACCGCACGGCGGGGCGCAGCACGTCCCAACGGCGTTGTCAGGTCGTGATGCCCACTGCCAACTTGCCTTGTATCGCACAGAAAGCGTCGTTCAATTCATCTTCCCGCATAGTTAGCGTACCGCCTTCTTTGGCCGGGCCTGTATAGTCTGGGATAACTGAAGAACGAGGAGCACTGAAACCCGGTAATCATGGGCGGTATGCGAGTATCAGTGGAAGCGCAACGCACTGTTAGATATGGTGCCAGAAGCGGAGGGAACATCTCAGGGTCTGCGGACACAACACCAGAGGCGCATCAGAGCGCTTGTGGGCTTTTAATTCTCGGGTCACCATACTGTTCCTCAAGGTCTGTGAGCGCAACACCAGGGGCATATCAGAGCGCATGTACGTCTAATTTCTGGGCCCATCATACACCAGTCACTTAACATCGAAGTGATGGCAGAAGTCACTCGTGATCCCAACATCTATGGGCGGCGAGTGACCCACTCGCGTCTACTATTCAAGACCCACTCCTTTCTAAGAATATACGCAGCCTGGATAACCCCGTCAGGTCTATGCTTTCTGATCCATTCGGACTCTCCTTTTCTGCGATCGCGCAAAACTGTAGATTGGATCGCTACTCCGTCGTGAGCGGTGTCACACTCGCACCTGTATAGTATTTTCATCCCTGGGTCAACAATAAAGGTGGCCATAATTCACGACAAGAGTGAGCGGGGGCTCCTTGCCTCCAAGACTGCGCGGTGCCATCGCGGTCGTGCCCATGTAGTCTCGTCAACATATCGTCTGCGTCTCCCGTCGGGAAGAACAAAGCCTCACCTAGTGGATGATTTGTCGTCTGCCGTTCCGTGGTCAGAGTCGGCGATAAGCCTCAAACACAAATGATACATACCCGCACAGCGGTCTTCACAAACTTCTCCCATTCGGCATCCTGGAGAGACGCCGGCGGAGTAATCCACTCGCCGATGAGATGAGGTCAGCCAGTGGACCCACGAACTTTGTGCCATAATAGAGAACGTCGAAATCTACGAATAGACGGGTGAGGTTGAAGAGGGCGGCGATCACTCCCTACCCCAACGCAGGTCATCTATCCGGGGATCGATGATGGGTTGGTCCTGGATGTTGGTGTTGTTGATATGCTATATGGAGGTCAATGTCGAAATAGGCGCAACATCACGAATTGCGGACAACTGCCGGTGACGACTGAACCCATTCCAGAGGCATGCTATTGCCGGACGAGTTAAAGGAAGAAATCAACGTGACATCGGATTTATGGGGAACGAGAGGTCCCCTACTTGTTGGATAGCCACGCCGGTCAGATACTGCAGTTCTCCCCTGCTTTTGGTGGGCCTCGCACCCCGCCACTCGGCACGACGACAATTTCCACCCAACCTTCTTCTCCACTATCTACAAGATCCTTGAGGTGATATTGGGCTTTTTGGAGTGCTGTTAGGGTTCTTGCCACCAAATCGTGATCCAAAGAGGCGCGCATGGCGTTAAATCCGAAAGGGGTGGTCATGAACTGTAAGGTGACCATACAAATGTTCCCTACAGAGTAGGTAAAAGCGCCGGCCGTTTGTTTCATTACGACAACACGTTAGGCGCACAGAGGGGTACACAACAACATGACTAACAACAGCACTTGCTGTTCCGAGGTGAACGTCGCGTTAGCAAATGAATCTTGTTATGGCTGTCAGACTCTCAATCAGAAGTTGCAAATGAGCTCATACCAAGGGCCATGATGCCGGACTTGAGCTTGAAATCAGAGAGCGTCACGAGGTGATCTTGCAAGTTCTCCTTAACCTCGGGCAAGTCCAGAACGACAGGCCCGGGAATACCCATCTCTCGAGAAGCGTCCTGTTGCCAACAACGATTCAAGGATCTGGGGAGTCTTCAGTGAGCCTGCGCCACGTCAGGATCATACAGGCCGCGAGTAAGTCAAAACAGAACCCCACCCGTGGCCGAGACCACCTCTTTTGAAACCGCGACGGTATCCGTTTTACCATCACTCGGAAATTCAACTGTTTTCGCCTTCCTTCAATCGTTGCCACTGCATTCGTGACCACGTATAAATTATTACGAGCGCGAGCTTCGGCGTCAAAGTATGCAGAAGTATAGTATGATAGTTCCTCAATCCGGTACGAGGGTCGACCGTGCGCGCAACACCTTGAGCGGGCATGGACAAATCATTATCGTCACCTGGGTTCGGATTAGGCGCAATGCCGGCGGCGGCAACGACCGCATGAGCGGCAGGTACGTCGAGGTCAATCAAAAGTTATTGTAGGTGGTTTGTACAAAGCCGCCAAGCCCATGAACATCCTTCAGGGATTGCTTCTGGGCGGAAGCGAGCGCCAAAAGCGCTGGATTTGACGCGGAACTTCAACGGAAGGAGCAGTCCTCCGATTTTCTGAGCGCGTGAAAAACGGCAATAGCTCTTCGAGGGTCCACTCCTCTCCATTTCCGAGAGTAGTACAATATCATAGTCAGCGCGCGACCCACGTTGCTAGACCATACCGTTGATGGCAGAAGACCCTCCAAGAACTTTCCCTCTAAGGGTCGATTGTGATCAGTCATGTTTATAAAAGGGGATAAAATTTACACACCGGGGATATTGGATCATAGGGCCATCCAGACCGGGTTATGGGATGCTTTCAGAGCACCAGTCGTATGTTGGGTTTCCTATGAATGTGCCCACTTTGGCATTCCCGAGGAAGTTACCAGCGAAGCAAACTCTGCAGCCGAGTAGGTTGATGATGAGCCGGAGCGCACAGGGATTCCCGAGACCGCAGCGACAACCCGCACTATGAGGATGGAGAAGGAGACCACACGAGAGTCGAGACAATGCCATGTTGAATGGAGTTCGCAGCTTGCGGTCATGTACCTATAAGAGCACTGGTATACTTCAGTCCTGAGCAGAGGAAAAGTAGAACAAAGCAGTAATCGCCAGCGATTTGGTCATATTTCGGGTGTGAAACGAGAGACGACTATGGATGCGCATTGAATCGGCATGATCCATGAATGCCGTGACGAGCCAGATTGCTGTTACCACCACCACCGCCGACTCGGCTCAGTTTGACCACACTTCTTTTACGCCGACCTTCTTGGTTTGCTTTGTCTGTGTTTCAACTGACCAAGGAGAAGAAAAAGTATATATACTGATGTTTAGTGTGTTCTCTCCGAGTCTTTGCCGTGCCCAGACATGTCGTCGTCTTTCTTTTCTTCTCTCCCCGCAATCCGCATCGTTCTCCAACTCGGCCAGAGTGCGAAAGAGAACAAAATACTCTCGCTTGGCCTCCTTCTTGGCCCCGCTGTGCTCTACTTGGCTCACTATGTCACTAGTCCTTATCGAAAACTGCCCCCAGGGCCGCGAGGTTACCCAATCATAGGAAACATCCTCGAACTTCGGTCCCAGCAATGGCTCAAGTTCACAGAGTGGCGAAAGCAGTACGGTCAGTTGCTCCTTTCGATATTTTTCTCCTCATCCTTACTTTCATCGGTCTAGGCGATGTTATCTATCTCAACGCTGCTGGTCAACCCGTGGTCGTCCTCAACTCTCAGAAAGCCGCCGCCGATCTCCTTGATCGACGCGCCGGGATATACTCCGATAGGCCCGTCAATGTCGTCGCATCCAATATCTTGACGGGTGGTCTCCTTCTTGTATTTACCCGATATAACGACATGTAAGTGCTTCTGATTGGATCTAGGCCCACGGTTTATATCGACCTCCATCACCAGCTGGCGTCGGATGCGCAAGGCAGCCCATGAGGGACTCAACAAGGGTGTCGTCAAGGATTTTCATGGGATACAGACAAAAGAGGCTCTCATTCTCGCTTCCGATGGACTGAAAGAACCTACGGAATGGTTTAAGCACCTTCACCGTGCTTCCGCATCGATGATTTTATCTGTTGTTTACGATAAACCTACAATAAAACCCGGGCAAGATTACGATGTCGGGCCCATTAATGACTTTGTCCAGCGCCTCACTCTTGCCGCTTACCCAGGAGCTCACTTTGTCGAGTTCTTCCCATGGATGCAATATATCCCCAGCAGGTTTGCGCTCTCGATGTGTTGAATCATTTATTCAGTATCTGACCCGATCAAGGTTTGCGGCGTGGAAGCGAAACGCTGAGGCTTGGTACAGGAAAGACTCTGCCATGTTCGAAGATCTTTTCAACTCCGTTCATGTCAACAGCGTACGAATACAACTCAATTTTTAACTCATGTCGCACTTTAACCTCTTTTTACACAGGTAGAGGGGGATGACCGCCCTAGTCTGTGTGCTACATTAATCCGTGATGCGGGCCGACACAAGCTGTCCAATCGGGAGAACTCCTGGCTGGCTGCAACTATGTAGTACGTATCTGTTTGGTACACGCGCAATCGCCTTGCTGAGTTTATCCCACCCACCAGCTCTGCCGGCGCAGAGACGACTGCCGTTGTGATGGCCTGGTGGATGCTCGCGATGCTCGCGTACCCCGAGACACAAGCCAGAGCACAGGCAGAGCTCGACGCAGTCGTGGGCCGTGAACGTTTGCCAACATTTGCAGACTACCCTCACCTCCCTTATATCCGTGCTATGGTTAAAGAAGCCCTCCGCTGGCGCGCTGTTGATCCAGTTGGGCTTCCCCATCGGTCCACTGAAGACGACTGGTATGAAGGCATGTTCATTCCGAAAGGCACGATCTGCATCGCCAACGTTTGGCACCTGAATCGCGACCCGGATATCTACGGTGAAGATGCGGGAGACTTCAACCCCGCGAGACATCTCGACTCCAAGGGAGAAATTGCTCCGGGTCCACCAGACACAAAAGAAGAGAGCCATGTCACATTTGGCTTTGGTCGCAGATTGTGTGTGGGTCGTCATGTGGCAAACAACTCACTCTTCATCGACATTGCAATCCTACTTTGGGCTCTCAAGTTCGAGCGAAAGAAGGATGCCACTGGCAAGCTCCTTCCCTTGAATGTGGATGGTTTCGTGGAAGACGGTCTCGTCGTGTAAGTGTGACTATGTGTCCCCGAAACGAAAATAACCGGATTACCCTTATCAGTCGCCCTGTCCCTTATGAGTGCGACACCACGCCGCGTTTCCCGGAAGCTCCTTCCCTCCTTGCAAACGAGATCGAGCTCCACGGTGACGGGATGTGGGCGTAGTTCAATTGGTAGAAAATCATGGAATGTAGTATCGGAATGTAGTATCGGAAATGCATGCTATCGGAATGAAATGCACATAGAATTGGTTCCTTATCTGTGCCGGATGACGTCATGGCGCTCCGTTGACATCGAAATCTGTCAGCTCCGGCAATAAAAATATCTAGTCATCTCGGTCGTGAAAAGACAAATGGATTTAAGGGGGCTGACCTACAACGAACCACCGTGACCATAGTCAGTTTTTCCCACACCAGGCCTCCTTCCCTTGCGTATATCATGAGGAACACCACTTCACGCATACAAGATAACCTCAGACCTCAGTGTAGTTCCATTGCATTCCCCAGCGTGCTGCACTCACACACAACCTTGGCGGCTTGAACATAATGCTTTCCCGACCACGAAGGCAACCCTTGCGAATTTTAGTGTGTCGTGGAAGCGTGCTCGATCACCTGTTCCAGGCAGCGCTCTGTGTCGGCCATTGTTTGCATTCCCGACCTCGCCGCACTTGCGTGCGGCCTTAGAGACTCGACAGGGACGCATCCGTGACCACCTCAGACACACTCCCGAGATCTCGTGCCACGCGGGGGCCTGCACAATTGCACGCGCCACTTTACATCCCGTATCCTGTGCTCCTTAGACAAGCTGGTGTGTTTAGCGACGACATAAGCAAGGCAGGCTCGGCCAAGCCTGACAACGAAAAAAAACGGGTCTATACTCATTTTTATTTTTGGCAGGGCGGTCGGGCGCGACCTCGGCCGCGGTCAGGTGCGACCAACTGCACCGAATGGTCACGTTGTCGGGACCAACACGGTTTTTTTTTCGATTTATGCCGGCAAACCGTGCACCGAACGGGCTCTTACACTGTACTGGTGAAAAAAATCGGCCATCTGTCCTATTGTTTGCGTACGTCGCCGCCGGGCGGTCTAGCTCATCTTGACTTGGTCCTTTTCTCCTGGCCAGACCCTTCCTATCCTCTTTGTTTCCAGTACTTTTTCCAGTACCGATATCGTCACTTGAGAATATTCACCCGGACTCGACAGCCTAACGTCATTAGACTCTCATCTGATTCGTAAATGGTTCTTCTCGCTGCCCTCTCAGACTCTTTCATGGTCGATTGTGAGCCCCCGCCTTTGCTCAGGTCTGTCCAAGAGGGTCAGCAGACAAGGTCGTTTACGCGAGCGTATTGCCCGATTAGTACCCACTACGGTTTAGGTATGGTGTTTAATTGAGAAGACGACATTGGATCTCGGCTGTGAAAATCCTTCCTATGGGTGACTCTTTCTCCTCGGCTATTTCCATGACGAACTATTATATCATTGCAACTATCTGACGTCTCATGAAACCTCTGCATTGTACCTGTCACCGGGTCACCGAACCAAGTAGGGTGGGTTTGAATGTGCGCAGCGAGGAGATGACGGCGTCGGCGGCTTCTCATATGTGTAAGCTAAGAACTTGCATACAAGTGTCTCGACCACTTGTAGCACGTGAGTACTTAGTTGTCCGTCCACAGGCGCTCCACGGCGATGAAGACCCTTGTCAGACATCAAGTTGCGAGCATACGGTTTCTTCGCCACAGATAGTGATTCCTTAGGAAGACCCGAAGCCGAACGTTGAAGACAAAGGAACTTGAAAGAGTCCATGTCTGTTGCGAAGTTTTGCTACTCACACGCCGTCACTTTTTGGCGCATGACTGGTTCTCAGACATGCGCTCAGGAGGTCTCATCATCAAGACTCTGTATTGTATATGGCGTCAATGTCTTGCACGTCCGCAATCTCTTATTGTGTACGCTCTCTTTCCCATGGTGAATTGCTGCAACAGAGATTCTTGCTCTGTTCTCTTCAAGTTCGAAATCTTCTCCCTGTGAATGAGAACGGCATAACCATTCATCGATATTCATTAGCGGGTTTCACTCTGCTGCTAGCAGATTTGCCTTCCCCCTAGGCCTGCTTTCCCCTTTCTACGCGGCCAGGACGCGGGATTTTTCTCTGGCGACGCCCGCTGCTTCGCAATCAGAGCAATTCAGCTACATTGACACGCATGGAACAACCGTGCATAGTGAAGTCCTTCATCCTTAGTTTACTGTCACCTCTCGTCAACTTTCAGAGTTACTTGATAGTGTTTGTTTGCGGCGATAGTTGCAGAGGTGTGAAGATAAGGTCTCTTCCTTTGTCCCCATTTCGGTTCACTTCTTGCGCCCCTAGGCCGATGCCTCTGGGTCCTATTGTCTATCACTGCAAACAATGCTTGTCATTGGGCCATCATTACACCACTTTGGGTATTGATTCCATCGATTCCTCATGTTCGAGTATACAAGCGTTGCAGATGAAGGTACATCTCGTCTTCGCTCCTTTCCCTTTCCACCCTCTGAAGGTCAGCGGTATTTCGTCTCCCTTACTTAAATTCGATCCAATATCCCTCTTCTGCAATTACCTTGGTACTCAGCGACCTAAAGATCACACCTCCGTCGTTACTTTAAAAACATAGAATGCCAAGAAAATCTTCAGCGTTGAACGCGAGTGCCTCTGACGCCGGACGAACTATGAGTTGACCAAGCCCTACGGCGGTATGCAGGGATTCGTGCACAGTCTATGAGTCGAAGATGACGACGTCCAAGAGGCGAAGGTTATCCTCGATGGATTCAGAAAGATAGACGCGGCTGCTGCGGAGGAAGATAATGTCAACAGTGAACGAAGTACAACTTGGAAGATAAAGATAGTGTCTTAAAAGAGCAGCCGGTCGAAAATAGGACGAGGACGGACAATGTACCCCCCTTGTGGTAAGATAGGATGGTCTTTCATTGAAAGAACGTGAAAAAAAAACCAAATTTTCGCGTAACTCGGTCATTCACGAGGCCTAATGGTGAGATCCGGTGAGATTTTGGTTCTTGCCACCATGTAGAATTTTTTTATAGGTGTTTTTGGTCCAATCCCCGTGTACTACTGGCGCGTGAGCGTGTGAGCACGCAGCGCAAGGAATTCTGGACCAGCTCTAAGTTAGATGCGGAATGCACGATCGTGAGGAGATTCTCCCTGCTGGTATCATCGGGGCAGCCGGCGATAAACAAACTGCATGGCGGAGCGGGGCATCTCCCAACGGCGCTGTCAGGTCGTGAGACCCACTGCCTTGTATCGCACAGAAAGCGTCGTCCGAGTCATCTTCCCGCATAGTTAGCGTACCGCCTCCTTTGCCAGTGGCCGGGCTTGTATAGTCTGGGAATTGAAGAACGTAGAACACTTTTCAGGGAACCCGGTAATCACGGCGGTATGCGAGTACTAGTGGAAACGCAACGCGCTGTTAGATATGGTGCCAGAAGCGGAGAGGGGATAAACCGCATAATTCGGGGGAAAGGCCCAAAGGATCGGTCTGAACATCTGTTTCTGAACACTTCTATGGCTTCAATCATGCGCCTTTTCCCGGGCCCCTCAGCGTCTGCGGACACAACACCAGGGGCGCATCAGCGCTTGTGGGTCATTAATTTTCGGCTCACCATGCCAGTGCACCGTTCCTCAAGGTCTGTGGGCACAACACCAGGGGCGTATTAGAGCGCATGTGCGTCTAATTTCTGAGGCCATTATACACCGGTCACTCAACTTCGAAGTCATGGCAGTTGCGAAGCCACTCTGATCCCAACATCTATGGGCGGCGAGTGACCACTCGCGTCTACTATCCAAGACACACTCCTTTCTAAGAATATCCGCAGCCTGGATACAGTAAGTAAGGGAGACAAAATACTGCTGACCTTCAGAGGGTGGAAAGGGAAAGGAGCGAATGCGGGATGTACCTTCAGCTGTGACGTTTATATACTCGAACACGAGGAATCAATGGAACCAACACCCGAAATAGTGTAATGATGCCCAATGACAAGCATTGTTTGCACGCAGTGATAGATGATAGGCGTCGGCCTAGGGGCGCAAGAAGTGAACCGAAATGGGGACAAAGGAAGAGACCTTATCTTCGCACCTCTGCAACTATCGCCGCAAACAAACATCATCAAGTAGCTCTGAAAGTTGGGGAGAGGCGACAGTAAACTAAAGATGAAGGACTTCACTATGTACGGTTGTTCCATGTCAGTGTAGCTGAATTAGTGGGCATTACCAGAGAAAAATCCCGCGTCCTGGCCGCGTGGAAAGGGGAAGCAGGCCTAGAGGAAGGTGAATCTACTGAGAGTGAAACCCGTTGACGAATGGTTGTGCCGTTCTCATTCAAAGGGAGAACGTTGCCAGTGCAGTCACTGTAAGAGATTTCGAACTTGAAGAGAACGGATCAAGTCTCCGTTGAGCAATTCACCATGGGAAAGAGCGCGTACACACACTAAGAGATTGCGGACGTGCAAGACATTGACGCCATATACAATGTAGTCTCAATGATGAGACCTCCTGAGCGCATGTCATGCGCCAGAAAGTGGCGGCGCGTGAGTAGGAAAACTCCGCAACAGACATGGACTCTTTCAAGTTTGTCTCCAACGTTCGGCTTCGAGTCTTCGTAAGGGATCACTATCAGGGGCGAAGAAACCCTGTGCTCGCGACTTTATGTCTGACAAGGGGTCTTCATCGCCGTGGAGCGCCTGTGGACGGTCAACAGAACTCGCGTGCTACAAGTGGTCGAGACCTACAGTAGGTGAGTTAATTGTCCCACCTTGTACGCAAGTTCTCGGCTTACACGTAGTATGAGAAGCCGCCGACGCCGTCATCTCCTCGCTGCACACTTTCGGCCTTACTTTGGTTCAGTGACCTGGTAACAGGTACAACGTAGAGGTTTCATGAGACGTCGGATAGTTGCACTGATATAATAGTTCGTCATGGAAATGGTCGAGGAGAAAGAGTCGCCCACGGGAAGGATTTTCACAGCCGAGATCCAAGCGCGGCGTTGTCTTCTCACATACTGGGCCTAAACGGCCTAAACCGCAGTGGGTACTGTAATCGGGCAATACGCTCGCGTAAATGACTTTGTCTGTTGACCAGCAGAGACACGCCCTCGTGGACAAAGCTGAGCAAGGGCGGGGGTCACAATCGATCACGAGAAAGAGCCTGAGAGCGAGAAGAACCGTTTACGACTCGGAATCAGACGAGCATACACGAAACGCAACCCCGTCCTACTGTTACACAAGACGTGTACTGTACATTGACCATCCTCGTCCCGTTTTCGATTGGCTACTCTTTTGGGACTCGCCCTTCATTCACTTGCTGTTAGCTTTATCTGTCTCCGTAGCGGCCGCGTCCATCTCCCTGTATCCATCGAGAATGGCCTTCGCCTCTTGGACATCGTCATCGTTCCACAACTTTAACCCATGACTCTCCATGAACCCCTTCATGCCACCGTAGGGCTTGGTATACGCATAATTTGTCTTGGGGCCGGACGACGCATCAGAGTCAGTCGTGTTCGATGCCTTGGATTGGGGCATTTTATGTTTTTAAAGTGACGATAGAGGAGGGGTCGGGTGTTTAGGTCGCTGAGTGCCAAGGTACTGCAGAAGAGGGATATTAGGCTGAATTTGAGTAAGGAGACAAGATACCGCTGACCTGCAGGGAGGGAAAAGGAAAGAGGCGAAGGCGAGATGTACCCTCACCCGCGCGTGCCATGCTTATATACTCGACAACAAAGCTCGGATGTCTCACCTCACACAATGATCGATGACGAGCATTGTTTGCACGCTTGAAATGCATAAAGTACTAATGGACACATACCATATTACGAGGCGTGCTAAAGCGGATTTGGTGTCCCGCTTGCTCTCTATCTCCAGGTCCCCCAGTCCCGCGTCTTCTCACGACAAGAAGACTAACCACACATCCTCTCCCGTCCTTTCTGCGACGACTACCCGTACTTCCCACCATATCTGTAGTGGCTTTTTTGCGCCCTTTTGTTAGTCCTTACTGGAATGTGTTTGTTTCCTAGTCTCGAAGAGGTTGTGTCATACGAAGCGCGCGGGTTAGGGTGGCAGAGGGAAGACCAAGAAAAATCAAAGTAGTTGGCAGCCGAAGGAGAATGGCAAGTTGGCAACAAGTTGGGGAAATCAGGAGTGATGGCAGGTGTGATGAATGAACTTCTAGAGAAGGAAGCAGAGACCTCCGCGGGTCTTAGTGAATATTGAGGCGAGCAGAAGCGACTAACAAAAGCAAGCGCAGTCGAGACCGAAAGGATTTGAAGATTATGGCAAAGTTGGCGTTTGAAATGCGAAAGCACCGGTCATGGCCCATAAGAATGCGACCCTGTGATGATGGTGTGTCCTTTGGCCAACTGAGGTCGTCGCCGGTCGCTAGATGCTGAGGCAGAACGAAGTCGAAACTGCAGAGTCAAGAGTAAATGGTGATGTTGTCTCCAAGACAAGGAGTGATAGTGCCAAGCGAAATGAAGTTGAGCGGAGTCGAGGAGGTCGAGGGCACGAGCTGAGTCGAAGGGGCATAACTTTTAAGACTGAAACTCACACTCAAAAGAAGAGGAAGTGGAAGAAAAAAATGCGATGGTGCCTACCATTCAACCAAAAAATGAGGCCTAATGAGGCCTTATACACATCCACGTCAGCAGCTAAGGCGTTTAAATTGTTCAAGGGTAGGAGAGATAGAGAAAGTAACCAAGTATCGTAAGGAGAACCATCGAAGGGAAAGAGAACAAGAACAGCAAACGCGAAGAGGGAAGTGTTGAGACGTCATAGGAGGAAAGTGGAAAGAAATATGAGAAGTGGACAGTCACGGTAGTTTGAGATCGTGAGAAGAGACAAGGGCGTAGGCGGAAGTAAAAAGACAAGGAAGGACCCGGAGATACCGTACAAAGCTTGGTACAAAGGCCTGTTCCTCCAGTCACTTGCGACCCTCAAAAATCACGAGTCCAGATGGTGGGAAGGAGCGAGAGAAACACGACGCAAAGACGAAGACGTTGCTCATGTCATGTGACTCAGCCCGGAAATGAACGATATGGGCCAATTGTTGCCTCTCCCGGTTTGGAAACTGCCCGTTGGTCCATTGACTCAGTTGCAGTTGATAAGGACTTTTTGTGCTGATTCCTCCATTGCATTGTTCAACATCATCCGATAATGGTTCTTAAATCATCACTGGATAGCTTACATGTATAACTAACATATTGTCTATTTAAATTGACTGATCATCCACTATAACAAGTTCCCGAAGGTCAAAAAGATTTGAGTGGTCCAAATGGATGACTGTATAGAGTCGCACACACTCAGGTTGACACTATGGCATAGCATTACACGCTCTTCCTGGCTTCCACAGAGCGACGCACAGCCTTCCAGTGCGCAAGAGAGCACGAGCTAGTAATCCTGCACGCAGCCATCATTATTACGGAGTGCTTGACGGAGTGCATGATTGAGCATGCGCCCGAAAGTCACCCGTAGTCCTTGGAGCTTGTCAGTGAAGCGACAGCTGCTTTATCTGACCAAGGCACAGGACCCTACCTGGGAGGCCGAGGTGCTTCTCGGGTGCGATTCACTGAGTTGGTAGTATTCGAGAGCGAGATGGACGATACTGTCAAACGTTCACCTTTGAGTCCGAGTCGCCTTGCATGGTTCATTGAAGTTGTTGTCTACCTTAGCAATAGTACTAACGCCTCGATGAGCTCTGATCTAATCCTCTATGTTGCTGTGGCACGTCAAGTATTGTAAGAAAAAACATATTGTTGCAGCGGTTCTATCTCCTACTAGGAGTCAGTACAACTCATCCAACTACGTCCGTGGACGAAATTAGAAAGATCTAGACGGGTCTCATATTCGCCAGCGACCCAGATATTGCGTGGGCGATGAAGACGTGCCCGGTGCACTGGTGGAATCCACATTAAAAGTTCGCCCTCATTACCACATATCCATCCGTCGTCGTTTATCACAGACTGATCCGTAAAGTCGACCTGTGTGGTAGTTATCAGGCTTTCCACCGTAACATCCAAATATGAATTGACTTATCTCCTGATGAAACGACCCGCGGGAATCTCACAGAGGCGATCGCATGTGTGTGTGTCAGGTCAGGGAATGAGGTTTCCACCGTGTTTCCCATCGTGATATCCCACACACGAATTATTTCATCATCAGAGCCTGAGATGATCCACCGGCCATCCGACGAGAATGCTACAGCCAAGACCAAAGGCACGTGTCCGGTAAGTGGGCCTGCTACCGTGTCTCCTGTCATGGCGTTCCACACACGAATAGTTCCGTCTTCAGAGCCTGAGACGATCCATTGGCCATCTGGTGAGAATGACACCGAATCGACCGAACCCGCGTGTCCACTCAGTGGACCTACCACCGTGTCTCCCGTCGTGATGTTCCACACGCGAATTGTCCGATCTTCCGAGCCTGAGACGATCCATTCGCCATCTGGCGAGAATGCCACAGACGTGACCGAATCCGTGTGTCCGGTAAATGGGTCTGCCACCGTGTTTCCCGTCGTGGCATCCCACACACGAATTGTTCGATCTTTTGAGCCTGAGACTACCCGCTGGCCATCTGGCGAGAATGCCACAGACAAGACTGACAATGTGTGTCCGGTAAATGGGCCTACCACGGTCTCTCCCGTCGTTGCGTTCCACACACAAATTGTACTATCGGAAGAGGCTGAGATGACTAGCTGGCCATCTGGCGAGAACCTCACAGAGGTGACGGAATCTCTGTGTTTAGTATATGGTCCCGCGACCGGGTCTCCTGTCGTGGCATTCCACACACGTGCTGTTTGATCTTCCGAGCCTGAGACGATCCACCGGCCATCTGGCGAGAAAGCCACGGACTTGACCGACACGTGCGATCGGGTCGAACGCGCCACGTGTCCAGTAAATGGGCCAGCTACCGTCTCTCCTGTCGTGGTGTTCCACACACAAATTGTTCCGTCGTTCGAGCCCGAGACGGTCCGCTGGCCATCTGGCGAGAATGCCACAGACCAGATCAAATGCGAGTGCCTAGTAAATGTGCCTACCACCGTGTCTCCAATTGTGGTGTTCCACACACGAATCGTTTGGTCGTCCGAGCCCGAGATAGTCCGCTGGCCATCTGGAGAGAACGCCACACACGAGACCGAGTCTGTGTGTCCGGTAAACGGACCCGCCACCGTGTCTCCGGTCACTGCGTTCCACACACGAATTGTTCGATCGTATGAGCCTGAGACGATCCGTTGGCCATCTGGCGAAAATGCCACAGACCATACTGAACGCGTGTGTCCAGTAAACGGGCCTGCCAGCGCGTCTCCTGTCGTAGCGCTCCAAACATGAATTGTTCCATCGTGCGAACCCGAGACGATGCGCTGGCCACCTGGCGAGAATGCCGCTGACAAGACAATACTTGTATGTCCAGTGGAAAAGGGGCCCGCCAATGTGTCTCCTGTCGTAGCGCTCCACACACGAAGTGTCCGATCGTCCGAGCCTGAGACGATTCGCAGGCAATCTGGCGAGAACGCCACAGACATGAGCGTGTGACAAGTAAATGGGCCCGCCACCGTGTCTCCCGTCATTGCATTCCACACACGAATTGTCCGGTCGAAAGATGCTGAGATGATGCGTTGGCCATCTGGAGAGAATGACACAGACGTGACCCAATTCGTATGCCCAGTAAATGGGCCCGCCACCATGTCTCCTGTCATGGCATTCCAAATTATTAGATCAAAGGAGCCTGAGACGATCCGCTGGCCGTCTGGTGAGAATGCCACAGACTTGACCCTAGGCGTGTGGGTAAATGGGCCTGCCACCATGTCTCCCGTCGTAGCGCTCCACACACGAACTGTTCCATCGAATGAGCCCGAGACGATTCGCCGGCCATCTGGTGAGAGTGCAATAGAGCTTCCACCATTTGAAATCACTATCTCCGATGATGGCCAATGAGACAATCTCCCACGTTCCACGTGCAGGGTACGAGGAAATGAGCCGGAATAACGCGCAGAAACAATGGAATCCGTCGGCGCAAATGGTAGAGCAGAAATATAGATATGTGGTGCACTCTTCACCATGGCCATCCCGAAATACCGCACAAACACAGAGGCGTCATTGATGAACGACCTGATCCTCTCGAGCTCAGCTTGAGAAACCTGCTGCCATCGGAGCAATTAGTTCTTCGCCCGCTTCACCGAATCAATAATTATACTCACGCCTTGACCAGAGGCTATCCAGCTGTTCAGGTACGAAAGTGCTGGCGAGGCGAGACCCACATCACTCATCAAACTAAGGGCCTCTAACCAAAATAGAAACTTCTTCTCGAAAAAAGTTTCAAGTTTGCCAAAGAGATCGACTTCGAAATCGAGATGTTCCAAATGATTAACCCAGAAACGACAGGCATACGACAGAGCAGGTGGCAGGTATTTGAAGATCCGCACTTCAAGGTCTTCGACATCCTTATTGGCAAGATATGATGATTCAAGGCCGCATATGTTGAATTTGAGGCCATGGAGCGCTAGACTGAGACAAGAATGGGCCAATTGGCAGTGGGCGAAACCAAGATCGACATAAAAGACGCCGCTCTTCTCTTCATTCGTCACGAAATCGCGGAATGACGTATGGAGAGGGAGGATAGGAAGGTTGTCATCAGATGAAGTGGCATTACTCAGCAACGAGCCGAGGTAGCGGAGTGTCTCAACAACACTAGAATCGTCGTCGTCATTCAAGTTGGAGGCGTGTTGTCGCAGTGTGGTCAGGGAGCGGATGGAGAGGGGTTCGAATGCAGCAAGGAGTTGTCCGACCACTGAGCGAAATAGACCCCGTGCCTCCTCGTCCGTAAAGTATTCTTCAAGGACCTCTTTGTATAACTCGTTCAGCGGATCCTGTCCGTGGTGACCAGCAGTGGATGTTAAGAGATGCTCGATTCGCCCTTTTCTACTACGAACGGGCTTGGGTTCTCGGATGTACCCACAAGCAACCGCCGCCCACTGAAATAATCCCTCTGCCTTTCTTGCCAGCGCCTCGCCATACCGTTCGAAATCATCTGAAGGGAGCCTCTTCCGAATAAAGGTGAGAATATCGTAACGGGTTGTAGTCCCCAGCTCATAATCATTCATGTGTCTGATGATGACTGATTTTGCTGCAAGGAACGCAGACTCGATGCCGTCCTTCTGGCCGCGATGTGATGAGTACACGGAAGTTGGATGGGAGTTCGGAGAGGTTTTTAGCGAGAAATCCTATGTAACCCGTTTTCGCCAGTTGCAGTCCCCGCTTTCGTCCAAGGCGTCGATTACGACAAGGATGGGACCGACGATGTACAGATCCTTAAGCGGTTCCTGGATAAGGCGTCGAAAAAGTGTGCCATAGTCACGTGCGCCGAGACGAAGCGCAGTGTCGTCCTTTATGACCCTTCCAAGCGCGGTTTTGAACAACGGATAACGGTCGGCGAGATCGCGAGCAAGGTTCGTAAAGAGATGATAAGCCTCGGTTTTGAATTGCTCCTTCCGTACAAAAATAAAGGACGAGGTAAGACGACCCGTTTCATCGAAGCGACGTGCAACTTCATGTGCGATGGATGACTTCCCCGTGCCCGCCAGACCAAAAAGAACGAGACTACGCTCAGAAGCGGGATTGTTCACCCAATCAACAATGAAGTCGAGGAATGGTATGCGTGTTCCCCGAAGACAGCCCTTGGTCGGGGTGAAACGCGAGCCTCTCCTATATGGGATTTCTCCGATTTTTGCATCTAGCGCTGTGACGACCATCAGATTGATAACTCCTGAGCGTTCATGACCACTTACCAGCATCCGAAATTTGGCTCTGACACCCACTGAAGCTGAGAAGATATTTGTCCCACGGTATTTAGAATTTGGAACGCAGTTACTTCTGCAGTAACGACAGCATGGTCCAAAAAAGCTCTCCGATGTTCAATAAGGGCAGTCGACAAGTCCTGAATTTTTTCCCCCACCCCGCTACCCATATTCTTCAATGTCCGCGTCACTGAAGATTGTACATTTGAGTCGGCCAATAAAGCAGGTGAAGACAACCTACAAAATTTCGAGTCCTTTGTGTACGATTGGATAAAGTCACTGCAACTACAGACATCCTGCAACATGAGAGTAAGAATTTCGGCTTGCTTGGACTTGGGCTCAATGGATTTCAATGTGTCTTCGTGGATTGCGAAATCAAACGCGTCGTGCATACTCTTGAGTAGGGTTCGGATATTGTCGTCACGTTGGTACTGTCTTGAGAGTTCCTGGTATCCAAATAAACATAAGTATCTCCTTTCAACAATTACGCAAAAAGGTGCACCTCAGGGATCACTGAAAGTACTCTATACGCCATTTGTGCAATTGGATGGAGCTGAGTGGAAAGTTGGCTTGGTCAATAATAGGCAAAGCGAATATATTAGCTTGATATTAGACGCACTTCTGCAACTGGGTTCAGAGTATCCATGACCCACTTGATCTTCCTAACAGCCCCTTCCCATGTATTCGATCGGTTGATTGACTCGTTGACTTCATCGGCGCGATCGAGATCAACCCGAGCCCTTTTGACAAGGGATGTCTCTGCCAGGATCCTGTGGCATAGGAGCGCTACTCTGGACGAGAAGGTGATCTGACAATGGTAAAAGTGGTGCGGGAGGTTCGTCTCCTTCTGTCGGTATTTTTGGGGAGTCGGTCGGAGAGGTACTGTTCGTTGACACAGCGATCGATAAGTAGAGTGTGACCGGCTCCGTCGGCTGAACGGCCTGTCCATGTCCATGGCTGAGAACAAAAGAAATGTCTACATGTGAGATGTTCAGTTAGTCGTATGAACGAGAATTCTGTAATGAACAGACGAACTAGTTTCGGATTTGACGGGTACCGTAATCTGATGCGTTCCAATAAGGAGATCGCTTTGTGACAACCGCTTTGCATAAAGACACAGTACAAGCTGTGAAGAAGATTGTACTAAACTGAACAGAACTTTCAGCCGAGAAAATATGTTTTGAAAAGAAGAAAGTCCTACAAGCCATCGAGTCTCTGGTTCCACACCACCATCTGCCCCACAATCTGAACGCCTTTCGTCTTCGTAGTCTTCTTCTTTGGCGCTCGATAGGCTATAGTGACGAAGTACTCCCTCTTCCCGCCGGACATGGTCTTGATATGGGGAACGTTGTGTGCTCGGAGGACTGACAGATCAAGGTCTGAACGAGTTGGGACCTAAGTACTAAGTACGCACCAGTCACCTCAACAGGTACTGACTGGGATTGGCTTCCCTGAGACTCGGCGATTTTAGTGCCGGACGGGCTAGAATTGAAGGTGATTGTCAGGAAAGTTACGGGTCAAGAACCACCCACTCACGAATTCGAGATGATTTTCCTCTTCTCCATATCTTGGGAAAGTGGAATGTACGCAGATTAGATGAACTTGAATGTCGTGGTTTAGGGTGCGTGTTTGGATCGAGCGTCTACGCGTCCATAATCAGGCTGTACTAGTACAAGTACCCAGCACGCCCGGGCCACACTGCGGCATCTCGAGTGGTCCCACGACTGTCGAAGTGTTGTTGTCTAGATTCATGCAGTACACGCCCAAATCCTTTTCCTCTCCTATCCGAGTCGGGAAAATAATTCCTATTGCCGTAGACGTTCAAGTTGGGATTCTAAATCTAAATGCGTCCACGTGTGTCCAGAGTCCAGTGCCGCCTAGAGAAAAGTATCGAACAACAAAAATATCCTCCAGGATATTTGTTTGATGCAATGCCTATACTGCCAATGCAGGAGAAGTGAGGTGAGGTATTAATAATTATCATTAGCTGACTCGTAGTTGTTATATTTTATTTACACTCGCATGTAGCGCGCTACCGTTCCTCAACACTGACCATGTAGCGTTGGCCGACGCGTAATGTATGTCGAACCGAACGTAAAAAAGATCAAAACACCAAATCCCAGAGAATAAAAACCAAATCAAGGAAAACGGGAGAGCACGCTTAATCGGAAGAATGCCTCCGAATCAGGTTGTCAGCGTCGTTCACATACTCGGCTGATTTCTCGCGAGTGAATCTAATTAGGACAAAGATAAGAAGAGTGATCGGGAAAGAACGAAGGAGCATACTCGATATGTTTGCCCTTCGTATGCATGTCGGGCTCGCGGATCGCAAACGGGTTCACGTCGGTGGGTTCGAGATTGCCGAGGCTATGGTTGACGAAACGGTGCGTGGTTTCGTCCGAGCGCACGGCATAAAGAACGTCTCTGATGGTCGCGTTCTCTTCAAGACGCCAATAGTCTTTGGCGATGGACGGCGCATCCTTATTATCCCTTATTCCCAGTAGTTCGGTTAGTTTTACCGAGTTGCGGGTGATGGCGCGTACATACCACTCGGGAAGATGTCCTTTCTCGAGCTCCTCGATTGCGTGCGTATACGTCCTCACGGCCTCTTCTTCGAGGTGGCCGACAAAACGGTGACAGGTCTTGGGGGAGACGAGGTACGAAAGGACTAGGAATTGGGGTGAACAAACAAATCGATCACGGTAGGTGCGCAACAGACAGAAAGAAGCGTACAGAAGATGTTGTAAAACACGCCTTGCGCCGCGAGAACGAGTGCGCGGAGGGCGATGCCGGGGTCCCGCAGCGCGAAGAAGGTCCTGTGGACTCTCGTCAGACAAAGGGGACAAAAAAACGTGAAGTGGACAACGTACATCAGATGCATGCGCTCGTTTTCGGCCTCCTCCAAGAGGGTATGGATCCAGCCCGAATCACGACGCTGAACGGCGAGATCTAGCAGTGCACAACAAAGGACTGCGAAGTGAGACATACCATGAGACGGATACTCTTAAGGTGGCGAAGAGTCGCTGCGACCATCCCGGGCACGCCCGCAATGGACTCGAGGAATAGGATTCGCTAGGAAATAATATATCATTAGACCAGACGAGAGAGGACGACGACGACGAAGACGTACGGTCAACCATTGCTTTTCGTCCATGACGTATTGCCCTTTACGAAGTTCCTCGAGCGACATGTTCGATCCCGGGGGGATCGGCCTGTTCTTATAACCAGAGACAAAGTCGAACCCCCACCGGCTCAACCTAACTAGGCGATAGGCAAACTTGTCAGATAGCGTCTGTGGTGTCCTGTGGAGCACCTGTGCAAAAAGTACAAGTTTAGAAAAACGTCTTTCATTCCACAAAGCTCCACTCACATCGACGGCCTTCAACTCGCCCGGGGTGTAAACTGGGTGGAATAGTACCCAATCGCCTGTGATATGCTTGTTCTCAGGAGCCTCAAGGGGAGGCAACATGTCCTCTGCATATCATGATAATTAGGAGAGGTGCCTCCGAATTTTGTTTGGCCTGCTGAAACAGGGTGCGCACTGATATGGAGTCCTTCTGTTCCTACATGAGGAGTATCCTTTGTCTCCTTCGCATTCGAGGTCAACTTGGCAGCGGTAATGGGTACGGCAGTAGTCGCCACTCGACGACGTCCCGCAGAGACCAAGAGGGGCATGAACACCCGTGGCGAACGCCGAATAGTCCCAGTGAGCGGAGAGAGAGGTAACATTGTCAAATAATAGAACGGGATTCAAGTTATTTGTAGGGTTGTTTCTTGCCGTGAATGGACGACTCGCTTTATACCCTTAGCAGCATCAGACACAGCACCTCAGCGCTTTCCGAGTTTTCACGTAACGGGGGCACGCTAGGACCCGAGTTAATCCGCGTGTGGCGCTACTCCACACACAAAGTCGCATTCAGCCAGTAATGGCACTGGTTGGTGGCAACCCGCCAATTACTGAGTCACGGCGGGTCGGGTCCTTCGGCCGGGAGTACACCATTGGTCGGCAATGCGCATCACGTGAAGAGAAACCCGCAGCCAATCTGCCAAAAGACCGAGAAATAACCCTTGTTGGACACAAATTAACTGGACGTTTTGAGTTCCAGAATTTTTTGATTGCGGGATTTTGAGCCCAGACTTATCGGCCTCTCGCACGGAGGACGGAGGACGCTGGGGGCTTGGGAGTTATTTCCAGTATCTTTGGGCATTTTACGACCTTTTACCAGCAGCACACGACTTCCGAGGTCGAGGACGGCCTCGGCCGTTCGAGTCATCTTTGTCGCTAGCGTTTCCGAATCATCAATTGCGTGCGGACCAATGGGTTCCAGCGTGTTATTATTGTATGGTGATTGGTGCTACAGATAATAATGAAATGCTTGCGGCCATCTATTACAGGCTATAATTATAACTTTGTCCTGATGATGCTCTCCGTCTGTCTCGCACGCTCCATCATCTGCCGTGTTTCGGTAGCAGCGTCCGCGAGACATGCCTTGAATTCCTCCGAGTCAAGCTTGAGGCTCGTGATTGTCCACCGGATATACTCGTCACCGATCGAATAAGACAGGCCATAGCCATCCGGAACAACTACAGAAGGGGGAGGTTCGGTTAGCGCGTTTATCAGAGGGGTGCCTTGATACGGACCTTCTCCGTATCCCCATCCGTCCAGGTACTTAGATGACAACTGTGACGTCGACAGCTCCCAGTGGCTCGAGCGCGAGAACGCCGGATCTATGTAAATCTCAGGAAGCGCTTCGCCCTCCTTGAGCACCTTCTTGAGCCCAAACAGATGTCGGTCTACGCCCTGGCCGTCTGCGGCCCATGCAGAGTACTGAACATGGCGGGAAACGGCACTGCGGAAGAGCGCGGCGCGTTTTGCATCCTATTGTCGTCCAACGTCAGAACGGAACATCGTAGCACAAAAAAAAGGAGTTGCTACGCACTGTTGCGTTGGGGTTGACCATGGCGTCGACCCACGCTTTGCTCTGCTCGCTTGCCGCCCGGACGACTTCCGTTCGCCCACGCTGGAACTTCCGCGTCTGCGCACTCTCGTACGTGACTGCCGGCCGTCCCTTGAACTTGTAGTACGCGAGCTGCTTCACGAGCTGTGCCCATGCATCGGGCGACGTTTTGAACTGCTTGATCAAGTTCTTGCCATAGGCGTCGTAGTGGAGCACTTGAAGGTCATGCGAGCCAACGAGCTTGTCGAAGTTCTTCTCCGCTTCTTTCACGTCGGCGAGAACGGCGTCGTTGGCTGTCAAGACGATTTCGGAAGGGAGGAGTGATCAAGGGGCTCGGTGTTGGTGAGCCAAGCTCGATCTCCTCTGCGGCGAGGGAGCCAAGTATGAACTCGTTCAGGCGCTAGAGTCGGAGTACCGTCCATACATGCGTGCTCGCCAAGGAATGCAGGAACGACCATTGTCCCAGACAACGACTAAAGCACACGTCGTGAATAAATGCTTTTCTACAAGTTTGGGTGGGAAGTACGTACGCTGGTGCTTGTCGTACCATCGGTTACGACCGTTACCGACCCAGGCCCCCCAAGACAAGTCATTACGACTCGTGGGGCTAGAGTTATCGAGTGCTACGATAATCATTGCCGACTCGATACGTTTTAGCGCGGTCTCGTTAGCTGGGGACGCTTCAATGAGCCGCTTGCGTGCCTATTACGACGAACACTCAGTATCATCTCAGACGCAATGAAACGGAGAGTGTCTCGCACATGTGTCCAGTTATCCCTGTTCTCGCTCGTAAGGGCGCCAAATGGAACACCTGTGTGAGTATCTGCTTGGCGAATGACGTTGGCGATGGCACTAGGGGGAATAAACGTCCTCAGTTTCCACCCTACAAAAAGTCAAAAAAAAGTCGTACGTTTCCAAGTCCGCCGCACTTAGTTCGGTGCCGTCTGCGCGGGCGAGCTGCACCTCAAAGAACCTGTTGTTGCGAACGAAGACGACGTGATTGTGTGTGGCAGGATCGAATTTGTGGGCGGTGTCCGAGGGAATATTGGGGTATCGACTAGCGTGGAATCTGGAATGCACTGTGAGCAAGGCTACGTCATGCTTAAGGAGACTGTCACTCACAGCCATTTGTACGAATCCATACAGAGCGGTGCGCCGCGAACTTTCTCGGGCTCCAGCTGAGCGCTAAACGATGACGCCACGAAGGGGGGGGGTGTATGTTAGGGACCGAAAAGGCGGGAGGAGAGAGAGCCAAGCACACGCACCTTTCCACGAGCTTCCTGAATGGAAGCATGGCTTTGATGAGCGTTGCCGCGCGCTTTGGCGCGTCTTGGATCGCGGGGTCTGCCATGTGGACGAAGAAGTAGCTCACGTAGACGACGACGGGGGTCGCGATAGGCCATGTACGCCGCGTCGTTCCACCAGTCGGCGATCCAGTTGACGGTCCCGGGCTCCGCGGCGCGTGCCTCGAGCCGCTTCTGGAGTTCCGCAGCCCGTGGAGACGCGCCAAACTCGCGCACGGCAGCCTCGCTGCGCGCATATTCGGCGGGGGTCAGATGCGGACGAATGGTTTCGAGGTATTTGGCGAGGGTGGAGGACAGTGGGGGTACGGGGAGGTGGGGCAGCGAGGCCTGGTATCTGAGCATTGGGCCTTGCTTTGGGTCGGCTTTGTAGCCTTCTGGGAGGCCGGAGCTGCTGCTAGAGCTGGAGTGCACAGACCGCGGCTGAACGAACATGATGGAGCGCTGCTTTACGAGGATCAGCCGCGTGCACACATGGCGAGAAATGTGGGGAAAACCTACGGAAAGACGAGAAATGCGGGGGAAAGATCTAGAAGAGCGTAGACTCAGCATTGTATTCTAGGTGACGGTACAAAGAAAAGGGAAAGGATCGCAGATAGCGGTGGGTACAAGAGTGCTTAATGAGGGATCGGACTTACTGTAAGAAGCACTCGGGTATAACGTACCAGCTTAGAGGGACGAGTGACGAGTGAAATGATGAACCATCCTGGTGAGCTGTGTGCTCTCATTTATTTGCGAACAGAGTCAGAGCAGACCTGCAAATGTTTTCCGCTCGGCGACCGGCAAAGTTCCTAGTCGGACACATGATATTCCTAGTCGGAGGGGTGTCACTACAAGTGTCATGTGCTCGTACACAGCTGCTGCGCCACCTCCGCAACGAGCGCCCTGATTTCCTTTTTTTTCAATCTCAGCTGCCCGTCCTCTGCCAGTTTGCCTTTCAGTGTTTCTTGAACCTGCAGCACACCGAGCAGGGTGACCAACTGATCCTGATAAAAAGGTGACAATCGGATCAGAAACGCCAAGGTCGCCGTCAACCGATGCACTGATCACCAAGTCAGCTTTGTCTCTGTCTGTAACACCCCGGTGATCGGGATCAAACGGGCTCAACTCACCGGCGTCCTCACTCTCTTCTTCGTTGGCAAGTGCCTCGGCAACGGCGCTCACGAGCTCGACCTCCCACTCTCCGTCTTCTTCTCCTTCGCGGAGGCCACTGACCACGTCATCTCCTCTGGCCCGTGCGATTCGGCCCTTCTGTACCCACGCACCGACGTTAAATCCCAGGCTCGCCGCCGCCACTCGCACAAGCCGGTCGGGGTGAAGCAGCGTCTGTACGAGCACGCCCGTGAGCGCTGCTCTGGCACGGTCGTCGGACGCAAGGAGCGATCGGGAAAGCGACGTGCCGAGGCAGTTGGTCGTCAGACGCAACAGCGTGAGGAGCGTCGCGCGGGGAGACGATGCCACAGACTCGTTGGTCGAACTCAGCACTTGGACGAGCGGCGCAAGCGTGACCTGTGCGATTGTCGGTTCAAGGATGGCCAGGCGCCAGACGTCCAGGAGCGGGAATAAGGAAGCCGGCCGGCAGTTCTGCGGCTAGGGCAGTCACGGTACGGCTGAACGCGGCCACTACTTCGGGACTGGTTGCTGTTGCCTGTGACTTTTCTGCGTAGCGCTGTTTCAGCCAAGGGAACATGGTCAGCGTCAGATCGTCCTTTAACACGGTAGGATTTTGCACGGAAGGCGTGCTGTCGATGAAGGACACGAGCTTGTCGTGCACGGTATCCAAGGCCGGCACTTGGGTGAATAAAATTGGTTCGGTAGATAAGGACGAGATGGATGGAATGTCCAACGACGTGTGCGGATGAGCTGAAAAAACCCCGTCAGGTCTCACGGATTGTGCCCACACAACTTGGTCGACTTACGAGGGAACGCTTGGTACAACAGGAGATCAACCTGAGTGCGAAGCTCCGGCGCGTTAACGCCTTTCAGCTCGTGAATCTGCGCGCATTCAATTATCGTTCACCAGAACCCGAGGCGAGAAGAGAGCCAACACACACCCTCTTCCCATCCAAGAAGAAGCCGAACGTAGGCGTCGCAGATACGTCGTACTGACGCGCGACCGCCCCGCCCATGCCCACTCCCAGGTCGACCTTCGCGAACGCGACTTTACCTTCACCGCCCCTCCCTCTGCTCTTGGCATGCGCGAGATCCTCGAACACCGGCTCGATCATCCTACACGGGCCGCACGTCGCGGACGTGAACATGGCCACGACGGCGCGGTGCGACTCGAGCAGGCTACGGAACGACGCCGGGTTCGTCGAGACGTGGATCGCGCCCGCGACCGTGCTCGTCGACGGCGTGCTGTAACCCGAGTCCACAGCCGCCCCCGCCGTCGCGCGATCCGTTACGGCCTGGAGGAGGGACGATGATGCTGGCCTCGGGCTTGGCTGCTGCTGGCCTGGGACAGCGGGAGGCGTGAGGCCGGTCGGGCGGCGGAACATGGAGTCTATGGTGGGGCGCAACGCGGCGCCGAAGGGCGTGGAAAGAAAGTCGGAGGGCAGGTCTGAATGACGCGTTAGCGACGGTCTGACTGAGTGAGCATCGCGGGACGCGCCTTTGATCCATGATGGAATAGACCCTCCAGTCAGGAATCCGACGCAGTCACTCGTGAAAGAGTTGCAATTGAAATCTGCACGTCAGGCTACCATTAGAGACCACTTTGATTGCCACTATGATAATTACCCAAGAGGTGATACTAGTCAAGATATGAGTGATCACTCCTTAGGCCAGATCTTATACGGGGTAGGCATACCTTGTCAGCGGTATAATGATCCCTCATCTCCGCAAGGTATTCTTCAAAGACCTCCTCGTCGAGGGCCGTTTCGCCCATGTCTAAGATTTGCAGTGGTTGGCCATGCTATCCATACGTTAGTCTCTTCGCGCGCACCATGACGGTGACAGAGCACACACATGCGACTGTCCTGGAGCGGCGATTTGAATACCCATCCCATAGAATAGCTCCCTATTGAAGACGACAACGGATGTGTGCCTAGGGTCAAGTTAACATATAGCCCACCGTTACGCGAGCCGAACAGAGCTACCATATGCCGTCGATCTGCCTTCCAAGGAACTGCGGTGACATTGTTCGAGCAAGTCCATTACTGAGGTCGTATACGTAGAGTTTCACAGGGTGAGACATTGGTAGAATGATGAGAGAGCTAGGGAAAGAGAAGAATATATAGAGGGGGGTGACGCGTCCTTGTGGACCTAGCTAGGTTCTTCTATAACTTTCTACAAACGCGCCAACGTCAGTGCTCCCTTTCCTGGAGGGCTACCATTCCTCGCCTCCACGGTCCCTTCTAAGGCCTCGCGCTGCTCCTCCCACCAACGTAAACAATATTCCTTCTCTCGATCTCCAACGTTCTCCATAATTTCTTTGAACACTTCCCTGGCTAGCTCGGTCCGCTCCTTACTTTTCGAATCCTTGATCTCGTCTGCCACCGCGGCCAATGCATCGGGCAATACCGCCAGTGGTAGCGCGGATAATGTGGACACCAGGACGAGGCGCAGGCGGTGCCGGCGTCGTGCATCCTCATTCGCGGAAAGACCGGACAACATGGAGAGGAGGGAGGAGAGGCAGAACTTGCCCATCGCAGGCGTGCTCGCACTCGCGCTGCTGGTGAGCGCGCTGAACGCGAGACGCAGTTGCGACGTGGTAAGCTTTCCGTCTACAGAGTTCTGTATGCACGCAGTTTTCTCAGCAAAGTCCACAGAAATAAGATGACAGGACGCACCTCGAGGAGACACTGTACGTAGAAAGGCACAATCTTCTCTACGAAGGTTGGTCGCGACGTTCCTTTGCCCTTGACCCCGGTCACCGGGGTCGAATCCGGTTGCGCGCGCGCATGCGCAGCGAATACGGCCAGAATGACCGAGTGCGCAGACTCGTACGTCTCGCGATGTGATGCGTCGTCCAGGTGGCTAAAATGAAAGTAGGGAAGTCATGACAGGGCGCTAAAGATGACATGATGCAAACATACGGAAGGCACAGGGGAAATGCAATGTTTTCGATCGTATCGAGGCCAAGCAAGGGAACGAGCTGTTCGATACACGCGAGGTTGAATGCTTGCCGTGCGCGCATGAGAGGATTCGCCGTACGTCCCCCGGTACTGGAACTTGCCGAAACTTGGAAATGGAAGATGATGAGCGAATTGGTAGGACAACACCTGGTAAAGGAACAAACCGTGAGCGTTGAGGCTCTTGACAAATGTTTCACTCGCTTCCACGTCGGCGCTCAACACGTCCAACGCCGAGTAGAACACCCGTTTCAACTCCGCGAAGCCGACACTACTTGTTGATGTGACCCCACCGAACTTGGTGATCACGAAGGAGAGATGGGAGAGCGTACGGAGCGTTGAAAGGGCCAGCGAGGAGTGAGTTGGTATGTGTGTAGAAGATCGCTCGGGGTCAGACGAGACAGGACGGGAGTAGGTAATGGTAGAGAGGATAGACTGTGAGAGCATAACTGTCATGAAAAGGAGAGTTTTGAGAGTGGTCCAGATATTCGCCGCAAGCTCTCGGGAATCGGGCACTGAGACGTTGAGCGGTGAACTACATGCAATAAGACCGAGAGTAATAAGACACACACCGATATCATTCTCGTCTTCAATGCTAGCGAGAGCGCTCTGTGCCCAATCGTTCTCCACGTTGCTAGCAAGCTTCAGGAGGCGCGTGGCGATCGCTTCCAATGTGTTCCAACCTTCTGAGGGAGATGATTCGGCAAGTAGCGGAAGAATTCTCGCGCTTAATCCAGAGAGAGAAGGAATGGCGGGAAAGAGTGAGGTGCCAGTCACTGCTTTGAGTGCGCTCGGTAATGGGGAGGATTTGCTCCACGGCCCAGGGCTGTCATACGGAAACGTGGGTTGCTTGGGTCCCGTAGAACTTGTCAGCGAAAGTTGACAACTTGGTGTGGAACTACAGGACGCGGGAAGGGAGGCGAGAAAAGTGCCAGAGGAGAAAGTGGTCTCGATGGTAGTCATCAAGTACGAGGAGAGGGTCTACAATGGCAAAGTTAGGGGGTATAAAGTACATGCATAAGGACACCTACGGAGAGTGGGAGGACCTTGATGCGTTCCGAGAAAACGTAAGGCAAGAGTTGAGCGGCGAACAACATAGTGAGCGAGAGCACGTCCACTGTCCCTCGGGCCGTTGAGGATATAATGGTCAGAAGGAAGGGCACAGCTCACGTTCTCCATGCTCCGTCTCTGGCTGAAATTCTTTCTCCCAAGCGGTGTGTTTGGGTGCGCCATACAATTCCGTGATCTCGGTGAGAGCAATTATGAGCTCGTTTTCTGTCTTTGCTCTCACATTACCGCCTACGGGATCGGTGCCCGACTTTGCTTTCAAGTCCTCGAGGCCAAGAATAATACCTCCTGCGCAGACGAATCTGATGACAGCCTGGCCGCCTTTGAAGCCTTTGAGCAGGCCACGGACCCATTCAGCCATCCTTGGCCGTATGCCTCTAGTAAACAGACTGGTTTCTTCGTCTCGGAGAGACTTTAGTCTAAGGTGCACGGCATGTCTAAAAGCGGTGACAAGAGTGGTGAGCTTCGCATGAGCAAAAGGTCGGAAGAGAGGGGAAGAGATGACGGTTGCAGCGAGTGGTGTCGGGGTCGGAGTTTGGGCAAGGAAATGAGAGATGAGTGACTGGTGTGTTTGAAGCGGGAGAGATGAAGACGGCTTGTGAAGGTGAGTAAGAAGAATAGTGTACTCCCTCGGAGGGATGGTGGCCATCCTTGCGCTTAACTTACCAGACTCGCATGAGCGCGCACACCGTGGGATGGGCCAATCACGTGAGGCGATTCTATCATTGCTGTCGACCAGCCTGCTTAAACCCACAGACACACTATGACGGACCCTGACTCCAACAATTTTCCACGTTACGTCTACAAAATACTCAGCGAAGAGCCGCCGAATCCTCTTCCACACACACTATCCCTCACGCCATTGGACAGGCAAGACGGGTTCATTCATCTTTCGTCTGACTGGAGGGTACCACAAACGGCAGGACTGTATTTCGGCGCATTCACGACGATATGGCTGCTCCGTGTGGACACGGACGTGGCACAAGCGGAGAAGGCATGGTTCAAATGGGGGGACCCGGGCTGCGTACACATGTATGCGGAGGATAAGACGAAATGGGCTCGGATGGGAGAGGGAGTCGTTGTAGCGGTCAGGAAGGTGAGTAGAGGGCTCGAGGAGGAGTGGGGACAAGTGTTGGATGGGAACGAATGGAAATAAAATAATAATTGTAATAAATAAATATTGGGGCGAGGCGTTGCTGTCCCACTCTTCGTTTGCTCTAAAAGCGCTTCAACCCCGTCGCCACCCTCTTTCTCGTGTCGCTCACTTGACCACTCAACTCAACCTTGTTCGTTTCGTCCGTCCCACCAGTGCCAGTCCAAGTGGCAGCCTTGTGTTGTCCTATCGGCACTCTCGGTGACCTCCTTCCCGGATAATGCCAATTGGAGCCAACGTTCTGACCTCGACCGTCAATACCGTGCTCCAATTGCTGCCTTCGTTACTGCCTATCTCTTTCACCCGCTCCCCACTACAACTCACGCTTTATACTCATCTCTCTATTATCTCCTTTCCTCTCTCGACCTTCCTCCCACCCCATCTCGACTGACCAATGCTCCCATCACCTCGAGACCCTTCTCCATGGCCAGCACCGACCGCCTCTCCCCCCAAGCGCACGATTGTTAACCGCCTCTCCTCTTCAGAACATCGTGTCATTTTTGCTAGGCAGCAGGTCTTCAATCAGTCTGGCGTTGGTGCGTCTTCCCTCGTCCTTCCTTTAGCTACTTCCCCGCACTAAGTTTTTTTTTTCCCACCCCGCCCATTTTCCCCCCATCGCTGCTCTCACGCATATCCCCTCCCATCGCAATCCGATCCTCACCCTATCTTTCTTTAGAACAAGCCCTCGAGCAATGCGAGGTTTTCTCCTCAAACTCCGTCAGATCGTGTTTTCCCACTAGTGATACGTCCGTGCCTCAGCACGAGTGGGCTACATTCGTTTGTACGTTTCCCTCTTTCATCTTTCACCCCTTGACACCTATGTACTCATGTATCACGAAGGGAATAGCCGGCTTCCTGATCTCACACAGACCAACCGAGTCAACATATACCTTTTCCACGCAGATTCAGGCGATGAGATTTTACGTGTCACCAACCAGACGAATCCTTTCGGCCGCGCAGGGTCCATAGCGAAGCAGGTAAACGATTTGTGGTTCCCGAACGGAGGTGTCAACTTCAATGGATCTCCCATCTCATATCCATATTACTGGGTAATCACCCGCTCGGACAAGACGTTAGACGGCACGGAGATTCCTCAGGCCACATTCAGTGCAGTTCGTGAGTGTATTTTCTTGTCCGCATTTCTTATTCACCGACCGGAGAACACCTTCCAGAAACAACACTCGCGGACTCAGTCACCTCTTCTCTTGCTGTTGCATCATCTCTGGCTGCGGCCTCATCGGCGTCAGCTGTTTCTGCCTCCGCTGCGTCGGCATCTGCTGCTTCCGCCTCCAGTTCAAGAGGCGATGCCACCCAAACGCCTGGAAGCCTACAATCCAGTTCCCAGTCCGACTTCCCTCACTGGGCAATAGCCGTCATAGTCGTCCTTGGCTTTCTCGCTATTGTGACTATAGGTGTCCTTGGCCTCCTCCTCGTGCGCCGTGCAAGGCGCCTCCAAAGTGCTCGCACCTCGCGGCGTGGTTCGATCGGTTCTGCCTCACCTATGATCCAGGGTGATCCAAACGCAGGTGGCGCGCCGCAATCGCCAGTGATGGAGCAAACATCAGTTGCTCCGCATCCCGCATCCGTGTATTCGCCCAACGATGGTTCTTCGATGATCTCCCATGCACACTCTACAGAAACACCATTCTCGGGTGCCGATGCGGCGATCATGGCAGACGCATTCCGCAAGGCACTACGGAAACCAGACTTTGCGGGTCCGATAGAAGAAGGGGATAGTCCAGAGGGTCAGGAACAGAAAGAACATCGACTGCTCAGCCGTGAGCTTGCAGAAGAGGGGCGAGATATCCGGAGTGTCGGCTCATCGCGCGACGTACGTGTAGAGACGTTAAGTGATGCAGAAGACAAAGCCAAGGATACTCCTCGCTGACCTCTCCTGACCGCCGGTTCACTTTCCCCCCCTTCTTTCTTTCTGGGTTTACAAGGACTTTGTATGCTTGTGCAAAATATTCTACACTTCTCCAGCAATGAGTGTTATTTTTTATGTGCACTATCTTCGACTATAACCGTCCTTTCCTGTTCCTGCCCACCATTTTTGCTTCTCACTTTCCTCGGCGATCCCCGAACCCGTACGACATTTTGGTTGGCAGAGCATTTTTTACTTTAGTTGTTGGACGGCCTCATTTGCAAAGAGCTGATACGCTACCTTATTTCTGCCTCCACATCCCACCCCTTCCGTGCGCGCTCACGTTTTAGTTCCTGTACGCGCGAGCGCCCGTCCCGCCCTGTGTTTCCCCTGGCCATATTCCCAACGGGCACAGGCGCACCGTATCTCACGCCTTCATGAAACACATATATACCCCAACTCGCTTGCGACGCTGGCCGCAAGCGCCGCACCTTCGTTACTTTAAAGTTGTATTTTTTATTACGTGCGCCCCCCCTTTCCTTCCCCCACCGTACCTCTTACCTTCACCCTAACGCCGTGTGCTTTCCAAGGCCTTCGCACCAGTCTTGGGGGTGTGTCGCAATGCAGGGGTTGTAATCAGCCCGTTCTTGGGGTACGACGAGCGATTTTTATCGGTGCTTTTACCCGCGCCCGCCAACGCACGACGACAAACGCCACCGTGCTCGCGGTGACTGATGGCCATTTACTGTTACGCAAGAAAATTTCCTTTGTTTTTTTTTTTTTTGTGTATCAGGTTTACTCCGACCTGCACATTTATCCCTTCCTCCGCGGAGGTCGATGACGCCGTATGCGTGCGTTGGCCGGCTGCAGATTACCACCCTCCGCGTTTCTCCCCATCCTCGGCTCGGAAGATTTAGACGGGTAAGAGACCTTACCGATTGTGGCTTTGATCGGCGTCAGACACTTCCCCCCCTTCATCCATCTCGTACATTTTATACTTATTCTCTCGGCCGTCCCTAGCCCCCCCTTTTTCCTTTTCGTTTTCACTACCACATATATAATTTTACAACATTCGAACTCACATGACGTCCGTTGGAACAACCCTCAAATTTTTTTCTTCCTTTTTTAGCTTCCGTACCTCTGCGATGTGTCTACGTAATTGTTAGTCTGTATTTGGCAGATATATCCCGTGATGATGATACCAACCGCTGGGACCAGTGGCGTCGGATATTTCAAGTTCGCAAGGTACGGTACCAGAGAGCGAGAGCCCCACATCACCGAAACAGTAACCCCTTGGCCAACTGCTAGGGACCCCCTTTTTTTTTTTGTCTGACAAGGGCTTTCTGGGAAGAAGGGTCTACTACAACTTTCATGTGGTTAACTGTCAAGGTTGAAAGTGACGTGAGAAAATGTCCCAGCACAGCACAGCTGAGTCTATATGTTAGCGTGCGTGATTACATCCGGTAGGGATAAGGAAAAGGTGAAAGGGGGGAAATTATTATACATGCAAGCCTGCGGATATGGTGCGTAATACCACTTTCGAGATGATATGATGCAACGCGCGTCACGTCAAGAAGTTTGCCAAGACAAAGGGTCTGTGCAAAGGTGGATGCTATGGCCGCCGGACCGCAAGCTCACGCATCAGTAACTCGTATCTGCAACCACAAGTAATAATTAGAACGTTTTATCCAGGACGAGTAGTAGTTAGCGATACACACGTTAACATGGTCACGGCGCTATTGGGCACCGTGCGAATAAGGTTGACCGAGAGGCCCTTATAGAGCCCACGCCAGCCCTCGAATTGGAGTATCTTCGTCGTCGTACGAACGATGCCGGATCGCTTGCGTGGTGCACCAGACTGGAGCAAGAGCCGCCGCTGCGTCTGCAGACGCGTGCGCACCACTTCGTGCGGGTATGTCGCCAGAGAGGCGGTCATCTTTGCGACCGCAGAACAAAACAGTATGGTGGGTGCCGCCAAGGGCCGGTCGGGGCTGTGACGTTCTGTGGGAGTTTTCGTCAGCGCATGGGGGCGGGAGGAGGGTGTGAGAGAGAAGGAAAACGAACGTGCGACGATCTTGAGCTTTTCATAGAGTGGGAACTGCACGGCGACGTGGGTGATGCCTAATAGGCTGGGAAAAAGTCCGCGATAAAATGCGCGAATGCCTTCGCTGCGATAGATTGTGAGGGCGGCGTCTAGTGTATGGCGGTATCTTGTCTCGCTGCGCGATTGTGTCTGATACCCCCCCCACGATGAAGTCGAGGAGACGCAGAACGAGCTGGAGAACACACACACCATGAAACGTGTTTTGATGACCCAGAATGGATTGGTACAGATAGTGCTGGCGGCACCGGCCATCATGGCAGACAGGATGTGGAGCGACCACGGATGCTCGCGCACGATGGGTTGATAGCCTTTCGCGGACGGCGCGGGGTACAGCCGTTCTGACTTTGTGGCCGGGACATTGAGACCAAGAGGTGCCTCGCCAAACAGGGTCTTGATCCCGTCGTACACGGCGAAGTAAATGGCCCACGTAGGAAGATAACCAAGAATAGTCGGCCCGAGCCCACGGTAAAGCCCTCGAAATCCATCGTGCCGGACGATATCGCGAAAGGTTGCTGTATGGTTTACGGAACCCAGTCGGACAAAGTATCAAAATTGGGACTATTGGGACACATGTGAAGAGGAGAATGGGGACAGACCGGAGATGCCGAGATAGTCCGCCTGGCCGAGCGTCGCTCTCTGCGCCTGAAGCTTCGTTTTGACAACGTCGAGGGGGCAAGTCGCGATGCTCGCAACAAGGCCGCCGCCGGCGCCAGCTGGGAGAAGCGCATCAGCGGTGAACGATTAAGTGCGGCAGAAGCGGAGTTGGGGGGACCTATCATGCTGTTAGCAGTCCATTTCTTTCGCGTTGATGGCATAGCTTTCCCCCGCAGAAGCGGGGACCACGGGGAATGATCAGAAGGGAATTTAGTGTGGGACGGGTGTCGTCGAGGTCCTAGGTGCACTCTTCGCTCGCTGTCCGTGATGACCAGCAAGCAATGCCGCTGCCTTCGCTATCACGTGTCTGATGAATCTTTCCTTTCTCCGTTTTTCCGTTTTTCCCCGGGTTCGTCCGAAGTTCGTCCGCGTTCCCTCATACGTCACTTATCACGTGCACATCTGCTCTTTCTGCGTGTCGTTCGTCATGTTATCATCTCATCAAGTTCTTACCCACTTGCTATTAGCATGGTTCGCGCTACTGTCAATGACGTCGTCGTAGCAGAGTCTTCCGATACAGTCTTCGTTGGGGGAAGCCACTACTTCCCCCCTGAGTCGATCAAGGTCGTTCTCTCCATCTCCGACACCACGTAAGCCAGCTGCCCACCGCGGCTTGATCACTCTGATTTTTTACTTGTCAGTTATACTTGTCCCGAGAAGGGGTATTTAGTTTCCACTTTAGTAGTGTCGTATCGCTCTTAGCCCCTCTAGACATGCGTCGTACTACAACGCCGACGTCGCCGGAAAGACCGTGAAGGACATCGCTTGGTCCGGTTGTTCCCTTACAGACGCCTTCCAGCCGTCTTACCCGTTCACACCTTTCAGGGTTTATCCCAATCCTACCTCCAAGGTCGAGATCAAGGGGAGATACGCGTTTGATAAGGTAACCGATCACCGTTTCCACCGATGAGCACTTGCTTACCATGCGCTCCAGGCCCAAGTGCAAGTTGCCTGATGCAACGTTCACGTTCACGGGCACTGTACTAAATAAATCAAATTACTTCAATCGTATGAATGAATAGGCTCGCCGACGTAGCTTCGATTGTTCAGTTCTCTCTGCACCGCCTGTCACGAAAAAAATAACAACTGTAATTGTTTTCTCTGCCATTGCCAGTCGTGCCAACTGCCAGATGAATGAGAACGGTCATCAAACCGAAAACTGAACGAGGTCAGTAGCCCGAAAATATATGATCTGGATAGTTAGCATCTGCCAGCAAGGAATAATTACATCCAAGGAAAGCGGAGATCGGGGAGGTTACCTTACCAAATGCTTTGTTTCGTGCACAGTTCAAGTTCGGATGGCACCGACACAAGCACCGACGCCTGCACCCTCTGCATAAGCCCCTGTATGTTCCTCAGATGTCAACTCAGATGTTACATGTAAGACCGCGGTAGTGACTCGGACGATGTGACCCGTGCCTGAGCGAAGATGACAAGGAATATGAGACCGTGTTGGTGTTGAGTTCTTGTTGAGTTCGGGGGAAAAATAGAAGAGCCCAAGACACCTAGGTAAAAATTAAACAGTATAAAGGCAAACCACTATACTTTGCAAGTACACCTTGAGCGAGAATATATCGTATCACCATACGCTTCAACCTGGGGCCCATTGTGCAGATTGCCTGATGCAAGGTTCATGTCAGTCACATCGGCTGTTAAACGTTAAACCTCAAAACGCCTGCATTTGAACTGGAACCGTCTTCCAACTGGGACAATATATCTAGCTTAGAAAAATAATAATTTAGCGGCTCTCTTCTTCTGACCTGTAAAATGATGTACGTTGGTAAATCTACTACCAGTGGGATTATCTCGGCATGCAGTGCTCATGCCCCCATGTGTGACACGATGCAGAGAAGAGGCGGGCATACCTTGCCGAAGGGGGTCCCATGCAATGGTCCCAAAGATGGTCGTTACCTCACTGGGACAGGCTCCGGGGGCTGCCATGTCGAAACTGATTGCTTTGGTACTCGGTCCAAGGACGTAAGAAGCGGTCACATTCGCCACCACCCCATAATAGCTCCCACGACCACTCACTGCATGATTAATCGTGCAAGTGTCCAGTCTACGTTGTTACTTTGCGCTGGCGCACTGGTGTAGCCCTAGCCATGATAGACTTACCGTGGGCTGACATGAGGGAGTCATAAGCCGAAGGGTCGCCAAAAAAGTTCGCCTCGCAGGGCCTAGGATGTCAGACTCTGAGCTAAAGTGAGGGAAAGATTGCACGTATAGTGACGTAGAACGCCCCTTTCCTAATGCTTGGCGTTTCAACTTTTACAGTAACCCAGGACAAAGCGAGAAGCGCAGTTTCTTCTTTCTTAACGCCCATGCGTCCTCACATCGGAGTACGGGGTTGAGCAATGCCCCCAATGGCTTTGCGAATCGATCAACAGGTCGAGCCCCCAAAGCACTCTCCGCTCTAAACGCTCTCAGGCGTGAGAGTTATGAAGACAGATTGGACATGTATGAAAAAGCGCTGTGGTACGCATGGCATGGCACGGTAGCCGTGCGAACTTGAAGGTTGAAGAAGCACCGACTGATGTGCCACAGGGCGCAACACGTTATCTGGACGTCAGCGCATCAACCGCACACCTGACAGTCGGAATGCTACCCATAGTTTCGCGTTTAGAAGGGGGGAATGCATACTGTGTTGTTCTTCCTGTTTCGCCGTCGTCGCATCCGCCTTCAAGTCACCTCCGCGTTCTACTAATTTTAGAACGGCAGCCCTTGTACGGCACAAGCACGAGACGCGATGGGGTGTCCGGCAATAGAACATACTCGTACGCAAGATGGAAGCTTCCAAACACGGGATGCTTCACAGAAGGCGTGACGAGTTGACAGATAGCGTGGCATTAACAGAACTGGAAGCGAGAAGAGTTGAATGCTACACTAGAAGCATCGGCTTTACGCGAGAGTCTCAGTATGGAATGCGTTGGAGGGTGCTGCGTTATGCGGGTGAGATTGCAACGGCAACTGTGGGAGTCTGTCTCACGAACGCATGGGATTGAGTCGTCAGTACAGAAAAAAAAATACAGGAAAGCCGGAAGGGTAGTGATAGGGTCATGAGGGATTTGAAGGGGCGGCTCCAACTCCTTTGGGCATTTTTTTGTCTCCCTTCGACATCTGTTCTAGATCTGCTGGTTTGAAGTAGTGGGGGGCGACTGGAGGCCGAAGGACGTCAGAGGCTCTATCGAAATGAAAGAGTAACGCATACCTTCAAGTAACCATGCTGGTTTGATTTCCATCACCTGCCGGAGGTATGACTTGGAAGTCATGACGAGTTCGTAATACACTACAGTCTTCACCGGTGGCTGATGCTGGAAGAGGCCGGAGGATGGGTGTATATATACTGTTTGGTTCGTTTTCAGTGTCCGGTATGAGTCTCCACTTTTCTGCAGCTGTGCTGTGTGATAAAAGTAGCCGGCAGTGAGGGCCTTCTGGATCGGCGTGATGTCGTTTGAGTTCGGGTTGCTCTGTACGACGACTTCAACACGCTCGCACAGACCCGCGAGTTGGTCCCGAATGTCGCGCGCGCGACATAAGCTCTTGTATTGTAGGAACTGCTCGTAGCAAAATTGCTGCGAGTAATTAGTATCCGCCCACTGTTCCCACACATTTAGTAATGTGAAGTGGTCTCCACCGGCTCGGACGAAGTTCTGCCGGGCTTGATCTGCGTGTAGCTTCTTGTCCTTCGGTCGATAAAACAACGAGGATGACTCTGAAAGCATGGAGATGATGGTGAGAACCTCGTCCGTGCAGGAGTAGTCCTCGCTGGCGATGATCGCTTTGGATAGCATCGGATCGACAGGGAACTCAGCCATACGCCGCCCTAGCTTTGTGAGTTCGCCCCGATCGTTGAGCGCGCCAAGCGCGTAGAGAAGCTCAAGCGCGCGCATCAGTGTCTCCCCGGGTGGAGGGTCCATGAACTCAAAGCCGATGAGATCGTTGATGCCGAGGGATTTCAGTAACAGTACAACCATGCCGAGATTCGTGCGCTGAATTTCTGGGACGGTGTTTGCCTCCAACTCGTTGTTATACGCCCACTTGGTGTATAAACGGAATGCCTTTCCAGGTCCCACACGACCGGCTCTTCCGGCACGTTGGTTGGTTGAAGCTCGGGAGCACTAAGAGAGGTATTTTAGCTATCAAGAAGGGTAAACCACGACATAAACGGCATACGGGTACGACCACAAGACTGGACATGCCTGTTCTTGGATTATATGAATTCTGCTTGACAAAGCCTGGGTCAATGACAAACACAACGCCGTCGATTGTAATTGACGTCTCCGCGATGTTTGTCGCAAGCACGACCTTTCGCGCCCCTTCAGGGGTTGGCTCGAATATCTTGGCTTGCATGTCACTTGGTAGGTTGGCGTAAATGGGGCAGATGATCAGTTCGGCGACCTTATTGCCCAAGGCGCGCGCTGTCTCCGTGAGGTTCTCTAGGGCTGCTTCGATCTCGTCTTGCCCCTGAGAGAACACGGGTGAATCAGTTCGGAGATTATTGGTATGAATACAAACATACGGTTAAGAAGACGAGGATGTCACCCTTAGGCTGTGTCGTATGAATCTGAAACACGGTGGTGATCGCTGCGTGAAGATAGTTGGCTTCAGGTTGAGGTGTGTAATGAATATCAACAGGGTAACGGCGACCAGGAACTTTCCAAACGGATTTGAGTGCCCAGGAATCGGTCAGGTGAAGTTAAGAGCTTACCATAGAATACCGGGGCGTCGTCAAAATACTCGCTGAATTTCTCAGCATCCATCGTCGCACTGGAGATGAGGAGCTTTAACTCAGGCCGGAAGCGCGCAATGTCCTGAAATCAACCTTGAGGTTATGTCAAGAGAATCTAGTAGTGTGCGGCGTACCTTAACCAGTGCAAACAAAATATCCGTACTCAGTGTTCGTTCGTGCGCTTCGTCAATGATGAGCGCAGCATAACCAGCGAGATCAGGTTCCGTCAAGAATTCTCGTAGGAGCATGCCATCAGTCATGTATTTGAGGACGGTTTTGTCGCTTGTTGCGTCTTCAAACCGAATGGAGTAGCCAACTTCGTACCCGACCTTGGTACCCATTTCTTCCGCAACGCGGGCAGCAACGGACATTGCAGCTACGCGGCGAGGTTGCGTACAGCCGACTTTCATGCCACCAGCTGTGTAACCTGCTTCGTGCAGGTACTGAGGAAGCTGAGTCGTCTTGCCGGATCCAGTCTCAGCGACCACGATGAGGACTTGGTGTTCGTGAATGGCCTGCAAAATTTCCTCTCGAAATTGATAGATAGGTAGGGATTTGCGGGTCTCGTCAATGGACTTGGCTTTGATGGATAAGTGATCATGAGCATATGGGGAGAACTAATCTAGACGCCACTCACCGCGAGCTTCAGCCGCCTCAATCTGTTCTTGGAGTAATTTATCTTTCGCGCTTAAGCGCCCTTCACCAGCCATGGTACGATCCATGACAAACTTGATCGTCTGGCTTTCATCGAACACGTATTCATATTCGTCCACGAGTTCCGGCTTATCCATGGCACCAGTCTTGAACGTACTATGTTGAGTCTGACTGGCTTCCCACTGATCGACATCGGTCACGAATTGATCGTCTTTGGGCTTCGCCTCCTCGTAACGCTGGTACAGCACGTTCTCTTTGCGCTTCTTATCTATCTTGCCTTGCTCGGTGAGATAGTCCTCGGGAAGCATGTAGCCGTCCCACTGGTCATCGATTTTGAGGCGCTCTTCGACAAGCCGAAGAACCTCCTTCTTGCGGTCGAGTTCACGTTGCTCGCGCTTTGAAATACGCATACCACGAAAGAGAGCTTCGTCGTCCGCAATTTCTTTGCGGAGGAGCTCAACCTGCTGGAGCTCACGCTTTGTGAGATATTCCTGGCGAGAGTGTTCGCGAAGAGAAGGCATGGCGAGCGTGCGTGCGACTGAGTCATCTGCGAGTTGCCGCCGTTGAGCAGCTTCAGCTGCCGCACCGGAGTGTTTGGACGAGCGGTCCTCAACTACTTTCTTGGTCTTGTCCTTATCCCGTTTCCTGACGCGCTCCGCAAACTCGTCTCGTTCCCGAAGGTCCTGCTCGCGTTCGCGCGCCTGACGTTCAGTTTCGTCTTCTGGAAACTCCTCGTCCATCTCATCGGGAGCTGTGGGCTCATGGTCTTCTTCGGCTCCTTTCCAGCGCTTTCGCGCCTTTTCCTCCTCGTCGCTCTCCCATTCTTGCGCATCTGATTCCCGTTTCCGGATGTGTCTCTCCCGATCGTGCTTGTCCTTCCCCGAGCTTCTTGACTTCTCTTTCGCAAGCTCCGTTACACTACTGGAAGAGGAGTCTTCGTCGATGACAAAAGAGAACTGTTGTTTGCGCAAAGCCTTGGCATCCTTTTCTGCCCGCTTGCGAACAGCATCATCGGGGCGTCGGTGCTTCTGTTTTCGGGGGGCCTGCCGGTAGACTTCACTTATAAATGCGTGAGCTGGGGGTGTATCTGGAAGACCGGCAGCATGAAGGGATGAGAAGAGAGCGTCTGTCGTTTTGGAAGAAGAAGCTACAGGAAATGGTGAGGTTGTGGTTGTCAGATAGTAAAGACACACGAACCTGACGCGATTACGAAGTCGACAATACTCTTGTCTGAGAGGCCAAAGAACTTTGAAGGGGTGAATAATATTTTAAAACAGAACAGCTGAGAATCTCACCTGAAGAGCATTGTCAGAAATATATCGTTCGAGGTCTGAAGGCATTGGCGTTGAATCCGGATCTGACTCGGCTCGGCAAAGCCGTTACTGATAGGCACGTGACCGAATCGTGCGACCCTCGGACATCGCGGACCGTTTGCCTGAACCCCCGTACGTGATGGATCTCGACCAGCACAGGCATAAGGACAAAGAGCGCAAGTACAAAAAACGCGAACACCATGAAGACGCAGATGGGAAGCATAAAAGAAAAAAGCGCAAGGAAAGGGAAACTACTGTCCGTGTAGTCGATGACGATGAAGATGAATGGGTGGAGAAGAACATTGACTTGGACGGAGACAAGGTGAGGCCTACATCTTTGAACCGATTCTCTCTCATGCACACCACCTAGCCTCTTGCAACCGACATCCCTACTGCCGAAAGCCTCAAGCTTACTTCGCGTGCTTACCCCACGTCTGATGACCCGCCCCTTCCCAAAGTTGTGCCAACCGAGTCTTCACTAAAACGGGACGACTGGATGCTTGAGCCTCCAGCAGGTTCCTCTGCTTCTCCAGTGGTCCGTGACCCTCGACTTGAAGGCGGTGACGAGTCTCTGACGGAAAGCTACGGCGAACGTCCGGCCGGTGCAAGGACGCTTGGGGGCGGTGTCGACTTTTTCTCGAGTCTCGGAAAAGAGAGAGAAAGAAAACAGAAGCCAGATTTACCTGATCCAGACAAGGTATTTCCTCTATTTCAGTCTCTGCCACTTTTCCCGAATAGTTTTTCCCATCCAGCTACATGTCAGCTCGAAAGAGTTAAACACACAACTTAAGGAAGGCAAACCCTTGAGCGAGTATTCTGACGCACAGGCCCCCAGGTCCATCACTCCGGGCGGACCAGGTTCACAATGGCGCATGATGCGTCTCCGTCGTGTCTACGAAACAGCCGAAGAGGAGAATCGGTCCGTCGAAGAAGTCGCCATCGAACGCTTTGGCTCGCTCGAGGCCTTTGACCAGGCTAAGGAGGAGCGTCGCATCCTTGATGGGCGCGGGCGCGGGCGTGATACAACCAAAGGAAAACGGCGCGAGGATCCGGGCTACTCGAAGGTCGGCGAGAAGGGCTTCATATTCAACGACCTCGGGGGGAGTGGCGGTTCGTCACGCAGTTCGAGCTTCCGACGACCCGGTGGGCCGGGGGAAAGTGCACCATCTACACCACCTTCACAACCTGGGGTGCCATCCGTCCCACGCGCTCGTTTCGACTCTCTTCTACCATCGCAAACGGGTACCCCGGGTCAACAAGTGCGCACACCGATACCGTCGGTCATGACACCGCAGCTGGGAGGCAAGCGCTCGCTGTCCCCGTCGTCGCTCAACAGACTGCAAGCAAAGGTTCTACGCGCAAAGCTAACAGGGGGGCCGGATGCAGAAAAATTGGAGAAAGAATATGAAGAGGAGTTGCAACGCGCAAGCGGGATCAACACGGACGAGGATGGCGTACAAGTACGGACACGCGTGGAAGTATTGCCGACGCTCGATATACGGGGAAGACTTTACGACGTTGGGCATGGGAAAGACGACGACCGAGCACTTCCCGGGAACAGAAAGAAGAAAGAGAAGGTACGCTCATCACCTGTTCGAATGCAATACGTATCGGATCGTTGATGGTCTTCGCAAGGTGGAGACTCGCGATCCAAAGACAGGAGAGATCGTCAGGTACAACGCTGATGATGACACCACTACACTAGGAGAATTACTACGTCAGGAAAAGTTCGGCGCAGGAATTGCTGACCAAAAGAATCTGGATATGCAATTCGCACAGTCGATTATGACCGATGGGGGTTTTGTGGTAAGTGTTTCCGAGTATATGTGGTGCTTCCTCCCCTTATATCTCGCACTTTTATGATGGCAGAACAACCTTGATTATATGGACGACAATGCCGAGAAGTTAGGAAGACAAAAGATGCGTTCAGACGCGATGAAGCGCCAGTTTGCAATTCAAGGTACGCGCAACACTCTTCACCATCCACGAGTGGGCCTCAATCTACAACTTTAGATTACAAGCGTACGCAGAAGGCGTTGGCCTCGTGTCCCTTCTGCTACGGCGAAGACGACTCCCTACCCAAAGCTCCGATGGTCGCCCTAGGAACGAGAGTGTACCTCTCTTGCACATTGAACGAGGAGTTGGTCCCTGGGCATTGTTTGATCGTGCCAATTCAACACCACCTGACCATGCTCGAGGGTGACGATGATGTCTGGGATGAGGTTCGGGTAAGGGATCGGTTCCTCCGACATTGCCAATTATGTTGATGACCGTCCCTCTCAGAACTTTATGAAGAGCCTGATGCGAATGTACGCTGAAGATGACAAAGGTGTTGTATTCTATGAGACCGTTATCTCTCTCAAGTGGCAGGCGCACAGCGTCATCGAGTGCGTTCCTGTACCTTGGGAGCAGTTTGATGTTCTGCCCGGCTACTTCAAGGTGCGAGTCAGTAAAAAAGTCATCCCCCATTTCTTTCCAACGATTTTTCCAGGAATCTATTTTGATGAGCGAAGCAGAATGGTCGCAGCACAAAAAACTAATCGACTTCGCTTCTCGCCCTGGTGGTTTTCGGAGGATGATGGTTCCCAACCTACCGTACTTCATGGTTCAGTTTGACTACAAGGGAGAGAAGGGATATGGGCATGTTATCGAAGGTAGCGGCGAAACCATTGGAGACGAAGAGGGGCTGGACGAGGGCGAGAAAGGCGGTGGCGATTTTCCCAAGTGGGCGATTCCCACTCATCCGCAACGCTACCCGTCGTGCTAATTTCGTACAGATACTTTGCAGGGGAAATCATTGGGAACATACTGGAGCTAGAAGCAAGACGATGGCGACGACCTCGGCGAGTGGATTTCGGGAAGAACAAAGAGAGGGTGGCGAGATTTCAGACAGGCTACGAGCGGTTTGACTGGACTGGGTTATTAGAACGCCGGGTCGGAGTTATTGGGGGCCAACGTTGAACACGCTGCAGTAAACGTACTACTCTTCCACTCCACATGTACTATTTTATCTCTAGGCCGTTAAATCTGTTGAGACCTAGTTCCTTGGTCTCGCATCCGACGTATTGCCCAGCGACAAGATCAAATGTCCAGTGTCGTCTGCAGCCCCGCCGGTATTCGAGTTCCGTCGCACAGGCACACACGACTCAGCTTCGGCGCTCTTATCTGTATGGTTCGTCAGTTTCCGAACGTGCTCTAGCGCGACCATGATGCTTGCTTGGTTTAGTCCCCGCATCGTCGGAGCGTATGCTCCAGAAGTCTCTTGTGACACCCTCCGACGTCATCATCTACGACCTCGAGGACAGCGTCGCGCCCTCAGAAGAGGGTAAGATTGTTGCGAGGGAGCGGCTCGCAGAGTTCTTGACGGTAGGAAGTCCTCAATGCGTTCGACGGTGGTGGTGACCGACCGTTTTTGCAGAAAACGCCAGCAGATGAACTGCCCCATCCTTCGCGCATTGCTGTGCGTGTGAATAGCACCCACACCTCTTTCTTCGAGCGCGACATCGTCAGCATTGTAAGCCCGCCTTTGTCCCTAGAGATTCGGAACGAGAGTCGGATGTGTCCGCTCCCCTTAGCTCACCATTCCTTCCGTTCGGACTCTCGTACTGCCCAAAGTTCACTCCGTAGAGGATCTGGAAATGGTCACCGATGCGATGGAAGCGTTCGGTCGGTCTCAGGGAACCATCCATCTCGTTGCCAGTATCGAGAGCGCCCAAGCGCTTCACAACATTGGTGGAATTGCGGCCTGGAAGTCTGTATATGGGCCAGAGAAGGGCGGCGAGCTTCGGGCGTTACTGGTACGTTTCCCCTTCCCGTTTATACCCACCGTTCACATCTATTCATCTCCACTTAGTTCGCGGCAGAAGATTGTATGATACCCTCCTTTATTACTTTTATTTAGGGACGGCTGAACGCGTGCCTGCTAGATTGTGCGGACACGTCCGTCATTCGGACGGCTTCTCGCCAGGAGTTGCTCTACCCTCGGTCCCACCTATCTGTCGCCGCGAGGGCATTCGGCCTCGAGGCTATTGATATGGTTCGTTCCCACACCCTAGCTGCAAGGTCCTTCAGCCACTGATAAATGATATGCAGGTTTGCGTCAACTACAAGGACTTGGACTATTTGCGAGATGAATGCACCGATGGTCGGAGATTGGGTTTCAGCGGCAAGGTATTCGTCCTCCTTGTTCCCTACTTTTGCCTAGACGATACCATGGCTGAGTGCACCTGAAGCAAGCAATCCATCCATCACAAGTGGACATCATACAATCCACCTTTGTCCCAACTGAACAAGGTACAGGCAGTAACAATCTACTCGCTCAGAGATATTGGCTGACCTCCTACGAGAAATACTCCGCGCCGCAAAGATAGTACACCAAATGGCACAGGCTCATGCGGCACAGACAGGCGCAATCGGCCTTGACCTAAGCGACGATAAGGGTGGCAAGGAAATGATTGATGCCCCTATGTTAAAGCAGGTGCGATCCTCTTATGTTTATTCACCACTCGTTCAGCTAACTCTCGCGGCCTAGGCTGAAAAGACGATTCGTATGGCACGGGCTGTAGGCCTTCCAATACCGACGCTGCCTTGAAAATGGCTTGGCGATTCTTCGTATCTGACGTATCGCATGCGTGGGAGTGTGAAATACACGGTAGGCACTGGGACTTGTGTATATACCCAGATAGTGAACGATGATTTGCGGGTAGGCAAGCCCGGGACGACGTATACACATTATCATCAATCGACTCATGACATACCTCCTAGATACCGCATTGGCTGGACACCCGGAATGCAGTCTTGTTTGCTGTCGCGCACCATTACTCGTATCCTGTACCTTTAAAATATTATCATTATCCCGCAAGTTCTCACGGCATTTATACCTGGAAGACTCTGTGGCCAAGGGCACCACCCACATGCTCTTTCCCCGCCGCATCGTACATGGAATTATTCCGCGCCACTGCTGATGATTGGAGCGTGCCCTTTCTCTGGAAATGGTAGAGAAAGTCAATCGTAGAGACGGGATTGTGGACTTCGCTCTGCAAAATGCTTGCCGTGAGCTTTGTCGAGTATTTTGCTTCGCGTGAAGCTGTTTCGAGCAGAACTCGTTCTCTTACACTTGTAAATGACGTAGTCACTGGCACGCCTAATACACGTGATCGCCGGTGACCATGGTATACAGTACCCTCCTTGGACAGGAGAGGCTTAGATAAATCGACGAGGCTATCTCATGACTACGTGGCAAGAATTTCTGGTCGAACATGCGAAATTTCCGTTCCCCGATCCTGTTGAAAACGGGTCTGTCAGTGCAACCGACATATCCTACTGATTCCTACAAGGATGTTGGGGTGGTCGCTCCAAAGTGGAGAGCCAAATATGCCGTGCCAGATGGGACTCTAGTCCAAAAACTGTGTCGAACTCTCGACAACATCCTTGAGGACACTGTTTTGTCGTCCGACGGTTCCCAAGTCCATCTCCTATTGAACTTTGGGCGTCGTCTGCAATTCCATCCCATTGGCACGGACGAGATAGAGGACCCAACATGGTCTACGAATGGAAGTGAATGTCAGGTAAGAATCCCGGATTCTCATCCACAGCTGAGCAAGTCTGGCTGATTCTTGAGACAGAGTCGGATGATATTGAATGCAGGCTTTTTTCGAGCCGCAACCTTCTGTTTGGGAGCCTATGGTAGACACCGCTTTACGAACACCAGGGAACACGTCGAGCGAGGTCTCTCCAAGGTCGATTATCTTGGGATGATAGACGGTAAACGTATCGTTCTTGTTGAGCCAAAATCACCCTCAGTCATGAAGGCAGTGGGCGATTCGCTACCGACTCACGCATTCAAGTTGAACTGGGCTCCCGGTGAATCTCTAATATCAAAAGTTCTCCTAAATGTGAGGTACCATGAGTACATAGTCATTAGATGCAACGCTGATTTTGACAATTCATCCAAACTGACCAGGCTGCTTTGCATCTTGGTCTCAGGGAGATGGAATGGCTATTCCTAACGTGTCACAACTACTGGATCATTTGTCGTCTCGTCAGTGACGATGACAACCCCTTTCTCGCTTACTCGCATATTTGCAGTATCAAAGACTCCTCTGAACCGTTTCGGGCATTTCTTGGTGCCATTTTGTCAGTTCAAGAGGGCGCTTCCGTTCAGGCCAGCGAATCCAACCCCGCTATGGTGCTTGACATTATTCCGGAAGAAGTGGACAGTAGACCCTCATCCGAAGACGACACCGATCACGGTTCAGGAGAATATCAGGGTAGTTCAGCCACGAACATTCCATCAAGTGTCCCGATGACCCATTCTCGCGTGACCACCGGACGTGGGGCTGCGGAGTCCGAGTTAATGGTTCGTCCAATACCCCAGGCCTGTGGTCAGCTGGCTCACTCGTCTACTGTAAGTTTACTTTATCCTCCCCACACTATCCCGAGTCTTTCCAAGTATGGGTCCACCTTCATTCGCTGCCCAACAACACATTCGTTCTTCCACACTGCGGTGAGAACGGAAGCGGGAAACAACGCCTATGGTTGACCCATCACATAGGATCCGGATCAACCGGAAGTGTCTGGGAATGTCGCTTCGATGACAGTGATGATTTATTTGCGATCAAGGTCATTGAATTGCAGCGCACGTCTGATGTAAAGCGCCAACAACGGTTCTATAAAGAGTTTGGGGTTTACCTTAGCCTGGAGATTGCGTACCAATCTGGGCAACTACGCGACCGCATTACTCCGCACTGCTATGGTGCATTTGAGCGTGACGGGACCAAAGTCCTGATTCTTGGACTATGCGGCAACACCCTCAATGACTGGGATGAGCTCAATTTTTCGGAGCTGTGAGCACCAGCGGTTATAGTATCAAAAGTGATTGTTCCCAGATTGACAATATTTGTGCAGAAGACAGGTCTACGAGTTGGTACGGGACCTTCATCGAGTGGGAATAATCCACGCAGATCTTGAACCCCGGAACATTGCCCGTGTTCCAGGAGGTGGGTTCCATCTGATTGATTTTTCAGAAAGTGTGAGGCATACCTGTGTGGAAGTTTCGGTATGATATATGGTTGCTCGGTTCACTTCATACCTGATATTGAAATAGGGCAAATCGGACAAACCGTACAAGTGTCCTGAACTGCAAGGGATGCGGAAGCTCATTCGGAGACATCCTAATGTAACTTGAAGGACCAATCTCGGTCCATCTTCGCCATACATCGATCCACACTATGGCACGCCAACGCCACTGCCAATGCTACCAAGTCTCTGAAGTCGGGCCGCTGTCAACAACTAGTTCACTCCGGTAGACTTTAGATACCCTTCTTTGAATATTACTCGGGTGTATAAGGTCAACTTGTCAATCATCGGCTCACTGCTGTTCTCGTTTCCCTCTCCTTGAGCCGATTCCCGACTGCGCCGAATCCACACGCACCTGATCGCCCATATGTCCTTGCCTCTTTACGTCGAAATACTCGGTAGATTTGTATTGTGTGTGTAGTCACAGAACAACGGTAATCGGGTGCGTTTGTCGTATTTCGTCGCAGATCTTGCCACCTCCGACAATCATGACGACATGGCGAGAATTTCTGCTCCAACACGCGAATTTTCCGTTTTCTGATATGGTTGAAGGCGAGTCTATTGGTACAGTCACCCTACTCGGACGTCGGGAGGATCGCTCCAAGTGGAGAGCCGTTGTGCCAGATAAGACCCTTCTTCGGAAACTTTGCCAGACACTCGATGGCATCCTTGGGGACACAATTATGTCTGATAATTCCCAAGTCCGTCTGGTTTAGGACTAATGTGCAATTCCCATCCGGTGACACGCAAGAGGAGGTACGGTATTCAGAATAGTCTGAGAATACAAGTGAAAATCGGGTACAAATTCCGGGTTCTCTTTCACGGCTGAGCACTACTAGTTGACTTTTGGGGCAGAGTCGACGTTTGTTAGAAGATAGTCCGAGTCGTTTCCATCTTCTGCATACCTGTGTGGAAATCCTGATGTGATATATGGTTGCTCCCTTCACCTAATGCAAATTGGATGAACGTCACAAGTGTTCTGAACTGCAAGCGACACTGGCATGGGGTGTTTCGAAGCTCCCTCAGACACATCCTAACCTAAGGACCAATCCCAGTCCATACTCGCCGTTGTACACCGATCGACAATACGCTGATGGCGCGGTTGGCAAGCCCGGGACGACGTCCACGCAACATTACATGTTGACTCGGACGCGGTCGACTCACAGTCTTGTTTGTTGTCACACTCGTTGCCTGTATCCTGTACCTCTTGAATACTACTGTTATCCTGCAAGTTCTCAGGACAGCTTTCATACCCGGAAGACTCTGCGACAGAACGATATTTTCCCAGGACGACGGAGACGTCGCGGCGGGTATCGTCATTGCTCATTACTAGCATGGATGAGGAAGCCCGGATGCATTACGGATGTCATCGTCAGTGTCATCTTCTACTGACAAAAAACTGACTAGCAGTCTTGACTACTTGTCCGAACGACTGCGTCATAACCAGGGATTTACCGATCCACCTTGGCAGCTTGTCGCAGATCTTTTCCGACTGGTAACGCACGTCGACAAGGACGAGCATCGACCAGTCGTCCTTGTGGCGAATGGCCCGACCTGGTAGTGGCGTAAGCCACGGCTGGCACTGCGGCGATCAATCCCCGCCTTAAAGTACCTACCGATACTCTGGTTCACCGAATTCATACACATGTTCTCGTACAGCTCTTTCCCTGCCGCACCGTAAATGGAATTCTTCGGCGCCACTGCCCCTGCAACCCGGTCTGCGTGTTTAAGCCGCTCTTGAAGCTCCGCAGATCCCAAGTTGGGGAAGGGCAGGCCGACCACCATGACCATGCGGGCGAGTTGGTCAGAAAAATTCAGTCCCTCGGATAATTTCGCCCCCACGACGGCAAGGAGGAGCGCGCCCTTTCCCTGAAAAGAGTAAGGAAATCAATAGTAGAGAGGACGAAGCCACATCACAAGAGACCCACGCTGCTTCGGATTTCCTCCGCATACTGAGATAGTAATTCGTGGACGTCAGCTGATGACTCCGCAAACACCTGCATCACGATCTAAACCCAGCTACGCCCGATGGATAAAGTGGGTACCTTTTTCTTTTTGAGTATGGAAGCCATGATTCCTTTCTCCTCCCATAGACTCTTCACCTTTTCGAGAACTCTGAAGGAAGGAAGGAAGACCACCATCCCATCGGGGACGATCCTGGAAAAGTTGGCCACTATTTGACCAAGTTCGAACAACTAAGGGCTATGTGAACACTGGATGTAACACTCGTATGAAGGCGGGGGTTACCAGGTCCGCGTTCTCCATGTTTGAGTGTTTGAAATTGAGCTCGCCTCCTCGGGGTCCACGAGGAATGACTAGTGTTCGCAAATTGGACTCAGGTGTGATGTGGTTGCAAGAAAATAGAGATATCTTCTCTGCTGGCAAGTGCGCAAATAACTGAGCGGTCAAATCCGACATCTGTTGGAAATTAGATACAATCCGTTCGAAGGAGAACAGTATTCAGATCTTACGGGCGACATTGTCCCACCCGCTAGGATGACAGAACGTGCAGCATCTACAACCGCGCGAAATTGCGGTGCAGGGTTCAAAGACTGGTATTTGATTTGGATCTCGTGTGTGCCCCGGTCGTGCGGAGGAGGCTTTTGAGTGAAAATTATGCGCCCGTCTATCAAGGTTTAGGTAACCCCCTAGACGTTCTGATGGACAGACACACCGTCGGTGGCTGCCGCTAGAGCAGCAATAAACTCTTGGACCGCGTACAACGGTGGCGTTCCCGGTCCGGTGTAGTCCACGAGGCCTACTGCCGTTCAGCCCATCTGATGCAGCCGGGACCGTTCCCCCTGACCTTTCTGCTCTGCCTTCAGTTTTGCCTTCATCGTGTATGTTGTAATCTTTCTGGCTAGCTATAAATTCGATGAGTGCATCCGAGAAATCAGTGAAGAAACCGCGCCATGCCTTGCTCTTGCGGAGATAGTTTTGAATCTCGAGAAAGTTGATTTCTTCAATCTTTCCACCTAGTTTAGAGAGCAGGCCATCGACAGTCATCACTTCTGTTGCGCCCTGTTGCTGATTCGAGAAGAGACCCCTCAAAGTGTGAAGAAGGCGGTACAAGCGCTTTAGATGAAGTACATGTTTCGATGTCAACCTATTCTTGAATCGTGAGATGTACGCTGTAAGTTGCTCCAAGCAAAGTTCCAGGGTACGCAGCGGGAGCGTGACAGTGGATAACGACAGCAAAGACGATACGAGATCTTGTTGAGTCATGAAATTTTGTGAGAGATCGCGCACTTTGTTCTGCGAAACGCTTACTGTGAGCTTCGTCGACGACCACAATTTGGTTGGTCAAGTCAATGCCAAGCGCATCTCGGGCGTCACGATGAAGCAGGAGGTTGTAAGGCAAGGTGACTACCTGACGAACTTTCCGTCTCGTCATTTATGCCCCGCAGGTGAAAGAAAATGACGCACTTCTGCTTGCGAAATAGCTTCACGCGAAGCAAAATACGGACAAGTCCGAGATGCATGTCCAGATATGATCAACTCTTCAATATCTTTTGGAGATGCCTTCGGGGTGATTAGTCAGGCAAACCCGAGATAAGAAATATGCGAACAAGTATTTGGTCACGGAACTCGTGTAGACGGTTGTCGTCCACATCATCTGGCCTTGGTAGGTATGGGCATCGCCTATCACCTCCAGCTACAGAACTAACCTTCGTTACCCACGACAGGGAGGAGGAACTTCAAAGATATACCCCGCAAAAGCTCACGGCAACGCTCATCGAGATCTCCACCTTTGGCCTTGAGTTCCTCGTTCAAACAAAGCTGTCTCCGAGATCCAAGGCTAACAAAGCGGGTCTCAGGAAGCCCATTAGAAGAGTCTGCCTCAGACCCTACAGGCTCGTACTTCCGTTTTCTTGCTTCATCCTTCATCGGTATTTGTGTTGAAGGATGACTCGGTGGTGATGAGTCCAGATTACGACAGGATTCGCGCCGAAGTTTTCTTAGCTCGGGTACAACTTGAGACAACTGAGAGTGGGTACGTGAAGCATAAAATATTTTAGTACATGATGGTCGATCGTTATGTGAGTCAACCCCTGGGTAACCGGATTTTCTCCTGAGATACGGTCATTGGAATGGTTCAGAAATCGGATGCGGTCCTCTCACCAAGTTTCGTGAAGTACACTTCCATCTGACTCCTCACTATCGTCAGGAAGGAATTGGTCTTCGTCATCAGAAGCCGATTGTTCGTCGCTGAGTTTCTTGTAGACGGCTTAAATACCTTTACGCATCACACGAGGAAATCCACACACCTGTTTCTTAACATTTCGCGCGAATAATTTTCTTCGTTGAGCATCTTCGCGCTTCCGTGCTGCAGCTAGACGTTCCTCGTACTCCTGCTCGTCGGCCTCTAGTTCTCGGCGAAGCCGATCACGAGTCTGAGAGACGACCCATTCCGGACCTGAACGCGCTCATGAAGACTAACGATAACACCAGCCAGATTGTGACACCAACCATCTCCACCCGTCAAAGCATCGAGCTGCCCTTTGCGAGCGCGGTACTTGTCATCATCCAGCCAGGACAGAGTGGCAGAGAGCAAGCTCAGGGTTTTCCCCTAAAGATCGGATTAGCTACATCCCCGTAGTAGAGGTGGCTGCGAGCTAACTGTTCCAGTCGGACTCTCGGCAATAGCGATTTGACGCGCCTCAATGGCAGAGTAGAGGTGACGCATTAGATCAACCTGGATTGAATATGGTGTATCAAAGGGAAATGCTGGAAACGAGTCAGGGGTTGGAAGGATTAGTGAGTCTTGCGTGCCAGTGGCCATGCCGAAAGGATTCAGTCGACTCAGGCTCAGGAAGCCGTTATGTCGCGCTATGTCACACCACGTGCTCGTGTTTCGACAAACTGTCGTGCCTTCGAGTCATTTCAACTCTGAGAAGTATGGCTTCCGACCCGAGTGCTCCTACTCTTTCAGACCAGTTGTCGGAACAATTTGTATCTACCCAAGGGTGCACCGGTCTCTTCATAGAACAGTGTGCGTCTACACGGATCCTCTGATACAACAGATATTCACACGACTTTCCTCAGGCGTTGAGATCTGTAAGACTTGCAATGTCACACCAATTGATCTCTACTACACATGGGAGTCCCTCGTTCTCGCCCCAAATGCGGTTGGGAACCGGATCATAACCACGGAGACCCCTTCTGCTCTCAAAACCGTCATTCAGTCAAAGCTCAGGAGAGCTGCTGAAGTTCGAGAGTTCAAAATTGAACAGAACCCACGAAAAGCGAGAGGTGCCCCCCCTGCCAACATGCTTGGTCTTGGATCTCGGATGAACATGAAGTATTCCGTCGGTCTTGTGGAGACGACTCCATCCCAGCAACCGCAACTCGCTAATCCTCGATTTATTGGCAAGGTGGGAACAAGTCAGGTCACGTTCGAGAACCATGACATAGAAGGGTCCTCTCAAGATAGGCGAAATTGTATGTTCCGAAGCGTGTCGTGGGTCGGATAACTACTTCTCAACGGCCATAATCAGACAAATATATGTATGAGAAGATATCAGAGCGAAGTGGGGGTGAGTAAGTTCTTAGGGTTACCCAAGTGTTCAATAAAACTGACGTCGTCGGTAGTTCTGGACGAGCGTATAGACGCAATCGCGGACCTTATTTCCCAACATTACGGTTTAAGCGATCTCGCAGACCCCTCTGCATCGAGCGATGTGAGTCACGTTTCGCAGTTTCGTGGAGTGACTAAGCTCTCATAGGAAGCGGTTGTTGTCGTTGGTCGTATCACTGTTGACGCAGAGGCCTCTTCGGGCTCCGGGAAGCTTAACGAGACAAGCCTCTGCATCGAATCATCGCGGATGATGGGATCTGGCGTCCGGGTACCATTGAGATTTGCGCCAAACTTCAAGGTACGAGGAGGCCCAAAAGGACAAGCCAATGTCAGCCTGTTCCCCGGAGCTATTGTCGCTCTCAGAGGGAAGAATGGAGGTGGAGGTTGGTTCTCTGTGAACGAAGTCTTGTCGGTTAGCCTCTTTATAAGGTCCATTCGTGTTGATGTCTCATATATTTTCAGTTGCCTTGCCTGTCCCCGCCTACCCCATCTACTTCGAATGACCAAGGGTTGAAGCAAGAGCCCCGAGAAACGTCGTTCTCGATGGCAATAGCTTGTGGCCCTTTCACACAGGACTCGGATCTCCAATACAAACCATGGTCATCGCTGTTTAAGAGTTTGCTGTCACTGAGACCGGGAGTGGTCCTCTTGGTTAGATCTACCCGCTGCCGCAAGCACGCTTTGTTGACCCTGGGCTTAGATTGGGCCATTCGTGGACTCGAACAACGAAAAGATCAAGACTGGCGATACGGACCAAGCACCGAGCGAACTTTTTTACAACCAGTTCACAGAAAAGTTGCACGAATTTCTGGAAACGTCCCCTAATAGCTTGATTCTGATCGTCCCCAGCGTGCGAGATGTGATCAGCAATCATTGCGTTTACCCGCAGTCACCGCTTGGTTTTGCTGATCTTTCTGTCGATCCCGTGAGTCGTCCTGATAAATATCGATCTTAGCTTCATTTTTGATACATCTCAATCTTAGCGAATTAAACTCCTCCCAAATCCCTGTCGCTTCTCCCTCAATGGTGTTTCATTTGCTGTAACCAGCGTAGATGTGCTATTCCACCTACGAAAGGAGCAGCTCGTCATGCGGGCCGAAGAAGTAGAGTCGCTAGAAGTGGACGGCCAACTGCCGGCCACAGATACGATGGCGAGCTTGTCTCGTCTTATGTTACAGCAAAGATGGTCCGTGTATTCCCATTCTTACTTACCCGACGTCGGCTTACGACTGCCCTGTTGACCTGTAGCTTCTATCCGTTGTTCCCGTCACCTCTAGAGCTTTCTCACGAAGTTAACCTTGATATCTCTCATTTCGAACACCTCGCATTGTGCCACGAAGACAGGACATACGCACCGGACGTGCTGATCGTTCCCAGTCGGTTGAAACACTTTTCAAAGGTGCGTCCAGGACGTATTCCAAATGGCTAGTGCTATATCAATTTACTTCTCAAGGTCGTGGATCACACCGTCGCCGTAAACCCATCCTTTGTCTATAAAAGTGTTTCAGCAAATCTGATGTTCGGGGGACAAGGAGAGGGACCCATTTCGTCTCGTATTAAAGTTGATGTAGGGAGAATCTTGGAATGAATGACAATGTGAATTATGCAAGGAATTATGGGCATGAGCATGAACAGCCGCATCCGGCTCGTTTCCTGGCGTTTGACCCGAACTAGTAGTACGTACATCGTGACACTCAGGCTTCCATCCCACCATCCGGTGGCGTTCACTCAAGTCCAACCTATCTCTATCTTATACGAAATCTCGTAAATGGGTGCTAGTCAGTCTACAGGTTCACATCCACATCCCCCTGCACGCGCTCTGCATGTTCTGCGCGTGACACCATCGTCACCTGCCTCACAGGCGAACATCGAAGCTTTTTTCGACTTCGTTGTTGGTCTTGAAGGAGACACCCACTCTTCGAGAAAGTCCTTAGATGCCGCCGAGCTCGAGGCAATTGTGGAGAAAAACGAAGGGAAGAGCCTGAGCTTGCTCGTTTGGAACAGCAAGTCACAGACAACCAGAGGTTCGGTGACCCAACTCGTTGAGCAGGCGTTATAGTCCCTCTGACTTCCAGCTCAGTTGTTAAAATCACTCCATCGCGAACGTGGTCACAGCAGAGTCTTTCTGCGCACGCCGCTAAGGATGCGGGGCCCGGCACCCAGCCCTCCCTGCTTGGGTTGAGCATGCGCATCTGCGAACCTGAGTTTACTCTTGAGAATGTCTGGCACGTTCTAGACGTATTGGAGGGAAGCCCAGCAGAAAGTGCAGGGCTTGTTCCCTACGGTGATTGGATAATAGGGTGGTCAGGGGGCGTGCTAGGCGCGGAAGGTGACTTTTATGATGTTGTGGAGGCGGTACGTCCTCGCTCGTGATGCTACCGGTTCATCCAACTCATCAACTACCTCGAAAGCATATCGACAAGCCGCTTCGGGTTTATGTTTATTCGTACGATTTTGAGTGAGTCTTTTACTTTGAAGTCGTTTTCGCCGCCTCACAGCAGTCCAGTACCATCAGGGAAGTCGTCTTGGTCCCAAACCGACAGTGGGGCGGTGAGGGCTTGCTCGGTTGTGTGTTCGGGTAGGTCTCGCGTTCGAACAAAGTTCCACCATAGGTCTCACTTGCTACACAGCTTTGGCCTACTGCATCGGATCCCTCCAATACCCGATGATCGCCAACCTGGGACACTCCCTTCGGAATTGCAGGATTCCTCCGGATTTGAAGAGCAGACGTTATATGTCCCAGCAGATGCCACGGAGGACCAGCTTTACCTTGAATTCAACACAGACGCCCATGATCAACAACACCAGCCCGTTTTCTCCCCACCTCATCCCCATGACTATAGCCATAGTTATTCCAACCGTAGTGCCACCCTTGATCGTCAATTGCCGTCGTCAACGATCCCGGAGGAGTACGAAGAAACGGAGAGCAACCTGTACTCTTCTCGCTCGTCTCAGGACAGTGACCATAATCGTCATTATCACGACCACGGTCACGACCATAGTCACCATAATCGCCACATCAGGGCGGCGCCCGCGTCAACCCTCAGTTCGTCCTTGGCTCCGGACGCGAATTCCAATGGTGATTCGAGATCATGATCTACCGCATGTTTCTCACCGACGTGTTTAACCGGTTAAAGGTCTCCCACGCAGTGGCATTCGCTCTCCTTCGCTCCTGAATGGTTCGGCTATCGGAGGAGGCCAGACTTTGCATAGGACACACCTCAACGGCTCGCGCAGGCAACGAAGGTGCAAGCAGACAAACCAGCGTGGCGGATACGGAGAGTACTGAGGGATATTCAGAGCAGGAGAGCCTGACCAGCGTAGAATAGAACCACCCGTTTCCCATCCTGTCTTATCCTGTCTCCGCTGAATGTTCTTCTAGATGTGCAGACAAGGCAGCTCCAGCTTTAGTTATATTCTTTCGCTCCCGCATAAGCGATATGTGGGCTAGCTCCATGTCATAAAGAAGCTGTGGCGAGCGTGGCGCGTGTAGATACGGAGGGGATCATGGGTCTCACACCTGATCCCACTTGATGAATGAATGGTGTTGCACTAGCTCGGGTGTACACTAAATCAAATGTGCCGTTATCCATCATGGTCATGGTGAGACACCATCGTTAGCAGCCTTCGCGTACAATTTACTTAACTTATTGGCGCATCTTCGTACGCCGTGCGGAACTTTTGGAAACGCAAACCAGTACCAGAGGGCTACACATAATTGCAACATCTATCAACCATACTGCTACAATAGTTCTGTATGAGTTGCGCTCTGTCTGACGTACTGGTACTGATATTCTACAACGATGTGAAATAGTTGTCTTATGATTACTCTCCTCCCTAGACTCTTCACCGTTCCGAGAACTCTGAAGGAAGCAAGCAAGATCCCAATCCCGAAAAGGTTGGCCACTATTTGACCAAGGTAGAGGGACAGGTCCGCATTCTCCACAATTGAATTGAGCTCGCCGCCTCGAGGTCCGCGAGGAATGACTAGTGTCCGCAAGTTGGCTCGGGTGTGACGTGGTTGCGAGATATCTTCTCCGCTGACAATTGCGGAAATAGCTTTTAAATCTGACATCGGTTGCTTGATCTGTTGGAAATGAGTCGTAACCCTTTTCCTCGAGGGAGAACAGTAGTACATATGATACTGTGCAATAATCACGGTAGTCAGGGAATACTCAGGCTGGAGGTGCAGATATGCGCTGCGAGTAGAAAGAGAAAAGGGTCAACCGAGAAGACGTAGGCAGGTAAAGAGATAGATCGGCGATAAGGTACGCAATGATACAACGCAGACGGGAACAAGTTCAAGACGATTACGAGAGAAAGAACACGCGATAAGGAGGGAAACGAGAACAGCAGTGAGCCGATGATTAACAAGGAAGTAGTCAAAGAAGTTCTAAAAAGTGTACCGGAGTGAACTAGTTGTTGACAGCGGCTGGACTTGAGAGACTTGGTAGCATCGGCGTTAGCACGTCCATGGTGTTGATTGCTGTACGGCGAGTATGGTTCGAGATCGGTCCTTACACTAGTATGAAGGAGCTTCAAAACACCCCGCATTGCTTGCAGTTCAGAACATTTGTATTGTTTGTTCAATTTGCCCTATTCCAAGTCATCAGGTATTAAGTGAAACAAGCAACCATATATCGTACCGAGATTTCCACGCAGGTGTGTCTTACACTTTCCGAAAAATCGATCAGACGAAACCCACCTCCTGGAACACGGGCAATGTTCCAGGGTTCAAGATCTCCATGGACTATTCCCATTCGATGAAGGTCCCATACCAACCCATAGACCTGTGTTCTGCACGAATATTGTCAATCTGGGAACAATCACTCTGATACTATAACCGCTGACGCTTACTGCTCTGAAAAATTGGGCTCATCCCAGCTTTTGAGGGTATCACCGCATAGTCCAAGAATCAGGACGTCAGTCCTACCACCCTCAAATGCACCATAGCAGTGCGGAGTAATGCAGTTGCGTAGTTGCCCAGATTGGTACGCAATCTCCAGGACTGAGGTAAACCTCAAACTCGTTATAGGAACCGCTGTTGGCGCTCTACATCAGACCTGCGCTGCAATTCGATGACCTTGATCGCAAACAAATCGTCACTGTTATCGAAGCGACATTCCCAGACACTTCCAGTTGACCCAGATCCTATGTGACGGGTCAACCATAGGCGTCGATTCCCAGTTTCCGTTCTCGGCACAGTGTGGAAGAACGAATGTGATGTTAGGGCAGCGAATGAGACGTACCCATACTTGGAAAGATTTGGGAATAGTGTGGCGCCGGATGAAGTAAACTGGGAAGGTAGACGAGTGAGACTGGTTGACTGGAGATGACCAGGTATTGGACGAACTATTAAGTCGAACTCTGCAGCATCACCTCTTGAACCGTCATCGATGTCGTCTTCACCTTCACCTTTTTCCAGAATGGGGTTGAATTCGCTGGCCTGAACGGGAGCGCCATCTAGAACAGACAAAATGGCACCAAGAAATGCCCGAAATGGTTCAGAGGAGTCTTTGATACTGCAAATGGGCGAGAAAGGCAGGAAAGGGGTTGTCATCATTGCTGACGAGGCGACAAACGACCCAGTAGTTGTGGCACGTAAGGAATAACCATTCCATCTCCCTCAGACCCAGATGCAAAGCGGCCTATACAGTTAGATGAATTGTCAAAACCGGTGTTGTATCTAATGCTTGTGTACTCACCTTCAGGAGAATGTTTGATACTAGAGATTGAGTGGGATACCAGTCCAACTTGAGTGCATCCGTCGGTAGCGAATCGCCCACTGCCTTCATGGCTGAGGGCGATTTCGCCTCAATAAGGACGGCACGTTTATTGTCTACCATCCCAAGATGATCGACCTTGGAGAGACCTCGCTCGGCGTACTCCTCGATGGTGTAAAATTCGTATTCACCATACGTGCCCAAACAGTCAGTTACAGCTGCAAAACAGCCATGGCTTAACAAATATTGACTCTGTCTCAAGAGTCAGCCAGTGCTCAGCGCTCGGCCGTGACAGAAAACCCCGGAATTCGTACCCGAGCTTCACTGTCATTCACAGACCTGTCGATTCTGTATATCTTTCGCGCCAATAGTATGGAATTCTACATGACGCCCAAACTCCTGTAGGAGATCATTTCGAAAACCATCCGGCAAAACAGTGTCCTCAAGAATGTTGTCGAGAGCTCCACAAAGTTTCTGAACTAGAGTTTCGTCTGGCACAGCGTATTTGGCTCTCCACTTTGGAGCGACGTTCCCAACGTCTATGGGGGATATGTTGGTTGTACCAACAGATCTGTTTTCAACGGGATCAGGGAACGGGAATTTCGCATGTTCGACCAGAAATTCTCGCCACGTAGTAGTAGTAATGAGGGTGGAGTGACGAGCCGTACACGCCGTACGTCAAATTTGAAGCCTTTTACTCAAGGGGCCCCCTGTTTTGGACTTCGCTGTAATCGCAAACTTGAAAATCTTTCCCCGAGTAAGCAGTTTGAGCCCGGTCCAGAGCGGACCGGCCCGTGAGAATGATGCGAAAAGTACCTCATTATTAAAACCTTACAATACAGTAAAACATAAATAAATGAATTAACTTGGCCAGCCCCGCAACTCTGACATGGACGAAACAGAATCCCGTATCCTTCATCAGACACCCCACCGAGTCCCTCGAATTCGCACCGTTTCAGTCCCCTCGCAGCCTACTCCTCGTGCCAATGGCTTCTTGAAAGCCTAACCGCCGTCCCCTGTCGCCTGTCGGGCCGCTTCTAGTACCCACTGACACATAGTACTGCTCTCGATGGGCAAACCTGTCTGCGTCTCACTGACCAATCTCCCCAGTGACTCCTACCCAGAGATACTAATGCCCGTTCCTCTGCGGCACCGCGCATTACAGCCGAGCCCGGACACCTGGATACGCACACCCTCCCCCTTCGTCCTCGCGTGCCATCTCTCCTTCAGTCACCCGTGACTGGTGTCTTTCCGCGCGGGTACCACAATTACTCGAGCTTTGGCGCCATCATGGAAGCTGAGAAGGAGACACCGTTGCAGGAGCAGGGACTTGGCCGTCGGTGGTTGCGTTGGATGCACAAGAATGGGTTGAAGCACTGGGTTGTACCGTGCACGTTACTCGCGTCGGCTGTAGTGCGCTGGTGCATAGGCCTGGGTTCATATTCAGGTAAGTTTACAATATGCCTGTGAGGATCCCTTCACCTTCTCGCTTCTAAGGCCAGGGAACCCCTCCTATATTCGGTAGACTATGAGGCCCAGCGGCATTGGATGGAACTCACCAACCACCTGCCAACGCGCCAGTGGTACACATATGACCTGCAATATTGGGGTTTAGATTACCCACCTCTGACCGCTTATCATTCTTGGCTCTGTGGGAAAATGTGCGCTGCCTGCATGTTGCGTTCGGCCCTTCTCCTCACTATTGAATAGCGGTTCGTGGATCGACCCGAAGTGGTTCGCACTGGACACCTCACGAGGCATTGAGACCCCTACGAGCAAGCTTTTCATGCGTAGTACCGTCATTCTTTCGGACTATGCGATCTACCTTCCGGCTGCGTGGCTATTCACGCGCGTCTGGCACTGCTGGCCGCTCACGACGGACACAGGTATTCTTCTCTACACCCTTCATGACAGAAATATTGACAAATGTGAAAAAGAATGCAGCGCTCCTCACACTCCTTTTTCAACCTGCCCTTCTCTTGATCGACTTTGGGCATTTCCAGTATAACTCTGTCATGCTGGGTACGTCCCGTGGGGAGTTGAGAGGAAGAGGAGGATGCTGACGAGAAACTAGGCTTCACCCTCCTTGCCGCGACTAGTTTCATCAAAGGAAGAGATCTCTTAGGAGCCTTTCTCTTTACTCTTAGCTTAGGCTTCAAGCAAATGTCCTTGTATTATGCGCCGGCCATTGGCTCGTACCTTATCGGGAAGTGTCTATATCTGGGCCCAAGAGACGGGTAAGGCTATTTCCGCATCTTACACTCCTTAATCTCACCTGGCAATCAGGGCACGTCTTTTCGTTCGCCTTGCAGTTGTCACTGCAGGTACATTCATTACTACTTTTCCTTCCGTTTCTACCTCCCTTTTCCCCAATCTCCGGAGTCCTGGATCCCATCACCCGTATATTTCCATTCAATAGAGGCATCTTCGAAGACAAAGTGGCTAACTTTTGGTGCGCCACAAATGTGGTAGTGAAGTGGAAAGCCTGGGCTTCGCAGAGTGCGCTCATGCGGCTGTCCACCCTGTTCACCTTTATCGGGTTTCTTGGTGCAGCTATCGCCCCTATACGCGCGTGGCTGAGACTAAAAAACCAGGACAGAACGGGGAATAGTACCGTCGGTGATGCAGACAGTCCTGCTACTCGCACTACTAAACAGTTCGATGTCTTTCTTCTTGTTCTCCTTTCAAGTCCACGAGAAGACAATTCTACTTCCCCTTGCTTCCCTTGACGCTACTTCTGTCCATCGCCCCCCATGACTCTACTACATTTAAGTTAGGCGTGCTGGCCAATAACGTCGGTGTGTTTAGGTTCGTATCCACATACTCGGAAGTTGGGGGTTATCTTGGTGCTTAATACTTCGTTGTAGTATGTGGCCTCTCCTGCAAAAGGATGGACTAGCAACCCAGTATATCGCCTTGACTCTACTTTGGAACCGATTGATCGGATACGACCCGTTTGTTGCCCTGAGCCATGCAACATATCTGGATATATTGACATGGGTGCGACCGTTCTACAATCATTGATGTCTTGAATTTCTTAAACCTCCCGGGCTAGGTGGTTTACCTGGGCTGTGCCCTGCTTCACTTGATGGAGATCGTATTCCGTCCACCAGCACGATATCCCGACTTGTTCCCCGTCCTTAACGTGCTTCTCAGCATGCCTATCTTCTTCTTCACGTGGCTATGGAGCATCAAGTCCATCATCGAGGCCCGTTGGACTGCCGGTGGACTCAGCGTCGGAGGGCCCAAGGATAAGAAAGCGAACCCAGCGTTTCCCACCGAGAGCCCGGGCGGGGTCAGCACTGCTCTTGCGCCTATGGAAGGGGTGCGGAACAGGCGCGAAGGTGGATTGAGGGTGCAGAGTCTTGGATATACAACGGGAAAACGGCAGACGTACTCGAGAGCGACGAGTGTTGTCGATTGAAGAAATATAATCTATCATAGTTGTCGGCAGTTCCCGGAACCGGATCGGAAGCATTGCCAACCGGTCGTGACGGCATTCCCAAGCCGTCCTTCCCTCCTTGAGTTCGTCCTCCAACATGTTGTCCACAGTCACACACGCACCTCGCCGCCGCATCGTGTCCGCATTGGCCCCTTTACGTTCTTTATCAATAGAAACGACACAGACATCGTCGACTGATGTACTACAGCCACCACCACCTCCACCGAAGCACCCCTCCGCGAAGCAACGCACACGACTATCCCCTTCGCCCCGTCCTTCCATCCCTCACCGACATCAGGCCCTCCCCCATCTACCCGCGACCTTTGGCCAGAATCAACTTTTGTCGGTGTCGAACTCAACGCGCGCACTGCTCGAGAACATAGTATCGGATTTCGACGCTCCGATCCGATATGCGTTTGCGTACGGCTCGGGGGTATTCGAGCAGGATGGGTACCAGACCGAGAAGGGTGCACCTCCGATGCTTGATTTTATGTTCGCAGTGACACACCCTGCTCATTTCCACTCGATTAACATGGCGCAGCACCCGTCTCACTATGCCATGTATGCGAGGACATTTGGCTCGTCTTTCGTGACTAGCGTCGAGGAGTTTGGTCCTGGGGTGTGGTTCAATGCTTTTGTGAAAGCAAAGGGCAGGGTGGGTCGAATTCGTTTGTTCATCGGATTAGACTAAGTTGGTTGTACTACATAGACCATCAAATACGGCGTTACGTCGGTGGACAACCTCTGTTCCGACTTGCTCAATTGGAACACGCTTTATCTTGCCGGACGTATGCATAAACCGTTAAGAATCATCAAGGATGACGCCCGGGTGCGCTTAACGCAGCAGGTCAATTTGACTTCGGCGGTGCGCGCGGCGCTGTTAACACTACCAGCGGAGTTTAGCGAAACGCAGCTGTTTGAGACCATCACAGGGATTTCGTATAGCGGTGATCCTCGGATGGTCCTTCCAGGTGAGAACCGCGGCAAGGTCGGGAACATTGTGCGCAAGCAAAGACCGCAGTTTCGTGAGCTTTACTTCCGCCTCGTCACTGGTCTGCCGGGTGTGCATTGGCCGGGAGAATCGAGCACGCTCCAACAAGATACGAGTCCGATAGCGCGGGTCGCTCACCTGAAGAAACTTCCTCCGGTCCTGTTGAGAAGGGTTCGGGGGAGCTATGCTAGTGATACATCGATTCCGACTATCGAAGCCGATGAAGGAGCGTACTGGCAGCGCATCGCGGGAGACGAACAGCTGCCAGTTGTTCTTCGCAGACGTGAGTAAAAGAAAGAAAAGGAAGTGGATTAAGATCTAACGGTTTGGCTACAGAGATGAGGGGAATCGTGGGATATCCAGCGACAGTACAGACATTGAAAGGTATTATCAGTGGGGGACCTATAACTACAGTACGATATAGTTTGGATAAGTTGGCCAAGTGGTGGAAAAGTTAAACCCGGATTAGTAATACCATTCCACGCCTCGGTTAAACCGTTTGATGTGCTGTCATCTGTTTGCCTCTCAACTCAACTCAACGTTCTTTCGTTTCATTAACTTCCTTTTCCCACCGATCGGCTCAATTTCTTGTCATTATCTTCTTTCTGTATTTCTCCTATCGCGTTTCACGCGACCGTCTGTCCTTCTATGTCGGAACAAGATGACGTTGTGGTTGCCACTCCCGTTGACGCCAGTTCTTCTCGAACGGTGGCGATAATCAAGCCGCATGCGTTGGACCACCGCTTCGAGATTGAACATAGAATTACTGAGGCCAAGTTCGAGGTACGACAGCCCCGGCCCGCGGATCGAACTGGTATAAACCTTGGTCGCCACAGATTGTGAAAGAGAGACAGATGGAATTCGATGTGGAGACCGATCCCGAGACCCTCTTCGACTTGTTTGGGGAAGACGCTCGTTCGTTTGCTGAGTAAGGATCTTCGTTGCACAAGAATGGCTATATTTCATTTCATGTTGTCTTTGCAGCGGACCAGTTTGGGTATATGTACTCGAACGTCGTCGTGCGATCGAAGTGTGGAATACGGTCATGGGCGACGCTGATCCCCAAATTGCTCGCGAGCAGTCGCCATCGTCACTTCGTGCCCTTTACGGTATCACCAGAGACCAAAACGCGGTCATGGGCTCCCCAGACGTCGAAATCGCTGAGATTCAGATCGCGTCTCTCTTTGTGTCCTCGCCCCCTTTCCCCACTTCGGACCTCCCACCTGTCGACTACTCGGACTCTCTCCGTTCCGTCCCGTCCACCCTTCCCGGCCTCTCTTCGTCCTCTCTCTCTACACGCCGCGTTCCGACCAGCACCAGCGGTCACTCGGCTGCTGGCAGCTCTGCGACCAACGGCACCTCACAGCGCACCCCCTTCAAGGCCCGCGAGATCCCTTTCTCCCACGTCTCCCCGACCATCGTACCACGCACCACCCGCGCCGCCGATCTGCGTGCAGGCGTGACCCCTCCCAAGCTCGAGCGCAACCACGCGCCCCGCACCCCGCCCTCCAAGGCGGCCCTTCAGAAGATGTTCGCCGACGTACCCGGGCACAAGCGCACGGGAAGCATCGCCGTTCCCTCGACGGCCCCCCCGGTAGTAGCCCCTCGTATGACGCGCGCTGCGTCGCTGCGCATCTCGGGTGCGCCGCCGCCGCGGCCCGTCCGTCCAAGGCCGATCATCACGCTCGCGCAGGCAAAGGCTAAAGCCGAGGAGGAAGCGAGAGCCGCCGCGGCGCTGAAGGAGGCGCAGGCGATCACGTTCGACGGCGTACCGGGACACAAACGACGCGAGTCGTTCTCCGTTGCGAGTACCAAGCCACCTGTCGTCACACCAAGGCAGAACCGCAGCGCGCTTTTGCGCGTCTCGAAGGACACCCCGCCACCTTCTTCGTATCAGTGTGCGTTCCCCAACACCTCCGTTTCCATCCTTGGTGGGCGATAGAACTTACTCTTTTTTTTCGTACAGTCCGGTCACCAGTCGCCATGTCACGTCCCTCGCTGTCGCAGTCTAGTTCTAGTTCCGCTCCTTACTCGACCTCGTCCCCCTCTTACTCTCGCCCCGCGTCAGCACAAGGCGATCTGATCTCCCCGCGCCGCTCGCTCTCTCGAACATCCGATATAGGTGGCGCCATTGGTACTCCCCAGCGCCCACGTACGAGCCGTCCCAGCAGTTTGCAGGCACCCACCATCGCGCCGCGGGTGAACAAAAGTGCAGCGCTACGAGCAGCGAAGATGGCAAATGGGGTATAAAATTTTTGTAAAAAATACGCCTTTTCCGTGATGTGCGCCTCTGGTGCGTGCGCATTCTCGAGTGTTCTGGGAATGCTCCGTTTCTTCCTGCGCCGGCGCCCTCCCTCACTAACATAGCAAATCGTGTGTTGGATTTGTACGTAACCCCTTCAGAACTGCGAGATGCTACTTACTCTCCTCAACTGATCTCTATATGCTTATTTTTTTTCTTTGGCTATATTGTTTTCTTCTATCACCCGGTTCGCATCAAATACCATGCCCCTGGTGTATACGTGCAATACAATGTACAGGAGTTTTACTACTGGTTTGTGACGCCAGCTGGGACCGTGATAATAAATATCGTCGTAGCTCTGACATAGAGAAGGCAGAAGAAATTCACTACTGGTTGTTACACAAACGGGTAAGGCAACGCATTCAGAGATCACCAAATAAGCGCTTCCTGAGAGAAAAGTGTTAGCACATCGGGAACGATGGAGGAGAAAAATGAAAACTGACAATGGTTCCGGTGCCTCACTGAGTATCGTTGGCCCACCCACCATCTCGCGGGTCCACACGTCACGGATGAACCAGCCTACGTGGCCGACTGCGCAGCCGACGAGATCGCTCGCCGCGGCGCGCCACGTGCCACTCAGCACCCAAGAGAACGCGACGAGCGCGAAGGGGAGGTACGGTGCGGTGATGGTGAGGAGGCCAAAGAGCGAGATGGGCGTGGAGGGATGTCGGCGGGACCAAAAGTAGATCGGTACGTAGGCGAGAGGCGAGGAGAGGAAAGGGAGGTTGAAGAGCGGGGATAGACCCTGGAAGAATGAGACCGGCACGCGCTCCAGTGAGATAGAGACGGACGTACGAGAAGCATGAGAGAGGAGAGAAAGAGGAGCCAGAAGTAGTCGGCTTTGCGGTTCGCGAACGAGGACTCTTCGAGCATGCGGCTGTAGCGCATGCTGGTTGCGGTCGTCGGTCAGGGAAAATTTTCCAAATACGGTCAGCACGGGCGGTCCGTTACTTGAGACGACACACTTACAAGAAGAACAGGTGGAAGACAAAGTCTAGGGATATAGAGCCAAAGTAGAAGAACGTGGTGAACATCCGCCATGGCTGCACCAAAGTATGAGACGGACGAATGAGTGGGATGTATATGGAGAACACGTTACCTGGGCATTCCGGAAGGCAGCTTTGAAACTAAAGTAGAGTTGCAAGGGCGTTACCAACTGGCATTGCTGTGTGCGAAGACCGGACGGTGTCAGTCATTCGTTTGTGGATGAGTGGGGTGGCACGTACGACTGCCACGCTTGTAATGACGGCCAGAGCGAGCCATGTGCGTGTTACAGGAGGTATTTGCGTGAACCAGGCTTCCAATCCAACAGGCATCGATGCTCAGGCTGTCGGTGCAGCTCAGGTTGATAGTAACCTCGGCGCTTTGTTAGAAATAAATAACACGTATCATCCTGCAGAGTTTCCTAATACGGAACGAACTGATCTCGCCTCGTAACTTACTCAAAAACACTTCTCTGCTACTCTACACCATCTATCTTCGCCAGTGCATTAGTATGGCGTCCTAGTTCCCCTCAAGCCCATTCAAAGCGGGCTATTCGCGGATGCCGCGCACCCCTCCCTTCTCCTCACGACCTATACCGCGCACGCTCACCAAGTTCAGCGGGATGGGCAGCGGCAGGGTCCTACTTGCCATCTCCAGCACCGTTCAACGCCACCTGCGGGACGGGTAAGCGAGCTTAAACCCCGAGCGTGATGATACTATTCTTAAATAGACGGGATGTGCGGAAATTTCGCAGGGCGCGAGGAATGGCGAAACATCACTCCATCTCAGGCCTCAAGGCCTCAAGCTCGGTGTGTAGTAGTAGCCCGCTATATACTTTTTTGCCTCCCCCATCGCTGATCGGATGGTTGTAGATCTAGATATGTTGACGCTCATCGACCAGCTACTAGAGAAACCCGAGGATCTCATCACACCTGAGGAGATGTCGGTATTGTCATTATTATCCCTGTTTGATTGTCCCCATGCCTGGGAGGTGGTGCTTGCGAATGAATTTTCTCAATATCACATTTCGCGAAGGGTCTTTCCCGCAAGCGTTTGTCCGTTTTCTCCTGGAGTTTTGGCTCTTTGGAAAAATGCAAAGATCTCCATCTGTACCCTCTCGTTCCGGGCCACCACTCCTTCAGGGTACCCCGTGATCCCAATAATCCTCGTCGCGATGACGTCTCCTTCACTGTACTACATCGTCAAATTGTCGAAAAGTTCGGCGCATCAGATCAAGAGATGGTCCGGGTCCTCGCTTATCCTTATTCTGTTCCTCCTCCCCATTCAGATTCGCCTGGAAAACTGGACGCCACAACTTCTGAGGGTCGCCGAGTAAGGTTATCCAGCGTCTCCAGTTCCTGACTTGCTGTTTTTCATCATCTCTGCCTGCCGTTGTCTTGACCATGCGACTCTCATGTTTCTCTGTTGCGACCAAAGTAGCGTTCGCACGACTGTGTTCATTTCACAGTCGCGCGCTACTTGTTTCTCCCCTGGCGAAATCGCACGCCCTCTTTCGCCGCAAGACAAGCTCTTATTACTGATCGCGATCGACCACTCTTCGCCCACCTGCCTTCCGAATGGGACGGCCATCTACTTCGTCGGTATTACATACTTCCCTTCGGCGTATCACACTTTGCTCACCTATTGGAATCGTCTGCGCCCGCTAGCGATTAGTCCCGGTTGTTCTTCAGTCGTAAGTTCACCGCTGTTTTCTGTGACGCCGTCTGGGTCGTCTGGATAGGTTTTGTGGTCGTTGCTGGAAATTTCTCGGTGAAACTTCTTAAACTCAATCGACTTCTGTCGAGATTAAAGCTAATACCACATGTCAAAAGCCTGAAAACGTAACGTTGCAGTGTGTATGGCTGTTCTACTCCCTTCTATTTGTGCTTCTATTTGTGCTGATAGTGATGTCGCCCTTCTTTGACAAGCAGGGGTAGATGGGTACTTCTCGAACACATACATCATTTGTGGTCAACTCGTAAAGGGTGACACGATGATTCAGATCGTGACGCTTTCCACTGAAGGTTGCGATAGACCGACGCATTGTCTATTTCGAAATGCAATCTGATCTTCGTTTCTCACTTTCATTCCCCATATGAGCAGCCCTCTTCCAAGCTGGGGGAAACCTCAAAGCCTTCTTGTGTCGGACACTGGATATCACTGCGCCGGACTCAGCAGGGCTGATGCCGTCCTAATCTTCTTTGTTGTTCCATTCCCGCGAGTAACTGCCTTCGTGAGAATACGAAGCTGGTACACAGGTATACGATAATCAATCTCTGATGTATGCCACACAAGAAGCTTCTAGAGTGTCTCACGTCGCCAAAATTATGTGTCTAGGCAGTGGATGCAAGAAGTAGTGCTGATGCGGACCGTGGCCTTACTTTGCTTAAGTACTGACTGTGCGCCTTTCCCCCACCCACTCGCCCGGTACTACTACTCAAGCACGTCTTTGCAAGAGATTTCAATCAAATGTCTTCCACATCATTTCAACCGATCCTCGATGCAGCTCTCACCGACTACAGCAACCAGGTTGGAATAGACCTTGCCAGCCACCCCATTGCCGACAGCCTTCGGTCTTGTGGTTCTCCCGATGACGTCCTTAAGCTACTCGAAGACAAGGCCAACGAATTCAAAGATTTTCGTGACGGAAATCGCAAGTTACTCGACTGGCTTAACCCGGTTGTGAACGTCGTCCATACGTTATCTACTGTTCTTTGTGCGTCCATTACCTTAGTAAGTCGAAATATATATGTCCTCGTTCTTTCTCTTTTTTTCACCGATTCTATTACCAGGTTCCGTTTGAACCGGCAAAGGCGGTCTTTGCTGGCGTGGATCCTCTCATCGCAGTATGTATCCCATTTCGTTCTCCAACTGCATGTCATCGTCATACCTGGGTGCCATAGACAGCCAGTGGCGTCAGCTCCAGCTACGATGCGCTTGTCGATTTGTTTGAATGCCTCGGAAATTTCCTCAAGCGCCTTCAAATTCAAATCTGCACCGGTCTCCCCTTAACTCCTTCGTCGACGGAGATAAGCAGATTATGGTCGAGTTGCTTTCCGTGCTTGCTCTCGCTACCAAACAGATTAAGCAAGGTAGATTCAGTAAGTGGCACCGTCTCTTTGATATGCAAAGGCTCAACGTTGCGCAGAGAAATTCGCAAAGAAGCTGCTAGGAGAATGTGAGATCGAGGGCGTCCTACGCAGGCTGGACCGTCTCACTCAGGAAGAAAGTCGGATGACAATGACCCAGACGCTCGAAGTTGTCTACGGACTTGTGAACAATGTCAAGGTGGTCATAAATGGTGCGCAAAGGTTCTCGGCTGGAAATAAACGTTCAATTGAAGAGTTGTTTCGTTAGATGGCAAAGTATCAGTAGATGGGATCTTGAAGGCTTTGGGTGGGCTTTTACGATGTTCGGGAATCGGCGTCGCAGAAGCTGACCAAAGACGGTAGATATGATGCAACAAATTGCGAACGATATAAACAAGATGAAGCGTTCGTTATTAATCGATCCTACCATCGTGGTCCTGTGGTGCTAAAGTTAGTCGCAGGTGATCGCTTGCAAAGGGAGTCCCGAAGTTGGCTCTCACCGCCGGATCCGTCGCCCAACTACAACATTGCTCGTGAAACCCATCAAGATGGAACTGCCACGTGGTTCTGCAAGGGAAGCGTCTTCACTGAGTGGAATGCGAAGGGTCTCCTATTGTGGCTCCACGGAAAATGTGCGTTTCCAATATTGAGCTTGCCACAACTCTGATTCATTTCCCTCGCTGTAGCGGGTTCCGGAAAAACTATTCTGATGTACGTGGAGTTTACATCGCTTTCAATCGTGGATAATCACGCACTCTTCTAGGTCCGCGATCATCCAGGAGGTCGACAGGATGCGCAAGGCTGGACTAGTTATGATGGCCTACTTTTTCTTCGACTTCAGGGACACTCAGAAACAACACCGACGCGGTCTCATATCCTCCCTCCTCCTCCAGCTTAACGCCAGGTCTGATGCCTGCTATCATGTTTTCTCTCGTTTCTATTTGGACCACGACGAAGGAGCGCAGCAGCCTTCTGACGAGGCACTCTCCCAATGTCTGATAGACATGCTCAAGGTCCCAGGACAGCCTGCAACGTACATCATCATAGATGCTCTCGACGAATCCCCTAACATCTCCGGGATGCCAACCGCTCGTGAAAATGTGCTCCAGTTCCTGGAAAGTCTTGTCGTTTCACAAGTTCCAAATGTACATATATGTGTGTCCAGTCGTCCGGAGGTCGACATTCAGTCCATTCTCGAACCTTTGGCGCTGTTCCGTGGTTCACTCCACGAAGAAAGCGGGCAAATGGCAGACATCTCAGGATACATCAAAACAGTCGTACACTCCGATCGAAATATGCGTAGATGGACGGCAGAGAATAAACGGCTGGTTATTAATACGCTCTCGGAAAAAGCAGACGGCATGTAAGCAATTCCTTCTATGGTTTTTCTGGGCTGTTGCTTAATAAATGCCATAGGTTCAGATGGGTTTATTGCCTATTGGACATCTTGCGCCGATGCTTCCCCGCAAGTATCCCTAGTAGTTTGGACAACTTGCCAGAGACGTTGGACGAAACATACGAACACACGTTACGTAGGATCGACAAAGTGAGGCGACAGTTCGCACACCGACTCTTCGAGTGTCTCGCAGTATCTGTTAGACCACTTCGCGTCGAGGAGCTTGCAGAAGTTCTGGCAGTCCGGTTCGATGCAGGAGCGCTCCCACAGTTTAACACGGGCTAGCGACTAGGCGACGCGGAAGAAGCCGTCCTTTCTGCGTGCTCCAGTCTCATCACCATCACCAAAGTAAACGGGTCTCGGATCGTTCAGTTTGCTCATTTTTCCGTCAAGGAATTCCTGATATCGGATCGCCTTTCCACCGCGAGCAAGGATCTCTCCTGCTATCACATTGTCCCCCACCTGGCACATGCCACTTTCGCGCAAGCCTCCCTCGGTGTCTTACTTCAGCTCGACGACCGCATCGACAAAGACGGCATTAGGCACTTTCCGCTCGCAGATTACGCCGCACGACACTGGTTCGAACACGGCCGGTTCGAGAATGTGTCTTTGACTATCCGGGGTGCCACGGAACGCCTGTTTGATCGAGAGAGGCCGCACTTCTCCGCATGGGTCTGGATATACGATCTTGACGACACTTGGAGAGAAACCATGCCTACGAAGCACCCGGAGCGACCAGAGGCGGCCCCATTGTATTACGCCATACATTGCCGTCTCCGCTGGCTTATAGAACACCTGATTGTGACCTACCCAGGGGATATTCACGCCAGCGGAGGGTATTACAAGACTCCATGGATCGCAGCACTCTACATTGGCGACATCGACGTTGCATGTTCACTTCTTCGATGTGGCGCTGATGCGAATGTCCAGGGACCCACTGCATAGAGCATCGCAAGACGGACGCACTGACATTGTGCGGTTGCTACTCGAGCACAACGTAGATGTCGATCTTCTATCAACACATCACGATACCCCATTGGCACTAGCTTCCGCTGTCGGACACCTGGAGATATCACGGCTACTAGTCCAGGAGGGGGCTAATGTGAACTCTCGAACCTTGGACCACTACACCCCACTGAATATTGCATCGGAGAACGGTCATTTGGATGTTGTTTGGCTCCTAATTGACAACGGTGCAGAGGTAGATTCCCTCAATCACAAAGGCAGGACCCCATTGCATTCGGCAGCAAGCAGTGGCCATCCCGACATCGTGAAACTCCTTCTCGAGAGTAGCGCGGATTTCAACATACGTGATGACGACACTAAGACGCCTTTGGACTTGGCATTTGACCACGGGAATCTCGAGGTCGCAACCTTCCTATCACACCTCCAACCACATGACCCCCCCGAATACTGTACTGCCACAACGGAAACATGGAAAAGCTGTGGAATTCCCCGACAATGAGCTATCCTCGCTGCAGCTGAAATCCGCGTCAAGAAATGGACAGCTCGAGATCGTACGGTCATTACTTGACCATGGCTCCGATGTCAACGAAATGGATAGTCGTCGCATCACCGCATTGCATTTGGCATCGTTCAGGGGGAAACTCGAGGTGGCAGGATTGCTGATTGAGCGTGGTGCGTACGTGAACTCGCGAAACCAAGGCGGCTGGACCCCACTACAGTATGCGTCAATACATGGAAACCTGGAGGTTGTGCGATTATTACTCGATCGTGGCGCTGATGTGAACGCAAAAACGAGGTTCGGGTGGACCGCATTGCATTCCGCATGGCAGGCGGGGCACCTCAATACTGCTCTGCTCTTAGTAGAGCGTGGTGCAGATGTGGACGCCCGAAACGCCAGTGGGCGGACTCCGAGACAAGAAGCGATGATGTATGGGGAACACAAGGTCACAGAGTTCTTGTCGAAGCACGATACGTGCGCATGAGGGCTTTGAAGAACACTGGATGACTGATCACAGTAAGGTAGTACTCACTTAACTTCGATTCCCACCCTATCGCTGACATTGATACGACTATGAGAACTACCAGATGCCAGTTACACCATCACGTTATTGTCCCCACCACCAACTTGGTTCGGGGTTCGGATGTCTGATATGTAGTCACGAGGTCACAAGTATATATATATTTTCTCGCCAATGTATTTTCCATAGCCACGACGTACCTATGCCTGCCCAGTGCCCAGGAACTTTAAAAAACTCTACCATAGTTGGTACTGTAGCAGTGAACTGAAGCGGAGCGGTCTGTTGTCTGTCTGTCTGGGAGCATCATGATGACGAGAAATGTTCGAGTTGATATGGCAGACGGGAAGACTGGCGGATGAAAAATACTAGATTGACGTCATCTCTTTCGTCTCAACTCGTAACGACAGCTAAACTTTGGTACGTTCTTCCGAAACCAAGACAGCATCTCTGCCTCAATATGGGGGCATTCATCGACGCTGAGAGCCTGAATACACGAAACACCTCGATTACCGTCCTGCCCAGGTAGCTGGTACCCACCGTCCTGAGATGCTGCTAGAGCGATCCTCTCCTTGACTATCCGCATGACCGGGCCCGTCTTCAAATCGGCGGACTGAGAAAAGTCCAGAACGCTGAGCGCAGGGCACAGAATGGGTAGTTTTGTAGGAATAAGCGTGGGGTCATCGGATGCCGGGTCCTTTAGTAGTGCCATACAGGGCTTTGCCAAGGACTCCGCAACGACATTAACAGCGTTGCCGGTGCAATTCAAAATAACCAATTTGGGAGCTTGGATTAACGCTGAAGTGAGGATTCGCCACCCCAGGGAACAACCTCTTGCAGTGAATTCGACAAGCTCCGCGATGGAGGTCCCTTCGTCCTCAACAAGCTCGGCCAATATAAACTCCGCATTTTTGATTTTGGTCATCCGAAGTATTTGGAGCGAGGGAAGACTGAAATTTCCGCGTCCGATACGAAAAGGGACATGTCCAGTTAACTCGAGATGACGAAGGTGAGCCAACGTCAGTGAGTCTGGGGCCTCAGGGTGAAAATACGGGTGGTATAGGCCTGATTCGATGACGAGCTTTTCAAGGCCGGGATTGGCTTGCAAGAACTCATGAAATTGTTCGAAGACGCTGACGGAGTGTTCCACCTTGTACTCAAAGGATGTAAGACGACGCATAGACGTTGATAACTGCGCCCAGTCACACCCTCCATTGAAGATGCTGAAAGCGCGTAGGTTTTCCCACGGCAATTTGTCGTATTGACATCCAAAGATCATGGCCTCATAGGGAAGCGCACACGATATGGAGAGAATTTCCAGGTATTGGTGGACGTATCTGGTACCGTCGCTCAGATCGAAGAAGAACGTTTCCACATCCACGTCCTCCACATGGCTTTCTTTGAGTTGCGTCAAATCCAAGTGCCGAAGCGTGGCTAAAAGGTCGGCGTACATTGCGCGATCGTCAGGATGCCTGCTGGAACCGGACGGGAAGATGACTGCAAGCGATTTACGGATAATGAGCTCCTCGACCCGCCCACGGGAGCGTTTGTGCCATTCTTGAACCTTGAGAGGGGCTTTCTTCGCGGGTGCCGCGAGGACCAAAGAACGCCAAAGTGTGGGCTGTGAAAGCGCGATCTCACGCCATCGACGGCAGACGTGAGAGATGACGACGGGATTGCCCGAAAGGATGAATATCGTCAAGAGCAGCTCGACTGGCATACCCGAGACTGGGCATTTGGTCTGCGCTTCTAGGTGCTCACGGAGATCGGCGAGCTCGCGTCGACGAGTTTCGTGCTTTGGAACATCGCCGAGGCGCTCCAGTGCCAGTGAGCACATCCGCAACGCAGCGCTGGTTTGGCCAAGAGCGGCGAAGAGGCGAGCGGAACGAAAGTAGCCATGCCACTGCTTGGGGGCAACGTCGATAGTCTTCTTCGCGTCGCGTAGCGCATCTTTGAGACGATTCTGCCTTTCATAGGCCGATGCGCGAGAGTCGTATAGTACATAAGATGTATCGTGGGCAAGACTGATGGCCTGCCAAAGAGGACGAGATCATGAACCCGTTCAAGCCAAGAGGGAGGTGGCCCTTACCTGGTCAAAGGACTCGAGTGCCTTGTCTATGTCTTGACACCGAAAGTGTTCTATGCCTTCCGCGAAGAATTTCTTCCAGCTCGGTGCGCTTGACATATTAGAGGGTGCCCTCAGGCTCTATGTTGTTGTGGCCTTTGCATGTCACGCTGTGACGCGACGCCAGGCTCAGGCTTGAGTCAATGCCATACACTCCGAGTCGTGGCCGTGCTCGCGCTTGCATAGATCCGTAACCAATCGGAGAACGATTGCAACGGTAGAATATTCGACTCCACAAATGAGTGCTGAGCGGCCAAGGAACAGTGTCTCCAAGAGTGTCTCTGTAGTCTGTACTGTACGTGCTCCACCGTGACTGGTGCGTCGGCCCGGGCACAGTAGAACGAACACGACGGCTCTGGCCGCACTGGCAGCAAAATTGGAGAGTTGCAAATGCAATGGACTCTCTTGAAATCCCCCCTTCTGGCGATTCGCAGCTCCTTTCGGAGTCTCCTCAATTTTCGTTGACCTCTGTCGGCTCGAGTTCCCGCACAGGCCCAGGCGGTGACGATCTCTCACTTTCTGAGCTCTACCCCGACAATCCCCTCCCCCAACGACCAGCCCAAGCTCGTCGAGACAACCCGAAAACGCGACCGTCGATCGCTCAGGCCCTCGGTTTTGGTGCGCCGATCGGTCGTTCACAGGGTGCCAGCGCGTCGGGTGTGCCGGAGGAGGAAGAAGAGGGCGAGGGATGGCGAGGGGAGGAGGAACAGAAGGTAGGTGATGATGATGATGGGAACGAGGGCAGCGTCGCGGCAGACATGACTGTGCGCGCTGGCGAGGATGCAGATCCGACACACCTAGCTGCACAATCGCGCGAAGAAAAGCTACGGAGCGATCTTTTCGTGCTCCGGCAGCTCAACGGCGCTTTCGCAGCCTACAACGACGCGCTCCGAGAGACGCAAGCTGGCACTGAGGTGGGCCTCTGTCCCATGTCTCAGTCGGTAATATTAGATCACCCATCTGTCGTCGTCCTGCGACACAAGCGAGTCGCGAAGCAGCTCGAGCAAACAGACGCGTTGCTCAACAAGTACATCAACATTCTATCCAAGTCTGAGCGGGTCACGCAGCTCATATTCGACGAGCGATGGACGGGTGCCGAGGCGGTATTGTGATCCTTTTCGTTCTCCTCTGAACAACCGTACTGAATAAGACGTATCTACTAGGACGAGGCGCTACTCGAGGAGGAAATACGCGCACAGGAAGAGAAACGGCGTCGCGAGGAAGAGGAGCGCAAACTTGCTGCACAGAGGGAGAAAGAACGAAGGGAAAGGGAAGAACTGGAACGCGCGTTGCGCGACGAGGCAGAACGGCTTGAGCGCGAGAGGAGAGACAAGATGGCCCCACGGAGCACGAGTGGTGTGCGAGGGGTACGTGGGACGCGGGCATCCATGCGTGCTCGCGCCGGGGCGAGAGGTGTTTCGAGCGCTGGTGCGTTGTGCTCACGATCCACAACGTACCACACTGACGTCGTGAACTGCTCTGCTGTAGTCTCTGCCTCGTCAACTGTCGTCGGCAACCATATAAGGGCATCAAGCGGCACGGCTCCAGGCCCCTCAAAGATCGCGAGACCATCATCGTCTGCATCTTCATCGCGGGGCACAAGCATGCCTCGGGGCACATCGAAACGGCCGTGATGGAAGACCGACACTGGCATACCCTTTCACTTGTATTGTACTTCTGTATGATCAACATTCTGTATCCATTGGCAATTTTTCCTGGATCAAAAAATGAACAACAGGCGGTTCTGTGCCTCAGGCTCAAGTTTGACCCCGCACGATGAAGGTCCTGAAAAAAAATAGTGGGGGTTGCAGGGGACGGTCTCAAATACTTTCCTAGGTGGAAATGGAGGTTGCTCTAGATTGTATTTCTGGGATCGATAGGTTTGGATGAAGTCGTGCTGTAAAACGGCCCACAATACTCCCGACTTGAGTCAGGCCAAGTCACTACTGCAGATACAAACAGCCCTTCGGCGAATGCCAGACGGGCGACTCGTAATCAGAAAGTAATCAGAAAATCTGCTTTCGAAAAATAATGACAGCGGTATTCATAACACCTGTCACCTCACGACCACTTTAGGGATACAAGCGGGATTTGAATGAGCACTTTGGTGGCGATGCCGAATTTCTTTCCCACAAAAAGTAATCGTAGTAATTAATAAATGTATTTATCTATTCTACTTATCGGTTTTAAAAATTATTTGTGAAAAACTGTCGTTCGGTGAAGTGGGTCCTATATGGCGTCGGGTTCGTCGAATGAGCAATCAACGTTAATCAACTCTCACACTTGTGGTATCGGCCTCAGGATTGATGCAGAAGTGGTTGGCGAAGAGAGAGGGGTGAGGGAAAGTAGACTGATATTTAACTACGAGGTGAGTAGACTTGGGAGTCCACTCACCCGCTACCGGGGTCTTACATACATACAGAAACTGTCTACTTACCTATGCCATATGGGTCCTGTCCGAGTCCCAGATGTACCACTCGCGTGAGAGGCCGAGGTTGCCAGCAACGCGCGGCTCTTTGAGGCCAGGGGGTAACGATCGAGGGGAAAGTGAAAGTGGGCTGTACCCAACTCGTTGTCACAGTGTCGCATCAAGCGACGGGTTGTGGGGATGTGCATGTGTGGGATTAGTACTTCGGGAGATAGGGAGTGTTGACATCGTCAGGGATGTGGTGGTGCGAAGCGAACGGAAAGACGGGAGTGACTCGGAGGAGTCGAGAATAAGAGATCATGTGATGTGACGAAGCGTGACACAAACACGAAACAGTAGCGACATGGCTAAGGGTGGCGAGAACGATGTGACTGGAAAATGGAGTGAGTTGACCGAATGAAAGATACCATTGAGAGGGGGCTATACGATGAGGACTTGGGCAGACATTGAGCAAACAAAAACAGCACAAGGCGTGGGGACGCTGTACTACTAGTACAGAGCCGAGTCCGTGTGAGTTCGAAGCAGAGGGGATTCTGCGCAGGGGTTGGGAGAGAGGATGGAAGCAGAAGGGTCAAAGGAGTTGACCCGAGACCGAGCGAGACCGAGACGAGGCGAGGCGAGGCGAAACGAGACGAGACGAGACAAAGCTTTGCGAACAATCCCTCGAGTGCCTGCGGTAGGACCTGACTTCCGGGATAAGCACGCAGAGTAACAGGGAGAGAAGAGATGGCGACCGAGCGCTGCCTGTATTCAGCAGAAGAGATGATTTAAATACAAGGAAACCAGTAGCTACCCCAGACCAGTAAGTAGGGGTAAGAGTAAGGTAAAGGGAAATGGGTAGCATAGGAAAAGCGAGTTGAAGGAACATGGAGGTGATCAAGACACGGAATCGAGGGTACCAATGGCCGAGACAAAGTATGGGCACGAACACGGGAAATGGAAACGACAATGGAAAACCTCTTCCGAGTCTGACGACAGTTGCGACGATCCGTGTGTTCTCCAACGGCATCTTCCAGGTGGTCCGGGTAGCGAGAGCGGGTGTGCTGCGATCTTGACATCTTGAAAGGGACATGAGAGATGGGCGATGCAACGGAGGCCGGATGTCGAGGGACAAAGACGACACGAGGCGCGGGGACGCGCGGCCTGGCTACGAGGGACTGGGGGACCCCTTGCAAGGCGAATACGGGTAGCGGCGGTCCATGGGCGACAGAAGTAGAACGATGCAGGTAACGAGCGAGGGGGGAGAGAGGGTACGGTGTGTACTCTGGGAGACCCGCACCGAGGTCAGTACCTAGGCACACCAAATATCTTTTAGCTGCTCATGTTGCACTCAAGGGGGGTTGTGATAATAATTCAGTCAGTTTTGCAGCTGTGACTTGGCTTGCAGCGCAAGGGGAGGGCATGGTGTGTTGGGGACGCAGCAAGTGGCACGGTGCCGAGCACATTAACGCAGGTAACTATTCCATAACCCTATGTGTTCGAGATATCTATTCTATAACCCTAATTCTGCATGACAACTCAATTTATTTATAATTTCCCCGTCAACTTAACTACGAACCCCGCTCTTGAGTTTTGAATGTCCGTATGTCTGCTAAAAAAGGCAGGTGACAACTGTTATGAATACCGCTGGAATGACACTCCGGTGTTAACTTGACAACCACGTGGGTGTTTCCGTCAGGCGCTCCGCTGGTGTAGGTCTACAACACGTAATCCCTTTTTGTTTTTGCTTATCTTTGAATCTCCAGTTGTATTCCTTGCGACACGCTACCGACGTGATCCGACCAACCTTCCTTTTGGAACTTTTTTTAATTAAAGAAAGCTGGGCTGGAGTTACCCGGACAACCGTTCGAGGCTTCGAGCTGACACGAGTCTCTTGTCGGAAAACTCCATGAAGCGTCGCTTCTTCAGAGACAATGTAAACCGTGCCGTAAGTCTAGCTACCTGTCAATGGGGCTGCTCCTGTTCGAGAGTTTGCAGTAAACGAACCACCGTACAATGGATATCGTAAAGGTGCTAGTGCTCAAGACGATTCGCGCGCCTCCCAAGACACGGAACTTGAATGGAACTGGCCGTCGGGCACTGGGCCATCTCAAGCTCCGTTGAAGAATTCTGATAGTGGTCGCGAAACTCTTCAAGACAACAGAATATCGCCAAATGCGGTCTGCCCAGACCGGGGTTGTAATTACCATTCCAATTATACATATTGGGACCTAGAAAATGTTCTGACCAGCGTTCGCCGAAAAATACCCAGTAACTCAGGTGTATAGCACAGGAGAACGACGATGACCGATATAAAGTTGTGGAGGACCAAATGCCAGTGGGTTTGGGCACTTCTTTGTCGGTCTTGAAGCTAGCTTGAAAAGTCTATGATTGTGTGGAGGGCATTCGTGCTCAAACTCACCAGGAACGCTAACACGAACACAGCGAGTGCGCTGCACGCGAACATGTGATAGCGTACAACCTGTCCATCCGTGTCCTGTCCATCCGGACAAGTTGCGTGCCCGGGCCTGGCATCACGGACCATGCTAGTGATCCGCACTGTCCACTGTCCCTGTGGATGTATCCGTGCCATCGGCTGTCAAAAGCAAAGGCACCAGGGACAGCAGCACGAACACACAAGAAGAAGGGACGAGGCCGTGTCCGCTCCTATTATAGCGCCTTTCATAACGAGTGTCACCTGAACTTTCGCATAGCCCAGCGGACATCCAAAACACAAGAGCGGAGAGATTGGGCCATCATACAGAATTGGGGTTATAGAATAGTTATCTCGGAAAACTAGGGTTATGGAATAGTTATCTGCGTTGTCATGCTCGGCAGCTTGCCATCCAGTTGTCACCCCTTCCAAACCCTCAATGAAAACCCTCGACGATGGTCCGTTGGTACCCCGATAGCATCAAGGTCTCATCAATGTCACATCAGGATGTGTTCCCTCCAAAGGATGGGACCAAGGATGGGATGCATAATGAAAACGGTGCTTGAAACGGTGCGTACATTTATTGGCCCCAACTTGCCTCTGTGCTTCGCCGTTCAAACCCCCCCACTCTCTACCCTTTTCTCAACCAGTTCGAGGGACCATAACTCTTTTATTTCGCCCACCCGCCACACCCAGAAATACAAATCGCCAGGGGTCGATGAAGGGGCGTTTTGTCCTTTTGCACATCGGCGTGCTCCCTCTCGTGCCCTTTGTGCCGGCACACTTGCCCCCTGCACTGTTCCTCCTCACCTGGCGTGACATGGGCACGCCGTCCCAGTAAGCCAGAGTAAGTGACCCACAAAGAGTCTGCAATCCCCCAACAAGTCCTTCGAGTTTTGCGCTGCATGGTGCGGGGCAATTTCCAATCCCCAGCTAGGCCTTGTAATACACCTTCCCTTCCCGTCGAATTGATGTTTTGTCAGTGCAGACTAAGGTAATACAACTTACCTTAGATAAATTCTTTTTAGTTACTACAATTTCTTTTGTTAATTATAATGATTTCTTTTTGTGGGAAGAAAATCCGGCATGGCCACTATTGCTGTTTTCATAACATATGCCGATTTTTTTGTCGTGCACACAGCTGGACATCCAAACTCAAGAGCGGGGTTCATATTGAGTAGATCAAGAAATTAGGCTAGCATACATAATTGGGGTTATCGAATAGGTGTCTTGGAAACAATGGGGTTATTGAATAGTTATCTGCGTTGCTAGTTCGGCATTGTGCAACTAGCAGTGCCATCTCCAGTCTGTGTGCCCTCTCTCCCTTCCAAACCCTCTCCAACAATGGTCCACTAGTGTTCCAATGACATCAAGGAGGCCTTATTGATGTCTTTTCAGGCTGCGTGACCAAGTGCGTGACTCAAAAATTGGCGATTTCACTGGGATCAGTACATGGTCGCTCTTGTGGTCGCTCAAGATGTTCCGTAGCACACATCGCCAGACAACTTGTCTCCCCCACCACCAATCGACAATGGTTGGCCACGTATACTCACTGCCATTCAAGTGAAGGTACATCTACATTATATTGGTCATGGATGTCATCTCACTGTAACCTTGACTGTAACGGTTCCTCCACAACCCCGTTGACTCTACTCACCGCCTCTGCCTCAGGCGGCCACCACGCGCGAGCCGCCGATGCCTCCACCCTTCGCTGCCCCATCACGGTACACAAGACTCAAGTCAAGTCCCTACTGGCCCAGGCCCCCGCATCGTTGCACGCAAGCCCGTGGTCGCCACCTCTACCCTTCACCACACGGGGAGCCCACCACGACACACAAAAATCCCGCCACTAGGCCCCTGCAGCAACAGTAGATATGCAGAGACAACAACAACACGGCGATGACAACTGTAACCATGATGGAGCGACTACGACTGCAACTACGACAGACTCCGGGGACGGAGCGAACATGAGACCACGATGGACTCCAAGGATGGGACTATGACCGTGGTCACGATGACACATGGCGGCAACGACGGCAGTTACGACAACCATGCGGAAGCGACAACCATGCCAACACAAGGTGATGGGTGGTCCTATGCCACCATCTCCCACTTCTCCTACTCTTACACTAGCTTTTCTTCTTATTTAATATACTACTTTTTTCTTTTGACTTTTTGCTCTGCGTGATTCCGAGGTTGCACACTCGAAAGTACCTCGAAGGTGCTTTCCCACGACCTAGTCCGGGCTTTGAGCCAGGCTGGGCTGAGCAAGCCCGAACCCGACTAAGCCTGCACCGAATTTCACAAATGGTTTCCAAAACTGACAGGTAGGATATATAATTTTATTAACTAATTACTGTGATTATTTTTTGTGGAAAAGAAATTCGGCATGATCACCGAGATGCCCATTTCAACCCCGCCTGTGTGTGTAATAGTGCAAAATTGGTGTATGTTATGAAAACAGCAATAAGTGCCCATTCAAACTACGCCTATAAGCGAAAAATGGTCATGAGCCGCCACTCGTTATGAAAGACGCTGTAACTTACTGTAGGATACTGTACAGCCCAAGTACTGACAGTACATGTACCGGATCATAGCTGTGCATCGTTTTTTTGATCAGCAGAAAAAATGATCAACGGCAGTTATTCAAGTCCCCATATATGCGCACCTTTCTAGAGCATCTCCGGGCGATCTACGCCGTCGTACTTAATTCCTTATTTATAAGTTCCGACAGAAAATCTATCTCCACTAAAGGGCCGCCAGCGTCACCTTCTTTCCCCACAATACCCACGATATGTCGTGCAACGCCAAGATACCATATGGCCAATTCAAGCAACTGTTTGTCGTAAGCGCTTTCGCGGGATTCCTTTGAGAGTAGCGCGTTCCAGGCAGTCTTCGCTGCTTCAAGTGCATGCAGACCTGAGATGACACATATTCAACATCAACAGATCTCAATCAAGATGATTAGCTGACCTATTTGTGGGTAATTGGGTGGATATATCAAACGGTACAGAGCTAACAGTGCAAGACCGTCGTGCAGTGCTGATTCGGGTGCCGGACCGTGAGACTTTGAGCTAAATGACTCTGCCAGTCTTGGGAGAACGGACGGATGAAACAGGGAGTGCAACGACGCAGGAATTTCCGAGAAGTCCTGTAACGTGTCTTGGTGTGTATGTGACACACTTGTCAGGCACTGGGTGAACTCAAGGAGGTGTTGTCGGGTTTGCGGGGAAATGTCACGGTCTGAAAGTAAAGGCGTGATGGCTCTTTGAAAGTGACACAGGGGACAGGAACAAGAGAATCCATAGATAATGTTCAAGGCCCGTTCTCTATCACCGAAGGGCAGTGCGGGGTCCACATAAGGAATGCAAACCTAAACAGTATAGGATTCGCTCTAAGATTAGCTCCGGGATTGGGCTAGAAAGTTCACACACCTCCTCGTCAGCGGCAATTGTTCTTAGCGCGATGACTTCCATAGAAGGAGGGCGACCTTGCATCAGAGAGTACCGAACAGCCGCATTTGGCACACAAGAGTGATTGAATAGGCGACTCGCCAGCGGATAAATCCCGTGCCCAAACGAGACAAGGTGGGAGTGCAGAACAAAGTTATTGTTCCCAAATCGTGAATAGAGATCTAGCAGCCGGTTCCGAGCATCCAGGCTATTCAACCGCACCAGCATGGGAGGCAGCTGCTGTGGAGGAGACCTGGACGGTATCAAGGACTCAAAAATAGCCAAGGGAGATGGCTGATGGGGGGGAAGATCGAACGGCAATATCTCTACACAGAGTTGGGATAGAAGTAATGAGTCCATTTTGTCTTGGACTGAGAGGGAAACATATGAGGGTGAAGCGATGAAGCGGGAATACGACCCGCAAATTTTCCGATGATGTGCTTTCCATGCGACACCTTGACCTAGATTGAAGAAAGTTCAGGGAAAAGTATTGAAAGGAGCTAGGCTGGTACATTGGACATCACAATACCAATGCGATGCACATCCTGTACACTTGAGAAGGCGGCCGTTATGTTGGGGGCGATTATGGCAAAGGTCACAACGTTGTTCCTTTTCGACGGGAAGGAGAGCGGTTGTAAGGGGTTGAGCCACTGCGATAATGGAACCAGGGGTGAACTCGATCGTAGCAACCGCCTTGTTCCTAGAGATAGCATGAGGGTCGAGACGTAGATTGAGGCTGTCAAGCCCTATCCAACTGTCTGTCCGGCGTGTTGTAGTCACCACTGATTTAGTACACGGACCTTAGAGCGTGAGGATAGAGATGGCTTCCAAACACGCTCACTGGTTCTCAGGAATTATGCTACTGGGAGACGGTGCAAGTAACGTGTACCTGAATCAGCCTGAGATATATAGTACTGTAAGTCCATCCGAGTCGATCTGAAATACATCATTACATAACAACAAACCACTACTAACTTAGTACCAACCTAAGATAGGTTCGGGTTAAGATAGGTTACTATGGATACAAGTGCCCCCTCACGAATCCCAAATCGCTCCGAACGCTGGAATGCCCCTGCTCATCATACCATAAACGACCTTCTGAGTGAGTTTCTGATTCGAAATTATGCAGACCGCTTCTGCTTTGAACTCTCGGACGAGCCGGTACGTCAGTTTGACCATGTCTGGCCTTCCATGTACCCGAGTATCTTGAAAAATAGTTAGTAAGGAAACCTCCCGTCTGCTAGTAAGGTCTTACCGTAAACGACAGCATCTGGAGACTTTTCTAGGATTGTGTCGACTAATTCATCTCCAAACGTTTGGCGCACATTTGGAGACGTCCACAGGAGTCGAATAGGGACGCGTTGTTCAAGAATGCACGGCACGCAAGGTCCAATCCCACTACCAGTAGCGACAAGAAGCAGACGCCGGAAAAGAGGTGCGACGTGGATAAATCCAATGGTTGGAATGCCGCGCACCCATATTTCACTTGGCGGATTCAGGATCTTCTTTGATGTCCAGTCCCCTGCCTGAGATACGACCAAAGAGAAACCCTGCTTTCCAGGTTCTGCAACTGTGCCAAAACTATGCCACTCCATGAGAGGGCTATCAGAAATCCGGACAAAGCTCCCTGCTACTGGCGTTGCTATAATATCGTGAATGATGAATAAGCCAACTTGATTTGAAACCGAACACCTACCGTAATCAAAGTATAGCCTGATAGCGTGACTTGAAAGAACCACGGTGCGTACTGGAACCTTCCTCAGCCGAACCCACGGGGACGCTATAGAAATGGTCATGGCCAAAACTAGCCAAAAAGGCACGGCATGAAGGAGACTGTGCCCGAGAGATTGGTCCTGCCGCCTGTAGTCGTTCGTTATGGATATGACCTAAATTTGCTATTCCATCAACTATGTCAAGGCCGTCAGTTTGTAGACGCACCTGACACCATACTAAAAGTGTGGCAGTCCATCCCAAGAAGCGGTGCGTAACTTCGAAACGGTTATGATGTTTCGAACGCAGAGCTGGAATCGCACTGATAACGATGCCAAGTAGTAGCATTAAGATGCAGTATGTGAAGACCACAGTCAAGAGTGAGGTCTTGTTCAATTTATTGTGAGACTTAATCTCTCGTTGATGGATCTCTGACTTACCGGCCCGACGTTAAGAAGTTCTCGTGTCGCTTGGCCCGTGAACAGAGTCAGCCATACGACGCCAGAGATGGCAAAACCGGAGTGTACTTGTAAGCACCGTGAATCAGTGAAAATCATGGCCGGCGACGTGACAGGAGACTCACGTCCTCCAATATGGTAAACACGTGCACATATCATACGAATGCATAGAGGCCATCTGCTCGTGCACATGAGTAGACATAGGAACATATGAGTTCACCACATACGAGAGTGGAACGGCGCAGAACACGGTGTAGAACGCGTTGATCACGTAGTCCTGTCGTATGAAGATGGAGCTCGACAGATTAGCTATGACAATGAGGCCGAGACGCTGGGCATTCGCCCCGCCCTGGCATAAAATGGCGATGATGATCGACACGTTAACAGCAAAGACAATGCCAAACAAGCGACGATATAGCGAAAGGATCTGGTGGCGAAGGTTCCGGAGATATCTCCCTTGCTGCTTCGGTGGAAGGACGTCGTCTTCATACCCGTCCCAAGGACCAGCTTTCTCGAGCGTTGAAAGCGACACATTATTATCACTCGGGAACCGCAACACTGGTCGCGTAGCGCCGCAAACTTCAGTCAGTACCTTCTCTGGATCGACGGTAGTACCCCGTGCGATGACCCTCTTGTAAGTTGCAGGTGGAAACTTGAGTTTGATGCTAACAACAAGAACAAGTCGAGTTAGTCAAGAGTCGTTGAAGGCGGTCGAAGAGACCTACCCATTCCCAGCAAACGGGACGACCCTGTGGCGCTCTGTACCCTGTCCGATGGGCGGTAGATTACCACCATCATTCAACACGGATACAAGTCGGGCAGCTAGGATGTTCCCTTTGCATTTCAGTTCGGAATACGATAATTTGTCGTCAAGGTATTCAACCGCGATGAAATCGGGATGAGTGACCGCACGGCATGTGATTGCCTGGTGGACATAGTGGAAAGGCATGTCGTGGTGGTCCCCAAAGCTGGACTCCTCAAAGAGATGCTGACCCTGTGCAGAGAGGCTGACCATGTGAAGGAACAAACAGAACTGTGGGGCTGTGGCACTGCGTGGTGATGCATTTTATACCAAAGCTGGGTCACTTAGAGCCATGGGACAAGCACATGGCCACGGCCCAGGTCGCACCTTCTCGATAAAGCGAAGTAATCGGGCTTGCACCCACTAGAGAAACAGCGCCAGAGCCAAGGTACTCAGGTCCCCAAGGCGGTGAGCGGTTATGTCTAGAATTCCGGATTAAAAGGCCACAACCGAAGTACCACGGGATGAGCCTCGTGCATGCTTAACGAAAGTACGGCGATCGACAGATACGAGAGAATGAGGAATTCTCTCAAGAAACGTTTGCAAGCTAGGAACTTGAACTTGTCTGATGGTCCGTCTCTTGGGCGTTAAGATGCGGATGGAACCTGCTACGCCGTCGGATTGTGTAGTGATGCTACCAAAGTTGGGTGGAGAAGCTAAGGCCCGGTTCGATCAGATGGCCGCGGTCCACGTTCGTGATGGAGCGAAGTAATCGGGCTCGTGTCCACTAGAGATACAGAGCCAGAGCCAAGGTACTCAGGTCCCCAGGGCGGGGAGCGGGCATGTCAGGAAACTCCGGGTTCAAAGAGTCACAGCCGAAATACGACGGGACGGGCCTCATGGTTTGCTGAAGGAGGGAAACCGATCTTGCTCGTTGGAGCTAGTGAAACGAAAGTACGGAGGTTGACAGATACGACAGAATAAGGAATTCTCTCAAGAAAGTTAAGTCATAAGCAGGCCTAGGAACCTGGCCGATGGTCCGCGCCTTAGGCGTTAAAATGAGTGACAGCTCAGCAGTAACAACAGGCGAATTGCTGCGTGCTTGCCATTACCCGAAAAGGCCTTACGTTCCTGATTTTTTTTTGGGCTCTGCCACTCCCGTCTTAACACCGTACGTGATGGAAAAGGTACCGAATAGCGGCGCATTAAGGCCACCGAAAATCGAACGCTAGTCGACACTCGGAATTTCCATGAGCCGAGACCAAGCGTGACAGTGTTGAGCGCAAAGGAAGCTTCGCCGGCAGTTGCGGATGCGTGACGCCAACGAGAACTACGAAGAGAGAGGCACGAACACCAGCACTCAGGCAGTACATTCCGTCCCTGGCGCCCACATGACACCGGTGAACACAGCCGGGAGAGATGCCATTCCTGAGATAAAAATATAAAGCATGAGGACAAGCTTGGACATGTTTTGCCCGCGCAAGCATGTGAACGGAATGTGAAAAAAAAAAGGATATCAGGGTCGGCTAGGCGGAATGAAGATGCCGTCCGGTTTTCAAGTGATTCAGGTCAGTCACAGGCTTGACGATGGTTGGTATGTTGAGGTGAGCGGATGAGAGCAAACGATATGGTACTGTGGGGTTTCGAAAAATGCCATAAGACTAAGCATTGCTCGATGCCAAGCCCTTGTGTTCCGGGTATTTAGGCGTGGGAGCTGAGCGCTGAGTACACAACTTGGCAAATGATAAGTTCAGTAACTTGAATATAGCTAGGGAGTGACCGCATTGATTTCCAACGGAGGTTGCGGGAGTTGTAGTGGCATAGCGCCAGTGAACCAGCAAAACGTATTCTGGCTAGAAGCACTAGATCTAGTGCACCTAGTGTCCTACTAGTTTTGACTGCAGTCATAGGGGACTTGCCAAGTTCTTGGGCAGTTCAACCAGAGCTCGTACCAGAGCTAATAGATCAGCATTTGGTTTCTGACCTAGCTAACCTAGCACCAGCAGAGTTTCCGAGCTCTTCTTGAACTATGCGTGCTAGTGGTAATCGTGCGAAGTGGAACACTTCAAAAGTTGTTCCTCTTCAAGTTTCGGGCCGAATTTCAGGTGCTGGCCCATCACTCTGCTACAAAGTCTCCACTCTGACACTCTCACTCAGCATTCTCACTGCAGCTCCGCGACCTGTCATGTGTATGTCGCTCAGCGCAAGGATGACCCCAACTCCGAGTCAGGAGTCACGGATTCGATACACATAAGTTACCAAAACATTCCGGCTACTTGATTGTACCGGTAGGATCCTGCCCGAGGCAGTATGAAAATTACAACGGTGTGTAGGTGTGGGTGTCTGGGATAACGGAGGACTACTGGAAGACCATTGAGGATCAGTTCGAACGATAGATATGAAGCATCGTTGTCTCCAAAGAGCATTTCGCTGGACTTTGAATGGTGTAAATGTTGTACTAGATACGCCGCTCAATAGCCAAAGCAATTGAGGACTACTCTGTTCACCTTGGTTCAGCTCACAGATGTCAGAAAGAAAAAGAAAGAAACCTACCCGAACCAAACTTTGATACTATTACACAAAATTCAAATTCGGGAGATCCAGGAGCCTAAGATGGCCACTGTTCCGGAAATGAGGTCACTTTGACTGCCAACTCAACGGTACAATGCTTATAGCCGTTGTTTTGGCCAGAGGATCAGGTCACGGCCGGGATCCGGGCAGGTCAAAAGTGGCGAATCCGTACCGGCGTGCACTAGGATGGCAACATAGTCGGCCTAGCAAGGGTGATGAAATGTGACACGAACAAAGAGCATGGGGGCTTCTCAGACCGGAATGCCCAGTGGAATTTGGAACAGGCCGAGGAGGTGGAACGTCAGAACAAAAGCTTCAATAATAGCAGTGAAGCCACGAAGGGGTGATGCTCAGGGATCCCTCGACCCACCGGGAATAACTTTGAACTATACGTTCCATTGATCGATTCGGTTGTGCCGGTATGTCGGTAGTACGACTAAGCTGAAATCCGAGTCCGAGGTCATTTGACTTACTGACCCTTTTTTGGCAGCTCCTGTGCGCCTGCAATAGCGCTTTCACAAACAGGACGATGGGCGCAACCTTTAAAATTTTCAAATGCTCTGAACCATGACCTCACCAACGTGTTGGATGTTGATATCAGTGGCGGGCGGTCAACAGTGCAGTTAATGGGGATTAGCAATCGAATCGACAAATTACAGCGAGAGCCCGACGAGAAGAGACTTGTAGTGATGCCATAATCATCCGAATCTCTGCCGCTCAATGGTTGACTTCTGCCTAGAATCTCGAGAAACGCGCCTATTCAGGGGGTCAGTCTGTCCAACCACAGAGACTCTGAACCGCAAGAACTCACCAGTAGTATTCCATCACATCACTCTGGCCGAGCTTGCGAAGGAAGTTCTCGTCGTGTGTAATGATGATGAGCTGGAAGTTGGCATGGTTCTTCCGCTCGTTGACGATGCTGTAAATGGATGAGCCGGATTTATGCAGATATGACACGCTACTTACTCGACTAAACTAGCCGCTAGTGCATCGATATTCTCGACATCAAGAGCGTTGGTGGGCTCGTCAAGCGCCAGTATTCCACAGTTTTGACCAAACGAGTCAGAGAGGGCAAGCCGAATGATGATGGATGCTAGCATCTTCTGCCCGGCTGAACAACGTCCTCGCATATCCATTTCCACTTGGTCTTTCATCATCACGACCTATAATATATGAGTTTCAGCATACACTCGGAAGGACACTACTGACTCTGTAGTTATACGAGCGCTTAGATGCGCCACCTTCGCTATCATAGCGAATACGAATTCCATCAATGTCTTCAGAAATGACCGTGTCAGATTGCATCGGTTACACGACAACCCCGTGCGTACCAGTGCCTTGGTACGTCTTGTTCCAAAGGTGACGCATTGTATCATTCACTTCCTCCATCTTTAGGGAATGATATTTCATTATCGCGCTACATGTCCCAGGTTTGGCGATGGGCGGAATCCCGAGAAAGGAGAGGGGCGTACTTGTCTAGTGCTTTACCATATTTTTCAAGGTCGTTATTAGCCATATCAGACATCTAACCCAATCAGACAGTATTCGTCACCATAACATGGGTACTTACTTTGACCCTGATTAATTGGTCAGTATACTTCTTGCCAGTGGCTTTGTATTCTCCGAGATCTTTCTCGAGGGTCTGGAGTTGGGCTCTTAACGAAGTCAGCTCCCCACCAATGTGAGCGCTCTGATTAGAGAATGTCAATTGGTATGCCACAGAAGCGTAACAGGACGACCTTTTGCTGCATCTCGTTCTCCCTGTCTTTCTCTGGTTGATATTTTTCCTCGAAGTTGCGCTTCGCTTTGGCGGCCCCCTCCAAGGTCACAAGAGTCAATCGCATCCTGAGTTTGTTGAGATATCACTTTGCAACTTTCTGATACGGCGATTTTCACGCAGATTGGTCAAGGCAGCACCGCCTTCGTTGATCTCTTTGTCCAACTGAGCAATCTTCTTTCGAACTTGCTCTATGTCGAGCCCGAAGTTCACGGATTCTTGTTTCGTAGCGTGTTATGGCTTCAGCACAGTCCTGAAGCTTTTTACCCCGCCTGTCTCGTAGATAATCTGAGTCCAGGATACATCAGCAGTTGCTGCAGCGTTCGAAAGCGGTAGGACACTTGCCGCTCAATATGCTTGCTGGCGTCCCCAAGTTTGTCAATACTTTTACTGAGTTCTTGAGCCACCTGCTGAGCCTGAGATAGCTTGGAATTGAATTCTGCCTGCGTGGCTTGATGCTCTTGATCGAGAGTGTCAATAGGGCCTTGGCCTTCCAATATTTGAACGTCCAGTTCCTAGCCGCGGTCAGTCCCTTGTTCGTGGGTGAGCACCGTGCGGTGTACCTTTAGCTGACTCGTCGTAGATGTCACTTCCAAGTGCATAGCCTCGACGCCTTTTTTCAGAGACTCCTTTTCTCTAACTTGGCTGCGTAAGTCAGTTTCGCGTAGTTGCAGCTGATGGAGTTCAGTTTCATGAGCTCGTAGAATAGTATTTCGGCGGTCCCGATCACTTTGAAGATTCTGTCTTTCCTTCTCCGTGTTTCGTCTCGAACCTTTATAAGTGAAATGTCAGGGAATGTTACTGGGGGACACTCACAACTCTGCAGACAAATGGTCTAACTCTTGCTGGACATCGTCAGCTGTTTTCTTGGTTCCTGTGACGACTAAAGAATTTTCGACGTTCGATATTTCTCTCCGAAGGTCATTGCAGTCACTATAAAGCCTGGAAACGTTGACTGCATGCTGTCGTAGTGACGCAAGATCCCTCAACTCCTTCTTCAGTGCTTGTAACTTCACATCAGCCTGCAGAACAGAGATTAGACAAATGGACTAAGATGGGTATTGTAGTACCTTTTCGGAATCCTCAGCCAGGGATGGCAGTAACTTATCCTGGTCGCGAATTTGCTCCTCGAGAGAAGGAATTTCCACCGCTTTAAAGCGACGAATGGCACTATCGCAGGGCATTAACCCTTGAAAATGTTCAAGATTAATCTCCCAGTCTTTCAAGTCTTCCTCGATCGCAGACCGAGCTCCTGGATCGGTCTGCTGTATCTTTTGATCGAGCTGCAGGTGGCAGTACGCTTGGTGTAAGCTCCGGGCCAGCGCGAACAGAAGACATAGCTACGCACGTAATTTTCGAAAGGCTTCAACTCCTCGTCCGTCATGTGTCTGTTGCAGACTTGACACATGTGCTTGGTTTGGCCATACGAAAGCAACTTCTGATAGAGCTCCGTGCTCTCGGAACTCTTAGAGAGAGATCTGCCAAACGTTAGATCAGACCATAAATCTTCGTTGGCTGCGAAAAGACGAACTCTCGCAAAAAGTTCATCTCCACAGTCACATCTTCAATGGCCTCCTCCACCGATTTGTATTCTTTATCAGTGTATCTCTCGTCTTTGAGTCCTTCCTTCAGTTTCTTCTCCAGCCCTAAACGAATTTAGTCAAGATATAGTTGGACGTAGCAACTCCCCACCTCTCAATTCCTCGTATCTCGCTTTCAGTTGGCTCTTCAGAGATGACGAGCTTGCCTCCAGGTCATGAAGCTTTCGATCAGCGAGGCTATGTTCTGCCTCAAGATCGGCAAGCGCTCTCTCCTTTTTCCTGGACAGAATGAGTGGGACTAGATGCGCTTTTGAACAGACTACGAACAATGTGCATGCATTGACATCACTTTCCATCGTTTTGGCGCTTGCTTCCCCCCCTACCAGATTTGAAAATTTTACATTGGATATTTGCAAACTGAAAAATGAGAGTCATCCCGGAATATAAACATTTGATTCGCTCACATATTCTTCATTTCTCTCTCCTTGGAAGTCAAGTCCCTTTGGTGGAGCGTCAGCTTGGCCCGCGCGTCCGATTGCAAACTAAGCGTCCTGATATCTTGCGTGAGACTGTCCCGCCTATCCTCCATTGAGCGAACTTTGATATTGAGCTCTGCTATACGATCTTCGTGCTTCGTGGAGATGGTGTCAGTCTTCAACCTTTCAATGCGGTCCTTCTTCGCCTCTATATCCGAGACGACATTCAGTAAGTCACCGTCCAACATCTCTGCTGCCTCCAATTTAGTCTCTGATGACGCAATGTCCGATTGTAACTTTGACTGAGCTGACAGTAAGAGAAGGTCCTACAATAATGTGCAAAACACATACAATTCTGCTGCGGTTGGTTGCTCGCTGTTGTTTGGATCTTTCCAGACTCGCATGCAGTTGCCGGGACTTTTCGTTATAAGTGGCATTGCTCTGAACGATTTCGTTCTGGAGGCGATGGTGAGCATAGGAATCTGAGCTCGCTCCTGTAAGCGTACCTGGATACGATCGACCTCAGCCGTTTGTTGAACCGACAGAGAGCTCAGCTTCGTCGTGAAATCCAGGACTTTATTGCGCTCGAGAGGAGATACATCGAAGCCACGGATACCGTTTTGTGTGGCAATCTCACGAATTAGAGCCTCACGGATCTAGCACCCGTTCTTCTTGTGCCTAAGATACTCAGTCAAGGAGTGCTTCGAAAGGGCTTTTCCTCCCATTTACCTTAGCTTCTGCGATCAATTGGCCATGTTCCTCATTGAGCTCAACATGCTTCTTTCGAGCGGTAGTGAGTTCGTCATCTTTATCCTGTTCATTGGCCTCTTCGCGCCGTCGAACATTCCGTTGCTCGGCAATATGGGAGTTGAAGTTCTTGATACGCTCCGCCAGTTGCTCGTCGGTGTCTGAGAAATTGGGGTCAAAAAGAACATCTTTAAACACGGTAGCTTACCATGAGTCTCCTGTACATTCGGACGCAGTTCTGCAAGCTCCTCTTGATACTTCAGCTTCTCTTTTTCGAGGTTCTCAACTCTGATATAGATTTCTCGGAACTTGGTAGCGCCCTCCTCAAACTTTCGGTTCGACCGCGCCAAGGCTTCATATAACTTCTTGGTGTCCTGATATTCCACCTCCTTCTTCGCTATACTCGCGCTCAAGTCGGAGATCCGAGCCTTGAGTTTGTCCGCGTGACCCTTTTCGCGAGCCAATGATTCAAGACGTTCTTTCTCGGCCTTCTGTTCAGCGAGACGTTCCTTTCGAAGCGCCTTGATTGAGTCAAGTGCTTTCGTATATCTATAAGAATATTCGAAACGTGTCAGCGATCAGCAGAAGTAAGGTGCCACCTACCGAGTCGCCTCAAATATATCGTCGAACTTCTTTTTCAGGATCGACGCTTCAGACAGTGGCCAGTACGAATCTTCCTGATGACAGAATATGACATTCTCCAAGACGGCTTTTGAAACGCCCAACAGGTGAGGTATCTCGATGTCCATCTCTGCGCATTTTGTCGAGATGACCGCGCGCTGGGGGTACTTAAATCAGTCAGAAGTGCACCAAGGACCATACGACAAACCTTGCCAGATTTCTCCGTATTCCCATTGTCAAGAGCCAGAATGCTCTCTAACGTCTTCATGGTCATGCCAGCCGTCTTCTTCATTGTAACAGACAGATTGCGGACAGCAAGCATTCGCTGTCCATTGGCAGCGTAGAAACGTAGCTTCACCTGGGCCTTCACCTCCTTCTCATTCGCCATCTTGGGGTCATGGACGAAGGCACCTCCTCGCGTTCCGGGTGGCTGGTCACCCGTTGTTGCGTATTTCAAGCACTCAATTATTGTAGTCTTTCCACTGCCATTGTGGCCAACAATGACAGTGACAGGGGAGAAGAACTCGATAACCGAGAGGCTTTTGTCGTCAAACGAGCGAATTCCACGGACTGCAAGTTTGTTTAGTGTCGACATGGTCCCTAAGGTCAATTGGATGGAAAGTCAAGTTACTGTCCGCGACTATTTGAGTCGCGTCATATCACGTGACATATATCCACCACGTGAGCGCGGCACGAAGGCAATCAGCCGAAATCTTCAGTAATTCTTTACAACAGGGTTTCAATCTTTCGATCTCCAAGCTTGATATTATTTCCCTCCGTCGAACTCGTGCACTCAACGTACTCAACCCTCAAATCAACGAGGACCGGACTTGGAAATTACAGCGACGCCTAGATAATAATTCAATACTGGTGTGGGTTTGAGAAGTATAATTTAAGCGTCGACGAGCCGTCTAGGTGCAGAATGCGTCAGTGTATATGTGAACAAAACGGCTTCATTGTAGACGCAACTGAAAGGTCCGCCACAATAGGAGAGCTGCTTCTCAGCTCGGCGCAGGTTCAACCAAGGGTTCAACGCCGTTTAGCCATTTGCAGAGTCAGGTTGTCGATGTACATTTTCAGGGTGGCGTTTCCAGACGACAGTTTATCCATGTCCTTCTCAGCAGTCTTCACACGCTCTAGGAGCACTGGGGAGGAAAAGCTATGTGAGATAAAAAACCATTTTCGTATAACGAAAGTTTGCGTTGTGCAAATACCTCGCAAGTCGTCCTGATAAGCGACGATATCCCTGCTTTGTATGAGTAAGAGCAGGGTCGATCATAAAAGTTCCCGCACCTGATGACCTGTTCCTTCTTCATGGCGTCCTTGATGACATCGCTTTCTGGGATCACCTCGGATGTGCCCCATCCGGCTTGATCGTCGAACATTGTCGAGTGATAACTGAAGTGGTACTCTTGGTGGTACTGACTCGGATGCCAGTGCTGGCAATGGGAGGTCACGCGGTCACGACACTTGACCAAAACGGGAAACTAGTAGCAGACAGTGACGCGTCGAGGTGCTAATTTATCCGACCTGCTGCTCAACGATGCCTCTGACCGAACGGTCCACGATTCTCGCATTTAAAGCCGGGCGCGCATTCCGACGCGAAGGTACTAATATCGTCGAACCGAGCGCGGATAAGGGTGCTATTGTCATTGAACGGGGAGAGGATGAACTTCTCCACTTTAAATGGAAAAACAGGGTTACTGAAGAGACCGAGGAGGTTTTTACTTCTCACACTACATCTGTTAGTATTCTGGCTGATCATACTCTAGGACCTCATTTTGTTCCCGACTGATGCCAGCTTTGTGACTGTTCCGCAAGCGACCGGCCGCGTGTTCGTTCTCAAATTCTCTTCGTCGGACCAGAGGCACTTCGTAAGTGCAGCTACAATATTATATGAGGTAATGATTTGTTGACCGGTGTACCCCAGTTTTGGATGCAGGTAATTTGCGCGGACTATGATGTCCAAGTCACTGATCACACGCGAGTAATGTAGGATGCATCCGGCGAACGCGATGAGGAATTTGCCTTCCATGTCAATAGAATTCTCCAGATTCCCGGATACATTCCGGTGTGGATTATTCCCGAAGACACTTCAGACGAGACGCCCGATGCGCCTACATCTGATCCATCCTCTCAAGCAACGTGGGTTTTACCCGTGTCCCCTTTTTGACCCTACTCTGAGCTGTGCCGTTTTCAGTGCCAGTCAGCCAACCCCTGAGCAGCTCTCTCAGGTGCGCTCGTTGGTGGCACAGATGTCGGGAGGCGCTACTGAGGAACTAGGTGAATCCAGTTATCTCGACACCTGTTCTGTACTGACAAGGACAATGAAACACCAGAGCCATTCCTTGCGGACGTGCTTACTGCCGATAATTTGGATCCACTTTTTACTTCTCACCCAGAGCTCATCCAGAGCATATTCCCACACCTACCGCCTGAGCTATCTGCAAATCCCTCCCCGGAGGTACTGTCACGGATAGTGTCTTCGCCACAGTTTCGGAGCGCGGTGGCAAGCTTCGATCGTGCTTTACGCACGGGTTTGTTGGGTGGTCTGGTGAGACAGCTAGGACTACCGGAAGAAGCTGGATTGAGTGTGGAGGCGTTTCTGAGGGCTGTGCGCGAGCAAGCAGGTAGTGATAGACCAGGGGGCGAAAACATGGATACGGACTGAAAGACTATCCAGATTGATTGTTGACGACGATAAAAACAGACAGATGATATGATAAAACAATGGGAGTCCATCCAAGAACGGGTGCGACAAGAACAAAGAACAATCAAATTATAATAACTATGCGGTTTAATGGCTTCGGCTAGGAAAGCCACTGGAGGACGATATCCCTGCCCAATAGTTCAGATTGAACCGCCGTTGAGCCTACTTAAGTTTAAGAGACGTACAAATTGTGCTGGTTTTTCATGGAGCACTAGAGATAATCATAAGGCACATATGTCAACCATCGACAACCTCGACATACCGAATAGCACTAAAGTAGTGACTCCTTACTCAGTGATACTTGATACTTTGTACAGGAACGGGAGAACCCACCGAAACTAGACGCCCGGTTATCTTGTCGAGTTGCCTGGCAATGGACGTTTTTCGGGTACGGCGTGAGATATATCGAACAAACTTACAAAGCTCGTATTAGGCCTTGGACATTTGTGTGCCCGTGGATGTCGTTCTTGTTACCCAGCTTAGAGGAATGAGCTTATCGTAAGATGACACAGGCTGGAGCTCTGACCACAAGCAGCGGAACCCCAGATAGGGAGGGCTGAGATATGAGCGCGTGTAGCTCAAATCTTGCTGTCTCGAATTTGTCACGCTGGGGCGTCGTTTAATGTGGTCAGTCTCGGGTCGAGTTTCCTGATTTTAGCATATGAACGCACATCGATCGAATCTACCACGAAGCTTGGAAGGCGGGTTTTAGGAGTGAAAAAGAGGAGAGTACTGTGCCGTACACAATCGCGTCAACTCCGTGGCAGTAACGTTCCCACATTGAGCGGAACTTTGGCTGGCCTGTGCGACCGTTAAGGGTGTAACAGTACTCACTACTCGACCCTATGAGAGTTGGTGGGGGTAATTCGTACCAGCTACATCCCATATCTTGAGGACAACAGTCCCCTTTCTTACTTTACGAAAGTTAAATGCTACAGTCGGTACAACGTCTTCACTCCACTATAGAGAATGGGAAGTGGTGACTAGGACGACCATAGATTCGACGGAGGATGTACCTGCCCAGATCCAATCACATTCACAAAGGAAGTCTTCCCGGAGGCCTGGAGAAGGTAGTAGGCAAGGCGGTTAAGTCCTTGTGGTGCACGTACCTGTAGGCCGACAACGGCAATCTCCGCCGCCTTGGTGAAAAACAGCCTGTAACGGGTAGGAGTTGGACCAGACGATACCCTCTCACACACCACGAGGCTCACCCTGCTATCCATTGAAATATGGAGGAGAAGAAAGGTGCCATAGGGGAAAGCTGACCAGCGGAAGTATGGCAAAAGAGATGGTCCGGAGTAACGGCCCGGAAGTCAGTTGGATTCCGAGACAAAACCGAAAGCGTTCTTCTCTCAGTCCCGCGTCTTTCGTGAGTCGTGAGCGAATGCTCACAAACGCACATTCCCGGTTGCATTGTCCCCCACTACGCAAGTTCCATGCCACCCGTATTTATTCTGGCAAGCTGCAAGCCTCCGTTCGAATGGAGTCCCCAAAAGCGAAGGTCAAGACGACCCCGCCGCGACCTTCACAGCTCAAGGACAAGAAAGCTATTGCATGGAAGCGAAACGAAGGAAAAAGAAGCAGAAATGAATCACTGTCTACTTCGGTCAAGCTATCCTCACTCTTACGGCGCCATAATCGAAATACTCAGCACCAGCATCCAGCTGGAGGAGACGGCACAAGGTCGCGTGCGTCACTTAAGGAAGCACTGCTTTCCAGAAGACTAGGACTAGCTACCCTGAACGGTAAAACGGGCACGAAGCGGGCCAGTGAAAACCATCAGTGTTGGTGGGTCACCTTACCTTTTAAATTGCCTCTCTTCATTTGCCCGCCCAGAACTGCCAGTTTCGGGTAGTGGTAGAGAGAATGCACCTAACCTACTGCGCTCATTATCGTACTCGCGTCGCGTGGATGGCGTGATTCAGCCACGTGGCAATGTCGGCTCGATCCTTCAAGGTGGGTATTGCTACTGGCCACCGTTCCCCGTAAATCTGACTCCGCTTAGATGTAATACCGCCATCCCCACAAAACCCTATTGCCACCCTCGCACACGGTTTAGGAGCGCGTCCTTTTCAAGTAAGAACTCCGAGGCCAGATCACCACATTCGTGCTCAATTCACAGTCCAGTCCTGGTGTTCAGTGGTTACAAGACCCTCGATCACATGTGTATAGTTTCACAACCTTGGCTCGAAAAGATCATCCCTGTAAAGAACTTTGCCTTCGAGCGTCTCCCCCCTTTCTTGCCAAGCTCCCGTGACCAGGTTCGCCTCCGTCCTTTCGCAGAGCCCCACGCTAACTTCATTCCTCCAGGATCTTCACGTTGTAGCAAAACGCTGAAGGTCGAAAATATGCCGGATCGACCTCATCAATGACAGGTCTACTCAGTCAACTGTACTACCTCATATCTGGTGACAAGCCCATTAACGCATCAAACCTCAGCAGCGACTTCAGTACACAGGTTAGACTTTTCATTAAAACAATACAACTTACACGAGCTGATTATTCCTTAGCCCCAAACCTTCACACCTGGCCAGAGGGGAGCGGCATCTGTTATACTAAACTACCGTGATGGCGTGTACTTGATTGACAGTGCTGGCGACCGTGTCCCGGGGTATACAGAAAAAAATGTTCTGATTTGGATGGTATAAATATACGTGTTGCCTTGTTTCCTTCTCTAACAGTCTACAGGGCACATTACTCGAAAAGTTCCTTACATCCTCGCCAACTGATTTTTTGCGCCTTACGCGTTCTTTCGACGCTCCCACACCCCTTGCGGAAGAGTCTAAGCGCGAGGCCTACCGATATGCCTAAGGTAAGCTTGCGTCTAGTCTTAGCTCCTCTTTTATTATATTTCCTTCCAGTCAGATAAATTCGTGTTGCGTTCGCAACTTGATTGTGTCGACCATCGCCTTCCTGGAACTGGTGTGTTCGACATAAAGACGCGCGCCGTGATGACCATACGGCATGATCTACTCAACTTCGAAGAGAGCTCCGGTTATCAGATACGCACCCTCCAGGGTCTTGTAGAAAGTTTTGAGAAAGAGTACTATGACCTCATTCGATCTGCGTTTCCTTAAGTACAAGTAAGTTCTTACTGCATACAGTGGAAGTGGTATATCGCCTTATGATGTGCACAGTTTTCAAGCACGCATAGGAAATATGGATGGCGTGTTCGTTGCCTATCACAACACAAAGAAGATCTTTGGATTCCAATACATCCCTTTGTCCGAAATGGATGCCCGCCTTTTCGGGGATGATGCCGTTGGCGATGCTGTGTTTGAAAGGTGCCTGACGCTGCTTGAAGCAGTACTGGAAGAAGCTACACGTGAACTCCCGCACCAGGTATGCTCATCATATGGAAGTTTTTTTATATCAGTGGCTCAAGGGTTTACTTACTAGTCCATACGTCTTACCGCGGAAAAATCTCAACGCGAAGATAACCTGAAGGTATTTCTGGAGCCCGCAGACTGGGACGAGGAGCTGCATGGACACAGACCCGTTATCCAGCTGGATGTATGGACAAAACATTATATTGGTGAAGTGGCTGCGAATGGCCCACAGTGCCGTCGAGAGATCGAAGCTGCCTTGTATGTGTCACCGTTACAACTTCTCAACTTTACCCCAACTAATCACATGTGTGCCGGTAGGGACCGTGCTTTGGTCCATCTCGAAGTCAGCCTTTGATCCCTGGGTTATACGCGAGAACCTCGCTGCTGCGCGCAAACGCGCATCTCACCCGTTAATCCTCCCGACAGGGGTGGACCTGCAAGACATGGAGAAAGTCTGGCAAGAACTCCAGTTCAACCCCACAGCACCTGTGGACGTACCCTTCAAGCCCGAATTGTTCCGCCCAGCCCCGATGAGTGTACAGGTACTACGTCAACTGGCACACAAGGGGCAGAGTTACCTCGACGCCGCTGCACGCGAGCAGGGTGGCCGGGATAAGTTCGTACTAGGCCTCCCCAATGACGCTCGTGAAATGGCTCCGCTGCTAGCACAGGCTCATGGGGACCCAGGCGGTGGGCCGCTTTCGGCGCCGAGTGTTAGCGGAGGCAGTTCCAGCCCTGTTGCCAGCACCACCGGCCTCCCCGCTGAATCTCAGAATTTCGAAGGCACAAGGGAACCAGACACGTCGTCCGCTATTGACCAAGAGCAGGAAGCGGCCAGGAGAGACGTGGTCCCACCAATGATGACGTCGCGGACACCGAGCCCGGCCACCGTCGACGTCGGCGAACAGGCTGACCAAACATTTCGGACCGTATCTCATCCCCCGGGGACCAATGGCGGAAGAAGTGGTGACTTTGTCTCGGAATCGACTGTGGCCCATCTCGAGGAAATGCTGTCAGAGGAGCTCGTGGGAGACTACCAGGACCAGGCCTCCGCTGGAGGTCAAATGACCGCAGTGCGCCCGGAGCCAGCGCACCACATCCATTCCCGTTCGGGGGCGGCGGAACGCAATAGCAAGGCACACCAACTGATAGAGGACATGAAGGGGGACCTACGAAACGCCGATCAATTAGGGTACCTGCTCCCCTCCCCTCCAGGAGGGGAAGGGCCCTCTGCTAAGCGGAACACGAAGCAAAAGCAAGCGACCTCAGGAAGTCTCAACGTCCGCAACTTTCCGACGTTGCCGAGTACTAATCGAGATATTTCCCATTACCCACGCAATTGCCCCATGCTAGTAGAGTCAGATTCACCCTAGATATCGTACTTCACATTCTATAATCATTCTTTACACATATCGCACGTCCCCCAACGCCTGCTGCGTGCATACCCCATACGGTCCCCATAGAGCGCTTGTTGTTTACTACAATTGCTATCTTACTCCGTGGGCATTCCTATGTTGGGACTAGCCCAGTGAAGAATTGCCACGTAACGCAATATTTTGCCAAGACATCTGATACGCCCATATAAACGGGGGATGGCGACAGCCGGGGAGAAGTTTGCTTGATGACTGATCTGAGTTTTGTCTATAGCATTAGGCCTGGTGGGGTTGGACCCGTGCCACGCGTAAGCGCCACCGCCGTGCTTGCCCCGATCAGTCGCAGCCATGAATGCTTTGATTTGGCCTTGGCCTATAGGCTCTTAGGGCTCAGTCAAAACTACCCTGCAAGTTGCGTGAGCATCGGAAGCACTCCGGTAGATGTTCACTAATTCGAATAAGAGCGCCCAGCATCCCAAGTATAAGAACAAAGATTGTACAAAAACTGCTCCCCCGCCGATAGTCTAACACGAACGCATCCTTTACTTACTGAGCTCACCATACTGGGGCTCCTCGCCGGCCCGTGCGCAGAGCCCTCAACTTCTGCATCTGGCTCTCCTTCTTCTCCATCGTTCTCGCCCTCGCGGTCTTCTTCCTGCACGCGCATGCGCTCACTCTCGCGATCCTCGGAACGCTCAATCTGATCGCGCATATTCGCGACCTCCTCATCGACACGCTGGGTGACGCGCTCAATACCAGCGGCTTCGGCGAGCGACACGCGTGCACGATGCTTCGCGAGATGGGCAGAGCGCCGCGGAGGACGCTTCAAGCGGCGGCGGGCCACCATTACTGGGACGGAGCATTTCTGGATCAGGTAATGCGATGTCGAACCAAGAAGAATGCTGGGGGGGGTCGACATTGGTGAGCGCATTACGAACGGGAGTGTGCGTACCCTTTCAACTGATTTACACCACGAGAGCCTACAATAAGCATCAAGGGTTCCATATAGTCGACAATGTCTGCCAGACCCAGAGAGACTGGATTAGCACGCAAAATTCGCTCATGAAGGTGAATTGGAGATACCCACCCAGAATCATGTGCCTAGCGTTCTTCGCATGCCAAGCCTCGCAGGAAATTGAGACATTCAGTCGGGTCCGCTGAAGGAACACTGGTCGCCTGACGACACAAGATATAAGCAAGACCTTGACGCTGAGAGGAATGTGTAAGGTAATCATTCGGTAAATAGTTGCAGTAATCACGTACTTCTTGCTGGCAGCGTAGCTTCGTAGCACGTTCCCCAGCGGCTGCAGAAGGCGGATCAACTGTTGGTTTGCTTGTCAGCCGACAAGGAACACATTCGTGAGGAAACCTATTTTCCTTTGCTATCGTTTTCGGACACCGTGACAATCAGTCTGGGCTTTCAATCAGCACATGTTTCCCATCCCCAGGTAAAATAACGCACATTTCGTCACCATCTCTGAGTACCGTCCCAATTCCCCATTCGACGGCGTACCTGCTTTCGTCACTCAAGTCACTCGCGATCACATATCGCCGGGGACGTCGACCGCTATTACTAAGCGCGCGGGAGGGATCTCCCTGAGTGAGGGTTATCGTACACCGGTCACGCTGGAACACAGGCCGTCCCGTCACTAATGGGAGTGGTTCTGGGCGAGTAGACTTGCGACGACGCGGACCCCGGGGACTAGTCTGGTTAAGGGTAGTGGGGAAGTACGGTTCAGGTGGCACGACGACATTAACACCTTCGCCGAGCGGGTCGGATATCTCGAGAGGGTCCGGATCTGTGACTTCTGCTGCGACGAGCGCGTTTTTCTCCGTGTTAGCTTCAGTGACAGGGTCAAACTGGTCATTGTCAGGCCACTCCTTCCTCCGAATCGCTCCCGTTGTACGAGTCACCATCGCCTTGTGACTCGTCATCCGAGATATATGCGCTACGCGGGCGTCCTCGGGTTGATTCGGTGTCGGACTCGGCATCGGACTGGGCGAGGGCACTGACGGCGGGAGACGGATCGCGTGCACGAGAACGACGGAAATGAAAAGGGGACGTGCTCCGAGAGCGTAAGGACGAGGTGGGAACTTCATGGCCAGCGCGGGAAGCGTTGGAAGAAGAGCGAGCACGCTGCCCATTTTCACCCTTTGCTTTCGAGTGTGAACGACCGCGACCGTCGTCGGTACTAGTGCGGGTGGTGAGAGAAGAAAGGCCACCCATCACGGAACTAAATGACATCCGCCCGAAAGAGCCCGATGAGCGAGAGGGAGAGGCAGCTACCTCTGCCTTGGTTGAATCGGCTCTCGAAATTGAACGCTCGAGGCCGTTGGAGTCTGCCTGATGTTTAGTTAGCACACTGGAAGGAGACCATCTGGAAAAGAGGGGAGTTGTGGGTCGAGAGGTAGCAGGGGAGGAGTTCTCCGAGACAGAGTTGGTACGGGACATCGGAACGTTTGATGGCTGCTGGGGCGATGTCGAAGGAAGGCTGGCAGCGGAAGAGGAGAGGGAATGGGTAGCATAAGATACGAGCTCTACACCCTCTTGAGGGGAGACTAGGGCGGATGCGGGCTGATCTTTCTCCTTGTCCTTTGAGTTGCCCCCGCCGTAGACGGACCTCCAGCTGAGTCTTCGGGAATTTTGTGCGCGTTGGTCCCGGTGTCGTTCCACCATGAAAGAGGACGGGGATAGAGTGCCAAGGTAATGAAAGGTGGTCGCTCACCTGGGGAATGATGTGGTTCGGGGAAAGCTGTGAAGAATGGATCTGAGTCTTGGCGAGGAACGGGCAACGGAGAAGACCGTTACATACCAACGCAGAACTCTGTTTTTAAACTCATTAATAAATCATCGCCAAGACGTGAAATAAATGTGACAGGGAAAGACGCGCTTACTGCCCACATACTGATAGATTAGGATTAAGAGCTCCACCGACGAGGCGCACATCCCTTTATTTATTATTTCATCTCATTTACACACGTGACTCAGATCCCCCAAATAACTCCTTCATAAATGCGTCTGAATTTGGCGGACGCCCAAGGAATTCCTCCAGTGACTCGAGCTCTTCCCGGCTACCACCAGGGTTGTAGGATACTCTTCCGGTAACGGTCCCCGCGAGTAACGTCCAAGGGATCCTCCTTGAAAACCGTCTGATACATGTCCGCAGCGAAAACCAGCGAATAGGAGTATCTGTCAATCGCATTCAATAAGACGTGTAAGATATACGAGACTTCGAAGCGCACCCATAGTAGCCGGCATCGTAACCCCCAACGAGATGTGCGAACGAGCCTTGGCCCGCACTACGTTTACCGCCCTTGAATAGCGAAATGTGGTCCCTCATATCGTTCCAAACTGCCGTTACATCTTCCTTGTCTGTGCAAATCCCCATCACCGCTCAAGGTTCAGGAGCTAGGGGGGAAAAACACTCACCTTTGTGGGTAGTGTACATGAAGATCGAACCGAGCGAAGAAAACTTGCCGCAAGTAAGACAGGCCGACGTTGACGTAGCGACTTAGAAAGCATTAATGCGGACAGAGGGGTACATGAATTCGCTGGCATACCTCTGGACAATCTTTTTGATCAACTCTGGAGAAAGTGGCTCGTTCGTCTTATAATGCCTCGACATTTTCTCCAAGACTTTGGGTTCCCAGCACCTGTCAAAAGTCAGGACAGTGCGCTAATGTCGGCGTAAGGAGGCGTACCAATTTTCAAGCATCTGCGAAGGTGCCTCCACAAAGTCACGCGCGACGCTTGTCCCGTGGAAACGCGCAAACTGCGTCCGGCTCAGCAAGCCGTGAAATACGTGTCCCATTTCATGGAAGAACGTGACCACGTCATCATGGCGCATCAGCGCAGGACGTTCGGGTGTAGGTTTGGCGAGGTTTGCAACCATCGCAGTCAGAGGATACAAGCGCTTGCCATCGGGGTGTAGGTAGCTCTGTAGCAAGGGCCATACGGCTGCATGGCTGTACTTCGATGCTAATTGTGTCGCAAGTTTAGTAATATGGTTGGAAAGAGAGGCGTAAAGGATATAACATACCACGCGGAAAGAGATCAAGGTAGCAATATCCCACGAAATCCGATTCATCTTTACCATCCGCAGCCCAGACTGCGAACATCTGCGCGTCTGGGTGCCATGTCTGTGTATCTTTGACTTCGTGGAAGCGCACACGAAGCAAGTCTTGGTATATCTCCAAGATCGCCGGAACGACAACAGACACCGGGAAGTACTCCTTGACGAGAGAGTCGTCGAGGGATAAGGTCTTCTCAACGTGCAGGCGATCGTAGTAGCGATAATCCCATGGATACATATTGCCGTCAAAGGGTTCCCCAGCAGCCTTGAGTTCATCAGCCTTGAGCTTCAGCAGTGTTTCACGCTCCCGTGCGCCGAGTGGGCGCAGTCTTTGCTCGAGGTCGCTCAGGAACTGGAATCGGCTAGTCAATTGGATTGTAACATCAAAAGTGGGTCGAACTAGCCTTCTCAACGTTCTCACCACTTTTGACCATTTTAACCTCTGTTCTATAGTCAACCCAAGTATCGTACCCCAGCAAGGCCGCAATCTTCCGGCGCAACTCGAGCGCACGGTCGAAGAGTGGAGCGTTTAGCTCCAGGCGAGCCTCAAAACTTTCCCATGCTTGTCGACGCGTCTCCGCACTTTTCGCATATTTGAACTACGGGAGTCAGATGAAGCGGGGACACCGCGAAATGAGAAGTGGCTCATGCATACTAGTGGGAAAATATCTGGCGTCCGATGCATCACATCGTACAGCTCTTTGTCGCCCTCCTGACGCTTCGGGTATCCAGAAATCACGTCCTCGGGAACACCTTTGAGCTCTTCGAGGGTAAAGCTAATAAATCCCTAGAAACCAGTTGAGATCCCCGGGGAGAAGATTAACTGCTTCACCTACATTTTCCTCGTTGAAGTTTTTCTACATCTTATCAATAAAGTTACCGGTCACGAATCGATATAATGAACACACTGACGCTGAACTCTAGACAGACTTGCGATAACTCCTTATTCCATTCTGTGAGACGTTCGCGATCTGCCTCAGGAAGTGAAAGTCCTGCGCGCGTGCCATCCTGAACCATTTTCTCCACCAGGCGCTGCTCCTCCTGATTGAGCTTCTTTCCCGAGGACTCGATGTTCTTTTGCGCCGCGATCTTGGCATTGTAGACGTCGATCCGCATGGAGGAATCTACGCCAAAATCACGGACGAGTATCTCTGCCTCGTTCGACGCGTCGCGCAGTTCCTTCGACGTGGAGACATGCTGGTAGAACGACAGCGGCTCTGTGACATTTGAGAACTCAGAGTCGCTGCGTGCAAGCGCGAGCTATTACTAGCGTGTTAGGACACAGCGTTGGTACACAATGCGAAAGTCTCGTACAAATACCTATATCATGTGAATAGGCGTGCCAAACATATGGTGCTTGGACTCACAGTATCAAAGTTACACTCTGAGGCCGGAAGCTTGGCTACCTGATCTTGGACCTCGCGATCTTTGTCGATGGCTTCCTTGGTGAGCTTGATTACTTCTTCGGGGGTGTGCGTCCAGATGGGGGGAGGTTGCGGAGGCGTGAGATTGACCATGTTGGATGACGAGAACGAGGAAGTATCGAATATGCCGGACGAGGTTGATGATGCAGAGAAGAGACGTGCAACGGCCCTCAAGCTGGGGTGGACGAAACGGGAGGTGGGCGTGATAAAGTGCCTATATCCAGCAATCGATCTCAAGGCAGAGTGTGGTTCCAAGCGTGTTGCCAGGCCCAAGGCCAGACCCACGGCCAAGAGACTACAACTTCGTCGAGGTTGTCGCCATTTAGTGACGGTTGAACGCGCGACCGCGTACATCGCGTGCCAGTGACTCAGAGGACGCAACGAACCGCGTTGACTAGTGTTGACTTGATAGAGTTTATGAAGCACACGCGGCGGACGGGCATTTTCTCTCTCTTCCCTCTCTCGTGTTTCTCAACCTCGCTGGACCGAGTTTCTCTACGTTTCGTTCGCGCTTTCGTATCTCGTGCTGGCACTTAGCGGTCCCTAATATCCCGACACACACGCATATAGTTACAACTCTCAGTATGAGAGCAGAGACTAAGATCCAACCCAACAACTGCAACCCCGCGAAGACCAAGAGACCTCCCTTCAACGATATTACCAATATGTTCAATAGCAGAATGGATTCAGAGGTGCACGCCGAGCTTGCTCCACCGTCTCGTGCTTCAAGAGAACTGGCCATGGGTCGAGAGAACAGCTCAGAGACTTTTGGTGGCGCAGCGGCCTGTTATAATTTGCCTAGGACCTCTGTGCAACACCAGCGGCCAGTTCAACTTCCCCTCCCTCCTTCTCTACCTCCCAGCACAGTTTCACACCTTAGGAGTGAATCACTTGGGCATAAAACATCTCGACTCAATTCTTCAGATGCCCGTACTCAACGTCTCCATGTTCCCGATCTCGATGTGGGCTCTTCTGTTAACCGTCTTCCACCCCGTGATCTCCCTGCTGCTGAGGCTCCCTTCTTGCCATCGCTGTCGGAATCACTTGGTCGAGAGCCACTCTCAACATCTCTGCTGTCTCCGAAAACTCACAAACTAGCACACGGCCAGTTAGTCATTCTCCCCTCGCGCTCTGTTCTCGTGGATTTCCGCGAGGGAGAACGGAGGAAAGGGAAGAAAGGCGACGAAGTAATGGTGGTGAGTCCCATTGGTGATCAGGTAAAGTCTCACCTCCGTGATCGAAGAACCTTGCTCAGGAAAATCAAGATTCTTTTGTATAGTGCACCTCACCTCAGTACTCCCTGTTGTATCGCAGAACCTGTCGCGACCTACTCGTTGAATGAGCTTCCAGCGGACTGGTACAGACTATATGAACAAGCTAAGAAGGTCATCGAACACATCAAGAGGAACGTGCCTAAGGTGCGTCCTTCGGTCACAGGGACCTAAACCGGGCTTAGCCTGGTGTATTAGTTCGTCATGTACGAAGGTACCTTCGTGTGTACACTCATGGCCAACGAACCTCGAGCCGACATCGAGATTAGAGCAAGCTCACGATCGACAACCTCGGCTATCTCTGGAAGTACAACGGCGGCCAGTAGAGTTCGATTCTCGCGCAAACTACGAACGATGCAGATATTTTCCAGTGCGCCAAGAGTCTCCAAGAAAACGATGTTCTGTACAGCACGAGGTGTTCCTGTGGATGCCGAAGATTGGACCCTCCTGTCGAACAACGAGAAAGAATGTCTGGCGGCTCTCCTTGACTTCTTGCGCATCGTGGAGGTGCTTGAAGGGATCCCTCGCGGCAAAGCAGAACCTTTATCTACCACCTCCGCGGAGCTGCCACCCAAGTGTTCGACTGCACGAGATGCCACACTTCCCGCACAGTCCGCGGTCACACCACGTCACGGAGGCGACACAATCTCTCCGAAGGCAAGCCTTCCTAATTCCGCAGCCCCGACTCTTCTGCCGCCTTCTAGCCGATCAATTCAAGTCACCGTCAGCCCTCGACCGCGGTTTCCCTCAGCCTTGCCACGCGCTACGAGCGAAATATTCAGGAGGGCGAGCAGTACCGCCGTCAGTGATGCACCCCTGTCAAGAGCCTCTCCATTGTCCTCTACCAATTGCGCGCCTAGCTCGGAATCCCCTCACGGTTCATCGCGACCGCGACTGCAGACCCGCTTTATACCAGGTGTGGGCTGGTGTGTGCGCTCTGGTGGCACACACTACCGCATCATGTTCCAGGATGGTGTTGCTCTCGAGGTTGACGTAGACGAAGAAAGGGTCGAGCTCGTTGAACATGATGGTTCAGTTACCAGGTTGGGTTAACCTTTTCGCTCATCACGGCCGGGCTGACGAGGCGTTCCGCAGATACACTGTGCGCGATTGCAGTACCAGCCGGAAAGTTGGTGATCGTATGAAAGTGTTTCAAAATTTTATTCCCTTGTTCGATTAACTAGATTGTTGAAGCTTCTCTATTGTAATATACCGGGCAGTTCATAATATAGCTTATAGGATGCCAGCGTCGACATCTTTGTTAATAATTTCGAGTCATTTGGGCCCAAGAACGCAGGAATAATCTGGCATCACATCAATACTGTAAGGCACTTGACTAGCGGGTGTACTGAAATTTGGTTCCACAGCAGAGAGTATGTACAGTTTAGATGTATACCAAATAAGTGCGAGTTGAAATATATCATAAAGATACTCTGATGTAAGTACTACGACGGATTACAACACGCCGCATGCATTCGAAGTATGGGGATATCATGATAGTATTCAAAGACGACCCACGCGCCCACGTCTTCATACCATCGTTTCCTTCTTCTCACCGCTTCTCATCTTGATACCTTGATACCATATACTCGAGTTCGCGTTTGATCAAGCGTTGCCAACTACTGTCGGGCTTCCATCTGATTGTTGTGGGGATAACTGGAGTCCGTGGCGCACGTCATTTCCCTTGGATCCTAGTAGGTCCACTGTGTATTTCATGGTTTGGGCTGTCTCCCATTGGGGTTTGTAGCTGTTCGCGTTGTTTGTCAATGCAACGGACGAGCCTCTGCGGTGTGAGAAGAACAAACCCGATCATTTTACGTGCCCTTGAATCGTCGATCACGACGTCTCGCATGTATTCCAATGTTGCGGGCTGGATATAGATCAGTTGGCCCATCCACTCGGGCGTTAGGCTTGGCCGCTTCCCCGTAATCGCAAAGAAGGGGAGGAGGGAATGATACCGTAGAAACAAAAACGCCTCTACAGCATGCGCCAGGAGGAGGATGACCAACGGCGGAATATCGTCAAAGATCAAGTCGCGGCGGGAGTAAAACTGCGAATGGGCCTCAAGGTCGGATTGCGTTTCAAAGCACGTGGGATGGGAAATGAATTTACCTTGAGTGCGGCGCGCGAGTTGTTCATGCTCCACGGCGGGCCGTTGCCTGTGATGAGGAATGTCTCGCCAGAAACATTGGCAGGGTCGCGGCGCAGCGCATCCTCGAACGCCAGGTGCGCGGCCGCGACATCCCACACACAGACGTTTGTGTGGCTCCAGAGACCGTCGAAAACAGGCACACGGGGCAAAACCAATGTGCTCGTGTAGAAGCGGTCGTTTGGCCCCGTGATGGTTCTGTGGCGTGTATTTGAATAGGCAGGCCCGGGAAGGGGGACGGAGTACGTACTGTCCTGGGCGGAGACAGCCCGTTCGCAGCCCACCCGCAGAATTAGCTTCCAGCACCAGCCGCTCTGCCATGAGTTTGGAACGGGCATAGCAGCTCGTCGACTTCGCAGGCCCATTCAATGGCGCGTCGTCGTCGCTGATGCTGATCTTGTCCCATGGCGGCTCGTGATAATCTTTGCCGTTCTGCATGAACCTCGGCGCGGGGACAGCTATATCCGCGGACGACGTGTAGACCACTATCGCACCCGTCTGAAGTTTCTTGGCCGCCTCAAGCACGACGGCAGTGCCCAGGACGTTCACCCGGTGCGACGCACCGAACGTGTACGCCGCGCGTTCCCAAAACCGGATGGCTGCGGCGGTGTGGAAGATCACGGACGGGAGCGCACCGGAGGGGAATGGCGCGACGAGGGCAGCATGGACGGAGGACGGCGAGGTGATATCGACCTTCGTGTAGGTCACGGAAGGATGTGAAGCGAGAAAGTCTTCGTGCGGGGGCACTATGTCCAACACGCGCACATTAGTCTCCCCGCGTAAGACGAGCAGGCGAACGATGTAGCTGGCCATTACACACGGGTCAATTGAATGCGGCAGGTGATACACGGGACACGCACCTGCCGACGAAGCCAGAACCCCCAACGACGACGTAGCCTGCGTGCGTCGGCTCGCGGGGGATAGCGTTGAGCATAGTCGATGTTTGCGTAGGAGACTCTGTCCAGATCATCTTCATTGTAGTTTGGGCTCAATTGTGCAACTCGGGGATGGGGTCCACGAAGACGTCTGGACAGGTCTAACAAGGCACCAATGAGGATGCCGATTGGCGATGCAGAAAACGCGACCAGCCCTACGAGCACGAGCTGCTGGACAAAGGGGGGGAGGCGCAAGACATGGCGACGAAGAGACTCCATCCTGAGGTGGACGAACCAATTTATATTAACGCGATAGGACCGTGTCCAAACGCGGCTTTCTTACACAAATACGAATCGGCAATTACTCGTCACAACACAACACAATGTTAAGATGGATTTTCATTAAGATATATAGTACACCCCCACGGATAAATAAACAAAGATCAAGTACACCCCAGACCACTTGGGTACTTGTGAATAAGTACGCGCTGGACGATAGCATGGATCGGAATGCATAAAACAAGAAATCCTCTAGTTTGGCCTAAAGAGTTATATAGACACCTTCGCTTCATTTTGCACGCGGTGGTTCGAAGTCGGCGATCTCACGATCAACAGTGATTTTGACACCTTGCAAACCAGGGGCCATTGTGTAACCAGGGTCGAAGTCGGAATCATGGATCGACGAACCTTTACGGTCATCAGTCGGGGATGGGTAGAACGTCGGCTTTCCTTTCATTGCCATCCCAGCCCTGCTCAACCTTCTGGCTGATACCGTCGATGGTGAAAGTATGGGCCGTATGAGTGTGAGAATGGAATTTGTAGAAGCGAGGGAGCATTTGGAGGAACGCGCGCAGTGGCAATACCCCGCGAGCCTGAGTGGGTGCCAGTGCTCGTGGACCCCATTCCAGAAAAGGAACCACCGTAGTGTAGAGTACCGCGGACGGAAAGGATGATGCGAAGCGTCATCGTCGTCGTGACGACGGCAGTAATGCTGTATCGGTGCAGTAATCAAGACGTGTGAACGGCGCCGAAAGGGTGTCATCAACATACCTCGTGACAACGGTCTTGATGGTATCATTATTCGAGTTGGGCTTGATGACGAACCAAAACATCATGTTGACCACATTCACAAACCAGATGGCCTACGAGACAGGTGAGACGACAAATTACTGGTTCTGAAAAATGCTTACACCGTAAAGGTTGAGTCCATCGCGAAGCATCAGTTTCCATGGGGTGAGCAACTTGACAGAAAGAGATTGAATGGAGCGGTTTACAGCCATAGCAAACTTTCAGAAATGAATATATCGATTAGTGGCACGAAGGCTAATGCCCGTGTTGTCATACCGAGGCTGTGTAGAAGAGCGTGGCCGATAGCCAGTAGATCCCAACCCAATTATGCTTCGGCCCGGCGATGCATCCCTGGCCAGCGTCCAGCGGAACAGCTTCCATGACATTAGGGAGTGCGCTAACACAAGAGATAGATGGATCAACTCACGGCGATAGAATGCGCTGCTAATGGCGGTGACAACGACTTGAAGTGCTAGCAACGCGGTCATTCCATACAGCACGGAGCGGTTCTTATCATAGATGCCATGAATCCGGATAACATGGACCACTGGAGAAGGCGAGTCGATGGGGAAACGTTAGATGGAATAAGAAATGAAAACGGACCTGAACACGCCGCGAGAAGGAAAGTAGTGCTTATGGGCTCAAACAAGAAAAACTTTTGACACGCCTAACGAAAACTGAGGACACATTAAAAATCTAAAGACAAAGTACTGACCGAACTCGACCAAGCAGTGTCGAAGAAAGCAACGCCTTCACATCGAAACGTCTGAACAAGAAGGACACTGAAGAAGGAACGACTTACCGACAATGACGAACTCTGCGGGCATGAAAACTCGTAGGAAGAAGAAAATAGCCTTAAGGATAGGCCATCCTTCCGACCTGAGAAGTTTCCAGCTTCTTGGGCTCAATACGAGGGTATCCCAGGCTGCAACCGTGAGTGTGCATACGAAAAAATATTTGTGAGCAGAGAGGCGAGGGGGAAGACGAAGAGAGCTTGGGAGGTCATCCAGAGTGATCGTAGTACTGTTACTAGACATGGTTGAGGGGAAGGGAAGGGAGATGGTATGGAAGGAAGTGGAAGGAAGTGGTTGTGGTCCCCTTCATTGCGCTCATTTTCAATTTCTCACACCCTAGAACTGATCAATATCAAACTTTGACACGGCGTCCTATTATCGTGACGGAGACCTGACCTCGAAAATGGACATTCACCGTGGCTTTTTACTCTCTCCAATCCACAGAGTTAACTGAACCATCGCTGTTCTTCTTCCTCTTCCCCCACGTATCCTCCTGGAAATGCAGGGGGGGCAACTGTATCACCTCCATATCAATTTACTTCCGATCATCACAAGCGCTTTTTGTGACATGCCATTAGTCGCACCGCAATATCGTTCGAGCGCCTTGAACCCAGCCACCCGCTCTGCTGTATGCTAGCGCCAGTTAGTTTGTACTGGTCTGTGTACACTCGGCCCAGGAGAAGAACGTTGGTAAAGCGAAAGTTACGCATGTTGAAGCCCTTTACACGGGGGAGCAAATAACGGAAACCTGCTCGTTGGGCCTAGGTTGGTTCATCAAAACGGGATTCTCACATTTCCTGTGTATTCTTACAAATTGCGACTGGCTGTGCACCTAGAAGATCTCAATATCAGTGGAGAACCGGGTGCACACAGGTTAGCTACGGTGGGGTCAATCGGAGCCGGGCAAGGCAAGATTAATGCATAAAGCCTAACAAAAAGAAACCCTGGGTGATCCGAGTGATCCTTGGTTCGGGTTGGGCGCACAAACTGCCATCAAAAAGATGCGAACATAACAGGTACGGGTCCAATGAACACAAGATGGAACCAGCGAAAGTATACGCCTAAATACAGCACTTGTCCAGTGCCAAGCAGTCCCCCTGGCTGTGGGCCACCCACTGCGTCTCCGTATGGGACACTTAGAAGGGACAGTTCCTCGGATGAATACAGGTGAGATAAGGTTGAGCGCCTGGCATTATTTAAATAACCACATGGTGATGAAACCAGGGGAAAAACTCTTGCGCGGGTCCGTGGCAGTTTTTACATATTTGCCATGAAAGACTGAATTGACCTTGACTAGGAACACTTGAGAAGGTCCATAAACTTGAAAACGCGTGCACGGGGTCAAGGGAACGAACGCCCCAAGGCACCGAGCGTGGAAGTACGACTGGAAGACGGTAGGAACGCGTCGGTAGAACCACCGAAATAGTAGGGGTCAAGACGATCTATTAGTAACAGCAATGGAAGACCATCCACACCTGAGTCCGAGTCCGAGCAACCTTGCAACACACCTGCGACTATGTAAATGTTGCTGGAATCAGTTAGCGTGAGTGAAAACTTCATAGGCTGTCTATCCACAAACTAAGGGACTGCTCTCAATTTCGTAAGAAGTTTTAACAAAAGAAACTGAGCAATCGATGCTTGAATGGATGTTGGATAGTATGACAAGCGGAACGAGCCGGAGCAAGACGAGGAATCCTAAAGAGGATTGATTACCTCCGGCATGGGCAAGGGAATGTCGCGTTGTCCTTCTCAGCGGAGCGGAACAAACGAAACACTGCGGATCGGCTCGGGTGGGTCAGAACCCTGGCTCCAATGACGCAACAACAGTACTGCCTGAGGCCTGAGGCCTGAGGGGTCACGATGATACAGGGAACTGACAAGTTGCGACAGAACGAGCGAAGTGAGAGCTTGAGTGAGGGTGTGAACGGCGAAGCAGCGCAGAATCACCGGGTACTCGGGAAATCGGAGCGGTCCCCCCGAGTGCCCCCGAAGATATTGGCAATCCAGACTTCTGCAGCAGCATTTTTGGTAACATACATACGGCAATGTGGGAGGGACGAGACCCTACACCTCTTTTCCCCATCTCACCATCCTCAGCGGTAAATGCGTTGGTCATCGTGCGTCTCCTGGCGCCGGACTGGGAACACTGAGCTCCGTCGTCCTAGCTCGACCTCCTCGTCTTCCTGATACACCCCGCGACGAACCGAAGTCATCCCAGTCTCAAGACCCCAGCCTCGCTCGCCTCTTCTCGGATGCAGCCCTCTTTGGCAAGATCCTAACTTCCCGCCCCGATCTTCCTGATGGCAGCCTTCCTGCGGATGGTCAATCAACTCACGACTCTCTGAACGGTTTCTCACAGCTCGTCGCGCCTGATCTCGACGACAATGAGCGCGCAGTCTCCGAAAAGTTTGCGCAGATATCCGTTAGCAACTGGTCCGCCGCAGGAGCTCATACTTTGCCCCCTGGTGTCGACCCGGGGGAGTCCGACGAGAGCGCCTCCGATGACGCGCATGATCGGGTATCGCCGGGTGGTGCAATTAAAGAGGCTGGGGAACCGGACTTTGAAGCCAAATTAGACCCTATTGAAATCGTTGATCTGCTTGAACAGGAATTTGGCGCCCTCGCTCCCGACGGAGAAGAGAGGCTACTTCTGGAATCAGACGCTACTCTTTTTCGAGACGTCGTAATTTTAGTACGGGTTTTCGTCTCAAGACACCTAGCTCTGATACTCACTACTGATGCAGGGCGTGGTGCATCTTACCACCCACCGCCTTGCGTTCCACTGCATCTCTTTTATCGTCTCAACCCAACTATCAGCAAGGTATCATAAAGTCTGGTCCCGTTTTTGTGCACCGCAAAGGGTTATACCGGAAGAAGAGAGTCTGGCTGCAGTTAAGCCCAGACATGATCAGCACATACAATTCAAGTCGAGATGAAGATAAAATCAAACCTATAAGAAGTATTCTACGTAAGTGGTTGTCGTTCGTATAACCCCCATAACGCACCCACGTGACCATAAATTAGTATCGTCCGTCAAAGACGTCAACCAAGTGGAATCGAAACCGAGGCATATCACCACCCTCTACGAATCTGCTCAGGGCACGGTTGACTCAACAGTCGAATTCGACACCGATGAGTCGGCCTGTGACTGGAAGCGAGAGCTTCTGGGTGAGTTTCTGTCGTAGAGTGACTGATTTGCTCCCTGAGCTGTTTCTAACCGCTACCAATAGGTGCTCTCTTCCTATATCGCAGGAATCGCCGCTCCGTTTTGACGCCAAACGATGCCGACGACCTGAATGCAGTTCGCATCAATATCCCACTAAGCCGACTTGAGTCAGTAGAGAGGACTGAGTTACCCTGCATTTGCCGGACTCTTCTCCTTCACATTCGATCCGACGTCCTCTAACGACGCCCCGGATGGTGTGCCAACAGAGAAATCAGCTTCAGTTTCAGAGGAGATCTCTATTCTCGACACTCCGGCGGTCAAGCAGGTGCTCCAGCTTGGCATCCTACGCGAGGACCCTTTGTGGAAAAACATAATGGCCTATGCCGACAAGGAGAAAGTCGCAGCATCAAAGAGCAATGTCGATTGGCCAGGATACAGAGTTTTCATCGATTTGGACCCACGGACAAGCAACGCCCCTGAAACGTCTGACAGTAATCTCAGCGACCTAGTAAAATCTGTTTCCTTTACCCTAGGGTTGGATACTACGAAGGAGATGTGGAGTATGTCTCAATTTTTCTCATGTTTTTATGTCGTTGTCTCACGCTCTCCCAGTTAAAAAGGCCCATGTCCACCGCTTCTTCGGGAGCTACTACGGCCAATTTGCGGTGACTACAGAGTGCGTCGGATTTTGGTCCAAATCCATTACTGGTGGGGACATTCGCTATCGCGTTCCTCTGTCACACGTCAAGGCCGTGAAACCACACGACCGTGGACGCGCGCGGGATCACACACTGGTTCTCGAGATACAAGGCCAGCGCAGTCTACACGTAGGGTTCTCCACCGAGAAAAAGCGAGATGAAGCCATCAACCAGATCAATCGTTTCATTAACTTATCTCGGGAACTTCACGCCACCGTGTCCTCGCCTGTTTCTCTCACACCGGCGCCCTCTCGTACGGCCACGATTGACGAATTCTCAACGGGACACACACAAACACTCGACCGGATCTCAGAATCTGCTCCACTTTCGTCTGACGACTCCACCACCATCCTTAGCATCCGTAACCCGACATCCATCCTAGCGCCGCTTTCCCGTGTCCCTTCAACCGTACAGAGGCAACATTTCCCGTATGCCCTAAAGTCCGTCTTTCCAAAAGCGATCAATCTTCCCGAAGAGATCTTGCTTTCTATGCCATCAAAACACTTTGCCTGCCTTACTATTGGATCTAGAGGTGATGTACAGCCGTACATTGCCTTGGGACGCGGGCTCCAGAAAGAGGGACATAGGGTGACGATTGTTACACACGAAGAGTATAAGGAATGGGTGACAGGTTTCGGACTGGAGCACAGGACTGCAGGTGGCGACCCTGGGGCGTTGATGAAGCTCAGTGTAGAGAACAAGGTATGCGATCATGGTTATCCGACGGCGATCCCGGAACTGATACCGGTTGTGCCTGCAGATGTTTTCACCTCAGTTCTTCAAGGAGAGCCTGTCTAACGTGCGTATCTCGCCTATGGTCCGCACTTACCGCTCATTTTTCGCTCTAGTTCCGTACTTGGCTAGATGATCGTACGTTGAAACCTTGCCTCACTTTTACCTGCCGGAACGTGTTTTATTATGTAGTGCTCGTCGACTCTTGGGAGCAATGCAAGGACGTAGACGTAATATTGGAGAGTCCATCTGCGATGGCGGGTGTGCATATCGCCGAGGCACTTCGTTAGTCAAAGTCTTGGATCGTTCACTCGTCTCACGACTGATTTTGTATAAGACATCCCATACTTCCGAACCTTCACTATGCCTTGGACAAAGTAGGGTTAAACGCTCTGATTCGTCATTCAATGCGCTAAATTCGAGTCACAGGACCAAGGAGTTCCCGCATGCTTTCCTCGGACCTCCTGTCGAGTCTCCGACCTTCAACGCGGCCTCGTAAGCGTTTGTTACTTGATAGTTACCAGCCGCAATTTTTGACAATTTTGCCTCAGTTATGTACTCTTCGACAATGTTTTGTGGACCGCGACTTCCTCCCAAATAAACAGATGGCGCAAAAACACCCTGGGCATCGGACACACGGATATGGGTCACCTTGCGCAGTCAAAGATACCATTCATCTACAATTTCTCCCAGGTAATTCTACACTATACTATCTCATTTATCTTTCTTTGACACGTGCGTTTAGGCTGTTGTGCCCAAACCACTTGATTGGGGAGACGCCACAGTTGTTTCTGGCTAGTGAGTACATGTTCTGATCCCCCCCCTGCACATTCTGCCATAAACTGATTGCACTTTGACAGTTGGTTCCTAGACAACCCAGAATTGGGTTGGTCACCTCCACAATCGCTCGTCGATTGGATGGCGAAGGCTCGTAAAGATGGCAAACCGATAGTGTACATTGGATTTGGTAGCATCACGGTTCCGAACCCCAAGCTCGTGACGGAACGTATCATCCGCGGCGTTCTCAAGAGTATGTATTATACACGTCATTGTTCAACCCTTGACCCATATCTACCCTTAGGTGGGGTGCATGCCATCATATCCAAAGGTTGGTCAGCGCGGATGTCGAAGGGTGGAGATGAAGACGTCGTCTTCCCTGAAGAATGCTACTCTGTACGTTTTGTCATCTCAGTGACGGTTCTCATCACTAAGGTTTACTCGTAGTTGGATAAAGTGCCCCACGAGTGCGTCAGGGCCGAGACCATTCCGTCAGTATGCTAACATTTTACGACACAGTTGGCTGTTCCCACAGATCGATGCCGCATTGCACCACGGCGGGGCCGGGACAACGGGTGCCAGCTTGCGAGGTGAGACAAGTCTATCGGTTCCGCCACCTGCCTACTTACGCGTCGGCATCGGTGCAGCTGGTATACCTACCCTTATCCGCCCTTGGTTTGGGTAAGCCGCGATGAAGCTCACCCAGTGATAGGTACTGACGCTTCCTCCCAGAGATCAGTTTTTCTGGGCGTCCCGGGTGCAAAAGCTAGGTGTATGTACCTGGCTAGACCTGTACGGTCCGCGAAGACGTATCTGACATCATTCCGCAGGCTGGTATCAGACTGAACAGTCTTCATTCGAAAGAGGTGTCGCAAGCCCTGAAGAAAGCCACGAGCGATCGGTGAGTGTCCGCAGCAAGGCCCGCAGTAGTTGCCACCAATAATGGCACTAATACCTTCGTTAGAGTGATGAAAGAGAAGGCCACGAGCGTGGGAGAGCGTATCCGACAGGTAAGGAACCCGCGTTGACTACTGGGGGCCCCACACTGAAGATATGACCCGTAGGAGGATGGCGTTCGCACTGCGATCAGCACGATTTACACATACCTTCCCCGCGCTGGGCGCGACCGCAAGACCATTGAACACTGAATGAGTTAGATGACGTTGGAATGCAGCAGCGATATACTATACCTACGACACCGCCCCGATGCGTGAGAGCATCAATGTCACGAATATTAATGATCTTTCCTTCCGCAATCTCTTGTGATATATAGTAATTTACGAGCTACCAGTACTGATCCGTTGTTACCCTGCTTTGTGTTACCCTGCTTTGTGAAACCGTTACTTTGTTACCCCGAGATTCTGATAATGGATATTACCCTAGTTGACAATACATCAATTGGACGAAACTGGGCAATGGGGTTGTAAGGCCAGCTCCCTACGTCACGGCTCGTGGCCAGTCGCTGAATGAGGGTCGATGAGATATCTTATGGCATTTATTTGCTCCCTGTTTGTTCCGGACCCGGACTTTGCATGGGCACGATCACACCCGAGCCCAAGTCGGGAGTATACGGTATAAGGCACTAGTGATTAGAAAGCGCACGACAGACAGAGGCAGACCCGCGTCGTTACTGCGCTAAAATAGGGCAAAGGGATAGAAAGGCGATCGAGCTATCCTGTGCGGCAGCCCGAGAACGGCATTGCGCCCTAGAGGCACTATTAGATGCCGAGGCTGACTACACCGCACTAGTCATAATTCCGATTCAGATCATGATGCAAATGAAATGATGATACGCCCCTCAAAAGCACAAATGCTTACAATACCCCATTGTACTCGTCCTCTTTCCGAATTCCCCTCACTAGCACTATGCGCTGGCCGCGCGTAACTCGTAAATCGACACTGGAACCCGACCTCGCCCTCTCTCATCAGACTAGTAATCAGACTAGTAATGATGATCCCGTTCGTGAGCTCACCCCCGATGACCCTCTCGTAAAGCCACCCCCGTCGGCGGACCCGATAGACTCCGGTCTCTCCCGCATGTTCAGCGACGCGGCCCTCTACGAGAAAATCCTCACTGCCTGCCCCGATTCTCTCAAAGATAGCATGTTTTTTGGCGCCGATGACCAGGCCCTCCAAAGTTGCATCGGTGGCTTCAACGCGCTCATTGGGCAGGACCTAGGGGATGACGAACGCGCAGTCTCGGGCAGGCTTGCAAAGTTGTCCGTCCATGACTGGGCCTCATCGCCGGACAGCTCCTTCGCTTCTCCCGATCAGTTGGATGAAGAACCAGGGGAGCTCAGCCAGTCAGAGGATGGCGAAGAGGAAAAAGCGTCCCTTTCCCCCGCACTAGACATTTCGCAGGATGCACCCCCAGATACAACCTCAGATGAACCCAAGCTAACCCCCGATGAAGTCGTCGACTTGCTCGAACAAGAATTCGGCGCGCTAGCTCCTCCCGGGGAAGAAAAGCTATTGTTAGAAGCGGATGCCGCGTTCTTGAAGGACGTCATTATTTTGGTTAGTCCCTCTCCTGGTATATCTTCTGCTTGCTTTGACGCTTCTCTTTTCAGGGCGTCGTTCACCTGACCACGCATAGGTTCACTTTCCACGCTTCACTCCTGTCTTCTCAGCCAGACTATAATCGGAAGATCATCAAGAGTGGACCGGCTCTCGTTCACCACAAGGGGTGGCATCGCAAGACGAGGGTCTGGTTGCAGTTAGAACACGACATGATCAGCTCTTTCCCCTCCAGCCGTGACGAGGATAGGATCAAGCCTATCAAAAGCATTTTGTGTCCGTATCCCTATCCATCTGTCGTCCTTCTGTTCGTTGAACCCCGCCCGCAGTGTCTTCTGTTAAAGAAATAAAGCCCGTTGACTGGGAGCGACCCCGACGCATTGGTCTCGTTTTTGAGGCCAGAAGCGGACTCATGGAGACATTCGTCGAGTTTGATACTCTCGAGTCTGCCCGCGATTGGAGAAATGAATTCAATGGTGTGTCGCCTATTAAGTCTTTCGTTCGACATGTTTGGTTGACAACGCCCCATTATAGGTACGATCTTCTTGTATCGTCGAAATCGCCTTGCCGTCCTAGCGATGGATTCAAATGAAGACGTCAACGGGATTCGCATTAACATTCCTCTACATAGGATCGCAGCAGCAACGAAATCCCTATGCTTCTCCTTTGCTTGCATGGTTTCCATAACCATTGACGCTGACCCATTTGCGTCCAATGAACTCATATCCATGCCTACGACGGAGAGTGATTCATCCTCTGAAGGGAACCCAATCGACAGAAGCGAAACGCTTACCGGGGATAGCGACGCTGACCCCTACACCGTACAGGTTAGCATGATACGCAAGCATCCACTGTGGGAAGACTTCATGTCCCACGTTGAGAGTGCAAAGGCAAGGGCGGCCGCAGATACAACGGAATGGCCTGGCGCCAGGGTATACGTTGACTTCGACCCCAGGGCTGACTCGGGGCAGGGAGAGTCGGACAATAGCGAATTGAACAACCTGCAAATCTCGGTTTCCCGCGCTCTGGGCCTCGACACTACGAATGAGTTCTTCAGTAAGTGACGATGTCTGTATCTCATGCAATGTACCTAAGCAGCGAGCCGTCAGTCGCGAAGGCACATATCCATGGTCGCTTCACCAGCAACTACGGACACTTCGCCGCGAATGCGGAATGCATCGGATTTTGGTCACGTTCTATGGGCTTCAGCAAAGACGTCTGTTATCGCATCCCCATCTCACGTGTCAAGAGCGTGAAGGGGGACAGTCACTGCAAGTTTGGGCGGGTTCACAGTCTTGTGATTGAAGTGCAGGGTCGGCGCAACTTCAAAATCCACTTTTTCGACGCAAAGAAGCGTAACGAGGCTGTCGAGAATGTACTTCGGTTCATGGAAGTCGCACAGGAACGTCGCAGTGGTGGACTTGTCGCCTCGCCGACGTCGCTCTCGCCGACGACTTCTCTCACAGACATCGCAGGTATAACCGCTACCAAAACCGTCACCCCAGAGGATGCGTCTCGTCCCCCGCTTTCGCCGACTTCCTCGCGCTCTACATCTCCCTCTACATCTCCCCCATCACGCAAACGGGTGACGGCCGCGCGCAGCCCAAGCTCCATCCTGGCTCCCCTCTCTCGGCTACCCTCAGCTGTGCAGAGCGCGAGAAACGGACCCATCCTCCGCGCACTTTTCCCCAAAGCGATCAATGTGCCAGAAGAAGTTCTTTTACCCATGCCTTCGAAGCACTTTGTGTGCTTGACTATTGGCTCGCGTGGAGACGTGCAGCCTTACATCGCACTAGGGAAGGGACTGCAAAAGGAGGGGCACAAGGTGACGATTGTAACCCACGAAGAGTACAAGGAGTGGGTCACGGGCTTCGGGATCGGACACAGAACTGCAGGCGGCGACCCCACGGCCCTGATGAAACTTAGTGTGGAGAACAAGGTGTGTAGTGATCTTGATGGTATTATTTGATGGCGTTTGACGCTGGTCGGTAAGATGTTCTCGCCGCAATTCTTCAAGGAAAGCATCTCAAATGTGGGTGTGCTTACTTCGATTCTGATTTGGTTGCTCACACATTTCCTCAGTTCCGTACCTGGCTCGACGACCGTGCGCTGCTCCGTCTCTATTTGTTGAAGATAGGGATTTCTGATGTTCTGCACAGTCCTAGTTGATTCCTGGGAGCAGTGTAAGGATGCTGATGTGCTTTTGGAGAGTCCTTCAGCGATGGCAGGTGTACATATCGCCGAGGCGCTCCGTGAGTTTTCTCATTACGCCGCCCAAATCGAGCTCTTAGCATTCTTTCCTTCAGACATTCCATATTTCCGGACCTTCACTATGCCCTGGACAAAGTATGTCCTCATAATTGTTCTATTGTTCCGGGTTCTGAAGTATGGATGGGTTATAGGACTCGCCAATTCCCTCATGCTTTCTTGAGTCCGCCAGTGGAGTCACCCACATTCAATGCCGCATCGTAAGTGGTTGCGATATCCAGATGTATTGACTCATGACTTTCTGTTACTAGGTATGTACTTTTCGACAACGTCCTGTGGACCGCCACTTCCTCCCAAATCAACCGGTGGCGTAAACACACCCTGGGGATAACTTCGACAGATATGGGTCATCTCGCACAGTCCAAGATTCCGTTCATCTACAACTTCTCTCAGGTACTCTCCAGTGTGATATGATGCATATCTTGTTACTCATGGTTTTGCGTAGTCTGTGGTTCCCAAGCCTCTCGATTGGGGAGATGCGACAGCCATTTCCGGATAGTATGTCTTATACACATTTCGTTTACGAATGAAAATCTTACACCCATTTTCAGTTGGTTCCTTGACAACCCCGAGCTTAACTGGACTCCCCCGACCACTCTTATTGACTTTATGGCCAAGGCACGTTCCGACGGCAAACCACTTGTCTACATCGGTTTTGGCAGCATCACGGTGCCGAACCCCAAACTGGTCACGGAACGCCTTATCCGGGCGGTCCAGAAGAGTACGTTATTTCGAACCCCCGTCTCAGAACCACCTCTGACACTTGTACTCAGGTGACGTACGGGCGATCATATCGAAAGGCTGGTCTGCACGCGGGTCCAAATCCAAGGACGAAGATGACGTCGTGTTCCCCGAAGAGTGCTATTCGGTAGGCCGCATTCAGTCGGCTTCTTTGCCCCAGACTACTAACGTCACCTTACATGCAGCTGGACCGAGTGCCCCATGAGTACGTATGCGGATCTGATAATCGTATGCCATGTGCTGACTACCCAACGTCATAGTTGGTTGTTCCCCCAGCTCGACGCAGTCTTACACCATGGCGGAGCCGGTACTACTGGCGCTAGTCTGCGAGGTACGGCATTTTGTCTGCGCGTGTCCTTTTCACCAGTGCGATGTTGACACGGCCCGATAGCTGGCATTCCTACGTTGATTCGTCCGTGGTTCGGGTGAGCTCCTCGCCTCCTCAAAGTGTAGAGCTCCGGAACTTTGCTGACGTGCTCGATTCGCAGAGACCAATTCTTTTGGGCATCGCGTGTCCAGAAGCTCGGGGTGAGTCTTCCGTTGCTTTGTCGTGCCGCAAAAGTACATACTCTGATTACATATGCCCTACCGAAAAAAAGGCTGGCTTGCGAGTGAATAGTCTCCATTCTACCGAGGTCGCGAACGCGTTGAAAAAGGCAACTTCGAACCGGTGAGTACTTCGTGGGCTACGGCATCATCTTCGCGCCAATCATTTGTGTCACAACAGCATCATGAAAGAGAAAGCCGCGAACGTTGGGCAGGGCATCCGATCGGTGAATAGTGTTTTGTCTTCATATAGCTCACGTCGCTGACTGCGATTGGCATACAGGAGGATGGCGTGCGCACGGCTATTTCCCAGATATACACATATCTTCCGCGCGCCGGACGTAATCGCAAGTCGATGCAAAACTAAAGAGGGGCAACCCCAGTCCCTTATCTTGGAACCGCTTAAGGATCTACACATCGTCGGTCCCATCCCCGTTGTAATTAATAGTATCTTGTTTCCCTTACGATGGCGACACGACACGTAATGTTTGTACGAATTTTACTGACCTCCCCTCTTCCGTCTATGTATCTACGCCATTCAGGCTTAATGGCCTTTTTTCCTGTTATTGTTCTAGTTGTTAATCTTGCGGTTTTCCTAGTTCGCATGCATTATCTATTTCGACCAACCAGAGATTGTTGTACCTGGTAGTCTGCCCCACTTACAATGTGATTCTTAGTTCCGAGTCGTCCTGGTGAAATATGTGAATGAATTCACCACTAAAATCGACGTTGTCGCGAGAAGTAGATTATTTTTTTGGTCAAGGGCAGGCCCAGTGGAGCCCGAGCGACGCGACGCGGTGGATAGTAGTCACATATCATCAGAATGACAGAATCTATGCCGTCCTTCGAATCAAGTCCGTCGTCCGTGCACGGGATGAGAAGGCGAGAGAGTGACTGAGCGAACGAACTGACTCGAACAGTTACGGTTAGGTGTATATAAACATGTTTCTCATTTTCGAAAAATCCTCTAAAAAAAAAACTTCGAAGGACGAAAGAGAATAAACCAAGTGCTTGTAAAAATGGTGGGTGGAGGGGCCCGGAGAGGAACAACGAAATGATGCTGTTGTGTGCTAATTAACAACTTGAACTTGTACCATGTGCCGAAACCTGCGACCTTAGAAAAGAAGGATTTAAAAAAAAAAAACACCGGAGAGAGAAGAGCATTAATTCAGAGCGATGAAAAGTGAGTTCGGATCAATGGATGGATGGATGGATGGATGGATAGTAGAATATAATGGGAGCGGTGCATGCATGTGTGTTGAGCAAGGCCCTTTGCATAAAAATGTACAAACATGTGCTTTTCTGTAGGCATACACCGAACGAAGTGTCCAGGGGGTGGGGTGAGATGGCATGAAAGGACTCGGGGCTAAAAAAACAGTAAGGTGAGTTTGACTCGGTTGCATCCACGTGAGTGCCTCTCCATTTCTTTGTTTCACATCTGCGGCGATGGGTTTCATGCAATCGCCTTGAGCTCCGCGACCAGCCGCTGTTCACACACCCGTCGTCAGAAAAAAAGAAGAAAAAAAGCTTTTGGTGGGAAAAAGGCGCACCGTCGCCTCGCGCAGAAGGTCTTCCGGATTCATGTCGGCAGAGTTTTGTTGTTGGCCGAGGCGGATGCCGTATTGCAATAACTGACGCATATAATATGGGTTGATGATCGTCTCGTCCTCTGCAAGCTCGGGTTGGCGTGGTGGCTCAGGCGCCGGGGGTTCCCCAACTTAATCCAGACGCCAAATAAGTATATCGGCGGTCGGGGGACAACAACCAGTCGGACGTACCCTCTTTCATGCCTAGCCACTCTTGCTCCAGAAGTTCGGGAATGGTTACTCTCTCCTTTGGGTTCCGCGATAAACATTTCTTCATGCACGCGATCACGTCTGGTGATATACGCCGTTTCAGATGGTCGAGCTTCTTCGGCGGGCTACCGGCGCTTCCAGAGCGCAAGGTCGGCACGGCATACTCAGGAAATTCAATCGCGTGAGCGGTGTCCGGAATCGCCTTCATTTTCTGGTAGACCGAGAGATGTTGGAACGGCGGATGGCCGTAAACCATCTGGTAAAGAATGCAGCCCAGGGACCATACGTCGCTCGGTCGGCCAACTTTAAGGCGTCGCATGCCGTCGGGAAGCTCGATGGTCTCTGGAGACATGTAGTTTACGGTACCAATCTGCACGGTCCTAGGTCAGCAGGGTACACACGAAAACATGGGCGGCACGCGAACACACCTGATGGTCTCGCTGAATGTTGGTAGTATCATTGGCAATGGCATTTGCGATCCCAAAGTCAATTAGCTTGAGTTGTCCACGGACGAGAACGAAATTCGCTGGCTTGAGATCTGAATGCACGATCTTCTCTTCATGGATAACGTGCACGGCCTGAAGCATCTGGTCATCGCGATCCAAGCCTCAGTACTTGTTGGTAGGGGAAGAAAGAAAGGACGCGACCTGCTGCCAGTAGTAAGCAACCCAGACCATATTAAGCGGCTCCTTTTGCTGATCTTGAAGAAGTCTTGAAAAATCTTTGCGTGTCACAAGCTCACATTAAGCCCCAAGTTTCACAATGCGTCATCCAATGCGTGACTGACCGATCTCACCACACTCCATCACCAGCATCAAATGACCCTTGGTCCCCCCTGGCCCGGGCTTCACCTCACTGTCCACCAACTTGATGATCCTACTGTTCCCGCTCAGTCGTTTGAGGAGCGCGATTTCGTTCATGTAGCCGTTCATCGTCTCCGCGTCCGTCCTATCAAGCGAGACGCGCTTGATAGCATATATCTCGTTCGCGTTGTTCATTACACGGTAAACGCGCGACGAGCCGCCCTTGCCGATCAGATCAAGCCGCGCGTACGCTTTCTTGCTCACAACGAGATTGCGCGTTTTGACCTCGGTGACAGGTACCGGCGCCACCTCTTCCTCACCCATACCAACAATTGGCTCTGGCATAGTGGGACTGCGTCGGTGTCGCACGGAGACGGCTGGTACGCGTGGAGGTGGTGTTGGGTCGGATAGTTTTGGTGATGTCGACGCTGGTCGTGCAGGGGCGGACTGTTGGGACTGCAACGGAGGGAGGCTCCCGACAGCGGAGCGCAGGGTGTCAGATTCCTGTCGCCGGTGTCCATAGGCGGTGCGAACATGTGTCCCGCTGACCACCGCGATGTGTGTCGGTGATGGCGACTTACCACGAATGATGTGATCTTGTGGGAACGGTCGACCTGGGAGCACACATGATCATTAAATACGGACGCGATGTTCGTCGCGACAACCCACGTTCGACTTCTAGATCCTCCTCTTCACGTTGCTGAGCCCTTGCGTACTCTGACGTATATATGAGAACACAGAATTAAACTGCAAAGCGAGATGTTTGGCGCACCTTCTTCAAACGCGATCTCCTGGTCACGGCGCTTCCTTTCTTCCAATGCTACGCGTGTTGCTCCCGTGCGAGAGTTGATCAAGCCCATGCTGGTCCCTGGGCGAGCCGAGGATTGCGAAGATGCGCTTGATAAAGGTGGCGCGATGGGACGCTCCGGGGCTAGAGTGAGTCAGCCATCATACTTCAGGCATGCAGAGAAAGCTACGACGCACTGGACGCATCGCTAAGGCTTGCGGATCGCCGCGGTCGAGTAGCAGAATGTGTGAGTGCATTGACGCGTTGACGTTGGAGCTTAGCTTGAGATCGTGGCTGCTCCTCGGCGCCACCATCCGTTTCCGAGTTGAGAGCCTGGTCAGCGTACGTGTCGTCATCTACGGTTTCGACTTCGGAAATCTTGTCGATAGCAAGACCACGGGAAAACTTTTTCTGTACGAGCGATTGTACGCGGGAGATACGACTCGGCCCAGCCATTAGCTGACGCGTTATGGATGCGCTAGATGGCATGGGTAGCGAGGGTCGCTGCGGAGGGATGACATCCGCCAAGGTAGAGCGGGTACTTGAGGAAGTCGTGCCAACGGAAGAGTAACGCGAGGACAGATAGTTGAGGTGGGATCCGGACAACGCGGGTACAGACAAGGGGGGCGAATAACGACGGTGGCCACTACTCGGACCTGCGGAAAGCTCTGGAGACAAACCGCCATCGTGATTCTCCTTCTCGTCCTGAGTGGTCTGTATGTGGAGGTCGTTCGCGTCCTGTTCTTGTTGCTGCTGCGGAACCTTAACCCTCTCGTTGAATTTGTCAAGAGTAGCACGGCGGGGGTCAACAGTCATGCGTCCTGCACCGAGCAGGCTGCCAGGCGTAATAACACTACGGACGTAGGTAGAAGAGGTTTGGGCGGGTGCATGCAACGGCTGCGAGGTGGATTGCGGGAGCGAAACGGGGCCAGAGAGTGCGCGTTGTAACGAGCGCAAGGCGGTTGGAACAGGGTCCGGACGTTCGGTGGGTAAAGTCGAAGGAATCCCAGGTAGGCTCTCTGATCGGGTGAGTGACTGACGAGAGGAAGACGCAGGAGAAGGATCATCAGGTAGTAGATTAGAGTCAGTAGAAGGAGGAGATTGCTTGTCCACAGGAGTTGGAGGGGATGCACGACCTTTGGAAACACGATGCCATTCGCCTGCGGAATTTTGCTCATAATCGAAGGAGAGTTCGTATAACGCCGATTCGTCGGAAGGGGGAGTGTCAAAACGAGAAGGCGGACGCGGAATAACTGGGGGGGTCAATGGGAGGGACATCTTGAAAGGAATCCAGTCTTGGTTCCACGACAAGTCGGAAAGTTCAACTCAGTCGCGTGCTCCCCACGAGGCAGTTCCAATGAAACGCGGTCACGTGTTCAATGATTAATTACAATTTAGCCGCTGATAACTTGCGAGTAATCCCTCCGTTCAGCATCTCCTCCGCCTCCCTCTCCAGACGTCCTACCAGCTCCTCGCACGTCGGGATGTCTCGTATTAACCCTGCTGATATTCCAAGACTCCAAATCCCGTAGTCTGGGTCACCCCGCACGTACACTTCTCGTCCCCTCGCGCCAGACACCAGCTCTCTCACGTCCTCAAATTTGGATCCTGGTCGCCGCTCTATCGCGACGACCTCCTCAGAAACCTTGTTCTTAAATACGCGGGCTGTGTTACGCATTGTGCGGAAAATGTGGATTGTGTCCTGTTCGGTCGATTCCACAATCTTCTCCTTGATCTTCACGTGTATCGGACTGGCCACCGCGCTTACTGTTAGTTTCATCGGCGGACCTGACCGGATACAGTTTCTCACCTTTCCATGGTGCACATGAACCTCGTCCCTGAATACGAATATGTATCTCCGTATTTGCAAACACGCCACAATGAATTTACGTACCCATGTTGATCCCAGACGCGCCAAGGGCAAGCGCCGCAACAAATCCGCGACTGTCTGCGATGCCACCGGAGGCAAGGTATGGCAGTTTCACCTCTTGCGCCGCACGTGCGAGCTGTGTGTCCTCAGTTCATGAGATCCATCAAGGCCGCATCTCGCACAACATACCAGCACCAATCCCGGCATATCATCTTCTCCGGGGTGCCCGGCGCCTGTCAGGGACGTAAACAAAAGCACCCGGGAACGCGAGTGATCTCCGACGCACACTCAAACCCGTCAATGCTAAGGATGTCTACCCCGAGTCTCTCTGCCGACTGTCTCGCAGTGGTCAGCATACGGTACGATAGGTTTCGAGGGCGATCTTACCTTTGCGTGCCGGATAGTCGTGCATTTGTGTATGATTGTGCAACCTTCTCCCTTCAAATACGCAATTATCTTCTTCGCTATCCACGCCGGTTCGTGTGATGTTGAGCTGCACCTTAATGCCAATGAGCGGGGGAGATGCTTACGGTTGTTCCCGGCTGTCTCGAAGATCCGCACACCTTCCGCGACTGCGGCCCTGATATAACCCTCATAGTCCGGCGGATTGATGGTGGGCAGAAGGGTAATGTTGACGCCGAAGGGTTTGTCCGTCCTTCGCCGAGTCTCGCGAATGGCCTCCCGCAACGCTTCGGGACTGGGTTGGGTCAGCGCCGTAAGAATACCTATGTTTACGTCGTGAGTATGCTCCGGAGCTACGACCGCCGGGTAAGCAACAACATACCGAGACCTCCCGCATTCGAAACCGCTGCCGCCAGCGAGGGGACTCCGACCCTGAAACAACACGTTCGCCGGACTTTCACTGGCACGCACAGGGCTACCCAACACTCACCATTGCATACCTCCCTGCACAATCGGCCTAATTCATTTTCCGGTGAGTACAGATCGCGAAAGTGACGAATGGTACTTGCACGCGGATGTTCAACAATTTCGTTACAGGTGTCACGAGCATCGTTTCTTGGCTCTGAAGTCGGGTGGGTTGTTGAGTGGGTCAATTTATCTGACCGAGATCGACGAGGGCTAGACTATTTAAATAACCACCTTCCTTTTTCCGGCTATTGTGTTGCCAAAGCAATCCCGGTATGAGCACATGTGATCATTGGGCTCGTGACTAACCAATAGCACAAACATAATCAACTAACTATCATACAGCTCGAATATCGCGACCAACTTTCTGTACTAATCACTCGTCTCCACCGCTGCTGGAGCATCGCTATGTGCCCCCTTACTTCTGTACTCCTCCAATGCTCGTGTTACAGCCTTAATATGACCATTATAGTTAATCACCGAATCGAACACGTCCCTGCATCGCAGATGTCAGTGTTACTAATGAGGAAACGAAATGGTATCATACCGCACTACTCCATCCGAACCGATGAAGAACGTGACGCGTCCCTCGGAGAGGCCCATCAATCCACGGCTGACGCCGTACGCCTTGCGAGCCGCGCCAGACTCGTCACTTAACATCGGATACTACATCTCGTCGTGAGCCCAACACGAGAAAGGAAAACGTTCGAGCACCTACCGTCACGCTGTACTTCTCAGCAAACGCCTTGATGGCCGGGACTGGGTCGGCGGAGATGCCTACGACCGTGATGCCGGAGTCCTTGAAGTCGACGTTCTCTGTAAACGGATTAGTCACCAGATCTCGGTCTTCGGTCGTCGACGTCGACGCAACGTACCAACGAGCGCATCGCGAAATGAGCATACTTCTCTCGTGCAGCCGAAAGTATCTGTGTGAACTCCACGGTAAGATACTCGAGAGATCGGTCGGGAATCGAGCGCACGCACCGGCTTTGGGATAGAAAAATACAGCAGTGGGTTTACCTTGGGTTCCTGGTTTGAGCTCGTACGTCGTGCCGTCAGCGTTGGGCAGCGAGAGAGCGGGGGCAGGTTTCCCGAGCAGTGGGTGTGACATCGTGGTCTAGGAAAAGGTGTGGCACTGTCGTCATCAGGGGTGTAAGTGGTTCCACTCGGGAATCGGGGCATTTCTGTGTTGCCGGTTGCCGGATTGCCTCACGTGATCGCACTGCTCATCAAGATTCGACTCAGCTTTCAAAATCGGTGGAAGGGACAATAAGGCAATCATAGTTTATGAGAGCAAAGTTACACGAGCGACAGCCAACCAAGAAGCTTGTGCCACAAGCACGAAAAGGAGAAAGCCATCTGCGTCGGATCACGTATACCATGTAAATAAATGTAGGCATAGGATGGGAAAATGCAGGCTAGTTGACCAGTGATGCGGCACTCACAAGCATGGAGAGAAACTGGTCCTAACTTACTAGCAATGGGATGGACGCTTCGCCATTTCACTAGAGCAGTGGGGTACCCGCCGCCGTGGGAGTGAGATATTAACGGAACTAGCTAGATACAAGTGAATAAAAGTTTGCTCTATTTTTGTGCTGCGGCATTCATCGCTTCTGCCGAGGGCTTCGACGTCAGCTCGAAGGATACATCGCGAACGTGTTGCGCACCTGCGTTCTGTTCCGCGAACCGCGCACCTACTCGCTCTGAGTGCTTCAAGAATTTGTCGGCGCAGTTCATCATGCATTGTTCCTGGTGTAACGTCGGCAAAGTGATGAATACAGAAGATCATCCCTACCTCTTTCGAGGACAATGCCTTGCTAGTGAAGTCATTGCAACACGACGTGAAGCAGCGCTCGACAAGGCTGGAGTACATCCGCATGAAGTCTTGCATCTAATCAATCTGAGTGTCAACGCGCAAAACCCCCACCAGGGGGAGGGGATAAACAGCAAACAAACCTGCTTTTTTTCAATGACCTTGGTCATATGCGCTTGCTCGGCGGCATTGAAAGCTGAAAAGTCCATAACGAGGAAAGGCTGTCGATGAGCGCAGTGTGACGTGGTCCGGAAGTGGATATCTTCGGCCGATGTTTCTGAGAATTCCAAACAGCTGGAAGTCGGTTCAAATGCGGAAATAGCAGAAAAGTGATGTGGGGGTTGGACTCACGCTGGCCGCTGGCGAAAAAGGTGGGTGAGTACTTAGCGCCGTCCGATCAACTGACTGCCACGTGTACGCGCGTGTACGTGATAACTCCGTTCCTCGCTCACGCCTCGATGTCCGCATTGACTGTCGTTCAAATACGTTCAAACCACGGACTTGTGTTTCCTGTCATGTGTTCTGTCTAAACACATGGTTAATGAACTTCTCTTCCCATCATCAAACAACACGCCAACGCCTAACTACCGGTGGCCAGTTGGGAATCCGAACTTGTACGCTAGCAGCGGTTTATGCTGAGTGTTACTGAATGACCACCCTCCGAAGCTGCCTTTGAATAATAACACTGGCAGATAGCCTTCCGATGATACAGTCATCCCTTAGAAACGGACAGCCGCCACTGCACTGGTTGCAGTGACAGGTTCAATCTAATCCAATCCGTCCGAGCGCTGTCGCAGGTGGGACCGGTCGCTCACGCTATTATCGTATTCTTTCGGCGCACGACGCACGCCTTGTAAATTAACCGATCCCTTGTGCCTATCATAGTCCGCGGATTCCAGACCCGAAGATCGTCGTGACTGCGAAGTGGATCACTTCCGTCATCTGATGTGATAATTTCAAGAAAATGCGCGGCGGGTTTCATCGTCTGGACCCGGAGAAATAGCTGGACCAGAGCCGAACGCAATTGCTGTACTGATTGGACCGGGGGCCACTGGGATCAAAATGAGAATAATCGTCCGACCGCCCAATGTGCGAATGGTTCTTGCTCCGAATGCTGACATCATGACCAGCACTTAGTGAAATGCCAGACCACCGGTACATGACTGTAACAGAGCTGTTTTTACTGAATCGAAACACCGGGTCAGGGCAGATTGGCAACTAGCCACATAGCGCCGATTGATTAAGGAAAGGTACACTCTCAAGAGGCGGTGTTAAGATGCGAAGCTTCATCTCCATCACCAGAACTGTATAGTAGTCGAATACGCCAAACGCCAACGCCAAATCCGATCAGTAGAGTGCTTAGTCATTCAACGGGTGTGACCTCTTCCCGTCGGAACAACCGCTTGGGTCCCCCCATTACCGCCTCGCCATCTCACCTGGACTTACAGTATAAAAAGTGGGCGGATTTTCTTTTAGCCGTAGCATTGTCGTCCCCTCCACTTCTAAAACTCACCTTCCACTTTCGCATCCTTCAAGTGACAGATCTTAGCATGGCCATCCCCTTCAAGGAAGCTCTCCACCGCCTCGAAAATCGCCGCGTTAAGTCTACGCGCCCTCTTATCCCGCCACAAATCCTTCAAGAGGATCTCCCGTTGTGTGTCATTTCGCTGAGTATCGTCCCCTGCACGCATTAAACTGGACACGTAGATCCCTCCGCGCCGCCCAGACTGTCCTCGAAGGCCGCAAGGCAACCGAATCAATTATCCGCGGCATCGATGATAGGCTTATAGTCGTTGTTGGGTACGCGATGGCTTCTCTGATCCATGGTGGCGCCTTTTTCTCACGATTTTTTTTTTACCATCAGACCTTGTTCAGTCCATGATATCGAGTCAGCGAAGGAGTACGCACGGAAACTGAAGGTCTATGCCGATAACGCCAAAGATGATCTTCACATCATAATGCGCGTTTACTTCGAAAAGCCCCGCACCACCGTTGGCTGGAAAGGGCTCATCAATGATCCTGACATGAACGGCACCTTCCACATCAACCGTGGCCTCCGTATCGCCCGCACGCTCCTCCTCGACGTCGCGGACATTGGCCTTCCTTCCGGTTGCGAGTTCCTCGACACGATCACCCCGCAGTACACCGCAGATCTTGTCTCGTGGGGAGCGATCGGCGCGCGTACCACCGAATCGCAAGTTCACCGCGAGCTTACCTCCGCACTTTCCATGCCTACCGGCTTCAAAAACTCAACAGACGGCACCGTTGGTGTTGCTGTTGACGCGTGCCGTGCCGCACGTTCTGGACATGTCTTCTTGTCCGTCGGTAAGGAAGGCTTGAGCAGCATCATCGAGACCGAGGTCAGCATCATCCGTCTTGTCTTCTTGCTACAATGTACTCAGGCTTCTACTTCTGAAGGGTAACCCCGATGTCCACGTTATTCTCCGCGGGGGTGCTAAAGGCCCCAACTACGCCGCTGAATACGTAAGGGAGTGCGGAGAGAAGGTCATGAAGGCTGGACTCCCTCCCAAGGTCATGGTTCGTACTCGAATTCCTTACTTGCAATCCACGGGCTCACGCGTGTGCACCCCTCAGATTGATTGCAGCCACGGCAACAGCTTGAAGCAGCATACAAAACAAATCGACGTTGCGGAAGATATTGTGAGGATTTTTTCACGACTTTGAGAGATAGCAGCGTGATAACGATTTCTCTCAGGCGCACCAACTCGAAACTAGCGACACTGCTTCGATGATTCTCGGTGTCATGATTGAGTCGAACCTCGTCGAGGGTCGTCAGGATCTCCCCGCGGCCGGCAAGGCTATGCTCAAGTACGGCCAGTCCGTGACCGATGCCTGCGTGTCTTGGGAACAAACCGTTCCCATGCTCGACCGCTTACGGGAGGGTGTCCGCGGCCGGAGGAATGCAATCTGGAAAGCTGCACGGGGTCTTGAAGCGTCTGATGCGTAGACTTGCTAAAATCTCCTGCATTCTATCCAATCGCTATATATGCGTCTGCAGACGCGTGTGCATCGCCTTTCATTCCTGCAATTGTCGCATACATATGTTAGACCTAATTTAGACATCTCCATCACTCTCCAATCATGTGCTCATTATGTTTGCTGATTTGTACACCATCTTATCTGATTTGATCTTAATGAGAGGATTACACATCGCTTTTTTCTTCGAGGCGCCGCCGAGCAAAAACAGACACTTCCTTTTTCCAGCATCAGACTGCTCGTTATCTAGACGCGTTAGTAGCCACCATCGTAAATGGGTAAGAGTGCAAAAGTTCACAAGCGTACGGTACGCGCATCATCTCCCTCTTGACTGCATACACTTACGTGTGCATTCGTACCATCACAGAGAAAGACTGCCAGTGGGGCCTCAACGGCGCTCACGACTCCCCCCTCAAAGCAACCCGCACCGGTTGCCGTGGCATCCGCGGCAAAGAAAAAGGCGAGCACGCGCAAAGGGAAGGCGAAGCGGCCGCGGGCGCCGGGAGCTGGTGGTTCGGGACCTGTGCTAGGCGGTGCGGATTATGTGGACATCATGTTTGGCGGTCGCCGACGCGAGCGAGAGGAGGCGCAAAAGCTTCCCCGCGGCGACATATAGACCACTGATGGGGATCGTCCTTTTCCCAAATGCCCACACTGTAATGCACCGGTGACTTGTGCCCCCCCTTTGCATATCGTCGCTCGGGTATTATACACAGAACCGATACGAGTATCAGAACGCTCTGCGTGGAACGACAAACCTCCGCGGCTGAAACTGCTCTTGGGGGCGGCGACAATAGGTCCGATCGTCGTTCGGGGCTTACTTCATTTCATCTCATTCTACCGTGCACGTACTTTAATATTGTTGGATCACCGGTGGCGTCCTAAACCAACGCCCAAGTTTCGGCCGCTTGTTCCTAGAATGACCGAGTGGCCGTTTCACTCGATGGGCCAACGGCATTTTTCCCAGTTCGTTCATTCCTCAACAAAAAGGTAAAATGAGAAATAATACAGTAGCCATTTGTCACGTTACAGCAAAGGGCTGGCTCTGTATATTCAATGGTTTCCGATGTGGCAGAATTTTTTTGCAAAGGGCCCGCATGTTATTCTTTTCCGTCGGTTGGTAGGGTCTAGCCAGCGCATCTGAAATCGCGGCTAGTTCGCGGTCGCCAGGCAAGGCGCTCAGATGCAACAGTACTGTTCACCAACCGGTGTCCGCGTACAGTCGGCAGCGTACGCTCACGCTTGAGGGTCTGAGAGAAACATCGGGGGCGTATTGATTCTTAGAAATCGGTCGAGTTGGTAAGAATGTTTTGGCGAGTGACAAGGAGTCTCCGATGAAAAAGTACACTTGACTTGCTCTCGTTGTTTTCCTCCTGTACTGATAAGATAAATTATAACAATAACAATGGAAATAACAAGCGATGGGTAATCGAAAGGCGAAATACGAAGGCTAACCGAATTACGATTACCTGTTCGACGATGATACTGTCTGTACCTTGACATGTCTACAGTCCACTATGTAAACATCCAACGCCTATACATACAAATTGTGCATGCAGAAATTGCGGGATTCCAGGTCCGAAAGCATGCGAGCCTCCAATGAAGAATGTTGTAAATGCATGGGACCGATGGTAGGATCGACCTCCAATTCTGTAAGCGAGTAGAGCGTGTGTGGACACGTATGGAAAAGGGGGAAGGGGGTTCCAATAATCCCTTCGGAATTAAAATCGCGTTGGATTTTTGCTCCGCGATCGTACGCCTACGTTGCGAGAAGAGGTAGAAGATGTCCCCTGACTCGACAAGTCACCGTTCTTTGGTGTGGCAGCTCTCGTGTCCTGCGCTAGAGCGGACGGCCCCCGAGTAGCGAGCGGAACGCCGGAAAACTTTCTGAGAGGTGATAAAGGCACGTCCAGGTCTTGGTGACGCCGTTTCCGACCTGATGAAAATCTGTGTGATTTGAGCGGGGGGGCTAGGGACGATGGAGGAACGGCAAGTATGGGCGCGGGGATCCCTCGTGAGGAGTTTGACTGTGTCTCCGTCTCTGCTTCTCGATGTGTCACAGACGCCACCTCGAGGAGTTCCGCTATGTCAAGGTCCACCAGGGGGCGCGAGTTTGAGTCACCAATGCTACTTTTGGTCCTGATGCTGGGATTCCGGCTGCTATTAGATCGGCTCCTCCAGAACCTCAAGCTCGAGGGAACGAAGGGAGAAAAAACGGATGACCGGGGAGAGGTCGTGGGCAGATCCATGGGGTCTGCGGGTGCCCTTGCCATGGGGAAAAATAGAGGCTTTTGAGAAGGTCGAGGGGGATTGAACATGGGGCTGGGTTCGCCGAACTGGCCGTGGTTTTGGACGGTTTCTATAGGGTCTCCTCCGAGGGCTGCAAGTTTCCGTCGTTCGCGGCGGATGAAGAAGATGCCAAGAATGAGGATGATGACAACAATGACAGGCGACGTGACAGCAATAGCAATGACTGCAGACCTGCAGGTGGATCAGCCTCAAATGAGGAATCGTAGATAATAGTGCGGACCTAGACAAACTCGAGGCACTAGCTGTGGCAGTGGGCGTCGTAGAAGTGATCTGAAGACATTGGGTGGGGTTGGATGCTCCACCTGCGACGGACAGCAGGCCCGAAACTTGGGGGTTCTCCTGGCCATCATCAAATAGCAATGCTACTTGGAGACCCCGTGCGACGCTCATGACGAAAGTAAATATATCAACCCCTTGATTTGAATAGAAAGAGGTGCTCTGGGGCGTGGACGAGAGACCCGTTGGGACAAATACTCTTACGGAGATCGGGTAGTCCAAAGAAGAGGAGATGCGAGCGACGCTGAACGGTGAGCATTGAGAGACGGTGCCGCCCAGTAATTGGAAGGTGGACGGGGTAGTGGTGTTAGCAGCAGTGGATATACAAGAGGTATTGTCGGAGGAATGGACTTGAATAACGTCAGAAGTAAGTGCAGCGCTATTCCCCGAGGCGTCATCCAACGAAGCAATTAAAGAAACCCCTTCTTTGAAGGGAAGAGAGACGACGTATGAGCCAGAGCCCGTAGAGGTATCCCACGCAGATTGGGGTATGGTGAAAACGAGTGGCGTTGAATTAAAAGGAAGGACGGTGAGAGTAAGCGGGAGGGCAGTAGGAGGGGTACCTCCAGCAAACGAAATATTAAAGGGCCTACATTGTTGTATAGGCGAATATGAGATCAGCCGGAAAACAGAAAGGACGGCCCGAGGAGAGAAAGCGAGGAAGTATACCAGCCCCAAGAGAGGGAAGAGCATGGGCGGGGGAGTGGAGGAGAGAAACCAGGGAGAAAGGATAATAAAAATACGGTGAGCGGCCGGTGGGTATTCCCTCGGGACAGCGACCCAGAAACATCGTGTGAGAGCAAGGTACAACCAGGCAAGCAAATCTTCAAATCGCGGATCTCAATATCGCGTCCGAAATATCCCTGTGACAGACGTGACACATCGGCTTAACTTGTTTGTTCCGTAACGCCTCCATGATCCGTACTTTCTCTAGACGTTTCTCGACGGTGTCCGTGTTGCCCAACTCGCAGTCTCCTATAATACCAAAACCTCATTTCTTCAATGCGGTTTCTACTGATGGAAAACAGCTTCCAACATACAGGATTATGGATGGCATCGGTAATGTGATAGAAGGTGCTGAGCTCCCAGAGGTCCGTTCTAGCTAGCCTGCTTGTCACGCATTCATCAAGTGTCTATCTCCTTATTGCTAGCTTGACCAAGAATTCGCCCGAAAGATGTCTGTGCCCATTTCTTCTTATTAAGAAGCATCACTAAGGGAATGTTACAATAGATACAAGAATATGGCCCTTCTTCCCATCATGGACACCTTGCTTTATAACATCCAGCGCCAGGGGAAGATATCCTTCTATGTAAGCTTCTTCACCAAGTGCGCCTGTCCAACCGTTTGTGAGTTCCAAATTAGATGACAGCTGTGAGTGTAACCTTACTTTTTATTCACTTGTCTCGACTTAAACGATATCAGCATGGTGAAGAAGCGACAGTCGTTGGAACCGCCGCAGCACTCCTTCCCGACGACGAGTATGTTTTCCCCTCCTTATGAACCTTATTCAGTCAACAGGACCCACATTCGCATAGGGTACTCGGTAAGCAAGGATTCTCCTCTAACTTAGTCCCACCTACGCAATCGACCTCCCCCCACAGGTCAATACCGTGAGCTGGGCGTTTTGTTATGGCGTGGTTGGGGAATCGATGCCGCAATGGCCCAGTGTTTTGGAAACGAACAAGATAAGGCGAGCAAAGGACGCCAGATGCCAGTGGTACTCTCTTTTATCCTTTCCTGAATCGCCTCATCGCTGGACCAATGAGTATAGCATTGGGGCTCTCCACAACATCATTTCCACACGATCTCGTCGCCTTTGGCCACACAGATCCCTCAAGCGGCCGGCGTTGCTTATGCGCTCCGACGTGATCCAGCGCGAAGAGGCAAAAACTGTGCTGCAGTTTATTTTGGGGAAGGGGCAGCTTCTGAAGGCGACTTTCACGCGGGCATGCTATTTGCATCTACTATCGCATCACCAACCCTCTTCATTGCGCGCAATAATGGCTTTGCCATATCGACGCCGTCCTCAGAGCAGTATTTTGGTGATGGGATAGCAGCCCGTGGCGCTGGGTACGGCATCGACACCATCCGCGTTGATGGAAATGACGTGCTGGCTGTCCTTAGTGCGACACGAGAAGCTCGTCGTAAGTGTGTAGAGAGCGGTAGAGGTGTACTCGTCGAAGCTATGACATATCGGTATGATTCTCCTTTCCCCCACTTCACAACACATGTAATGTTTGCTCCGGGACGGCCTACAGCGTTGGCCACCACTCTACGTCGGACGATTCATTTGCGTACCGCGCACGACAGGAGGTCGAAGATCGCAAGCGCATCGACAACCCCATCGCCCGGTACAGGCTCTTTCTCAAGAATCGCGGGTGGTGGTCCGACTCAGACGAAGACGAGCTGAAAGAGTCGCTGAAGAAGGACGTTATGCGTGCCTTCAAAACTGCGGAGGGCTTGAAACGGCATGAATTGAGTGATATCTTTTCCGATGTGTATGGCGGCGAGGAGCCCCCGAACCTCGTGAGTATCTTTCCTTATCTTTCTCCATGGGTAACACTTGACTTCGTTCCTTGCCCACAGAAGGAACAACGTGAAGAGCTTACGCAGCTCCTGAGAAAATATGGGACTGTATGGGAACCGTGGAAAGCTGAGCTTAAGAAGTTCAAGGACAATGGCGAGAGTCTTCTCGGACGTTCCAAATGACGACCAAGGACTGGCAAATCGACGAGAGTGTATATATCATCATTTCGTGTACCTAATAACACAGAACCAGAACCCTACCCACTCCCACGCCTCTACGGGTTATTGTAACTATCCTCCTGCTGCCATGTGGAACGAATCAACGTCCTGTTGTCGTGGAGGTTGCTTCGGTCTGATGCAGATCTGATGTGTGACGATGCGGGGTCGCATCCCAAGACAGCCAGCCATGTGGTACGCTGCGTAAAAGGCCCCCTTCTGCAAATTCTCTTGCAAATTCTCATCATGGGTCGATATACCCGTGTGCACCTACCCGGCAAAGAAAACACGAGTCTAGTTGAGCGTATATTAGGGCCTGTCCGGCGCACCCGTTGCCCCGCGGCGCACCTGCCAAAAAAAATAAGTTGCTCCTACTGCGCGCCAGGGGGCAAAGTTGCTGTTCGGTGCACGTTGCTCCGAGGGGTTGGCGATGAGGTTCCTTTGAGCAGCCCTATCAAATTGGAGCAACGAAAATACCCGTTTATCTCTTTTGATTCTCTGCCCCAACGCTGCCCGAATCGTGACTGTGACTACAAAACACCATAGTTGGTAGTAAGTCATAGGCACACTGTATCATACCTTCGCATTTACCATGTGTCCCAGTTGTCCTGTGGTCCCCGGTTTAGCTAGTACATACACCTTTACTAATATATTTTATGTATTTACAACTGTAGACTCAGGCCTCAGGCTTCGCGTTTCAGATCTTTCAGACTCCAGAGAGAGTTCAGTGTAGTCCATGTCTGCGTTCCCGACTGTGCCGCACTCGTGCGCGGTCTTAACAAATCAACCATGATGCGTCCCCGTCTGCAGCGGCCACCTATGCGAAATTACAGGTCGCGCGGAAGCATGCGTGCCCGCTTCTGCCTACTTTCAACTACCTGACCAAGTTAAGCTCTATGCAGCTCACCGTTTCTGTTACCGAGCTCGCTGCACTTGCACGCAACCTGAGAGATCCGACCCCAACGTCCCCATGACTGCAGTGGACACACCTAGGACGTCTCACATCGTGCGGAGGCCTGCACGACCATGTCCGACGCGTCACACTCGTGTATTATGATACTGTTTATTACACTTGCTTCAATAACAGTCACACGGTGTGACGCGTTGTCATCACATGAAATTGTTGCATTTCTTTCTGGGGCTGAGAGGTGTTCGGAGATTCGGAGCAGACAATTCTGTTGCTCTATGGGACCTCATTACCCCACCCGGGGTAATGCATTATCACTTTGCGAGCTGCGGCCAGATTCTTTTTGCCGGACAGGCCCTTAGATACAAGATCACGAAACCAATAAAATAAAATAAAATAGTCGATACCAAGATACACATGAAAACAGCCCAGTGGGCCTTGGCCACGTTACAAAACTCTGAGACAGGGGTGTTAGAGTGCACAGTTTCTGAGTCACGACTTCGCGCGATTGATTGTACAGTAGAGGCAAATCGGAGAAAGAAGGGTACCTAGCTAATAACGTGAGTTTTAAGCTTCTCTTCCAGCACAAGAAGCCGCCATTACAGCACCAGTGATGTGTGTGGTTGCCGTTACTGATGCACTGGCAAGCGCAAAATGCCGATGGCGCCCACTTCACCACCATCACCACCAGCACTGGTTTGGATAAGATGAAAATCTCAATATCCACGGTGTCTTCCACACTTGCAAACTCTATTAAAAAAAACACCAAAGGATTGAGAAATGAATATGTATTGATCTATCACCATTCAAACGCCGAATGTGCGCTATGAATCATACGTTGTCCCCATTTATTTTGCAATACAGTCCATCGGCGAGCGGTAAGATTATTTGTAGTATCACGAGGCTAGTACACATTTGGTGGGCGGTGTGGATCGGCCGCGCGTGAAGGGGCGGGCACTCCTGCTGAGAAATGGTAGACGGTACTGTAGTACACGGTGGTCGCTACCGTGTCTGTCCCCCAGGGTTCGGGTATGAGGGGTGGTTTCGTAACTGTGGGCGTAAAGCGAGCGTCCGCACGGTTAAACCATTAAAACAGAGCAAAGCGAGCAAAGTGAATAAGCTCCGGACAGAACAAAGAGCCTTATGGCAAGTTGAAGCTTACAGGCGCCGACGAGCATCGGACCGTGATGAGGATTAATCGCAACTTAGTTAGATTAGGTATCATAGGGAGAGGTACTGGAGAGGTACTGAGGCACATAGAGTACGGTATTGTGTGGATGGGCGGTGATCGTCGATTATGCTGCGGATGTGCCACCTGCTAACGTCCCCTGCCCGCGTTCGGGGTCTGACATGCGGTGCACGCGCACGGTAGGGCCAACGTGTATGTTCTGCATATTCTGCGGGGTAATCAGGATGTATTGTTTACCATCGGAAGAATTCGCCGTGTCGATCTAGGGCGAACATCAGTCAGGGCACTAACGGAGCCAAGGATGTACCGGTACCATCATCTTCATGCTTATACGGCGATTGACGGCATCCATGAACACATCAAACTCGTCTGTTTTTCCGTGAACTCGTGAACCTTCAAAAGTCCGCTATGAGGACCTACCAAGGCACCGGATGGGGCTTCCGATGGATTCCCACATAGCCAAAAGCAGGCAGATGGTTGCAAAGGACTTCTCGCCGCCACTGAGGGAACGTGGATCTTTGTCGCGGGTTTCACCTTGAGTACCGTTCAGGTCTTCGGTTTGGACCTAAGTGCGATATTGGTTGAGCTGGCGAGATGAAGAACAGAGACTACCGTACTCTCAGCTGCAGTGTGCCGTCATGGTGGTTGAAAAGGACCTTGCCGAAGTACCCACGGTTTGAGAGATGATACTGGAACACGACTTTACAACGGAAGGCGATGTGTCGGCGGAAGTCGTGCCACTTTTCCAAGCGGAGACGGAGTGATTGCTTAAGAGCCTATATTGATGTCAGTGATCTGTAACCGGACAGGGATGCTGCGGACTTACTCTGTTTAATGATGCCATGCTCTTCAGATCCCTTTGTGCGGTCTCAAGCGCGGTCCGTGCTCTATTGACCTCGGCTGTCATCTCCTCTACTGACGCGCCTTGTCTGTGACTTATGAATAAGTGTCTCACTTGCGCACACGAACATAACACACCGCCTCTCGCGCTCCTTCAAGGCTGCCTGGACAGAGTCTAGGTTACGTTGAACAACTTGGACTTTCCTAGGGTTATCAACACGGGCGCAGTACTGTTCTGCCCCAGCCGTCCAATTCTATAAATAGGGACATAAGGGGAGACAACATTGAGGAAGTTTACCTTTGACTCACCTCAAACTCTGCTTGGACGACGTCCAACTGCTCCTGTGCGTCTTGAACCTTCTTTTGCTCGTCGCGGAGCTTTTTAGCCCAATACTGCTGCTCACTCTGTGCAGCCAGCCGCTGTTCAGCAGCTTGTGTAATTTGTGCCTGAAGCCGAGCAGTAAGTTATACTGACAGAAGAGAGGCAAAGAGTATACGCCAACCTGAGCCTCTTGCCGCCGATCACCGAATGCATCAATTTGCTTCTTAACATCGTTCAACTCCTTCAGTAGAGGTTCTTGTGCTCGGTCAATCACCGCCTTCTGTTCAGCGATACTCTCAAACTGGGCCATGAAGGACTCCTTTTCGGTTATCATTTCCTAAGTCAGACGGTAAACAAAGTTTCAAAGCCTGGGATCGTATAGGCGGGTCACGTACCCGCAGTGCTTCGTCGAGCCCAGAAGTTTCAACGGGCACGTTGTCGTTGACCTCGGTCTGTAGCGAGTCACGAGTGGCCCTCAGTTCGTTGAACTGTCGGTCCATATCTCGACGTTGGCGCTGGGAGGGCACGTGTGAGGGAGGTCATATTGAGTAAAACTGGAAACATCCATGCCTTTCGTTCTTCAATCTCGCGTTGCATTTTCCTGTAGCTGTCGCGCATCTTGTCCAGGCGGGAGTTGAGTTCATGGAGGGTTTTTTCTGCATCTGCCGCCTTTTCGCGCCAGTACCTGGACCCAAAGAATTAGTGAATTGGAGGGGCGACGCTCGGGATCAAAAACAAACCGCAGTTGAGTCTCGGGGTTCTCTCCTGTAAACAGTAAGGATCTAGGATCGCCCGGCTTCAGTGGTTGCATAGGCTGTGATTGTCCACCACCATCGCTGAAACGAGATTTAGCCATGTAGAACACCTAGATGGAGACATTGGGGTACAAACTTGAAGCGTTGCACACGCCAGAGATCCGCGGTTAGGCATTGGCCACCTCCGTTAAGACCACTCAACAGATCATCTGCCGCCTTGCGCGTTGGAGCCAAAAGGGTCCGTTCAATCTTGGCTTGATTGATAAGTATGCGGAGAACAAATTCATCAGTCACCTGAAAAATTAGCTGAATTGAGCATTAAACTAAGACATGGGAAGAACTTACGTCAATTACGCGGAGAACAGTTGGGTATTTAGGGTCAGGTTCTCCGTCCCTGTATTCGAAGAGGTCAACTTCAGACACAAACACACTGGTGTTCGGGCTGAGGATCGGTGTCAGCACGGGAAGAACGAATGGGAAATGGGAAGTTCCACGTACTTCCCGCTCTCTCTCAACAACTTCTTCAACACGGGAAGGTCTCTGCCATCCGTAACGGCAAAAGATGCCATATGCCCACCGAGGATGTTCCTCAGCAAGCTGGTCCAGACACGATCCTTCGCTTTGACATAGATGCCAATGGGGCCAAGCGGCTTCTGCCCGTGCCACCTCATTCCTCCAATCCGCTCCAATACCTTCTTGATATCACGTCCATACGGTGCAAGCGAATTGTTTTGCTGCTCAGTACAACGCTGGATCTGCTCTTGCAAACCCATCACAGCGCTTCTTGCGGTCTGGATTTCGTTCTCAACTCCATCGCCTTGTCGACGCAATGAGTCGGCCTCCTCTCCCTTGTCTCGGATAAGCTCTGCCGATTGTTTCAGATCTGTTTCGGCGGCTTGAACACAGAGGATCGCATCCTGTAGGCGCTGGTCCAATTCGTCTTGCTTGGATCGCGAGTATTCTGCCAATCTGGCTTTCTCAACCTCCAGTCGACTTTCCATTTTCTGGATTGCACTCTTGGTGTTCGACAGATTATCGCTGATCGAGCGCTCGTCAGCCTAGCATGGTCACAAAATCTCAGTACGGCATAAGAAGTACTCGAATCTCAAATACCTTAAGCTCACTGAGCTTCGTTCTATTGGTGCGCATCGTTTCAGTTAGGTCCTTCTTCCTTTCGTGTAGATGGTCGATATTGCCCAGGTTTTCGTGTTCTCTGTCGTACGTCTGGACGGCGGCGGTAGCCGCTTCGAATTTTGTCTGTGTCCTGGCCCTGAGCAAATTGCGCGAATCAAGATTATCACACGTACGTCAGCTTCATCCAAGCTGCGTTGAATCTTCGGTATGCGCTGCTGCAGCTTGTGCACTTCGGTAGCTTTCTCCGTCACCTCCTGCCGAGAAATACCATATCAGTCATGTAGCGCAATGGTCAAGAAGCCACCAACATCTTGCTTAGACGCCACATGGGCCCACGCCAGCTCTTTCTTGAGTTCGTCGGCCTTATGCCTCTGCTCTCTGGCCTTCGACGCCTCTTCGAAGCGGGTAAGGACCTCCTTATAGTGAGCCTGGAGGTCTGGGATTGCTTCCTTCTTGCGCATAAGCACCTTGGACGTTTGGGAAATATTCTCTAGACACGTCTCATACTCTTCGCTCAGCTGACTAAGTTGAGTGCCGCGGAGGAAAAACTGGAATATGAATATGTGAGGCTAGGCAGTGGGGTTGAAAAATGCCATTCTTACTTTGTATTTATCAGATGGGTGGGAAGAACTCAAAAATTGTCTAGCTGCGTCTACACCATACCTTCAGGCAACAACGCTAAAATGATTGAAGTCCCAAACGTACCTTGTGTGAGAACGTTCATCGGATTGTCGACTTGGACGTTCATATGGTCGCAGATGGCAGAGAGCTCCTCGCGCTTCGTTGAGATCAGCTTGCCATCTTTGCCCTTGATCTTGTACGACGACGACCCTTCTTTAGTGAACCGGCGAGTAATCACGATGCTATCACCGTACAGGTCGTGCTTGTAAGCTTCTTCGCCCTGATTTTTCAAGTGAATTGACACTTCTGCAGCACTAATCCGGCCGTGACCCGTTACAAAAGGCGGATAGGTCAAAGGGAGATGATGCGCACGGTTGACCCTCGCGGATGAACGCCTTGAGGCCATTCCCGCGGCCCGTAGCCGTGGCCTTTCCTCCCAACGCAACCGTGATCGCAGTGAGGACAGCACTCTTGCCACCTGTACCACGAGATGAGAAATATCACGCGCGACCAACGAGCCTTACGTACTTCCATTATGACCTATGAGAACGTCATCAAGTCTGCTGTTCGTGCCCCATGATGCATTGTTACTACGCACCAATGATGAAGTTAATCTGAGGACCGAATTTGAACGTAAGGTACTTGTGGCACATGAACTGGTGCATCTCGACGGCCTCAATAATACCAAACTTTGCGACACCCTGTCAAGGCAAGACTCAGGACAGATGAGACAAACAAATTGTGAGAACAAATCGTACTCCTTGGTGCCTATTCCTTTGACGTATGGACTCACGAACGGACTCCTCGTGCTCTTCCTCGAAACGCTCTTGGGCGCCCTCGTCCTCCTCGGCATGTGCATCCCGTACTGTAGCGATGTCGTCATCGTCGTCGACTCGGATGTCGTTCAATATGTCATTGTCGTCTTTTGCCTTCCCCTTTCCCTTGGATTTGGATTTCGAGGACCGATGTTGCGACCGATCTTCGACTTCGGCAACATCGAGCCGAGGTCGCTTAACTGCAGATGAGCCTCCCTCTTGGCCACTTTGTTCGTTGTCACTGTCTATCACAGTTCGGCGTTTGGTCATGATCGATTGCTAAGAGTGCAAAGTGCGAAAGACGCGACTAAAGGAGACCGCGTCGCGTCGCGCTTCACGATTGTAAATATGGACAAATAGTATCACGTGTTTGCATTCTGAGCATTGTGGTGACGCTAGCATACGCATAGTCGCATACAGTACACTCGAGCTCGAGACTCGGGAGTAGTAGGGCAATGTTTGAGTATATTGTAAACAGAACTGGTTTGACAGATAACGGGTGAAAAGAAAGTAGAGGACGAGGGGTAGGTGGTTGGTGGAATGTTTCTCCTACTTTACCCGAAGCAGGTTGAGGCACCTTGTGCTTGCTTGAGAAAGCCATCGTTGGGTGCCTTGTCTGAGTTGTCTCCCACTCTCGTCGCCCATCCCCATCCAGCGTTCGCTCCTTATATCTTCACATTCCTTTGATTTCGCTCTTTTTACATCTACATTTTGTTGATTCGGAATGGCTCCTCTTGCTGGTAGACCCCCTTTTGCCACCGACGAACCCGACTCGGTCTATGCAACGTCCCAGCCCCAGGCTAGATATAGACAGCCCCCAAGGCATGACCCCAATGCCCGAACCTCTGCATACAATCAGTGAGCATTCTCTTCTCTCCCTGTCGGTGCTTGGGAACTCAACGCATTTTTTTTGGCAGTTATGATGGATACTTGAACAACAGGTGTAAGTCTAGTTGGAATGCTAGCTACGTGCGATACTCACGCATGATATAAAGATGACGATTCTAGCCACGGCAAGCCTGCAGCGCTCGCGCCTACCGTCCAACCGGTCCCGCAACAGGCGCCAGTACCTCTCCTCGCTCCCAAACCAGGATATGCTGCCCCCATTGCCGCTCTGAGCATGCCTCAATCGTCCCCGTCTCCCGAGGCTGCTCGGTTTCCTCCCGGCATCAATCCTCCGCTCGCGCGGCCTGACCAACATGGAGCTCCCCGTATGCCTCCTGCCGTCGTTCGAGCGCGCCCTCCTCCTGTCGCGCCCATTACCGTCCCTAGTACTCCCCATCCGTTGCCCCCGACGATGACACCTATTCTCCCTGTATTCGCGAGACCGGCTCAGCCCACTCAAACTAACGAGGTTAAATGGGGACCTGAGCCTATACTACGCGGAAACTCTGAGGAGAAGCTGATTCCTCGGCGTGGCGAGAGAGGTGACGATTTCTGGAGACGTTTCAGTATGATCGCGAAAGAAGAGAATAAGAAACGTTACTCCCAGAAGCTGAGGTGGGTCACGGTTGTTTTCGTCATGATGCCCCACATCCCATGCTAATAAAATACCTCTTGACAGCCCTTGGCTTCGCGAAACCCAGGGCGGGAAGAAACGCATGTCCGGGTGGGTTTGGGTCGTCGGGCTCATCATTTTCGCCGTAAGTTTCGCTTCGGACTTCCCTCGGCTACTCGTCATCTCATACCCGAATTATAGTGCGCTGGTCTCGGAATAGGACTCGGCCTGTATATCTCTCACAAGTCACCTTCCCACCAAGATCCCACGGTATTTGGTGGGGGTGGCAACCACGGCACGGGCCCGACGACGACCTCCCAGGTTACGGATATCGGCGCGGGTAGCCACAGCCTTGTCGCGACATGTGTCCCCTACAAATACCGTTGCCCGACGTGCCGCCTATGCTGACGCTGTTGCCAACTCCCATGCTAGGTGCACCTGTTCACGTCAGTGCACGTATCTCTCCCTCGTTGGGACGCACCCGACGCACCACGTGCTCGTCACCAACGCCGACATCTCAACCGCGCCTTGGTGTGATCAATTCTACGCGCTCATCTCATGTGCCTCCCTGGGATTGGTGTTTCTAACCCATATCCCATCCACTCGTTTATTTCGACACTAACACCATACCCCTTGCATCACTTGCATTTCTCTTTATTCTAACATGATATTGGATACCTTTGTAAATCTTTCTGATAGACAGCGCGCAGCTCGTCCCTCATTAGACCTCCATTCAAAGAGGGGGATTGCTAAACCACATTGAGCCAGTCTTGACCTCCACCACTCATTCCTTGTTCCGACACAGGGTTCACTCAGACGTTTGGATGGATTACATTGCCCCTACTAGTTCTTCTACCTCCAGTGTAACTTACTTATTCGCACATGCATCGTTCAGAATATCAATATGTTCTACTAATTTGGAGGTGCCTCTACGGCACTAGTCTAACAACCGATTAAAATAGTGCCAGTAACTTGGGGAGGTTATACAGGTATACAGGTATGTGCAGGGGAAAAGATAAATCTTGCGGGAACTGGTCCATGAACCCCCCAAAAAGGAGAAACGTAAGACACGATGATGTGGCGTAAATCATGCATGAGACAGGTGAAAAAGTTATGTTGTCAGGAGAATTTCGTGAAAAGAGTGGGCCGTTGAAAGTGATGGCAGTGGCTAGCCACCGCGCATAGCGAGCGGCGGCTCCCTCTCTTACTATAGTCGGCTAGCCCACTGTACCTTCGCGACGTCGCCTTGGAGGTGGTTGCCTTTTTCGGGGAGACGAGCACCTCTATTTCGGAATCCGAGTCGTTGTCCGCCTTCGAAGAGGCCGCGGGAGTCTGATCCGTGCTGGACTGTTGTTCCTGAGGGGCAGCAGCCGCGGCCTCGATCTGGTTCTTCGCCTTCGCCGTCGCCGCGTCCTGCTCGCTGCGCTGTCGCTTCCATTCATCGGACAACAAGTGGATGCGAGCAGCCAGCTCGTCGCGGTAGTGGACGACGAGGGCGTCGTCCCAGTGTTCGTGGACCCGTCGGCCTTTCTGCGGCGAGGACCGCTATGAAGAAAAAGATAAGTGAGGGACGGGACGTGAAATTACCCTACGCTTGAGGACACACGTTTTGAATGATTTCCGATGATAGTTTTGGGTCTTTCATGAACGTCTTGGCGAAATGCAACAAGTAGACACCGCAGTCACAGTGATTAGGCTGGTGGGGTACCTGAATGACCGACCATGAAACCTATTCGAACACTAATGAAACTTGCAGATACTTACATGCGCCTGCATGCCCTTTGGCTCAATTAGTGTGTCTTCATCTCGCTGCTTCTTGTCGTGGGCTTCCATGAGAAGGTACTTGCCGAGCCTCTTCACCGCCTGAGGGTGCTTCGATGACAGCGAATCGAAAGTGAAAATGTATGTTTGGGAATGCCTGAGAGTTTGATGAGTAATAGTTGTAGTAGCTGGAAGGACGAAATACGCACTCGACAGCTTCTTCGTGCTCGCTGTCGGGGTTAGCCATAATTACGTCCTCTTCAACCACAATCTCTACTGATGGGCCGTTGTCAACAGGAGAAATCTCAGGAGAAGTGACATTTCGTCTTCTGTGATCGCTTTTGCCCGTAGAAGGTTGTGGGTGGGATACCTGAGTCTCGGGCGCTGCCGCCTTCACTCACACTTATCGATGCTGGATGTCTTACTTGTTCAATGACGTCGACCTGCTGATCCAAAGACGGTAGTTCTGTACGCTGGACATGTGGTGAACTCCCGGGGTACAAAAGCGTCAGTGAATCTTCTAGGCCAGTAGCGTCGTCAACAGGGGCGTCCTTGTCGACTACCTGGACATGTTCATCACTTTGCTTCGCCAATAGCTCCGGTAGTGGACCCCCCGATTCCACCATCCGCTCAACGTACAATCTCTTCTCTTTGATCGTCCGTTCTTGGGGAGACTGGGGTAATCAGTCCAGAAGCGGAAGCAGGAATCAGCTTGAGCACTTGGTGATGGATCAGGATGAGGAGGGGGAGGGGGAGACTGCTTTGATGTAGGTTCCAAGTCTTTGACACCCGAGAAATCGGCTCCTCCTGACCGGCGGGTGGACATTCGACGAATGTTCGTCACTTGCTTGGGGCGGGGTAGAAGGGTGTATTCTGGAAAGCAGATGATGGCAAGGTACCAATGCATGCTACGACCTGTGAATGATCCACCACACTCGTCCAGGACAATTTAACGTACTTCTCATTGATCGGAACAATAATATATTTCTTCTGAAAAAGGTCGAATTTGGATGTCCACTTCCGGACGCTATTGTAGCCTTCCTCGGGGCTGTGGGACATGATGTCTAAAGCATTCCACGAATAAAGTGTTCAACATACACTTTCGTAGACAACTTCTTGTAGAAGAATGAGCTAAAAACGTGGACTTGCGTCGCCAGCTCTGGGTTACTCTCATGGAGGTCAGCGAGCCACAGCCTACGGTAGTCAGTGTCATCGAGACGATCCACATGAGCCAACTTACTTGAGGCCGAACTCGATCAATGTGTCGTTCAAGAATTCACCCGGCTTCAAACGACTGACATCGCCATTCGTGATGTTGAGGGAGCCAGCCCCAGAGCGGTACGCCAAAATGCTAGCGAAGGGTCAATCAAAGAACATAACCAGCAAAGAGGCACCATACACTTCATCTGGATCGGGCTTTGGGGAGAACCGCTGCTGTTCCGCCCCAGAAAGTCGTGCTGAGCGGCGCACAATGTCAAACATTGGAGCAACCTCAGTGCGACTGCACAAGAGATTAGGACATGAGATATCTAAACAGGCATTGCTTACGGCTTAGGTCGCGGTCGGGGCTTTGTCACTGAATCGGGGACTTCGTTGGGGTGATTATCGGGAGGTAAAGATCCTATTCTGTCCTTTGTTGACCGATCCCCGTGGGCACGCATGACAGCCTCCCATACTGCTTTTGCTCCCGGTCGACTGGAACAACCCCATTGAATTCGAGAATAACCTGTGTAGACACAGTACGCACTCTAAGACAGATTTCCCATCTTTTGAAACGAGGGCTCTCTGCAAATCTCGAACAAGCTCCAAATAGAGTTTCAAGTCCCAGTCACTTGCATCTGGATCAAATTTGAAGGTCAGGAGGCCATTGGCATCATCCGAACCTGATATTGGTACGAAAGTGAGATGAATCACCGGGTAAAATAAATTCCAAACCTAGTTTGAATCCGTTAGTCGTCGAGCTTCGTATAGTGGCCGTCCTCAATGGATAAATCTGGATGAGGGGAATCGCAGATGATGAAGTCTGCGAGACTTTAGCAAGCAAATCTTGCCAGACGGGAAGTTGCCAACCTTTAAGTGCGTGTACTGGAGGCTCCCAAAAGATTTTTTATTGAAACATAGCTCGAAAAGAGTTGAGGAGTCCGCGTGTTGCACTTTGAGGAGACCATTCTGATCCCATATGAGATTAGCCGGGGGATATGGTGTTGCTTCGTGTGGAGGGACGTCCACTCCGATAGACCATCTTTCCAATGGTAAACTGCAGACAACGCCTTTTCGAGTCGTTTTGCCCTTTGAAGGTCCCGGACCAGAAACGAAGCCAGACGACCGAGTGGCGTACGGATCTTGCAGCGTAATGGGTAACTTCTCCATTTGCCGTTGAGGCTCGTAGCTCACTTAGTTGCGGAAGACCAACCCGGGAAGCAGATAGACTCACCTGCCTTGGCTTCATGTTCTTCTTCCTATGTTGTGCCTGGAGGTCAATACGACGATAGTCGTATTCCTCATAAACGGACACCATTCGGCCAACATGGCCCATTCCAGGTGATCTGTCTGCTTGTCCAATTCTGTGAGAAACAGGAGCCTTGGCTGACTGGGAGTCGCCGTTTGGACGAAAAGTGGGGTTCCGTGCCTCGGTCTGCCTCAGAGTGCGCAAGCGCGCTGTGCTTTCGCCGTCCGTTGGAGACCTGTGCAATTCCTCCAAGGATGAACTGAACTGGTCTATCGGTGAAGGTTTGCTCTGGTCGAATGTGTATGCAGTTTCGGGAGTTATGATGTCCATAGGGTCGGGGGAGGATGTCTTCAATGTAACAGGCTTGGAAGAGCTTTCACCTGCGTCAGATGTATCGTCTTCGTCAATGACAATGGCGTCAGCAGCGCGGGCGAGGCGCGAAGGAGAGGAGGACAAGCCCGCTTGAGCACGCTGGCCCCGAGTGCGGGGTTCGGAAGACATCTTGGGAAAATACTTCGATGGAGTGTCCCCCTTGCGGTGATCGAGTTTCTGGCGTTTAAGGGCACGCTGCGAAGAGGAGCTCGTGGCAGCTTTGCCGTCACTACTTTTCAAGCGGCCATTGCCCCACGGATTCTGGCCGTGCTGGAACCACAATCGCACCTTCAACCTTGCGCAAGAGAAGGCCGGACGCACTTACTCGACCAGGATGCGGAATCGGCGTTGGGTTCTTCTGCCATCTGTCGGAAAAGCAAACAGTTGACCAGATGCGGTGGGATGAGAGTCAAACGAGCGACATACGCTCCGCCCGTTCCACCTGATGCGTCTCTGTAATTGACGATAGAGCGAGTTGGCCGTAGACCCAAGGCAACAGCATGGAAATCATTTCCAGCCTCGTCGTGAGTGATGCTCATCTCGTCTGTAGGCGAGAGAGTCGCGTGCTGGGATGTGGCGGAAAAGTGGACGGTGTGGATGAGGGGACAATGCAAGTAGCACACAGTCGGGCCTCTTGCCTCAGGCACTCGGCACTAGTTCCGCGCCCACTGGCACGCCCGGGAGACTCGAGCGGCTTTCCGATGACGATTTACGATCACGATCACGAAATACTATTACTACAACTATTACGATTCCAACAGTCGATAAAAATCCGCGACGAGATACAAACTGCCCGCTAAACATACCAACCCGTTTCCTCTATGTACCTTTTCTTCTTCGTGTGCCCACAATAGGGCATTAGCTACGCTCGCTCGCTCCCCATCTTTCGGTATCCACAGTTTAGTGTCCCCGTCTATGTCTCTGATTGCCTCGCGAATCTCCTCGGAAGGAACAGGTTGCACCCAGGGCATCCCTTCCACTGGCGTAAACTCTAACGCGGCCGCACTGACGCTGATCCTCACGTTCGTCGGTCGTTTGAACGACAAGAGCGGCGAGAGTGTCTGCAGCGGCGTCTTTGGAGGCGAATGGGAGAGCGCCAGTAAGAAAACCAGCTTCAGATCCTCTGAGCTGGCGGATTCAAAGAGGCGAGACATGTACGCCCCCAGGGCAGATGCAGACGATGGGTTGTGGGCCCCATCGACGAGCACGGCCAAGGTCCCCTCGAGGCCGACCCCTGGAGGGCGCAATCTCGACAAGGGCACGTCGTGGAACGATAGCCTTCCGATCCAGGAAGTCGAACGTACTCCTGCCGCAATCGTGCTCGGGGTGATCTTGCTCCTGAACGGAAGTCGATGAATGCTGGAAGGGTGACTCAAGAGTGAGGATATAATGCTCCCCGCTACACCTAAATTGTCCAATTGATGATCCCCGTGCAATGGGAGTTGCGCATCGATGGGATCGGTGAAGTATGGCAGGAACAGAGAGATCGGCCGCAAGGTGGTGGCATGGACGGGTAAAGGGGACGTAGACGTGACTGGTTCAGGGGGACCATCGACCGCCGCAAGCCACGTCCGCACGATAGCAGCGTCTGCGTATACAAGGTCCGCGCCGACATTTTCTATCACAGTCCTCACCGAACCCAAAACCTCGGAGTGCTTCTGAGGACCGATAACGAACGGCCTCTCTCTCCTCGCAATGCCCGCTTTCTGCGTGGCGATCTCGCCAACAGTTTCGCCGAGAAACTTTTGGTGATCCAAATCGACGGAGGTAAGGGCGGACACGAGGACGCAGTCATCGGGAATGGCATTCGTAGCGTCCGTGAGCCCTCCCATGCCGACTTCAAGGATGACGATATCCGGCTTTGCCGATTCGAACGACATCAATGCGGTGGCGGTGAGGAGCTCGAAGCTGCTCGCCGCAACGCCGAATTCCGAATTGACGTCTTCCACCATTCGGCGTGCACCGTTATACAGGTCAGGCGACGCGGGCTCACCATTTATTACGATGGAGTCCAGGACGGATACGAGATGGGGGCTGTTGAACCTGCCAACCGTGAATCCGCTCGCCTGCAATATCGACGTGACAAACGAAGATACGCTGCCTTTCCCATTTGTACCGGTAATGTGAATCGTCGGCAACGTGTACCGTGGCAGATGCGTGAGTAGGACTCTGATCCGCTCGAGCGAGAGTTCCATGACAATCCGATATGCATCTCGTAAGCGCCCTCCGAATGCCACGGGTCCACCAGCAATTAATTTCAACAGCTGGGCGGCGGAAAACTTTCACAGAAGTGCACCCCATGAGGACCGCACGTTTCAATACTGCCAGAGTTGTTGTGCTGTTTGCATTATCAGAATCATCTCGTTCCAAGGACAAATCCACACCTCGACTGTCAGGACTGTTCCAAATAATATTGTCGTATTACAGTACAGTCTATAAAAAACATGTCCTTGGTCCATTAACTCGGCCAGATCAATCACAGGGCATCCTGTCGATCACCCGTGCTCCCAAAAAACGTGGGTGAAAAGAAGAGTATGCTAAAATGCGGAAGAATGCGAGTAGATCGCGATCATGCGTAGGCTGTGGAATGGAGAAGGTGCAGATTGCAGGAACCAAAGTGGATAGGTAAGTACTAGCCCGGGCCTATCCAGTATCATGTCGTGTAGATCGTGACAGGGCCACAAGGAAGATGGTCCGTAAGATGATAAATAAACCACACCCATTCTCCGGGAGACGGTGACCCTTTCCGCTCTCAACAGCCGTCGAGTAATGAGTTACGGGGGAAGCTATAATTTGCTTGACTCCACGTCGTCAGATTCGGGTTGGAATACGCATTAAGGTGGCTGAAATCGGGGTGTGTCAGTGCCAATGGAGAAGGGAGTGTATAAACCGGCAAACCTGTTGATATAATCGGTCGTAGGGTGACTGGATGGGTTGCAGCCGACACCATCAGAGACGTCGCTTCGTTGGTAAACGCGGATATAATCGATGTACATCTTGCTCGGGAATTGCAAGTGCTGAAAGTCTTGCTTCTGGAAGGAGGCTATAGCAAAACATCATTAACCAGTGGTCCTAACTTTCGCAGCACGACTCACGAGCCATGCCCAAGTTGAGGATGAGATACTGTGCATCGCGGTGAGAACCGTCTTGGATCTCAGAGGGCAACAGCAACGTACCATTGGTTCTTCGGGGATAATCCGGTTACTTATGCCAGTTGTGGAGTCACCAGCCAGCGATGCGTAGGTGGCCCGCCATGTCTCCTGTCCTTGACTGTACCATTGTACGTAGCCATCGCTGCGGTGACTAGGATTCGACCACCATTCATACGCGTACGTTCCGAATCCTGCGCCATTATAATTTGACGAGGAAATGTCGCTCAACGCCGAGACAGCCTGTTGGTATAGGCCGCCCACATATGAATTGAAAACGGTGGTGGAGCCTTGGATTGGGGTGGACGTGCTGGAATTATCAAATTGATAGCCGGCATTGAAAGGTGCAATTTGAAGGGATTGGGATACTTGGCCCTTGAAGACGCTGACGTCAATTTGGGCTTCAAGAATATCGATTTCCGGAGCACTACGGCCAGTGCTAACGGAAGGACCAGGGTGATCGGAACCCGGGCAAGTACAACTTGAGAGACGCTGGCCCGGAAGATACGAGAGGCCAACGGCGCCCTCCGGCGAGCCATTGTTTGTTTGATTCGGATATGTCCCCACATCGCACGCTGCATAACTGTAAGGCCACATTCCTGTCACAAATTAAATTATGGACGGGGTCTATTATCACAAATGACGATCGCGGCGCGTACCTTCGGTAGTTGCGCCATAACCTGCTCGTCCCTGCACAGGATGGGGGTTGGTTACGTGACTTACGATTCGCTAAGGACCAACTCACTAGATTGCCCATACTCCATACAGCTGTAGAACGTCAGCACCATAAGAGGGTAAGTCGAAGAAACCGCGCACCTGGCCAAAAGCCCGGGGTTTGCGTGGTACCTGGTAGACTGAGAGACACCTCGACGTACCCGGTCGTGAAACAGAACTTGTTCCAGGATTGCAACATCCCTGGAGATGTACTTATCGATTACTTGGGTATCGTGAAGACAAAAGAAACAACACATGCCGCTCTGAAAGTTCATGTTGTGGTTACTCTGTTCTGTCATGGTGATGACCAGTTTCCCGTCTTCCGTCGTGATAGCCTGACCAGTCCTTATATAAGTTCACATCGCTGATACGGGATGGTTCCTCACCTGAGGGTTATACCACTCCAAATCGCCAGTTGGCCTGAAAACGCGGTGTCAGGGACGACAGATTGAGAAAGTGAGCGCCTTACCAGTAATGGAGATCAACCGCCTCCCAAAAAGGATCGTCTCCTGGCCAAAATGTTCGGCCGTCCCTATTGAATTCATCACTAAAAACAAGATTCCAGGTTTTCCCGTCGCTGGCGGTCTTCGTGTAGAACTGTTTGTCAGTGTCGACGTCGATAAGAGAGGGAAAATTAGTCAATTGAGGTATCTGGCCTGACGAATTGCTCCCGCCAAAGTTGCTGCCGAGTGTAACAATTGGCGTTGTGTGGTAAAAGGAAATGATCGGGTATCCGGCGAATAGCGTCAAAAGACCAGCAACGAGAAGGATAAGAACGGACACGTTTGCCCAACCCCGGGCCGAGAAGAAGGTAAATGAACTGTCTTGGGCGGCATCAACACGCGGGTCCGGGTTATGAAGCGCGTCGTCGAGGTCTGGATCCTTCGTATCCCACATGTAGGCGGGAACGGTGGAGCTATTTGCGGGAGGGGCAGGTCTATCGCCTGTGATGGATGACCGCTCTGATGGTGCATGACTGAAGCGGGAAGTGGCATAGACATTGTTGTTATTGGCCGCGACTGCGGAGGGGTTATGCTTGGCAAATAAATATGATTAAACCAAATATCAGGGGGATGGTGGATGACGCACTGCATAAGGACCGTAGCCTGCACCTATAGCACCTGTCGCCACACCCTGCGCGAGATCATTCCTAGGCGGCATAGGAGCCACGACGGGTTGGGCGTTAGCCGGTGCGCGGTTCGATCGCGATGTGCGTCTTTGTTGAGTGTAGAGTTGGTTTTGAGGGCTTTGGGGGACGGCATAGTAGTGAGAAGGGTTTGGGGAGGGCACACGCCTCGATGGATGGGCCATGATGGGTACGAGAGAAGGGAAAGTGGGCCAAGGGCGGTAAACGGGGGAAGAAAAGTTTGCTCCAGCTAAGCCGGTTTACAAGCACGGTGCCCTCGGCGCTACTTGGGGTTGGGTTGCGTGAGGCGGCGCGCCACCCGTGAGAAGCTACATCACGTGTTATACGACTGCGCCTCACAGCCCCGTTTTGACCCCACAAATTTTAATTGACAGCGACTACCGTATATAAAATACCCTGTAGTTCTAGCACAGTAGCGGATCTAAATGAGGCAGATGACCACAGGCTCATCCATTAGGGCGGAACGTGAACTCTCTGACCCACCAGTCGCGCTCATTCGTTATCAATGCCAAGGCAGTGTGCGTGCGAGTTAAAGATAAACTCACAATCACCTCATGCCCATGCGGACTGTCGTCCCTCCCCCAGTGCTCCCATCGAACGTGAAGAAATTGGCCAATGGTGCTTCTCGCACACCCAGCGCCTTCAAGATATCTTGCGCGAGCATTCCACCGACGACTGCGCAGACCGGTGCAAACTCGTGCACCGCAGTCGTCACAGTAGTCCTGTTAAACTATTTTTCAAAAACAGATCCTCGGCGATTCGAAATGGAAGTGCCGCCCACTCGACGAGCTCTCGGGGAATCGCAGGGAATATATCCTTGTTGACCTCGGCTTTCGCAATGAGAGTATTTGCCACGGATTCGAGTTCAGTGGCGTATTTGATGTCGTCGGGGAGATGACCCTGGTGAATACTTTGGAGTTCCCACAACTGCTGTTGCGTTTACGTGTCAGCCATCGCCATGGGACAAGCACTTGGGGTTCTTACCAAGAATTATGAATACGACGGCGGGGTTCAAACTTTTGGTCTGTCGACGCGGTATGCCCGACCATCGGTGTTCCAGGGCTTCGCGCAGCGGGCTATATGAGACCGTTACTCTGGCGTCCTTCGCTCCCTCTTGCTTCCCTCCGGAGCGATCCCTAGGACCCAGCCCGAATGTACAATGAGATGCCCGTTTGCGACAGGTCGTGTCAAATTACGTACGGGGCGATGTATTCGTGCTCCAGTAAATCACAAAAGATGTAACCAAGGAGCCCGTAAGTCCCCCCTGCGTAAAGGGGCTTTTTCGATCTTCGACATGCTTCATTGACGCGAACCTGCGTGCGTCGTTGCAACCGTTTCCACAACGAGGAGTGAGTGGACGATACTCACGATAAAATCCCGTCCAGAGTCTGTTATGCACACCAAGTCTACGCTCTGCACCAACCTCTCAAGTTCTTCCTGCTCTAGGACCGATGGTGACGTCAACTGCCTCGACTGCCACGAGGGGGTTGAGACTCCCGATTCGAGACTTGGCCGCGTCCACGCGCTACGATAGAATAGCCGTGAGTCCTTTAGGTCCGTACGTGGGAGAAAGGACGAGTGCATCAGCTCATGAGCCGGGAGGGTGGGGTGGGGGGTCAAATCTTCCTTTAAAAATAAAACGCACCTTCTTTCCAATGTCCTCATCTCTAAAGAAAAATCCAGCGCCGAGATCTTCAGCGGCGACGTCCTCGCAATCCCAAATGATGAGTTTCCCTATTCCAGCAAGCACGATATTTTTGACAGTCTCCGTCGCGACACCGCGCAAGTTCGCTACGAGGATCGTAGCATTTCTCATTCCTGCCATTCGTCGACAAATCAACGTCGATGAAAGCGCGTCCGAGAGTGAAAAGAGGGGACAGACCTCTGCTGGGCCTCCAACCCCCACAAACGGATCTGGCGGTCATACAGGGCAGCCTCATCTTGGACGGGAGGTCATCAATGCGCAAAATACTGATATAACCCATGTCCAGACCTTCTGTGATTTCTACCACCGGCGCCGATTTTGAGCCTAGCTCGTCCAGCGACATGACAGTGCGGAAGGAATGGCAGAGGGAAGAACGCGCGCGGTGTGTCACAGCGCTTAGCGCCTTGACCTGCAGTAACAATTCGCGTTGATCGGATCGTGAACACATCTACAGTAAAAACATAGCAACTTGACAGATAACGTCGAAACAGAGAGTTACATCCAGAACAATAAACAAATGAAGGCAGCACTATCATAACATTTGACCGGCAGTATTGTAAATAGTGACCGAGACGAAGAACCGGTCTAAGATCAGGACTACAAAATAAAGGTACAATTCCGTCCTCGAAAGCCGTCTATATGTACAAGGTACCAGCCTCAGTTGTTGCTCAGCAGTGTCGGCATACCGTCTCCGTTAGATGTTGCGTCCCTATCGTCGTCCAGCCTGACGAAAAAATATTTGGTCAACTGAGGTGAGCCGCGAGGTCAAGACTTACAGATAGTTTCGCTCGATTTCAGACAAGATGGAGAGAAAATCCCCTGGAGATATGATATCTGATCAGAAGTTGCATTACATTGGGTGGGCGGAAAAAGACAAACATAGATACGCGTGCGCTCGGGCGGCAGTGGCGGGAGCCGTTTCTGCTTTCCTCACCGCATCGAGGAGCGTTGACGCAACAAATCGAACCTTATGGACCTAGCAACGGGATTTAATGGACCTCGGCTTTAATGACGCTACCGTGTCACCTACCAAAGATGGTCCATTGGTGGCAATGGATTGTATGGGTATGCTAGAGTGGGGACTGAGATATATCTGGGTCGAGAAAAAAAAAACGTCGTCGATACGGACTTGTGCAATATGTTGAGAAGATCACTTGCAACAGCTTCTCTATCATCCGCGATGCGTTGCTCATCTGCGACACGCTGGTCATCTGTGGTCCCTCGGATCTGGATCTCAAGTTCGTCACGGTATTGCTCGATCACAAATCGGACGAGTTGCTATATGAGCCAAAGTAAACGTCGCGACAAACTTACAGTGCTAGATAGTACGCACCTGTGTCACGTAAATATTGGCCTGCATCACAAGAAAGGGGTTGAGCGCGTTCGCCCTCGACGCATTGGGGTTGTCGAAGAAGTCCTTGACTTCGGCAAATGTTGCCTGTCGGAAACTAGCTCCTCCATACTCCGATGGAATGTTTGGTTGAGAGTTTTGTTTCAATCGAAGCGGCTCTGGCGTGTGCACAAGGGCCGACATAATTCGAGTGTGGAGAGACCGGACCTCCTCCAGCCTGGCGGTGGCGTACTGGCCTTGGGGTGGTGACCGCCTATCCACGCGTATGCGAACAAGAATCTCGCCAAGGAGGGCAAAAATCCGCGTTATACAGTTGAGGCCAGAAACCAATGAGGGCTTGCCATGGGGCTGAGGTAGATATGCGCTCGGCGTAATGCTAAATGAGACAATGGCAGGCATGTGGCGTGTTCAAGAATGAACGAAGTGAGCCTGGTCCAGAGACGGTGCTTACTATTCGTCGTCAAGCTCTTTTGGGAAGTGGACCGTGCAGTCTTCGTCTCTAAGGCAGATGGGGCGTCCGAGGAGGATTGACATCGATTTGTCCGCTGAAGGCGACGGTAAGTGAAATGAAGGCGTTTAGAATAGGCTGTAGCATCGTACCTCCAAATAACAGCCAGAAAGTTCTACGCCGCACTTCGCATTCAATGAGATCCAGACCGTCGTAAGACGATTCTTCGTGCATTCGAAGCGTGACGGCGATGTGTGCTGCCTCACCAAATGCGGCGTGCTGAGTGGCGTCATGACCTTCGCAGAAGTGATAAATACAATCACTAGAAGAAAATAAGCCAACTACGCGCGGATTTCTGATGACCGCACTCACAGATAACGGATTACAACATGCATTGACGTTGGTGGATCATATGATACAACAGAAATATGACGACTGGCTTCGTGACAAGTCTGCGCCAGCTTACGCACAGCGTGTCGTCCCATAGGGAGATAGGACCGGGGCAGTTGGACGAGGGTAGAGGCCACAGTCGACATGACCAAAGAAAAGAAAAGAGGATCGCGTTCTTCCCTCCGCGCGTGAAGATCGGCCATGTACGACGGCTTATGGACACAAGGGGAAAGAGGGTAGACAAAGTCAAAGAACAGCGCAACGATTAGCATGATAGTGTCGCGGGGAGCAACGTCTTCGAGGACTGTGGGGACGATAATAATAGGAAAGTGGCGGAAGCGTGTTCGGTGTTGACACTTGCTGGTGCTGTCGGTACGACCAGTTGTACAATGGATATGTACTAAACTGCTCTGTAGGATACATGAAGGACTGTGTGTCGTCTGCCTTTGGTGAGCGTTGCGCGTCGACGGGCGAAGTGCCAAACGAAGACGAAGACATGGGTTGATAATGTGAGTGATACGCGTCGGTCGTAATCGCGAAATGGGAGGATTGCAGGGAGCCAGAGGGAAGGGAGGGCCCAACATTGTTCAAAGACTGTTCCAGGAAACTAGAAGAGGGCTGGGCGATGGTGGTGGTTTGTTGCCGTGAACCTGTCATGTTTGGTCTGGCGGAGAGGGGAGAAGTCTCCCCATTTTGGTTGTCCTGCTGCTGTTGAGCGGCAGCGGCTGCAGCGGCTTCCTGAAGCCGACGCAAGTACCTGTAGTGGCGTCTAGGATCAAAGAAGTAAGTGCACAGGGTATGATGCCGTACAGATTTGGTGGACCGCGTTTCTTTGGCTGGTAATCGTAAGTGCAGGGGATGCCAAGGGTGATGCAATGCTTGCAAGACGACTGGGGGTCGTCTGGGTTGTCCCTCGCACACCTCACCTTACGAGCACGACAAGCATCACAGCCTACAGAGGAACGGGTTAATAAAGCGCGCGGAAATGAAATGAGAAGACGGTGGCTTACTTTGAGACTGGCGCCTAAAAGCAGATAAGACAAGCATGTCAGCATGACGTTCGAGATAACAAATGTAAATTAAAACAACATGACAGCAAGAAACCTGGGGAGGCGAGCGCGAGAGGGGGGGAACGGGAGGAAGTGGAGATGGACGACGAAAGAGAAAGAGAGAGGGATAGAGGGAGGGCAGCCAAAGCCTGAGGTAGAAAGGCGGGCGAAACGGAGAAAGTTCGGGCAAGAACAAAGGCTCACTTTCTCTTTATCTTGCTGCTTTCAGGGTAGCCCTCCTTGGTGGTGGTGGCGGCGGCGGTGGAGTCATCAGAGCCAGATCCACTTTCTTTCTTCAGACGAGAGACAGGCATGGAAACAAAAGGTGTGTCGAGGAGGAGGGTGCGTTACAGTCGCAAATATCTGTTCTCCATTGCCGCACCGTTTTGGCGACTTGTCGTGGATCTTGAGTAAGATCTAATATCAAGTCCAAATCAGGTCCTCGTCCTTTCAGAACTTCCTCGACACGACGACACGCGTGGTTGGCGCACCCTGGTGATGACCCTTCCCTGCGGATGGTCACGAGTACTTCCGAAACGACTCATCCCCCGAGCCCGAGCCGAAAGGGCCGATACCCAGTTGGGCAAAGCCGATCAATGACCTTGCTTCGGCGGCTGTAGTTTTTATCCGCTGTGTCCACGGTGCGATAGGGCTTCATCGCAACCCTCCCTGCCAGCTGTCACTGCACTGTCACTACTCATGCACTCCTCATGTGTGGCCACGCAAACTGTAATTTACTTGTCAACTCTAATTTTTTTTTTGTCCCCCTACATTCTCGAACGTAAAAAGCTTGACCAAACGTGTGTCCCAACACCCACAATTGCTCACGTCTTTCTAGGACTCTTAATTAGCGCAGAAACCATCTTTTGACGTCCGACGTCATTTTTGCAGTGGGTGTGAATACTCTTCGCGATCCGTCGTCGGAGAGACGCATGCAAGTCATCGTCCCATTCAGGTCTGGTTCGCAGCAAACGATTCCAAAACTGGAACGCGAGAGTGGGGTCATCCACCTTGAGAGCTTCTTCGATGCAAAACTTGCCCATGTTCGACGACGCGAGGTGGTTCGAGTGTTCGTTGGCAATGATGATCTCCAACGCCCTAGTTAAATTGTCGCGGACGGCGTCCTTGTCCTTGCCACTGAACACCACGCTCGCCCGGATGACTGCGGCAACAGTTTTGGTAGTGAGCTGTTGGCCCATTTCCCGCGCCAAACGGAGCAAGCCGGTGATTACCGCAACATCGTCATGTCTTGCAGCTTGATACACGACTGTACCGAACGAGACGCCGTCAGGTCTTGGTCCAGACGCAACCATATGTCGAACCATCTTCAGTGCAGTTCGAGGGTCCACCTCCGCAATCGCGGAGAGTACTACGTTCACGTCATAGAGGTCGGGACGTTCGTACCGGTCTGGTACAACTCGTAGGATGCTCAATCCCTCTTTGACATGGCCGAGTATGATATTCGCACGGGCTAGCGCATTGAGGTCTTCTCTGGACGCTTGCTGGAGCGGCTCCTTCGCCTTGCGGAACCTGGTCAGGACTAAGTTCGCAAAATTCCTGAGATCCTCTCCTTCCTCTGACGGTGCATAGAGGTCTATCCCTGCGTCATCAAGGCCACCCTCGACGGAGGAAATTGTCGTTTCTGCAGCCACTTGGGAAATTCTGGACTTGTCGATGGCCTTTCGGCGCAGGGTAGCGAAAAGGCTGCACATCCGTACCACCATGGCAGCATTTCCCGCGACTATCTGCCCCTCCTTCCCCGAAGAGTAGCGTACCCAGAGGGTCCTAGCGGGACTTGCAAACCCACTCTCGGCCGCGATAGAGATAAATTCTGCTCGATTGACCAGAGGAATATGCTCGCAGCGGTTCACAACTTGTTCGACTAGACGTCTGGTTAGGTGTATGTGGGCAGCTTGGCGGGACAGATGGCGGAGTAACCACGTCAGTGCCGAGCCACTGGGTAGTGGGAACTCAACGAGGGAGCGAGCGGCTTGGTCAAGTGAGAGTGCGAAAAGGCTAGTGGCTATGTGGGGTCGGTTGAGGTGCTGGGCATTGTCATACATCTGACGAACTATGCTGGGAGAAACGGCAAGGGGCTTCGGGCATGACACCATATCCTTGATGAAAGCGAGACTAAGCTCCAAATCGTCGTTCGTAGGAAACTCCATAAGGGTATGTAAGACATCTTGGCATAACTTGGTGATCGCCGGTCCTACTGAAGACACTTTGCTGAGGTAGTTCCTCGTAAGGACAAAGGCTCTGCGATTCCATTTCCAAAAAATGCACGTGCGGACGAGGGTGAGTGTGACGATTAAATGGAAGTCTCCTGAAGAACGATCCACGCGATGAATGGCTTCAGGTGGGATATAAGAAGTCTCTATCAAGGACTGCAACAGACGCATCGCAGGCTCTCTCATACGTAGTCTGGACAAGTGCATGACGAGTCGGAACACGGTCCATATGCGGGTAGCGTGCTCCAAGTTCGTCCGAGGAGTATATCTATGATGTAACTTCAGGGCTTCTGCGATGTTCTCGGCGAGACATGCCAGGGACGTCTTTGTCTTGGATGGTGAGGGGTGATGCATGAGAGTGTGGGCCGTATGAGCGGATGCATATAAGGAAAGAGATGAGAGGAGATTTGGGGCAGTGCGAGATAAGAGAGACGCCGTGAGAGTCGGTTTCAAATGCAGACCAGGAATCGAGAGCAAGGTTCTCGCAAGTTCGGTCCGCACAGGCTCTGGGGACGCCAGAATGTTTCTTGTGAGATTATCCAGCGCAGTTTTGCATCCTTCCTTTCGTGCACGTATCGCGATACCATGGACTTGTTCAATTGAGAGGGGGGTGGGGGGCTCCGAGAATGGGGTCCTAAGACGTGCGTATAGCTCGCACACTGTAGGCAAGGGGTCCGAATCGACCATTTTCTCCGTCTCCTCCTGATTAATAGGGAATATGGGCTTCCTGTCCGTGTCTTGGTCGGACCATGAGGGAGGATTGTCCCCCAAATACTGGAGGTGGTCGGAAGGGGGTTGAGTCAAATATGGGTGTTTGGGAAGAGGGGGTCGCGTGAGATGTGGTAACTGCCAGGCACTGTTGCGATGGGGTCGTCGCCCTAGATGAAAACCTCTGGGTAATGATGGCATGGCTACAAAACGAGGGCGAAGGTCTTGGAAGGAGTCGGAGGCGACAAATGAACATAAGTCAGCTAAGTCAGCTGATGGATACAGCATAGTCAGCACATTACTGTAGCATAGCAGGCATACTTTTACGGACCTCATCTCAAGACCAAACGAAATGACCTTGTGCCCTCCTGGCGATGGCCAGTTCAGTGCAGCGCAACGCGTTGGCTCCGAGCAAAGGCGCGTCGTGGTAAGTGAGCGCTTGCGAAAACAAGAACAAATAGTCGGTGCTCACGCACGGAAACGTCGAGTATCTGTTACTTTAGAACCAACAAATTAATATTTTTTTGGGTAGCAAGTGTGAGTACCTGAGTAGAAGCTACGGTGCTTCCATCACAATGTACATGCTCTAAACTCAGGTGTAACAACCCTGGCCCAGCGCTCACCACTGGACATTCTTTGAGTCGGTCACATAGTATTACTATAGTATAGGCCATGCAGAATGGATGTCAATGGCAGACTGCGCTCTGCGAAGAGTAACCGTGACCACTGAAGTCGAGGACGATAGCGTTCTGGTTCGCTGAAGGTCGATGGCATTGAATGTCGTTGGAAGACAAGTTGTAAAGTTTCACGCCCGTCACCTTCATTCATGGTACTCGGTAAGAAAGACGGGCGACGGTCGATCTGCCCGGCAGCGTCAGTTCATTTGTGGACGGGTACCTTCCATGGCATCTACGAACTTGGTCGCACTTCCGCTAGAAAAATCCGTAAACGTGGGGTCCAACAATAGAGATACTACCAGGACGCGTTGGACCAGCATCTGCGGGGAAAAAAACATCTGTCCAAGAATTCGTGATATATGCGTTGCCCCGGGTTATGCTCCGTTGACGGGATATATGCCTAGGGACGGATCCATGCAGCAGGGAAACGAGGATGCGAAAAACGATATTATCCCTCAATACAAGCTTTGTTGGTGTTTTTACTGTGTATGTTAAACGACAGGTGGAAGATAGATACAATCCGGTCGCAAATTGATATGCATACCAAAAGGACGGGATATGATGGTACAACGGCGATATGTGCCGCAGGAATGAGGCCGATGAGTGGGCGACGAGAGGCGTGGTGGTCCGCGCACCCATCAATAGCAATGACCGACCCAATGCGGGACACAGAGAGTGGAAGAGGAGAGATGTCACCAATGAGATGCGGACGCTGAACCATGAGATGCATTATCGTAAGCAAAAGGCATGAGAAATGGCACAACATGAGACGTAGATGCCGAACGAATCGTGTGCGTGCACTAGTTCACGTGCTCACTTCTGAGCGGAAGTAGCAACAGGGGTTGGAGCAGCTGACTCCGATGGATGAAAGGGCCCTTCGCGATCGTCGGGGAGCGACGTCTCGCTCAGTGCGAGCGCACTTTCACGAACTGGACTGGTAGCTGAATTGGCGGGAGAGGTAGACAGTATCTGGTGGGTCGCATGCGAGGAGGCATGCGGAATGCTATGATCCGACATCAAATCAGATACACGAGGAAACGGTGAGGCAACGTACTTCTCTGGATTGGGGATTGCCGTACCTACGGCGTTCTGCGGACCGACGCCTGCTTTGGACAGGGCATAGTCACCAGAGTCGAAGTATTTGCGGTCCTGATGTAAACGCACGACGATCAGAGGCATACAAAAGAAGAAAGATAAGATCCAAATCAGTACCTTCTGCATCTTGGTGAGGACGTTCTTATGAGTCGGAAGTTTACCATATAGACGGAAGAGCTTCTGTTCCTCCTCAGTCAATTTCTGGAAAATGGTGGGTCGATGTGGTTAGCAAGTAGTTCGACAGACTAGATGGGGAACTATGGGCACGCAGAAGAATGGAGCGAGGGCACGAGAGAGGGGGGGGAGGCGAGAGGCAGTGCGAGACATACGCTGATATCAACCTTCTTGGCCCTTGCAGGAAGCATGGCGGACAGGGTCGGAAAAGCACACGGATTGAGGCCAGATGAGTGGGGAAGAGCAGATAGAGCTCTACCGTTGTGGGTTTTAAATCAATGGAACAGGGAGGTGGGTATGAGCTCTTAATGACCAGGTGGATAAGAACACAAAGCAAAATTGCCCCCGACTTAGTGGTGCCCTTCGGTCGGAGCTTGATCTCTCGCGGCCATTCCCGCAGTAACAACAGAAATCACATTGATTCCAGTCGGCTCGCCCGACGTGACGATACAGTACAGTATAAAAAAAACGAAAACAGAAAATCTGGTAACTTGGGGTGACGGCTGACACATGCCACAAGTGAAAATTTCTGACCAGCGGACCTGCGGCATGCCGAGTAGAAAGAAGCCATGTTAGTCAAAGGCAAGCAACATCCCATCCATGTCGTTGTCAAAGATACAGAGATCAGATTGTGCACCCAGATCATGATCAGGGGCTGTAAAATTTTCACAGCAGGGTGGGCATGCATGCTTTCGCTAGGAATAGGGATGAGTGTTTGTGAATGGTTACACAAATAGGCAGGATAGAACCATCCGTGGGTGCCATTCAGGTGCCAAAAGTGGTGACATATCGGTCGGTATAAGTTGATATTGATTATCGTCCTCATTACGGACACCAGAGTCGCAATTTGATCGACTAGTCAACGATTTTTCGGAGATGAGAATCCCAGATCCCTCGGAAGAATGTGTTTGGGGGGTTGAATAGGGCTCGTCATCACCAATGGGCATATCTTCTTCTGACTCTCCCGACCAGATGTTCTCTTCATGTCCCAAGGTCCCGTAGTCCGAGAAGCAAACTTCGGATGGCACAAAGTCATCCCATGAAAGTGTGTCGCCAGAAAAGTCCTGAGAGGGCTGACAGAACACGGGCCCAGAAAAATTCAGCGTCTCGTCATCTGAAGAGGGCCGTTTCGAAGCTGCAAGACAGCGAGCACCCTATTGCGGCTTGATACCCAGTTGTGGCGACTCTCGGCAGAAAACGCACCTTAAAAGGAGGGGAGCGAGCCGCGATCTTCAACACAATCTCCAATGCCAAAATAAGGGCGTCTTCATCACTGGCTTCGACTGCTGGCGAATCTGACGGGCAACTGCGTTGCGAGAGAGAACGGTGTGTATCACCTACTACTCGTTTGTATATTGACGCTTTGTTGTAGATTCTCTGTAGGTGGTGATCGGTTCCGATCGATATAAAGGGAGGGGCCTCTTACTCTCAAAAGTTCTTGGCTTTCGCTGCGAAAACTCAAGTTTTCAGACCGGGCCATTATCGCCAGCAACGATCGAACAAGTGAAGGAAACCACTGGAGTTCTAGATAGAGTTTCTGTACGGCACAGTCCAGACCGAGAAGATGTCCGATAATAGATGAAACATACCGTTCGCAAGGGGCCGAATAGCCAAGGATAGCGGCTAAAAGCCACGGATCAAATTCTCGTCAACGCTCTCAGCGCACTGAAAACAGACCCAACAATATGGACAGAGAATAACTTGTGCACGAGTTTATTCAAAGCCGGTTGAAAGGGGAGAAGAATTTGGGGCGAGAAGATGGAGAGACCTTGGCAAACATTGAGTTGCATATTCACACAAAGAGCAGATATATCCACCAGCAGACTGCTGCCGCAAAGACGTCCAATTGTAAGCGAGGCGTATCGATAATACATGAACGCAAGATGAAGAGGGAGGGTCAGCACTGTGTGAGAGTGTCACAGATACTGCCAGAAGTCAGAGGGAGACGAGAGCAGGTGTGGTGTTTATGAACCTTCTGGACTTCCTAGGGACCGGTCGTCAAGGATGACCTCGGAGATAGCACTGACGCAAAGATGCCCTGCGTTCTTTGAAACGCATATGAGTTGTGAGAAACGGTAAGCGGAGAGACTTGATGTACAGCGGTCAGATAGTGAAGGAAGGTCTTGATAGCGGATGAATGAAGCATTTGGACGGGCGGGACTGGAATAGATTGATCGACAGTTCCGGAGAACGAAAAGAGAACGCTGCCAATAAATCGAGCATCGAGAAGACAAGGCAACGTTATTTCTGTGGAATTTCCAAGGAGCGTATGCGTTGTCAATAAGGAGATTTGAAAATCTGGTTCGTTGACAGAAATCATGGGAAAGCGGAGACAAGAGCGCTTATCTAATAGTAGGCTGTGTCTCGAGAGATCAGCTCAGCTCAGCATCTGGGCCCCGCCCTGCGCTCGCTCTCCTCTGCGCACTTCCACCATAAGCCCGCCTCGTCGCGGTACACGCTCCTTTGTCATGGCCGTACGTACTCGCTCAAATAATCTTTATCAGTCTTTCTCACCAATAGCCCCTATCTAGTCCCAAGATTTAGATCAGAAAATCCAGGATGTTTACAAACGTATCCAGACAGAGCGGAAGGTACTAGAGGCATCCCAACTCCTCCGCCAGGCAACAACAAACCAAGATGTACTCCGTCGAAACGATGCCAAGATCAAAGAGGCAGAACGTTCTCTCTCCTATTTCGAAGATACCCTCCGCGAGCTTCAAGCTCGCAAGATGCAGCTTTCCGATCCCTCGAGATCTACAGGGACTCCGCAACCCAACTTGTCACCGACTTTGCGACCACATCAGCTAGGTAGCAGAGATCGCGTTTCCCAGTACAGCGACACTGGTGGTGTACAGAACTCTCCCGAAGCACAGACCTCTTACCTTAGATGGCGGACCCTCCTCCAAGGCCAAAAACCTTACAAAGTTGGACATGATAAAGGCAGATACTCCTCACACCCCCTTGAAAATCGCCCGTATGCTCCATCAACTTGAATTCAAACTCCAAGTAGAGATGCAGTACAAGAAGGGTATCGAAAAGATGGTAAGGCTTTATCAGGCCGATGGTGACAAGAAATCCCGTGCCGATGCCGAGGGGAAACGCGTGGAAAGCGAAAAGAAGATTCAGCTCTTACAGACAGCCCTTAAACGCTACAAGACGTTGAATGTCCTTGATGCGGCTGATGAAGATGAGGATACCGGTAAATGCATTCTGTCGTTCACAGAAACTCATCTAATGATATACGCAGTCGATCCAGCAGCCGATGGTGACGCGAAGAGTGGTCTACGTTCCAAAATCCTGTCCGGGAAGCTGCAAGTTACTATCAAAGGCGCACGTGAACTTGAACACGCCCCCGTTATCACCTTCTGGCCGGTCGCGTTCCGCGTCGAAGCAAGTAGTGGATACATACGTCTCCCTCAAAGTTGAAGGCACTCAGAGAGCTTACACTCATCCCTCCCGTACGGATCGTTGGAATGAAGAATTCGAGATTACTATTGACAAGGCGAACGAGGTCGAGCTCGCCATATACGACAAACAAGCTAGTGAACTACATCCGGTACCTATCGCACTTTTGTGGTTGAAAATCCAGGACCTCGTGGATGCACTTCGTCGCCAAAGGGTCAACCAAGAGAGCGGCCAGGGTGGATGGGTCACTGCGGGTGACATGAGTAACATCCCCGGCATGCAACCCGGGCACCACCCGTCCGGGTCTGGTGATTATCAACCACCCTTCAACTCGGGTGGTCCGTTGGCTCAAGGTGGTGCCAATAATGTCGGATATGGCAACCAGTCGGATGGGATCGACGCGTGGTTTGCCCTCGAGCCCGTCGGCGCTATCGCTCTCAAGTTGAATTTCGGTAAGCTTCCCGTCTGATCCAGAATCCTTCCTAATTCTTTTTCGCCATGCCTAGTCAAGGAGAATGTACGAAAACGCCCCCTCGATGCACCCGGAGGACTTGGTCGACAAGGTGCCTTCCGCAAGCGCAAGGACGAGGTTCACGAGATGAATGGTCACAAATTCGTCCAGAAACAGTTTTACCAGCTCCTTCTCTGTGCTTTTTGCAGCGAGTTCTTACTCAACGCCGCTGGTTATCAATGCGAAGATTGTCGATACACTTGCCACAAGAAGTGCTTCGAGAAGGTCGTTACAAAGTGCATATCGAAGTCTACGTCTGGGGTCAGTCTGTCAGCTTTCTTCTCTCTGGATTCGAGTTCACATCCCTTCAGGACGGGGATGAGGAGAAGATTAATCATAGAATTCCTCATCGCTTCGAACCCTTAACCAATATTGGCACCAATTGGTGCTGCCATTGCGGATACATGCTTCCATTCGGACGCAAGAATGCCCGTCGATGCACCGAATGCGATATCACTTGCCACGCGAATTGCGCACATCTTGTCCCCGATTTTTGCGGCATGTCTATGGAGACTGCCAACCAGCTCCTGCGCGACTGGCGCGACATTAACCGCGCACGAGGAAACAAGGCTGCTGCTGCTATCCAAACCTCACGTGTGCAACCACCTCCCGCTTATTCCCCACCTCCAGACCAAATGGGAACGGTGACACAGGAGTTAGAACGTTTACGTCTTACTGGTTCTGAACCCCCACGCCCCGAGACACCCCCGCAACAGCGACCATATCAACACCAACCCTCTATTGATAAACGAACAGGTCAACAGCCCTTACCTGGGGGATTCCCTTCCCACCTTCCTCCTGGGGGTATGCTTCCGCCTGTTGGTGCTCGTCCAGCTGTCGCACTCGCGTTCCCCCACGAGCCTATTGTTCCTCCTGGAGTTCGTCCGCCCCCTCTCGGTTATGATCAAACGCCTCTGGTAGCCACAACGCCAGATGGTAACCCCCCTCAGGGCCGCCTCACACCTCAGACACAACAACAACCCCTTCCTCCCACTCTCCCCCCCAAGCCTTACCCACCCGCAACTTTTGGTGTGGGACCATCCCAGCATCGCGGCAGTTATCCACCTTGCAGCAACCTCAACAGCAAGCAATCTCGCAACCGGTTCAACGACCACAACAACCTCAAGTCGTGAAGAAGCGGAAAGTTGGCCTAGATGATTTCAATTTTTTGGCCGTTCTTGGGAAGGGCAACTTCGGGAAGGTGATGCTAGCTGAGGAGAAGACAACGAACAATTTGTACGCCATCAAGGTGTTGAAGAAAGAGTTCATCATCGATAATGACGAAGTGGAAAGGTGAGTTACTATCACTGCCTTCCGTCATTCTCCCAGGGTCATTGAGTCGCCTTCCCTTTTAAAGCACCCGCTCAGAAAAGCGTGTTTTCCTGGCCGCTGCGCGGGAGCGTCATCCTTTCCTGCTGGGTCTGCATTCATGTTTCCAGACCGAAACACGCGTCTACTTCGTCATGGAGTACGTGAGCGGAGGTGATCTGATGTTACACATTCAGCGAAAGCAGTTCTCTCTCCGTCAAGCCAAATTCTACGCATCCGAAGTCTTGCTTGCGTTGGAGTATTTCCACGCTAACGGGATCATCTACCGGTGCGCTTAGACTCTCGGAGCTAGGGATGAGCACCCAGACTTACTAGGTTGCAGCGACCTGAAGCTCGATAACATTTTGCTAACGTTGGACGGGCATGTCAAAGTCGCTGATTATGGTCTATGTAAGGAAGAAATGTGGCACGGGTCGACGACCGGCACGTTCTGCGGCACTCCAGAGTTCATGGCACCTGAGGTATGTGTACGCCAGTGCGGCTCCCCCAAGTTCTACGAACTGAACTCAGGGCTATAAGATTCTTCTCGAACAACGTTATGGTCGCGCCGTTGACTGGTGGGCATTCGGTGTATTGACCTACGAGATGCTGCTGGGTCAATCGCCGTTCCGTGGAGATGACGAGGACGAAATTTTCGACGCTATTTTAGAAGACGAACCTCTGTATCCAATCACGATGCCTCGTGACGCAGTTTCTATTCTGCAGAAGGTGAGCTCACAGGCAACTTTGTAGTTCGTCCCTACTTCACCTCCATAGTTGTTGACAAGGGACCCTGCGCGTCGTCTTGGGTCGGGGAAGAGTGACGCAGAAGAGATCAAAAGGCATCCGTTCTTCAAGGACGTTAGCTTTGATGACATCTTCAACAAGCGCATTCCTCCTCCGTACTTCCCTACCATAGTATGTTTTACCGCTGTCAGGCCATTGTCCTTACTAACGAAGATGGTAGAACGGAAGTGCAGACACGAGTAATTTCGACGAGGAGTTCACGAAAGAGCAACCAACGTTGACGCCGGTGCACGGTCAATTAACTGCACGCGACCAGGCCGAATTCAATGGCTTCTCCTGGGTGGCAACATGGGCGCAAGACGCATAAATTGTGATAAGTGATCCTGTCCGGACGTTTTTCCTCGCGTGTATGTATCTGTACACACTGTACGCCCTGTGCTCCTACTGGATACCTGGCACGCTCGGTTGGTTCAACTCGAGTATGCCCGTTTTAAATTTGTTTCATTACCATATACATTCTGTGATATCAATTCCCGCTCCCCTGTTTTGACGACACGACGTGCCCTCCTGTTCCTGGTAGACCAACAGGCTGCTCCTCTAATGACACGACATCTTCTTTCTGCCCCTTCATGAGCTCGTGAAAGCGGGACCATAGTCCGGCAATACTGTCGTATTCCCGCGTCATGCCGAGCACCTCTTCGAGTTTACGATTTAATATATTGCTACTCGATAGCAGTTCTTCGAAACCCTAAGAAAACGGCGCTCGTGAACTTGCTTGTGAAGGTGTGGGTGCTAAAGGGTGTTTAAAGGGGAGAGCACACACGATTCCGATCTCGCCCGTTAGTCTGTCCCTCTCGCGATCAAAGAACGGCCGGTCTTCATCAGATTTCGGCATGCTTTTTGAGGCCCCTGATAGGAGGTGTGTGAGGTTGTGATTGTGGTTGGGTTGGGTCGTGGTCAGGTCAAGGGACCGGTAGACGCCGTCCCAATCATACCACCACCTCCTTTCTAGTCGAAGCCCTCAGCTTATCAACAGACGCCTCATACAATCACAGGGCACTCTGGCTACCCTAAAGTGGTGACACAGCATTGATAATTTTTAGGACAGAGGAAGGTTCTCGGTACTGTACTGTAACGCGTCAAATCCAAGATTCCTATATATTGTAATGGGCTGTGTTCGACAGGAGAACGGTCGCATCAAAGTCACGGTCGAAAGGCCTATAGTTTCCGTAAACGTTGAGCTGATCGTCCTTCGACAGGCGCAAGCACTCCAGATTCACCACCCAAACTGCATGTGCAATTGGAGGGGCTTGCGACTTGCCAGACATTTGGTAGAATGAAATTTAGTACAAGGCTCACGCTGTATTGCAAGGCCTTGCAAATGAGAACCAAAGGATCAGGCTTGCTGTAGACAAGCAGAAAAATACTATCTAGTGCTAAAGCAAGACGTTGTGCTTGCATCAAGTGTCCTGGGACATCCTTTCCAAGCTCAGTCACCTTTCCACTGGGTCCGGCATCCCAGCTTCAAGTCTAGAGGACTATTAATATTCTGGCGGAGGGTCAGGAGGATCTGCCAGATAAATTGTCTGGAGACGCAGTCGGGTGAAAGAGATTATGTTCAGCGATCTGGAGAAAACTCCGGTCTGGAAGAACGAATCTCGTATCGGCTCACGTGCTCACAGGCCCAGCTTGGGTTACTACCACCTGAAATGTTGAGGGTGTGCAACTTTATGACACTCTACAAGTCAGGTCCCTCACAAGACGGTTGTGTGCGAAGTGTGGGACAAATTTTAATCACAACAAAACGCTTTTACCAAGACCACGCGTCAGGGACGGAAAGTATGCGACACATTTCCGCTTCTAAGCTCCCTCAGGTCTTTCGGCGCCGCCGGGAAGTCCCCGCGTTCTGAAACGGCGATACCGAAATCAGTCCCGTATAACATAGAGACACGAGCATCATATTCCGCACCTAATAAGGCCTTCTTCTGTCGCCTCCTCTTCCCGGTCCTCCCATCCTCGTGCTCGCTGCGCTCACCTTCGTCCAGGATATTCGGCGCGCTCGCAAAGTCGAACGGTACCACCTCCTCTGTCTTCGCCTTGGCCGTCTCCGCCGGGACAGCAGCCGACGTTCCCCCGTCGTCGGAGCCAGTGGTTCCTGCCTTCTTCGTACGCTTGCGCTTCTTTTGGCGTTGTCCGACGACGACAATCGCGTCATCGATGACTTCGGGCTTGGCCGTCTGTCTCAAAGCAGCTGGAACGAATGGAATCTCGGCGGTTGCTCCGTCGATGGAAACTTCGGGGACAGACGTTATGGTCTCGGTTGTCGTGGCCGCAGTCACCTCTTGAGGCGCCTGTGGCAAGAATGAGATAATGTAACGAGAATGTATCAAATTCGTACTCTGGGTACGGTGGGTGCAACGACCAGAGTGCTGTGTATCCTGTTAACGACGTCTTGGAATCGACCGTTGCTTTTGGTTTTAGACACGGCAGAAGTTGGTGGGAGGCCGAACAGTGAACTCTGGGAAGTCGAATAGCCGGACGGAAGGCGAGGTAACACGGTCGCAGCACCGAAAAGTGATGATGTTGTACTCGTTGGAAGAGGTTTGCTACCAGACCACAATGAAGCTGACGCACAGGCTGGGTCCGCGTGTTCTGAGGAGACATCAACGTCCATTATTTGTTGCGGCGTAGCCTCAGACGACACGATCGGAGCGGGTTCACTTGGCGCCGCAGGTCCGCCCAGCCCTTTCCTTACTGCGCCGCGAATGACATCGAGTAGCTCTTTCGCATGCCTCCTCACCACGGGTGGCGTAGACCGAAACGCTTGCAGAAGCGCGGCCATGTCTGCAGGTGGCTGCTCCACCAGCTTGAACACAAACCGGTTCGAGAGCACGTATCTAAAACACCATCAATCCTTGCACGAGGAACGAAAGTAAGCCCCCTTACCCAGTGCTCTCGTCCTCCTCGCGTGCGACGCGGTCCCGCCACACGTGCACGGCATGGAAGACCTCGCGTTGGACGGTCGGCGCACCGTCGACGCCGAGGGCCGGTTTATTCCACCGCCGCGCTAGCGAATCCCACCCGTTGAACCCCGTCCCGCCCTCCGCAGTCATATGGATCGAGATAGTACACGCGAAGCGCGGTCTCCGCAGAGCGTGACAGCACCTCTCGAACGAACGCGTCTGGTGCCTGTGGGAGAACCAGCACGGCTCGTAGGAGAGGCACCACGCGAGACGGCGCGATCGAGGAGAGCGTTTCGCAAGTTGTCGTAGACGTAGAGAAGGAAATGGGTGTCGGCGCGCGCATATTTGAGCATCTCGTCTGGTAGCGGTCTGCGTGACGGTGTCAGAAGAAGCGGATGCGCGAACGGATCGGGAAATGTACCGGATGCGCCAATCTGCAAGCTGGTATCGCTTATCTGGTGAGAAGTCACAGTACATCTCCAGTAACGCCGCAAGCCCGTGTCGAGGAAAGTCGAGGACCTTTGAGGCGTGAAACGTGTCGAACATGTTCACCAGATACAAGTTAAAGTCTTGCTGAAGCCAAACGACATCGCTATCAGCGCCGTGTAAGACCTGCCATTTTATTTGAGCCTGGGTTCCGATGTCAGTAAAAAGAACGTGCCTTAACAATGCTTGGGTCGGTGAAAACCTCATTTAAGTCTTCTAGCTCATCGCGTAGCTCAAATGGGTCCACTATCCAATCCTCATCGCGCGTACTGATCTGCATGAGACATACAAAACCAGAGTACGTGCGGTAGCTATGGTACTCCAGGTCGATCGCGATTTCCCTGCTCTCGCGGAGCTTGTCGATGAGAGCGGTGAGGTGTGCATGTGTTGACACCAATGTGAAGGGGGTTTCCTCGAATGGTTTAAAAGGGATCGGGGTTTGCGATTGAAACATGTGTGCAGGATAGGAAATATTGTTGATTTCGTAACGGTAGGGGTGCGGAGGTCTAGTTGTCTCGTCAATATACTCAAAGATTTCCGGTAACGGTGAACAAAAACGCACGACTCTTCATCTGGGTGGTCTCCGATGCTTGCCGGATCAAAGGTAAAACCTAATGGCATACGCGCGTTGAACTTATGTCGCAAAGTGGGGAACCATACGCTATTGGTGTTGTCGACCTTCCTCTTAAACTTGAGCTGGGGCTTTTGGAGATGCGGAGCATGCTGTATAACAGGCTCCTGGCGGCCTTTTGGAGCCACCTTCTTTTTAGGCTCTGGGGGGTTGATGGCAATGGCGGGGGCTTTCGACCGACCGGAGAATTGGTCAAGCGCGATGTCCTGCGTAAGGTAAGAGAAAGGCGCGAAGAGGTAGGATACCACATACCGCGCGCTCAAACAACTGATCCATCGGTTCAATGATCAGCGACCCGAAACGGTCAAGAAAATCGTCTTCGTCTCGCACACGGGCCTTGCCCTTCCCTTTTGCGCTCTTGGAGCCCCCAACAGTGGAAGCCAGGTTGAGAAGCGTGTTTGTGATAGATATAACTTTGTTCGAGCAAGCTTCCAGGTCTCTCGCTAGGTCTGGATCAACAGAGCGATGGAAGGCCAAGTCGGTGGGGAGTGACGCAGCATGTTTGGTCGCCTTGAGAGCCGATGCTTGTAGCCGCGTGTGGTAACTGTCAAATTCAGACCTTGTCAAGAGACTTTGGGAAGAGTCCATTGCCAGTCCAATGGCGACGCAACCGCAAATTTAGGCTCACGGACTGACGTCATGTGATGCGTACTGCTCGTCAACGCGTCAACTACCGCACGACAAGAACGCGTTGCGCGTCCCACCTCGTGCGAGATCGAGCTTCGTCCTCACATCCATGCTTCATTATGCATATGATTGTATAGCGAGAGCGGCAGGCGTTACACAGCTTCTGCCATTTGTTCCTATCGTCGAAAGGATGAAGCAGAGACTTTCAATCTCTTGCAACCACTTGGCTTTCTCATCTGCTCTTCGTTTGTATGCCAGTGCGGAAATATTCTATTGCCTAACGTATTCTAAAGTTCCCTTCAGCAGTCAGAGCAAACGATTTACAATTTAATGCCCGCTCTTCTTTAAATGCCACCCCCACTTTGGCCCCCGCGCCACCGCAACGGCGGCGGGTGCGTCGCTTGCCCACGGCGACGTCATGCATCTCCCTTTCGAGACGTCCGTCGATTTCGTTCTGCTGTTCTCTGCATCGCACGTTGTAAAGACGCTTAGGGGGTCCTAGTGAGTTCGAAAGCTAGCTACAGAGTTATTACACGTCTGCGGCAATATTGAAAGGACACATGCGTGACATGGCACGGACGGACGAGAAACGATGCAGTGAACAAGAATACGAGGGTCTGAGCGAGCCAAGAGCAGGTATACGACGAGAGAGAGGGAGGCAAGACGAGGCGAGACTGGGGCTTGTCGTCTAGTTTGCAGCTGGGCACGTCATTGACCATCTTCGCATCCATTTTGGCACCCCTCTGCGAAGATGGCGTCGTGGGCGGGATTATGCGAGTGCGGTAATAACTCACCGCTGTAACTTGTGCGTTCCTCAATTCCTTCTTGAAATGCTAGAAGTCTTGGGAATGTATCTCAATGGTATTTTGGCTTAGCGAGCGTACTTGCTTTTCCTCTTCAGTAAGGGACTTGAAGTAAGCGTCAAGGTGACCTTGTCCGTCCGGTTGATGTTTGTTCCAATGACGCATACAAATGTTTCTGTGCAGCAATGAGCTCCACGCTGTATCGGAAGCGAACGATGTGTGGCATACCTGATGGAATTTCCCTCCGTGGTATGGCCATGGCATCCGAAACTTTCTGTCCCTTAGTTGATGTCATTCAAGTTGGCGCGTTACCTTCGGCCCTTCTTTTCTTCTCCATTTCTATGGCGTATTCAAGGCGCAAATTGCGGTAGGGCACCAAGGTGGTTGGCGCACTGCGAGTGATACTGCATAAGCTATGGCTGGGTTTACGGAGAATCAGACACTACAATGGATCTTTTATGACTGAGGCACGTATGCCTGCGACCTGGAAGAGGATCCCTGTGATCAAAATGGACGGCACACTACATAGATGAGACATACCGAACCCACCAGTGGTGTGGACATATGCTGGATCCCCGGTGAGGCCCTGGTGGAGCCATCCATCTCATGGGCGGTATTGTCGTCGCCATCCTTGGCACGACCAGGGTCTTCGTCCCCTCGCTCACGGGGTTCTGGTTGTATATGTTCTTGGTAGCTGGCGCTAATATCAAAGCCTGAGACCTCTAGGTTACTGTAGCGCCAGAGAGGTTCCATGTACTGTATTAATATACCTGCCCGTGAACCATCCCGAGTGTCAGAACTGGCCGGGCCATTGTCAGCAGCGGAAGAACCGCTCCTCAGAGAAGGCTGAGTCGTGTCCGACGCCGACTATAAGAGCCAAAATCTAGTCAATCCACAAGAAAGAGCAACACACAGAGGTATGAGACCTGTCTGCGTGCCAATTCCTGAGAGACTCGACGCCCGCGCACACTGTCATGCACAGAAGATGCCCTAGAAGAGCTCGGGACGTCCCCAATAGCACGCAGGTAGTTTGCGGGGTGATACCTTGCAATGCGCTCAAGTACTGACTTGCGTCTTGGCATTTGGTCGAAGCAGAGCCGTGCACAGACACGAAAAGCGCGTTTGTCTCTTTCTCAGGAAGATGCCATGTCGGAGAGTGGTCTTCGATGTCAACCGGCATTGCCGTTTCCGGTGACCGTACCCGCTGGCGTCGGACGTGCTTATTCCGTCATCTTCGGTGATCGTTGCCGGTCCTTTCGTGAGCTAGATCGGAAGCCCTTCCTGAGAGTCCGAGTAGAAAAGGTGGTACGTAAACCATACAAGTCGGTTCCCTGAGGGCCAAGCGATCAAAGTGTTCGCTTGCGCCTCGTCTAGTTGCTATAATACAAACGCAAGAAATAGAGACTCGGATGAGAGAGTGAGGGAAGAGGAGGACACAATAACACATGACGAGAGGACTAATATTTTACATGATACATAATTCCACATGAGCAGAAAAGTCGCGATCGAATGCCCCCTTAAATAGTAGTCGTAGACACCCGTAATGGTAACAGCAGTAAGAAGTAAAGAATCAAAGCCATAATCAGACTATAGGAAACCTGTTTCCTGCAGCAGCCGCGCCATCTTCTCGTCGTCTCGTTCTCGGGGCTCGCGCTCAAGCGAGAGGTTCCAGAACTCGTCACTGACATCCGGCCGATTATTAAACTTGTTCAAGCAATCCACGATATAGTCATGGATGAGGTCGACTTTTGCAAAATTGAACGGCTTGGATTGCCACTTTTGGATCTCCTCGATGACCTCGGCTGCCTTTTGTCGTTTCCTGAAGTTGACGAGCGTTCCAATGTTGTTGGGAGCGCCATCTTGAATGAATGTCAACGTCGTCAGGTAAAGTCCTATCTCACATCGTAAGAATTACAACGATGCATGTCCACAAACGCATCTCGTACCAATGAATGGAACACAAGGGGGCGTAATCCGTTGCAACAATGACCGATAGTTGCTGAAGTTCTTGTTCGAATCGATCGTCATTTCGCATGCTCCCAACATGGTCATGAACTTTTGGGTAATTTGTTCCCAAGTTCGCTTTAACCGACGGATGGGAGGCGAATTCAAGCCAGAAACGATGGCGATCATGCTTGAGAAGTTCTTGAGCTCGCGACATCGCTGAGGGTGGAGAGTTGGCTAGTGCAGGTATAAAGTCTATTTGTTTACTCACGTCCGCAACGCTGATAAACTGTTTTACGATCATCGCTCGTTTCCTTGAGTCGTCTTTACTTAGCACCGTATCGGCCACCCAATGCGCGATCTGAGAGATGACAAATATTGAGATATAGTGACGTGTAAATGTGGGTGCTGACTATACCTTGTTCGTCGTCACGATGATGGCAGCAATGTTGTCATTATTGTCGCTTCTCTGTTCTCGTGAACGCATGAGACATTCAGAAGGTCGGATCTTCATGTACAAGTGGCATTCAATCATTGTCAACTGTCGTGCCACTTCAAGGGCATCAAACTCCAGCAACTTCAACTTCTTGGATGTCTTGGGGATAATCGACATTGGCGGCGTTTCAAGGGAGATGGCGGTCTTTGTGCGGCTCTCTCCTTTTTGCTGCAATGCCATCTCATCGTCCGTCAACCTCAGTATGTGTGATGTGACCTACTGTGCGCTCGATGAGGTTCAACAGTTGCTTGGCAGCACCAAGGTGAATAACTTCTGGACTTGACACCATCTCTTTCATCTTGTCGAGAATGAAAAGGTCTTCCTCTCCCGTGGTATCTTCGTCCGTGATCATAGTCTTGAATGTGTTGAGCACACTGGTTGACAGATCAGATACGGCCACGAAAGTATATAGGGCCAGCATACCGCATCCGGATAATATGTTGCTTGTGCTTTGTCCAATCGTCGAGTTCTTCCGAAGACAAAGTTTCTGGGGGCTTGATCCAAAACCGCGTCACTAGCAGATTGAACAGCGCTTCCGCATCCGTGAACGACTTGTATGTCAGTAAGAATGTTTTAGTAAATGTTGTGTCTAAGAGTTGCAATTAGTTGCAGTAACCACCAGGAACATCGTTGTATGGCACCCACCAGAGTGTTCATGTGCAGTCAGACGTTCCACAAGCGCTGCGACTGTCCCCGCGCGCACTTTACCATCTGGATCGATCTGGATCTCACTATCCTCGTAATTCGGCCGGAGGTACCAAGGTTTTGTTTTCGCATTAAGCTTGTCGATTATGTGGGTTGGGGCATCGCCTAGCACACGAATGAGTTTGTCGGCAGCTCCGGAGGAGGACTTTGCGTTGGAAGGCATAGTCGCAGCCGCATCTGCAAAATCCGTCACACCGTTAGCCTGTGGCGAAAACCCACGATAGCATCAGCGAACCCTTATCGTCGTCATCCAGTAACCCGGCAGCCGCTTCCTCGCTAGGAGGCGAAGGAGGAGCTGTTGTGCTGCTAGCGATGGCAGTACCGTGCTGTGTTCCCCACGATGGTAGTGGTGCTGCGCTCTCGGCGCGGGGACGTGGTGCTGCCTCCAAGCTCGACTCAGATGTTTGAGAAGGATTGCTGTACAGCGCAGAAGAGCTTTGAATCATTCCCAAGGGTGCCGGAGGTTTCAGGGTAACAGGCTTCCGTCCAAAGGCATGTTCTATGTCGACAAGGTCCTCACCCTCCTCATCGTATGAATCATCCTCGAATGCAAGCTCCTTCAATGTGCGCCCGAGGTTGTTGTCACCGGTAAGAATGCGTGACATGCGCCACTCGATTGAGCCGCGGTAATCACTTAGGCCGTTGGCTGCCTGCTCTTGACCTACAGATAGGAGCACTTCGAGAGACTGGAAAGTTTGCGCAACGTTGTTCTTGATAGAAACACTTAGCGAGCGGACCCTCTCAGATGGAGGACTCAATGGGCCAGTCCAGAAGGATGGGGGAGTGGTGATCACGAGTAGGAGGGAAGCCCCGTCATCGTAGAGTGACTGTAGATAGGCTTCAACCGCCCGGACCAGAGCCCGTGCTTTATGGACACTTTGGAGATAGGCGTCTCCGGAATGCCCCTCCCGATTGATCCCGTCGACGTCGACGGTGCGTGCAAGGTTTACATCCACAAAGGACGACAGCACCGAGTGCAGCCACGCAATCGCGATCTGACCCAAACCGTAGATCTGACGGGCTGAAAAATGATTTGACTCACTTAGAGCAGCGTAGGAGTGATCCAGAGACTCACCTTCGCCCCCTTCGAAGACAGTCGAGTGCAGGTCTACTAATTTCTCCTCCAACTGAGTAATAGCGACCTTCAGCTCGGCTAAGACGTCGGCAGACAGGTCCCGTCGTGGCTGACGCTGTGCATCAATCCTAACCCAGCCAAATCCCTTCCAACCTCCAGCAGCACCTGCCCCCATCAACCCCAATCCAACATTGGTGGGTAGAAGGGCAGCGAATAACCGCTTCGACGGTTCGTGTGGCACTTGATCGTTAATTTTTTGTACTTCCATGACAAAGGTGACCAAGGCACGATCAAGTTCCGCCGCGTCTGTCTCCATCCTTTCCGAAACCTCGGACGTGAATGATTTCGTGTCATATTGTGCAGCAAGGGCAGCAAGGACAAGCTTAGAAAGGGTAGCGGTAACCCGCCGCTGCGCTGGCTTGAGTTGTGCTTGCAATAATTGGGGGATGGAAGAGCTAGACGCAGAACCATCCCTAGGATATAGATGGCTCGGAACGTGGCCGTAAGGAGGGGACGATATATAGAGGAGATGACGAATCGCAATAACTGAGTCTGCAATCCGATTTTCGAGCGAGGCCTGTGCTAATGGTCGGTTCGGAGAGTCGTGAGACTGGACGGCCGTTACAATAGCGGCTACTGATTGTCGAGTAAGAGCTGATAGCACGGTGACGGAGTCAGGAGGAGGGGGGGCGAGGGTATGTTGAAGTCCTTGAGCTAATTTCTCAGCGGATGTGAGATGTGGGTCAGAAGTATCGGCGACGAGAGAGGGATAGATTGTGTGGGGTTATATGAGGATGTAGGTTGGAGTGATGTCTGAGAGTCAGCTGCATGAACCAAGTCGAGCTGTTTCGCTGAGGTGACACCGAATTTGTCGGGTGTCTCGACATCGGAATCATCAGAGTAAACGTTTCCGTCGCCAGTGCCGCCATCGTTATTCCCTGTGCGTGCGTAGACAGAGTCAGATCGGTTCCGTAAGAGGGGTTGTGGGCCAATCGGCACGAGGGGGTCACTCTGAGAAGGTGTGGGCGTGTGTCCGTTCACGTGTATAGCTGGAGAAGATTCCGGAAGAGTCCACTGGACGGAACCATCCAGCTTGTTCAAATAAAAGTATGACAGCCCGTCGTCAGCAAGACGCCTGACCCATGGCTCAGGTGTACCGGTGCGCTTAGGGAGACCAAAACCAGCAATTCTGCCATTCTGAGGACCGTTACTCCGATCATAAGGTTCCACAGCGATATCCGGCCGCACGCGCTGAGTAGAGGTGCGGAAATCGACATCTGAGAAGTCACCGGCGTCGATGGGGAGGTCTCGCGAGTGCTGGCCAGTCTGGGTGTTGACATAATAGATCTACAGGGAATAAGAAACAGGACGTGTGATACAGGAGAGATGCAGGAACTCACCTGGCCATCCTGTGTGACCCGAGGTACCCAAAAGTCACTGGGGAGCGATTCTCCTTCACCACTCGTCGTGAGGAGTTCGTCCACACTACGACCGTTTCGAGAGGATGAGTCCGTATCCGGATCAGGCCAATTGCGATGATCACCGTATGACCGGGATCGAGCGATGCTAGAAGAACTCGCCGTGCTCTGGATTGTGGAGGTGGTCGGATATGTTGGCAACAATTGGAGATTTGACTGCTGTTGCTGTTGTCGATGCTGTAATTCCAGTGCTGCATAACCGACGTCCGCTTCTTCATCTGTGATTATCTCGACGTAGTTTGAGGGAAACCAGCCTCTCTGTTCTCCAAGGAGGCCATCCCACCAGCCGGTCTCGAGTCTGTTTAGGACCTCGATGATGTCGCCCCTACGGAATGAGAGAGAAGGAGTTGCGACATCGGCAGAGTGGTAATCGTATTTGGCGCGACAAAAAAAAGTGTTGGCGACGAGTTGCTGGTCATCCATGAAGAGTCGGATGCGGACCAATGCAGATGTATGCGGAGAGAGCAAGAGGGCGACAGCCCGCGGTTTGTCCTATTAAGGAAACTAACTTCATCGCTTCAGTGTCCTCTGCTTCTCGGCGGTTTCTACTATTTTACGCTTTACGAACATCCCTTTCCTTTCCCTCACTTTGTCCATGTACCCCTTCGCAATATTCTCTCGGTCAGCTTTCTCCCCCAAATCTTCCAGTTCTTCTTCGGTAGTCGGCACCCAGAATGGATCCTCGTCTAACATTACGTATCTTTCGTCATAATCGCCACCGTCATCACCGGTCAGAGCGCACTCTTAGATATTCCAATTGTCTCACTCACCCACTGAAAACAAGCTGGGGACTCGCGGCCCCAGATGTCCTTTTTCTGATGTCTGTCAATAAAATATCAGGCTTTGTTCGAGGGGTATTTGTCTGTCACTCACCGTCTGCGAACCCAAAACTCTCCACAACTGGCAGAAGGGCGCGCACCGTAAAGAACGAGGTGCCTTCTTTCATCTCCTCAGCAACGATTTTCCCACGTCGCTTTGACACAACACCATACACCTTCCCCAGAACGTCCGCTTGTCAACCCATTCAGTTTGACTTGTCAAGACGGAAGCTGACAACCACCGCGCTTACTTGAGGCCTGAATGTCACAGGAATACATTGCTAGTTTTAGCCGGGGCGACCAATCCAATAACCCATTTCTACATCCTTCTTTGACGGCCGAAATAAGTGAGCCAGTGATTTGTGATAACCTATTCTGTTCTGAGGGAGCTGATACGTTAGCGATCGCCGCACAGCAGAAAGCGTCGCTTTCCGGCATACCGGTTTCTTTTTCTATGCCTTCCTCGTCTAACTCCACCCTTTCTACAAAGAACGCCATCCCTTCCACGGGTTCGGCGCAAAGTGGTCCATGAAGGGTCGCAATTTGAAACCCTGTCTCAATGGCACCATCGAAATCTCTTCCAGTCTGGTCCGTCTGCAGGTCGCCAGTTTCTGTCTCCTTCACACGTTCCAGTCGCTTTCTCAACCTAAATCAGGCTAATAAGCGACGGATGGTGAGTTGAAAATCATGGCCCCACGATTGTCGCTCCTGGTTCCTACGAGAATCGATCAAAAGACATTCTCCCGCGGCTTGCGGGCCCATGGCCCATATGTTGTCAACGATTCCTGCCCATTCTGGTCCCGCTTCTTCGCACTTGGCTTGAAATGTGTCCCAGAATTGTTCTGGATGAATCGTTGGTACGCGGAGAATGTCACCGACGGTAGTGGCTTCGTCTGCCTCGTCTTCGACTGAAGTTGCGCCAACTGAATGTGACTGATCTGCTAAGCGTCGCTTAACAATAGTTAGGTTGCTCCGAAGGAAGTCGGCAACCAGGTCAGGAAGGGGGGCAGCTCGAATAGTGAAGGTTACGAGATTCTGGAAGCCGGAACCATGAACGGTGCCGCGGGGTGCACCAGGCGTTTTAGGTGGGGCCATATCTGTCGGAGCACAGAGAAGGTCCGATTTATTCGCAGCAGTCAACGAGTGGAACCCTACCTGGTCCTTTTACGGCCGTCTCACGAAATGGAACAATAGGTTCCGAGGGTTGGATTTCTACCTTTGCGAACCTCTCGCGAAGGTCTTTCAGACACCGCTAAGACTCCCAAGTTAATTGTTTTTAAAATAAGACCCGCCTGAGATGGACGCACCTCCAAGTGCAACTCCCCTGCGGTTAGTATGACATGTTCTCCAGTCGATTGTTGGAACGTCTCAGCGCACGGATCAGCCTGACTGAGCAACCTCATCCCACGAATGAGCTTAGGCATATCGGATGGAATCACGGTCTCCAGGGCAACTCGCACAATGGGTGGTGCCTAGGGCAATGTGAGTGGGGGTAAAGATTATGAGTGCCAGCATACCTGCCGGTTGACACCACCCAAATTGATTATCCAACTTTCGACGTGCTCCCCCTGCGTGACTTCGGAAGACGGCACACAAAGCGTTGCGCTCCTCCAAACTGAACCTTTGAGTCCCCTAATAGCAAAGATGTTCCCTGCGCTCACACTGTCCACCGCAACGAGATCACGTCCCATCATGGTATACAGAGCGCTGACCGTTGCTCCGACGACATGTGCTTTGTTGCGTGGATGCGCGGGTTCATAGGCATTGTCGTATTTTGGGAGAACACAAGAGACAGTGCTGCCAATATGGATGACTCCAGAATAGAGCCTAGCAAATCCCAGTAGGGTTTCGCTTTCTTCTTTAAGCCCATCTGGGCCTTCGCCTGTGGGAGTTTCCAACGGGGTACCAGGGGCAGGGGAAGGAGATCCAACTCTGGACCGTTCTCGACTTCCTTCGGCCTTGAGACGTGCCTCGCGCGCAGAGGCACGTACCTCGTCGACCGTCAATGCCTGCTTCTTGTGTTCCGGAAGCTGGGCCGTGGGCACTGCGAACATTTTGCTCACGTATGCAACGACGTGGGCACTCTCGCTTGCATCGCAAGAATACAAGTCCTTTTCAAGTTTTGAATTGGGAATGGCGTGAGCTCCGGGCTGGTCTGGATGAAGCATCATGGGTATCCGAATAGGTTGAGAAAGACGCGGAGACGGGACAACGTCTATGACGGTTTGGATGACAGCTGTCGAGAGGGGGAGCCATTGGGTAAATATCAGCGAAAGGAGGCTGTTGCGATCCTTGGAGTTCAAGTCGCGCTGGGGAATCTTGAGATTCAGCGTCGAAACGATTTTGTTGGTTTTGTCAGTATTTCTGGGGTAAACGTTTGCTCAGGCAGCCGTCTCGATCCGCAGACAGAAATCACTCACGGGTTCAGCAGAACCGCGTCGTACACCGCCCAAATGTTCTCAAGTACGAATTGCACAAACAACGGTTTCAATGAACGGCCCCTGAGGTGTTTGTAACTAATGACTTTCTTCGTCTTCGGGTCCAAGTAAAAGTCCCCCCACAGTACTCTCTTGAAATTGGTTTCTTTGATTCCCAATTTGACCGCGAATATCTGGGCGAATTTAGCGACGCGGAATCCCCAGCCACCGAGAGCAGAAGCAAATACGACGTTTCCCTTCTCTGGTGAAAAGTAGATATCCTCATCATCTTTCTCTTGGAAATCGTCGGCTGTCTCGTCGTTCACAAGCGCATCCGCTTGCTCCGCAACGGTATCCTTCTTACTCGCGATCCGCCGTTCACGTTCTTCGCGCCATCGGAGATCGTCCTCCATACGCTCGCCAGCAAAGAAGCTGCCCATGACCGCATTTGCCTGCTCGATGAGCTGAGAGAGATGGTGATAAGCCTCCATGGGCGTCTGCCTGAGTTCCGTTATGAGACGGTCTAGTTTGTTAATGACGAGGATAGGACGCAGGCGATCAATCCACGCTTGACGCAGGACGGACACCGTCTAAGTGAGGGTCAGGGAGATCGTTCCTCAGGATGACATGACCGAGGTGCCGCACTTGCGAAGAAACGCCCTCAACAACGTCCACGAGAACGAGCGCACCATCCACCAGACGCGATGCGGTAGAGACTTCGCTGGAAAAGTCAACGTGTCCCGGTGTGTCGACCATATTCACATAGTAGGTTCTTGGAGAGGTACCTAGGTTAAACTTGTTATGGTGCCTCGACTGCACGGCGTGCGGTTGCACGCACCGCCATCTACCGTCTTTTCCATGACTTTAAATCTCAGTGAGACCGCACTACTCTCCATGGTAATTCCGCGCTGTTGTTCGTCCTCTCTGCTATCCATGTATCGTATCTTACCTGCCATGCGCGATGAAATGATGTTGTTGGCAGCCAACAGCGCGTCCATGAGGGTTGTCTTTCCGTGGTCAACATGACCGATGGTTGTAACAACGCGGATGTCGGTCGCTTGTGGTGTTTGCATGGACATGGAGTTGTAGCAAGATTGATCTCAGCCCTTACTATATCGATCCGGACCGGCTCACGCGAGACATAGATTGGATCAGTGAAGAATATTTTCCAGACTTTTCCTGACCGCATCGTCCAGACCTTTCCCAATAAATACAAGCTTCCCGTGTTCTGGCAACCCGACATCGTCCCCTACCAGAGGCTCTAACTCGTAGAGGTTCCGAACCCCCTGAAGCACCAATGTCTGGCCGGACTGGGTACCAAAAATGCCCTTACAACGCAAGACTTCGAGTGGCCGGTCGCGATCGCCGGTCGAATGCCCGGGGAGTTGAGACTCCCATAATACCGTACGAATCCACTCTTCTAAACGCTCCTGCTGCGCGGACGACAAGACCGGGCAGCTGACCTGCAAACTCGAGATACCGCGCACCTCATAATGGGTGCTGTGGTTATGGGATTCTCCATGGCCATGCACATGGTCATGGTCACCGAGCCACGAGATTCCGACATCTAGTGGAACACGAGATGTATATGCGCGGATATTAACAACCTCCTTGATGTCGATGTTCGCTCGGATTGTGTAGTGAATAGTGACAGTAGGGTTGACTTCCCGGAGCAGATCTTCTGTAGCCCGAAGGTCCGCGGTGGTTACCAGGTCCGTCTTGTTTAGCAAAATAACGTCCGCAGCCGCGATTTGCCTGTCTTCGGTTCTTAAATATGTAGATAAGGTAAGGCCAAGACTAACCTGAGACTTTCGCCAATGCCCTCTTGTGTGTGATCCTCCTCCATTTGCTGATATCGCACATGACATCCGTGAAACCCATCTAGTCCGAGTTGACGCGCACCTGCTTCCCAAACACTGCATCGACGACGCAGACTACACCGTCCAACACGATATCTTTCCCTTTCCCTCGATCGAACTCCTCGTTGTGCCAGAAGATGGACGCTATTGGACCTTGGGACGCGACGTCATACGAAAACCAAGGCGCGCGTCGAGAGAAATGACGCACCGGGGTCTGCTAGCCCGGTGGTCTCCAGCAGAATGTAGTCGAACGCGCCTTTACGTTGCATTAGTTTCTCAATGGCCGCGACGCCGGTATCCTTGATGCTACAGCACAGACAACCATTGGAGAGTTCAAGGAACTCTTCGGATGACTCTGCGGTTGGATCCGAGGCGGACGAAACGTTGATGGCTCTAGCTAATCCTTCGTCACCTCATCAAGCTCACTGAATGAACGGCGGCCAGACGAACATTCGATGTCCTATATGGGATGAGCTAACAACCAGAACAGATAACATAAGGCGTACAGCGGTATCCCCGAATTCATTCATGATGACCGCAATGCGGTAACCATGATGCTCAGTGAGGATGCGCCTGAGAAGAATAGGGGCTACATAAATTCTAGGGCATGCCGACTCGAGCCGTAGACGCACTTTAGGAGTGTGGATTTCCCTGCACCAAGAAATCCAGATATGATTGTGAGAGGCACTTGGTGACCTGCGGGCTTGTCGTCGTTGGCGGCAACCACGCTCTCGAAGCCTGATTCAACCAGGATACTGTCACATTTCGTTTCAAACCCGGTTCTGTGTAGAAAAAGATGGGGCTCACGGAACGTCTTCGTCGTCACTCATTGCACTGTGGTGGGAATATCGGACCGTGGCATCAATCGAGTAATGGGCGTCACACCGCCCCATCGTCGCGTCTTTGTTCTACCCTCCAACCCATCATCAACACCCACAACCCCCATCATGGACGTTCGATTCGCGCCCAACTCTCAAGAACTCCGGGATCTGATACAGGGACCAGGAGATGTCGAGTGGAGGTACGCCTCACCCCTGTGTGCCAATGCCTGAGACGGATCGCGGTCAAGCACAGGTACGACATGCGGCACCAGTGCCAGGAGATCCTACCCGGTCTCCTGCTTGGCCCCTTTCAGGTCTCCAAGAACCAGATCACGCTCAACGAGCTGGGAATCTCGCACATGTACGCGTCTTGTTCAGAGTTTCTGCACATGTCCTGAGCTTCGTCTCCTTGGACTGCCTCGTGCCCAGAGTCTGTATTCGCGATGTCAAGGAAGCATTCTCGGTCCGTCCTCGGTTTCCGGATGCGTTTCAATACCTTGTCCTCGATGTGCAAGATTCCGAAGAGCAGAACCTCATACGGTTGTTTCCAAAGTTCGTATCGTGATTATGAATTACCTCCAACTCCTGTTTAACACACCTCAGGGCCCAACAGTTTATCAACACCGCCCTTTCCCTTGGTGGGCGCGTGCTTGTCCACTGTAACGGTAATCTTTTACATGTAATGGCACGAAGGTCGGTTGAACTAATGGTCACCACAAGGTGGGATCAGTCTATCGCCGGCCTTCGTGATTATGTTTGTCATGCAACATTATCAACTCTCATGGGAAGATGCGCTCCATTTGGTCCAAAATCGACGATATTGCATATCTCCGAATGGTGGATTTTTAACGCAGATCAAGGTTCGTCGCAACATCCTTTGCTAGGGAACAGACTGCTGACACCGCGGGAATAACGTAACAGGAATACGAAAGCATCTACAAAGCCAACTTGGCAGTATCAATGTTCCCCGCAAACCACCAGGCAGCTTCACGTCGGAAACGGGAGGACGATGATGACGAGGAGGACGACGAACGGTGCGTGAACACATTTGACAGCATAGCACAACCAACGAGCTACATGGCCACAGAGAGGACAAACGTCCACTTGTCGACGTCGACCCATCATACGACCCTGATGCCATGGAATCATGACTATCCCCGTTTGTATCACTGCCTTATTTTTGTGTTTGCCCACATTCACGTTGTCGTCTTTCCATCTATTTATACTCTATACCGATACTGGCAGTGCTATTGGGGAATCTATAAAGACTTGATTTTTGCCTTTTCCTTCTCCTGAAGAACCCGCTTTGCATGAACATCTAAAGTCGCACAAGTCAGCGCAGCAGGTGTCATTAGGCGAGTTGCTCACCTCGACGCTTGACCCAAGCCTCCACGGAGATACCAGCGAAAACGACACCTGCACCTGCCCATTGACCTGGCGTTAATTTGTGGTTGTACACAACTACGGAGAGGAGCATGGTGAAGAGTTTGCGCGTCAGTGTAATGGTACTGCCCTCGTCGATTAGCAAAAAAAAAAAGAACAGAGAACCATGACGAAATGTCGTACACAAGAGTAAGAGAACCGAAGTGCTGTAGTGTCTCGAAGATGAACAGCTGCCCCAAGGCACCTGTCAACGCAAACTGGACCAGTGGGTATATGATTGAAGGATGGGTTCGAAGGAATTCGATGGCGCCCCTGAGCTCGGTTTCACCTCCTGTGGATGGGTGAAGGAACTGGTATGTACGGCAGAGGAAGGACAGATATCAAGGAAGTGAGGATGGTGCAGAGAAGGTTGATCCACAGCATCATTTGCTGCCCAGACTACTTTGTAACGTGCAAAAATTTCGTCCTGCGTTGAATTTCGTTGCGCCATCCAGGACCAAGTTGATCAGGAGGTATGCCATCCCAATGGTCGTATGCAGCAGAGTCGAGTTGCCTTGGCCTCCCGTTTTGCTGCTTTCCCCCACCATCCCCACCAAAGCCCATAAACATGGTGATACCTACTGTCACGAGAGCGACGACGATATATTTATGCCGCGCGAACGCGCGACGGTATAGAATAACGTTCATCACCATGACAGGCACAAGCTTACACGACTTGGCGAGTACCATGGCGGGATACGAGACGTGGGAAAGCGCAGCGAAGCCGAACGGTGCAGCGAATGTGATGAACAAGGAACACTGAAGGTACCTTAGGAGAAGCTGACTTTGAGAGTGAGAACCTGGAAGGGGAGGCGTGCCCATTTGATTTGGCATGCCCGTTCGCTGTTCCATTTGCGACGCCGTTTCGGTTTGGTGTGGGTAGTGTACCTCAGAGGGAGAGAGCCCGAGAAGTTGTGGGAGGGTCTGTCCGGGTTTCCGCCTCAGAAGAAGGTATATGAGGGCGGATGTAGAACTAAGAGCACTTTGACAAGTGCTGAGGAATATGGGCGACTTGAACTTCTCTGAAGTCTTGCCGTCTAAAGATAGGAAAGGGACAGATACTGAAGCAAGACAAGTCAGACAGTCTGGCAGACATGACAATATATATGAATTACATCGCTCCTGGGATATTCGCCCACAACTAGGAGTTGCGCGAATTAGTGCTTAGTGGCTGTCCCCCGAATGGTCGCTCACCAGAAACATTGAATAGACGCCAATCACACAGACTGCGAGCCTGTTTAAGAAATGGAAGCATTAGTCACGCACTATAGATTGGGCTGAAACATACCTGAGGAAAGACATTCTACTTGGGAGGGAATGTGTGTGTGATGGTTCTAGCAACACCAATAATCCCTGGTAAATAAGCGCTCGATTAAGAAATGGGTAACGTGGCAAAAAGTGACCCTAACCCTAGGTCTCCGTTCCTCTTAACCTCATCGGACTGCTCGATTGCTCGATCGATGGCAAACCATCCAAGTCCAGCCCCTGGATCGCGCAGCGAGGATATTGACGATGTGAATCGGAGATATTCTAATAAATTACCCAAGGTAGCAGCTTATTCCCGGGCGTTATGTTACCCAGACTTTACCGGCTTTACCTCAGACACCGCGGCGAGCCCGGTACTTGGGGACACGAAACGCATTCGTTGTGGCTTGCATTACGGCTTTGATCTGCTCTTTATACTGGGCGCGGACTCGCCCGATCTTGTCCATACTGCAAGAACCGCAGGAAAATGGCCCTGCATTTATCGTTCGCGACCTTCCTGGCAAAGGAAAAGGCATGATTGCACTTCGCGACATCAAGGTAGGTGCCATTAGTACATGGAACCAGAAACTAAAAGACCTTCTATAACCAGCGTGGGGAGCTCTTGGTGCGGGAAAAACCCTTGATCCTGGTGCCGCGGCAAAGTAAGGCCATCTTACGATGAGGGATCGCAATTCATTCTTAGTTTAGTTGCGGCGTCGCCCTCTCAATTAATTCTGGGTCTGGTGCAACGGCTTTCGCCTGAGGAGGTAACTTCGTTTTACAACTTATCGCACGCGAATCTACCGCAGAATCTCTCCCCCGAAGAATTAATGCAGCAACTTCCGCTCGCTATCTTCCAGACCAATGCTGTGGCTGCCGGGCCCAATGTCGGACTGTTTCCGACTATGGCACGCCTAAACCACGGGTGTTCTCATGCTTTCAACTCCGTGTACTCGTGGAGGGAACGAGAAGGTGTCTTGGTTGTTCACGCTTTGAAGGACGTCAAGAAAGGTGAAGAACTACTCACTGCGTACTTTAAAACGCAGCAAACCCGAGACGAGCGAAGGTAAGGTGCCCTCCACGCATCAGCCTAGGCACAAGGTGGTCTACTTAAAAAAAAAATAGACGGCACCTCATGCAGACATATGATTTCCACTGTGCATGTGTTTGTTGCACGTTGCCCGACAAAGAGTCAAAAGACTCTGATGAGAGATTGACGACTATGGGTAAACTATATGACCAACTTGGCACGTGGGGACAAAGGACTGATCGACGGACGCGACGCTATTCGGCTCGTAGAACGAATCTGGGCCACCGGTGCAGAAGAAGGGTATACGAGCGAGCGGGGTCGTCTCGCGGCCGATGCTGCGTTGGTCGCGGCCGCCCACTCGGAGTAGGTGTTCCCCGATTTTCACCCTCCGAACATATAAGCTAACACTTAGTATGCAGTGCGGAGGCAGTTGTAGATTGGGGAAGGCTTGCGCTGCAATGGGCTTCAGTACGAACTGGGTCCAGACAGTGATCTGGCTGAAGAGATTGCGAGTAGTGATCCGAGAACCGAAAAGGCACACAATGTGGGGACAAAGAGCAGTTATGGCAGTAGGGGAGGCCCTCGGCGCAAATTATGTTTGACACGTAGTCATCTCCACGTCTGATGTGAGTCCAGAATGCGATGAACCGAGTTCTTAGGTAACGACGTCCGTGCTGATCGTATGTATGCTTACATAATATATCATATCGAATTTATACCTGCCCTTCATTCAGGAATCTCACCATTTCGCTCTCCTTCCCTTTGTTGTGTACTACCTTAAATCTTTCCCTCTACCATGGCTGTTGCCATCACCTCGGACTTCCCTCGTCCTCGTCTGGGCGTCGTCGTGGCTGCACTGTATCTCTATCGTGACCAGCTCTTCAAGTCTTCATCTAAACCAAAACCACTTCGCTTCCGACCAAGGAGGCAAACAGTCATGGAAATCCCCGCGATTTCATTGCAAAGATGAAGGCAGGGGTAAGCCCGTTTGTCTATCGTATTTGTATCGACCTTCTCATTGTCTGTAGAAAAAACGCCTTGTCATCTTCTATGGCTCACAAACTGGGACAGCCGAAGAATACGCCATTCGTATCGCCAAGGAAGCCAAATCCAAGTTTGGCCTCGCTTCCCTTGTCTGTGACCCCGAAGAATACGATTTCGAGAATTTGGATGAAGTTCCCGAGGACTGTGCTGCAATATTCGTGATGGCCACGTATGGAGAAGGCGAACCTACCGATAATGCTGTACAGCTGATGCAGAACCTCTCGGACGAGTCCTTTGCTTTTAGCAATGGCGAACATCGACTCAATGGTCTCAAATATGTCGTATTTGGCCTCGGAAACAAGACTTACGAACACTACAATGTCATCTCGAGGCAAGTCGACGACCACCTTACCAAGATGGGTGCCACGCGAATCGGTGAACGCGGTGAGGGTGACGATGACAAAAGCATGGAAGAAGACTACCTTGAATGGAAGGACGGCATGTGGGAAGCGTTTGCTCGCGTAATGAACGTGGAGGAAGGACAAGGCGGGGACACTGCCGATTTCGCAGTGAACGAAATTCAGGACTCCCTCCCTCCAGAGAAGGTTTACCGCGGTAGGCCACGTTTCTCCTTACGCCCGCTTGTACCTGATGTTTTATTTTTTATTTTTTCCAGGTGAATTGTCTGCTCGTGCTCTCACCAGATCCAAGGGCATTCATGATGCGAAGAACCCGTACCCGGCACCAATTTCCTTATCTCGTGAACTATTCCAGAACACCCATACCCGTAATTGTGTTCACGTGGAATTTGATATCGGAGGATCCGGTATCACTTACCAACATGGTGATCACGTTGGTGTTTGGCCGTCAAATCCAGATGTTGAAGTCGAGCGCCTTTTATGCGCCATCGGTCTTTCGGAGAAGAGGGATACCGTCATTGGAATCGAGTCTCTTGATCCAGCTCTTGCGAAGGTGCCGTTCCCAGTGCCCACGACTTATGTCACCGTACTTCGACACTACATCGATATCAGCGCTGTCGCCGGTCGGCAAATTCTCGGCGTTTTAGCTAAGTTCGCTCCGAGCCCAGAGGCCGAGGCTTATCTCCGAAACCTCAATACACGCAAGGAAGAATATCATTCCGTCGTAACAGAAGGCTGCCTCAAGTTGGGCGAGCTCCTCCAGCTCGCTGCTGGCAATGACATCAAATCGGTTCCTACTACCCAGAATACCACCGCATGGAATATTCCTTTCGACATCATTGTCTCTTCTATAACTCGTCTCCAACCTCGCTATTATTCCATCTCTTCTAGCCCTAAACTGAACCCGAACTCTGTTCACGTCACATGTGTCGTGCTCAAGTATGAATCTGCCGGTGCCAACATCCCCCAGCGCTCCATATTTGGTGTCGGCTCCAATTTCCTTCTCAACCTTAAATACGCCGCCAATATCGAAACAGCTCCGCTCATCGGTGGAAGCGCCGAACCCGCCACGGTCTTATTCCCAGCGTATGCTATCGAAGGTCCCCGAGGTGCTCACCATGAAGGATTGACCTACAAGGCTCCCGTTCATATTCGTCGATCCACTTTCCGTCTTCCTACCAATCCGAAGAGCCCTATCGTTATGATTGGCCCTGGAACTGTAAGTCGCATACCCAGGTATCACATTTAGTCTTCTCATGAACATCACCCAGGGCGTTGCTCCGTTCCGTGGGTTTGTTCAAGAGCGAGTTGCGCTCGCTCGGCGTTCCATTGAGAAGAATGGCCCAGATGCGCTCAATGACTGGGGGAACATCCATCTTTTCTATGGCTGCCGGCGCTCGAACGAGGATTTCCTTTATAAGGAAGAGTGGCCCGAGTACGTCAAGGAACTACAAGGCAAATTCACCTTGCGCACCGCGTTCTCTCGTGAGCCGCCGTATAAACCTGACGGTGGGAAGATCTACGTGCAAGACCTTATCTGGGAGGACCGTGCGCAGGTAGCGGATGCAATCTTGAACGGCAAGGGCTATGTCTATATCTGTGGCGACGCGAAGAACATGAGCAAATCGGTGGAGGAGACTCTTGCGCGTATCCTTGGTGAGGCGAAGGGTGGCTCGGCGGAGGTAGAGGGCGCAGCGGAGCTCAAGCTACTGAAGGAGCGGTCAAGACTAATGCTCGATGTTTGGAGTTGAACGACATTGTAGAACATGGTTTGATAGACTACTTATATTTTACTACGGCTGCGTGCACTTTGTAGACTACACGCATACTAAATAGGTTCATATCATGACACATGCACATTCATAACGAGTAGCGGGAGGAAGTTCATTGACACACATGCACAACCAAGTGCCTTCATACTCACTTTCTTACCGCCACTCCAGCTGGCGCCACTTTGTCAAACTATCTGCGGTCGGATGCTGAGACCCCAAGCCTTTAGGATATTGCATGCAACTTTTCCGCGCATACATGTAAGATTCGTTGCCGCCACACCTCCCGCTTTGCTGGACCACAGTTCGCGGTTCCATCCCAACGACCCTCCTGCAGAAAGGGCATCAAACACGTGCTCGGGACACTCTACCTCGACTCCTTCACCATCCTCTGGTCTCAAATCCGGGGAGCCAAGTGGCATTGAAGATGTACAATTCAAAATCCGACGCTGGTCTGAAGAGCAGTTCATTGGACTGCGTCAGCGTACGGATACCCTTGTCGCGCGTCTCGCGACTTCCTTCACTCGCCTCGGAGGTGAAATCAATAGAGTAACTGGCTACGAGGAAATCGAGTCATTGAAGGGACAAGTCGTCTCGCAAGGTACGCCTTCCTGCGCCCCTCAGTTCTGGCGTGTAAGGGATGGATTTACATGATAGAGGTGCGCATTACTGCCTCGAGGAAGGCCGCACGCGACTCCAAGGCCGCCTACGAAGCGGCCGTCCAGAAACGCTCCGAGTCGCAGCGGGAGGTCAATAGCCTCCTGGAACGCAAGTCGATGTGGACCGACACGGACGTCTCACGCTTCACTGCACTGGTGAGGCAGGACCACGCGCTCGAACAGGAGGAATCGCGGGCGAAGGTCGCTGTCGCGCGAACGGAAGACGACACCGAGCGCGAGTTCAGCGCGCTCATGCGCGCCATTCTCGCGCGGTATCACGAGGAGCAGGTCTGGTCGGACAAGATCCGCAGCGTGTCCACGTACGGGCAACTGGCCGTGCTCGGCGTGAACGTGCTCGTGTTTGTGCTCGCGATCGCACTCGTCGAGCCGTGGAAACGCCGTCGACTCGCGCAAACCTTCGAACGTCAGGTTCAGGAGCTAGAAGCGGCAAACCTGGACGTCGTGACTAAGGGGATAGAGACTTTACGGAGCAGACTGGAGGAGCAGGATCAAGTTCTTGCTACGCTTGCTGCGGTTTCAACCACACCATCCGTTAGCGTGTTGCGAGAAGAACCCATAGCGGAGGACGCGCGCTCGGGGCTGGAGTTCGCCGGTATTGTTCTGAAGAGGGAAGACGTGAAGTTGGTTGCAGCATCCGTGTCCATTGGTATATTGGCGTGGGTCGTTCGAGGCTGGGTAGGTCATTGAAGTTGGAGTGTGGCCTCGAAGTCCTTCGCTGCTCATGTCGGTAGCTTGCTTTCCAGAATTTCGGTAGACACCTCTATTCCCTATTCTACGTATACACGACATGCACTTGGTTGGGCGAGCCGCCAGTCCGCTCATCATCGCATCATCGATCATCCATGCTGGCATCATGTTTCGACAATTCCGGATCCGACTCCCGGCGTTTCTGTAGCTCGGACTTCCGAGCTCTTCGGGATTAACACAAAAGTGAATATTTGTGTTGTATGACTTCTTTCATCATCAAAGCGCAGGCTAGCCGTCCTGTCCCGGAATTTTGGAGACAGGACGGCGAGTGTGCTTTCTGCCAAATAATTCATCACGAAGCGCGCGCCTTTAAAATTTATGAAGACGACCAGGTCATAGCTTTCCTCGGCAAGTCGCCTCATCTTTTCCGACGGCGGAGCGATCTTCCTAAGCCATGAAACAGACATACTCCCACTTCGACCCGGCCATACACTCGTCGTACCCAAGTTCCACTGTGCGAGGGTTTCTGAACTTCCTCCAGAATATGCGGCCTCCGTAGGGAAAGCCATCTCTAGGATCTCCAATGCTTTGACAAAAGGTACGCTACAGCGAAGTCTCCGCAGTTGTCACCGATGCTGAGCCCTGCAGCAGCCGTCGACAATACGGCGCTCAACGTCGTTTGCAATCAAGAGTACGCGCAGGTCGTTCCGCATGTACGCATCGTCTCCCTCACTCCCATGTGCGCGATCTCAACACCTACTGTACAGGTTCACTATCACATCATTCCGGCCCCAAGATCTAGCACGTTTCCCACAGGCTTGGGTCCAGGAGACCCCAAGCAGAAACCGCCTCCGACAGCGAAGTACATGCATAGAATGGAATACGAAGCACGTGATGACCTCGACGAGGACGCCGCAACCGCGTTAGTGGAGAGTATAAGAGCACACCTGTAGAATCTACGGGTCTTGTTTGCCGCCCGATTTCATAGTAAGTTGTGTCGCGGGGCCAAGTGCGGGGCAAACGAATGCGATTGCCTTCGGGCCACTTTTGTCAGTCCGACTCAGTCGTACACTCCGTGCCTCTATGATCTCAGCGAGAGTACAGCAACGTATTTCGCAGAATGCCCCACGAGATGCCACATTGCAAGCCATACATTTTACCATCACAGGTTGGAGGGTAATCTGAACTATGGGGAATTGTGATACATATCCGTCATCCGTACACAGTCAAGTACACAGTCAATCCTCGTACTCACCGGCCCGGGCGATAGTGAAACTACTCTGAACCAGACGACATTGTGGCAATACGTACACACCTGCTCACCATGAATCCTGCAGGTGTAGAGCTAGCAGACTTGGTTAAAGAATGGCTGCGCATCGACCGGGTGTGTAGATATCGAGATGCTCGCTGATGTACCAGTGCTGAAGCAGGACACGAAGAACCCCGAGACTAGGCAGGAGATTTCGGATTTGTGGGCAGCAGGACGTATCGATGAACTAGAGAAGAGACTGAAGTATGGGTTTCTTCCATGATTCTATACAGTGCGTGAACTCCACGCGTTAGGTCTCGCATCGAGTTTGGGACCGCTGGTCTGTCCGTCAACACTCCCCAGATCGCAGTGCTGACCGTCTTGATTGCACTTTTTGTTAGGTCTTCGTGGCCGGATGGAAGCTGGTTGGTCGCGTATGAACGACTTGATCGTTATACAAGCTTCACAGGTGGGTCCTTGTGAGTTTTCGGGTACAATGTCTAGGCAGCCAAAGCTACGGTTATCAGGGCTTATGTGCTTACGTTCTCGAGCATGTCAATGATGCTAAGAGTCGTGGCGCCGTTATCGGATACGACCACAGGCACCACTCAGAAAGGTGGGCTCGACTGACGGCGGCTGCGTTTCACGACAAGGGAGTAAAGACATATTTATATCGTGGCGTCGTGCACACACCAATGCAAGTGATGCACTTCGAACGCTGTGCGAGAGAACTCAACTAGGTCTTTAGGGTTCCGTTCGGCGTGAAGAGACTTGGATGCAGCGTGTGGGGTGATGATAACAGGTCCATGTGGTGGTTGATTTTTTCAAGTTGACACCTACTGATATCATAGTCCAGCGAGCCACAACCCCAAGGTTGTTCAAACACTCTTTCTGCTGCGTTCGACTAACGGTACAATTCACGTTTGATGATAGCACGACAATGGGTATAAGGTTGGCCGTTGCTCATATAATTTCTTCTTCGTGGGCTCAGCAATGCCAGGTGTATAGGGAGAATGGGGTCCAGGTATGACTTCCTGGCTGGGAAAGAGGCCGCACTTTTCAACATAGACAATTCAGATCATCAGCCCACATGACAAGGGAATATCGAAGTCAATCTTGGCCAACCTCGATCCGAAGAAGTGGGATGCCGTGTCCGCGCTTGTAAATCCGTTATGTGTCGACCGAACTCAGGAAATGGTCGGAGGCTACTTCGATTACATAGCCTCTCTCAGTCACTACAGGTAGGAGAGAGACTGTCCCCCTCCGACACCCCCACGAACATGAAGAAATTCCCTAGAGTTCTCAACACGTCGACCGACATCAAGTTCGTCAACACGTCTATGCATGGCGTCGGCCATGTATTCGTCGAGAAAAGCTTCGAATGCTTCGGGTTCAATCCATTTACTCCTGTACAGGAACAACAGCACCCAGATCCAGAATTCCCTACAGTTCAGTTTCCCAATCCAGAAGAAGCGGGTACGCCCAACGTTCATCCATATATTACTCGCTGTTGAAGGTACGGTAATTGCCAATTGATTCTAGGAGCTTTGGTAAGTGTGTACCCTAAAATCCGGGCCACACTGCTAGAGCGTAGGGAAAGGACCTCGCCATCCGCACTGCGGATGCCACTGGCGCAACATACGTCCTCGCGCAAGACCCCGACGCAGACCGGTTTTGTGCCGCAGAAAGAAGGTAGTCTGTTCGCCTCGCCGGGTTTATGGAATGCACTTAATCTTTCTAACAGGGCAGACGGAAGCTGGGTGATCTTCACTGGGGACCAGCTCGGCGTTCTCTTCGCTGGAAAGATATTCGAGCGGTACAAGACATCGGGTAAACCACTGGGTGAGTCACCATTTGTACGAATTTCGGATAGGCACCGAAATACTATTTAGATAAACTTGCCATGGTGGCATCCACGGTGAGCTCAAAGATGGTCGAAGCGATGGCTGCGGTGGAAGGGTTCAAGTTCGCCGAGTGTCTCACTGGTTCGTGCCAATCTCAATGGAAACCTCAAATGCGTTAATTTTCGGCACCCAGGCTTCAAATTTATTGGTAATACCGCTCTGGCCTTAGTCGAACAGGGATATGAGGTTCCGTTTGGGTATGAAGAAGCCATCGGCTTCATGGTCGGGTCCGAGATTCGCGACAAGGATGGCGTCTCAGCGGCGGTATGAGCCCATATGCTGTAGCGTTCTATGGAAAATGTTGACAGCAGCCAAGGTCTTCTTCGCCGAGTTAGTGGCGTCCCTGCATAGGGAAGGGAAGACTGCCAGCAGTTACCTCCAGGAGTTGTATGCCCGGTAGGAATGAAATGTAGTGTCACACAACGACATCTCTGATACTGTGCATCTCTAGGTACGGCTATTTCCAGGTGGGTTTGATTGACTATTTCGAAGTCAATCAGCTCGATATCTCCTTTTCTTCAGACCAAGAACAGCTATTTCATTTGTGATGATCCTTTGGTTATCAACCAGATCTTTGCACGAATTAGAAATTATGATGGGCAGGTTAGGTTTCAATTCTGGGCCTCCTCTCGCGGGATGTTAATCCTCTGTTCCAGGGCTCAAGTGAGAGGCCGAGCTACCCCAAATCCATTGCTCGCTTGGATGTCTCCAGTGTCGTGGACCTTACCTTGGGTTACGATTCCTCGAACCCACCTACGTACAAGCCGAGCCTACCGCTGTCATCTGGCCACATGATACAATTTCGAGCGACTTCTCAGGATGGCTTCAAAATCGTACTTACAATAAGAACGAGCGGAACGGAACCAAAGGTGCGTACGAACGGTATGTCAGGAGAAACGGTTGACATTGACCACTCGCGGCAGGTTAAGTACTACTTGGAGGGAAGTGGGAATAATCGTGATACGGTCCAAGAGATCTTGAAGGAAGTTGTGCGAGAACTAGGTGACGCATGGATGCAGACAGATCTCAACAAGCTGGGACGTCCATAGCTGGTGGTACTGTTGGTAGTACTATAGAGCTAGCAAAAAAGCCACAGTGGAGGTAATTAACCTCGCGACGTAAACGGGTAGAAAACGTTATGCGAATCGTGCCATTCTCCGCCTGTTCAATTCTTTTGCCCGTTCCCACCCGTCGACAGTAACACTACTCTCGTACATAGTCAAACATATCAGCCTATGGAGAAATCTTCAGCAATGTGTTCGTGCTGCCGAATGAAGAGAAGGGGCTGACCGAGCGAGTGTAATGGTTCGTTTCAAATCTTCGGGCGACATTGCATCGTCCGTCTTTCTTTGTCGGACAAAGTCTTCTTGAATATGCTACGTGACCATCAAGTCAGTGGCTGAGCGATAATGTGTTGCTTTAGCCGGCACCTCAGAAATCGCTTCCGTCACCTCAATGTTCCCCGCCTTCGCGCCCAAAATCAAACGCCGGAAGGCTTCCAATTTATCAGTGGACGGAAGCTTGATGTCGGATTTTGGTTTGTATAGGTCACTCGTCGAAGGTGAGTTAAGAGGGAAGGTAACGTCTGTCTGTGGGAACAACTCAATGACGGGCACACGTATAGCTTCTTACCTACGCACCTGGAACAAGGCACTCTTTGTCCCTTCTGCAAGAATTACGAAATTGATGTCTGTGGGGAAGGAGAACTCGCTAAATGGAAACTTGTACGCGAGGGTTTGCGTGTCGATCACTTGCTGTATGGTTCGTACGTTCAGCACGCCCCGCTCGATCAGTTTCCCCTCTTGAATCCCGCTTTCGGTCATGAGCACTGCCGTACCTTGCGCCAGCTGAAGGTAACCGGAATGCAAGTCCTCGTTCACGCTTTCAGGTGCGAAGGGTACGGAGTTGAGCATATCAAGCGACAGTGAGAGTGTCACATGTAAAGGGAGAATGAGAGAAAGGAGGTGACAGAGAGCAGGAAGAGGAGGCAGAGATGACGTCGGTGATGGAAAGTGCGAGAGGGTGAGCGAAGGAGGATTGAGTGAGCGAGTGCGAGATTGGCTAGAAAGAAGGGAGAGGGTAAACGGAGGTCTACCTGGGAAGAAGTTAGGGGCAGGCGTACACTCGAGCAACACAGGTGAGCAGAACCCATTCTGCAGCATCGCGATCACCCCCTAGGGCTTCATCTGCAATCCAGCTGAGCAATTCCTCGCGAACGTGATGCTGAAACGGGTCTGACGATGCTTCAAAAATGTTGAGGGGGTGCTCGCGAACGAATAGGACATGTAGTGTTGGCACAATTATTGACTCATCCGATTCTGCGTGAAGTCTTCAGGAGGTGTTAGAACAGTCGAAGTATCGCAGATGAGGACACTTGCGGTTCGTTGGAAAGGATGCCCACAAAGTTCAGGACATCAGTAGTCTTGGGAATATCGTTCCCAGAGTTGTTGTACATCTTGCTGCCTGAGTGAGTGGCCATCTGGGGTGAACCCGGAAGAACTGACCTTGATCTGTACTCCATAATGTGTACCTCCCGGGATGGGATATTTGTGAGCACGAACGGATTCCGACGTGCTGATCTGCTGCCAGTCTCTGAGATACTAATGTAGGAAGTCTCACGAGAAACTCACCTCGAGCCGACGGGTGCCCGTCCGAAGCCGATTGATACCACTCAGTCTCTCCAGGGACGCTAACGGCCCACAAGACGGCGCAATCTCGTAAATGGTTGTAGTCAAAGTCGCTGTCATCGCCGTCACCCCGGGGGGTCTCTGTCATGCCCCAACCACCACATTTACCATCTCTCAACCTCGACAAATAGATCTCCGGCGATAGAGAAGTGTCCTGGACCAAGGCGCGAAATCGGACAAGAGCACGATCGTTGTATGAGCGCGACGGTATCAGAGGAGGAATCTTGAAGTTTGACGCGTCAGGACCAATTAAGTGGAGACGGACGCGGACTACGCACCTCTGAGAATGCTTCCTCTGTCCTGAAAATATCCGAGAAATGCTTTGCGACCGCTTTAGGAAAATCATCGAGTGCCCCGTGGTCATACGCATCGTAAAATGAAAGTAGGACGTCGGTTGGCGAGCTGAGAGCTTCGGATAGCAAGGACGAGACCATGGTGAAAGGTGGTGATCGCGTTTGCGAATGACGCGCGTGCTTGGCGCCACAAACGCGAGATCAGGCCAGGCTGTGGCGAAACCGTCAGCACTCAGCACAGTCTCATCTCATAGGGATGAGCGACATTCATATGGAGGTCGACGACGTAGGTCAAGCGGACAGCTCGCCTGGCACGCCTCCGCCACCTCCACCAGAGGACGAGTCCCTTGACCAGCCAAAGAGTAAAACTACCGCAAAGCCTACGATCTTACTGGCCAGGGAACCGGGCAAGTCCCTGCTACCCATTTCGCGTGTGCAAAAGATTATGAAGGCAGACAAGGTGTGTGTATCGCGCTCGACATTCCATTGTCGACTTCAACGTCATTTTAGGAACTACCTATCGTTGCAAAGGAAGCCACATTTCTTATATCATTAGCAACAGAGGAGTTCATCAAGAGAATTTCAGAGGCCAGTCATCGTATAGCACACCGCGAGAAAAGAGTGACGGTGCAGCAACGGGACATCGGTACGACGCGCTGTGTCCCTCAACTACTGGTTGTGTGCACTTTGCTCACCGAACTTGATAATCAGCTTCCGTAGCCCGTAGGGCAGATGAATTCTTATTCTTGGAAGGTAAGGGATCATTATTCTCTGGGTTTGACACGGCGATGCGACGATGAATATTAGAAATTATGACATCGCCGGATGATGCGCCTGACCCCCCTGCGCGTAGAAAACCGCAGGCTTCTGGAAAATCTACAACAGCGTCCACGAGCGGGAATCGGTCGATTTCGGACTTTGTTATTACTACAAGTCGAGGAGAGGAGTAACTCGAAAGAAAGGATGGGAGAGATCTGATGACTAATAGGATAATGGGGTCGTCGCGAATGTGGTGATTGTGCGTTGAACTCGATGAGGATCGTCAGCACATTTCACCCACCGTCCTCGGTGACCGACGTCGTCAAATGTCGCCTTACCTCTGACCGCTCTCTTATCCATCTTGTCGTCGCAAAGTCTAATAGACTTGATATCTACTCCGTGCAACCGAGTGGTCTTAGCCATGAGTGCGGAGCAGAGATTTGGGGCAGAATAGTGGTAGTCAAAGCCATCCCAACAAGAGTAATCGCTTCGACCCCTCTAATACTCTGTGTGACTGATCTTACTGCCGCAGGGTGGCAAGAGCAACCTACTCTTACTCACAGATCATCCTGATCCTAGACTCATTTTCATCGCTTACTCGACGTTTTCCACTGGTGGTCGTTTGAATGCTGTGAAGACGTTGAGTCTGTATCATCACAATTCCCGCCCCTCTGAGTTTCTACATACTGTCTTGGTGGATCCAACTGGGAGTGTCGCCGTCATTAACTGCTACACGGGGAAGTTCAGGGTTGTAGAACTCGAAAATGGTTTCTACAAAAATGATTTTGATGTCATGTGAGTTTCTTTTCCTTGAAGACGGATGTAGCCCAAGACCGATGATTCCAGGGTGTCGGAGCTGAACATCCTTTCCCTGACGTTCCTTCCTACTTCCTCTGACAACTACTCCATCGCGATTCTCCATCAGGACCACAACCAAAACCTTCAACTTCTCGCACATAATATTGTTCTTTCGGAATATGAGTTGTCTCCAGAGTCAACGTTACTTTTACCACCAACAGCGCTCTCTACCTCTGCCGTCTCACCCTCCGACGCTCCACCCTGTCTTGTACCGGTGCCTCCGCAGCGATCAAATGCGACAGAGCAATTACCCGGCGGCGTCTTGGTATTAGGTGGACGTAAGGTCCAATTCTTTGAACTTTCTTCTGAGGAGTGGCAAGAAAAACATCGTGAGAAGCAGCGGAAGCTCCAAAACCAGAAGAGTGCAGATCAAGCCAAGTCCAAGGAGAAACAAAAAGATCGCGAGATAAAGAAGCGAAGGCCAAAGTCCGCTGTTGAATGGCCTTGGTGTGAGGTCACTGCGTGGGTCTCGTACTGACAGTTATATGCCTTTTCTAACCGACCTCAGATGGTGCCCTGCGAATGATGAAGGGACTAAGTTTTTTGTCGGGGACTCATATGGCCGTTTAGTCGTGCTCTCATTGGAGTCCACATTTGAACGTGGCCTTATCGTTATTCCTCTTGGAGAGGTATAACCCTTGTTTCATCGCATCCAAAATCTAGGTCTGACCTTTGTTACAAGGTTTCCCCGCCTACCGCATTAGCCTACCTTGATTCGCAAGTTTTGTTTATAGCTTCACATTTTGGCGACAGCCAACTTATTAGAATACACACTTCCCCTGTCTCTAACCTCGCTGCACCTACTCTTCCTATTCCTGCTGGTGTTTCGGTCGTCGAACCCTCCGCATTCTCCTATAGTAACAAAGGAAAGCGCCGAGCTTCGACGACTGATAGAGAAGGCGGTGGTCGGGTGCTCGCGTCGAATGGTACTTACGTCGAAGTCCTTGACACCTGGCAGAATGTCGGGCCAATCCTGGATGCAGTGTTGGCCGATACGGATCGTAGCGGACAAGTAATTGTTCTTTGCGCTGATATCCTTCACATTTTACTCAACTCGTCTCCCCCAGTCACGTATCTTCACTACCTCCGGGTCCATGAACGCCGGTAGCCTGCGTATTATTCAGAGCGGCGCTGATTTTCAAAACACTGCCGTCGCAGAAAACATAGGAAATTTCAGCAAGATTTGGCCACTACGATCTCGCTTTCACGATTCGTACGCGTCACCCTACATTCCAGAATATATTCATAACCTTTGGTAGATATGACACCCACATCCTGGCCACTAACGCCCAGGAAACCGTTCTGTTTAGCCTTGATCAGCCTGATACACTCTCCGTGATCCCCACAGGGGCGATGCATTTTGATGTCTCTCCCACTCTTGCTGCCTCGAATATTGCCCGGCGTCTCAAAAATAGCGGAAGAACCTCGTACGAAGATTCATCGTTCATTGTTCAAGTCACAGAAGACAAAGTGTTACTTTTGGAATACGACAGCGTGTTGCAGACACACAGTGTTTTGGCCTCCTGGAGTCCCGACAAACAAGGTGGGGAATGGGCAGGGCGCAAAATTGTAGCAGCTGCGCTCAACCCGAGCCAGTTTGTCCTGGGCATGAGTAGGAAGCGTCTTGTCGTCCTCAATCTTAGCGAGAACAACGAGTTCCAGATCTTCCGGTACCACCACTCTCCCCTGCTTGTGACGGCAGATTTGACTGGTACCATCTAGGTACAAGGACTTGCGCGAAGAGATCTCTGTGCTCTCCTGCACGCCACTCGACCCTACAAAGTCATTCTCCGTCTATATTGCTGTAGCTTATTGGTCAATACATGCCGTCGATATCCTCTCAGTCGCCTCTGCAGACGGGTATCTCAATCCTGTCTGCGACTCGGTCTCACTCCCTGCGCTCCCAAGATCTCTTCTTCTCCATGACTTTGGCTACGCACCTCAAATTTTGATTGGGTTGCGCAACGGGACTCTTGTGGCGTACACATTCGGGAAGAACGTGCTTGAGGACGAGCGAGTTTTCTCGCTTGGTACTGAACCAGTGGGGCTGACACAATTTGAGATGGGCGAAAAGAGGGTGGTATTCGCGAGCGGAAGTCGAGCGGCACTACTTTACGCGGAAAAGGGTATCACGCAGCACTCCTCTGTGCTGATAAAGGTAACCTTCTCGTTATCCTGTACGATGGCTCCATTAACGTTGTTCTGGTGATGAGAACGTCTTCGCGAGTGCTAGGATCAACTCTCCGAACTGGCCGTCCTCGTTACTTTTGATGACACCAGCTGGGGGCGTAATTGGGACAGTACGAGATTATAACAAGATGCACATTCGAACGGTGCGTGTTTTTCCAGTGCCCCTCGAAGGATAGCCCGAACTTTTTTCTACATAGGTTCATTTGGGATTAGATAATCCTAGGCGTCTGCAGCACGACGTTGGCCTCCACGCATTTGCAGTGGCATGTGTTCGAACCGAACCTGGTCGTGTGGGAGAAGATGGGCTCTCGTCAAGTAGTCTCAAGTTACTAGACGACAAGACCTTCGATGGTGCGAACGCTCTCCGTCGTCGCTACCACCGTTATCTGATGGGTAACACGTCAACAGTGCTTTGTCAATTCACATGTCAGAACAGCGAAGAGATCACGGCCATTCACATGATGCCAATTTCGGAAGGAAATTCCGCCATTTGTGTTGGCACGGTATTCCTCAAACCTAACGAGCAAGAACCCAGTCAAGGGCGCCTACTCCTCATCACGGTGGAGTCGGGTGCAGTCGCTGGGCGTCAGTTGAAGAAAAGCTCGGAGATGAACATCAATGGATGCGTTTACGCGTTGACCCGTGTGAACGGGCTGTTGGCTGCTTCCATAGGCCCTTCGGTAAGTATCCGTCTCTTCTCCAATTCTGTTTGATCCGGAGCTATTTCAGGTTTCTGTATACAAGGTTGACGCCGCGGGTTTTCAAACAGTCGCGCAATGGAACCACAACTACCTTGTGACGAGCCTCAGCGCCAGGGGGTCTAGGTTGTTCGTTGGCGACGCCATTTGCTCAGTGTCGGTCATAGATCTTATCGAGACGGAAGGAGGGGACGTGCGACTACAATCTATCGCTAAGGATTTCAGCCCACTCTGGCCCATGTCGATCGAGTCGCTAGACCAGGACACGATCATCGGAGCGAACGTGGGTATCCCTTAGCGCAAACTACCAAAAACGCAAATCCATTGATAGGTTTTGCAGAGCGATAGCAATCTTTTCACGTACACAGTCCAGCGAGGAGAGACCCGGACGACCCTCGATCGCGATGGTTTCTACAACCTCGGTGACGTGGTGAACAAGTTCATCCCAGGTGATCAACCAACAGATCACACACCTGATTTCGGCTAACTAACCGTCGATATACTCTAGGTTCCATGGCCTTGGGCGATCCAGCCGCGTCCGGCGGCAACAACGCAATAGCCCTGGAGCCCAAACTGCTCTTCTTCACGTCCTCCGGGCGCATCGGCGTCATCGTCGATGCGGGACCCGAGCTCTCGCTCCACCTAACCGCGCTCGAACGCAACCTGAGCAAGGTCGTGACCGAGATCGCGAACGCGTCGCACGCCAAGCACCGTGCGCCCGTCGGCACGTGGGGGAAGAGCGACGCGGACGCCGCGGCGTACGGCTTCCTCGACGGGGACTTCTTGGAGAAATTTTTGGACTTCGAGCATCCGTCGTCGGAGACGGAGCGGATATTAAAGGGGAGCATTTCGCCCGAGAAGCTCAAACAGACGTACGCAGAAATCAAACAATCGTTGGAAGCGTTGCAGGCGCTACATTGAGCGAGGATCATGATCCCGGACGATTTTGTATCAATTGCTGGTTTCTGTATATTTTTTTCTAACCAAAGCAAGCAGCTACATATTTTCAGAAAAAAATTTCAGAACCTGATGAGGCTGATTCGGAGGTCAAACGAGTTGCAACAATCACAACAGGACTGTAGTGTATAAAGAAAAAAAAATAAGATTCTGCCTCACAAGATAGCTAGATATGTAAACAGAGGCAAGAAAAAAACTATCATAAACAGGTCGTCAACGCCAGAAGAGCGCGGTTGTGCTGAGCTAAATAAATTACGAATAGTCCAGAGTGTATGCGTACATGGTGACTAGGGCGTGGCCGCAGCCCAAAACAAGCGCACCGACTCGGTGAGAGTGCGTACGGTGACTAAGGGACCAAGGATGGTGCTGCTGTCATCGCTGTCACCCTCAGAGCGGTGTGGTGCGAAAAAGAACCCAGCGGTAAGCACGAGATAGCTGAGGGAAGATCGCGTTAGCGTCTGAGAGCCTGGACAGATAGGGAAGAGGAAACAGGGTCACCTCAAGACGAGAATGCTTCCGCGATGATAATTCGCCTTGGCTTCGATGTACGTGTAGGTTAAGAGGAAGATCGACAGGATGATGACAATCACGTCCCAGCGCGGGAAGATCAACCTGACATGGGAAACGGCGTTTTAGAGAGGGGGTCCAGATTTTGGAAGGACTTGAATGAATACATACGTAAAAGTGTCGGCGACTTTACCCATCTCGAGAGGGTCGTACCAGGCCGAAAAGGCGACCATCGCGGGAATCTGTAAAAGGCATACCTGAAGGGCGTATGCTGAACCGATTTCCATACTGTGTACGCCGCTCAGTCCCCAAGAACTAGGCATCACCAAAAAAAAAAGTCGGGTTACCTGAGTGCAATGTTGCCATTCATGGCAAACGACACTGCGTTCATGAACTCAGTCGTGTTGGGCACGAGTGCGAATAGCGTGACTCCCAAAAACTTTTCGTCGATGCCTGAGCCCTCCAGCACGACGTCCACGACATCCACCAGTAACTCTGCGCCGTGCTAATCAGCAACACGTGGCGAAAAGGAGGAGGGTTGCACTTACCGGCGATGATGGCATATAACGCCGTGCATGCCAGCAACACGCTCGCGCTAACCGCACGGCTCCAAGAAGGCGCGTCATGTCCGCCATGCCCAGCAGCATCTTCCTCATCTCCAAGCTGTCCGCCTCTCACTCGTCGCGCATGCACCTGTTGGTGTCGCAAAGCCGACACGGTGGCGACGGCGACGGCGCGAGTAAAATCGTCAGGAGGGAGCTGCGCAGCTCGCAGACCCGTGTCCTTCAGCGCGTGGTCGACGCTTTCGAGAATTGGCACGAGGGATCCGGGCGTGGGACTCGTGGGAGCGTTCGGGTACGAAGTGGGACGCAGAGCGGTCGGCGAGTAAGAAGAAGCGCGAGCAGAGTGGTCGTCCGGCGGAGCGCAAGCGGATTGCCGAGAGCTCGGGTCCGCGGCCGCATCCGTTATGATGACGCTAGGTCTGTGACGAATGGTGTCCATGTCTCGTTGCGGCCCTGGTTTTGACACCCCCGGTATGAAGTTGGTCGGCGGGACTATCTTGTGATAGAGCGACATGCGACCCGAGTCGTGGGGGTGCAGCAGCTGCTGGGGGATTCTGCCAAATCTGCGAGGCATGGGTGCGAAGCGAAAACCAAAGCCCGATGAGATACGACTGGAGCGAAAAACGATTAACGCTGGACAATGGGTAAGACTAGCTAGTGGACCCACGAAGAGAAGGACGACAGCACAGAAGTACATGAGCGTCTTCACAGGTCGTTTGGTAGAATGGGTCGTCCACAGGGTCCGGGTGTTGATACGAACAACGTTTGCACCCCCACGAAACGCCTCCGGTTGGAGCATGATCTGGGCAGCCCTCACACACTAATTGGAACTGGAAAGAAGGAAAGGTTAATTGTAGGTCAAAAATAAGTATGCGGATGCTAGAACGTACATTGCCGTAAGTTTGGTAGAATAACGTTGGTGTGAGCGTTCCGATAATGGCCATGATAAGCATCGTGCTAGTTACACCAGCACTTTTGGCGTTGAAATTCTGCTCCTTCCGCCGCAGAGCGACGCTGATCATACTCAAACCAGGCATGAGTAAGACACCGGCCAACAGGCTTCCCACGATTGAGCCTTCTACCAGACGACCCTTGCCTTCGGTCAAGGCAATCGCATACAGTAAAATCTCGACAATAGAACCGAAAGTTGCGTTGATGACCGCGCCCATTCCGATGGATGATTGCGCAGAAATGGACGCAACTGCCATACCAATGAAGTACGAAAGCGGGATGACACTGAGTAGGGAAAGCATGAAGATGAGGAGTCGCGAGCCGAGAATGACAAGGATGACCGGAACATGTTGGCCCTTACCCAGTCGTTCCTCGATTAGGGGAGATAGGAACCAACCATCGAATATGACAAAGAACACAATAGGGAGGAGGTTGATGAAGATAATGTTGACACCGCCGATAGTATACTTGTAAAATTGTAATCCAACAGCACGGTAGATGCAGAGGAGCACCTTGGAGGATGGTACACCAGAAGGGGCATCTTGGCCAGCCAAGAGTCTCGGCTTGACTCTCACAGGTGTGGAAGTGCCCCCGCTCTCACCAGCGCTTTCGGGAGAAAGGCCTTCCATATAAACGATGGATGGAGCCGAACAAAAGCGGATGCCTGTCGGGTGCTGAAAAAGGTATTTGATGAGCGCCCAGTTGAGCTTCGCCATCGGGACAGCGATGATGAGGCCCCAGCAAATGATGCACACGAGGAGCATCAGAGGCGCAATGATGCTGACCAATGCCAGCCAAAAACAGATACGACCTAAAATATCCTCCTTCGTAGATATCTTGATAGGTTCTTTGGTGACAGATGGATGTGTTGCACCATATGATTTGGAAGGGCCGAGGGGAACACCGTTGCTTCGCTGCTGACCCAATAAAGACGACCTTTCGCTAGGAATGGGTATTTCTGACCACGAAGCGCTTCGGGCGTGTTCTGGAGTAGTGAATTGAACGGAAGGCCCCCGAGAAGGTGAGTCATTATCTCGCAGCTCCCGTAGATCCGAGGGACCCCGGACCGTGTCGCTGTCAGAAACGCTTTGTACGTGGAACGCACTATCTCCCTGCTGTGGCGTTGAGGCGTCCTTGCCCCCCTCGTTCGTTTCATGAATCCGGCCTTCCACGTACTTCCCGAAGGGCCAGCCGAGGTACCACCCTAACCCGTAAACGAGGTAAGCGTAGCGCGTTCCGCCGCGTGGCACGACCCAGAGTAAGGCTGAGATGATGAAGCAGACAAGGGCGAGCCACCACCCAAAGAGCACGGCCCAGAGGATGTTCCCGGGGAGTAGGTGACGTTCGGCTTGGGCGGACGGAATAGAATGAAGTGCTTGGTCGGCGTAACGAGTGACCGACCGAGACTTTTTGTACAGGGCCGGCTTCCAGATAGGGAGACCGAACGGATGCTCGACGTTAATGAGTGACTGGCGGTCCTTGAGTGTGATGGGGTCCTCGTCGTTCGCAGCATCGTCGCCATCGTCGCTGTTATTGCCAGAGGCCTCCTCAGCCAATGTTGCGACTCTTTTGCCGCGCGGATCGTCACCTTGCTCCATTCCGAGGGCGCGCTCTTCAGAACTATCTTCATCGTCCTCGCTAAGTAATCCACCATCCCGTACACGGGAACTTGCAATTGAGGTTGTGCGCACTCTGAGACGTTTAGAACCTGTCGCTGAGGAGCTCCTCGTTACGTTCTTACGCCGTGGGCTCGGAGACACGGGTACTGAGTACTGGGAGGAGTAGGAAGTACCGGCATTGTGGTGTGAGGCAATATCGGTGGCCAGCCATTGTGAGCCGTGACTGGCGCTGCGATGAACGGGTGGTTTTGACCTGTAAGTTGGAGTCGCCGAGGCGGGGGAAGTGAAGTCATCCTCGTTGGGGACGTTATCTGGATTTTGCTGGCCAGACATGGTCGATGGCCTGTACGTGGTCAGAGGCACTGGCAGAGAGCCGAGTAGACACAATTTGCTAACAACCGGCAATCCCGGTCCGCCCAAACCGAGAATAAACATTACATAATATCCCTGGTCCGGTTCACCGCCGTAATAACTTTTCATGAAGTTCTGCTCCCTTGAGCTTGGCCCGTAAATAGCCCAGCCGTTCGTCGTATCTCCCCATCACTTCCGTCCGTCTTCGTCTAATCTCCGACATCTCCGACTCCAACGCTATTATGTCTCCCTCGTCCCTAACCACCTCGTGCTTCCGCGAGGAAACGGGTGTTGTTGTCCCTAAAAGCGCGGAAGGCGTCGTGTCAATATGTAGGTGACGTACATGCCCCTCGACGGATTCGCGGCTATCACCTTCTGCCACGGGTGCCAATGGCAGGTGTCCTGTGCTACGCGTCAGGTTGACACTGGAGGAACTGCCAGCCCATAAACGTCCCAGCGAAGACGGTAAAGCGGGTAAATGTGGGGCGCCATTTGTCGGACCACTGCGCCCCCTCGACGAGATTGAAGAAAGTGAGGACTTGCGGCCGAGTAAGACAGGTTGCGAAACTAATGGGGGATTCGGTAATGTTCGGGGGGTCCGAACTGGTGACCGATGACTAGTCCCATTCGACGTCGTGGAGCGCAGTGACATCCCGTCGGCGTCTTTCGGTGGGCGGAACGACCATGACGAATCAAAGGAATCAAAGCCTTGCAGGAAGTGGCCAGAAGACGAGAGGGCGGGTGATTGAGATTTTCGGGTCAGGGCACTCAATTCAAGACCGTTGAAAGCATCCATGAGTCTGCGTCCTTCGGCTTCTACGGCTTCGATTTGCGCGCGAATTTCTTTCGAGGACTTGAGTTCTCCGTCATCCACATCGTCATCCAAAATGGCTGAATGCGTTTGCATTCGCTTAGGCTCGGCTCCGTTCGAGCGATGATGAAAAGAGGAGGGTGGTGGTGGTGCCCGACGTTTGCTCCGTGTCGTAGAGGATCGTGAAATGGAGGGACTAGCGGAACTGCCTGGACCGCCGGAACGCATGGGACTTGAGGCATGAGCTAGGGAGAGACCGTCGGATGCGGAAGCTGCCGTATCGGCCCTCAAGGAGGCCGTGCTGCTCTGCTTCGATGACGATAATCGAAGAAGACGGCGTGTGAAGGCATTTGGTGAATTTGAGCTTGCAGAGAGGAAGCTGGTCGAATCACTCTGGGGGTCTGTATCGGCAGAAGCGTTCCATCGTCCGGTTGCTCGCTTGAGGAAACCAGATATCGAAGAAGACGTTGTCCCTTTGGACTGCACAGAAGGAGCGCGACTCGAATCTTTACGCCGCGGTGCTTAAGAGGCGTGTCAGAGACCGACCCAGAACGAAGCGAATAATATATACGTACTCCCGGGCGGGCGAGGTCGACTTGGACCAGCGGTTGGGACGACAGGATTTTCTTGCGGGATTGTCGAGTTGCCGAGTCGTTCGAACAGGTTCTGGCGAAGCAGTCTATATTCGTCGTCGCTGACTTGTGATTCAATTCGAAGTAACCGACTGAATTGGTTGATGACACGTACTCGAGTAAACCCTCTGCATTGGCCGACGCCAGTTCGGCCAACCTCTGCGCCAGCATCATCCTATAAATAAGAGGTCAGTAAGAGAGCGTGTGAGAGAAAGAGAAACGCACGTTATGGCATCAGTCGAGGCACGAGTGCTCGCTGGACTCTTGTGTGAAGGAGGAGACGATAGCATCGGGGATTCAGACGCGCTCCTCATATCACTCCCTTTGGTAGAGCGATGTCCGCTGAAGGTAGGTGGAGAATCGTTGAAACTCGGTTCCCCTCTTGAATGTGCTGGGGAGGGGATTGCCCCTTGGGGAAGAGTGGCGCTTGCCTCGCGCGATTTCCCCTTGTTCCTGCCATACTGCTTCAGAGTGAATGGAAACGATCGGCGACGCATGGAACGAGAGAGAGGACGAGCGCAGCGTCATACGTACGAAACGGGAGCGGATGACCCCGGGAGACGGGGAACTGCCTAGGTGTTGATTGCTGGCGTCAAGAAAGACGTCTGTGTCGTGTCGTCGTGAGGAGAAGAAGCCCATAAGTACAAGCGCACTCCAGCGCGCGAGGGGGGTGAGTGTGAGGGTATAAGTTGGGGCTGGGACTCTTAGTGTGCTGAAGCACTAAAGTATTGAGTGTGCGCTTACCTTGAGACCGAAATTAATCTTTACCGTAAATGGCAAATACACGTGATGAAAGGCGCGATGGTGACGCGCTCCGTTTGAGTCGTTACCACAGCAGACCAACATCATGTCGGACTCCAAACGCCCTGTCCTAAATCCCAAAACGACTTCCTACGAGTTCTTGGGTCCTCCGGGAGCCGTTTTAATCACTTTTGGCGTACCGACCCTTGCATATCTCCTTTACTTCACCTGCAACGAGTCATCTGGCGGTTGCCCACCTCCTGTCGACACCCTCTACCCGTCTCTGGTTGGGGCGGTGTCTGATCCCGCTTTTTGGTGGAAACTATGGGATCCAAAGGCATTCGCTCTTTACTATAGCTGGTATGCCTTTTGCTTGCTAGCTTGGGCGGCCCTTCCAGGCGACTGGGTCCAAGGGACACAGATGCGAAACGGCAAATATCAAAACTATAAGATTAATGGTACGACTTTCCCTCTTGGACCAATTTCCCACAAACTTATGACTTGAGCAGCGTTCTCCACAGCACTTCTGGCCCTCGGTATTTCCACCGGCTACATCTTACGCTTTGGTGTCGGATCATTCACGTTCTTTTATGACCACTGGATTGGCTTTACGAGCGCAGCTTTATCGATGTCCTTCCTTCAAGCTATCCTCTGCTATGCGCTCTCCTTCCAGGAAGGAAAGTTGCTGGCCGTTGGCGGCAACAGTGGCAATTTCATTTATGATGTATGTGCGATGATGCCTTTTATCCCTTCGTCCGACTCACGCACACAACAGTTCTACATCGGGCGCGAGTTGAACCCGACCGTTGGGTCACTAGACATCAAATCATTCAACGAGCTTCGTCCTGGCATGATCCTTTGGTTGTTGATCGACATAAGCATGGCTTGCGCACAGGCCGCCCGCCTTGAGGGACGCATCACAGATTCAATGATGCTCGTCATCATCTTCCAAGGCCTCTATATCACCGATGCTTTGTATAACGAGGTGAGTTTTCTTCGAAAGATCTTTTCCCGGCCTGCCGCTAAGCATCACATAGCCCGCGGTTCTGACAACCATGGATATCATTTACGACGGATTCGGTTTTATGCTTTCCTTCGGTGACCTACTCTGGGTGCCTTTCGTATATTCTCTCCAGGCGCGTTACCTTGTGTTCCGACCACTGGAGCTCGGATACGCCTGGAGCGCCGCGATTTTAGCAGTCAATTTCCTCGGTTATTACATCTTCAGGGCATCAAACAACGAGAAGAACGCATTCCGAAACGGACACAACCCCAAGAGTGCGTCCACGTGACTTCAGTTTCCAAGTAATTGCGATCTCATGACAAAATAGACCTCGTATACATTACGACCGAGCAGGGATCTAAGCTGCTCACCTCTGGTTGGTGGGGAGTGTCGCGCCACCCTAATTACATGTGCGTTGTCGTTCAATAATTGGTACCTTCATCTAAATCATCCGAAGGGGTGACCTCTTGATGGCTCTCGCATGGTCCCTACCAACTGGCTTTGAAACCCCCATCACTTATTTCTACGTTGTCTACTTTGCTGTGCTCCTTATTCATAGACAGCGACGTGACGAAGAAAAATGTGAAAAGAAGTACGTTTAACTCTGCTCTTCATTGCCCTTGAAAATGACTTATTCACCCATTTACGCACAGGTATGGGAAGGATTGGCTTAGGTACCAGAAACTCGTTCCATATCGCATCATCCCATATATTTACTAAGTAGTGATTGTCCTGGTGAATTACGGACTACATAATGCGATTTAATGGGTCAGATTATGGAGGATCCTGCTGCTTTAATCCGTCCAACAATTTCTTGAGCCTCTCCTTCCGTAGTGGAATCCATAGCATCTCGCCTGTACCCATTGCACCCGTACCGATGGTGATGACCAGACGATGGTCCCTGAACTCGCCAAGCAGTGCGCGCAGTGCCGTGTCATTCGTCGCGATGAAATTATCCCGCGCAAGATTGAACAGCACATCGTAAGCAATCGCGACCTCGCCTGAGTCCGCAGGGTTAGTCGGCTCCACATTGCCCGCATCAGCCAGCGCCTCGAGCTGCCGCTGGCTCATCAGCACGAACAGCTTGCGCGCCCGTTGCGTCACGGCAGCCAATACGTGTACGGCAGCCGTCTCCGTCATCTGTCCAGCGCCGATGCCCGCAGTCGCCGCGCCCGTCCCCTCCGCAACCCCAGTGGCGCCCCGCGCAGTCGTAGGGGCGGCGCGCAGCGACGCAGGGTCCGCGGCGGCAAGTTCGGCGTCGTACGGCGCGAGCGTGGTGAGGTCGTGCCATAGCCATCGGCGCGCGAGCATCTCCGTCGAGGTCCAGAGCAGCGGCCCGCCGCCACCGCTGCCGACGACGTGGTCGACCGACGCGGCGACCTGCACGCCGTCCAGCGCTGTGAGGGCCGCGAGCAGCGCGCGCGCCTTGGGCGTCGTGCGCAGTGCCGGCGCGTCGATGTTGTGCACGACGAGCACGAGCCGCCGCCGTCCTGAGAGGAATTGCGCGACGCCGTCGACGTCCTGCGGTTCGCCTGGGAGGTGCGCGAGCGCGGTGAGGATGTCGCGCGTGGAGAAAGAGGGCTGGAAGGCGTTGAGCACGAGGACGTGTGCGCGTGCGCGCGTGGCGCATGCTCGTGCGAGCTCGTTGAGCACGCGGCGCTTCGAGCCGAGGCCGTAGAAGAGCAGGTTGAAGCCCTCGGTGAGCTCGAGGAGGTAGCGCGGTAGGTGCGGGCGGTGGGAGTGCTCTAGGAGGCGCGTTGAGGCGTCGGAGAAGGGGAGCGGGTAGAAGGCGCGGGGGAGGGAGGCGGCGTATTCGTCGGGCGAAAGTGGCTGGACGAGCTGCGAGAAGACGTTGGAGGAGGTTCGTGAGGGCCGGGATGCGTGCAGAAAATAAGCGTCGAAGGAAGTGTAAGAACCGGGGCCATCGTCGGGATTGTCGTCGGTGGTAAAGTCAGAGGCGCGAGAAGAGGACCGAGCACGCCCTTTCGACGGAGTGTTCTCAAAGTCAGAATAAAATTCAGAGTCTTGGTCTGAACTCAAGTAAGAACTCATGTTGACCTCGGCGGGGCCTAAGGGTAAGCGCTAAGGGAAGGATATAATAGTACTTTGCTCATCACGGCGCGATCCGAGTCAAACATTGTTCATCGAGTTTTCGATAAACACAAGATAGTATAGTACATATAGGCTAGTGTCGCATTCGGTACTATTTAGTATAGTAGCGAACAGGCGCTGGTACCAACCGAGATCCGAGACAAGCTAGTTCTGGTACGAAGGGCCATGCGAAGGGCGTTACTACTGTATAGCGCCGACAGTTCAAGTGGATTGATATAAGTCCCATGACGCCTGAACTCTACTTGGCAGAACTGATAGCTAATCTCCGAGAACGCCATTTGTGAAAGCACAACACACCCCCTTCTGACTCCGGGCGTATTGCTGTGCGTGTGATTCCCCTCAATCAGCTGCTCTAACGAGACCCGGATGGTGACAACCCATATGCTGCACCAAGGAGCTGGGCAGGAAGCATCCGTGTGAATGATTCCCCCGTGGGTCGAAACGCCAAACAGTTGGCTGAGGAGCCGAAAATGGGGATGTGTGGTCTGTTGCAACACCCAAGGCGGTTACTTTGCGGGGGAAGCTCATCGCAGGGGGAAAAATAGGCCCGCGGAATCGTGTGGGTCGTGTACGGAGAGTGCATCGACGACGGACTTGGACTGAAAGCGCATGGTGGATTGCGTGCGTGCATCGACACCAGCTTCAACCATTCGACGTAAAATCCAGTTCTGGTTGGTTGTCCAGACAGTGGCAAACACGATGCCAAAAATGGTGACAAAATTGGCGATAAAGAGGATGTATACGCCGCCGGCCCAATTCGGAAGGAGTGTCGTGAGTATCATGATCAAAATATCAATTGTAACCCTGAGGCAGTGTGTTAATTAATGTTTCGAAAGACTGTTTGGACGGGCGCGTACGGAACCACATAATTTCCAAGTGCAATTATAAAGACAGCGGGTACTCGAGAAAAGATATCCTCTTGAGTGCGGTCTCTGTCAGGGTGCCGCGTCGACCGATCGCAGCAGAAGGGTACTCACCCCTAGAACCACCTACTGCCTTTTGGGTAGTATAACCAAACCGATAGAGTTTGTAAAGGAACATCGATGACACAAATCTGATCAGGATTCGTGGTCAAGATTGACGCGCGTAGCCAATGAATGATGGTACTGTACGCACGTATTATCGAGCGCTTGGAGAGCGAAGATGGCAATTATCCAATGTCCGCGGCCCCATACGAGGCCGTGCACCGCGATATAGCCAGGTGCATCGAGGCGTGAAACGGGGTAGGTGATGATGAAGGCGATGAGACAAGCAAGACGTGCGGCCTTCACGAGACAAGTGGGCGTCAAAACGGCGATGAGAGTTTTGCGTGGAGTAAGCTGAATAGGATAAAACGCGAGAAGACGGAAAAGCAGAATTGAGTCCACGAGGATTGGGGGGGCAAGGAGGACGGGAATGGCAGCAATGAGCGTCGTACGTGAGATATATGTGTCGGGATGGAGAAGGATGAAGGAATTAAGAGAAGTGAAAAAGACTGCCTGACAGATACCGAGGAGACAAGCGAGTATGTTGAGGAGAAATACGGGACGTTTTCTCGACTCGCTCGGGGCGAAGAAGACAAGGGTGCCGATGATAGGAACCAAGGTAGCACCGAGGGGGGCAACTATGAGGATGATGGTGAGGAAATGATAACGAGATGCATCTGAAGAGTCAAAGACGGACATGGAAAGGGGCGAAGGAAGAAAGCATACGCACAGAGCGATATATAACCATTAACACCAAGACATGTTTATAGGCCATGTGGACCCGCATGCGCACTGCTGTGCAATCAAATGAAATCGAATCGGTCCAAGTTGGCGTTCAGCGTTGTACACTAACTTGACACTCGTTAATTTATCTCTTTTTGGAACGGTTCCGACCCGTGTCTCCGATGACATAACGACTGTTATTTAATCTGCCAAAAAATTAAAACAATGGTATATAATCTTGTATCCGGTCTCGCGCCTCTTGGGCGATACACTCTGAGATCCATGTAATGTTCCGGATCTCCTGCTCCTTCAATTTCACATACGCATAGAAAACCCCGTACTGGAACTGCTGTAGAAACGCCATCTTGTTCAAATTGACTTCTTCCACGAAGAACTTGTCTTCAATTTGCGCGGCCGCACCCTCCTCGTCTCCGTGAGACCCGCCGCCGTTCGCGCCAACGCCTTCAAAGAACCCGCGGTACTCTGTCACGCTGTCGCATGCGTTCCGCACTTGGTCGATATCATCTGCCTTTGCGAGCGCGTTGTTTCCCCCTGGATATAAGCGACCGATCGTCGGAAATAGTCTTGCCCGCTGCTCCTTCGACAGTTCTGTGCCAATGGAATTGATAGTGATGTTAATCGACCTTCGGTCCGCCTCGAAGGCGAGGATGCGTCCCATTACGTCGGCCGTCGGGCCGCCAAGCGATTGGCAAAACCGCTCAAAGTCTTCCAAGTACGCTTTGTAGAGCGTGTTCCGAATAATTTCGATGTTCAATGCATCCAAGTCGTCCACTTTCAAGCAATCCCGGAAGTATTCGGCTATGCGTTTTAATAGTTGAGACCCTTGGCGGTTGCGTGTCTGCGCGGAAGCACGTACCCAATGGCGTCTCTACTAGCACGGTATGATACAGCTCCTCCGCATTAGTCGGTACCCCGAGCGCAGGCATACCCTCGAACCAGCCTAGTGGGTGGCACCGCTTCAGAAGCTCTGTGAGCTTGCGCTTGTGAAGTGTGCCAGTAATCAACAACACGAGGTTGTCAATCATATATGCATATCTTGAAAAAGATGTTCCCTTCGATCAGCTCTCGGCTCAGGCGTAACCGAACATACGTTATGTAGTCGAGGAACTCGTCAAGCGGCGCGACCGCATTACTCCGAACATAGTTGAATTGATCGACTAGATTTTTGAGCGCCTTGTCTGCTATGGTGGACGTCGAGATGGGCGACGGTTCGTTCGCGAGGAAGTTGCCATAGTCCGTCGACGCTAGCTGGGTTCGCAAATCTATGATGAGTTTTCGTGCATAATGAGATCGAAGTTTGACATCCTTCTGCAACGGGAGACGCGAACCTTCAAGTGTCTCGCACTGCGTCAAGGTGGCGTACTGGCCCTGTGTGAGCAGACTAGACCTGTACCCCCTAACGATCCCTTCCAAGAACCCTGTATCGACCTGCGCGCACCAGAACCTGAGTCAGTGAGGTTTTAGGGGGATAGGGGGGACTGTAGACACGTACGTTGAAGAAGAGAGCTTCCATGATTGACGAGCGGTGAGTTGCGCAGGCGCAGTTGACGTCGTATGCTGAGGCACTTTCAGACTCCGACCTCTGCCGCTTGAGACAACTGTAGACATCGACGTCTACTGTACATCGACACACAGACACATTCCGTTCCTTTTACCATGTCATATTGTCCACCTTACGCGCCATTCTTTGGCTTCGCGGGCGTTGCTTCCTCGGTGAGTATTTGGTCCCCTTTCTTCGTCACATTCATCGTATACCTACCGCGTCTCACACACCCGGACTTGCCCACTTATGTATGCCCTTGTCAGATGATATTCAGCAGTGTGTATATTATAGGATGCACTCCAGGAACATGCTGACCAAACTCTTGGATGTCCAGCTGTCGGTGCTGCATATGGAACATCAAAAGCGGGTATTGGCATTGCAGGGCTGGGACAGTTCAAACCGGAGCTCATCATGAAGGTGGCGTCTTCTCCTTGCATGTTGAATGCGACGGCAGCTCACCACAACTACGGCGAATAGTCCCTCATTCCTGTCGTCATGTCCGGTATTATCGCTGTGTACGGCCTCGTGGTCTCCGTACTAATTGTGGGGGGACGTAAGTGGTATAGCACGCCACACTCCATGCATAATTTTGACACAGGGGAATAGTTGATCCATCACACGACTACCCCCTCTATTCCGGTTTCTTGCACCTGGGTGCAGGGCTTGCGTGTGGTTTTACTGGATTGGCAGCGGGATATGCCATTGGCATTGTTGGTGATTCCGTACGTTTCATGGAAAGCTTCTCCGTAGTCTGTCCGGCTCAACGTGATTACAGTGCGTCCGCGCCTACGTCCGAGAATCCAAGGTATTTGTGGCGATGGTCTTGATCCTCATTTTTGCAGAAGTTCTTGGCTTGTACGGGTATGGTTTGATTGTTGCTGCGGTCTTGATTCAACGCGTCGCTGATGCTTCGACTGGCCAGACTTATCGTTGCACTCATAATGAATACCAAAGTAACGGATGCAAAGTGTTCATGACCTATGTTACTGTTCCAATGCCGTTCGCTTAACACGACTTCAGCGCGCAATGAGCAGCATGGGCTGGCTCTGGAGAGTGCGGTGCATATATTATTAATGTGGCATTCTGAACAATACAAATGAGGGTGGGCATCGCCATCCAGAGGTTCTGAATGATCATCGCCTTGGACTGCGGCTGCGCTCCCTTTCAGACCCGTGAGATGATCTGGATAAACTGCGTCCTCGTGGCCGCCTGCGCTTGTCATTCCGATCCCGTGAACGAGAACTGTAAGAGCTCGAACCGGAAACAGAGCCCGAACTTGAGGTTTCTGACCCTGAGTCGGTCGACGGGTCTGATTCAGAAGAGGAATCAGAAGAGGCCGCACTTGATGAACTAGCGTGTTGTGGCTCGCAGTAAGAGCACGAATGCAGTAAGAGTAAGAAAAGAAAAGCGCACCGCTTCGTCCTTTTCTTCGCGCGTCCTTTGTCTTCTTTCTCTCGTTGTTTCTCCTTCGCCTCCAGAATTCTGTCCGCAGTTCCACTCCTTTTGGGAAAATTCAGTCAACATGAGGCAACCTTGAGAAGTTGCAACGAACTTGTTTTTGAACTCCTCAGGAACCTCAATAGACGGGTTCCCGTCTGCTTTCAACTTGGCGAGAAGACGTGGGTTCTCGAGCTGCGCCGTACGCGACGGGCGCGAAACGTATGGTCGAGTGGATTTGCACTCGTATGTGAAGTGACCTGCATTATAGTATTAGGAGTGTGCGGTTCGCATCAGTAATTTGTGCATGGAACTGGCCTGTGCGGAGGCATTTCTGGCAGACTGTCGAGGAATTAGGGCGGGGGTTGTTCCCAGAACGACTATGGGGCGCGAATTTAGACATTTGTAGAGGTGCACGGCGCTGTTGCTCTCGGTTTCGGTGCAAGTCGTGAGAAAAACATTCCGTCATCGAGTGGCACGTGCTTTTGCACCGCAGCCTCTGCGTCGCAGTACTAGTCACGGTAGGGCAAAACCCTTGACAGCACTCAATACAGGCCCCATTTGCTTTGAACAGCTGACCAGACAGCATGATTCTCGCCCATCCATGTGGTCTTTATTTAGAGACCATCGTATCGATGGTTGACAGTTCGACAGCCCAACTGCCTCTCAGATTACCTCAGGATGGGCGGCAAGGCTTTTCTTTCTCTGCTCCCGGACACGACTTTCCCGCGACTCGCGCCTGCCATCTACGCCTCGTCGAGATCCAGTCTTCTGCCACGTCTGACCCCACTGTTCCAATATGTTGGTGTTCCTCATGAAGCTCCGGAGAAGCAGGACTATGGAGACATCGACTTTGTGGTAGCCTGTCCTAATGCGTCCATTGGGCACGAGGAGATCAAAAACGCGCTCGGTGCGAACGTCTGCATACCCAGCGCTCAATCCGATGGGCGAGGCACCCATCATTTTGCAATGCGCCTGGCAGATCTTGTCCCTTCTCAGCCTACGGGCGCAAACGAGCAAGCCACAGCGGAAGCGAGAGACGTATACGTACAGGTCGATGTCAATATCCGCAAGGATGCGCAAGACTGGAAGAACGTCATGTTCTTTCATGCATATGGAGATCTTGGCATGATCATGGGTCGCCTCGCTGCCAGCGTTGGCCTGCACTTGGGCGAGCTGGGCCTCAAGGTAAGTTAAGTTTCGCGTCTGCTTCCCCAAGATAGCCGAGATAAGTAATCGTGGCGCAGGTGTCATCTCAAGCGCTAGTGCCGACATACTCTCCTACTTTCGAATTGTCGACTTCCATGCCGGATATAATGTCCTTCTTCGGACTCTCGATGGATCGATGGGAGGCGGGGTTTGCGACACAACATGAAACCTTCGAGTGGATCGCATCCTCGCGCTTCTACGTGCCGTGCCAAATCTCTATCCCAACTTCACGGGCAAAGTCTCGGAGCAACCGTAGCATGTATCAGGCATACTTCCACTGGAATGATGCCAGAGCGAAGGCCACCGCTCAAAACGACGGTCTGTTTCTGCAGAAGCAAGAAACAAATGATACGGAGACCTGCATACAGACTATTATCAGACAAAAGGCCCTCGTATTTTTCGGCAAACAGAAAGAGCACAACGCTTTGGCACAAGAGAACGAACGAAGGCTGCGCGTTAAAGCCATGTGGAATGGTAGGAAGGTCGGCGAGTGGACGAGTTGGAGCGGTCGGCTGGTCGGCAGATTGATGAACTTTATGAGGCAAAGTGTGGGAGAGCAGAAAATCGGCGAAATGACCGAAGAGGAGCTAAAGCAACATGTACTTCAAGCAAAAGAGATCATTGAGTTGCAATTGGCTCAAGAACAACAAGTCAGGGAGAGTGTTCAGGTAGATGTAAATGTTAAGACGAGCGACTTGGAGTAGTCGATTTCTAGTTGTACCTGGCGTCCCTGACCCTATGTTCGGACACACACCCCATGGCCGGACACTTCGGGTTTATCAATTTATCGCTCACCCTTTGTCTGACTACTACAAAATTTGGTACGCACTACTATCTAGCACCAACTCTTTTAACATACTGGCGAATCGGCTGTTTGTCAGCTCGCCGGGTTTTGATTAAGTAAGCTATTCCTTCCGAAAGTGGCCACGTCGAATTTGAATTTGTCAAAACCGATTCAGATTCAGACCACAGTGACGCACTCGAGGACCCGCCGAGGACATGCCAGCTACGAGACGGGGGACAGTAAAGCAACGCGACAAGCGTTCCAATGACCCGAATCGCGAGTTATATATCCAAGAAACAATTGAGAAAGTTCGCTCAGGGGAGTATGCCTCATTTAGGGCTGCTGCCAGAAGCACGAAGGTAAGTGGTAATACAATGAAACCGCCGCGGCCTGAGTTTTAACCAGTGCCGCAGATCGCATTGTCGACGCTTACTGATCGCGCAAAGGGTCGCCATAATAGCTTGGCATCGGCTTACACCACTAGGCAGTTGCTCACGCCTGAGCAAGAGGACACTCTGATAGATTGGGTAAAGCACCAAGCCGAGATGGGTCTTCGATTCTCGAGGAAGGACCTTGAGACCAAGGCTGTGGCGATTTCTGGGAAGGCCATCGGCAAGTCGTGGTACAAAAAGTTCTTAAATCGCCATCGCAAAAGGCTCATCGCTGCGAAGGCCGCAAGGCTCGACCCAAAGCGCGCGACAAACACCAATTCGACGGTAATCAATGACTGTCTTGACGAGCTAGAAGCGATCCACGCTCGTTTCCCTGGCGGCGTCCCTCCCGTGAATATGGATGAAACGGGGTCTCATATGGGTGCAGACCGGGAGAACAAGCTCCTCAATTTGATAGACCAGAAACGGAAGCAGCGCGGGTCAAAGGCTTGCTTCGTCACTTCAAGGACCCTTCGTTCGGAGTCCGACAAGGAGGAGGCAGAGAGGCATGAACGCGAACAAGCCGCTGGAGAGCGAGACAAGAACAAGGCAGAGGACGCAGAACATGCTCGACGGATAGCCGACGACGCATTGAACCGGGTTTTCACTGGTCGCTTGGGGACATACAAGAAGGACGATTTGAGGGCCCTCGCAATCGCCGTCGCTGTCTCCGATAAGGGTACCAATGCTGAACTTTTGGCCCGGATCGAGGACCAATTTGAGCAGTATCGTGACTTGAAGTACAACTCAAGGTTCTCGGGCATTTTCAATAAATCTATTCGTGCCTCCGCTCAAAGAAAGGGCTCTATGGTGTCAAGTAACGGAGGACGACAAGAGGAAGTTGGCGCGTTGGGCAACCCCGAACATCCTCCATCTGCTGTTGTCACTTCCGATTCCCGTCCCCCACATCTTCGACCCACGATTGAGTCTTCCAGTTCCCATCAATTCCCACCCAAATACCACGTTCATCGATACCCGCCAGGCGACACTAATCGCTCTTACCTTGTGGCCCCGGTCTTACACGCTCACCCAGGTGTCAACCCCAATACCACACCTCACTCCAACACCTATCAGCCATATTATTACTACTACACATTCCAATAGTATCTACAATAGTCCCTAATGTTTACATTATTTCCTGCGCGTTGACACTGTTTACACCTTACCTTACACTGGCAATCGAACGAGCGGCTGGCCGAGCTTGGGATACGTCAAGTTCGAGAATGTTTTGTCAACGTGCAAGGTCACGCGTAAGGGACGATGATCTGTTTGACACAGAAAGGCCGCATTTCGCTGATTATTATTGGAGCACGGCGTGAATGTGAACGCGCGAGACCACGATGGCATGACCCCGTTGGACGAGGCGAAAGCGGAAGAATACACAGAGATCGTCGAACTACTACCCGAGCACGTGAACAGATGAGGGCGTAGAGCTGGGTAACCTATATCTTCAGGTGACGGTGGTTTATCATAGTTTTGTCCATTGTCGAACATGAAATAAGGCAATGGTCGAGTAAACCGCCCAGCGGTCTTGAGATACGAGATGTTGCATCACGATAAATTCATATTCGAGATGCCGAAGTCATAGTAGTCACCAGCGTTATCTAGGTGCCTGTGAAACGTCGTCTTTTCTTCACTCGTTCGGCTAGACTGCTTGCCTCCCCAGGGCTATCGTCATCTCGGCATAGACCCTCTCCTAATTTAGGGGCGTTCTGAGTCTGGACTTGCTTCGCACCTCGCTTGCGTGCTGAATGAACCCGAGCCGAGGAAGAGTCGCCTGGGGCTCGGGACGTGGATACATCCCGTTTCCTCGGCGAAGCAGGAGTGATGAGACCATAATCTGAGAATGCCTTCAGATCGGCGGCGAATAATACCTGAAGACAAGGAGTTAGTGCGTGCCATTGAACAGAACGGGAAGCTCACCGAATGTGCCCAGCCGGCATAGTCCCCCCATACGTTGTGGAACTTCTCACTTATCGCCTCGTACAACTTGGGAGACATCGCCTGCTTGGTCCCAGACACACCGCGGAACCCGTAGTGCTTCATTGCAATCTGGTGAACGTGCGTGTCGACAGGAATCACCTCAGCCTGTCAAGGCGATTAGGACTGTAGAAAAAAAAACCCCCGTCCATCCTTGACATTCCCTGACCTTGTCGAGGCTCATAAGCAGAACGCAGTCTGCGACTTTACGACCGACGCCCATCAACTTCAATAGCTCTTCCCGAGCATCCGCGGTGCTCATACTGCGGAGGGTGTCGAGCCACTTTTCGGTGCCTTCCTTCCCTCTCGCAGATACACCGTGCGCATCCACGAGCATCTTCGCGGTTTTCTGGATAAAATCGGCACGGTACCCAAATCCAAGAGAGCGGAGTGCCGCGGCGACATCCGGCGTCGAGAACCGTGACGGTGGAGGGAACGGATGGAAGCTCTCTAGCTCCGGCTCCGGTGTCGTGAGTGCAGGTGAGGGACACGATTCGTTCGAATCAGATGGCGTAAGCAGTCCAGTTGTAATCATCGGCTTGGGGGGTGGAATAGACAAGAGAGGGGGAGAATACTGGGTGCAGAGTGATTTCACCATCTTTGTGATGCGGGCAATGTTGTTGTTTGAAGAGCATATGAATCTGAATGGAGAGAAGATGTGAGTGAGCTATGCTGAGAAGGGCAACTGTGGGGGCGCACGAGATGAGGTTCTCCCATGGATCCTGTCGCAACATTCGTATTCCCTCGAACCGTGTCCTTAACTTGGCGAAGACGGGATCACGCTCAGCCCACTCGCTGTACAGCTTTACGAGATCCACGTCTAGTTGGAAGTAATCTTTGAGCCACACAAGCGTTTCAGCATCTCGTGCGGACACAATCTCAGGGGATACGGAGGTCTCTGGGAAGACGGCGCGGTAGAAGAAGGTATCTGGAGATTGACGGAGGCATACAACGCGATCCTGCAAGCATAGGCGGTACTCGTGGGACGGATCCGAAGGCAGGACAGCGTGCAGAGGGTATATGGACCAGCGGAAAGACTGGCCACACTTGAGTACCGCCGCAAGAGATAGTTGAGCTAGTGGGAGCGGGAGGGCATGAAAGCCAGGGGGTGTCCGAACGCAGGGCATAGGGTCAGGTGCAGTATCGTACAGTAACGGTTCTCGAAATTAGCGCTGAATTCTGACGTACATAATATATCTGAGTCCTCAATGGCGTATGTTCTCGTGTGTATAGAAGGACTACTAACAAAACTACTGACTGCGAGGAACGAGGCGAGGAAGAACCTCAAGCTAGGACCTACTACACTCCTGACAAATGATACAGTGGCCTTGAGGTCACTTGAACTTATATGTGCGTATCCCACTGTCAACAGCGTGCGCCTCAAGTTATATTGCACAACGGTCCTACCAGCGAGTAAGAAGGGACCAATGCCAAGACCTTTTCGTGAAACACGCGTGCCGTTCATCAGTTTCGTTCAAATAGCGCGCCTCGGACTCTACGCACCCGTGTGTGGTAAACGTACGCCCAGCCGCAGGCCGAGACACGGCGGCAGGAGTGGTGAAACCTCCAGCCAAGCTGCTGCGGATCACTGTTGTTGCGGAAGCACAATCGGCGACATCCCGCGCACCATTGAAGCAGTCTCTACACCGTCTTTGGAGGGTTTAAAAAAGGAAATAGAGGTGTACATGTGCTTCCTACATCACCAGAGAGACTGCAATCGACGTCCACTTTACCAGGGATGGGAGGCCGAAGCCTCAGAAAGCCTCGACGAGAATGAGGCCGAACGTTTCAGGCCCATGCCGTAACTGATAGTGCATTGCATTGTCCACCTGGGTTCCTTAGACTGTCCCTATTGGATATTGATAAAGCAGGGGATGCCATCATCTCTTAGCCACTCGCGTGTAATCTTGGCTGCTACTATAGCGCCGTCGTAGGTATTTCCGGATTAGATAGTGGAGTAATGTTTGGGCACCGGTGCCATTATCACTACCCACGCAGGTCGGTCGGGAATTGTAAGCCAAGACGATGTATTGGGCACCTTCTGCACGGGCCTGAGAGGAATGCAACAGAAAGGCAGGGGCGGATATGGGTACTATATAGGAGGTATACTGGCACTATTTCTTTTTGACAGCCTTAATCCTGATGGTCTCATCACCGACGAATATACCCTGTGAGTGACATCAGCGGACTCATAGCAGGGGTCGACCTGACCACCTACTTTGCCCTTATACGGTTCTGGTGGTCTCCACTTGCGAACCTTCGCGGCAAACAGACCAAGTTGGTGCTTGTCAGTGCAACTCAAGACGATTTTCGTTGGGTAGGGGACTTCTGCCTTGACGTGGTCAGGCACCGGTACGATGACTGGGTGGCTAAAGCCGAGTTTCATGTTGAGCCGCATTCCGCTCATCCCTTCGATTTTGCCTCGGGGGTCTGCTTCGAGCGCAGCACGGTATCCGACGCCAACAAGGTACAGAGGTACGGTGAAGCCCTCTGTCATACCGGTGACCGCATTCTGAATGAGAGTGCGGGTGAGACCCCACATGGATCGTTGTTTCTTGATCTCTGCATCTTCTACGCCGAGAGTTAGGGTGCCGGGTGTGGGGAAATCAAGAGTCATATAAGGCTCGAGGGGGACTGAGGCTGTGCCGAGCGGTCCTGCCACAGAAAGAGAGGCCGGAGTCCTGGTGAAGGAGACGAATGGCTGGAACTGTATTGGGGTTTTTCCGATGTTGGAAGTATGCCCTCTCACGGCCGCTGAGGAAGAAAACGAGCGAATGGCGATGCCAACCTTCTGAGCAGAGGATCGAGTTGTCATCGTTGGGAAAGATGTCAGCGGGCCGGACAGCTCCATCGGTACTGTCTACAACCTCCACGCCGGGAAAACCCGGCAGGAGTTTCCAAACAAGGGCGTCCACTGCCTTACCTTACCATGTGTCTATGGTGCAGTGTGGCATAAGGCTGCTACTTTTGTACAACCAGATTTGCTCTGGAAAAAAGTTGGAGTGCTTATTCCTTAAAGTTGTGATCACCTGTGACCATCTTCACTGTTTTGATTCCTTAGAGACTTGAACACAACACATTCACGACCAAGGCAGAGCCACTCATGCAAAGTTTTGCATTATGCAGAAGCATGCACAACTGCTTGTGATCACCTCCAATCAGTGCCGCTCAGTAAAAACGGAAAAGTCCGCTGATGGTCAATTCTTGGTCAATCTGTCAAGGATATTTTGCAAATCTACCGTTTTGGGTCATCTGGGGTCATTTTGACTTTGGCTGACCTCCAGTTGACTCAGAATAGTCGGGTGGCCCCTGGCCAGGTCGGCGTCCGATACTCATTTTTGGGATAAATCCATGATCAACTTTTGTCATTTGGTAGTCATCCCAGGTCCGATCCAAGTCATCCCACAGTCAAATTTTAACACACAGAACGTCAATTTATTGCAAAATACTAGTATACGACATGTACGAGTAATATACAAAGTAAGGGTGATTAAAGGAGTGCAGCGCAGAACTTGCTCTGGCGTACAGGGCTCCACCCTTCCGCCACCGTCGTCGTCGGGGCGCGGCAGGGGCCGCCACTACCACAACCAGGACGCGCGGCTGCGTCGTCGTCATCGCCGCGGCACGCGCTGCTCGGTTGGCTTGCGTTGGACTCCCAGCGGTGGTGGCTGTGAGTGGACGTCGGACGGTGAGGCGACACGGATGGTACGTGCGGTGCTGGGGCGGCTGTTGCAATCAACGTGAGTGTATTGTCAGCTTTAAAAAAAATACTAATACTCAATTTTTTTTGGTTTGTTTGTGGGGGCGGCGTCGACGATGTCTTGTGAACGTGTGCCGGCAGGTGCATGTTGGTCTGTATAAGGGGGATGGTCTCTAGTTAGTGGAGCATACAAGGGGCGGTTCAAGAGAATGTGCACTTACACTAGAACCCTTAGCGACGACGTGGCGGCACTTGGGCGTCCTGGTTATCTGCTATAGGGAGAGAACAGGTGGGCAGTGGGGGTCGACAGTGTAGCTTTCTTGAATGTAGACTTGAAGTACAGTAGAAGCAGCAGTGGGATGGGTTTATAAAATTAAAATTAAAAGCGGTAGTGGAAAACAGAAGGAACGGAGGTTTGGACTTATGATAACTTAGACAAAATGTTCCTGCAGGGACGGAGCTAGAAAAAATCTCCCACGCTTGGCCTACTCAGATGCTCTCCTTTGACTTTGCGGACTACGCCCTCGTTTTACGCCTACAGTTCCTCCCCTTTTTTTTGTCGCACTCGCGGACTCCACGCTACTGCCTCACTCACTCCATCGTCACGCAGCTTCTACAACATCCCATCCCACCCAGCTGTCCTGGCGCCTCCGTCCTTCGTTGACGCTACTGGCCCAGGCAGCGCCACGTCGATATACCAGTTGGTGTAAGTACATTCTCTTGAACCCGCCCCTTGTGTGCTACTAACTAGGGACCACCTCCCTTATACAGACCAACATGCACCTGCCGGCATACATTCGCCAGACACCGTCGACGCCGCTCCCACAAACAAACCAAAAAAAATTGAGTATTAGTATTTTTTTTAAAGCTGACAATACACTCACGTTGATTGCAACAGCCGCCCCAGCACCGCACGTACCATCCGCGCCGCCTCACCGTCCGACGTCCACTCACAGCCACCACCGCTGGGAGTCCAACGCAAGCCAACCGAGCAGCGCGTGCCGCGGCGATGACGACGACGCAGCCGCGCGTCCTGGTTGTGGTAGTGGCGGCCCCTGCCGCGCCCCGACGACGACGGTGGCGGAAGGGTGGAGCCCTGTACGCCAGAGCAAGTTCCGCGCCGCACTCCTTTAATCACCCTTACTTTGTATATTACTCATACATGTCGTATACTAGTATTTTGCAATAAATCGACGTTCTGTGTTAAAATTTGACTGTGGGATGACTTGGATCGGACCTGGGATGACTACCAAATGACAAAAGTTGATCATGGATTTATCCCAAAAATGAGTATCGGACACCGACCTGGCCAGGGGCCACCCGACTATTCTGAGTCAACTGGAGGTCAGCCAAAGTCAAAATGACCCCAGATGACCCAAAACGGTAGATTTGCAAAATATCCTTGACAGATTGACCAAGAATTGACCATCAGCGGACTTTTCCGTTTTTACTGAGAGTGCCGCTGCATCCTTGGCTGGTCGTGATATTTTTCCCACACACGTGACCTTTTCCTGGTCTCTGCGGAACCCCATACACCTCAATAACCCATATCCCTGGGCCTATCCCGAGGGGGTATGGGTTATCAGAGAGTTGACTGTACAGTTCCGCTAGCCCCTTGTTTCGGCTAGCGGAGGTTGCAAGGTGTCGGAGCATGCTTCTAGCCAAGTCACTAGTCTACAGTAAGTTAGTATCACTGGCAGAACAAGCCCAAGCAGAAATAGCCGTCCCGCTTCTTGGTTCCTTTCACACGTTCACATGGAATACGTTCACATGGAAATATCAAACAGCGCTCTTATAGTAGCCTAAGACCATGACTTCGTTCTCCTCTCTTTCTCTATTCTTTTTTTACCAAGGCAGCCTAGCTGCAATCGACTCCTTTTAGGACAGGACGCTTTGAAGAATTTGACATGTCTGGCCATGCTGTTGCCGACATCCGGAACACCTACGGGTGTATATTCATTGGGCTGATTGTCAGTGTTATGTGAGCTGTCGGGCCCTCTCCTTAACGGTATTCCTACTGAGCTGGTGAACGTCCAGGCTCTTTGGTATAACGACTCTGCAGACGTGAGCTAAGATGAACGCTTTCTCTTTTCTTGCGCTCACTCGGAAACTTTGTCCGGATAGATGGATATATTACTGGTAATTAACACTCTCCTCCCGATACAACCGAACTCACCAGACCCAGGCAATATGGGAATAGAGACCAAAAGGCTCTCAAGTTATTCATCGCGGTCATATTGTGGGTAGTAGATTTCAGATTCCAGCCCACCCAGATTGCATTGTTTCGTTAGTTTATTGGATGCTTTGCACACAACCCTATGCATTTGTTCGGTATACTGGTAAGACAGCAACACCCCACTCTATCATTCATGAGTTCATTATTGCAGGTACCTGGTACTAAATTTTGGCAACGTCGAAATTCTGGACACCAGTTTCTGGTGAGTCCACTTTTGTCGAGATGAAGTCAGAGTCGTCTCTAATTAGTGCTCTAGGGCTATGGGTGTATGTAACGTTTGAAATTGCGTCTTATCTCTTGCCACTTACAGTAACTTACGTTCACTATAGGTTCAATTCGACGTCAACGTATGCCGCTATATATCACTTCTGTAGGCTATTTCATACTTACTAATGCCCGTTTCAGACGCTCATCGATTATATGGTTCAACTGTGCGTCTTTTGCACTGGATCTCTTATTGCGATTTTTCCTGATGCAGCGTAGCTACTATGCCCGACGAGTTTACATTGGTGAGTATTATCATCCTTAACTGGAACTCCAAGCTACAACCTGGTTTTCTGTCAGTGGGCGGGAGTATCGTCATCCCGATCATCATTGTAAGTTTGTCTTTATCGTACCTGACTCCTTGATGCACTTCTCAACGCGCTTTCTCAGGTGATATTCGGAACTGCTAGCTTCGGTAAACATTCTTGTGGCTTTTGGGGGGTACTTTTATGACTATCTTCCTTCGCATCGTTACAGCCCTCGGACTCGGTGAGTTAGCTGCTTTCTATTTCGTGCCTCGTCCATGAATCATGTCTAAACATCCCGTGCTAGTGTTCACCATCACCGTGTATGAGTGGTCTCTTCCCTGACATTATTCGAATATCTGAAACCTGTCGTCAGGACTACCCTCAAGTGGTCCCGCTATGCGTCCATAATTGTAAGCTTACCTCTTCCACATCCGCTTACTCTTTGACGGCTTGGCAGTCGATAACCAACATCGGATTGGGGTCGGCCGTTGTGACAGACATTTTGATCGCCGTCTCCATGTGCTGGTTTCTCTACCACAAGAGGACTGGTTTCGCAAGGCGAGTTCAGGTTTCCCCATTTACGCCGCAGATTTGGCTGAGTTTTCGTGAACAGAACCGATTCCGTGATTATGACCTTGATGACTTACAGTGTCCACACGGGTTTACTGACAAGGTGAGATCTTGAGCTACGTCAGTCGGCTACACACTAAATCAAGCAGCGTTCTCACCTGCGCAGTGCTTATCAGCGTAAGGGTTTCTCTCGTGTACATTATCATTTTCTTATGTTATGACCAGTTTGCAATAGCTCCCTCCACTATGTATTCGGATATGTTATTCTGGCCAATGAGTAAACGTACGTGTGCAATAATACCAAAGATGGGAAGACAGATTAACCGAAGTTTATCCTATAGTCTATGCGAATTCTCTCCTTGCCATGTGAGGAGTCAATTTAGTATGTATGGTGGGTTCAACTTCTGACCTCTTCCACCTTCAGGTTGAACAGTCGGGACTACGTCCGTGGGCGGTCGTCTACCGATAACGAACCTGAAAACGCCTTTGACCTGTCTTCGATCCGAATCGAACAACGGAGCGAGGGTGACTACTCCAGACAACCCACTGTCTCGGTCACTGTACACCGCTCAGCGACAACGGACTTCCCACAGTGCAAACGTGACCACGACGTAGAGTCTAGTACGGTCGAAAACAGCAAATTAGTATGGTCCCTACACTTCTCCGTAGCGACTACTGCGCTGATACTTATTTTGTCCTTCGAAGGAGGCGAGTATTCCTTCTGAAATCCATCATGGTGGTCGCATGTCGGATTGGAGCACGTAAGGTCTTGGTAGATGATGGCACGGATCAAGGAAATTTTCAAAGACACTTTTCCACAAGGGCGATCCGTAAATTCTTTCGTTGTCTTATATCATAGCTCGCGGGTCCCGGAATAGCTAATAACTCTATCGGGGTAATGAGGATCTTCAGCGTTTTCCTGAGCCAACAACGCCGCGGCCTCCTGGCCGGAAAAGTCCGTTTCGTAGGTATCATCGAGTGGGCTACTTGGCGAAGATATCTTTTACCCTGACGCCAATCTTGAGAGGGATCGGGAAGTCGGAGGTGGTGTGAAGGACAAACGTGCCCCGTGCAAGAAGGGGAGAGTGAGATGGTGGCGGTTTAATTATTCATCTCGGATCGTTTCAGCAAGTGTCAGTCTTTTATGACCACCCTCTTTCGTCATCACCGCAACAGGTATGATATCGTTCATGAGTCGGCAATAGTATGCTAATGGCACCTGTATACTATTGACTATGTGGTAAATACGCCTCGCATAGTCTGCAATGTCCATGAGATCATTCAACTTCGGCCATGGCAACATTCTTCCTACAAACTTGAGAATTTTGGGGTGGAATATCTTGCAGACGTAAGGAAACATGTCTCGGTACACCGCAAGGGATGACGTAGTTGGACTAGAAAAAGTCAGATTAACACCGTCTTTCAAGCATATTGTACTGACAGCCACTCCTTGAGCGCTCTGCAATACTCGTCGTTTCTGTCTTCAAGAGTACCGAACGAATACCCGAGACCAGCCTCTCCTAAGAGTTCGAGTGCAAACCTGTCTATCCAATCGGCGATGTTGATCTCTTGAGGGCCATCCGACACAATTGACTCGAGATTTCCACGAAGCTATGGAGACCGAGACCGCGCCGGGTTTGTGCAGCAAGGGATTGAGAGTACCTGTCGTCGACCCGATGGAAATTGAAGTCATAGTATGACGCATATGATTGACGCCGAATACGGGGTTCGGCATTTTTCGTTGCTTCCGATGGTGAGCGCCTAGACGGGCAAAGTCAACGCATGAAACAGCCTGCTTACCCGACGTCGAAACGATCGCTGGACCGCAGGCTCTACGGAGTTGACCAACAGCTCTGAGATGTGGTGCGCTAGGTCCTTGCGTTTACAAGTTCGTGCATGATGACCGGGGCCCTGACGACCTTGTTAAAGTGCATGAAACCCGCAATTCCCTCGATGAACGGCTCACAGTCGCCACGATCTATGAGTGATGAAAGCGCCCATGAAAGTGAAGCAAGATCTCGTTCCTGCGGCCCATCGATGGTCATAGTCGCGTACTGCTCGTGGCTATGACTACGCGAGTCGACGACGACGTGCCAGCCTTCTATGTTAGTGAAACTGAGTGGGCGAACGGCCTGTTTGATATACGACAGCGCACTGGAGAACGGTGTGCAATACGGACTTTGCAGGTCGTGCAGGGGGAACCAACTAAGAATGGGGTAGAACGCCGTGATGACGACGAGGACGCTAGACGATAAGAGCGAGAGCATGCGGCTGGCCGGAGCGATGATATCGATCAAGCCGGCGATGAATAAGAACATGGCCAAATGCAAGAGCGCCGGCGCACCCTCGACGACGGCCTTTACGCCGGAGCGCTCGATTCCTTGCAGGAGAAACGCGTGGACGCGGGCACGCTGATGCGCTTCCGTGAGTCGGCCGAAAGCTTGGGTGTATTGGCGCGCCAATTGCTGGACCAAGGTTGCACATAGCGCACTCAAGAGGCTAGAAAGCAGACTTGAGCACCACAATGCGTTGGCGAAAAGAAACTGCTGACAGCTCTGCGACATATTTATCACTTAGGACAATTAATGGTGTGACAACCGTGATCCCATTTCCATTGAAAAGGAGCGGCATCCAGAACGTCAAGGTTTTGCTAGAACCAGGTGCCATAGTAACCAAATCCATTTGCTTTAGCTGAGTCAATGCGGCCTCAAGTTGCCATGTGCACGGAAAGAAGCCGAAGCGATTCTTGATAGCATCTCGCAAGTCATTCAGAGAAGGAAGATCGACAACAGAATCGAGCGAGGTCATTGCACGGAGAAGACGCGAAAACGGGACTTCGCGCGGCCTCTGCCTGCTAGGGCAAGGGGCAAGACTTTGTGCAGAAAGGCACTCGGGCTGTCAGACCAACATGGTACATCCGTCTGCCACCCGTCTCCGAGGATAAGAATCAGTACAGTATGCCCAGAGGTGGGCAAGGCCAGGCAGTCAATAGCGGTTTCGAACTTGCGAAAGTTCTCGTCAGGAGGCTACCGCTACCCCGACCGCTGCGCCTTCCGAGACCATTTAGGGAGCCTACCAGTCTTACAACCATGGGGAGTTGGCCAGCATGGCGCGGCGCGGCGCGACCCCTGGCTGGTTGCAATTGGGGTGAGCGTGAGTGGAGCTTCCTGCTCGGAGCCAGCCAGCCAGCATTGGCACTGCGCTCCCACGCACTCCGGGCAGCCAAAACGGGCAATCCCTTTCGGGGCCCCGGCTGCTCTTTTCGACCCAATCCCATCAGCGAGGTCATATCACTGTGGGACCCCTCTGCCATCCGAAGATCCGATAGCGACAAAGTCTCTTGGCTCGGAATGATATTGTGAATATGTTTCGGTTACCAGGGAGGCCTATAATTGACTGGCGGCATAGGTATATGTTGCTTAATCCCTTTTTCCGTATCCTTACGAAATCGCCGAATTCTACTCTACAGTCCACGTTACACGCGCCTTCCCTCACGTACGCCGTGCTCGAACAATTGTCCTGGCTCGAGGGGGACTGAGGCTGTGCCGTGCGGTCCTGCCACAGAGAGAGAGGCCGGAGTCCTGGTGAAGGAAACGGATGGCTGAAACTGTATTGGGGTTTTCCCGATGTTGAAAGTATGTCCTCTCACGGCTACTGAGGAAGAAAACGAGCGAATGGCGACGCCGACCCTCTGAGCAGAGGATCGAGTTGTCATTGTTGGGAAGATGTCAGCGGGCCGGACAGCCCCATCTACGGACGCTTTTGCTTCCGTCGCTTATCGCACTACTGTACTTGTCCCTGGTATATCCTGTGCTGTGATACAGGGACCCTGAAGCGCCAGGTGTTGATGCGGCCAGTCGCTGTCATTTATATATTACACCATACTGGGTTAAGAGCCTTATCCTAACCCTCCTGCTTCCTTCCTAAGTCCCCTCCTCGCTGGCATACCGGGCTCAGTATGTCGCGATCGACGCCGTGCGGGCCCTCGCCTACATGCGGTCCTCAAGATTTTATTTGTCCAAACAGTGATGTTCTCGGTAAGGGGGTGAGTAGCCTTCATTATTACTTTGTTCTGGACGCTCTCACCTACAAAATCACAAACATCAGATACGTATCAACTTTTATTATACAATGGTGCTCCTTGCAGTCGTCCCCCGGACGCCACACACCGAAGAACTGTTAAATGCATTATATTCAAACGCTGGGATTTCCGGCCTCGGCTTGCTCGTGACGGCTATCCAACAGACGGCCTCGAAGCAACAGTTGTCGCTGTTTCATGCAATCTTTATACAACATATTCTCTTTTTCCTCGGCACTGGTGCCGCGCCCATCGGTAAGTCAGTCTCGCGCACTTTTGTCTCCTGCTCAGATTTTCAACGACGCAGGCAAATACCACTGGAGCAAGAGTCGCCTTGTCATGGGGGTTTTTATGCAATTTGCCTCCGTCATCGCATTCACAGGTTGGGCGCTGTACATGTGGGCCCACGTAAATAGCTTCGGAGCGGAGAAATCGTGCAACGACCAAGTGAAGTACGTTCTGATGTTCGTCGACGTAAGGGCTACCAAGCCTTGGCTCCGCGGCATATGGATTGCCATCCTCGTTATCAGTGCGGTGGGGCTCATAATCAAATTTGGATACAATGCGTTCACCCTTTTCGTTTTGCGACACGACGAGGGCGAGGAGACAGAGCAACCGGAGAAAGGGTGGTACTTTTTCATATCGATTCCCCGTATTTTGTGCGTAGTCCGCTTTCTTCTCCGTGAAGTGCTCACGAATTCCTGGATAGATCCGCGATATACTCTGCTGTCATGTTAGAGCTCATGGTGGGTGGACTACCTTCTCAACGGTATTCGGGCACACTGAGCGTGATCCAGGTGCACCGAAACAATAGTGACCATGGCGGTAAAGTCATTGTCGACGACTCATGGGCCTTCGGTCAAACCCTCTCCGTTGTGATGATTTTTGCGAATATGAACGAGGTCATCCACTTCCTCTTTGGCTACATCGCCCGTAGACGCGAGCGCTTCCGTGAACTCCAAGCAGAAGCACAGCAAGCATCTGATGATACGGATGTGCCCCCGGCATCCACACCGTATCGGCCAAGGGGACCTGCTGGGTCCCATCTCTCTAGTAAGGCTCACTGAATTTCACTGTGCAAATGGGGTGCTAAGTTACACGTGGCAGCTGGCGACTCATCGCAGATGAAATTATCTTCGGAATATGAACTTTCGAATCTCAACAAGGACAACAACCATGTGTCTGTAAATACTGTGGGTGAGATCTCACAGAATCGCGATCACCTTGGTACATTGCGGTGACGTTCCGAGACGGGCGCCCGCTTGTTTTTCAATACCTGTTGTATATGCATACCCAACAATGTTTGATCACCCAGTATATAAACGTGATGTACTTGCACGATTTCTTGTTATACACTAATATTTGTCGTGGATTTCTATATATAATCTGTGCGGGTTCTGTCCTTTCTAGAGGTAAACTTGCAGATTTCGCTGGCCTCTAGAGACGAGGCGGAGAGCGCAATTCACTCCATTGTTTCTACGACAAAGAAGCCCCAACTAACGTCGGCGCCAAGCAGACCCCCTCCTTCGTCCTGATTCGATGCGCAGTCTTCGTGACAGGGTCAACCCAAGCGGCCTCCCGAGTCTCGAGGGTCGTAAGGCCTTAGAAGGACAGGGATCGGTCAGTATCGACCTTTATCGAGACAGGTAGGCAAAAACAAACCCGGCTGTATAGTTTCGAAGATCTTCTTTTTGGGGTTGAGTTGTGACAGGGGCGCCTTATCTGAGACGGATAGTTGGGCACATATACTCGAGAGTTAAGCTGGGAAAAATACCTTGGTAATCGGGTCCGTCAAAATATATTCGGTCACCTGGCTTGGAATTTGGTGGGGGTTGTATTATCTCGATGCCCGCTTCTTTCCCATCTTTTGAGGTCGCCTAGAATGACGACCTCTTGAGCTCCACATGGACTTTATCAGCTGAACTTCTGCTTACACAAAGAACCATCGCGAAGCTCTTGACCCCACGCATATTTGCAGGCTTCAAGTTGCACTGAATTTTTTTTGGTGAAAATGGATAGAGAGATATATGAAAGGATGCTCACCACGCCCACCAACCACTTATCCTGCATCTGTTCAATGGGGATATAATTCACCAAACCAGAGACGACGGTCCGGGGCCCTGTCTCCTCGCCAAAGTCAATTTGCTAGCGAGCATCATCTCAGCTACGACAAGCGATCGATGCGATCACCACTTGCCTCGACATAAAGACTGTCCGCATCAGGGTGCTTTTTGACTGACAAATTGTAAGATTGCGTAGCGGCAAGCACCCGTCATACACGCATACCATCGATTATATGCCCCACACGCAGATCGATCATGGAAGGGATAGGGGGCCCGGCATCTTCAGCCACAGCAGGGGTTGCCTTGCCATTGTCCGCCGCCGTCTTCTTTCCATCCTTCTCCACAGCTGCGCCTTGCTTCTTCTCCTTGGTCTTGGGAGGCTTGCCTTCGGGACCTCCTGCCTTTTTCACCACGCCAGATTCAATGGCAGCTGGGGTGGACGTGGGTGCAAGGTCCTTCTCTGCGGGTTTAGAAGGTTTCTCCTTCTTCTTAGCTTCTAAGGCTTTACGTGCGATGGGAGGAGCGGTAGAGAAGTCAAGGCGGACGAGGTCAAAAGCCGGGGAAAGCGCCTCGGCTGACTTGCGCACAGACGGGCGAGACTGGATGTGGTCAAAGTAGCGCGAGAGAGATGGGTATGAGTGATACTGTGCGGGCTGTAGTCGTGCCTGGAACCGAAGCCGCCTCATGTGGTGAGGCTTGCTTGTGAAAAGTCACAGTCACACGTCGTACGTACGAATATTGGTTGTAGCGCCCCGTAAACCGCTACATCGGCCGCGGTCAAATAGTTGCCGATGAGGTATGTGCGTGGCACGAGGAGCGCATCTAGTGACTGGGTGCCGCTAGTAACACTAGATACGAACGGGCCCATACACAAGGTTCATGACACACCAGCAAAGCATCTGGCTCGGCGAAATTTGGCTGAGCGGCTCTTATCAGTCCATTGAGCAATTTCAGCCTTGTCCTTCTCAGACACGGATTCCTGCTGCCCCTGTTTGGAAAAGCTTTGCAAAAGTTCAAGGGGTTGGAGGGCCATTTGATGGTCGAGTTATGAGTCACGATCCCGGTCGAGATAAGTTACTTTCACGTGCAAACATACCACAATCATCTTATCATCTCACCGACGGTGTCAGAGTGGGCTCAGATTATGTCTCCTGGAGACTTCTCAGTTAAGGTTGCGAGCACACTCCCAATCATCAACATAGCACCTTGGATTGAGGGGCATGACCACAAGGGCCGTCTCTCTGCTGCCGCCGCTATTCATGCTGCCTGCCTAGATTACGGCTTCTTCTATCTCGACGTCAGCTCGTATGTAGACCCTAGGGAGCCTGAGGAACTTGCCCGTCTCGCACACGATTTTTTCAGCCTTCCAACAGAAGAGAAGGAAGTCATCTCCATAAGTAAACAAGATCATGCTAGAGGTACGTTTTCGGTCCTTCCGAGTAGTCGTACCTCCGATGACACCACACTCCCACAGGGTACCAACGACTAAAGGAGAATGTCACTATGGGAAAGGCCGATAACCATGAAGGAATCGACTTCTATCGACCAGTGGAGAACCCGGACAAGACCAAGCTGCTCTGGGGTGAGAACCAATGGCCCACGATTCCTGGATTCCGCGAGAAGTATGAGGCCTGGGTAGACAAGATGAAGGCACTTGGCATCATGGTGATGCACGCGTAGCTCTCCGCATATTTCCTCGTCAGTCTCTGTCTGAAAGCGAGCACAGAATGGCGATGGGTCTCGGAATGACCGACGCCGAATGGGAAGACCTCAGATCTCAGGTTGATGACAGTTTCTGGGTGAATGCGCATCATAGGTTCGTTGGCCGTGCTGCTTGCTCTGCCCACTTCCTCACCTTGGAATGATCAGGATATCCACCCCTCCCCAATGACGACGACGACGGACTTTCTTGTGGCGCTCATAAGTACGGCTCTCAATCCATCACTTTGACTTTGGTGACGCGAGCCCTTCTCACTGTCAGGGACTACGGGTGCCTCACGTAACGTGCCTCTGTTGTCTAAAGTACCTCGGGATACCGATTGCTTTTGGGCAGTTTGTTATGGGCGGACTCTACGCGTGGTGCGCTGCAGGTATTCCAGCCACATCAATTCTTGGCAGTGGAGAATCCGGGTGCTGTACTCCGAGAGGAAGGCATCGAAGAGGGCCTCTGGATCACAGTGGATCCTGTCCCGGGCTGCATTGTCTGCAACATCGGAGAGAGTCCGTGGATATTACTTGGTTGATACACTTTGAACCCTGACGTCTCGTCGTCCATGGTAGTGTGGGAGATTTGGACGAATGGCCTGTACAAGAGCACGCTTCATCGCGTGATAAACAGCGGGTCTAACTACCGGTGAGCGCGACTCGGCTTTGTTGCTTATGAATAACCGTTGCTCAACACCGTGCGTTAGTGTCTCGTGAGTACATTCTCCTCAGGTCATCGAACTCACGCTAAACCTGGAATTAGCATCCCCTTTTTTTTCGAGCCTAACTTCAACGCAAGGGTCGCACCTCTCGGTGCTGCACTCCGCCTCCAAGAAGACCTCAATCTCACCTCCGATAAATGTCACGTTGAAAGGACGCACAAGAAGACATATGAACCAACGGTCTACGGCGATTTCCTTCTCAAGAAGGTTGACAGTAATTTCGCCACCGGCCAGGGTAAATACAATTAGGTGTTCACCGTGAGGGCAATGGCGTGCGCGAGTTACAGAGATGAGATTAGTTTTACACGATTTAACTCATGGATTACAAGAGTGGTTTAACGTATGTTGACTCGATTCAGTGCGGTGGATGGCCGTAAAACACCTGCTGATGCGCCGACGCGGGCTTCAGAGTTACCGTCATCCAGCACTTGGCATTCGGCCTCACCCAAAATGTGGAGGTAAGTATACCTACCGCTGCGAATAAATTGTCCTACCCGTGGCACCGAAAGGACCCTCGGGTACATGAACGTCCAAAAACCCACTCGCAGGACCCGCGAGCCAAGGTTGTGGGTTTGTATGCACGCTTCGTGGTGGGGGCGGCTCCTCCCAATGAGGCTGCACGTCACTTGGGTGCAGATGAGACGGGGGTGGTGGCTCGGTAGGAGCGGGATTGTCTGAGCCTTGTGGCTCGGACCGACGGGAACTGCGTCGCGCACGGGGTTTGTGCTCTGAATCGGAGGGTGGTACCGCGGTCCCATTAGCGTGCTCCTTGCTTTTCTCCTTGGATCGGGCACCGCTGGCCCGCCCGTTTGACGCGCGGGGTTTGCTTTTTGGGCGGCTGGGAGCCGATGATGACATTGGTCCAGGGGACTCGGTGGCGGTTGTTGTTGTTGGGGTCGTGGCAGAAGAGACCGGGTGAGGGGGTGCCGAAACGAGAAGGGTAGGTTTCTGGACGGGATGTGCGCTCAGAGCTGGGTCTTCGTCAACAAGTTCTTTTTCTTTGAGGGCGTGCCTTTCAAATGCGAGGGAAAGTGGAATCGGGAGAGGAACAACATCTGCATAGGAAGTTAGTGGGGTCTAGGACTGGGGTACGATGGGGTGCCGGTACCTTCGAGGAACTTTAGGGAAGAATTTTGAGCCGCGATTGTCGCTGAGAATAAGGTTCCGTGAGCGGGCAAAGTAGGAAAACATAGTAGGACATACCCATATCACGGTAGCTGATGATGTTTCGTTTCTCTGTGCTCGCGAGCTGGTGTCCCGCCTTAGTGAAACGCTTGATGAACTCTTCCTGCAAAAACACGTCCGTCGCACAAGCACTGACACGTCAGGTGGATAGTGGGACATACTGTTGCAATCGACAGAGCGAACTGTGCCTCTTTTGACATTGGGCCACTTTCGCCTTCGAGCCCGCGGGTGAGTCAATTGCGTGATACCATTAAGAAGTCATACCATCTGCCCGCAAGATATTCTCAAGGCGATTGACTGGTATTATTGTGTGTCCGGGGACGCGCTCGCCAGATTTACGCTGGTGTTTCCGCTTCCCGTTAGTAGTGGTGGCTTGGGTCTGGCCACCTTCGTGCGCGTCATCGTCATCAGGGTCTGGTTCTAATTCCTCGCCGTCTGGAACACGAGTGATTTGGGGTTGTTCGTCGAGGTCTGAGGCAAGCTGGTCTTCCTCGTCATCGTCATCTATCTCAATCTGGTCGTAGGGGACAGAGGCAGGAGAACCGTCGAGGTAGATGGGATCCATGAGTGGCGGGAGAGGGGTGGGAAAGGCAAGGAGAAAAGTGGGCTGACAGATGGGGGTGCGAGAGGGGAGTAAACTAGCGCGTCTCGTCTTCCGTATAGACCCACTGTACTGTCATCGGGTCATCCTAGTTACTAGGACCAGGACCTAGTTTGACCGTTCACTTTACCCATCCCCGCTCGATTTAATCGCTATTTCCTTTTCTACATTGTTCATTGAATTAGGGATGAGTGAAGTCTACTTTCTCAAGGTTGAGATGGGCGTCAAATTTACAGCAGCGAGCAAAAAAAACAATATACATAATACAGTACACCACCGACACAACAACACAACAACCCTTCATCACTCAACTTTTATTTTCACAGTATCATTCTCCTCCGCCTTGGGAATTTTTAGGGTCAAGACACCGTCGACCAGGTTTGCTAGCACGCCGTTCGCGTCTCCAGGCCGAGGCAGCCAGATAGTCCGCGTGAATCTGGAGCTGCCAGTGAAAGACCGTTCGACAGCGAGCTTATCATGACTGGCTGCATTAGGGCCTGTTCATGTACGTCGGCCTCGCATCGCCTTAGGCTCTAGTCTCCGTCTGGACTCACCTTCAACATATTCTTCTACCCGTGAGTCAGCGGCGATTGGCTCACTACCACCAGCGTAGCCCCTCCGCTGTATAATGTTACCTTCGATAGTGACGCTGCGACCGCCGTCTCCGATGCGAACCTCGACGTCCTCCTTTTTTACACCAGGAAGTTCCGTCTCCACGATGTATTGGTTCCCGTCCTCAGATACATCCACAGCGGGACGCGCAAACCGTGGCGCATTGAAAAGAGGGTCGTCTAAGATTGACCTTGAGGGTACTCCGAATGCACCGAACCTTCCCCCCAAAGGCCCCTCCAGCATTCGGAAGAGTGGGCGGAATTCGTTGAAAAGTTGACGGGTAATAGACATGGTAGACGACTAACAGTCGAACGCGCTCCACTTGCATCCCGCCGTGACCGCCACAGCCCATAACCCCCGGCAATACCCGTAGTCATGACCCCATCGTTTTCACTCACTTGTCTGTCACTCACTTGCGACGATGCTGTACCGAGGGGACTTCGTTCATACAGTGCAACTTTCAGATATAACGATATGTCACGATTACTTGCTAGGCAAGTCCTCAATGTTTGTCTCGTGTTACCCCCAATGATATAGTCTCAGCTGTTGACGCTACGGGTCATATCACCCATTTTGAGCATGCGTCGACCGCGCTTTCCCGCTCTCTCATATCGAACGAGAGCAACAACCCCGTCGTTCTTATACCTCCAGGCAGCTTCCTTCTTCCGACCTTCTGTGATCTCCATCTACACGCACCGCAATTCCTTTACCAGGGAACAGGCCTACATCTACCTCTGATGGAGTGGCTCAATGAATACGCCTTTAAAGCCGAGGAGCGTCTAGATCGAGAACCGGATCTTGCAAGACGCGTCTACACGCGGTTGGGAGAGAGGCTGGTGGAGAATGGTACAGGAGCGGTGCTGTTATTCGGGACCATCAAGGAAGAGACGAAGTATGTAATCCTCTCGTCCTATTGAACCTCACTTATTTGGTCACCGTGAGCGTCATCCTCGCTGAGACGATGCAGAAAATAGGCGTAAGGGCTTTTATTGGGAAGCTATCGATGGACATCTCAACCCGCCCCACATATACCGAATCTACATCTTCAGAGTCTATCGCTTCAGCCCGCATGTTTATCGATCGCATTCAGGCGCTGACGGCACATCTTCCCGATCACGCTCGCCTTGTCGAGCCAGTGTTGACACCCCGCTTTGTTCCAACATGCTCAGACGCCTTGTTACGGGGCCTAGGAGACCTGGCCGAGAAAACCGGGGTCAGGGTGCAGAGTCACCTTGCCGAAGCAAGAGATCAAATGAAAGCCGTCCAGGAAAGTCGTGGTATGAGTGATCTCGAAGTATTTGGGCGTGTACGTTAATTTCGGAATGTGCCACATTTCACTTACGTTCGACCCCCGGTAGGCACGACTTCTGACCCCGCGAACTATCCAAGCCCATTGTACTTACCTCACACCTGAGGAGTTCTCGCGTCTCGCTCAGCAAGGCACGGCCATTCGCACATTGTCCTCTCTCGAATGCGTATTTCTCTGGACGCCAGCTCGCCCTTCGAGAGGCTCTGGATCGCGGCGTACGTGTTGGTTTGGGCACCTGACATCGCAGGGGGCTACAGCGTTGATATCATGGGGGCCATGCGGTGGACCGTTGGCATATCCCGCATATCAGAAGGCTCTAGGATGGAACAGTCCGGGTGTCAGGCGACCGCGTCCGGGGATCAGGTGGCCAAAGCTGAGTTTGATTCAAGCGACATCAGTGTGAACTGGAAGGAGGCTCTGTACCTAGGAACAAGGGGTGGTGCATTGGCCCTTGGCCTGGGTGGTGGCGTTTTCAAGATTGGCGCCCCATTCGATGCTCAACAGAGTAGGCACTGTCCCTCCTCCATCATGCATTGTGGTCGCTCTAATCCCTGCTCGGGTTCAGTATACCTTTTAAATCCAAACTCAGCTCCAGCAGGGATAGGCCCACTGGATTTTCTTGACTCAAACCTCCAGTCGTTCGAACTGTCACTTGAAATGGTCGAAAAATGGTGGTGTGTGGGCGATACGAGAAACCGGACGGGGATGTGGATCCAGGGTCGACAAGTCTTCTTCGGGTAATATTGCTGCTCTCATGACTAGAGCGGAGTATTGTGTTTCACGCGGATCTGGACTCAGCAATCTCACCACCATCAATGTGTATTAGTCCCTCAGGCCCCGGCTTCCTGCCACGGCACTACGACATGACCTAGGGTAGGACAATACAGTTCTCCGATATTCAATAATTTCCACTATAGCAGCTATAAAGTTCTCCCCAGCTTTACCCCCATAAGTCGACAACTCACCTCCAACTAACGATGCTCAACATCAACCCACAGACAGCCCCTTTTACACTTACCCCCGACAACCGGGTCCCCGAAGCCATACGCGATACAGAATATTGGGACGACGGCGGTGATGTTCTTCTCGTCACCAAGGACGGGACGGTCGTGTTTCTCCGCATGGACATGTTAATTCGTTACTCGGAGACGATCAGAGGTCTTCTTAACCACATCGCAGGAGTGCCCCAAGAAGGCCTATGGACCCCAATACTCGAACTCCAATGCAGTGCTACAGAGCTAAGGGCAGTGCTTGAGTATCTTCGGTTACAGGAGCAGTATGTTTGTGCCTCCCTCGGTGGGACTACTGTATGGAAACCCTGACAGATTGCACAGGGGCATCCAGCCTTCCGTTGATTCCCTTGCGCGATATGCCCTTTCGGCATATACATTAGGGATACAGGCGCTGGATAATGCGGCGCTGACTGGTCTTCTTGCGTGCGCCTGCGATAGAATGGACACCTACACTAATTGGGAAGGAATCACGGAAATTCGCCCGCCACCTTTGAACCCCGAACATGCCATTCTTGCCAGCCGCGCTCTTCCTGAGCCAGCTTCGTCTATACTGCCCATCACCTTCATTGATTTATCCGTCTTCGCACCTAGCAAAGCGTTATATCCCTCCAGTGAGGCGCTTGCACTCCGGGACCCGAACGACGAAGACACGACCATTCTACTTCGAGAGCGCCACTCTGAGTTCGTCGATTCGTTGCTCAAGCTATCAAGAAACTTCAGGAGGCGCCGATCCCTTGCCAAGGTCGGACGGCCATGCTGTAGCTTCGAGGCCTTTGCAGTCGATCATACACATAACCTTCATGTGGATGCCACCATGAAAGGTCGTTCTGCTCTGTCGATCATCACCGCTGCAGGGGCGGCACTCGAAACGGCCAGGTCCCGAGAGGCGTCCGCTCCCAAAGACTTTGAGCAGGAGGACCAACACCTCTCTGACTACAAGGGACATTCGAGTTCGCCTTGTTCAAGTTGTCTTACTGAACTCCACCTAGAAATGATGAGACTGTACAGCCTGTGGTTGGAGGACATGGGCAGGCTCTTGATGGGGGAGCCTCAAACCAATCATTTTTCTGTATGGGACAACATTCGTGACAGGCTCAGGAACTCACAAACCCCTGTGCTGCGCACTAAATCGAAGCTGCGGGAGAGGATCGGGCGCTTTTGTCGACGTATGCTCCATACCGTTGGAGATTTGCTGTTCCGAAGAGGTGTGGCATGATTATGCTAACGTACGATGATAAATACATTATTCCCGGTTAGATATATTACAGCCAGTGAAACGAACGATAACAGTTGCCGTGCGGCGCGGCACGGCTACGCAACGTAACTTTGATCATGGTGGCGAAAGATGAGTGCACGAGTCACGATCACGATGGAAGATCCAAAGCTAATAATTCGTTCCAACTGGGTAGACCCACCACAGAGGGAAGTTCCTCCCAAAGGCGTGTACGTAGCGCCGTCACATCGCGATGGAAGGCGCGCTTGCAGGCCACACAGATCGTGTCGTCGTCCTCAATCCATTGCATCGCCTGTGCCATATTGTGGAAGGGTCCCGTGCGTGGCGTGAACGACTGGTTAATATTGGAAGCAAGGCGGGAGAACACCTTGCGGCAGTCCTTCGGTGCTCGACAGTTTGTCTCGACCATCCGTTCCCCGCACGTGTTGCGTATAAAATCAAGGATCATGTTTATGCGGTGTTGATACATAAGGGTATACTGAGATACGTCATGGACGGAAAGTTGGCTGGATGGACGGGAGGGGTGCTCAGCTTGCAGCTTCGGATGGTCGCCGCCCAGGAGCTGCTTCAACGAATAGATGGACAAGAAATACAAAACGGACGGGACGACGACACGCAGGTTGACCTCCCGGGCGAGATTGAGGACGTGTAGTGGGTGGACGTATGGGTATGTTGTGCCGTCGACGGAAGGCGCGGCCAAGGCCTGGGCGACCATTTCGTCATGGCCACGGATGGTATAGGACCAAGTTTGGGTCAAATATCGGATGGCCTGGACCCGTAGATGGGTAATAAAATATTTGGAGGCCAGGCGCAGTATGCCAGCAAGAAAGTAGAAGTCTCCCACATTTCGTTGCTGAAACGAACTGTTACAAGTGCATTCAGTCGGAGATGGCGCAAACCGAGAAGTTGCACTACGCACACTCCATCATATAGGGCCTTAATTAGGTCTGAGAGCTCTTCGGGGTGGTCATACATGCGGACGACTGGACAACCGTCTATGTGTTCTATCATGGAGCTCATGCCGGGTGAAGGTTGCGGGATATCTAGCATGGCCTCAAAGACTTCAGAGTGACGCGCCATGACACCACGATGGACTCTGAAGGCCCTCAGTGGGTTGTGGTTATCATCCTCTACCAAAAGCACGATATTTCCATCTTCGAACCAAGGATCGCCGCGAATACCCGGTGGGATGATAGAACGCAGGCCATCCATAAGCCACTAGATGGGAAGCCAGGAATGTCTGGGGGATAGACGTTCGGTAGTTCGTTTCTGGGAATTGAACTTGAAGGATGTGCCACGGTGGGCACAGAGGGACGCAGCAGTGGGACGAAAGAGTCGCCGCTGAATGTGATCATTCCGGCTGTTCGAGTTATCATCGCGGTCGCCCACTCGTTCCGGGTCGCCCGTCGGCTAAACTCCACCGCGTGCGGGAACGCCAGCCCCACAAACTCCCTCACGCCTCGTCATAGCACCCTCCCTGAGGCCAACTCACTCCCTCTCCAACTTGCACGTTCACATGAGCGGACTCTCACCGGGCCCTGTCAGCACGACATCTCATACCGGCGAAGAAAGCTCCGCATCCTCGATCATCAACGTCGATATGGGGGAAGGTATCCTTGTTCCCGAGGCTGACGCAGAGGTAGGGACTGGCCGATGGGGAAGTTGGGAATGCGTATGTCAGTGCGAGTTCCCCCATCGGCGACGAGGCGTCCAAGAAAGCGTTAAGGGATCATTTGAAAAATACGCTGAGCAAGAAAGGCTCGTATACGGGTGCGTGCCATCAACGACCTCTAGTGCGTCCTAATCCCCTCGTCATGCAGATGCAGATGCCGCATCGCGGCGTAGTCGAAGAAGGAAAATGTCTGTGGACGCGGAGGTCGACGAGGTATCTTTGGACATAGGTCCTCGCCCCAGATATTCCCTTCGAGGGGTTTGTGTTGACCCAACACTCAGCGGACGCATTCCCTCCGAGGCAATACTTCGTTCTCACCGACGCTGGCAAGCCCGTGTTCACAAGGCATTTGACCATTCGTTTCTTTACTTGTAACCTCGACCGATGATCCTCCTGCCCTGCCTTCAGTCGCTCCATCGAACACGATCCAGATAACCTTGCGTCTACCATGGGCATTATGCAGGCCTTAATATCTGTTTTTCTCGATGACGGAGATAAGCTACGCTGCGTCAATGCAGGTAGCACCCGCATCAATATCCTTATGCGACCGCCCCTATACTACGCATGCGTGTCGTCCTGGGGTGAGCCCGAGTCGGTGGTCAGTCTCCAGTTGTCTGGTTGGGATACATGTGCTCACACCTCAGAAGAAAGACACGCTCCCATCTCGAGTACTTGCACTTGCAGATTTTGAGTGTTGTAACCGTCACCCAACTACGTCGAATCTTCGAGCGTCGTACCTAACTTCGATCTCGGACGACTACTCGGCGGTGCGCACGGCACCCTCAAGCTTTCATTCCCAAAACTGACTTTCGAAAGGATCCGAAATTCTTATTCATTCGTTGCTGGAGAGGGTGGAATCTGACATGGCAATGGGGACTTCTTCACTTCATTGCTTGAAATTAGACCCTGTTGTGCGGTCACGCGCAGCCAACCATCTCGTCCCTACTCTCAAGATAAAAGTAAGGGGCGTATAATGCCTGTGTTGATACTTTCTTACACACTTTCACCAGGATCTATTATATCTCATCCTTGTTGCTCAGGGACGGGTCATTACCCTTGCGAGGCCCAAGAAACACTCTATCCACCCTGCAGGTAATAGGGTATCCATCAACGTTGCAGAATTCTTATCTTGACCCTCCATAGATCTCCATATACTGATGAACACAGCTCACTCCCCATCAATAGTAAACTCATCCGCGTCCGCTTCTTGGCTTCCACTCTGCCTGCCCTAAATATAATTCATCTGGCTTTGTGAACGTATTCGTCACTTTCCTACAGTCAGAACACAATTCAGAATCTACCGCAACCGCTCCAGAGCCCCAAAACAAAGTCAAAGACCAGCCAGCCTGTTGAGAACCCTTCTCCGACCTCCGTAGGTCAAGAGGAGGATACTGCAAAGGCAGACCCGTTTATTCCCCGAAAAGACACTAATCCAGGCGTTGATGTCGGGCTCGTCTGCGTGACTGCTAATGGGGATTTTGAATCTATACGAAATTGGTGCAGCGTTGTCATTGGGGTACGTCCTTTCTGTGCCTGCCGGACAGGACCTTACTTGGGCTACTCGCCCCAGCGGCTCGAAAACGATGGCACGTTGGCGAGCATAGAAAAGGCCATTCGCAATGGATCGACGGAGTACAGCGTGTCGGATTTGAGCATCCCCGGCCTTCGTCATTTCATCTACAAGTCGAGGGCCCACGTTCAGACCACGGCACCCATCTACGAAGAACCATACGACGATATAAATGAACGCAGGCGGTGAGAGTCTAGGTGGCTTGTCATCTCCCGTCCTTTCTAAAATCACTTCCAAGGTTGATCACATTGTACCAAACGTTGCACGACGGGATCCATGCCAAGTCAGGGCAAGATTTACCCCTTAAATTGCAATATATACGCACCGAAAAGGAGGCGGTTATGGGCTGGGTATGGCTAACTCGCGTCTCAGCTGGAGAGTAAACTCATCCAGTTTCACATCCTATAGATCACGCAACCATTCGAGATGTACGTTACTGTGTCCCATGGTTTGCCCAAGAGCGCGGTGATCAATGCAGCGAATGCCGTTGCGCGGTGGGTGAAGAAAGAAGAGGGAAGACTTTTTTTGCGTGATGCTCCAATATTCTGATTCAGAACTACTATTATTTACAATGGGGTCTGCATATTAGAGTAATTTACACGCCCGTTTGATACGTAAATGGAACACGCAATGTCTTGGGGGTCAGTCGGTCGGGATTGCCGTCAACGGTCCATTATCAGAAGGTTTCCAACTGACGGATCGGTAAATAAAGTCGTATGTGTGTGTAGAATAAGGACCATCCAAGCTGACAGTCACTGAAATCACGAAAAGATCACCACATTGCATCGCGACGTCCAAAGCTCTTTGCAAGTTGGGTCTGTTTTGGTTCTCCGTGAAGTGCATGTAGTCCTCCACGACCTGCATGAATCGTGCTGTAGGCTACGCATATGGCAAGATCGTTGTGTGAAACATACATACCCCATTGAACCTATCGAAGACCTCGCGAGAAATCTTGCGCATTGGCAAAGTGAGCTGCTTCGCACCTGGAGGGGCATACGACGGGGTACCCGGCATGGCAACGAAGGGCTCGTCCTTGTATACAGGAAGTTCCTCAATGAAACGGATTGCGTTGAAGAGCCGCTGCCAGTTATCGAACTCGAACTCAATAAATCCACGCTTGTCCCGCTTTCTCCAGTAGTCATATTCCGCGAACAGGTACGCGACGTAGTCCGGTACGCCGCGTAGAAGCCAGATTAGGTAGGCCATCTTCAGCTTTATTTGAGCGACTGTGATTTGGTCGTTGTTCGCGGATGACGAAGCCCAGATTTTACAAAATTCTTTGTGCTGTCGCCAGTGTTGTCGCTGGCAGTCCTAGAGAGATATTTTAGCGCCTGAGGAAGTTTCAAATGCCGGAACACGCCTTATCACAATATCTTGCTGACCTGCGAACATGGCGTCAAGTTGGCAAATCAATGGATCACGAAGAGCTCATTCCATGAATCGCGTACTTGCAGTTGGCACACTTCAAAGATGCCTTCTCACTCGGGCGGCCGTACCGCTCACATGAGGGATTCGAGCATGTTATGAACGTTCTCTTCACAGTTAGTGGGAGTGCTGACATGCGAGTTGGTTTGCTTTTGTTGCTTGCCACGACGACGACATCATGCCTGCTTATGTCATCTAAACCTGTGCTAGTGCCACCATGTCGTTCTCCCTAGCGGTTCGATGTCGTTCGTTGGTTTCTCCGTTTTGCCGTGCATTCCAGAACCGCGCAATCCTCACACCCGTACCTCCACCGAGAGGTATATATGTTCTTGATCGGACCGCGTGTTACAAGCCTCATTTACATTTGCGTTGCAGGTGACATTACCACCCCAGAAGCGTTTCTAAAAGCTATCGGTCGCAGTTCCGAGACGAAGATAACTTTCGATACGTGGGACGGTCTATGGAAGGCTAATGGCTTGTCTTTGAAGAAAGCTGGTGTGGCTGTGCGTGACCGCAGGTGTGTACTGTTAACCCACCTATCGGGCGAGGTGTAAACGTCCGTATAGATATATACTATGGGCAATGGAACGGTATCGTCAGCAACAAGAACCCTCCGACTATGCTCACGAAGCTAAGCCCAAGAAAAAGATAAGAGGGTGTGTGGGTTCCTCCGTGTCAGAAGAGTGACTCGTGCTCATACTCTGGCAGACATGGGCCCGCCGTACAATTTGGCAAGCGTATCCGGTCTCGGCGACGCAAGTGAGTCGGTGGAGTGCTTGCTGCATGACTCATGCCCTTGTAAATATGAACAAATGCGTCCGGGAGGCCTAATTCTTGTGACATACAGCAACTATATGGTGCTATCAACTACAATATGACGCTCACTAACTTCGCGATTTTACATCCGTTGCCGTTTCCGACGATACAAGCTTCCGCAGGGTCACATCGTAGACAACTAGTACCACAGTCCTCTGTCATTGAGATATCCTAGAATGTTGCAACGCATCTCACCTTCTTCGATCTTCTTAATGTCATACTTGAGGGTGTCAAATCGACGACGAAGTGCATCGTTTTTGAGATTCAGCTAGGGGACCATACGAATGAGGACACCATCCCATCGGTGTGTAGGAGAAGCTCACGTACCATGGAAAATCCGGTGAACATCTCTTTAGCAAAGACAGAAATCCTTAGCGGGGCTTCGAAGTCGCCCAGTGTGACTGCGTTTACTGCTAGACGCGACTTGCCCGAATCATATGTTCCCGTGTAAAGCAAAGAGGGATGAGTTACGCACCAGCTCATTGATGACAGAAATGATGCCATGTAGATAGTCTTCGGGAACCAATGAGAATCTGTCTTTCCACTCTTCTCGAACTGGTAACGTCACTCAACCTCTCATGTGGACGTGAGTGATGTTGCGTACGTACTGCCGAGCTGCTCAGCGACACTGGGCAAGGATGCAAGAGTCCCGTCTGTCAGAAAGCGGGCAAGGAGCACCGAAAACGCGGCCGCCCTAAGGGGGGTAGTCCACAGATCTTTCCATTTCCACACCTCATCCCGGGGAATTGTCTCTGCTAGGGCAGCCGTAACCTCGTGGCAGCTGTCAAAGATGGGTTGCAGTGCTTCGAGTAAAGCTGGAACTGCAGAGACGTTAAGGAAACCGTACTTAGAAGCCGACGTCGCGCCCCTCACTGTCTGATTTCGGGGTCGAGTGGACCTTGTCGAGTATGCTTGTCATGACCCGCGTTTTCTTTTCAAAAGCTACGATATGTTCGCGGATCCTCTGTGTCAATATGAATTCGTAAAGCCCTCTTATAAGGTGGCACACGATTCACTTCTTTGTGTTGAGCTTCACCTTCAAGTAGCTCGTTGATTGACCCGAGATCTCGAGGATCCATGCGATTGTTGTCGTCGAAATATCGAGTGACGGGCCGAGTCACGTGGAAATCGTCTAAAGTTCTTCAAGTGGCTCCAGTCATTCTATTCCCCTCTGCGTTCGCCTCTAGACAACACCATAGACGACACTAGCATACACTTGGCCCCATATTTCACTCGCTTCACACAGGAATATCTTTAGTCTCGTCGTTGATTGTTTTTGCGTATGCTTCCTGTAAACATCGATGACACAAAGCAAGTGCAAGTACTCCTCGAACGTCTCCGCAATGAGCCCATTGGGAGCGAGGGATCGACCGACAGCGTCATGAAGGTCATTTTTGATTACCTTTTCAAGGTTCCTGCGGCCCCATCGGACGGCGTATATCATTGGTTCTGCCAGCGCGCCGATAGTGTCACCCAGGAGGCAGCTATCTTTCTTATCCGGCTCTTTGCATATGATAGTCAACGGGTTAACGATTGGAGGGCGCGGATGAAAACCATTCTTGCATCTTGCTGTGATTGTGTTCGGGAACTCCAAGAGGCGAAGAGAACATCTCAAGAGACGTGCGTGCACCTTGTTGTTTGCATTGTGACCTTCTTGACCAAATGACTCAGATACTTGGCAGCGTTCCCTCTCAAGACCCGCCAAACCTTCATGCGTACCTTTAATAGCTGGGAGACTACCATGTTTATAGATGGCCTTGCCGCTTGTGGTATCTCCACGGAAGATACCACAAGTCCTGCGGGTGTCACGCTTTTAGACGCACCTCCAGCCCTGGTCTACCTTGCCCTGTCAAACCTTGACATTCTCCTTGACAGCCGGGTTTTATCCATTATCGCGGCATACACACCCCCTTCCGAATTCACATCTTGGCCAACGGACCCGCCCCCACCTGGTTTGTTCTACTTGTCGCTTCACCAGAGCCCATCCACCCGTCATTGGGCTGAGCTACAAATAATGCGGTGTCGGAACACGCCAATGTCATCAGAAACGTTTGTTGGCTCGTATCTCACAGCGTTTGGCGCGGTCATGGATGTTCTCACCAAAAGCAAGCCTGCCCCAACGCTTAGTTCTGGTCCCATTTTCCCATTTTCCCAGGATACTGCGAGTATCTGGTCCGGGTTTGTGCCTATTCTTCGGTTGCTACCCCGCGAGTGCCTCAGACAGGGGGGGCAGTCTTCTGTCGACTTGCGCCACGTCGTCGCTGGACACCTACATGATACAGGGCCTCGTGGGTACCGTTCCGCGTCTTGACGAATGTATCCTTTGATATATTTTCCAGAGTTTGCGGATGTACTTCGATGCTATGTATTCCTCCTTCGGCGGTTAGGCGCAGACTTCTGGTCGAAAGAAAGCTCTGACTACCCTCAAGTCATTTTCGATGCAATCAAGGACAACCCGTCCTTAACCGACTTGACACGTGACCCTGGATGGAAGAGCAATGAACCCTGGCTCTTAGTTTGGTTTTCTGATTATCTTCACAGTATTTGGACCTGGCAGATTTTCGACGATGTCCTTGTCAGGATGATTGATTTTCTGTGCGAAGAATTGCAACATGAACGCTTTCAAGAAGCTCGTCCTGCCTGTATGATCGCTGCAGCAGACGTGTGTTTGTCTCCTGCTGTATTATTGTGGACTTACGCATATACTTGACAACAGCTACTTCGCACCATTCTCTCCAAATCAGAGAGCAAGATAGATCCTACCCGACGCTCGGCCGTTCTTCACTCGCTAGACATTCACGTGGATCGCTTCGTCTCTGTGGCCTTCTCGCGGACATACAATTGCCCGGAGTGGGTTGCCGCTCGCACGTCAATCCGGACTCTCATCTCTCAAATATCGAGGATGGATTGCCAAGCCATTTCAGAAACTATCTCTCAATTGTCTCGGGCGTTATCCCGCCACGACTCAGAGATCACTGTCCCTGACGTACGCAAGCAGACATGGGCCAAGATTTTCTCCAGTATTCAGTCCAATGACTCTGAGGCCGTCTTGACAATGATCCCTATTGCTGCACAATTCGCCCATCTTAGTCCTCTGACCAAGAACGCATTTGCTACCGTCCTTAACAAACAAGGTTCCAATGCGAAAGTGGCTTTCGACGAAGTCAATGGCGCCTTAAAGGTCCTTCGAACTGGCTTCTCTGAAGTCATCTCGAAGTACACCAACAATAACTCTCCCGAAGTCACGGAAGCGCTTCTTCGCCGGCCTGGCGTAGCGAAGGACGTGGCAGTTCTGATGCTGTGTCCGAGCGAAGACCTTCAAGGCGCCGCTCAAGCACTGGTGGGACAAGCCTTTGATGTGGACGGACGCGTGGAATGTTTTCATGCCATGCTCAGGAACCTGCTTGGTGACACACTCCAAGGTATCTTTACCTTCATGGAAACATTCTCAAAATATACAGCTATTGTGCCCGAGGCCTGCGACATCTCAAAGGCGCTGGTTCGCTGTTTGACGGATGTCATTGAAGTACTCTGCTCGTCGCCAGATAGCTTGTTGCTTGATGACGAGTTCCTGAAAACTGACAGTGGCACCTCCTTGCGGGCCGTCTTGCCAAGGTTTTGGGCCCTCATGACGGAGTCTATATCCATTATTTTCAGGAAAACGCCTTTATGGTCTGTTTATTTCGATGCCGGGGATATGATCCGGTGGATGCGGGACGCACTCATTTTTGGACGAGAATTGCTAGCTCAGTGGAGAACGATCGAATTCGCTTCTATTCGCAGTATGGAAGCATCTTCCCAAGTACCTTCGAGACGGAAACTTTCACGAGTCGGGAAAAAAATGATTGACGAACTCCAACAGTTTTTACCGGAGCTAACCAAGTGGTTGCGTTTAACTGACGAAGAATTACTCCATCAGTCGTTCGCCCTGCTCCAGTCTCTCTTAGATTGCTTTCAGAGAAACTGGTGTACGGCCGTCGGAGTTGGGCGTGCAAAAACTCACCCGACACATCGAGGGCTCGCGGGGCAAAGAGGCCAAGGTTCAGACACGACTGGACTCGGCTCGCATACTGAAACTTGAAGCCAGCCTGGCTGCATTCGAAGACGATGACGACATTGAATTCGTGTCTCATGAAACCGTTGCGAAGACTGAACGGCCAAAGCCCTCAATAGATAAAAAGACGAGCACTGTTTCTTCCGGTCGGACTTCGGCATCTGATGCCAAATCTAAACTGTCATCTCACCCATCCAAAGTACCACGCCAATCTGGTTCCTCCACGGCCAAGGATCGGGAGAAACTTCCGAAAGAATCTTACTTGCCCCGCGTGCAAGCGGCTTCGTCCAAACACGCCCTGCCCAAGGACTTAAAGCTACATCCTCATGCATGGAAACGTCTCTCTTCCGAGGATGATTCGAGCGACGGAGGAAGCGGTCGTGAAAGTGGCCTAGCTGCCCTGGGCAAGTTCCAGCGTACTCAGCAGAAGAAACCAACGGAGCGTCGCCAAATGAAGATGCTGGAACTCCCAAACCAAATGAACCAGTCTGCACTCCAACGGATGCGCGAACGCGATGACGCCCGAAGAAGAGCCTTGCGCATGAAACCCGATATATCTCGTCTTCACCGCACGATACTGTCCTGGAATTACGAGCACAGCGATCCTGACCCCCCCTCTGACGACTTTCAAGGCACCCTTGATTCGCGTAACCGATCAGTTTTCTGACTACAGTCATTACCAACGCGTTTTCGAGCCTTTACTGTTGCAGGAATGCTGGGCTCAAATACTCCAGTCGAAAGAGGAAGCTAAGGAGATGTTTGAATCCAAGATCATTTCGCGCCAGTTCGTTGACGACTTCGTGACTATCGACCTGGCTATTATCGAACCTCTTAAAAAGGGATGGTTTCTCAGCGAGACTGACGTCATCCTCCTGCGTCACCCAGGAGGGGAGCATTCGATGATGGGGAAGGTGTCGAACTTCAAGTCCAATGTATTCACGCAGCAACCTGGCAATCAAAGAGCCGCAATGGGGCTTCAGCACGCGGTTCAAGTATCAATACGATGCTACCTCGGGAAGAAAAAGGACCCCGGTCTGCAAATCGGTAGCACTTGGCAAATCGGGAAAGTATTCAGGTAGAGGCAGGCTGAACTTACGTGTTTGGAAATAGTGCGCTGATCCTGTCCCTCAGTCTGAGTACATTGCATCGGGAATATGCCTGCATTGATGGCACTGCCACTTTATGACTGCGTTGACTTCATCTTGAAGCCTCAGTTACCGAAGCCACCACGTCTTGATCATAGTGAAGTCGAGAGCACCATGACCAAGTACAACGTGAATGAGCCCCAAGCACGTGCAATTGTCAGCGCACTGCGGACGGACGGTTTTACTTTGGTACAAGGGTTAGTCGAACTCGTGGTACACGAGGTTTTGTCAGACTAACTCAACGACAGTCCTCCTGGAACTGGCAAAACGTCGACTATCTGTGGATTGGTGCAAGCATTCCTCTCCAGTCGTCCGCAACTTATATCTACAAATGGCACTCGACAAACGGATAAGGTCGTGCCGAAGAAAGTTCTTCTCTGCGCGCCGAGCAACGCCGCAATTGACGAGATAGCGAGTCGGCTCAAGGAAGGCGTATCCGGAGCTGGTAGACGAAGCGTAATCCCGAAAGTTGTTCGGGTCGGGACGGACAAAGCCATTAATGTCAGCGTGAAGGACATCTCCTTAGACAACCTCGTCGACCAGAAGTTGGGTTCAAATCAAAGCGCACGTGGTGATTCATGCAGGCGAGATCGCCGCGTTGCGCTCCGAGCTTGAGACGGTTCGGCAATCACGGCAGCAAAAGCAGACTGAATTGGCGGAGCTGCACGACAACGTAGCGAAAGGCACGGCCCTAGACGAAGAGATAAAAAAGCTAAACTATCGGCGAGTCACAATCATCAAAAAACTCGATAGGCTCAGAGATCAGCAGAAGTCGGACAATCGAACGCTGGATGCCGGTCGCCGCAAGTTTCGAATGGAAGTCCTTGCGGAGGCCGACGTAATCTGTGCCACGTTATCCGGGTCGGGCCACGACGTTCTGGAAGCTCTTGAGTTCGACATGATTATCATAGACGAGGCAGCGCAGGCCATTGAATTGAGCTCTTTAATCCCTCTCAAATACAATGTGGCTCGTTGCGTCATGGTCGGAGGTGTGGTGGTTTCCCACCGTTTTGAGCCGTTCCTAAGTGTTATGCAGATCCTCAACAGCTTCCGCCCACCGTCATCTCGCAGGAGGTCATAGCTTTTTTTACTAGTCCCCTGTATGTGCTTACATCCTATTCAGGCGTCAAAGTATTTTTACAACCAATCGCTGTTTGTACGTCTGCAGAAACTCGACCCAGATGCGGTCCACTTGCTCAGGTCCGCTTTTTGTGCACTCTCATCCCTCATGATCTATCATTTATCCGATATATCAGTATTCAATATCGAATGCACCCCGACATCAGTCAATTGCCCAGCCGTGTCTTCTATAAAGGCCTACTAAAGGATGGTCCCAATATGGCCGAGAAGACCGCCCGCCCTTGGCACGAAAGCAATTTGTTTGGGCCCTACAGTTTCTTTAACGTCGTTCGTGGACAGGAGTCGTCAGGATCGTCCCACTCTTTAATGAACCAGGCCGAAGTCCAAGTTGCCGTTGCCCTATATGGTCGTCTCTTGAAAGAGTTTAGTTCGGTGGATTTTAAATTTCGCGTTGGGGTGGTTTCCATGTATCGTGCTCAGATCTTGGAGCTACGCCGCGCGTTCGAGTCACGGTTTGGGTCCGGTGTCACAAACCAGGTCGATTTCAATACTGTAGACGGGTTCCAGGGACAAGAAAAGGATATCATTATCCTGTCTTGTGTTCGCGCTGGCCCCGGTTTACAAAATGTGGGCTTCTTATCAGGTACGTTTCAGAACCTATGGCCATGAATCTCAAACGATTTTGTAGACGTTCGACGTATGAACGTTGCGTTGACTCGCGCACGAGCGTCGTTGTTCGTACTTGGGCATTGCCCTACCCTAGAGCGAAGCGACAGCACATGGAAAGACATAATATCCGACGCACGTGCGCGCGGTTTCCTGGTTGAGGTAGGTAATTGTGCGACTCCTCGTACGGCCAAAGCAGTAACTCTTCTAGGCGGATGTAGGGCTGTTCACGGCCCCAAAGACAAAGACAAAGGCTCTCCCTCCTAAGCCACCTTCCAAGCTTCTGAATAAAACACTCACTAACGTTCAAGTCGTCCCCGATACACTTGTTGCCGCGCGAAACATCGGTTCACAGGGTGCAGCGCCCTCAGCACCTTCACAGATCACTCTCTCCCCTGTAAAGCCTACTTCTGTTCCGGCTGGACCCATGCCGGCGCGCAAACCCGTATCTAGCCTACCTCCTGCTCCTGCTACACTTCCAGCTGCGCCCGTGACCCTCCCCAAATCAACAAACGAAGTAGAATCTGGTCGAGCTCCGGAGTCTTCCGCTAGGAGCGACCCGAAGCCCACACAAAATTCCTCACGACTCACGCAACCTGTCAAACGGCCAAAACAGGCGCCCTAACCTTTTCATTCCGAAGAAGGTGCGAATTAAATGTACAGTATCGTCTTCAACGCACTCAACGCTTAAATTCATAGCGTCATGCCCCTGGTGACGGCACCGGCGGGCCACCGAACAAAAAGCGCGCGTAGCGCCACGCCATTTCTTCTCATTGAAGTTCGCATGAACATATCTTTTGGTTTCATCGCTGGGTCTCGAACGGGGTCAAGGTGAAGACCTCCCCATAGACATGTATGATAGCCTATTTTACCCCGTTCTGGCCCTTAGATCCATGTACTGTATCTATGCAATTAAATTATTGTCCGGTTGTTGTCGTTGTCTGCTTTCACTGGTGGGAGCTCCCATCCGTCAGGACCGAATTTTGGCGTCACCATCATGTGTCCCGCCTTATCCTTGAAAGGCTTGGAAAATGTGCACAGAGTCTTTCCGAGAGCGGGTAGCCAAGCGGGGTTGATGAGGGTCAGACCTAATTAAGAACGTTAGTAGGTGTTGATTTAATTTTACCCTACGAACAACATCTAACCTTTGAGCCAGATCCTACTTGTCCGCACGACCTCATGGTACACAACAAAGTCGGGTGGAGAATTCGTGGCAAGCACAGATGACGGGTGTATGTACACATCTTCAGATATGCCTAGCGCCCGGTATGGAACCCCTTTTGCAGTTGTACGCTGTGCACCTGTCGCGCTGTTCTTGTCGACCAACTCCTTGCGTACGGCGACTTGGTCGATGAAAGACGACGCGAGAAGTTGACGGAGAACTCTGAGCTACAGAAAGAACACGCGGGTGAGTCAAAGTCATGCTGGTATCATTCGAGTATCAGTGTTACCTGAATGTCCTTTGGTGGAGAGAGCTTAGGAGTGAATCCCGCGTCGGTGTCAGCGAAATTAGTGTGGACAATATTGCTGATTTGAGCCCTCAGTTTATGTATCTCTTCCATTGCCTGCAGCAGATTAGAGATACGAAACCCGGGTGTAAGGTTGCATACCTTGGGTCTCACAAAATGTTGCTCGCAAAACGATTGACCTCCACCGGCGTATTCATAAGCACCAACCACAGAGAGGATCCTGAACAGATCGCTCGTGGATTTTCCGAGCGATGCATGATACTGAGCAGAAACTTTGAGTCCGGCTGCAGAACGGCTGTCTGGATCGAGTACCTACCTGCTGAGATTGGAAGTACTCTCGTCGCCGGTGTTTCAACATTTCCTTTTCTCGCACCTCTTCTTTGCTGACATGTACCATATCCTCTTCCGTCATTTGATGAGTGTTCGGCGCCCAGTGCCTCCTCGCGTAGGAATGGGTCGCCCACGGACATTGCAGCGACGATCGCAATAGCGTATGGCAAACAGTCGTGGCGACGACTGCTGACCAACATTTTTGAAAAGCGGGGGGACAAAGGAAAGAGAGACATGGTTCGCCCGAGGTCCGTCACCGTGTTGCCTGCAACGTTGGGGAGTGCTTGTAAAGCCCCGAGATACTGTCAGTATCCCTCTCAGCCTGTCTGAGCGATTGACGGTCCTGGCGGTGTAGGGAATGGGAAGTTGGCAACAGCGTCGATATGCATGCATTTCATTTGCAGGACTACGCCTTCGATAGGCACGCGAAGGATTTCGGGCTGAGAGAACTGGTCGAAATAATTCTCGAATACTGCGGATGAGTACAGTCTATAGCAGTGTCCCGGTCCTGTTCGACCAGCGCGACCGGTTCGCTGGGCAGCTGAAGCTTTGGATATCCAACTAATCTGGAACGATTGGATTCCGTTGGCGAGATTGTATTTGCGCTAAAACCCGTCTTAAGATGATGATCGATGGGGCCCTAACATATAGGATTGACGCACCTCCTTTGCTCTTCCCGCAATCAATGACATACCGGATGCCAGGAATCGTCAGAGATGTTTCAGCCACGTTGGTCGCAACGACGACCAGGCGTGTGGCCGCAGGTGGCGGTTCAAATACCTTCATTTGCTTTTCAGAAGAGAGCAACGAGTATAATGGTATGACGTGCATTGGGACTAGGATCAGACCTCAGAGTGATTTCACAGTGAGAGACGGGTAACTCACCATCGGATTCTTCGGTGTCGATACCTAAGGCCTGATCTTCCGCTTCGTCGTCAGTATCTAATGCATCTATATCCGCGTCTTCGTCGTCTAGTCTGTGGTCTACATCGAAGGCAAGGTCTTCTTCACGTGCATTCCCGAGGTCCATCTCTTCGGCTTCAACATCAACTAGTAGACGTATCAATTTTAATTCAGTTCCACAGACGACATGATTCTGACCTTGTGCGGGCTTTATATTGACCGAGTCCTCGTCATTTGTGAAAAACTGCCGTGCGTCAAGCCTAGCTTGTAGACCTTTTCGACGCCTCTTGCGCTCTTTGATACTTTTGGCACCATATCTCTCTTCCAGCCTCTTGCAGACGCCAACTATCTCGTTTTGACCGGTCAGAAAGATGAGGACGCCCCCGGGTGGCAGTCTCGCGTGAATCTTGGAAGCTTTACGAATGGCCTCGCTGACATAGTCCGACACAGTTCGACGGTTAAAGTGAACCGTTACTGGATATTGGCGCGCCGGAACCTCGATGACAGGAGGTGGGGTGGCAAAGAGGGTGGAATTTTCCACGAAATCACTGATCCGAAGGGTAGCGGACATGATGATCAAACGAAGAGGCTGTGAATAAATTAACCGGTTATCGCATAAGGCATGTGTTGAGCGAACCTTGATGTCCTTCCCATCTCTCCACATACTCTCGCGCAGCTTCACGACACGACTCAAGACACCAATCAAGATATCTGTGTTCATGCTCCGTTCGTGTGCCTCGTCGATGATGAGGACTGAATACTTGGAGAGTAAAAAATCTGACGCTAGTTCACGCAGTAAGACACCATCTGTCATGAACTTAATCGACGTTGAGGGCGATACAGTAGCATCGTAGCGTATCTGGTAAGAGACACGCGATGACGGCAGTGAGAGTTCGTGAGCCACGCGCGATGCCATAGACATGGCAGCAACCCGCCGCGGTTGTGTGACGCCAATCATACCCGGATTATCTGCAACATTATATAAAGGTAGGCGAAAAAGTAGTCCCGTGTGTAACGTACCACTTCCGGGTGACCCAAAGCCTGCTTCAAATAGGAATTGGGGGACTTGCGTCGTCTTGCCGCTTCCTGTCTCACCACAGATTACGACGACTGTGTTCAATAATACCGCTTCCATGATCGGCTGTTCTTCTGTCACGATTGGCAGAAGAAGCCTTGCGTTTTCAATTTCAGGAGGTCGTGTCACAAGGACCACCTTCTTCCTAGCTTCCGCTGACTGCCCAAGGCTTTTAAGGTGTTCCGCGAAAGATGTAGATGGAAGGCTGATATCTTCGCCGAGTGGCCCGCGCATCTCCATTGGTGCAGAGGTATCTATCCTCCTCTTTTTCCTCGGCGGAGACTGTTCTCGCTGGAGATTCTCCTCGGGTGGGCGAGGCTGAAAGGAATCTCCTTGCACTGGAGCCACGTAGTCCTTGACGGCGCTCAGTTGAGTCACAGCCCATTGCTTGAACCCCCCACTTCTTCGTGGAAGAGTGGCAAGGCCGGCGTCAACATCTCGAGAAGAATCTCCATCAGAAACATCGGACTGTGCTTCAGAAGTGCCGTCGTCGGCTTCATTTCTATCAGAGTCCGATGTGTCTCTTTCAGCCTCCGAAGTGTCGTTTTCGGAATCTGAGCTGTCGAACGAAGACTCGGAGCCATCACTTGGTAGGGTCGTTGGTGGTGCTCGTTTCCATCTTTGCAAGATGGTCTTCAAAATTCGGTCACGTCACCGCCGCACCAAGAACAAAAAATAGATAGACACACCCTAGTACCCTTCCCTTTCTTCTTCATGATTCTAGCCTTCGTAACGGATCCGTCTGCATTCCGTCGCAAGGCACTTCCTACTGCGGAAGCCGGCACTTCCTGTTTCTCCGTTGTAGTCGAGAGTGAATCCACGACAACGACGGGTCCCCGAGGCGGTACATCTCCTTGACCCTCTTTTGAATCTTTCTCTGAGTGAAAATCATCAGCGGCTTCGTCACTGCCGTCACTCTCCGCGACGTCGGCAAAGCGACCCGCTTTTCGTTGGCGCGAATGGAGAGCACGTCTAACATCCTTGTCTTCTAGCCTGTCTAGCCTGTCTTGTACCGTAGCAGTTTTAGCAGAGCCAAGGGTGGATGAGGAGTATAATTGAAGTGTATCGGGCAAATCTGCCTGACTTTTGCTTCAGCCAGGGGTCAGTGCAGTCATATAACAGAGGGCAACGTTCTCTCACGCGAGTTTTTCGAATAGCTCAGCACGTTCTTCCTTCTTCAACTTTTTCTCCTGAACAATTAACATAAGCAGTCTAGATGTCGACAGAACAAGATGCAGAGTGCGCACGATGTATTTATCCAGTCTCTTCCTCTTCTTGCCCGACGCCTTTGACTGGGACTGAGCGAGAAACTGCTACAGATGAGCCGAGAAACAGTATATCTTCGGTTAATACTCACCTCTTGCTTCAGTTGTTCTCCACGACTCAGCTCCTTCTCTTCTGTGGACTTGCGCTGCACAATATCCGCGTTCGTATCCACGGCGAGTCGTTTTTTAGAGCTAGACTTTCCACGCTTATGAGAAGAGCCGACTGCACTATTCCGGCGTGCCTTTGCGTTGAACCTTTCTGGTCTGTTCATCGTGAGAGTTGCTTGAGGTAGGGAGTGCCAGCGCTAAAACGAAATCACATTTGTGATAAGATAAGATAACGAATACAGTAGAGCGCACACAATAAATAAAATAATTGAAGCCTATTCCACAACGACGAACTATTCGCTTGCGGTTTGTCCTCATAATCCTGTGCAACTGGCCAAGGGGCACGCTTAATGCCTTCTACCCCACGGGCCCCGTGGGGTCGATTATGGAGAGTATAGTATACATTGTACTCTCCATAATCGATCCCACCCCATAATCTTCAATGTCCCGAGCTCTTCCTGAGGATGCCAACGTAACCGAGGCAGGTATAAGCCTGGGAACAGGTAACTTATTCCCACTTAGCTCTGTCCTCGCTGTTCTCACGAACGTACAGGAGATCATCTACCTTTGCATTGACATCGCTTGACGCGTCCCCCAATTTCTCAGATGTACATGTGCGGTAGGGTATATATTCCAATTGGATTCCCGATACTACTCCATAACTTGTCTCAACTTCTGTATGATTACGCGGTACGATACCATGGCGAAATATGTATAAACTTTTAGGAGTCTCAACGGCTGCTGAGCGTACCTGGCAGTGACGCGGAACTGATGCGCGCACTCGGGTAGCCATCTCTATCTCTTCAGCTTCGATAGTTTCTGCGAATACTGTTGTTTGGGTCTCTTGTTGAGAACGGGGTTGAGTCGATACTATGGAGCCATTCAAAGATGGGGAGACAAGGTCGTTGCAGGAGGGTAGTGTCAGTTACAGGGCACTCCTGGCAGGTTAATTGAGTATAAGTAGACGTGTACATGGCATGCGGTCGAGAGAATATTGCCGCCATAAGAGTCTCAGATTGCTTCGCTACCGCCGCCACCGCGACTCCCTCGTTACGGCGTCAGGCGAAAGCGACGTCGAGCACGCCCGCGAGCCTAGCGCGCCACTCGCTTGACCGACAACGCTCACTCCTGCGGACACTACTCGTCGGGGTGCCCCCATGACAGTTTGATAACGCATGCCCGGGGGCAACGAGGCGTTGTCCTGGACACAAGACGTAGGTAAGGATGTTACACGGAGAATTCGCGGTGGCGATGGGAAAGATGGCGCGAGGGCGGTACAGTCCTCAGCCGTGAAGAGTTGAACATGCCCTAGCAATGGGGGTCCGACATGTAGGAATGCGTTTTGAAAGCTGCACGCGGCAGGGTACACTAGCGATTCGGATGCAAGGGTATGGCCTCCGTCCTCGACTAAAGGATTAGGGTCACGCTCTGACGAGCGTGGCTACGAGTCGATGGACATATGGTATGTCGACGTGGCATGTGTAGTCGAATCCTGCGGCCCATAGTCTTAGAAGTTGTTGGTTGGACACGACGAGCGATTTATGTAAAACAATGCCACAGAGTCACGTGCTATGTTGGCTAGTAAGTCGACCGCTTCCCTTCTGGCCCGACTCTCGATGTACTCTACCAAAAATTCACACCCTGCGTCTTCCCCAGGTCCACGTCATGTTACCCGACCTCCACATTACCCACCTGAACTACCTTCACCATCAAAACGTCAACGTCTGGGTAGTACGCCATCGTCATCAAGCTCCCGTTCACTACCCTCGACGCCTTCGCGGCGGGACCACAGCGACTCTGACTTCTTTCAAACGCGCTTTGAAAGCGCGATGCGCCTGAAGGATGCGTGGGCACAACTCGCGCAGCGCTACGCCCGTCCTCTTGACGAGGACGATATTATTGATTTACGCGAGGAAAAGCTCCTGAAGGACTGCGGCGTCGTGCGGAACCTCGCTACACAGATAAACTTTGGCGACATCTCACTTCCGGACGAACCAGGAAACGATGCAAGCAGCGATGGCGGCGGCGCGCATAGTGAAGATGAAGACGAGCTCGACGAGATTGATGCACTCTCACATGGAGCACGCGTCAAGAACAGGCTAGAGGCCCGACTCAGACGGGTCAAACCAATACGCGAACTCGATTCCGAAGACGAGAGCGATCTCAAAGATTTCCTTGAGGCAGAGAAACGGATGCGAGAAGAAGATCCCCGTCGGGTGGAGGAAGAAGATCCCCCCCAGGTGGAAGAGGAAGAGGAAGTCGGCACCGAGGATCGCTACTTGGCGGATGAATTGGTGGAGATATCAAGCGATGAGGACACGAAGGGCGCAAACGCGGACTGTGATTCCGAAGAAGATGAATTGGGCGGTTGGGAACACGACGAGTCGACGGCGATTTACGAAGTTAGCACGCGCGCTCCGGATGAACACGAAATCATCGAGATATTCGATACACCGCCGACCTCACCGCCATCGTCACCGCTACCTATGAGCGACCCACCTGATAGTCGATCTGACACTATTTGAGGCGATGATTGCGTAGCGTTGTTACTTAACTAGAGCCCTGTGCCCATGTAACGATTGACAGCAGACATAGTACGTGAGCACACACAACGCCAAACATGGATCGATTCTCTGCAGTGCTCCGAGCTCCTTCGGTCATTCTGCATTCTCTCTCAACTGGTTTCCCCGCCGCCGCACACGCACACGACCCGAAATATCCGCTTAGCCCTCGACCCCGCTTCCTTTCCCTCCCCTCCAACCCCCTCAAATCTCTCACTCTTCTTTCCCTCTTCATTCCTTAACGTCCTCCTCAACATAACTCTTCATGGTAGGTCTATGCCCGATTCTCCTCGATATCATCACAGCACCTGATGCTCTTTTCTATTCTCCAGGGTCAGATCTTGTCTTACCCAGGTCAGCCGCTGCCGGAATCCTTGCCCTCATCATCTCTGTGCTTATTTGGCCCCCTTTTGCAGCAACCGAGAAACACACCGAGACTGGCAGGAATGCTCGTTTCGCTTATGGCCTCTCTGAGATGCAAGGATGGCGATTAAGTGAGTTTCGGAGCCCTGCCCCTTCGTTACCTCTACTGTCACGTATAACAATCATCTTCATTCTCTCCGTTTCCTTCCCGGATTTCTACCTCGCCCCGTGTTTTCTTGATCTTCTGATCTCTTTTATATAGCCATGGAAGATGCACATGCTGTTTCACTCGAATTAGACGAGCCCCATTCAGATGAGATCTCCAACACTTTCTTCGCAGTATATGATGGCCATGGAGGTATATCACTGACGTTCACTTCTCTCTTGTATTCTTGGAGCTGAATGAGTCGTCTACAGGCGGCTCGGTTGCACGATTTGCTGGCCAAAATGTGCATAGACGGCTGGTAAAGGAGGACTCATACCAGCGACAGAATTACGAAGAAGCTATGAGGCGCGCGTTTTTGGGTACCGATGAGGATATGCTCGCAGGTATGTAGTATTTTTCGCAGTGCCGCGAGACCTATACTAACTAAGCATAGATCCTGCATATACCAGGGATCCTTCTGGATGCACCGCCATCACCGCTTTAGTCACGAGAGACAACAAAATACTCGTTGTATGCACTAGTACCTTTTTCCCGAGAGACCGTTGATGTATTTAGCAAACCACCAGGCAAATGCTGGCGACTCACGAAGTGTCCTCAGCGTAAATGGTACGGCGAAGCCACTAAGTTTTGATCACAAGCCCGGGAACGAATGTCCGTGATGTCTCAAATACTAGTTCCGTAACATTCTGACTTGTACTTTAGCGGAGCGGAAACGCATAGTGGCGGCTGGAGGCTTTATCGAATATGGACGCGTGAATGGTTCGTCTCTACTGTTTTGGTGACCCAGGTGTATAGTTTGACAAATTCGATCTAGGAAATCTGGCCCTCGCCAGGGCCTTGGGCGATTTTGAGTTCAAAAAGAACTACTCTCTCACCCCCGACAAGCAGATCATCACATCGAATCCTGATGTCACCGTGCATGACATCACCGAAGACGACGAGTTTTTTGTACTGGCCTGTGACGGTGAGTTTCGGCAAAATTTGCCACGACCACCCCTTACAAAGACACCTCCAGGAATCTGGGACTGCCTGAATTCGCAGCACGTCGTTGACTTTGTTCGCCGCGAGGTTGCACAAGGAAAACCCATGGGCCAGATCTGTGAAAATATTATGGAGCACTGTCTGGCTCCTGATACGCATGGCGCACAGGGTATCGGCTGCGACAATATGACTATGCTGATTGTCGCCATTCTCAACGGCAAGACCGAAGAGGAGTGGTATGCCATGATCAAGGACCGCGTCGAAAGTAAATTTGGCTATAACACCCCCGATGCACCACCACAAATTTATTCGGCTACCCGCTTGATGTCATGGCGGACGCGACGGGCAAATTTTGAAGCGCTGGAGCGCGAAGAACAGGATCAGAAGGCGCTTGACAGAACTGACCCACTAAGCGGTGCACACCCCACATCACTCGACCAGCTGACGAGGGCGATCACGGATAGATTTGGCGCTGGCATTTCATTTCGTCCGGGATCAGGTATCAAAAGCGACGCGGGTGCTCTGATGTTCCAAGATGAGATTGACGAAGAAGGCCCACATGACACGCCCGTACCTCCCATTTTAGCAGGTAGACTCTCGCAAAACTTCGTAGAGCATGAGACGCCGGAGGACCTCGAGCAAGAAGAATTTATGGATGAAGACGAGGAGGCCTTCAAGGAGCCCTTCAACAGCGTAATATATCTGTCCCAAGCCGAGAAGGATCGCGCGGAAATTCGTGCAAATGGTGTACACGAACACGAGCACGACCCGCCAACACCGTCGTCGACGTCAACCCAGGAGCCACCATCCCCCCCGCTCGATACACCACGCGGCGAAACTCCGCCATCCCCGCAACAGCTAGCTAGGCCTACCACACAGAAATCGCTCTCTCTGTCTGATGGAGACAAGGTCCCTTGCCGCGGCGACAGTGGAATGCTAACTCGACGCGGGTAGGGCGCATGGAAAAGATGACCAGGGGGCGCTTTCTCGATTGACCTGTATCTCCAGCACGTATTACTATGTATGTGTCTCCGTAATGACTTCTTGTATGTGGCACGCCCACACTCTTTTACTATTCGTTCACAAGGGTCGCTGCTCAATCTCTGTTTCGGTCACTTTCTGGCATACCATTGTATTACAACATTCTGCAATACTTTGTGTCTGTCTTGTCCCGGTTCTGTATCACTTCCACTTTTAGAGGGCATTTCGTAGGACAACCAGCTCCTTCTCGCACAAGCATAGGATGACGGTCTGCCCCTCAACATGCACAGCCCCCACACCGAGTAGGGAACCCGATACGTTCTCAGTCAGCCTCAGAATCGCCTGTTTCGCCGAGTTGCTCTTTGATTCTGCATCGCGATATAAGTATAAGTTTCCTCCATATACCCCTCCTCCACCTTCGAAGGCGAGCACAGCTTTCGAAGGGATGTGATAGGTAAAGCGAGTATCCCGCTTTGAAGCGAGCACGAAAGCCAACGCAGAATATGTAGACACATGCGTCCACACTGGCCGGCCACTCGGCGCGTCTTCATTGGACAGTACAAAGCGCGGTCCGTCGATCGTATGCTTGACCACCATCGAAATCTCCGAGCTACTCCCGGGCAATGGTGTCGAGAGCACAGTAAACGGCACGCCCCAGTCCTCGTGTGCCCACGCTGGGTCGGTGCCATCCGCGTATACCCACGTGATGCACGTGTCCGTCCCGACCGTGGAATCCACCTCTTCGTCGGCCTCTCCATCGGCAAGACTGGGGCGTGCGCCACCGCCCGCGCCGACCGCGCCTTGCAGCTCCGCGGTGTACTTTTCGAGGCTCTCGCGAATCGCGTAGAGCTCGGACGGGTCGAGCGTTTCCGCAACCTCGGTCTGCCCAGAGGACGCGTCCGAGTCGAACACGTGTGGCCAGCGTGTACCCGCGTGTTGCTTCTCGAGGTGCAGCGTGAGCACGCCGTAGGTGTGCGCGCCCTGCGCGTCCCACGTCCAGAAGCTCGACGAGGGCGAGATGCCGCCCCATAGGCGAGCGGCGGAGTAGCGCGGGAAATCGGAGCCCTGGACGAGCACGGTGAGCGTCTGAGGGGAGAATAGGACGTTGATGTCGCCCTTTAGCGTGCTTGAGGGGAACGGGAGCGCTACGGTGACCTCCTCGGAGTCCTGTGTCCAGGCATAGGGCGGCGGCTTTGTTGGTTCGGCTAGAAAGGGGGCCACCATCCGCGCTGGGTATGGGGACAAATTCGTTCGGGGAGGGTTCGTCAGGCGCCACAGCTGGCTGTCCAATTCGCCGATAAGGTGAGCCTCCCGCAAGGATAAAGACTTTGCGTTGCTGCTCGTAGGTAAGATAAAGGGGGACATTGGTACCCCTACGATGCCAGAGGATGTCCAGAGGACGAGCCACGGTATTGTCCACCGCGGCGTCTAGCGGTATTCGGACGGCTACGACATCAAACTCTGCGGGGGGGATCTTGCGAGTAGAGGATGCGGCAGGACGAGCCTCGTTGAAGCACTTGAAGGACAACACCGCGATGGCTTGGCCATCTAGGGACAACGCGGTATGCAGTCGGAAGGGTGCGTGCGTCAGTCGAATTCGGAAGCTCGTAGAATCCCAGGAGCTCCGCGGGGTTGGTCGATGATAACGTCAAGACGTACAGCGTGCCAAGGCCATCCGCACACAATAGTGTATGAGCATCGAGGAAGACGGACGATGGGTATTCTCTCTGACGCGAATCAGATGCCGGGGTCTGTGTAGGCTGAGGGATATCGTAGATTTCCCCGAATGACGGTCGGAGCGTGTCCTAGCGCTAGCGAGTGAACGGAGTCCGTGTAGTCGCACGGATAACGATAACCCTCACATGGTCTAACCGGATCGAAATCACACGGAGGTTTTCGTCGATATAGACGGCCTGCTCGGCGCCAGGGCTCACGCTGAGATGGTCGTGTCGAATCCGGCTTTGGGCCTCTTGAAACGAGAAGTGGTGCCGCCCAGACACGGAGGCTTGCGTAGCCTTGTGTCGCAGAGCATAGCGGCTAACCGCGTCCTCGGAGGATATAGGGTCGAGTTTGTAACCGTCGAATTTTGGGTTGAGAAGCGAGCGGTCAGGATGAAGCGCGAACATGTTCTCGATCAAGCAGCGATTAAATTAGGGGACAAGTATGAGACTGGCCAACACCACGACCCTTCTCAACACAAACGTAAACGACACCACATATGCATACGTTAGGATCTTCAGACAAGTCTGATTTAGGCAGGGTTGGTCTGTGCAGCCCAATACGATTTATTTTAACTGCCACCGGGGCGAGGATCCAGATAAGATGAAGCGATTGCCAGCCGATAGATGGAAGGCGACGACGGGCCCGAAACGCATGGCGCGCGCGGCTACTATTGAAACCAAAACGTCGAAATGTTGAAACGTTGAGATTTGAAACATTGACGCTTGAAGCCTTCTGGGAAGTTCTGATGATACATAAACTTGTGCATGAATGCTGTAACAGGGACAAATAGCCAATGACTCAACCTTCTGTCAACAATTTTATTCGTCGGATTACCGATATCAACTTTCGATGGGATAGATGATGAGATCGACGAAACAGTGCCGCGAAGAGACCATCGACCATCCTCGTTGCTTAGCGCTTAGCACACGCGCCCAATGTTCCTAAAGTGTCTCACCGATGCGGAACAGAGACTTCAGTTGCGAGAATCGGACCCATGAATTTACAAGTTGGGAAACGTCTCAAACGTTAATACGTTAACGCTCAGAGACTTGTTGAAAGCCGGGTAATATAGCCTGTGGCCAGTATTGTAAGTGTAATGAGGCAACATTATGGGTGTTGCGAAGAACTCAACATACCTTCTACGGCGAAGGGCGATACTCACGGGAATGCGACGGGATGTGCAGGCCGAACCTGGAAGGTTCGGAATGGTCAACTAGACCCAAGGTCTAGGGTGTATCCATATGCGTACGGGGTGAGTCAAAAATGTGATAAAAATTGTTGCGGCCGCGCGGAAAGACCCGGGAAATTATGGGGCAACAGAGGTGTGGAGTGTGGAGAGGCGTCTTGGAAGGGCGTTGGAGCGAATAAGCATCGAGTGGATCTCGAAGCCCCAAGGGGTTCGAGACGCAGTCCTCTACGGTGGAATTGAATGGAATCGGGCGGGGTAGAGGGATCATGCGTCGTGCATTGATCATGCCGTACGGTCATCTTGATCGGTGTATTCGTGATATGGAATGTGAAGAACCCGTGTTTACTAGGCCCAGCCCGAGCACCGCAGAGAATAATGACGGTTCAGTATCCCCTTTAAGGCATACCGTGGTTGAGGGCAATAGATTTCTGGTCCAGACCCAGGGAGAATGGCAAACGCGAAGTGCCACTGCGACCTCGTTGCTTGTGGCAGAAATTCCTGTGGAAAAAACAACGATCCCAGGCTTACAGTAATTGGATGGCATACAATTAATCCCGGAGTTCAGTGATTCTGCGCTGTCTATGATTGAAAGGTGAAAACCATCGGCCATGGTACATGTCAGGTTTGATTTCAATGATTTCCTCCAAATGAGACCTGGGTATTCAGCCTTTTGCGCTGGTGGAATGGTCGATGGAAATACCTTGTTCCGAGAATGAGCCCAACAAGCGGCGCGACCAACACCAAAACCCTATCCGTCCTCAAGTCCATCCTAGCCCAGTCCTGCCCCCTTCATGAGATTCATCCTTGACATCCGCGAGATCGTTCCTGGGCTGTGTTCTGCACCACTCTTCCTCTTCGTCTACCATACCCTTGCGCCAGAATTCGGCGTGTAGTTGAGCGAGTGGACCTGGGAGTCCGATCGCGAGCGGCTTGGTCCGGGGAGCGTGGCAACAAGGATTCCCAGTCTATCGATTCCATTTCGGAAATCGTACAAATATTTAGACATGCCTATCCTTAACTTATAGTTAGTTCTAAACATGTGTTGTAGTCTCGCAGTTTGCTCAATCAAATATGTAGAGCTGCCCAAAAATTTACGGAGACGGGCTGTGACCTAGGTCATTAAAATACGTGGTGGAGGATGAAGTGACCGGTAAATTCGCTTGGGACAACGATTGAGAGGACCAGCGAAAAGTGAAAAAAAAAAATGCCAAAGGGACAGCGGGAAGAACTATAGCAGCAAACACGTTAAAACGAGAAGTAGGTCTGAATCGGGAAAGCACGGACATGATTCGACGATCAAGGGATGGAAATAACTGAGGCAGTTAGCTGCTACAGGAACCGCCAGCAGCGTATTCATCTAGTTGTCAAACGTGATACGTTTCCCTTGTGAAGGTATAATTGCAGCGCTTGATTTCTCTTTCATACGTCGTTTCGCTTCCCAGGAAGGGTGTAGTGCTCGGTCGTCCACACGCCTAGCTTTCTGTTCATGAGGCGTGTGACCATTTGAGACCCCCTTCCCTTTGTTCGCTCGCTCGTATTGTTTGATGGAATCAGTAGGTCGTGAATGGCTAACTGCTTGCGACCCCTGAACATGCTTCTGCGAGCTGCGCTGACCACGGGTTGCGCCGGAATCTTCCCGCTTTTGTAGGTGCTTTGCTTTCCTCCCGTACTTCTTTTCCCAGATGCTAGATGCAATATAGGTTAAAAGTGCCAAGGAATATTCGTCCGTCACTCACGCCCGTCTTGCCCTTTGGCCTCTTCGGTTCTTGCGAACACCGCCACCTCCTCTTGTCTCTCCGTCACTCCAATCGCTGTCTAAGCCACCCGGGACGAAGCCATTTGAAAGTGTCGGCAAAAAAACGGAGTTGGCTCCTGGAGTCTTCAATACACTACCCAGATGCGGTATAGGACTCGCTCGATCCGAGGGAGAATCAGATCTCGACGGTAGAAGAGATGCTCTAGGCGAAAGGGGTCCACCACCGGTCGTAGATTTATCGTCACTGCTTGTATCTCTCTCTAGCTCAGCCGAATTATCCTGTTCGTCATCATCAGTGTCCGCCTCTGGGGAAGTCACACGATCCGCAGTAGAATCCTCGGGGTTGCCTTCGGATACTTCCAACCTTGCGTGGGACTTAGTTCCCACAGGAAGATCGACATTCTGCAATTTTCGGGGACGACCAGACTCGTCCACGACATCGTTTCCATGATCATCCGTTGGCTTAAGAGTAGAGCATAGCGACGAGATAACTCCGTTGACTGCCCCAGATAACGTTTTAGAGCTTAGTAGCCGGGACTCGAGTTTGATAGCCATGCCTTCAGATGTGAGGGTGACATCTGAATCAAGTGGAAAGAGTTTCGATATTGCCGTCTGTACGGATGGCTCGTTCGACAAGAATTTGTCCTTCTTCAGCTTACTTTTCAAAGCTAGCACGCCGATCCGGTTGTGATCTGTCGCCTGCATTCATGTTAGTTACATACATTCAGGGCATACCGTGAGCGTACCTTTAGGGCATCAAGTTCTGTTTCTAGTGCTAGCTTTTCGGTATTTTTCTTCCCTAGAAGCACGCTGCTAACTGATGACTCCAGAGCTCAGGTCAATGAAGAAGCAAACAAACACTGACACTTTAAGCCTTTTCACAATTTTCTGAGTCTCAAAAGCTTTCGTCTTCTTCGCTGCTTTCTTAACCTCTTTCATACCGTGGAACTATCTTGGAATGTCTGGGCACGAGAAATGCAGCAAGTATGACGGTACATACCAGTTTTCCTGCTATCTTTGTGGCTTCATTATCCTGAGAGAAAATCTACGTCAAATGTAGACGTGACACATATTCGGAACACGTACACTCGATATTGAAGAGCGCCTTCTCTTTATGCCGCGAGAGTGCATGGAAAACTGCATGACACGACCACAACTGCAGTCGGACATCGACCTGAGACCCGGCCCGGCCGTGAGCCGCACTCATCGATCAGACACTGGCAGTCTCGACTTGCAACATTGAACTGAAAAGGATGGAAGCGGAAGGCGAACCCCGGATTTTGACAAGATTCGAGAAGTACAACGAGTTCGTGGCACTACAGAGCGAAGCCCTTTCTCTGGACGATAGATCCCAGGCATCCGAAGAGGAGGCAAGAAGGCAGACCAGGCTTATATGGAACATATGCAATATCGTACGGATTGTGGCTGCTCGTGTTTTCTTCAGCTCACGGTACGAGTTCAGTTCGCAGAATACCAGGAACAGTCGTATTTGCTAGACCCGTTCCTAGAAGAGTTGGTGGCGCCAGTAATCAAGAAATTCAAGTTCTATGCCCAAAGTCTCGCCGATGGTGATGTCAGCTTGGAAGACATCGCGACCTTCGCGCCAGAACTAATGTCGGCCCCACTGTCTCGTGTATCAGTACCTGCTGTACAACTACCTCAAGTTCAGAGGCTATAAGACCATTAGTCAGTCCATACGCGCTTTTCGAAGCAACACCCAGCAGACTTGACAGGCGGCAGTCAGATTCTTTCCTCACGAGATCACAGATCTTGCATGTAGCCTTAAACTTCGCTCAGGTTCTTGATCGAGCCCAAATTTCCTCTTTGTGGCCGATACAATATGTGGCTCTACTCTGGATTTCCCTTATCTGCATGATACCCTTCGATCTTGCCCAGTTCGACGAAGTCGGCAAGGAAGGACAAACGGCCGTCGCCATCGAGGCTGTCGCCAGGCGGGGCCTGACCAACTCGGGCATAGTTCGAGAAAGCGCAGCCATTCTCCTCTCACGCCTTTATGTTAGGTATAACAATATACGGAACGTTTTATACAGTGATTCTCAGAACATACCAGGAAGGATATGCTACCGCGCCTCCCCGAAATTTTGCATTGGGCCAAAACATGTGCTGGAGAGCAGAATGACATTTTCGAGGTACATTTATTCCTGAATTCCAGTTACCACCCATTCTATCCTTCCACTAGTGTCTCGGCGTCTATCAGACACTCTGTGAGGTTGTCAAGAATAGTTCGTCAGATGTCTTTTCGCAATTTATTCCCGAGTTGCTCGAAGCTGCTCGATCATTGCAGCCCGATTCTACGCTTTGCACCAATGCCTCTATTCGCAAGATACGGATCAAACTTTTGTCACGGGCCGCTCTTCGCTTGCTGCCCGTTAAACCACGCGTGTCCTTACAGAGGGGTGAGTGTGCCCGATTTGTATGGCATAGTCATTACGTATTAATATAACTGGAAAGGTCGCGTTTTATCCGCCAAAAATGAGCTAGAGCATTCCACGGGCGATGGTGATGACGGTACAGATGTACCAGAAGAAATAGAAGCAGTGCTTGAAGAGCTGTTTCAAGCATTGCAGGACAGAGTGAGCTTTCAGAAGTTACAATATAATAGGCTACTGGCACTCATATTCGTCAGGATACTGTCGTGCGATGGTCCGCCGCAAAGGGCGTTGCGCGGATCTCAGAGCGCCTTCCTGCGGAGTTCATCCAACAAGTTGTCGATACCGTGATCGGACTGTTCTCCATTCACTCCATCGCGATCGCAAGCCTTTATGACATGCCGGCGATAGCGGAGAGCACATGGCACGGCGCCTGCCTTTCTTGTGCCGAACTTCTCAGGAGGGGACTGATTGCCAATGATCGGCTCGCAGATGCTATCACCTGGATGATCAAAGCAAGTGTGTCGTCGCATCTGGTGTCTCTTCTGACTTTCCTCGTAGGCCTTATATTTCGATATACGCAAGGGGGCACACTCCATTGGTTCCAACGTGCGCGACGCCGCTACATATGCGCTATGGTCCCTACCAAGAGCTTATGGTACCACGACCATTGTGCCATTAGCAGAAAGGCTCGCTCAGAATTTGGTCTCCGTTTCCACGTACGACAGAGAGATTAGTATCCGCCGCGCTGCCAGCGCAGCGTTTCAGGAATACGTCGGGCGCACGGTCTGTGAAACATCTATCTTGCCGAGAATTGCGATTTATTCTTAGCGCTCTTCAGGGCGTCTTTCCTCATGGAATCGATGTTTTAGGAAAGATTGACTTTTTCGCTGTGGGAATCCGAAGAAACGCTTTCTTGGTTGCAGCTCCCCAGGTTGCAAAGTAAGTTGTATTACGGTGACGACGACCAAGGGGCTTAGTCCAAATTTAAAGCCACGAAGAGTATCGGCCCTTCTTGATCGAACATCTTCTGACTGTCACACTCCGGCACTGGGACTCGGCTATGAGACAGCTAGGAGCCCAGTCACTTCGTCAATTGTGTGAGCTAGATCTACCCCAACTGGGGCCTCAATGCGCCAACCGTGCGGTTCGTCTTTTCATCTGCGAATTGATTGCGATGACCTTAACTTCCCACGATAGCGCTCGTTGCTAGGAATGTCCGATCCTAGCGATGTCCATGGTGGTCTCTTGGCTCTCATTCAATTGTCGGAGGTGTTTTCTGGTTCAGCTAAGCTAGAAGAATTTCGGCAAGAGGTATGCAGTTGCTTTGTCGCCTAACCCTTCACCGAACCATGTGTGTTTTTAGGCGTTCTCATTTTTGGCTGATGTGCCTGTCGACATGATTCGATCGCCTCGGAATGAGCTTGTCACCGCTGCCTCCTGCCAGTTGATTGCTAATAGCGTATCTCTAAAGGAAATCTGGCTGGAAGGACTATCTTCGGTGCCACATTGGCGGACGGTCATCGACCTGGGCTTAAAGCATCGAAAATCAACCGTCCAGGAAGCTGCTGCGGCTGCGTTAGCGGCAGTCAGCAAGCTCGTGGATTGTTCGTCTATCGTTCAAAGATATGTTGTTTTTTCCATAGATCCCCAGCTGAAAACTGATCACCAAGAGAACACATTCATCAGGGAATTCAGGTCGAGTTCGCCTACATTGCAGCAAAGTCTTGCGCGTCTTCTGGGTCTGATGGATTACAAGAGTCATCCACTTTCACTTTCAGAAGCAATTGATTGCCTCGTTGCGTCTGTAGCACCCTCGGTAAGATGTCTGCAAGAGTGTACAAAACTAATATCGACGATACCCTTCAGTCGGAGATGCGTATGGTCGACGTGGAAGCTCGCAGGAACTGCATGTTGTCAATTCAAATTATCTTAACCTCTCTTGCACCTCACCCTCCCCGCCGTATGCCGTGTCGTTTCTGTGCCTCCGAATCTGTCTCTAACCCTATTTGGAAGCGCTGTCCCCAGACCAGGTCATCCGAATGTACAACGCTCTGATTCTCGGTTTGGAAGACTACACTACCGATGAGCGTGGTGACATTGGCTCGAGGGTTCGGATCGCTTCGATTCAGGGCTTGGCGTCTGTCTCTCTGGCGCTATTGACCCTCGTGAAATCGGACACTGCATATGTCGAGTACTTCCCGGCGGATCTGTATCAGGAAGCGATTGCGGGAATTCTGAAACAAGGGGTTGAGCGCTTGGACAGCGTGAGGCAACAAGCAGGAGAGTGTATTATACGACTCTTGAAGTGCCCGCCGCCGTCCGTGGACGATTCTAGCTCGTGGAATTTTCACGGTGAACAGTTATTTGAGGAGCTGCTTCTGAGGTACGAGTAAACAGTTCTTCTCCGGTATTTACCCTTTTCCGATTTTTCCTAAAGGGATATACCTGACGACGCGGCGGCGGGAGGTTCCCACGGTTGGCAGGACAGCGCCTGGATATTCCCAAGAGCCATGAACTTTCTAGAAATTCCTGAATATCGGCGTGCTGTTCTCGCCGGGCTGTTGGTCAGCATAGGAAGCAAGACAGACAGTACGGTGAATGGGTCATGCATTCGCCGGTGCGGCATTCCCACTGACTGTGTTGACGTTCCTGGTCAGCAACGTCATGTCCGCAACGGCATCGCGACATACGCAAAGCAACTTCCGATCGAGAATAATAACGGCGACAGAGGCTACAGTTTACACGCCTTTGTCACAGATCTGATTACCGAAGCCAAGTCTAACTTGAGCAAGAACAATAAAGTAATCCCGGTCTTACAAGTGTTCAATGTTCTGCTCGAAACGGATGCATTAGAAAGACTTCTCGAGAGCAAAGACGGGACCAATAGGTGCGGCGTACCGTACCTGTTTTGTATGCCAAGGTTTGAAGGTCGCACAGTGTACAGGCGCTATTCTCAATTGCGTCAAGGGGAGTCCCGAAACTCAAAAACGTCCATAGGATCCAAGAATGCATGAAGATGTGCGTTAGATGCACAATACACGTGTCATTGTCTTTATGACAGTTTTTCCAGCCTGGTCAATCTCTTGGTTATCCACCAAGTTTCTGAGTCCTGCGTTCCTCGCCTGCTTGACTTCCTTGCCCACGAATATCCCACGGTTTGATTTTCATCACCGCACTTCCAATATTTCGTGCTCAATCATCATAGATACGAGGAGAAACCGCGAAATACCTCTATCTCTTCCTTCAGAGCAGGGACATAGGCGGGGATACAGACGAAGTAGAGGAGCTATTACTGGAAACAGAGTGGTTTGTCAACCATCGTTTCTGCACTTGGGTGATCTGACTCCCAACAGGTTCTCAAACCAGCTGGACATTCAAGAGAGAGCTACTACCCTCGTCGATATGCTAGGGAAAGTTGTGAAAGACGGCGACGAGTGCCAGTGATTGTGAGATCGAGTGCTACGGTTATATAACCTTAGCCACATGACCCGTGAGAACAATCTATGTAGTGAGATTTCCAGATTGGCTTGGACGAGAGGCTTGCACTGGCGGTGGTCATCCTCATCTGTAGCTAAACTATTCCTTTCTTTTCTTACGATCTCGACACGGAAATTGATGAAAGATGACCGGAAGTCAAAAACTAAGTGATTTTACCACGAATGCTGCCGCTGCAACCGGGAAGTTTCGTGTCCAACCCCATCTCGGTCAGTGTCGATCTGTAGAGGGAACCTTCAGTTCATCTGACTCGTTCCGCGGTTCAGACTATCGAACGGTTTCGGCTATAAATGGGCGAGTGAACTTACAGGCGTCCAGAGATACTACTAACCACGTCGGTATCCAGTCCTCTGGTTGTCCTAGATAACGTCAAGGTGTGTTCCTATTCTCGGGGTATGAGAGTGTCTTCACAGAAGTCTTTACAGTTTCCCTCGTATAACGAGATCGTCCAGCTCACCCTCCCCGACGGCTCGAAACGTGGTGGCCAAGTACTCGAAGTCCAAGGTAAGAAGGCAATTGTCCAGGTATTCGAGGGCACAACGGGTGTGGACGTCAAGTCGACACATGTCGAGTTCACCGGGAGTAGCATGAAGCTCCCCGTCGCAGAAGATATGCTTGGACGGATATTCAATGGGTCCGGTAACCCCATCGACCAGGGTCCCAAGGTGTTTGCAGAAGATTACTTGGATATTAACGGTGCGTCTCTTCACAATACGCACGGGTACGTACTCCCTGACAATTCACAAACAGGGTCGCCTATCAACCCTTATTCCCGCATATATCCTGAGGAGATGATTCAAACGGGCATCTCAACTATCGACGTGATGAACTCAATCGCTCGTGGGCAAAAGATTCCGATCTTCTCTGCCGCAGGTCTGCCCCATAATGAGGTCATTACTCCCCCTGTCACTTCCATTCGTATCCATTTCACGAGTCCGTTGGTACCAGATTGCCGCCCAAATTGTCCGACAGGCCGGCCTTGTGAAGGGGCCTTCAAAGGACGTACTGGATGGCCACGAGGACAACTTCTCCGTTGTCTTTGCGGCCATGGGTGTGAACATGGAGACTGCGCGTTTCTTCAAGCAAGACTTTGAGGAGAACGGTAGTTTGGACCGCGTCACTCTCTTCTTGAATCTAGCAAACGATCCTACGATCGAGCGTATCATCACTCCCCGTCTAGCGCTCGCCACCGCGGAATACTATGCTTATCAGCTCGAGAAGCATGTGCTTGTGATTTTGACAGACATGTCATCATATGCCGATGCATTGCGTGAGGTGCGTGGGATTCATATTTGATTTGTCTAGCTTGAACTCTAATCCTCGTTGTATAGGTCTCTGCTGCTCGCGAAGAGGTTCCGGGTCGCCGTGGATACCCTGGTTACATGTATACAGACTTGTCAACTATCTATGAACGTGCAGGGCGTGTGGAGGGGAGAAACGGCTCTATCACACAAATCCCAATCCTTACCATGCCCAATGATGGTATGTTGCCCTTGTGTGCTCTATGCGGCCGATTTCTCACACCACAAAGACATCACGCATCCCATTCCTGACTTGACGGGATATATCACCGAAGGCCAAGTCTTTGTCGACCGTCAGCTGTACAACAGGCAAATTTATCCGCCTATCAACGTCCTGCCTTCGCTGTCACGTCTAATGAAAAGCGCAATCGGTGAAAAGCTAACACGCAAAGACCATGCGGACGTTTCAAACCAGCTGGTAAGTACCCGTGACACTATAGAAAAACTTTGCTTAATCACATGGGGCGCCTTCGTTAGTATGCTAAGTATGCTATCGCCCGAGACGCCGCCTCGATGAAGGCGGTTGTTGGAGAAGAGGCGCTTTCAGCGGAAGACAAGCTTGCACTTGAGTTCCTCGACAAATTTGAGCGTCAATTTGTTGGGCAAGGTAATTAAAGCAATGACGGCATGTTTTCGACGCTGACCACGATGCTCAGGTGCATATGAGTCTCGCACGATTTTCGACTCTTTGGATCTTGCATGGAGTCTCCTGCGGATTTTCCCTAAGGAGCAACTCAATCGCATCAGCCCAAAGATTATCGAAGAATTCTATGGACGTAAGCCGACGCGTAAGCCGACATCAGGGGCAGAGCGTGATGTACGAGAGGGTGTCAGGGCCGAAGATAAGCTGCTGGTGGATGACGCATAAACGGTGTGATGTATGCATGTTTTTTGTCCGTGATGTTGTTCGGGCGCAGTTATGAACAATTCTGTAATATTTTACAAGGCCCGCAGGGTCACCCGGGCCGGAGTCATTTTGTAGCCGCCACGAGGATGCCTACCATGCTTGTGTTGCGAAGTTGCTCGCGAAGTTGACTGAAAGGAAAACGTCTTGGACACGAAACATCATAGTGGTGAGGATGCAAGGGAGTCGATCACTCTAACAGCAAAACTCCGGAGTGGACGCGTATTGAGTGTTGTAGTGACATCATCACACATGGGTAAGGTGAGACTCTTGAGATGGCGCATGTAAGGGATGCCAACCACAACCAGTGGCACCTGTCGGACACATTGAAACGAGACTCATCGGGATGAATATTTCGAGGTAGAAAAATTCCCACTACGCTGAGATAAGGGAGAGACGCTCATGAAGAAGCGAAGAAGGTTCAAGAAAACGAGGCAAGAGTTTCCGAATGAATGCGGAGAGAAGACAGGGCTAGACGGATATGACATGGCCTAGACGGAGGCGACGGACGTTATCCATAGGGAATGGGGCATGGAGACATGACAGGTGGCAGATACGGTACGTCCTGGGCCATCCCCCACTCACACAGAGACACATATACACACACGAAAGTTCGGAACACGCTACAAATTGCCGATTTGCGTACAGTAGGGGGGCGTCCCACGACTTCCGACCGAACAATATTATGGATCCCCTTTTGTATAAGTGTAAGCGAGTCAATACAGTAGCCGCCGAAGGGATCTAGATCTAGATACGCATAAAGCAGCCTCACCGGAAGAGTAAACTGGCGGTGTGGAAACCCGGCGAAAGGAGGCGCGATCTTCCTTACCGGAGTGATCAGCAGTTCATGGGTGCTGGACTGGTGCTGGTACGAGGGAGGCGGAAGGAAATTCTGCCGAGTGGCGGCGGTGGCACCTAACCTTGATCACATCGCCAGCATGAAGCCTGGCGGGCGAGTTAATGTTCTTTGGTGTGAAATTAGAATGGTGCCAGTGGCTCGTACAAAGACAAGATAGAACCGGTGGGTTGGCAAGGAAAAACAAAAGAGGCAGGAGAAAAGAGGACACGAGGCGAAAGATGAATGACACATTGCGGTGGATGGAACAAGGATCTACGCTGGGAAGCGAGTGTGTCTGATAATCAGGGAGAGGAGGCATGGACAGGGGAGGGAGGGGGCACGCCTCGTGTGGCAAGTCCGAAAAGGGTGATTGCGGCCTCGCGCTTCGGTTCTGGTCTGCCTCATGTTTCGGGTGCCGGGGGAGGGCAAGAGGGCAAGTGTCGATAAGGGGGTTGTCAAGACGGGATTTACGTTTTAATAATAATAAAAATAAAGCCATGTGTTTCACCTCGCGTTATATACCGCAACTTGGCCTCTCCTGCCCCGTCCCTCCTGTCCGTTCCCCATCCCTCCTCCATGGACGACATCGCTCACCAGTCCATTCCCCTTCATTCCCTCCCCCGCAAACGTAAAGCTGACTCCGATGACTCTTGCGACTCGTCCGATATAGTTTGCTCTCAACCTTCTCCCTCTATCCACGAACTGGCTCCCAATCCCTCAAAATTACCGGCGCCTCTCTCCGTCCAGACTAATACCACCTCCTTACACTGGCCACCCGAAGATGGCCCCTCTACCAACAATTCCCCATTGTCTCCTTCATCTTCATCACCCTCCACATCTTCATCTGCGGCCTCTCCGACATCCCCACTCAAACCAGACAGTCCCTCCAGGACAAAGCGTCCTCGCATAGAGGAGGTCTACTCACCCCCGTCTCCAAAGTCCCGCAAAAAACTTGAACCCAAACGCGTTCAGGACATCATCTCCGCGCTTGAATCTCTCAAGGGTGACTGGCGCTGGATCACCTACCCTTCCGGCGAAACCAGACTCGCAGCTTCTTGGCCACCCGAACTCAGCAACAAAGATGCGCCTAGCCTGGCTGAGCTTTGTCCGGTGTCACCCACGTCCCCTGCGGGCTCTTCCCCGTCTCCTTCTCGTATCGTTATCCCCATCGATCCCTGTTCACCTCACATCCCCGTTCGTAATCCTCCAATTAATAAAGATACCCTGAAGGAGTTGGATCTTGAGGCCATATTGCGTAACCCTCAGCTTCGTGCGTCATCTTACCTTTCTGCGTTTCAAAAAGACCTCTGATCTTTTGGCGCTTATCAGGTCACGATTTTCTCTTTGACTCGGGCCTTCAATTCCGTGCCGCTGCCAGTCGGCGGAAGCGAGAACAAGCTGACACCTATTGGAAAGCCGTATTGACAGAACTCGAATCCGGTTGTACATGCGTCACTTTTGACACACACGGCAAGCCCGGCGGCTGCGTCTGTGTTTGCAGGCGTTTACCTACACCGCCGGTGGACCCTATCATCGCGTGTCTACCACTTCGCCGGCGATTGACTCTCCGGATGCCCAGTCGCATCCGGCCATTGCTCCAAGAACTCTTATTGGTCCTCCTTTCCATCATCACCCCTCAGACCGCGCTTGTCTCTACTTCTCCTCAAAGCGGAAGGATCAGTGTCCAACAACGCCGGAAGCAGCAACAGGAGCAAGCCCAATCTCTGCGTGCCGTGCTGGATGTCGATTTGATCGAACAAGAGATGAGACACGGGCTCTTTGATCCATCGGGTGCGTTTGAGGTGATCGGCCAAATTTTGAAATCCCATTGTGCACCGATGCGCGATCAGGCCGTTGATGCGATGGTGCAGCTCGCGAAAACTTGCGCGCCCGGTGGCGAAGGTAGTAAGGCCGATGCTGTTCGTGCTATCCGGGAATGCTTCGAGCTGCTCGAGCTCATGAAGCTGGTGCGAGCGTGTTTTACTCGTTCATTGCCTCATGTTTCTCACGTGTTGTTCAGGATATCGCCAACCATCAAATGCAGACCTATCGGCCGCTCATCATCCACACGTCACCAGGCTTCGAGTTGCGGACTTTTAAGGAACGTCCAAATTGCGGCGAGCCGCCCCTTAGAATTACTGAGCGATGGCTCGTTTCCGCTCATCGGAGATTGGCCGATTCTGAGTACAAACTTGCCCTTCCAGATCGGCCTCTCCTTTTTAAGACGCTCGGAAAGCGATCGCGGGTCATTCTTTCCGTCATCGAAGGCTTAGTCGACCTCATCTTTAACCCGCCATCACCCGTGCCCTTAACATCACCCGTTGTCACCACCACGTCTCCTTCCCACCAACTCACCCCCAACATCATTACTCAGCTCCCGGACTACCCAGAAACCCTCTTTCTTGACCACTCACGCCTAATCCAGTTGACAAAGGACGCTGCTGATGTGACTTCTGTCTATCTCCTCCTTATGCTCTATCGACAGTTGCTCGTCTCATCATATCAAGATCCGGCAACCCCGAGGAAGGAGATCAATCCCGAGGACGTGGATATGCAAGTGATAAAGAAGGAGATCTTGGAGCTCGCCCCTCGCAATGTCGGGCGTTGCTTCCTTCGCGTCCGTCCTTCATCCGATCCGCAATCTTTGCATGCCGAAACGCGGGAATTCGAAAAGTGGAAGTCAGGGATGCAATCGGTCGTCTTGCAAATCGCATCCCGAGCATCGGAGACTCGCCGCCAATCTTCGAGTGTGGCAGCTTCCTCTAACCCCTGCCTCCGAGCACCGGAGTCCCACCTTCTCAAAGTAGCCGAGAGCTGGTCGGAGAATCATTTCAAACCAGAGTCGCCACTGAGCACGCTCATGCGCGACCGCTTGCGTGACGCTGTCCTTGAGATAGTCGTGCAGACGGTGCTGGTCCGGGGCAGCATCAACCCGCTCTCCTCGTCCCCATCTTGCGGCTCTGTGCCGCAGGCGGCACGAAAACTTGCGACTGGGATGGAGCCTTTGGCACCAGAGATCCGTCAACTCGGCGAGCGACTGTCGAAACTGGCGGTGCTACATTTGAACGTGTATCAGACTATGTACGAGCAGGATGATTTTTCAACGGAATGGTGATTTAGCAACACCCCCGCGTTACCCCCTCAATCCCACACCCGTCGAGCAAAGCATATACCCCCTTCCCCTGTTTTATGACTTTGGCGTGATGTTTCGCTTTTTATGCGCTTTGGGCTTCATTCGTAAGCCATCGGACAACAAGCGACTAGTACGACAGTGGCTGAACTATGAACCTGTATACTAGGGAGGACGAAAAACCAAAGGTCAGAAAAAAAAGTTGGACTAGATTACTTACACACGGTACATACGGTATATCATCACACATACAAGGAATTGTACTTTTTTTAAGGAGAAATAAATTTAGCGGATACGGCGCTCACACACTCTTGTGCCTTGCTTAGAATTGACTATAAACAGCTTAGTACTAACTGTAACGCTCGTCTCCTGGATTGATATTGATCACCCGGTCTCCCCTCCCCACTCCCTCAATGTCTTCCACGACAACCACCTCGTCGGCATTCCCGTCGACCTCACCAACAGGCCCTCAGCCTGGGTCCCCTCCACAGAACAACAATGGCGGCGGACCTTCCTCGTCGTTGTACTTGTACGTACTGCTTACTCCCCACACCGATACCTGCGTCTCTTTTGCTCGCTCGCCCGCTCAACTCGACTTTTTGTACGGGCCAGGTTCACCTTCCTCGCGACGCTATTCTTGTTACTATTCGTCTCTTCCGCGATCATCCTCCGTTCCTTCATCCTGCGACGTCGCTTCAGACAACGCATCGAAGAAGCTATACTCGCCGGCGTCATCGTCCCCAATCAAACGGGGCGTGTGAGCCGTCGGCGCATCCTAGGCGAGAAACCCAAACTGTGGGAAACCCGTGTCTTCCCCGCAGACGACGACAGATGGGATTCCATCGTAGTACGCACTTTCCCCTCTCTCTCGATACACGCTCACTCACATCGCACAATCTGTCATTTTTGGGATCCCGGTGGTGATTGTGCGGCGCCGTCTTCCCCCCCCCTTTGTAGCCCGTATCTGTCGTGCCCAAGGCGAAGGAAGACCGCGAGGAGACGTCGGCTCCTCCGCGCCCTCTCTCTGACTTTGTCCAGCCCCCCCACCGCCCCCCTCTCCACCGCCGCCTGTTGCGCAACCCGTTTTCCCGACGGGCGGCGGATTCGTCGATGACGACTCCTCGTGATACTGCGGCTGGCGCACCGACGTCGTCTGGCGAAACCCCCTCCGAACAGAGCACGCTGGCTCATCACGACCGTATGCAGGTCACGGTGCTCATCGCGATGCCCGACCCCCGTCGGCCGCACCTGGACGGAAAAAGCTATCCAAAGGGGAAAGAGAAGAGCCTCGACCTCGATTACGATGAAGACGATCTCCCAGAGATGGTCCTCGGCATGGTGGAGCCCTCTTACAAAGACATCTCCACACCGCCCAGATCTCCCTGATTCTTCCTCACATCACCTCGCGCGGATGGTCGCTTTTTCTCGCGATACGACATGGAGACTCTGTCGCTATACCAAGAGATAAGGCGGAGGATGTATTGGCTATATTAGATCTGTATTAGTGAGTAAGGACGTTACTGTTTGTTGCAGTGAGTGGTCTTTTGTATACAACGTATCGTATCCTCGTGAGAAAGAGAAATCCTGGTGACCATAAGCGTTAGTAGAACGAGAGGGTGCAATTTCACTCTATCGAGTTGTCGTCGACCCATTCCCCCGGTACTCCATCATCCTCTTCGTCGGTCATGTCGACGATGAGTGTTCCTTCGCTCCCCACACTAGCAATGTCATCATCTTCGTCATCCGAGTTATCGAAAAAATCAAATGACTCGGTGTGCGCACGAAGCCAAGCCTCATCCTCCTCCCTCATGTCGGCTTCCGAGTCCATCCGCACGTGCTTGATCTTCGGCCGCTGGGTCAGCAAATGACATACCCGCTCGCCACTGATACCAGACGTCGTGAGTGTGGTGAGTTTTGGTATGGTGAACTCATGAGGTTCGTCAACAAGGTTCATCGAGAACAGGTATGTGAAAAACTGTGATCGCAGGTGGTTACAGTTGATGTCGAGCGAGACGAGGTTCGAAAGCGCATAGTAGAGCTTGTTCACCGCCGCGGTGGAACATTGCATGCCGGAGAGCTTGAGGTCGACGAGGTTATGGCACAACGAGTGACGTTGGTTGGGGGCCGGCCTGGGCCAGCTGCTCGATGATGAAAGAAGAGTAGTCGTCTTGATCAAAATCCAACGAGAGGACCAACAAGTTTGGGAACACGAGGCGTTTTAGGAGCGCAGACGCGTACGATGGTTCGAGGAACGCGAGGCCGAGCTGCCGCACGGACGGGAGCTCGATCACGCTTGCAGGCCAGTCCACCTCGGGGTCGCCGGCAGGACCAGACGCGGAGAGGGTGAGGGTATGTAGATCGGGCGATCCCCGCAGAATGCGGGTAAAGAGCTTGTATGGCGGGCGCACGTCCTTGGCGTGATATGCGAGTTCGAGCTCCTCCAGGCCCTGCAGAAAAGTGCATGTCTCCCAGTCAACGTGCACGCCCCACAGCGTGACCAGCCCCAGTTCAGGCGCACGCCCGCTGAACGGGGTGAAAAACGGCTGTTTGAGGTCCGCCGGACTGAAATGATCGTAGTTTTCATTGTCGTCGTAGTGGCAGAGCCTCAGTGCTCGAAGCTCAGGCGCCTCGAGGATGCGAGACAGGGTGGCCAATGTGTTGTACATGAGGTGGAAATCGTCCACGAGGAGCTCGAAGGTGCGCCACCGCGCAGAATGGGGGAGGATGAGGTCTCGCACGACGGGTAGGTCGGCGGGAGAAACGTGGCAACTCGGCTTGTGCCCCTTGCCCCCGAGGGGTGCGAGAGGGGGACCACCTGGCATTGCAACGCGGTCCTGCGGGGAAACGAGCTCGTTCTCCGAAGACGAGTCCGCTTGATCCTCGGATCCGTCATCTGGTTCTGATTCTGATTCTGGGTCTGAGTCGATGGTACAGTCGATCTCGATATCCAACGGCTGGTCCTTCGACCGCTCGAGCCAGGCCCGGGACTTATCAAAAGGCGGACCCTCGGCAAAGTCGAGATAGGTCCACAGGGTCGGGATCCCGATAACGACCTCACGCCATCGTCGGCAGATATGAGACACCAGTACTTGGAATGGGAGACGGGGCCCCGCCTCTTCCTCCTCCTCCTCCTCCTCTTTTGCGTTGTCGTCATGGCCGCTCTTTTCGGCCTCCGAACCTAAGGTGAAGATGCTCGAAAGCAACTCATTCGGAAGGTTGTTGACGGGGGTGCCGTCTGAGGGGGGGATAAAGGGATCTTGTCGGCGGGACTTTTCTTTCTCTTTGAGACTGGTGAGCTGGGTGACATGGAAGACATCGCCATTGATATTGGGCTTGTACTCTGTGCGATCGGGAGATGAGGGACCACCACCGTCGTGGCTAGTTGGGTGTACCACTGGTGTTGGTTTGTGCCTGAAGGTCATTGAGAAAATCGCAAGACGAAAACAAAGGCGAGGTCGAGGGGATGCTAATGTGTGCTCTCATCTGCTCACATGTTCACAATCCGCGACGGCAAGGCGGGCCGACGTCCTGTAGATTCCCGCCACGCCTTCCTGCCCACTCACTGTATACACAAAGATCACCGAGCGTTCGGTTCCTATTTTCTTAATTCTTCCACTGGAAACAACGAACGGCGAATTTTCCGAGCACATGTACACCCTCTATATCCTAGCGATTCTTGTTGTACGACAGAGTTATCAACCTGCAAGCAAGGAAGATCAAATGTATTAATACCCAAGAACTCAAGACACGCTTGGGCACAAATAGAACGACCAGGTTGTAGGGTCGTTATTCCCTCTCAAGGATGTAGAAGGTCTAACCCCGTCTGACTAGTGTGATCTTTCCCATTCTGGCGCATACCCTAGATCGCAACAGGCGCCACCACAGACCCTCACATGTCTCATTGAAATGACCTCCTCTGCGGCGCGGGAGGTCATAATCTTATAATGTGTTCTGCCTTCACTCGCCTGGGTAATAATGCGCAAACTCATGAAAACAGATCCAGTGGTCAGGAACTGACCATCTATATTGAGGGAAATTCGTGCGTACATGAATACCCTGGGTGCCAGCCTAGTACGTGTAATCGGAGCTAATTAGGCCATGCCAGCTTCATCGTTGTCAGTGGCGCATTGCACCCTGCAGGTTGTATGCCGCCCTTCTACTTAACCTTAACCCAACAATCCAGATCCGTAATTTATGTCTTTCTTTCTCGATAACCAAGGGCCAACGGGCTAACGACATCTGTCCACTGAGCTGACTAGAGTGAATGACAGGATTTCCAAAGACTGTCCTGCATTTAACTAATATCAGCGGAAACGCGATGCTGGTGACAGCGGCACGGCCAACGATTGGCTCTGCTCAATTTCTGGAAGACACCAGGGAGGTGGGTTTTTTGAAGATCCGTCAGCGCAGAAGCTTCTGGATATAAACATGACCCAAAAGACGGTATGTTGGAACCGTTCGCCAAGGTTCGTGTATATCCGTTGGTTGGCAGGGCACACACTGACGATATCCTCGATGATGACATAGAAGAACTCTCCGTTCGAATACCCACCCGAGCGAGATTAAACGGCGGCCAATGTTTGCTTTAGGAACCCCTGCCAGTTGGCTGTTTCATTCCCATGCAATTTCTCCCACCCAGGGGGGTCACATTTTTCCACCAGCACAAAATCGCCCGAGTGGATCTAAGACCCAAGAACGTGGTAATTGACGACCCATACCATACCCCGAGCAGCCCCGCAACTATTAATTATCGACTTGACACGTCGAATTTTGAGACGACGATCGGAGGCTACCATGACCCTCGCACCGAACATTAGATGGCACCAGTGGAATGTCAGACGGGCCGAAGATAAAGTTAAGGCCATCCATATAACTGCTGATCATGTAGGCGGGTGCTCGACTTCTTCGACGAAAGGGTCCTAGCAAGGGACCCATAGACGACGGCGATTCGATGCAAAAGCGGGCCCGTGTCAGTCGGTATGTGGGGCCATGTTCGACATTTATCCATCGCGAGCAACCATCTTAACTTGCGTGTGGTGTGGATGACATTGTCAGACAAGCTAACAACGTAAAATAAAAACAGTTGAACCCGTTGCTCCGTAGCTATGTGTTGTCGGGGGCATAATCGAATTAGAAGTCTTTGTGTGGGTGGGAACTCCTGGATTGAGAGGCCCGTTCGGGAAACGCCTACAACGCCGCACAACGTCCGATGACGCCTGTCGATACGATACCCCATCGCGATCAGATTTGTCATTCTTGAGGTTAGCAACATCCATCTCTCACTTTTGTCCAGGAACATTACTTCAACCGTTACAAGTAATCCTGATCACCCCGTGATCCCTTCCGGGGCCCGAGAAACGTAGTACAGCGAAGCCCGGTCTGGACTCCGACTGTCAATGCCATTCGATGCAGGTCCAGCGGCTGGCGTCCCGATCACACGTTCACGGCCCCTCGCACGTTGACGCCGCTGGTATTTCGAATCGAATGCACGAGGGAAAGGTGGTGGTGCAATATATACGATTAACGAGCGTCGTTCCAGACTCGGCTAGAAAACTATCCTCGAGATCAAAGGTGTGGCACATACGTTTCTTTCTTCCGTAACTTCTACGGTCACTGATACACTGTTTTTGCCTGGGATCACCACTGGATAAGCATAATATTTATCGGCCGCGTCTTTCCACTCATGCCGATGCTTCTTATTACAGTGCTGTCTCGAAGGCAACTGCCTTTCCGTTCGCGACGATAATACGTGAAAAATGCAAGAGCATGCGATGCCCAGTATTTGTCCTTTTTGAGCAAACCATCAGCACATGCATCGCAAGGTATCCACCCCTCATGGATGTTGCTTCCCATCCATTCCTCCAGAAGCTGAACCGTTGACGTCCAGAAAGGATCCTCATTCCCATGATATGCCTTGAAGAGCGGACGGAACGAAGATTGAATAACAGTGGTGTGTTGCTAATAATTCGCCACTCGGGGTAGGGGATGACGGCTTTATACGTCGACTGGCTTCTAGGGAGTATCTCAACATCATTCTGGACGTTTTCGGGGTCGGGCTCTCACCGGCGTTTTCACCATGAGGCATTGGGTAACGTACCCTGACAGGCTTTAGTAACGGTGTTGTGGTGAGGCTTCCGTAATCTGCGCCGCACGTAAGTCAAACAATACGAGTCCCATTACCGATTGGCTACGAGCGTGTCTCACTGACGTGTGAAAATCAAATCAATTTATTTTTCTAAGACGGAGATCGCATTGGCTGGGACCACTGAATGAATGGAATCGTAGGGATGATTGGATTGTGAGAAAAAGCGGTGGCTTGTGACAGACGCGTGTGTGGGGAATTCACACACATTGCTCCCGTGTGTGACAAGCGGACAGCGAATCCGAGCACTTGTGGTGTCACCTCTCGAGGAAAAGGAAAAAAGGACCTGTACTCGCGATAGATGATATTAAGGGGTTAAGCTTTGTCTCGTGTAAAACCGAATTTTGCCGGAAGGGAAGATGACAGCTCGAATGCGAGAAGCCATCCGACCAACTGACCGCACTCTTTGCAGATCTCCACTCCTACACCATCCATCATGCCTTCGCTTCCTCTAAAACCCTCGGACGTCTCTTCTTCTTGCGCGCTCCCCCCTTTCTCCCCTCTTCCCCCACTTCATCCCCTCCCTTTCCCTCCTCCCCTTCCCTCCTCCCTCCTCCCTCGACATGGCGCAGCAAAACCCACCCCCTCGCTCAACTTCTTCGCGGGATAGGCAACCAAAAACATTCCGCCTCACATTACAGGCCTTACTTTCCTTACCTGTTAGTATTTCACTGCACACTTGTTGGCCTACCTGCTATACTGCTCCCATCTCTCTCCAGTACCGTCTTTGTAATCCCCCTCCTGCCGTCGGCAAAGTTCGGTCGTGTAAAGGTTGGTTCATCGCCTCGATCGGGCCGAGATCAAACTCAAAGCGGCGTACTACGTAGTCACACCTATGTTCAAGGTGAAATTGGATGATGTTCTCAATCGAAAACACCTTCCTCCACTGGGTAAGCATTTCCGCTTATCTTCCGTTTCTCCAACCCTATTAAACCTTACTGTAGGCCTCAAAGACTTCGAAGAATGGCTTCTGTTCGTCGAGGGTTGTCCCGAGAATCTGTTCGTCCCCGTTCATTAATAATGCTTGTATATACTCATCCAGCCACAGTTACTTTCTCCTTTGGTTGAAGGAATACGCAGCGCGTTATGATCAATGGATGGCTCAGACCCGCCCAGCGAAGAGTGGCGCCAACTCTAACTCTAAAGAGCAGTATCGATTCTCAAATCAAGTGCAGCACTCTACAAGCCTCACACTCTTCTACCTCCGCGCCAAGCAGACCTTCTTTACTCCTGGGGCCGAATATGAGCTCAACATTCCATCTGATGTTCTGTCTCCCTTTCATACCGGTCATTTCGTTTCCCCGCACCCAGACCCTATAGTCTTTCGCGACGTTGCATGGCAGGTCCACGATATGCTTAAAGAGAGCCTCGATCGCTTTGTGCTTGCCTCGTACTACAACGTCGGCACAAGTCGCGCTCTTTGTGGCATAATCGGAGGCACTGTCCTCTCTTTGGCCGGATTTGTCCCGCCTATCGCCGTCAACTTAGCAGACCAACATACGCGATGGCTCCGCCTACTCGCCCTCCCCGGCTTGTGGCTTGGGCTTACTGTGGTAGTCGCAAGCATGCACGGGGTTAGATTTGTCTCGTCTACTTTCGTACGGGGTGCTGACCTCCTCGGACAGGTGTGCATGATGATTTATGTCTTCGGGGACCTACGTCAGCTACGAAAGGTTGAGCTTTCCCGGCCACGTATCTCTGCGCCGAAGCCTCTTGACTCGTCTTCCGTGCGAGCGCTCATTTCGCCTCCGGTTCCTGTCTACACGGACTCACAGTCATCATCTTTCTTACCTTCAATTGCCCTTCGACGTTCCCGTCCCACGGTAGCCCAGCCCAAGCCCGTTATACCTTCTCTGACCATCACCATACCCGAGAATACTGCTACTGCTGGTGTTTCACTGAGGCAACGAGATTCACTGACTGGCTCCATCGCTTCCACTCCTTATGACACAGCCTCGCAATACTCGTCTTCGAGTTCTTCCTACAACGCTGCGCTTGTTGATGGAGGAGAACCCGAGATTACTGTTTCCCCAGCGTACTTCGACCCAGATCCCGCTCCGGAAGGTCCTGCGACTCGCACGGGTCCCGATGCTCACCCTTTCATCACGGATGGTATCGCTGTTCCCAACCCATCGTATAGGTTTGGTACGGCTGGCGTGCATACTGAAGAGTGTCGTTTCAATCGGGCCTGCTACAACAACACTACAGCGGGTTTCATTGGATATGATGACGATGACCTCTATGAGCGACCGACTGGAAGGGCCACCGAGGAAGGAAGAGCTGGCGGTTTTGACTTTGATTCCCTCCCGGTTCGTGATGGCGAAGATGCACCATGCATATGCGGAACAGTCCCCGCCGCGCCGTCATCTGTTGCTCTTCCCTTGAACCCCCCGGAAGAAAAGCAGCCGGACTTCGCCATTCCGTCATCGCCACCACCAGCATTCATACCCTCGACAATTCCCGACGAGACTCGGTACACGGAGCTCAAAACGCCAGCTGCTTTTATCGGTCGTGCACAATACGAGTGTAACCGTAATTCCGTCGTCGGCTCCACACTGGCGGCACCAGCGAACCAGAAGTACAAAAGCCAAATTACTAGGCCGCAGGTTACATTGCAAACAATCGAAAACCAACATCATCGCATACGCGGTGTCCCTGCGTTCGGCCCTCTTACTAGGGTGATAAGTCCCGTTGTCTCCCGAGCACAGTGGGAGATTGTTGTGCGTAGCGCATTAGTCGCTATGGTTATGAGCCTTGCCATCGTTGGCAGCTTGCTAGCGATACCAGTGCGGCGTTGAGCTCTGTACATCGCCGGTGTACAAGCTTCGGACTATGTTATTTTTCTATCATCTCTCATATCTTGCTCGCAACACATTACTCGTGCTCACGCCGGGTTTCACACTCCTTTTTGCAGATGTAATGGGGTACATTTCTTCCCCAAAGTCATTTACTCTTGCTACCACTGATCCACGCGATCCACACGTTCGCTCCTTACTCTTTGTACCAGTTTTTTGATCCCGTGAAATGTATCTGTACGCTGCGGCACGGGTGGTTCTTGTCGGTTGAGTTGAGATGGGCGCTTTGCGAGAACTCAGCGGCACCTTTTATAACCTTAGACTCTACGAGTAATTAGAACGATAAAGTTGTCCAAGTAAACCGAAGTCGTCTAGCTAATGGAGTAAAGCGTACCCGGAGCTAAAATGCTCAATTGGTCAAGGTTACTTTTGGAAATCGATTACCTTGTCTCGCTGCCGAGTCTTGAAGCAACCGCCGCACGTCCTCGATCCGCTCTGGTCGCGGCTCCCACACGCCCGCTTCCTCGCTCGGCTCGCCCCAGTGGAACGCATGGAATGTATCCACCTCCCGGCCTTCAGCCCATTTCCCGCGCACAAACTCCGTGTCGAATGGTGGTTGCCATATCCACCACTGTGAAAGAGTCGTGTCAATTTGGACACGTACCAAAGGGGAAATAAATAAAAAGGGGGTCTCACATGGTCGACGTAGAGGATGTCCTCGTCGCGCGGCAGTGACAGATGCAGCGCGGTGGGTGCGGCGATTTCGAGGAAACAGTCCGTCTGCAAGAATAGGGCGAGGACGGACATGAAAGTCTCCCTGTGCCGTCCGGGGATGTACATCGTGTCGGCGGAGCCGCCGATGAGGCGATCGCGTTGCCCCGTTAGTGCAGCGAGGCGGTCGCGCTGAGCCTCGGAGACCTTGTTGAAAGCCGGCATACATACGGGTAGACCGACGTACGGAGACCTGTCAATAAATAAAAATAAAACAATAAGTTGAACAAAAGGGTACTCAGAAACGAGATGAGATGTTTGACTTACCCCCACCTGTGACAACGACGCGAAGAAAGAAAAAAAAAAAAAAAAAAGTGTGTGCGTGGCGGTGATGATCACGAGACGTTTATTTTTACGTACCACCAATCTTCGCCCCAGCCCTTCCAGGGCGGCATGTCTGCAGGGTCGGGAGAGATGTTCGCCGGTGGTGCGTGGAGGCTTGCGTTGCTCATAGCCGAGGGATCGAGCGCCGAATTGGGCACATAGCGGCCGAACGGCGAGTGGTACCAGAACCTGTTCTGATCGAACAGCTGGAGGCGCGGCACGTTGAGCAGCGTGTCGAAGGGCGCCCAGAGATAGCCGTCGTAGCACGGGTGCTCCTGCATCGCGACGTAGAGCATGTGGTGCGCCATCCGCCCAGCCATTTTATATTCGTCGGGATTGCTCAGATCTTCTGCGGCGTGATACGTGTCCACGTACACGTCGTACGAGTGCTCAAACCCAGCGTCTTCGCGGTTCGCTGGGCCGATGAATAGGATCTGTGTGGCGAGGATGGATGGATGGATATCAAGGCCCGTGCGGTTGAGGGGGGGGAAAAAAGGGGGCGTACATTCGGAAAGTATTCCGCGTATACATCGCGGTAGGAGTCCAAGTTGGTATCGTAGCGCGCGTGGCTGAAGAAGACGATCAGGAGAACATCGTCGAAGTGCCTGTACTTTCGGCTATCGCTATCCGAATCAGGCGGAGGCGAAAAGTGCAGCGGTCGGCGCTGACAGGTAGGTGGTCCTGGCGAGGGCAGAACATTCGGGGCGAGAATAGGACGTTCTGCGCGGGATAGTATTGACTCATTGGCCCCAATAATGGAGCCGAGACCAAGGACGGCGAAGATGGCCCCAGCTATAGTCCGCCGGCGGCGCGTCGGAACGGAAGACTCGTTTTCCTGCGCAGACAATCATTCACCGCAACGAAAGAGGCTATAGCGTCGCCATATACGTACGGGTGTGTCATACAAATGATGATGACTCTTGTAAAGCTCCTCTGATACGTATGAAATGGACGTCCAAAGAGCCACACTCGAGCCTGCCAGGACGGCAAGAGAAAAAGATGCGTTTAGTGTTGAAATTACTAAGAAGAGCAGTGCCAGACTAAGGGAATACAAGACCCTTTCGAGGATGGCATCGTGATCTTGTGAACAAAGACAAATCAGAGCTTGCGTAGAAACACGCAGAAGTGTAATACTGTACCGTGGATGACAGACAGGGTCGTCCAATCGAGTTGCGCTCTTATGATAAGTGCGGATATACGGCGCAGGGTCCACTCCGGCACAAGGGCCGTTGGAGAGGTGGGCACAAAAACTGCATTGTATATGCAGATGATAACATGAAAGCAGAGCCCAGAAGAGAACAAGAGCGTGTTGAGCGTATTACGTAGACTCGGTGCGTGAGAGCGATAAATCTATGCACGCGATGTCAGCACCTGAGCAGGAAAAGGCGAGTGACGTTACATTATGAATGACGAAGACATTGCAGGCACTGGTGAAGGCGACGGAGAGCAAGACGGGTAGCGACGTCAAAGTTGATTCTGAAGAATTTGATAACGCAACTTTGGCGAGCGAAACTCCGAGAAGCTAATCCCGGTAATTGTGACATAGCCAGACACGTAAAGAAACCAAGAAGACTGACCTGGAGGGCGGTGCTCTGTAAGACCGGCATACCGATATGCTGTCCCCGCAAACGCATAAAAGCCGTACAGGACGAACAAAGTCGACGCTGCGGCTGCGAGATGCACCGTCACTGCATCAAAGAAAAACAGGGCGGAGGAAAACTGTAGCGTGCACTCCAGTTCAATCAGCTGTTTTTCGTTTGATCGGATGGACCACGCACCGTGTATGCAGCACTCGCCCATACAACCGAAGCGAACACGACCGCCAGACATGACCGCACCGTGAAATTAGCGCCTGGTTCTTGGCCGACGTCCTCCCCTGAAGAGACAACACTTCCATCATCATCCTGAGAGTCCAGACCTTGCAAAGGTTGTTCGTGTGACACATCCCACAGCGCGGTTCTACCGTGCGGTTTACAGAAGAGGGCCTCTCCCGACCAGTATCGGATGAGAACATTGGAAGCGAGTTTCAGAAACTCGACAACAGCCAGCTCCAAGGGGGTAATCGGTATAACACTGTTGCCTGGGCGAAAGCTACTGACGAATTGAAGTGAGAGGAAGAGAATTGGATAGGCAACATATGCAACCTAAAGCACAGTACGTTCAGTTGACGGCACACCCAACGTGTAGAGGTACTTACGACCGAAAGCCTATTTCGGTCCTGCAATTTAAAGGTGGACAGTGCGACGGTGGCCATTAGCCCACTGGTGGCACGTTGCACAGTCACGATACAGTTAACTCCCTTCCCACTATAAGCCAGCGCCTGGTACACATTGACTACGGTAAGCGCCGCTCCCATCTTCATACACCTACATGGCAGCTCCGGGGCGGCATCGATCCATGCTATCCTCCACATCTCTGGTGCTATTTATGCTAGAAACCCAGTTTTCATTGTCGTCGAAATCTAAGGCAATACACATGTATAGCACCTCCACTGCTTTCAATGTACCCCATACGTGCAGTCGGCTAGCCTACACTGCTGAAACCTCAGTAGTGGCTAGACAGGTCTCTAGGTGTCGTAATGTTAGTGGTGAAATAGCAGAGGACTCGTCACTGGGTCCAATTAGGCCACGGCCCAGCCTCGAGGACACTGCACAACTTGAAGATTGCCCACCATATGTCTTGCCTTGCAAGCACCTGTGCGGAATGGTCTCCCACTGCGCTCAGAGGGGATAGAGGGTGTGAATGTGATGGGTTACCGGCTCAGGTCGAACATATTTCTTGAATTCTCCGATCCCGACTTCGAGCTTCAATTTTCTCTTGTAAGAATAATAGTTATTTTTGGTCTGTGGTGTAGACATGTGTCCTGATATATAGCAGGCACCGAACTCGAGAACACTGGTTCACTAACTCGGACCACTGGACGCAGCTCGACTGGTGCTCGAGATCTTCTCTGAGGGATGGCACTGTATTATGGCGCGTTTGACATGAATGTACACGCTTCCTCTGTCTAAAGGTCGTAGTTGGACTATCTGTAGACCCCAAGTCACAATCGGTGACTAGCTTGTTCTATCGCACGATAAATATCCGACGCTGCCGACTTGGGCAGCCCGAAGAGCTCAAGTATCCGAGGTACCGCTTCGCGCCGAAGCAGTACCTTCTTTTCTTCTCTCTTGCTCTCGTGCCCTCCCTTTTCCCCGACTCCGGGTTTTATCTCGTTCCCGAGATTGTCTGAAGGTGCGTGCGTTAGATAAATGTCGTCTAGATCTGTGCTGGAATGTGGGACAATTGCGCCACGTTGCAAAAGTGAATGGAGATAGTCTGATGCTTTATAAGCTGAAAAAAATGTGTGTTTAGAATGGACGGTGTGTCTGAGCGAGACAAGGCGTGGCACCTCTATAGTGCGACCATGAGCGCCATACGCAGAAGAAAAATGGCAAGTTGGGTATCACAGCTATGGATGGTTAGCATAAGACGGCATACGACGAAGGCAGGTCGAGACGTACGGATCAACATAAATGGTGCAGTCAACGGTGCCAGGAGCATCCACGTGTAAAACCCCTTGCGATGTCGTGGCGTTCGTCTTGAGAGGAGCGTTTCTAGGTGAGATAGTAGTGGTATGTCGACAAACTTAGGATGGACAAGCGGAATCTAGCGCGGATAGGAGTACTCAGTACTCAGTGCCTATGACCTCTTGTCGGCGCTGCTGAGACTCACGATTGCTCCTTTCTTTTGCTCCTCACTTGGGTTTCTCGGGTGCGAAATTTTAGGACCCATGGAGGGATCTACGCCCTTCAATGCTAACTCTTCAAATTCGACGCGGTCCACCAACCTCTCTCCGTACGTGAAGACCTTGAACTACGCCCTCATTAACGATGCGCAAATCCGAAGGAGCAGTCTAGGAAATCAGTACGAACCTTCCATGTATTCTCCGGTGCTTTTCCAAACTGTGCCCAAAGGCCAGAGGCTTTGCCTGTGGCCCAGTCCACCCATCCGTTCCGCACATTTTCTGGCTTGGGCGGCATCTGGAAGTGATAGTAAACCAATGGGGAGGGTCCTTCCACATGTCTCGTGCCGCGCACAGAGCTCGTCAGAGGGAGGGCAATGATGCGCATGGGTAGCCTGGACTTTGCTGCGATGGACATGGTTACACGTCCCTGCCGAGGCACCGAGAATGCAGTAGGGAAGAAAGTGTGAGCGTGAGAGGGTCAATTCAGCAAGATCAGGACGAGCGCTCCGACTTCCGGGCCGGCGTGATGGGCGACGAGGCTCCTCGGCGAAGGCTTTAGGGTACTAGCCATCTACCACTACATAGTACTCAGCCATGCATTCGCCTTTAGAGCCAGCATCCCCTGCCTCTTCCTCGTCAGAGTCTCTTACAGATGATATTGCCACCCAGGAGTACCACTTGTCGGCTGCGACCGAGAGGGCCGAAAGATCAGCTTACGGTCATCCTTCGGCCAAGGGTGTCGCAAAACGCCGCCTCCCTGGAGGGTCCACCAAGACGACTGGAAATCGTGACTCCAAAGCTCGTCGTAGGGAAGAGGGTAGTTATGGAAAGGGAGGGCCACCTGATCGGAGGGACCCCACAAAGGGCAAAACCGACCTCTTGGATGTAGCCCTTTTCGATGCCCTGAGGAAAAGTATGCTGCTTTATAAATCGATGGGGGTCCACCGTCCTCACGACATACTCTAAACAGAGATTGGAGACCCATTCGACGACGATCTTATCAAGCGTGCTGCTTGAGTGCCACGTCGCAATATGTATTATATCAATGAGGAAGCAAATCATCTCGGTTGTGGGATCACTGGGATGAGGGGCTTTCTGTGGTGTGGTGATGTATTATGCAATTGAATGTGCGAGGTTGTAGCGTTATTCGATTCAGTTTGCGCGCTACTCGGCATTTGGGTCAGACACCAACTAGCACCATGTCTTCGGTATACGTCCTTTGCACCCTCTCTGGGTTGCTCGGCCTTACTTCCTTTGCTGTCGGTATTCTCCCACTGTCGTTTACATTCTCAAGTGAGTACGTGGAAAACCCCACCGCCCCCGTCTTGACTCGTAGTCGTTAAAGGTGCGCATATGTCAAGACTCTCCTCCTTAGGGACAGGTCTCCTCCTGGGGGCGGCGCTAGGAATTATCATACCCGAGTACGTCTGTGAGTTGTTCGCTATCGCATGACCGCACATCTGTAGCTTGACTTTGCCTTCAGAGGAATCGAAACCCTCGCACACAGCCAACCGTCCACCCCTTTGGAGGGAACTTCAATTGCCCTGCCCCTTCTCTTTGGCTTTACGTTCATGCTAGTCGTCGAACAGTTCAGCTCGTCCCATGCCCACCACCATCACACACACCGCCTGGGCCATCACGCTGGTGCTGCTTCGCGCGACTCTATCTTCGATGTTGAGCTAGCTGAGGAAGATGATATACTTCACCACCGACGTGCTAGTAGTACCTCAAGGACCAACACCGAAACTGACTCACCACTACCCGCATACCCGATCACCATAGGCTTGGTTGTCCATGGCCTCGCAGATGGCCTTGCCCTAGGGATGTCAGTGTTGTCGGACGATGACTCATCGTCCCATTCTTTATCCATGGTAGTGTTCCTGGCGCTTGCTGTACATAAGGGTACGCATCGTTGCGAGTGTTTCTTTTCTGTTACTCATGGTGGTGGTTGTCATTGCGTTCGTGCAGCTCCCACGGCCCTTGCTTACACTGTGTCTCTCATGTCAACCTCTCTTTCACGGGTCGACTGCAGAAAGCATTTGCTGCTATTCAGCGCGTCGACACCAGTCGGGGCCGTTGCTTCCTATGCGTCCTTTTACTTCTTCGGATCGAAGAAAGTGGATGGTGTTGGCACCGCGTTACTGGTTTCTGTGGGTCCATTTGATGCACTACACTGAGTACACGTAACGATCCTGTTTCAGGCCGGGAGCTTCCTCTACGTGGCAACTGTATTGCAGCCTGTCTCCCGCGATCACTCGTCAACGGAAGGGGTGGGCACGAAAACGCGCATTTTTCTCCTTGTGTTGGGGGTCTTTACACCATTTATACTGAGTAATTTACTCGGCCATGGGGACAGTCATGGTGCGGTCGTTGTCCCACCATGATAAGGTCATTTCACTTCCTAGGGATGCGTTCTTCTTGCGTAATTTTGGGAATTTCACTGCTCGGTCCTATTGGCTTTCTGATACCGTGAATTTTTTGGTTTGTGTGTTCGTTTACGAGGGCTGTTTTATACGTTGTTACAAAGTGAGCCAACGGCGGTACAAGTCTTCTGCCAATGCGCTCGCGCCAGTCGTGACATATATGAGGGATAAATTATAAGCGGCTTCTCTGGCCAGGCCGATGTCCTGTGGTAGTCCATTATCATCGCCTGTTCGTAGTATGGATACAAAGGTCCACTCACTTCTGGATTTGCTTTGGTTTTCCTCTCCACTATTTCGAGCACTCGTTCATAGTGCTTGACGGCGAGACTGTGAAGTCCTGTGAAGACGGTGAGAACACACCTGTGTTACCGAGGGCGATGATGGCTCACCAAGTTGTTGAAACGCCCGACCAAAGTTATACTCAACTTCGTCCGACTCGACCGTTTCTGCCTGTCGAAGCTTGCGGTACCGTGTGAAGAATGCCATTGCCTATTGCACTGCTCAGCACCTATAAACAAAGTAGGGAGGACCTCTTTACCTGAGCTATAAGGTGATGCCTGTTGTCAGATTGTCTCTGCATAGCGCGTCCCATCGAAGCGATTGCAAGTCCGAGGCAGATCATGGGGTCATTTGGACAGTAGTCGTATGCAGTGGAGAAGATAGACTGAAAAATGACAGTTCAGCCGCATACCAGCGTGAGATAAGGGGGGCAGAAACACACAGATTGCACTCTGGTAACTTTTTCCTGCCAAACAAATGTGACCATACTAGCGCAAAAATCGTAGGGGTTATCCTTCGCCGGTAACTGCGGTGCTGAAGGTCTTCTCGTCGCCTTCTGCACCCTCAGGGTTGGGTTCGTCCTCCACGCCTTCGTCCACTTCACCAGGTTTACTTATACCCCAGCGGCGGGACACGGCGTTCCATTTCAGGGATTCCTTATTATGCACGGCCGCATCGCATAGCCTCATCTCGCGAAACAGGTGCTTCTGCAAGGTAGAAGCTATGAAGGAATCCGTGGAACGATAACCGCTCGCGAGGAAGGCACACAGCATACGCAGAGGTTCGTTGTTGAACTGGTGAATGACAATAAACTTGCGGCAATGCTCAACAACGGCGGTATATCCGTTGAGCGTGAATGGCACACGCTGCATTGATTCATGGTGGCGGTTTCTCGAGAAGACACAGAGGCACGCACCTATCAACCCAAGACGGATGGTGTCTTGACTCTGACGGTCCACATATGCAGTTTGAGATTAGGATATGACTCAGAACCTCGTCTGCGAGTTCATACTTTCCGCGCTTCGTGAGGAGGAATGCATACTACAAAACCATTAAGCCCATGTGCGATATATGTATAAGGAACCTCTCACTTGCATAAACAACCGGAGCCAGTTGCCGAAGGTGACACCGCGAAAATTGTCCACAGCTTTTGCCTTGCCACTCTCGTTCGCGCGATCGTGGGAGAGCCTCACCCTCTCTATTTGGCAGTTAGCTATGGGCGCCGAGAATCCACAACCTAGTACTTGCCAAGGTCTAGATGTAGACGAGATGCCATTTCGTCTTCGTTCTCTTCAGTATCTTGAACTGGCGGCTTCGCTTTCCTGGGAAGCATGCCCCGGAACGGGTTGCTCTAGACAACACGAAGGTCGCATTGGAGTATCACAAGGCAATGTAACTCACTCTAGACGTTCGGAAAAGATTCCTGGTCTCTCTGAACATGTCAACCAGCTTTTCGGCTTCGAGGAGCCACTCTCGCTCCGCGAGGTCCTGACCATCGGCACCATGTTGGACTAGCATCTTCGGCCAGAGTTCGCGCAAAAGCAGGTATCCACGTTTCACTTCCTCTTCCTTTTTTCTCTCTAGCTCATGTAGTTCTGGTAGCGTCAAGCGGCCTGCTTTCGACAGCACCTTGTTCTTCTTTTTGATAACCGATTCTTCAAACAGCGAGGAACTCGGCGCATCCGCGGGGTGTGTATCGACTGTGGCATCTCTGGGGCGTCGTTTTCGCGAGTCGATCACTGAAACACATCGAATATGGGGCTCCCTGGTCAATAAAATTTGTATCAGACATACCTTGATAGACCAAGTCCAGCGCTTTGCGTGGCTCATTCAGCACTTCGTATATCCCTGCCAGGCGCATCTTGACAGTCATTCGAGAGTGGGTCCAACGAGAGTACTAGAAGCGAAATGTTTCGCATTGGGTGAGATTGAGATGTCTGAGACGTACTGGTTTCGTACACCTCGGTGGCATCCTGAAGTTGTCCAAGCATGTGGTAGCAGGTCGCAACCTGGAGGAGAACATGCAAGCTACTTGTCTGGGCTAATGTGAGTGATAAAATGACACGAATACGGCGGACAGCGTACTCCAGCGTCTTGTCCAAGCATTTCATAGATTGGTCGAGCTTGAGCATACAATTCTCGATCGAAATACGCATCCGCTATTTCGACAAACAAAGGAGCGTAGTCGACTATGTCCTGACTCAAAACAATACCGGCATGGGCCTATAACGCGTCAGTGAGAAGGTGCCTTACTCGAATTTCGGGATCACACACCATACCCTCCTCGATATCGCCCACCTTGATTCTGGCGATGGCTAGCCGGTGTCGTGCGTTCACATCAAGAGGATACTTTCCGGGGAGTAGCTCGCGTTCACGTGTGTTTCCTGCTCTCCAATCTGTCTCATCGTACTCTCGGTCGTCTTCACATGAGTCCCATAACTTCTGTGCGCCACGACCTTGAAGCCAGCGGCATCCGCGGCGTATGACGGGGATGGCCTTGTCGTGATCGCCCATAGTGTTATACAGATCGGCGAGGACCAGGATTTCCATGAGGCTGTATCCACCCCCTGAAACTTCTTGGCCGGTTTCGGGATCGACACCATGCCCCATTGGAAAGGTTGCCATGTAATGTACGAAGGCAGCCTCATAAAGCTCTGCACACAGTGTCAAGTCGGAAAGTTCAATGAGGATAGGCCGAAGCTCCCCAAGAACGGCTAGATTGTGAGGGACGCGTTTAAGCAGCGCCAACAATGAGTTTTTTGCCTTGATTCTGACTCAACGACAGGCTACCAGGGTAATGAAAGCCCTCACTGTTCGATTGTCACCAATCTCCTTAGCAAGAGCCGCACGGTCCCAAAGTGCATTCAAGTTAGAGGGATCTAAACCGTAGACTTTCCCGTAGCAGTACAACGCTTGCTGATTGAACCCCAGCTCCCTGAGGTTACCAAAGTGTGTCCAAAGCATTTTCCCTAAGTCAGTGCCCCACGTACCTCGATTCCTTTGCTAGACGTTCCCACTCTTCTGAGTCATGGTGAAGGTGTGCGCCCATGATACGTAGCTGTAGTGCTTTCTGGGGCTGTCCGAGATCGTGGTGGCAATTGGCAAGCACAGACCACGCCGACATGGCACGGGGTTCGATTCGGATAACTTCTTGCATGATCCGAATGCTCTCCTGTATCTTGCCATCGATATATGCCTGGTTTCCCTCACCAATAAGGGCTTTGACTTGTTGGGAGAGCACCACTCCAGGACGCCGTCCATGATGCTGTGACGGGAGACCGGTTTGGCAGCCTCTACTGCGAAAGTTGGTGCAACAATACCTTTTTCCTCCTTTTACCAATCCCAGATGCGGCTCGTAAGTCGTCCCGAAACTGTTCTTCGATGTCAAGGTCCCAGTCTTTGCTCAACACACCAACAGCGGACGAGTCTTCCGCCAGTCTGATGTTTTGGACCAAACGGCTTAAAAGAGACGCCTATCAAAACCGGCGAAGAGGCGAAAAGAGACCCCTGGTACACACTTGAAGTCGCCCTCTATACGGAGTTGGGCATCGAGGTCCTCCTGTTCTCCTTCAGAAGATGAGGAGCTTTCGCCTGCACCTGCATACAACTAAGTTAAAGTAGAAAAAACGTGTATAACTTTAGACCAGCTACGTGAAGAGCCTTCTTCGAACTCTGAGTAATCGCTGTTGAATTCAGAATTATCCTCGTCCTCGATGGAGGACATGATGTCGTAAAGCTGAACGAACTGAGCTGACTGATGTTTGCCTCATCGAGCTCTTCTCTGAACGGACACGCGCTTCCACGCTCAGTTCACCCCATTGTACAACTCATGGACCCACGAGACCCTCATTATGTCTCTGGCTCAGAGTCAGATGCAGACCACAGTCAACGCCCACAGAAACGCGCTCGCCGTAGCTCTTCCTCAGACCGTGTCAGAACAAATAGCAAAGCTGCTACCTCATCCATCCTGCCACCACTTTCCCTCTCTATCCTCGGGGTGGAACCCCTAGATGAGTTTATTCGCGAAATTGCGGACTTCATTCACCACTTAATTACCACGCGACCTCCCGACTTACAGGGAGAGATTGAAGTTGAGGCTAAGATAGGCGTAATCAAAGACAGAGGAACAGGCAGCAGGCTTCAGTTGCCTGTCCTTGTGGAGACGAGTGTGATTACCGTTACCTTGTGTCTTCGGGAAATTAACCACTTTGCACAGTCCTCACACCAAAAGCCGCCGATTGTCACTTCGAATCTAACATGACCGCAGTGAGTCACGTACGCGAATTAGATGTCTCCCCTTACTTCATGCCGGTCTTCTAGATGCAACACAAACACTACAACGTGCTTCTTAATAGCCTCAAAGAGACATCTGACAAGCCGGGCTACCACTCATCGCCCATTGCTTACACCCATTCACGTCTTGTCGACTCATTCTACACGTCGGACAGAGAAAAGATTCGAGTTACGCGGAGCGACAAGACTGGAGAGGTCCTTGCAACGGTCAAGAAGGTGCGCTTGGGCAACTTGGATATCTACAGTCCGAAACGAGCCGCGGACTGGCGTGTCAGTGTAAACGTCGAGGTTCCAAGTGCGTATAGTCATTCTTGCTGCGCCTGAGAGGGGCACTCTCCCTTACGAGCATTCCTTTCAGTGCCTCACCCTTTGGGCTCACCGACGCATACACGTCGAAAAGACCGTATCAGCTACTCCCACGAAGAGTTTAGCATAGACCTAACACAGGTCGCGTCCTTCGGTGCCCCAGGCTCTCAGGTAGGTCTTATGAGGTTGACTGAAGCCGGGTTCTCAACTTTTCACAGACAGAACTTCTCCATGAATTGGAGTTAGAGATCGCCAACTCACAGTTACTCACCGCCGCCGCCGCAAAACGAGGGGTCGATAATAGTTCAGAACCGGAACGATCGGCGTTCGACGAGCTCGTTCGAGCTTTCGTAAATAATGCTCGAATACTAGCTCGAAATGCGGCTGGGGGCTGGCAGTGACATGATACGATTAGGTCTTCTGTTGCGCCCTGTGTGTTTCTTTACTTCTATGTAGGCAATGCCACCCACATGGTCATACTACTATCATCAATCTTATCTCGGTCTAATGCCACACCTATTGAGCAGCCAAAGCGAAAGTGAGTCGGGGATCAATAGCACTCCACAGACAGTGAACAAAAAAAAGTGATGCATATCAAAGCCAGAAGCGCAATCCAACGAGTGCCATTACAGTACAGTATTACAAACCTGTGACCTCAACCTGATCTCCATCTTCCAGGTCTGCCTCGGAAATCGGTGTATCTGGGTCCATCCGGTCGCCATCAATCATAAGTCGTGGCCCTCCAACAGCACTCTTCTTGCGGGAACTTTTCCCCTCAGGGTATTTGTCTGCAATCCCCGCACGCCTCAAGAACGCCTTGACGATAGCACCGCAGCTTGTTGTTGGTCGTACCTTGAGTGTAACATCTTTCGTCATACCCGACCGTACGACCAGTTTGAATGTGTCGTCATCCTCCTCTGCCACTGATTGGACATCCGACTCGGATTCACCGTCCTCCATGCTACCGGGGGGCGGGGTCCAGCTAGTAGATGAACCCGCTAATGGTGGGTGGAGCTCGTGTCGCTGTTCACGAAGGTATTCAAAGGTTGTCACGTCAGATGCATCTAGACGCAAATATCAGTTATATGAACACTCGAACTCTAGGGACAAACGTGCCCATTTGTGCATCGGCCCAGATTTTCAAGCTATGTGGTGTTGCAGACGCAAATACGCGCGCACCACCGTGAGTCAAGACAAGAGAGCTCGTGAGGATGCCAGCTGCGTTGGCGACATCTTCGAATAGTGCGTGGAAAGTGTCGTGCTATAGGGAAGGGGTCACTAACCTTTCATGGAGGTGACAAGACAACAACAATACCCGCTTCATTTCCAAGGTCCAAACGTCTGCACGACCGTCACTGTTTAGCAGCCAGCGTACTTTAATTGTGACAATCTCTGGTCCGCCGCCACTCTCGACGTCACCTCTGCGATTGACTCGAGCCTGTACTTCGCGGGCAATGGAAGCGAGATCCTCATCAAGCACGATGGTATCGACCGAGTCGTCGATGAAATCATTGGTCGGAGAATCGGCGCGTAGAGAATCCTGTAGGGTCGTGCTACGAACCTCTTAAGACACATCATCGTGAATTTCTATGATGAATAGGTTACCTAACAAGGTTCCGTACGTGCAAAATCTGTTGCATGGATAGCCCAGGTGGTGGGGTCAAGGACCTTGATCGGCTACGCGGCCGCTTATTGGTGCCATTGGTCGTAACAGGGTGGGAATCATCCACCTCTTGAGAAGCCACATCAAAGACTTCCAAGTCGCTCTCGTCGTCGGGGGCGAGAAGGCTAAATGACACGTGAATTTCCGCAGGTCAGCGGAAGGCCTCGTAAGTAGTTGTGGAGACAGAGATGGTAGCATTCGACAATCCCCTGCGGCATAAGCTCACCAGTGAGACGGTCGACTCGGGGTATAGGGTGGGGGTTGTATATATAGGTTACAGAGATGATATGAGGGTGATGACCTGACTTACGTGACATCGGTCTGCCTTGTCCATTCTGGGAGTTCGGAGCCCTCTCGTTGTCTTGGTCTCCTTCGCTTCCTGGGAGAGCCAGAGGTGTCATCCGAAAGCTCATCCGCGTCCAGGTCCCTCTCCAAAGACTGGCTAGCCTGTTCTACAATACCACATTAGCCTTTCTGAGGGTGTACCGAATAAGTATCTCGAGGCTCGCCCTTTGCTATTCTATCCAGTCTCTGCCAATCCTTGGAAGTCCTGTTTCTATTCCGCATAAAGAGTTCATCGCCTTTGTCTAATTCTAGCTCTCTGCCCGTCTTGGCAATTGGTACAGGTTTGGAGGAAGAAGTAGCATGTTGGGTTAGACCACTGGCCTGACGGTTGGCTGGGCGAGGTCGAGGTCGAGGGGGCATGGCTTCTGGGATGGACGGTTTCCGTAAAGTATCGTGGGAAAGTCAGCCAGGCAGGGAAGTGTGTCTGTCTGTCAGACGCGCGACGGTACAAATGAAGCATGTCAGACACCCCCGTCATCTTCAAACGAACTAAAGCCAAAGCAAACCAGAGAGCAAGAGAAGAAACACAACAAGATGAGCAAGGGCAGCAAGTACAAGTAATTGAGCCATCACCCAGTGCTGTCGCCTCAAAAATAAGAAATAAAGCAAAACAACGCGCCAAAACCAAGACGTCTTTGAGTTTCGGGGCTGAGGAAGAGGTGAGTCAACACGACCCTCGTTCCTGCCATGTTCACGGTCGGTCATAGGAGGCCATCGAGCAAGGCTTCAAAATCAAGAAGTCCAATCTTAGTCAGAGGTTGACCCTCCGGCAGCTCCCAACTTCTTCAGGGTGAGATGACCCTGTTGCAGTTTACGTTTCGCGCTCATGGGGTTATCTAACAGGACGCTCCCATCCAATGTAGACCAAGCCAGTTTGTCCCATCCAATTACTAGCAGGCCTGTGTACGATGAAGCGCATCTTAACGAGTTGAAAGCGAGCACTCCTTCATTTCGTCCATCCATCTCGACAGGTGGGGACCATGATTTTGACACTCCAATACTTTCGACGCCAGGAGATTTGGGAATTGAAAGTCTTGCAGACCCAGGTAGTATACTCTATGGCCTTTCTCCAGATCTCTTCTGCTGACTTTTGTTGGCTTCACAGAAGCTGGAGTGGCTATACCCTCGCAATCATTTGTTCTTGCTGCCAAGGAGAAGCGTGAACGCTTGCGCACCTCTAGCCCTGCAAGCTCCCATACTGATGATTATATATCTCTATCATTGACCAAGCGAAATGACGAGTATCTCGGCCCACATCCCGAGAGCCGTCTCATGCGTGAAGACGACGATCTCGGCCTGGGCGACGATGGTGTGATTGATCGAATCAACTGCTTATCCCCGTATTTGACCCCCGCCCCTAGATTTTGCCGAGTACACAAGTGCCAAGACGCGAATAGCACTGGGCAAAAAGGCCAAAAAAGCAGAGGCAAATAAAGTTCGCGAAGAAATGCAAGATCTCATTGCCGATGCGTTCGTATACATCGTTCCACCGCCAAATTCACTTCTCACCTATTTCCACTAGAGAAGATGTTGACGAAGAGACGCAGGAATGGGAACAGGCTCAAATCAAGCGGAGTGGTTTGCGGCCAGACGACAACTTTTCTACTCCCGTTGCAACATCTGTCTATAAAGCAACGCCAAGTAGGCAGCTCTATCGTCCTTAATCTTTGAGCGCTCTGACGAAAAATTAGTTCCTCCTCCAACCGAAGTACCCGGTTTGGAATCCTCTGTCACGCGCATCTCTCAAACCCTAGTTTCTATGACGGCTTCACACGCTCAGAACACCGCCTCGGTTTCCGCCGTATCTGTAGAGTATGACCAACTTGACGGCCGCGAGACCGAACTACGAGAAATCATTGCGATGACTGAGGACAAAAGGCGCTGGTTTACCGATTTCAGAGATTGGTTAGAGAATGTTGCCACTTTCCTCGACGAAAAAGTACGTTTTGTTAGATTCTCGTTTTCTCATGTTGATCTCTTGGACGTTAGTTTCCACAGTTGGAACAACTGGAAGACGAGCATGTCTCTATACTGAAAGAACGTCGAGACATGATTCGTTCACGACGTCGGGCGGAGAACGAAGACGACCTTTCGTTGTTTTTGCGGTCTTCCCTTACTGTCTCGGTAGCGGAACCAGAGGACTTGGACGAAATGGGACGCGACATCCCTCGATCTCGATTGAAGGTCACACGAGATGACCGACAAAGTGCGCGTGTTGCGCGGCGCGTCACTCGACGAAAAAATGGCTGTCGGGGGCAAGATGAAGAAGGCTACTCCACCGATGCTACGCTTCCACTTTCTGACGCTACCGATTATCTTGCTGCACTTGAGCTATTGTCTCGTAAACGTGATGACATTCTATCAGATGTAAAAGTCAACGAATTAAGGATCCTAGTCTCGGCATTGGCATAAAATTTGCCGAGTGGCGCGAGCGCTTTCGAGGATAGTTATCAGGGTGCATGGGGTGGACTGGGACTTGTCGGCGCCTGGGAGTTCTGGTCCCGGCTTGAAATGTTGGGTTGGAATCCATTCGAGGTAATTCACGGTCAGCTGTCTATCCGAGAGACGATTCTTATATCATTTTACTATCAAGGACTCTCGAACACTAGACAGCTATCGTTGGCACGGTAGCTTGTATAAGTATTCCAGGCCAAATCAATCCGATGAGGACGAGGAAGAACCTCAATTGGGACCGGACGGCGATCTAGTTTCTGCTATCGTTTCTACTACTGTCCTCCCCCGTCTGAGTAAGCTTGTCGAAGGGGGTGCTTTCGATCCATATTCGAGCAAAAACATCCGACGCCTTCTCCATTTAATAGAGGAGATTGAAGTCTCCGTGGAAAAGAACCACCACAAATTTCAGGTGATTGTTGTTTGCTCATACCAATGAATGGGCTTGACCTAAATCGCCTAGATCCTTTTCAATACCGTTCTGATCGTTTTTCAAGACGCTGTAAATGACCTGACATCCTTGCAGGAACCATTCCTCGCCACAGATAGCGCCCCCTTCCATCCTGGGGCTATTGCGGCTAGAAGCCGCCTATTGGCACACCAGGAGAAGCTGATGAGCAACATTCTTCGGTGGAGGAAGTATTCAAATTCGCTATTTGGAATAGATGAGGTCGCGAGGAATCTTCTGGTGAATTGCATCCTCCCTATCGCCAAGACCGGATGGGAGGTAGGGGGGCAAGAATATGTCCACAGGGTTAGTTCTCGCGCAAAAACGACAGATTATGTCTAACTAAATGTCGTCGCTCCAGATCTCCAGGCAATTACCGAATGAACTAGCTACCTTGGAGACCAAAGCCGAATTGGGTATCTTGGAGTCTTGAGTGCCTTCCCGTTTCCGATTCGCAATTTTATGCACCCGAGGGCACCCTACCTACCAAGATCGCAATGCAGCAGATTCCCTAACGGGTTGCATCCTTACATTGCGATTTTCGGAGCTTCGGAACAGCGATAGTTGAAGCTCTACTGACCCGCCCGCTTTCCGTTACTGGAATGTGCCGCGTGGTGAGGCTCGTTCCGCTGTCAGACAGATTCTTGGTTAGGGACGAACATCGTAAACCTCGTAACAATCTTATCACGTGTTTAAATCCGCACCATGCAAGTTGTCGTCCGAGCTGAGACCCATGGTACGGAATACAGTATCCTATCAACATGGAGCGTGACTATTAGCGGCCCAGACATATTCCGAACCGGCCAGCTCACGAATGACGATCGAAATTCATCTCGGGAATGAGTTGACCCAGCTGCTGACTACCCTGTCCAAGCGTACAACACCAACACTGACTCAGACGAGCGATGATGAGTGAGACGGTGCCCTTTCCGGATCAACGGGCCGGCCTTCCAGACGCCCAAAAAGTAAAATTTTCGGCAGAACCCCCCAGGTCATGGAACACGACCCGGACCCCCCCTTGGCTTCCATTCTACAGTTAACTGTACCGTGTTTTTGCGTTAGAGTTCCATTTCCCTGTACCATCCGATAGATTTTACGGTTGTAAAAGAAAAGGTAACCATATTCTACCATCATTTTTTATTTATTTCAATTTAAGTTTATGTTAAAAAGACAGGAAAAATTTAGACAACGTCCCTGACAACGTCAACTGGGCGATATCCCGTCATGAAGCCGATGCGTTCGAATTACATCCTATTCCGAGCGTGAACAACTCTAGAACGAACCGATTACCTTGGATGTTACGTCGAGATATTGTGTAGTTTAATCCTCAGCAGGCCCGCGGTAAACCCTTCAAGCCATCAACGTAACTCGAGTCACTTCCGAGTCGAGATTTGCGTAAGGTGACTACGCAACGTCAAAACAATCTAATTATTGCTGTTTTCATAACATACGCCGATACATTTTTTTTGGCAGACAGCCGGACATCCAAACTCAAGAGCGGGGTTCATAGTTGGAAATTCTCGAGAAATTAGGCTATCATACATAATTATATAATTGGGGCTATCGAATAGGTATCTTGGAAAAATAGGCCTACACCGAATGTAAGTTTTTTCATAAATGGTTTCCAAAACCGATAAGTAGGATATGTAGATTAATTTATTAATTACTGTGATTATTTTTTGCGGAAAAGAAATTCGGCATGCACCGAGATGCCCATTCAACCCCGCCAAAATCGGCAGATCCACTACCAACATCGACCCTGTGGGGCCTGCATCGAATGCGGTTTCCTCGGAAATCAGCATGATGGTAGACCCCTCAGTCTCTCGAGTTCCGGAGGTCCAAGTACCCGTGAGACCGCGGTGTGACATCTATGGTACAGGGGTACCACGCCAGAGGCATGTTCAGATTGCGCCACCCAAAAGAAACACAACATCTTCTATGGATTGCACGAGGTTTTGTTACGTTTGGCAGGCTTAGCATCTATCGGCGCTAGATCGTCGGCCGTGACGAGCGGAAGCAATAGGTTGGTATGTTCTTGACTGGGTCTGGCCGCTCAAGGGCGCTGTGCACTGACAATTAACGTAGTCATCACGTCCTCATGAGCTCTTGTTGCTGTGACACGTTCACTCCCGACGACATTTCACAGCTCGGGAATGGTGTAATGTTCTATGCGTCTAACTTACCTGCGCCGATTGTTTGCGTGTCTGGCATTACTCTGGCATTTGGGTGCCTGAAACTGGGCGTCTTCCGTGGTCACCCCAGTCAAATCCTTCGCCCGATTAATCTACTGGATGAAGAGTGTATTTGGAAGGTATCATGTATTGTCCTTCGGGCTTCAAGCTTCAAGTGGCGCGCCATTTGTCCTGCCAGCTACTGCCACGTAAGAAGAACGCAACTTCTGAGACATATTGACGCCGCTGCGCGGCGTACAGTAGGCCATCTCATGACTAGGCAACTCGGGACCCCAGCGTCGCCTGTCTCCCGAAGGTCGGCTAGGCAGCCATAACCATGAGCCGATCTGAGCAAAATGTTCGCCTCCGTGACTCTTCTCGTCCTTACGTGCTGTTCCATTATCTCGGTGACATTATCCTGGTACGAATAAAAACGCTGGTCCTAGAACGCTTTTATTTACGCCCTCCCGGATCGTCCACTTCGACCAACTTCCCCCCACCCCCTCTAAAGCGTCTTGCACATACTGTGCTAACTATGTCTTCTACGAAACCATCCCCCCATCGCCATAGCTCTAGCATTGTGAAAACCGACAATGTAAACCTAGAACGTGGCAGTGAGACTTCTGAAGCTCTCGCGACTCGAGACTATTACACTCGCTATCCGAACAATTGGGCTAGGATTCGGTCAGCTACGAGATGCCAGTCCCAAGCTTTGGATACTTATGGATGTAACAGGGAATTAATACGCGAGCCCGCTGCCGAGATGCTTGGAACTATGATCCTTACTCTTTTCGGTACTGCGGGTAACTGTCAAGTTGTGCTCAGTGCGAACACGGGTGTGGCCTCGTCGCCGAAGGGCGATTACCTTTCCCTAGCCCTCGGATGGGCCTGTGGTCAGTCGATATATTTTTTCCACCGTACACTCTGATCGGGAACGTTGACACAGGTGTTGGCTTGGGTGCTTGGGTCTCTGGAGGTATTTCCGGAGGACACGTGAACCCTGTAGTACGCTCCTTTCTTAGCCCCATCGTTGTTCTTCGGCTTAGAACACGCGTACAGGTTACAGTATGCTCTGCTATCTTTAGGGACTTCCCATGGCGCAAGGTTCCAGGATATGTACTTGGGCAGCTCATTGGCGCTTGGCTTGGGGCGATCATTGTCTTTGGTAACTATTTCCATGCCATCGACATTGTCGAGGGGGGGAAGGGTGTACGCACTCTGAAAACCGGTTCACTCTTTGGGACTTTTACGGTTAGTGGCATGTACACCCCCGTGTGAGTCATCTCACCTGTTGTGTAGCTTGATTACATGCCTGCAGCAAATTCCTTCTTTGACGAAGTAAGTGTTTGGTCACAGCATAATGAAATTTCCCAACTAATGGAGCGAAAGTTCATTGGTGCCTTCATTCTATTGTTGGTAGTGTTCGCGGTCACCGACAAGAGGAATGCTATCCCGGCTGGCTTCGTTCCTCTGATCGTGTTCCTCACTATCCTCGGTATTGCCACGTCGTTCGGCATGCAAACGGGTACGTTTTAAATACTTTTCACCCCATCCATTCTAATCATCGCTATAGGTTTCGCTATTAACCCTGCGCGTGACTTGGGACCTCGTATCATGACCGCGATGGTCGGATATGGGCGACAGGGTACAGCCCTTCTCAGCTATTCAATTGTCATCTCTGAATATTTTTTTAGTGTTCAACTACAGGAGTCAGTACTGGATTTGGTCCCCCATTCTCGGCTCCTTCGGAGGAGGAGTGGTCGCCTGCCTCATTTATGACGTCTTGATCTACCTTGGTCCAGAGAGCCCCATTAATTACCCGTGCGTAATTATGTTTTTTGCCGCATATTGTCCGGGATTTGACGTTGCCCATCCAGGAATGAAACCGCCCGCCGTCACATCGCGCACAGCAAGAGTGTGGTTCCTTCGGGTAGCCAAGACGCCCAGGAAGTTTGAAATTTTTAAATGATTTTTTTTTTCCTCACGAGATGGCGCATGACTGCATGACTGTTGATAGTGTTACGGGTTCATAACGAGTACTAGTAAACTAGGCGTCGACCTTGTCGACTGAAACCTTGCTTGTGGGAGAAATGGTGTCGTGTTTTTCCTTTATTTTCGTACGGATATCTCAGCTGTGCTAAGTCCGTAGTCGATTTCTGGATTATCCAATTCTATTGGCGTTTGCATGTATGAAAGGTCGTCCTTGTGTGCCCCTGCACATGTGCATGTCCCTGCAGGATGACGATGGAATCGTTAGTATGCTGCGTCTCAAAAACATCAGTAACTAGTCGCCGCCACCATTCCCGACCACGCGCCTCATGCACGACTCACTGGCAGCATGCGCTGCGGCACGAGTCACTCGTGATTCTTATAGTGCCAGTTGGGCCACCAGGTCTACGTGGACAGGACGATTAGAAAGGTGTAGGACTGCGCTGAAGGTAGACTGGGGGCCCAGGCAGGCGCAAGTGTCCGCAGAACAGACGTATAAGTTGCCTGCAGCGTCTCACCTAACGTCATTGAGAGAGAAGAGTAGCTTGAAGGCGATGTAAAGTGCACCGAAGAACGCGAAATAAGCACACATATTCATTGCATTGCAAATAGGAAACGTTTGGGAAAAACTCGCTCCATCAAGCTTAGCTACAGTAATAGAATGTTCACATGACAGTTTCGTCTTCTCGTATCCATTCCGACGCCCATGGTCTACTTGTTGCACCGACGTCTTCTTGGAGGTCAAAAGCAATGAAGTAGGCTCTAGCACCGCCTGCGGTTTCTTTTATTTATGTGTGAGACCTAAGCCTGGTACGGAGGCTCTCTTTGGGCTGAGGTGAGTCTGCTGAAGGGCCTCTTCTGCGAATGTCAATGATATCACAAAGGGCTACGACCGCACAAGGGAAACTGTTTAGCAGAATTGGGTGGAGTGTACGCCTCGAAGCGCTGAACACACCGTCGAAGACAACCACAGAACCGGTTGGAAGGGGCGTTCAGGCTTGAACGGTTTGACCCCACTTCGGATTCAAATCCATGCGACAGTGTCCGACGACCTTGGTCTAACTTACACGCACGTGCATGCACGTGGTTGCACACGAAAAGCAACCCGGCATAACGTGACTTTACGAATTCGGAATACGTCACGTCTTGGAAAGATTAGATAATCCTTTATCGCCCGACGCCCACTTCCGTTTCAATCAATCGACGTTTGGTCAGGTTCTCCGCCGCCACACTATGTCTTCCAGCAGGCGTTCATCCACTAGCTCAACAGGCAGCCTTGCCGGCCCACAACCTCCCCCGGAGTTGGTCCTTGTCAATGAAGTCGACTTTCCGAACGAAGAGCTGGATTTTTCGAGTGACGATGAAATGTCGGACGATTTTTCTGCGCGACTCGACCGCCTCAATGCATCTACTATCCCACCTCTTTCCCCCACACTCGTTTTGCTTTATCTTTCTGTCCCGTATCTCAAGTCAGGACCTATGTTTTTAGCCTTTAGCGACGCCCCGCTTTCTCACACCATCTCTACGTTAATTGTATGCGCTCTTTTCGCCGCGCTTACCCGTCAAATGTGGTGTCTGCTAGCCAAGTATCTTCACAAAACAGACACAGAAGAGGTCATCCTAGATATTCTCGCGCGAGGTGGAGGCAAGGCACGTACACGGTTCCTCCTTCGCGTTATCGTGAGGGCCGGCACTTCTACCTTGCGGATTCTTCTCGCTTCTGTGTATCTTCGTGGTTCGTTACACATATTTTATGCATTATAGCTCGAAAAACTTACCCGTCACAGCCTCAGTGGATGCGCTCCTTCCCTTCGTCCCCTCACGCTTTCAGTCCATCGCTCGAGAGCTCGTCACGAGTGCTCTTGCTCTTTCACTACTTCCCCTGTATGCGGCACCGTCGCTTGCCGCGAAGCGTATTATATTCGCGACTTTGGCATCCCTTCTGGCTTACCTGACATGGCTGGGCGCTGTGTTACATGCTCGCATTAAAGGGACATCGCCTGCAGGTCTTCATTGGGAAAGCTTTGGCATCCTCTGGCAGGGAATCAGTTAAGTGCTGCCCACGAATACTCGTAGCACCTTTTTTACCATCTCAGTAGCCTCAACCGCGTTTGTTTTCTCGTCGTCATGGACACTTCCTCTCTATGCCGCTCTCCGAGGTTCTGTGCCTCCGACTGTTGCGAAGCGACCTCGTCGCCGTTCCTTCAGAGCGTTGATCGCCGCTAGTGTTGCAATCGCTGTTGCACTTGTATTACCCTTCTGTCTGTTTGCTCTATCGGATAACTTACCCGTAAGCACCCTTCTGTTTCGCCTTGACGCGAATTTCACCAGTTTGAAATGCAGAGCACTCCAGGCCAAGGAGAAAATGCGCTTGTAGCCATTTCGAGTGCAGCCAACCTTATACTGATCATACCCGCAATACTCATCACTATCCCAACTACTCCTTTGCCGCGTGCAATACGCCGCACAACAAATCCAACTCTATCTAAGATTGTTATTTACGTGGCCGTTGTTACATTGTCGGCACTGCCAAATAACGTTACTGCTGTCCTTGGAGATGCCTTGCTTGTTCTCTCGTTATTGAGTACATATGTTCTTCCTGGTAAGTTTTTTGTAGTCTCCGCGGCACAGCATATTAAATTATTTTCTAGCTATCTTGCACATTACTGTACATTACTTCAAGCGGCCGTTGTCTATCGTACTACCCACCTCACTCACGCGTGCCGAAGCTGGCGAGGGTGACGAGCTTTTACGGCGAAAAGAACGTAGCCTCCAGCGGAAAAGACTCGGCCGTCGTCTGGCATGGGACGTTATCGCCTGGGTCTTAGTCTTACCCATTGGTGTTGGTGGATGTGCGTGGGCTGTCGGGAGGGCTTTAGGGGGGTGGTAGGTGGCGGTGGTCTGAGCGATTTATCTGTACACGTAGTCTCGTCATTTCCCCGTCTGCTTACACTGGCGGTTACTGTAGCCATATTAGCAGAACTCTTTACCGTGACGAGACCCGTGACTGCACGTGAGTTGGCAGAAACTTGGATAAGTTCGACAAGAAGTTCGAGTTGGCTTTTCAACAGCACAAAAGGTTTCAAGTACGTTCATGTCTTCATGCTCCAGACGGCCAAAACCTTCTTCTAAGCGCGGAGAGCCGAGCCTGCCGGTGGAGGATTGGCAACTGAGGATCCTTTGGGAATGGCAACAGAAACAACCCCCGACTCACCCAAGCCTCGAGCAGAGGAGGTCGCTAGCCGCGCAGACTGGCCTGTGAGTGGTCTCTGGTTTCGGCGGGCTCGACCCACTTACAATAAGCACTTTGACGGGCTCGCAGCAATATCAAGTGGATTTCCAGCTGGTTCAAGAAGGCTAACGGCGTTTCTAAGAAGAAAATGGGGGCCGCGGCAAAGGGTGCTCCTTCTGCGACCCCGATTGTCGCCGCAGCTACCCATAGGTCTGGCTCCCCGAAGCCGGATGGTCTCGCAGAAGCGATAGAGCCAAACTCGACGTACGCGCCACCGAGTGCTGCGGAAGACCCCCTGCTTCTCTACCAGTCCGATGTCGGAGATAATGCCGTCTCAGAGTGTGTGAGACCGTCTATCACCCATAAAAACCGCTCGTCAATCAGGGAACTCTCCGGCACCGCAGATCTAGCCCTAGTTCCCGACTCGGACTTTCAAGCAGATCGCGACCACGTTGTACTTTACTCTTCGCCGCACGGTACACGCGTGGTTCGAGTTTCTGAGTCACCCTCGGCCCTGCTGCATTCCCAGCGCACTGTAAACTCTTGCGGAACTGGCCTGAGTAGTGATTTTGCCTCTTCCCTCACCCACGCCAGTTCTCCCAGCAGCTTGCTCTCAGGCTCGCAACCTCCCAGCTCTTGCGGCTCTCATACTTCGCACGAGTCCATACATATTCACGCGACTCTCGGCAGTTCTCACTCTGTGGTTCCAGTTTACCCTAAACATCATGCTACGCATGACTCGAGGCCAGCTTCGGCGTTCCTGCATCATGACTGCTCAGTTTCCACTCTCGTCGCGTCTCAGCCATCTCTCGTCCCGCTTCCGAGCATATACGGGCTTCTGTTCGATAGAGACGAACTTTCTATCGGCGGGCACAATAGCACCCTCTGCGGTACCCCACTTTCTCCGCCTGGAGAGCCCGGCGTTGCGGCGGCATCATCACTGGCCAGCGCTACGCCCGTCTCGTTCTTGGCCACATGGGAAGATGTACTCACACTAGAGCGCAGCGCCCGCTCGTCTTTCGTGAAGAACTTGTTGCGGGCGAGGCAAGCCCAGTCCCCAGATGTGATTCTGATTGGGCAAAGCGACCAGGGCGCATCTCTGACCCTGAGCTCAGGTAGGCGTTTCTGTGAAAACTTCTCGGCATAGGCTCATGTGTCTATTTGGCTTGGCAAGGACACAACGCCCAAACTTATCCCTGGCGTAGTAACAGTACGGAGTAGTAGTTCACCCCAACGAATTTGTTGTCAAGTGTTCTTTTTTTTGGAGATTTGTCCGATGAAGATACACCACGACACTCTCCATTTAGAATCCGGGACCGTGTGAACTAGGCTCACCTCCTCCGAGTCGTCTCCAGAAGCGGCATGGAGTAGCATGCTGGTTGTCTAGGACGTGTTGAACGCCTCATTTAATTGCTACTTCACCGCATAAAATATACCCTCGATCCTGTAATAGATACCCTTTACAGTAACATATTGCAGCCATCCCTGAGTCTCCTCTCTCTCCATACAGTGGCATACACCACAGGCGGAATGTAGACGAACGCCACTGATCTACTCGGGTATCCCAGCCATCTTCGGAAGATGGAAATATGCACAGTAAAAAAAAGAGGGTGCCCACTTTTTGGCATGTGAACTGGCGCGTATCTATTGATTCCCATAACACGGCGTGCTCTACAGACGTACGTCATGTCTTGCTTGCAACGCATCGCCCAAATGTTTTTGAATTTTTGAACTTCTTTTTACATTTCCGTGCGCCTTGGGGTACAAAACCCTATGTAGCACCTCACTTATGGATTACCAACTGACCACCACCGTATTTAACCCCCTTACCTTCCGCCTATGGTCTTCCCAGGATAAATCTGTGAAGCCCGGATCCTGACGTAGCAAATAAACATAATTCGTGTCTAACCTGTGTGATCTCAAGTGAGGTGATCAGCTCTTCAAACATTACGGCAAATGGCGAGGTTGGGGTGTCTACGGCGTGCGTTTGATGGCCGGGAATCTCCATGATAGAAAATGGAGAGGTAGAGGAACATGAAAGAGGCTCTCCGGTGAGAAGGGACCATCCACGAATGCGGCCATCGAGGCCCGCAGCAAAAAAATGGCTTTGGGATGGGGTGATAGCATGAGGCTGAGGGGGAACCTCAGAAAGGGGCCTTGCGGAGTATCTCTGGGCAGGGTTGGTGCTTACGAGTTTAGGTTGATATGAATTAACATGCCCAAGCAGCGCTAAAAGTGGACGCGACCCCTGCAGGTACCGGACATCAAAAATTTCGATCTAGTCAGATTGGGGATAACTGTGAGCCATCCTCGCAAGGGCCATAGAGACAGAATTTCCGACGTACGGTTCCACGGATGGTGCTGACTAGGAGCTGCCAGTCTTTAATGACGTTCAAGTATGTTATTGAATTGGACGACTTGGTAAACTCTTCGCAAAGTAAAGTTGGCTCCGGTGCCCGCGTACGAGTGTCGAAGCGTCTGATAGAGCCATTGCGAGAGCCGGTGTACACGAGGCTCTGATTGGGCATCGGGGTTATACCTATTTTTTATCCGCAAGATATATGGTAATGGACACACCTCCTCTTGATGGAGTGCAAAAACATCGCTCTGGGTCTCGAGGCGCCGGGCATCTCTCAAACTCTCCAAATCTTGCATGAGCAAGGCGTGTTGTCGCACACCTGGTATCTCCCGTGAGCTTTAGGGGGACGCCGAATAAGGGAGTAGCCATCACCTAACACAAGGCTACGGTTGCGCAGGTTACTTGTCCAGATGTCGCACGCTAAATGAGGTGAAGGTGACAACCTCACCGTACTTTCATGTAAGCCACAGGGGTCAGAGGGGACGCCAGACTGCGATGTATCCGGAGTTCTCACCGATTCGAAGGTAAGTCATGAATAAGGATCGAGGAGCTAAATGAGGTTGCACTGCAATACGGTAAACTTCGTGGCCAGTGGAACCAACAAGGTCGCGAGCTTACACCCATCGAGAATCTGAGGAACAAATGGAAGAGATCTATGTGTTGTCAGAACGATGAATGTTCAACCCGCGCGCTATGCACCTACATGGGAATCAAGTTGGTATGCTCGGGTCCATGAATGCTGGAAAGTATGCTCCGGTACCGACAAGAAATCGCTGATCGGCGAAGGATCGGACGCATGTATGACACCATAGCTGTCACCAGCAAGCGACCACACCTTCCCGTCATAAGCTCCAGCCTGCCAGCAAGCCTTGCATTTTCTGCGATCATGGAATTTTCAAATCGAACACGCACGGTAAAAGCAGTGAGAGTTTGTCCAGGGTACACAGATACAGGTATGGCCTGATATGCCCTTGTGGCTGCGAGCTGGGCCGACATCACTTGGCTGAGGCATCTGACCAGTAAGAATTGGGGCAACTAGTAGTCGCTAGTGACACAGACTGAGTAGCAGCTATCCTCTCTCTTTGGTGTTTCGCGAGACGTGACCGTTGGATGGCATGCCAGACGCTTGGAGAGCGGTGACATGTCCGCGAAAGCGACTTTGGCAATGATAATGGTTTGGGAGTATGTTGATGATTAGTAGCTCGAACTTCTTGGAGGTGAGGCTTGGAAGAACTGGCATTCCCGTCTGGTTTGGAGGACGAAGGGAAGTAGCGATTTTTCTCTGCGTCGAAATAGAATCCCGGAAGTTCTTTTGGCATCTATAGGGCACAATGCGGAGACGGCATCAACGAGGGCAGGGTCCTGCGCCGGTCTTTTGGTACTGTGCTGTATCTCACGTCGGAGAAGGGTTCAACTTTCAACTACTATACTGGTACATTGTTATACGATCTACTTTTTTTCTTTCTTTTCTTTCCCCTCACAATCACCATTTTATCCAAGGTACGTACAGTACTGATAGATGGAGATCAGCGCTTCCAAAGATGCAAGACATTGGCAAGAGTATTCCGTCCCCCCTTCCCCCATCAGTGGACCAAAAGTAGATAAATATGATCCCTGGCGCCTCCAGTGTGAAACTCTGGTGGGGACACCCGCTGGCAGGATGACGGCACACTCTCCCTCACACTGTGAGACACATGTACCCTGGGGGGCATCGGTGGCGTCATAGGGAAAGCATATAGCCGTCCTTATAACAACGAAGGGTACACAAGTCGAACTTTCGATGATTGACCCTGAGGCCTGAGGCCTGAGGAGCTGATGGGATTGAGACCAAAGGAGATGTACTGGAGTTAGCCGAGAGTCTGCCAGATTGACGTAAGTACAAGCGTAAGTAATAGACTTGGCAATATATGCCAGCTGTGTTCTGAGGTGGTGGGATGAAAGCAAAAATTTATAGGAAGGGTATATCTATAGAGCTTGCGAATGTTGTGGACACAGAAAATAATGAATGGCGAGCGGTGATTCTGGGGAAAGATGGTTGAGCGGTGGTTGTTGTTGCTTAGCTACGGGATCGCGATTAGTCAGCTTGAGGAAGCTGATCATTCGGTGTTTCGGACTTTTTTGGCCCACAGTTGACCTTAGAATATGGACGTCCACCTACCCCCGGAGGATATAGGGTACGTACGGGCAACTTCGTTCACTGATGCCCCTAGCTCATATCCTTTTCACCCCTCGACGACCACCTTTGATCAGCCCTCCCTTGGTTCCGATATACTTTCACCTTGGTCAGCCATTCGACGCTCCTTTCAATCTTCTCTCGAACAAGTGGGAATCCCCCCGCTGTGCCTTTGACACGTCTTCCTCTGTGTGTACTCTTTTTTTCTCTTTTCCTTCGGAGTTCTCCTTTTCTTCGTTCCTTTCTCGTCCGCTTCTCGCGCCGTGCGTCTACATCCGCATCTTGCGCGTCTTTCTCGTCATCATACCCCACAAATGCGTTTGCGGATGACTTACGTCTTATTCACTCACCATCCTTTATTTTCTAGTCCGCTCGTTCATCTGCCCTATCTACCCCGCCGTCTTCACCCCTCTGCGACACACCGACCTCCGAATTCGATGCAGGTTCCCTCTATTTAGATCCCGAACAAGACTACCTAGCATATACCCAACAAGAATACAGGATGCCGAAAAAGCGTGCCTCTTTATCGTCTATACTTATACCTCCTTTTTTATTATACCCTCTTCCCTCACTTTCCGACACCTCTGAATCTCCCCGCTCCTCCACGCGTGCACGATCGTCGTCGTCCTCCCATGGCAGCGAGGATATTCCCACATTATCTCCCCAGTACGAGGCCGCGTCTTTAGCCTCATTGCGAAACTCTCCACCTCCCGATTTCTTACTTGACGATGATCCCTTCGCGAATTATGCCGGTGCACGTCCACTGCAGCCTCACTATGGGTCTCCTACTTCCCCGCCGCATTCTCGGCAGACGTCGCTCTCCAGAAGGACGTCCGCCAAGCAACCGCGCTCGCCTTTGGCGACTGAACCGTCGTCCCCTGTCATGTCGCCGTCTTCGTCACCTCCGCCTGTCCAGTGCCGGTCGGCTTCAAGTCCCACTGGTCCTGTCAGTGGGCGGCAACTCCGTCCCGCTTATACGCGTCCGGCATTTGCGCCGCGTCCGTCGCATCCGTCTTTGCATACACTCTCGCAAACTGACTTTAATTACCCTATCAAAGTGTGTTAGCTTTCGTTCTCCTCAATTTCTTGAGTGGTTGATAGGTCCCTTAGACGCGAAAAGGAACTCTAGGGGCGCGTCTTCCCCTCGAACCTTGGGATGTCAGCGCTGGACGGGATAGGGTCTCTCAAGCGCCCTCTTTTCATGACCTTGATCACGTTACAGACCACCATCTTCATTCTTCCGAGTACCCGCTCGGCCCGGAATCATACATCAGTGTGAATGAAGACTTGCACGCAGGTGACACATCTGAGTCCGACGATACGGCTGAGGCACTTGGGATATACAAGGATACCCATGTGTTGGACGGCGAGGCACAATTCCACCAGTCTCCTGTCTCCCCCGAATTCGGTCCAGAGGAAAACTCCCACATGTTCGCATCGTTGTTTGAGGTCCTGTCGACGTTCTCGCCGTCCTCACTGTCCGTTTCATCGTCATCATCCTCCACTTCCTCATTACCCGTGCTTTCTCCTGATCTCCATGACGGTGACTCTCTTGCACACAGTTCCAATCGCTCATCATCCGAGGAGTTTGCGCCTGCTGATATCCTCTTCGACGATGATATAGTCCATCCATCCAAGAGATTCGACCTTGATGGTTTCCAATACTCTCAACGTGTCGACTATTTTTCCATGCCAGGAGGCTTTTCTGAGGCTGATAGCTTTCAACCGGGTACATCTGCTGGGACGATACGCCCCCTTGTCAATTCAGTAATTTCTGACGGCATTCCCTCTCCTCACCCCGACGACGACGATTGGTCATCGATTTATGGAGACTATGCTACTCCGGAACTCGATGAAGCAGACATGTTCGGCGAATGGGCTGAGGATACCTACGAGGCTGTTGATGGCAATGATCATGACAATCGCCAGCATCGAAGAGCTCAGGGTTATGGGGAGCGTCGGTCTTCCAACGGGTACTCGAACGACAATCAGGATCAGCGACAAACTAGTGGTGGTGATGGTTTGCACGGCAATGGGTGGCAAGGTTCTGAGGGTGGTGGCGGTGGTGGCGGAGGAGGTGATGACCGCCGGAAGGACGAACGTGGTTGGGGGGTGGCCTCGGCCTTCTCGACCCCAAGTGACAGTGAGAGCGAAGAGAGTGAAGAAGACACGAGGCACTCTACGCAGCAGTCGCATTCAGCTACGCCAGCAGAGGTTTCTTCATCTGGGGATGATGTTCCGCTTGCGCAAAGCATTCCTACGGCGTTGCGTGCTCAGCGGACGATCCGAAAGCAGGTACGCGATGAAAAGGATGAGCGCAGGAGGTTGCGCGCTCTTCGTCGACAGCAGCAACAACCCCAACGACCCGAGCGGCAACAAACGCCCACGCAGGTATTAACAGACGAGGCTTTGCGGCACCATACGATTGCAGGCTCAAGTACTCAGCATATATCCGCCCAGCCCGCACCCTCGTCTTCGCGCACGACCCGATCGCGCACTAGAACACTTCCCAGTAGCACTGCCAGACCCATCGTTGCCGAGGATCTCGCGAGACGACTGAGAGACATTCAAGACCCGAGTATTTCTTCGTCCCTTTTGCCTAAACACCAGCCATCGCCCTCAGACTCTGCTCGCCACTCGGACCAACCCGTGCGGCGACCCGGGGACGACCACGCGCGTATCCCGAGCGTGACAGGACTGGACAGGGCCATCCGGCCTTCGCGGTCGTTTCGTCGTCTGAACGCAGTGGATACATCACAAGTGGTGCCCGTGCCCGTGCCTCCCCTAACACACGATATGTACCGACTTGGCCGCAGCGCTACTACTGTATCACGTCCAACGAAGCAGCACGACACATTTGAGGCCTCGCGTTCCGCCCCTTCGGCACACAAATCTTCTAGGCGTCCTCAAACAAGTGATGGACACGGGTCATCGACCGCCCTCTTCAATTCTTCCGTGTTCCAGCGCGTGTCCACGACATCCGCCGATACACCGGATCCCTCATCACATTCTCAAGTTGTTTCGAAGGAGACCAAACAAGTTTCGTGGCAACAGCGTGTTTTTATTGTCGACCTGCAACGGTTCAACACACTTACGATGAGTCCGTCGACGACTGCGAAGGAAGTGATAGATGTGTTGGAAAGGCAGGGTCAACTAGCCAACTGGGTAGGCTTGGGTGGATGGATGCTGTTCGAGGTCTCCCAGGACTTTGGGATGGGTGAGCCCTATTCCACTCTGGTCGCAGGTTTAACACCTTGCTAATGCAATGATCCTGTCATAGAGAGGCCCATCCGGCACTTCGAGGTCGTTTCGGACGTCATCAATTCTTGGGACAAGGACAAAAGTGTCAACCTTTTAGTGGCGAAGAAAACACCGTTGGCAACTCTACTTCAACTATCCGTAAGACTGATTCCCTCGTGTTCGTGATTTAAAGTAACCGCCTGCTTGACAGGCCATGCCGTCCAGTTCGCCGGTATTCTCCACCTACGTCGAGTGGGAAAGCAAACCTCGGAAGTGGAGCAAAAGGTGGCTTGAATTGCGAGAGCAGGGTCTTTGGCTCTCCAAAAAGAATAACGTGAGTACCCGGTCTTTAATATTATCCGGATGGATTTGATACTATTCTTTTTCCTGTAGGGCAAGGACGAGACATTCTTATGTTCTCTGGCTAATTTCGACGCATACTTGGTCACGAGGACACACAAGCCCCCGAAACCTTACGTTTTTGCCGTCAAATCCACGGACAACCTTTCTTTCTTCGAGAATGCAGCAGACTACGTTCATGTGTTCTGTTGTCCAGAGAAAGACGGGAAGAAATGGATGGAAAGTGTCCTCCTGGCACGTGTAAGTGAAATATACCTAATACATTTTCTGCATCTCACCGTCATGTTCTAGTCCTACTTTATCAATCAAGACCGTAATACTCTCTTGGTGACAGGTGCTCAGGCCTCGGGTGCGACATCGGGCAAATCTCTTTCGCGTTCGGGTACACGAAAAGGGTCGCGCAGTGTACAACAGCCACTGGTGCAAGTTTCTGCGCCGATCACGTCGACCACACAGGCGTACACATTCGAACCCGGCTCGCTGCTGGCTAAACGATAACACTCATTCATTGCTATCTCAGTATTATCTACTTTTTTTGGACACTGTATCCTACGTTTCCATTTTCCATTACTCTCTTGTATATTCTTTGAATGTTGTCCGTTCACTCGTTATTGTTCACTCGTTTTTTTAAATAGTGTACTTCATCCTAAGTTTTTGTATCTGTATTCTGCAGATTCCTAGTTCGTAGTAGCTCCTTATTTTCAAGGTTGTCTTCATTTAATTCAGTACGTCAAAATTGGCCCTAAACAACGACATACATCGTCACGGAGTTCAATTTGGGGAAATTGCACAGATCCCCACCTTTATTAAACAATTTTTGATGACGCGAAATGCCAACGGCCATTCGATAGGTCGGAGGAAACGAACCCCAAAATGCGGGAGTTGCAAACAATTGGTCACTCTTTTGTCACGAAAAGTGAGTGGCAGAGCCCGACAGCGGACTTCCAATTTTGGTGCATCAAGGCTGAGTCAAGCAACGAGATGTCACGCTAATCCACTGATTTGCTTGTATCTTCATTGCGGGTACACTGGGTGACACAAAATTTCAGAGGGTGGTTGAATAGTGCATTTACATCATGTACTGAAGTTTCTGAGCTATGGGGTGCAAAACCAGGTTCAGCCGAGATGACTTCTCTCGGTGTCCTCACTTTTTTGCACAATGCTCGTGAAATCGCAAGGCAAAGATGTATAATTTTCCCCTTTTCTTGTGTGATTCGTCAAACATTAGTACCTACCTATCATATCACAGAAGGATCAATGATGAAGGTTTTCCGATCTCTTAAAAATGTGTGTTTTGCAACTCTCCTCCATTTTGCATACCAGGTCGAGTGATAGTACGAAGTCACGGAGAGAGTACAGCAGGCAGTAACTGATGGTGTTTAGTCGTCTGCCTTTTTCTGCTTCTTTCTTGCTGGCTCGTCCTCTTCTTTCGAGGTTTTCGTGATAGCCTTTGGTTTCGGTTTCGGTCTGGGCTTTGGCTTCTCTGATCCCGAGTCGATCTCCATCGCCTCGTTGGCATCTCCGCTTTTCTTGGGCTTTGGCTTTGCTTTGGCCTTCTTCGGCTTGTCGTCGTTACCGTCGTTCTCGCCATCCGCCTTTTTCTTCTTCTTCTTGGTGGGAGACTTTGCACTGCCGTCCTTGGCCGTCCCCTTTGCCTTCTTTTTCGGCGCCTTCATCATATCGCGGTCACCGGACGCATCCGACGCGGTGGCACCGCCTTCCGACTCTGAGCTCGTATCGGTCGGCGAGCCTGCGTCCGACGAAGACGCCTCGAAGTCCTCGTCTAAGCGTCAACGGGGGGTCAGCGTACAAGCTTCAGTGTGGGAGAGAGAGAGAGGACGGTACCGTCTTCGCTATCGTCATCGTCATCTCCGGTCCGTCTCACGCGGGGTTCCTCGTCGTCGTCGCTCGCGACGCTCTGCATCTCTTCGTCCGAGTCCTCTCCCGCCGCAGCCAGTAGCAGATCGCCGTCCGGCACCATCTCGTTCTTCACCCGGACCTTCTTGTCTTTCAGATAGGCGTCCGTCGGCTCGTGCTCCTCCTTGTTGATCGACGTGAACGTGTACTCTGGGCCGTGCTTGGTGACGATTTGCATGTCGAACGTCCGCGCGGTGGCGATGCCCGCTCCGACGCGGGAGAAGACGACCTTGGTGGATATCGGAGATTTTCGATGAGCACCGGCTGCTTGGAGACGAAGAAGATGTATTTCTCGAGCATGAAGAGGTCGCCCTGTACGGCTTTCAGATTCGCTTTGAGCCCTGGGTGCCCATTTCGGCTGGACGCGCAAGACATCAGGTTGATAGACTGTGGAGGAGCTTAGATTTGAATGTACCTCTGGAAGCTACCTGCGCTGATGATCTTCTTCTTTGATAGAGCCCGGAAGACGCTTGACACGACCTCAAACGTAGGGTCTTCGTAGTGTTTCTTTAAACGGTCGTACTTGGCAATTTCCTCTCTAATAATACAAGGATCAGTTTAGAGAAAAGCGTAAATGAGGGGGACACGCACTCGCTCATATTCAGCTCAGCGGTAATTTCCTCTTCACGACTGAACTGCATGACCAGGTACTGATAACGGGTCTGACCCTGCCGGATGGGAACATTGAGACCAAGCTTGAGGGGAAGAATCAGCAAGACGAGCGGGAAGGAGTCATCGTGGTACATACGATAAAGAGAATGTGCAGGTCGTCCTTTGGCAACAAGAACAATTTCGATATGCTCGAGTACACGATCTTGTAATCATACGTTTTCCCGCGTAGTCGTAAAAAGCTGGGGAACATGTCGACGTCATATCGACCTCTAGGGGTTAGCACAAGGACTTCTTCGAAGCTTAAGATGATGTCGCCGGACACATGACCGAGCTCGGCCTTTTCTTTGACTGCGTCATGGAACGCCTGCGCGGCGCTCACCTCATCGTCGTTTTCCTCGGCGTCCGACTTGTTCGAACCAGCATCTGAGCCTCGGGCCCGCGTGCTTTGGCCAGGGACAAAGAAACGTATCTCAACCATTTCGTCGGGCTGGCCCTTGGAAGGTTTTTTCCCGGCGGAATCAGAAGGCGCCATAAATTCGAGAGAGACCTCGGTGCGTCCAGCGATATTCGAGTTGGCGACATATTGCAGGGGCAGCTCAAAGGAAGTTTTATTGCCGACGACAAAGGCAAGTTCGTCGCCTGGTCAGAAAACGTTGGCTGAGTGCTCGGATCCGTTGCTCATACATAGCACGTACCACGGAAGTCAGTTACGCCCCCAGTTCCAACCTCTGAACGAGATGTCCTCAGTTTCTAATGTGACGGCGAAGTGCTGCTTCAACAAGCCAGCGAGTTTGTCGTGATCCTGGACATCAAAGCATCAAGGGTAAATGGCGTTGGCCTCGCACTAGTAAAGACTCACATCACGCTCGAAACCATCAAACGCCTCCCGGCGTCGATCTTTCAAGCCCACACGAAGCTGGAAGCCCCTTGCTACACGAAGCCATCGTGCCCACTTTATGTCTGTCGAAGACATAGCATTGACGTTTTCCGTTTCCTCGGCTTTCCAAGCCATGCCGGAAGCCGCCACGCGGAACTCTGGTGTAACATCGTATTAGTTGGTGCCTGCGAGTCATTTTTGCTACGCACTTCCTGACTCTGGTGAAAGGCCATGATATATCCTGTCGAACTGCGTTGTCATCTTGGTGGAGAGGATGGACGAGTGAGCGCCAAAAGAGGACGCGTCTGGCGGAGTGTGAACACGCGCACGCGTTGCTCAGTGCGGCCACTCGACACTCGACACTGTAATCACTGGCAGAATCAATGGACAGTCTCGAAACGCTCTCCCGTAATACTCAGGAGCGGACATTCTGCAAATGGTGCAGCGCACCCTTATGCTCAACGTCCATCGTTTTTATAAGGCTATCCCAGGCTAAACACCAAGCTTGAGGCGAACGGTTACCCCCCGATGACCTCCCTCGTGAAAGACCTCTCCGATGGCGTCAGGCTCATTCAGCTTATGGTGCGTCCCTGATTCGATTACTTCACTTCACTTTCCCGATCATCCCTTCTTCCAGGAAATCATGGGTATGTGACAGCATCCTCCTTGGTCCTCCTAACCAACGCCCCGCTATGCTCAGGCGATACGTCTCTTGGCCGCTACAACAGAAACCCACGCATGCGCGTGCAGAAAGCAGAGAACGTGAACAAAGCATTAGAGTTCATCACGTCTCGCGGCGTCAAGTTGACTAACATTGGGCCCGAAGGTAATGCCTGGTGTTTCTTGCCGATTTTTTTCTAATCAATCCTTTCTAGATATCATCGATGGTAACCTGAAGCTCATCCTCGGAATGATCTGGACGCTCGTCCTACGATTCACGATAGCAGACATCAAGTGCGATGTTTTCCTGGTGCACCATCTATTCTCGGACAGAAGCGCTGATCGTATTTGTACCTTCAAGTGAAGAAGGCCTCTCCGCCAAAGAGGGCCTGCTGCTCTGGTGTCAGCGTAAGACAGCGCCGTATAAGGAAGTCGATGTCCAAGATTTCTCACTCAGCTGGTCTGACGGACTCGCATTGTTTGTCACTTTTACACCCTTTTTCGTCGATCGTCATCCCGACTGGGTCATTTCAGATGCGCTCTGATTCACTGCCACCGACCGGATCTACTAGACTATGATAAGCTCGACAAGGTAAGCAGGCACCTTTAGCAGCGCCTACATCCGGTTGACCTTCCGTAGTTGGACCGTCACGGCAATACCCAGCTAGCATTCGATGTTGCAGCTCAGTCGCTTGGGATCCCGGTCTGTCTCCATGTCCTCTCCTGAAATAATCTAACGTGTTGTGAAAAGCAACTATTAGAAGTTGCGGATCTCTGCGATTCCGACAGACCCGATGAACGTAGTGTCATGACCTACGTCGCGAGCTATTTCCATGCGTTCTCGTCGCAGGGTGCGCATCTTATTTCGGGGTACGCAGGGCAATCTCATCACTGATATTCGAACAGATCAGGCGGAGACCGTTACCCGTCGAATCGACAAGTTTGCAGACCTCATGCGGTCCATCTGGGTTAGCAGAAACGACTACGAGCGCCGTGTTCGAGCTGTGCGTGATTGGCTACATGACTCGAGACATCAGGCGAAAATGTAATGGCATCGTAGCTCCTTGCCGCTCTCACAGAGACGCAAGAGACGTGGGCGTTGGTGAAATTCGCCGGCACTTACGCAGACGTGAAAGAACACGCTGCAAAATTCGCAACGTACAAACAGACAACGAAGAGAACATGGGTTACGGAAAAGCAAGATCTGGCCACCCTCTTGGGTAATGTTCAAACAAAGTTGAAGACCTACAAGCTGAGACCTTATGTACCGCCTCTTGGTCTTGCCCTATCCGTTAGTTTGTAGCCTGCAACGATTCGCAGATTTAGGCTGACGTCTTGACAGGACATCGACGATGCATGGGAAGTCCTTTTAGTTTCAGAGGCACGGCGGTCGAGGGCCATCAATGCAAAGATACGAGAGTGCGCGCGTCGCGAGATTTCGCAGCCCCAGTTTAACTCAAGTTTTGCGCAGGATTCAGGAAACTCTACGTAAGAAGTTCGCAGCGCTAGCAGACGGTTTTCATGAGCGCTTGCGTGCCGTCTCTCTGGAGTTGTCTGCGGTGGAAGGTCCTCTAGAAGAGCAACAACGTCAAATCGAGGGTATTCAGGCTCGAGTAACTCACCTTTCGGGAGCTCTGGAAACGGTAGAAACCGCAGAAGCCGAGTGCGTTGCAGCAAAGGTCGAGGAGAACGACTACACCGTATTCTCGTGCCAGGACCTGGAGTTTGAGCTCGAGTTGGTCGTGCAAAGCATAGCGAAGAAAATTTCCTTCATCGATAACCAGGCAGGTTTTGACCCTCCATCGGGGTGTTCATAATTGACCAAGGGGCCTGCAGATCGTTTCGCGCAACATGTCCAATCTGACTCCAGCACAGATCGAACAATTCGAGAGTACCTTCCGGTACTTTGATAAAGACGAGACAAACACGCTTAACCTCTCCGAGATGGCCGCTGCACTGGCTAGCTTGGGTATTGTTTACGCGGTAGGCCCTTTTCTGACTTCGCAACGTTGCCTGAATGACGCTCTCTCGATGAAGGACGAAGATCTTGACATCATCTTCGATCAACTACTTCAAGAATACGGCGCTATCACCTTTGAAGCGTTCATAAACCTGCTGGTATGCTCTCTTCTCACAGTGCCTTTTTCGAATCTCAGGGCTGGGCCTGATGCTGCGTAGGTTGACATCACAGAGGATCAGACATCACCGGATCAATTACGTGAAGCTTTCCAAGGCGCCGCGAGCAATAAGGTACGTTTTTAAAGGTCTCCCGTTTCTTCTGCCTTGGCGAAAGTGCTGATGACCGTGTACACTTAGCCGTATGTGACGGAGCTAGATTTACGCCTGGCGCACATACCCGCCAGCGCGATTGACTACCTGCGTGAGGTGATACCGTCAACACCGAATGGCGCGGGCGAGCGTGAATATGACTATGACGCGTGGCTAGACAGTGTGTTCGAGTAGAGTAGCAGATGGCCGAGATTGATTACCTAATGATGGTGATTGCCGAGGGCCACCCACTTATCGCGATACTCGTCCGAGGAGAACCGTTGTTCTTTCTCTCCTTACACCCCATCCCCCTCCTTTCACCCCAATACAGAGTAGAGATGGTGCGAGAGCTCGCCTCGCCTTATATTTCTACCAGCAGATTCAAACTATCCTTTATTAGTCGTCCGGAGTCGGCGTGAATCCAGAGTGCCTTGAAGCATTCCAAAAGCTGAAACTTGGCAAGAAACTCAAGTATATCATCTTTACACTCAACAAAGACAAAACGGAAATCGTCGTCGAAAAGGAGTCGATAGCGGGTGACTATGAGGACTTCACCGAAGATCTTCCCGGGACCGAGTGTCGCTGGGCCGTGTACGATCTAGAATTTGATACGGAAGATGGCAAACGCAATAAGCTCGTCTTTGTCTCATGGTATGTTCTCATCTTCATGTCCATATTGTTATTATCACAAAAAGACAACCCTTCTTCTGTTACATGCGTGCGTACTTGGGCTTACGATTGCTTGGAATCGCAGGTCACCCGACACAGCGAAGATCAAGGACAAGATGGTGGCTGCCTCTTCCCGAGAGGCGATTCGGCGCGCTCTTGTCGGTATCCACGTGGAGATCCAAGCCACCGAATTCAGCGAAGTGGATCGCGAGACGGGTGCGTTCCTTCCACTCGCGTTCACTCAGCTATAACCCATTTCTTACGGGTGACCCTAGTCCTGGCTAAAGCAGGGGCAAAAACAGTGGTAAAAGCAGGAGAAAACAAGTGATTGATCAATCGTGTTCACTTCCCCTCTGGTTTTTATACGACCATAGTCCTAATCCCCACCCCCCAACTTGAATGTATTGCTTGCAGAAGAGAATAAAGTCTCGCTGAACTGCGGTTGGAAACAAATAAAGACCCTAGCACATCACTAAACAATTTATACGGCTTGTTTTGTTCTCTATGACCGAGGGCTTGGAAACCTGATTGATTGGGAGATAGCATAATAAGGCACACTCGCGAATCAAGGAGGATGTAATACGTTGCATTTATTCACCAAAGAATAAGGTATGGACAATTTAACAAACTCACACCCAACGCGAGTGCTTAGGCCTCAAAGACAAATTGTGCGCCGACCTTGTGCGCAGGTCCTGCATGACCCGCCTCGTTGAGCCGTTGTGTGTCAAGGGCAAGACCGAAGGAGGCCTTAACACCGGGACGGAGTGCCTGGGTGTAACCTAGAGGTCATAACATCGTGAATGACCGCATCAAGATAAATAATCGAGGAATGCCTACCAAGGGCGAGGACACCAGAGTTGTTAATTTTAGCCTTGACGAAGGCAGCCGAATCGAGGTAACTAGGAGATAGATTCGGGTAATTAAAGCGAATATGTCCGAGGAGATATAATAAAACTTACGCTTTGGTGCCGACCTCGAGGGCGACGCCGGGAGAAGTCGCCTTGGCGTCGTATACGGCCTTGGCACCAGCTTCGACGTCCGGGCTCACGCGGTGGTAGTAGCTCGCAGCAAAAATGCTGAAATTGGAGAGGCTGTGGAGAGTGACGGCGTACTCGGGCGCGGAGAAGCCGACGGCGGCAGAGTACTTGGTGACACGGCCCTCGGTGACGTTGTAGGAAGCCTCCGCACCGACGAGGAAGCCGTCACGCCCGAGCACGGTATCGGCGGTAAAAGTGGGGCCCTGTGTAGAGTAAATACTATTGGTGAGCCCGTGGGGAGAAGAAGAGCAGGAAAAAAAAGGCAAGAACCTTGAAGACGTCTAGGACAGCGCGGGAGTGAAGGCCGGGCTGCTTGTAAGCGGCGTTGAGAAGCACCGACTTTGCACTCTTCTCGGGATGGAGGATGGTGGTGGTGTCGAGCTTGAGGCCCTTGGCGATCTGGTTCTCGAGCTCGATTTGGGTGCGGAGCGCGTTGGAGGTGGACCAGGCCTGGGTGAAGGTGAGGCCGTGGGCCTTGTCGGTGTACTTGCCCTCCAAGTTGCCAGCGACGAAGTTATTTTTCGAGTCGCGGCTTCCATCGACCTTGAAAGTGACGTTGGAGGGTGTGGCAGTCTTGACCTCGAGGGAAGTGCCATGGAAGTGGTAGTCCTTGCCGAGGAGATCGTTGGAGGACTTTCCAAGGTCCTATGATGGGGTAGAAATAAATTGATATTTTTCATCAAAAAGAGAAAACGAACGAAAACAAACCTTCCAAGATGGGGGAACAGGCTGGGGGAGAGACATTTGTTGTGATGAAAGAGAACGAAGATTATGCGTTGGCAGACGGACCGAGCAATGACACTCGTCTTTTGGCCGTTCAACCGTGGGAAAACCTCGGCTGCCGTACTTGAAGCATGGCCGCCACGGCTGTCAAGTACATCTCTGCGGACGTACGTCAATTTGAGCCCCCTTCTCGCCTCTCCTCATATTTATCTTGCAGGAACTCTCCGCGATCATAAAAAGTAACAAGCTCCCTCGTAAGGACTACATCGTCGTAGACGTCCGCGACAGCGACTTCATCGGAGGACACATCAAAAACTGTCACAACTCCCCCTCTACAACCTTCTTAGACAAGCTAGATGATCTAGTCAAGGATACCAAGGATATACCGCAGGTTATCTTCCATTGTGCTCTCTCGCAGCAACGGTGGGTCCCAATACACACATGTTCACTCTCGTTGAAATCCTTTTCATGAATCTGACTTTGTGAGCTTTGTTTAGCGGTCCCAAGGCGGCACGGGTGCGGGGATAGCCCCAGATTCGGATCTCTGTCTCATTCTGACCGCTGTCTTCAGCAATACAACGACCGACGCAACCAGCTGCGGAACGACAATGATACCCCACATGAGGTTTTCGTCCTTCATGGAGGGTTTACCGAATTCCAGGAAAAATTCAAGGTAACACTGAGAACACTCCACACTTGTCTTCCCGACTCACCGAAGGCATGGCCCTTGTAGGGTGACCCACAGCTGGTTGAGAATTGGAACAAGGATATCTGGGGAGTTGATTGGTCGCGATGAAAAAGTCGCTCAGTTGCGCCATCATGTCTATCTCAGCCAAGTTCGGGACCAGAACTAGTCTCTTGGCAGGAGTAAAGTTGTTGCTATAGATGTACGACCCATGTTTTCAAGTAGCGAATATACCATTTGTAGGTTGCATCCCCCCCATCATGGTGTCTCGGTATCTTCGGACGGCTTCGCAATCACCCGCGTGGGAAGCTGCTCGACGATGGTCTGCACGCGGTGCCGTTCCTCTTGAATATTTCGCTGGCATATCGTCCTGCGATATGATGAGCCAGTTCCTGCGTGCATGTACCCGGAAGGCGGTAGACAAGGAACTTACCAGGTCCCCAGCGAAACTAGCATAAACGTCCCCATGGCCCAATTGCTCGCCGCGAACGGGCCTACAATTCGCGCGCCGCTTCGTGTCAGTACGTATGCCTGGAACCCGGGCAGGTTCGGAGGAAAATGGGGCATGGAGACACGACGTACGGACGCTGAGCCCACGTATGACACCGACGCCGACTCCGCTCGCAATTCCGCTCAAGAGGCTGTTCCGCGCGCACGGAATTTCGCCGATGCGCTGTAGGTCCTCTCGTGGCGACAACCTCTACTAGTGGTACCATTGTGTCAGTCAAAGCGCGCAAGTAAAAGAAAAGGGTGGCGCAGGGATCAATTAAGGGAACATCGACGCACCTTGAATGCCTCGCGCACATCGGACCAGTAGTTACCTGTTGTCTCTGTCTGGAAGATTGGACGGCGCGGCGTGGAACTGGTCGTTCCGGGGTCTTCAGAGGGTTGTCTCTCTGGATTCGCGGTCATGGTGGTTGATAACGTGACTTGTTAGCACCTTCCTTTCTGGGAGTGTTTCAGGGTGTGACGCTCTGCGCAACGACTAAGTTAGTACCCAGCGGGGGCCCTGTCCTATGTTCGGGTCGAGGCAGTAACCTAAATTCAGCGGGCTGTGTCTTGCTTCTAGCTGCGGAGGGAAATCGATGGTCCCGACAACAGAGGAGTTTATGCACTCATGTCGGGGCCCGACCCCCGATGTAAATGCGAGCTGAGCGCTGAGCTATCAATAGGCGATGGTTTTCACAAGTTTCAGCCCCATTCAACTAACTATAGCGGATAGATTGCGCGCTGAAACTGACCGTCCGATGTATCGGCACTCTCGCTCTGCATTGACGGTTTGATGGCGGAGGACTCGAACGTCAACCGAACATCGCACCTTTCATCACCACCGGCCTAGTCTGACCATGTTTGTTGTGTTATTGTATTACAGTAACGTTACATTACCAGCTTCAGTTCCTGGTAATCGTCCACAGGTAGATGGCATGAGACTTTCTCGCCTCGCTATCATGGGGACCTCCGTCTCCGGCCTTTTCTTTTCCCCACTCACAACGAATCAGCGGAGACGCACAGTCGTCTACGAAGGCAAGACCCATCCTGTTTGCAAGAAACGGCTTCAGGATCCTGCCATTTTCGAGAAGGTTTCTAGCATCAAATTATTAACCTCTTTATGGGTTTACTGTTTACGTAGTATATCCAGTACAGTACAGTAAACCAAATGGTTGGGGCCTTATGCCGGGCCTTATGCATTATGGACCGTGCGCGAAACAATTTGTTGTTTCCTTACGCATTTCCGTAGCCTTTACGCATCTTCTGTCACGTCAGTATGATTTTTACTTAAAATCTTGTCTCTCGCACCTCTCTGGCCCTCCACTCGAAAATTTCGCGCTCATTGGGAAGCCGGGACATGCAAAGCACTGTACGCCAACAGTTGTACGATATCTTATAGCATCACACAAATGCGCTTCACCGATTAGTTGTTACTCTCGGTTCGTGTGCTTGTTGTGGTACACCTCGGAAGGAGGTAGGCCCATGCACATCAAGGCTGGGCTTGGGTACTCGTTGAGGAGGACGAAATGAAGCCCTCTGACGTTTCCTCAGGATGACACTCTACGGCGATCATCTCAACGGGAGTATTGGATACGAAGTTCTGTCACTGTCGGAGACGCTTTCCGGCGCAACACGAGCACTCTGAAGAAAAAACAGTGAATTAGCAAGGATTTTGCTACAACCGATATGACTGGTAAGGGGCGCCTACAATGATCAATATAGCGAACGTAGCTGGGGAACGAAGAAAAAAAACAATCACCAAGGCGGAGGGTAGAGCGTACACAAACCAAGGACCAACGCCTTTGGCTTCATGCAATTGCCCTGAGCTACGACAAGACTTAGTCAACCGACCGCGGTCTGGAAGGTCCATTGACAATTTCTCACCTGGAATAAGCTCAGTCGTCATCGTGTTCAATGCCGTCGTAATGGCGTAGACGAATATCCCTACTTAGCCAGAACTAAATTAAAAAATAAAATAACGGACTGAATCGATGATGCGTTTGGCAGATCACGACCTGCCTTGCTTCGTAGGACTCTGGCCTAGCGGGGCCGAGAGTACCACGCTCCCGAACGCGGTGCTGTACCGATTTTACTATGAATCTCATCCACGTGGACAGGCATCAGACTCACCCGAACTACAACAAACATGTTGAGGCAATCGAAAAAGGTCGGGAGTATCTAGGACAAGCTTGGTTCGGCCAAGGCGACACGAAATGTCATCGTACAGAGATCATCTGAGCAAAATGAAATCAGCATAATCATACGAAAGTTATAGACGCACTGCTAATTGATAGGCAAAGGGCACCCGTCGTACTGTACTTATCTCCTGTACTGCACCGGCCGCCGGTAATACACCGAAAGTCGGTTGATCCAAAATGGCAAAACAGCCGGTGCGTTTGACCAGAACGAATAAGAGGGACACTGCGATTCCATTGAAGAGCCGGGGATACACCTTGGTGTAGGCAAGGTCTTTGCGACAGACGGGTTAACTGTTTGTTTAACACACAAATAATAATGTCAACAAGACCGAGGATCGTCCTTTTCCTCCCAGTGAATGCATACGTAGGCAACATCAGGATGACTGCGTCGACATGACGGACACGGGTGTAAATAACGGCTTGAAGCACGTGGACCTAGTCGTGCTTACATTGTGCTGATAACATCTATAGTTAAATCGTGACGAAAGATTGGATGGGAAGTAGGAATGAACGCACCGTAAGTATGGTATAGGCATAAAGAGCGTGACAGACAGTATGACTCGCAAACGCGTTGCTCGTAGTCACCGAGAAGACCCCGGAAGTAGAGCAGTGCGATGGCAAGTGGGTTATATATATGCGCCTTTCGCGACATTCCATGGAGCAGGGTATATCTATAAGTCGATACGATCGATCAACCACTTCTCTGCACACGAAGACCAGAGTACATACAAAGGTGACTTCCTGGTCCAGCCTAAACACCGAAGTCAAAATAAGTATTCTCATTCCGAGTCTCGATCAAGCGCCAAGATGTAACGAACGATATGATCCAATCATAGAAGTAGACAACATCAATCATCAGGAACACCGGCAAGACGCCGAACCTCAGAGGGAGACGTATAGGCAGCTAGAATGGTCAGCACGAGGGAGGAAACGCACTCACCTGTGATGTTGTAACGCCCGCTAGATGCCGCCAGCACGAACAAATAAGGCCTTTCCGTAAGTACCTCACCCCCGAGAAAGAAATAGGGACGCACACGGCAAGTGTATTCAGGGCGGACGCCAACCGCTTCAGCAGCGTAAGTGACAACTCTCCCATAGATGACAGCGCCGACGCCGCCAAGTGAAGCAGCAGGTCGACGTGTCCGAGCCTATTAGCAGCAACGCTATGAGCGGAGGTGTTGGCAGAGGAGCGGGTCAATGGCGCACAACCCTTCAAGCTCCAGGCTTCAAGGGTTGTCTGAGGCATCAATTGGGGCCAGAGTGAGAGAGGAAACCGTTGGTGGGAGAGGCGGGTGACGTGGAAGAGTGTACTGCGGAGATATAAAAGGGATTTCCGTGATGACATACAGGTTGTCCAGAAGTTTTTGAGTTGGCTATATGTAGGATGCGGTCGTCACTTGTTTCAGTGCAAAAACTTGCAGGAATCAAGATCAGGGCGTTGCGAGGTGTCGGTCCTTTGACTCCTTTCGAGCTTCACAACCTTCCCAGAACGACTTGGGTCAGTTTAATCTAGCGCCTTCGCATGCGTGCTTTCCCGATTTTACACGCCACGCCAAGCGTCCCGGTCTATTGTTTGCGGAGCGTTCCCTGGACATACACATTCTGCATGTAGAGCAGTGAAGGACCTCCATCGACAGACAATTGTTGCTCGTTGACAGATGTAAAGCCATCAAATCGAGTTTTCGGCAACTTGAAATTCAATGGTCGTAATAGCCTCGCAAGTAGCCTCGCGCTCAACGTCTAAATTAGCCATTGGCCCCTTGCGACAGCGGCCCGGTGGGCGGAAGAATTGATTCGACGCTCGCTCTCTTTGGTCATCACGGGTTCGTGACTTGGCGACTGACCATCATAAAAAAAGGCAGAATAGATGTATAAAGAAGTGATTGCGAACAAGTGTACTCCGTCAGGTCATAGAAAGCGGTGAGTATGTCTATTGTTGCACAGTTGGCATGCGTTCGTTCATTTGGATTCTTCGCCAACTGCCGCCTCCTTTGGTGTACTCGCCTAAACGATGAAGTCCATCGGTTTGTGCAAATTGACAAGCGTCAAAAAGACGAGACCTTTACCTGGGTTTCGCTCAAGTCCGGAGGCGGCTGCTTCGCGTCTTGATCGCCCTGGGAAGTGCCGTCATGCGGCTTTTCGCTCTGCTCATGATTGGTCTCGGCCTCGCTCGTCTGGCCCGGAGCTCCGTCGTCAGATTTTGGGGATTCGGCAGCCTCAGCTTCGGCCTGCGCTGCTTCTTTTGGGGCGTCTTGCGTCTGCGGCGCCTCAGTGACCACGAAGACGAGAGGAGAGCAGGAACAGACATACAACAGCCTGTGCCAGAGAGGCCTTCACTTCTTCAACGGGGACTTCCGTACCTTCGGCGTCCGCGATTGTCGCCTCGCTCTGAAATAGGAGATGTGATTGAGACATACACTAAGTAACTAGGGCGTACTTGAGTTGGTTCTGGGGAAGGAGGCGTTTTGGGGGCGCTCTTTTCGTGAGCGTGGGGCTCGTCATGACCAGTAGCGCTATGCGCCTTATGTGAATTGGATTGCGCAGAAGGTGACAGCAAATATATGATCTAAAGAACAGAGCGTAAGTGTTGGGGAGGCTGGGGGACGTGACACGTAGCCAAAGTTGGGGGACTGACCGTCGGAACGAAGACGAGCGCAGACCCGATCTAATAGCGACGACGTCAAACTGACGTTAAGTCAGTCAAGAAAAAGGAAGGGCATACTATCCATGGCGTGTCGCTGCCGTTCGACGCGCCATGTGTGCCGGAACTAAATTGCCTGCGCGCGACACCCTCTGCTCGCCGGTGCACGACACGACGCAGAGCCGGAGCGAATGCGCGAGCGCCTATACGAGAAGCCATTATGTGCACTTGTAATAGCGAGGATGTGTGGGGACGAACAGAGACAGACGAACGAGAAGTGACGCCGAGAAGTTGCCGGGGTGGGCCGGAGTTGCGGGCGGGCAGGGGAAGTGCCGGGGATGACGTCGGCATTGGCGTGATTTTTGCACAACATGGCATTGCAGGACAGGACTGCACCCCTGCCAGTTTATCTCTATCGATAATATAGTTTTTGGGCATTGCCTCGCACATCACAGGTGGGCTGTGTTTGGTAGACAGACCACGTAAGGATTGCCGAAGGGGGCAGGCAAAGGCAGTCTTGTGAGTGCAAGCAAGCAAGCTGCCCTGGGCTGCGAACCGTTTCCGGAAACCAGAGCCAGAACTTGCCACTCACCAGACCTGTCCTGACCTGACCCGTCCTCTCCACCACCCACTCTGACTCAAACCAGCTCGGATTATATACTCCTCGCCTATACACACTCACTACACAGTTCCAGTCCCCCTACTCACTACTACCTCTCGACCTCGACTTTTTTCTCCCCCCAATCATGGCCGAGTCTTTCCTCGGTGAGCCGAGCGAGGCACACACTTCGCTCAAGCGAAGAGCCTCCTCCACCTTTGACGTTCGCGGTGACAACTCGCGCAAGCGACTGAAAGAGGACCTCCCCCCCGACCAGGCGACCGATCCACAGGCGCCCGCTCTCATCTCGGGTAGTCAACTCGCCGATGAACTCGAGCAGGAGCTCCTCTGTGGCTGCTGCTCAGCCTTGCTTTATCGCCCTGTCATCGTCTATCCGTGCCAACATTATTTCTGCGGCAGGTGATGTCGATCGTCCTTCACTACGATTCTGGATCTCCCCACTGACTCGTATACTCGACTATCAGCTGCTGCCTACTCTGGGTTCGCGTAAGTTTATACCCCATCTGTGTTGTTTCTTCCCAAAACCCCTTGCGCATCATGTGTGCGAGTGTGGTGTCACCGGGGGAATGACTGGGAGCACGTTGCAAGGACCCACTCTTCCTTCGCTCCCTAGACCGGTGTGCTTTCTTACTAATCGCTCTTCTTCAGAACGGTGGCACTCATTGCCCCGCGTGCCGTAGCACCTCGACCAGCGTTTCCCATTCGCGCGTGCTTCAAATCATGGTCGATGTCCTCCTTCGCGCCGATCCTTCTCGCGCCCGAACCGACAGGGAGAGGCAGCAAGCAGACGAGATATACAGGCCAGGGCTGACTTTCCGGGTTCGCATATAGTCGTTCCTTCTTTTCACAGACCACCCTGTTTACCGAGCTGGGACGAGCAGATACCGACTCCGCGCGATGCATCCCCCGAGCCCGCGATCCCTCAAAGTGGAGAGTTTGCACGTCCCTGTCCGCACTGCGTACCTGGAAATCGCTACGGGTGGCAATGCCCAAATCCAGTGCCAGACCCGACTTCGGGTCCAGAACACGCGTGGCCCATGGAGGAAGGTGCACCGCCTGGACACGCTTGCTGTGGAAATTGGTCCTCCCCTTTCTCCCCAGTCCTATGCTAGTTACTGAACCAGAGAATCTTCAGCGAAAATCTGCTTGGAATCGACGCGCCTACCACGACAAAGTGCGACATGTGCCAGGTTTACTTCTGTGGCATAGGTGTGCAACATCGTTGCGTCGCTGTCCCCATTGCGAACGCGCAACCGCATGGCATGTCCGACGTGGGCGACCTCATCCAGTCCACCGAAGTATACGAATGTTTCGACGGGAATGCGGTCGAAGTAGAGATCATGCTAGACTATCTTGGCAACCAACACATCACGCCACGGCATATCTATGGCGAGGTTAGTCTTCCTGTTTCATTCCCTTCATTGAAATATCGACCTGACCAACCCGTCACAGATCGTGCAGTATATACAATCGCAGCCGCGTATGTTCGCCCCGCTGATCGAGCTAGACTTGTTTTTGGACGTCCATAATGTGCCACCTGGTCCCGAACCCGGCCTCGATGCCCCGCGCCAGCGGATCTGCAGGATGTGCGCGACGGAAGTGCTTCTGTACGGCCTAAAGGACTGGTGGGTGCGCGAGCGAAAGAAAGGCTTCCTCGACGCGAGTGTCGCCGAAAGACCAGACTGCCCCGAAGGCCCAACCTGCCGGCGGCAAAAGGAGCATGGTGTGTCCTTCTGTATTACGTTGTATATCCTGTTTCTACGATGCTCATTTGTCAACCAACCCGTTTTCAGTACACGCAAGAGAATGTACGTTGTTATTCTCACTTTTCTCGCTTTCTTCATGCTGAACGGTACGCCCCTTGCAGTCAATCACGTATTCGACTCCACCATGGGTGAATTGCTGCCGGAACTGCCGCCGGCGTCTTCGCCGCCCCCCTCCGCGCTACCCGAGGGTGACGCGCCCGGCCCGTCCTCCTCTCAAACGTCTCGGACCATGCGCTCACAACCCAGCCTTGACTCGGAAGCAATGGTCGACGCGGCGCTCATGGGTACGATACTCGAAGAGCCGCCCTCCCTTCCGCCGTTGTCGGACCTCGTTGCTGCTGCTACCGCCGCCGCAGTTATCGACAGCCCGACGCACGCGCATTCGATGCTCGACATCTTTGATGTTCTCTAGTTGGGTAATCGGTCCCTCTCGCTCGTTGGGAATGGTGACTCTGAGATCTTTCTTTCTTTCTTTTATTTTTTATTTCCTTTTCTCTTGTGAGCACAAAGTAGTATCAACCGCCAGCAGTCTTGTCTTCCTGTACATTGCTCCCTCTCATTTTTCTCCAACTACAAGACCACCTGTGTCCCGTAATCACTTTCTTTCCGTGTTTCTTCTCACTAGCTCACGTCGGTCACGAATAGATACGTTGTTTTTTTTGAACATTCAGTTTCAAAAAGAAGTATATGTACAACATCTAGCTCGTACGAAGGAAAGGAATAATAATCGTTGAAAATAGTATAACTATGGAGCTACAGTGTCTATCGTAGATCCATCATACATCTGAGCAAGTAAGAACAACAAAAAGATAATTAGTCAAGGTGTGCAGACAATGTCGACCGGATGGCCAATCACAGTACCCTCCAAAGCCCCAAATGGATCCATCCCAACCACCATATAAGCCGACCCAAACGAGAACTCTTACATCGAAGCCAGGCTTCCATACATCGCGATGTCCTCCTCCCACGCATACGCCTTTCGCGTCCTCTCGCTGCTCCTCGCCGTGTACAGGCTGGCGTTGTCCGCCTTCGCACGCCGCGCCTCGGTCCGCCTTCTAAGTTCCACCGCGAGCTGTTCCTTGCGCACACGCGCCTCTTCCTTCTTCCGCTTCTTCTCTTCCACTTTTTGCGCCTTCGTCAACGGCACCACGAGCGACGTCCTCGACTTGTTCCCGAACGGCCAGCCGATGTTGCTGCTGCCGCCGCCGCCACCTCCAGCAGACGAGGACGACGTCGTGAACGACGACTGCGATGGCGACGCGGGGGTAGGCGGCGCTGGCGGGTACAGAGTAGTGGGCGTCGGAAAATCGGGGACGTTGAGGAGGACGTCCGTGACCGTTCCCGTAGGGGAGTGCGTCTCGGAAAGGTGGTAGACGTGGGGATCGAGCCCGCGAGGCACGCTGCGCGGGGTGATCATCTCGCTTTCGACGGGCGCGGACGGTGACGGCGATGACTTTGGCCGGTCTATCGTCGCGAGCTTATGCGCGCCTTTGGCAGGCACTGGGTGGAGGGACAGGCGATGTAACTGGTCCTCGGGGGTATTCACTTCGCTGATGACCGATAGGTGAGAGTTAGGGTAAGTCGGATCGGTGAAAACGAAGGAATGCGCGGGTGGGCTGTGTGGCGGGGTATAAAGAGCCGAAGTTTGGCTGATGGCTGAGTTGCTGTTCAGTGAGCTGTGTGATGGAGAGGTCAAGGGCGGTGTTTCGGCACCCCGATCGCGGTATGTGCTGGCGCGTGTCCGGTGAGGGTGATGGAAGGAAGGGAGTGATGCCACCGGACGGACGACCTTCCCATCCCCGTCTGATTCAGAAGTTGGGGTGGGTGAGAGCCTGCTATTACTGCCAGTTGCGGTCGGCGGCGGTGGAAGTGAAAGCACGTGACTACTTCGTTTGTTCACGCGGAGTGGGCTACGTTCCGGAACCTTCGGGTAGTGGATGGGGTGGGGATCATTTTCGTCGCTGTCCGTTGTCGGGGTTCTGATTATTGGCGCATGCGATTCGGCAACGAACGCTAGCTCCTCATCCATCACGCCAAAATGACTTATCGATGATCTATCTTGACCGCTTGCCTGCTTGCCGAGGAACAACCGTGACGGCTTTGACCCCGATCGAGTTTCGCGAATTAAACTGTCCGCGTCTTCAAGTGGACATCCTCCATTAATTACTCAACCATAGATCGATTCCGAGGTAGGCAGCCTACCGTCTTTCGTAGTCGTAGTCACGTATCCCCGAACCACACCCCCTCCACCTGTCTGTCTCGGGTCCGATGAGCGCATAAGGGCATCTGACATACCCCGCGGACGTGCATTCGAAGCTTCGTCTCCAGCACCACCGTTTCCTGAATTTCCATTCATATCGGGTGTACGACTGGGGCCACCTTCTCTGTCTTGACGTGAGCGCGTCGATGGCCGTTTCTGGTTATACAACTACAAAAAAAAGGATCGTCAATGCACACAAAGATAATTCCGTAACGGGGGTCGAAGTACCATAACAGTCTTCAGGGCCCTAGAAGTTGACAGTTAGATCCACCGTAACGCCAACGTGTCAGACACGTACCTTATTTGGAGGCTACGGCAGCTACACAGCGTAGCGACTTCGTAGACACCGACGGACGTGGAATTTGACAGCGCGCGATGCATCGCGTGCTTAACGAGGGATTGCAAATGCCCGAGGTCATAGTTGGTAGCCAAGACTAGCAATGCACTTAACACGGCGGGCGCATGTTGTAGTGGGGTGATAAGAGCGAGGGAATAGAAATACTGAACAAGGGCGAGAGTAATGGGATAAGGTTCTGACAGGGCAAGTTGGCGTGGGGTGAGCCGAGGATCCGATCTAGGTTCTTGCGTGGTGCTCGGGACGTCAGGGAGGGTGACGTGCGTCGCAGAAAGAGGAAGAGTGTCGAGAGCTTTGGTGGCTGCTTGGAGGAATAACCGTCGTTGTTCCTTGAACCATGGCCACCGGTCTTCAAGTAGCTTACGTGAGCACTTGACCTTGCGGTCATCATCGCAGACGATCTCGAAGTCCGCCAGGACGCCCTCTTCGAGAGCGGCTAGCCCCATCTCTTGCATCCTTATGTCCAACTCTAGGCTCGGTGGTTGGTAGATGCCAAACGCCTCGAGGTCGATCATCGCAATGTGATCCCAACTCAGAAGGCGGCGGTTGTAGTCATCAACAAGATTTCCTTGTCGGTTACCGAAGACGATGAATTTATTCGCTTTCGCCCACAAGCCGCTGCGGAACCACGAGCCAGTGGTGAGCGTGCTGCCCGGATCAATGCGAGTCCAGCTCATGTCAATCAGATTAAGTGCCCAAACAGAGAAAGATTGGAAGCTGTGTGCGAGATACGTTCCTGCGATGATGAGATGCGTTCCAAGAATGGCACCAGCGGGAAATCGCAAGCCTGGAGGAAAAGCGGGACCGTTCATATTGGACGAGGCATCTCTGACACTAAATTCGCCATTAGGCGATGGTGTAAGTACCTCAAGTTCACGTTTTACGTCAGTAAACTGGCGAAACCGCGGTGAGCGATGCAGTAATAAAAATGTGAAACTAATTGACTTACGTTGTAATTGCTGTACAGATAAATCTCGTTAGGGAAGTCGTCTGTAGACTGTGCTGAATAAGGAAGGTGAATCAGAGTGTCCCGTGATGTCAGGGAGGTCGGAGCCAAGATCTGTTGCCCGGTGCGGAACATAGGCTTTTCGGGAGGTGAATGATTACGAGAAACCTGTTGTGGAAGGTGGACACGCAAGTCCGCGGAAACCGCCACACTACGGTATGTGCCACAGTGGCGAGGGTAATCACGTCTAAGCACCCAAGTCCTGGCGAGCAAGTCGTAGATGTAGACATCATCGAGCCAGACACTATCCAAATCCTGACCACCAATGATGAAAAGTCTATCCCCAGAAACAGAAGAGAGATGGGCATAACGAGGTTTGGGAAGTGGAATGACAGGGTTCTCCTTCAGTGACCAAGATGGGGGCATCCAACGCCTTGCAGGGATATCATAGAAGCAGACATCATTCAAGACGCAGAGATCCTCGGTGCCTTCGTCAGCTTCTGGCCTCAACCCCATACCACCGAATATGATGAGGTATTGGTTCCCTGGCGGCTATAGTTATGCGCAATGCTAGTTCAGTGGAAACTCAGGCTCACAAGAATCTGCGCTATGGAAATAGCGTTGAGCTGGGGTGCTATCGTCGGTAGGGGCAACAATCTTTTCCCATATTAAAGTCTTGAGGTCGAAGACATACATGTCTGTGACCATTCTGCGTTCGGTCACCAAACGGCCGCCCTGCGGTATAAGATAAGATCGAAAGAAAGAGTATTGGGGAAGGACGCGTACATAGAGATAGACCTTGTCTCCGACTACTGTAGTCGACGCGCCCTGTGAGTGATAGAAAGTGAGAAGAGGTAATGTGGGGTGGGTCGGGATGATGCGTACGACTAGTTTCGGGGGGACCTCACCAGAGGTTTTTCTGGAGAAGGTAGTGAGATCTGAGACGGAGTGCATTGTCTAAATGCACTGTATGCGCCGGACGCACTGGGGGGAGAGGGGTGGTCGTGTAGTGGGTGGGTGTAAGAGAGTGAGAACGAATACCGAAACTTGATTGTAACCGGTGCCTATTTTGGGTTATTATTTTAGTTTTTCTAAATGGAGTTATTCACTCTCTTATTGCCCCTCTCGCAGCACTGCTGCGTGAATCAATTTGCTGACAAGATGCGGCTCACCCACTGCCACGCGTGAGATCTCGTGTGAGTCCGCGGCGCTGGATATATCTCGGCGATACATTTCTCCCCCACTTTCTTGCCAACCGTCCTGATTGTGCCCCCATCATCGACGAGTTGTGTCTCCTGCTCGTTCAGCACGTCGGCGGTGGACTACTGGTCACGTCGCACATTCCATCCACCTTCGCTCGGTCCTTTAAGTTACTAGCAGCTTGGTCCTTTAAAACTCCGCACTGTTCGCTTGTCTATGTTCTTATCTTATCGGTCCATCCAGCGCAGGGCCAGTGTCTGTCTCCGTCCCGCGGCACCACGAATCGCATACCACTACTTTCACATGGACGCCATCATCCAGTCTTCCCCTGACAAGTTATCGGTACTTGCTCATCCGCAGTACGATAGTCCGGAGAATATCTCCCCTTTCGATGTTCCATCCAACCCTTTCGATCTGTTTCGCCAATGGTTCACATCAGTGCAAGGCACAGTTAACCAACCGGAGGCGATGGCCTTGTCGACCGCCTCTCCGGAGGGTATCCCATCCACCCGGATCGTGCTTCTCAAGGAGGTCGACAGTCGCGGCTTCGTCTTTTTCACTAATTACGATTCCCGCAAGTCGCGCGAGATGGCTGCGAACCCATACGCATCGCTCGCGCTCTACTGGCGTGAGGTACACCGCCAGGTGCGGGCCGTCGGACGAGTAGAGAAAGTCTCCAAGGAAGAAAGCGAGGCTTACTTTCGCAGTCGCCCGTTGGGAAGCCGAATCGGTGCTTGGGCCAGCAACCAGAGTTCGGTGATCGGTGAGGGCGAGCTCGACCGCAAGATAAAAGACATGGAGAAGCGTTTCGCGTTAAAGGAGGGTGACACTGAGGCAGAAGTCCCTCTTCCTGACCATTGGGGAGGTTGGAGAATCGTTCCGAGGTAAGCATGGCTCACATACCCTTCGACTCGGCTCAAGAAGCCGCATTCTAGTGAAGTGGAGTTTTGGGTCGGCAAACCGTCTCGGCTGCACGACCGAGTCCGATACCTACTACATAGTCCATCTGACCCAACAGAGTGGAAAATAGAACGGTTGTCACCTTAATAATCCAAAAGCCTAGCGGAAACGACTGGCTATATGAGGGCCGATCCATCGGAAGGTCAATATCACTCTCGGCACTCATGCGGGGTCATGGAAGGGCGCATTCCAACGCCTGTTATTATCCGGAGTGCACGTTAGAAGTTTGGGAGTGTCAACGCATCCGTCGCTCGAGTGTGATAACAGTTGCCTTTTCCTCGCAACATCGGGAAAGAATCGTTTCTGCCCTTCAAATATTTTTTTCAGAGAGTACGACTTCTAGTATATAGCCGCGCGTGTTCCTCTCCTCACTAACATAACTTAGTTTTTGGCTTTTTGATCATATCGTATACAGAAACCGGGCACTTGTAGGACTTGCCGCGATAAGTTAATCGGTGTGGTTCTGGAAGGGTGAAACTGTCAATGACTAACTTACAGTAAGTAATACTGGACCAGGAAAAGCGGTCTGTAGTTGGTCGAATCTAATTTCGGGCTTCGGGATTCTGGGACTCTGGCTGGTTGGTGGCTGCGTCGGCTGACTCCAGGAAGGTCAGAAGATTAGCAGCTTCTTTGACAGAGCCGACTCTGATTCCGAGTAAGTGTCGGGTGTCGGAGAAAGAGGATGAGATGCGGTCCTTTCCTCTTCTCCGCACTCGCATATGACGTCGAACAGGGTCCACACTTTCTTGAAGCGTCGCGTGTGGTCGGCGCCAGCCGCTAGTGGGACAAGGGATGGTGCGGAAGGATGCAGTCCTGGGCCACGAACTGAGGTGGGCCCACATGCCACAGACGAAACAAACTGATAGTTATCGCGAGCACATGACAATTGTATTGATGTGCCTCCCTCCGACCTGCCTCCGACTAGGAGTATCATGTGTCCTGTCCGACTAGGAGCCTTGCCGGCGGCCGAGCGGGTGATCTTTACTCGTCTACTCTGGCTCTGTTAGCAATAAATGAGAGCACACAGCGAGCCAGAATGGACCATCATCTCACTCGTCACTTGCACTGCTAACTGCTGAAAAATACCTGGTACGTTATACTGTACCCCCGGTAACCTCGTACAGTAAGTCCGATCCCGACCTTTTCCCGTCCCATCCTATACCCTCACTTGGAATACAATGCTGACTCTACGATCATCTAGATCCCTCTCCTACATATCTCGTCTTTCGGTATGCTTTCCCCGCATTTTTTACTACGCCTTCACGACTGATCTCTGTGAAACAGCGATCCATAATGAACGTTCAGCCTCGCTCTGCGTTCTCCAGCTCTGGCCTCCCAGAAGGCTACAAAGCCGACCCGAAGCAAGGCCCAATGCTCAGATACCAGGCTTCGCTGCCCCACCTCCCCGTCCCGCCGCTCTCCTCCACCCTCGCCAAATATCTCGAAACCATTCGTCCGCATCTGACATCCGCCGAATACGCCCGCAGCGAAGCCGCGGTGCGCGAGTTTAGCGCGTCTCCGCGGGCGGCAGAACTCCAGAAGCGGCTCGAGGCACGCGCCGTCGAGCCCGGAACCGCCAACTGGATCGCCGACTGGTGGAACGACGCGGCGTACATGGCCTATCGCGACCCCGTGGTCGTCTTCGTGAGCTACTTCTTCGTCCACATGGCGGACCCCGCCATCCAAGACGCGCCAAAGCGAGCGGCAACGCTTATCAAGGCCATGCTTCCATTCAGGACGCTCGTGGAAAGGTGCGTGGGGCTTGGCTCTCCTCGGTTTCCCACTTTCGGTCTGCTAACACCGTGGCGTCATCGTTTAGTGCCCAGCTGGAGCCCGAGAAAGTTCGCGGGGCACCGCTCTGTATGGATTCGTACAAATGGCTGTGAGTGTCCGCCTTCTCGAGCATGACGTAGCGTCACTCACGGTTCGTCCATCTCGTCCAGATTCCACGCCAACCGATATCCCAACATTCCGTCGGACACCGCCCAAAAATTCGATCCTGCCACACACAATCACGTCGTTTTCGTTCGCAACAACAGGTTCTTTGAGGTGCAGCTCGCTCGCGCAGACGGCACCGAGCTGAGCGCGGCGGACTTGGAAACGTGCGGCTTTTTTAAAAATACCTTTTTCATGGGGTGGGAACTGAGGACATTTACCCCCACCAGTGCCATCGCCGATGTCATTCGCCAAGCAGATGCACACAAAGGTGTTCCATTTGGCGCCCTTACCAGTGAGAACAGGGATAACTGGACGCATGTGCGTGACTCTCGCCGCGTCTTGAGACGATATTGAACGTTCGTCATAATAGGCACGCAAGCGACTCATTGATGCATCGCCAGCCAACGAGGCTGCGCTAGAACGTATCGAGTCGGCAATGATTGTCGTGGCACTTGATGGCTCTAACCCCACGAGTCGTAATGACCTGTCTTGGGGAGCTTGGGTCGGTAACGGTCGTAACCGGTGGTACGACAAGCACCAACGTAAGTACCTCCTACGCAAACTTGCAGAGAAGCGTTCTTACGACGTGTGCCCTAGTCGTTGTCTGGGACAATGGTCGTTCAGCGTTCCTCGGCGAGCACGCGTGTATGGATGGTACTCCAACTCTACGCCTGAACGAGTTCATACTTGGTTCCCTCGCCGCGAACGAGATCGAGCTTGGCTCGCCATCACCGAGCTCCATGCTCACTCCTCCCGCTGAAATCGTCTTGACGGCCAACGACGCCGTCCTCGCCGACGTGAAAGAAGCGGAGAAGAACTTTGACAAGCTCGTCGGCTCGCATGACCTTCAAGTGCTCCACTACGACGCTTACGGGAAGAACTTGATCAAGCAGTTCAAAACGTCGCCCGATGCGTGGGCACAGCTCGTGAAGCAGCTGGCGTTCCACAAGCTCAAGGGACGGCCGGCCGTCACGTACGAGAGTGCGCAGACGCGGAAGTTCCAGCGTGGGCGAACGGAAGTCATCCGGGCGGCGAGCGAGCAGGGCAAAGCGTGGGTCGACGCCATGGTTGATCCCAATGCAACGGTGCGTAGCAATTCTTTTATGTGTGCTACATGTTCCCGTACTGACTGAGGGGTCGACAATAGGATGCACAACGCGCCGCGCTCTTCCGCAATGCCGTTGCACGCCATGCTCAGTACTCTGCATGGGCCGCAGACGGCCAGGGCGTCGACCGACATCTGTTTGGGCTCAAGAAGGTGCTCAAGGAGGGCGAATCACTTCCTGAGATCTACAAAGATCCTGCGTTCTCGATCTCAAGCCACTGGGACCTGTCGACGTCACAGTTGTCGTCCAAATACCTGGACGGGTGGGGGTACGGAGAAGGTCCGTGTCAAGGCATTCCCGACAAACGATCATCGCACACTAACCACTCGTCGTTCTGTAGTTGTTCCAGATGGCTATGGTCTTTCTTACTCGATCGGTGACGACTATATCCGGTGGACAATCACGAGCCTCAAACTTGAGACGGAGAAATTCAAGGCATGTCTTGCGGACGCTGCGACGGAAACACGGCAGATGATGGAGCGTGCGAGACAGACGGAGGTCATCAGGACAAAGTTATAGTTATAGTTGGCCGCAAAGCATTGTTAGATTTCATTATTACCCCTCACATGTGTAGCAACAGTCACAATACAATCATACGCTAGAATCCAATGGTCTTCGTTTGATGAAACGCTAGCGACGAGACGACTCGAACTGGCCGTGCTCGACATCGGAAGTCACTGCGTTCAATCTCTGTGAGAAGCCCGTAGTTCCTGTACTGTAATACCTGTTTTGACGGCGGCCCCTGCTATAAAGTGACCTCGTTGATCAGGACTTAGTAGACGAATAGCCAAGGAGACCATTGACGAGAGGAATAGAAATACGCATAAGTTCGGTTCGTAAATCTACAAGCGCAATCGATTATAAGACGGGATATGGTCCGGAACTTGGAAAACGATGTACTTGGAAAGACAAGATCAAATATATAGGGCCAGAAAAAGAACCTACATCGAGGAAAAGACAGAAGAACGAATCGAGGACTGAACGAATGAACGGAAGTGGAGGTCTACACGGAACTGTACTGCCTTTTGGTGGTGATGGCGAGAAGTACAACATGATTCAGCTCCAGAGAGTGACGAGGATGGTTCAAAAAGAATGGTATTTATACCTTTCTTTGCTAGTATAGTTATCCACGGCCATAGGACTCTGAAAGCACCGCATCCCGTCCGATCTGCGCAGTTAACCAGAGTGCCGCCCAGTTAGTACCACGGTGGGGGACCACGCGGGAATCCTGGGTGCCGTGGTTTTCTCACGTCCTTTTTATTTTTACTTTTTTGATACTTAAAGTGTTCTATCCACAAGCCTGATATAAGCCTACTTTCGAGACCGTTTTAATTGTTGTGTCAATGAACAACGGCTCAGTACACAGCCACATTGTAACACATGTGCGCTTCGACCGGGCCTGACCTCGAGAATCACACGAATCCAACAGAGAAGAGGGCAACATGGTGCTGGTATATTCAGCAACAAGTATGGGGTTTATAGCTGTCCCTACCTACGAACGAGCCCGTGAGGTAGAGGGAAAATGGTGAAGTGAAGAAGGGAAAATAGATGGCACATGGAGAAACGAGACACGGAGACGAGTGTGTAAAGTACGAGAGAAGTAGGTGGCGAGCAAGACAAAGGAGGCCGGATCCAATACGAGGAGATGTAGGGCCAGCGTCAAAGCCGACGACAGGGCGCGTACTACATTACGAAGGATCAGTATCGATGATGCGTTGTAGTGCGTTCATTCGTTCGGGCCACGCGATACTGGACCGAGAAGTTATGTCAGTGTCGTCTGGCCCAACTTCGAAAGCATGTCGACGACAATGGCAAGTTGTTCTTCTAGGGCAATGTCCACCGCTACCATCTTATCTGGATGACGATATGCAGCCTCGATCCCTTCCATGAACTCCACTACTTGCGCTTCTAGTTTGTGAACGACTCCTTTGGCATCATCGGCATGACGCATGAGTGTCCCGAGGTGAGAGACTGCCTTCAATGCAGGGGGACGAACGCGGGTACCAAGGATGCCCTTGAGCCAGTCTTCAAACTCACCGGTCCGTTTCAATATGTCTTCTTGCTCCTTTTCGGCATTACCAGTGGTGATGAATATCTTGTTTGCAAGATCATCGCACCCGACGAGGTTTGAATAGGATTCGGAGGCTTTCCCGTGGAGTCGTCTGAGGTCATGTTGTATGTCTTCAACCAAAATGTCGATGCGAGATTGGATGGATTTCAATAGCTTCTGTTTGATATACAACGACTTTTCTCCTTGGACATCAGAAATGACTCCAACTATCCTTTGCAGATTCGTCGAAATATATTCGATAGATAACTGCAAAATTTTATAAGCCTCATGGCCACTTATAGCATCATTTGTACGTGCCTTCGCTGACACACTGAGCCGTATTAAAGAATGAATCGTCTCCCTAGCTTGATCATCATAACGCTGAACAGCATGCAGGACTTGTTGACTTTTATCGGTGTTTATAACACTCAAAGCAGCCAAGACTTTGCCGACCTCTGCGCAATATTTATTCAGCGTCGACTAGAAATGATGGAAGGTTTTCTTACCAAGTCTCTGTTGTGACATCTCGCTTATATCAAGCTGATCATTGAGCGATAGTCGTTCCACCATGGGTGTGAGGAGAACCCTTGGAACCCTCACGCTAGCTACCCCACAGTCCAAGCCGACCCCCACTCTAGCTAAGACTGCAGAAAGTCTGGGCGAATTGTCTAACAGGTAACATGTATCTATTTGGAACTGGGGGGCAAACAGAATGCCTAAGAAAGCGAAGAAAGCGACTAGGAAAAGCTGAACTGAAGTTGGCATCGCAAGGGTGTAGGGGATACCGCCCGTGAACGTTGCGCGCGAACACGCAATACTAAGATAAGATACGTACGCTATCGAGAGTCGAGACCGTTGAGTACAGTAATATCCGCACGTCCAACTCATGCTCCAGTGGCTTCAAAGTTCAAATTGGCCACTGCTCACTTTCGCATCTCGCATCTCAGGCCTCAGGTCCTGGTCATATTACAGCCGGTTCCACAAGTATTAGCGTGTACCCAGGGCGTGTGTGTGTGTGAATTTAAGCGCCCTGAGGGACGTTAGGGAGGTTATGCTGTTGGACCGGGACATTATGCATCGTGATTGGTAACCAAGATCTGGACCTCTGCAGAGTGATCCCGGTCAAACGCGCACATGTACAGCTAAAGGTGGTGAGTAGTGAACCGATGTGGTCGAGAACCTTCGCAAACCTGGAGACGTCCATGACATCTCTGCTGCGGTACCTATCACAACCTTTGTTGGCTCAGACAGTAATCCCATGACAGTCAAAGTGGCGACTCGCCGAGCGCTGTTCACGATATCACAGCGACGTGCAACTTGGCGTGCAACATCGACGGGCACCGATTAGAGCTTACACTGAAAATTCCGAGTGACTGGCTTCACAGATAACCATTGGCAGGGTTGTGTAGTAAATCGTTTGGTCCCAGCACGTCATAGTACATGTATGCATGCGTGAGTGGTTTTGTTTGTCAAGTACTGCTGGTCACGCGGTCACGAGGTGACAACTGCGACTGTAACGCTTCGATGTTCAGGTGCATTCAGAGGCATCGCTCACCGCCAGTCCGTTCCCTTGCAACACGTTATGCGGTGATGCGTTTCTCTTCCGAAAAGGCAACCGAGAGGACGGGAAAAGACCGATGGGAGGACGTCCCTTCCGATCCACGCCCTCCGTGGGTTTACAGCACATCTGCAGGTCTGCGCCTCATCCTCATCCCAGGTGCGTAATCCTTCTACGAGCAAATATGCCATATATGCTCAAGCATCTGGAAGGCATTCTGTTTTATGCCGTGTTTTTTGCGGACTTCGGTGATCGGGAGCACGTCTTCATGCCCGTACGTCGTTTCTGCACTGCTGCTTCACAAACCAAGTCTGATTGTCATACTCGATCGTGAAGCCACGAAGATGGTTGCGGAGACAACGGGATGCATTCTTTACTATCACGCCTGAGGAAAGAAAGCTAGTTGAAGCAACCACCGACAACCGTGTCCATCACGGGCCGGAGGTTGCAGTCCCATCAGATAGCTAGCACATTGACATTGCACACAACCCGAAGGGACTTCTTGCGTCCTCACTTGACCAATAATAATATACGAGATAATGCCATGAAGTAGAGCACGGGTTCTGATGACGGTCAAGCCTGATTCCTATTGAGAGACAGAGACTCGCGAGGAGTTTGAAAACAAACCTTGTCATGATAAACTGTGCAGCTGAACGATGCAGATAACGACCGAAGTATCTTCATCCGCAACCACCGCACCTCGGGATGAGGTCCGAAACACTGAAGGGCCAGGTGAGTTCAGGTTTGACGGCGTCCGTATCGTGTGTATGATGGTACCCCTCCTTCAGCAGCAGACGCAGAACGCCACGCTCTTAAACGCACCTACTTGACTTTACTACCCCACACTCAGTTGGTGGAGCTTTGCCTGGCCTTCGAAGCTCATTCTCCCACCCACATCAAAAATTCTTTATGGCCAGTGGACCTCGCCCTCGCCGTCGCTGGGTTGCGGTCGCCTGCTCAAACTTCTCAGGAAACCCCAGCTAATAATCTTCCTGTTCCAGTTCTAAATACCCCACAATCGTCAACTTCCTCAGACGCTACCGTCCAGTTGCCGCAGACGGAGGCATTGGCTACCAGTTCTACAAACGGGACACACCCCTCGAGTGGCGCATCTAGCCACGAAGCACCCACTGCAGACGAATCACCAAGGTCGGAACAAGCCAAGCCAGCCGATGATGCTTCTCAGCTCACTGCGCAACCCTTACCTTCTACGTCCTCTACGCAATCCACCGCAATTGCGCCATTACAAGGACCGTACCCTCATCTCTCGTACGGTTACCCCCAGACGCAACCGCTACCAGCTTATCCACACACGCCCTACTACACCCCCTATACTCACCCCCATAATTTTCCTCCCCATCCCTCAGCACCGTATGCCCACCCAGCCTATCCGCCATCGCAGTCTCCTTACCCTACTGGTCAATCTCCTTTCCCCCCTTTCACCAGTGGTCCGCTTGCCCGCCATCCACACGCCATTGGGGTAACGTCTGCAGAGCACGGTGGAATACCTGTTGATGATTTACCAAGTTACGAAGACATGCTCGTTGAAGCCCTCACCGATTTGAGTGAGGCCGACGGCTCAGCGCCAAAGTCTCTGTTCACGTGGATGGCATCACGTTACCCTTTACATTCCAATTTTCGACCATCCGCTAGCCAGGCACTGCAAAAGGCGTTCAAGAGGGGGCGATTGGAAAAGGGAAGCAATGGAAAGTACCGCTTGAACGCCAGTTGGGATGGTGGCTCGGTACGGTCAATGGCGCAAGGTTTTGCTGGTGCGGTTGCTGATATCTATTTTTACCAGACATCCAAGCGCACGACACGCCGACCGCAAACCATTGGGCAGTCTGCGGTTCCGGCACCTCCTGGCGCCCCTACCTCCTCACCTTTCACACACACCCCGCTTGCCCACGCCGCACGCGACGGGTTACCTTATAGTTCATCATCACCGGTTCCGGGCGCAGCCCAAGGCAAACCCCTACACTACCCCGCTTACCCCTATCAATACACATCTGGCGGTACGTATCCAGGGTACGCGCTGTCAGAGCCACCTCCTGTATCGAAGGACAAAACGCCCGTTGATCCGGTGACTGCTCCCACGCAAGAATCTACAGGGGGGAGCAACGCGGCTAATGCAGACGTCGAAGAGGGCAGCGATGCCTGGGAAGCAGCTCAGACGATTCTCAAGGCGATTAACTTTGGCTCGCTGTTACAGGCGTCAGTGGTAAAACTGCCGGTGCCTGCCGTTAGTCCACTGTCACCCTCGGGCTCCACGGTAACTGTACCTAATAGAAGACTAGCTCCTCCCCTCATCGTCGGTGATAATGCAGCGGCTGGTCCAATTCAGGTTTTATCAAATAGCGACCGCGCCTCACTTCAAGCTCAATTGGCGCTGCTCGCTGCTCAGCTCGCGGAGATAGCTGATGATACTCTTGCGAGTGATTTGAATGTACCAGGCACAAACCGGTGTGCTGAGGAACGTAGTAATCTAGCAGGGGACGAAGAACTAGGACAGGACGAGATCTAGGACGACTATGCAATTTAAATACGATCACGTATAAGTTACCTTATCAAGCTTGAGCCTTCAGTTGACGTTGAGCGCCGTCGCGTGACGTGGGGCCTGCTATCAGTCTGAAAGTGAAAGTGGGCTTGGATTTGATCCACCGTCAACGTCGAGAGGTCGTCGTAGTGTCTCGAAAGTGTGTACGACTTACTCAGTAGTAAGACCGTAGTAATTATCTTACTCCGGGGCGAATGCTCCGCGAGCAGTAGGCGGTGGGCAGGATAAAGCCCATGGAAAGAGACTTGCCGAGGCACGCCGGCGAAAGCAAAGCGCCTGGATCTGAGATGAATTGAATTCCCAAGCTAACTCAATTTATGAACAGCATGTCTTTCACAGTTCAAGTTCACGTACGCACGCTCTGCCAACCCCACTTGTCTTTCCCATCAACGGACCTCCCTTCTCTCTCGTTTGTCCTTGACCTCAGACAACCTTGCAGCTTGGAGCTTGCAGGGTGCCGCTTTGTCAACACTTCGGTCGCTGCCAGTGGGCTCGGAAAACGTCGATCTGCCGCTCCACTTGGCAGCATCGGTGCCGTCCTCTATCTCCATTCATGGGACAACTATCACCCACGCTACAGCTCCTGGCGTCCGCCCTGGATGCGCTAGCCGTGTGCGTCCCTATTTATTTTTCAGAGGTGATATACTCACTGAGAGGCTTCTACCTGTTTGTCTCGCGGTATCTAGCGGGCGTTACAGCATCGCATGTGCGTGTGTTCCTCCCTTGCTGTCAAAGTTGACCAATCAAGGCTCGTCTCTAGCTGCCTGTACGTTTCGTCTCCGAGATTCTGTGTCCCGCCAGTGCGTCCTGACGATTGATTTCCAAGACGTCGTCTGCTTCTATGATTGGATCATATCGTTCGTTGAATCTTGACGCTTCATTTGACCTTTTTGACACTCAACTGACTGCTTATTTTGACTTCGGTGTTTAGGCTGGACCAGGAAGTTGCCTTTGTAAGCGTGTGCCTTCATCTTCGTTTGCAATGGGTTATAATTCATTGAATCGCAGATATATCCTGCTTCGTGGAATGCTGTGAAAGGCGCATATCTATTTTGCCGCTATTGGCCACTGGTCATCGCACCGTTCCATCTCTGGGGTTTTATCGGCAACCATGAGCGACAGGTTTGCGAAACACACTACCACGCTCTTTATGCCTGCACCCTGCCTACGGTGCGCTCACTCCTGCTTCCCGCCTAATCTTTCCTCACGCTCTAATTATAGATGTTGTCCTCACAATGTAAGCACGACCAGCTCCGCCTGCCTTATAAGTTGTTATTCACACTGGTGTCCGTCAGTCATCTTGATGTTGCGTACGTATGCATTCACCGGGAGTAGAAGAACGATCCTCGCCGCCCTTTCAATATCCTTCTTCAGTCTTGTCGGTGTTGCTATTTGGGTGATAAGCACACAGTTAAACTGTCTGTCCCAAAGACCTCGTTTAGCAATGCTTTCCTGACTCCTCGATGGTATCGCAGTGACGGGCTTGTTTATGATCGAAGAACGCAGCGCCTGTTTTGCCATTTCGGACCAACTGGACTACTATGTAGTTCGGACGGTCGGTGCCTATCACTTAGGAGTGCGTCGAGGACTTTGGCGCGCTTATCTGTATACTAACATAAGATTTATTTATTTATCGGTCAGACGGTCTCCTGTAAGATGTCATTTGCCATTTGCCATCATTTTGACTAAATCGAGGCCTCTACCAGTTGCTCTCAGCCATTTTCGATTGCTTCAACATGTTCTTGATGATTTGGGTGAGTCTGACGAACTCTTACCTTGTCTACGTGGATGAAGACCGTAGTAAATTGGTATAGCATTGCTTTCAGCAGCGTGGTACCTTCGGCCCGCTTGGCCAAAGTTTTATGAAACAAGGCAGGTCTTGATCTGCCCCATGCGTCGCAGCCTGTGATTGTTTATTTGGTTCTGGTCACGCAGGGATACTCGTGTACGTTATCATGACGGCCTTGAACGCGTTGACGATTGGGACTTATTTCAGGTAAGTTGTCGTACAATGACCAGTGATCGCGTAATCAATTGACTCGGTCTTACCGTAGCTCGAATATGTTGCGTCAAGGCATTGGTTCTTGGTTTGCGTATATTCTACCCTCCACTCTGGTGATTGGTTTTTCTCTCCCCGATGGTATTCGCATTGTTGACTATTCTTTCTAGACATGTCGGTTGTACGTGTGACGCTCTCTGCAGAGACCTTGCTGGTTCAAACAGTGCTGATTTCTTTTAGAGTGCTGATGCTGCGCCGGAAAGCGTCTCCAACAGAGACACAACTCCACGTCCAGTATTCGCACATGGTCGACGAAGCCCTCGAGATGGTGGAGTCGCATCCTGAGGCACCAGAGGGCTTCATGCCATCCTCCTCAACTGTTCAGCCTTGTATGCCTGGGAGTAGCGTTTAATTGGAGAGGCACCCTTGTGTGGTACTGCAGCCGGTGGCCGTCGTTCATGACGGCGAGTCTGCCGGCGGGACACCGTGTGCAGTGCTTTGCAAGTCGCGGCTTCCCAATGAATGCGGCATTTCCAGCTGGAGGATCATGAAGGTGCGAGAAACATGACATGTGGTGAAGTAGAAGTCATACTGACGATACAGAAGAAATGTGCCAAAGTAGGGAAATGGATAAGGAAACAACAAAATTGTTTCATGCATGTATCCCAATCAGGTCCGGTCGCCCAGAAAATGAACCCCGCCGATCGCTGACTCAATTTATCTTTAGGAGCTCAACTTCGAAGCGCAAAGTGGAATTGGGTGGGATGACGGGTGGGAACCCACGTGCTCCGTACGCCTGCAGATGTCTCAAAACCGCTTGTATCCTCAATATGAAGTTACGTACGTAGTCAGGCGTCACTGTGAGGCATAGCCTTTTGACCGAGGGAAAGTTGGGGAACGCCTGATACAACTATCAACAAACCGTCGAGCAGCAGGATGGGCGATGTATGGCGTACCTTCGTCCCATCCTTTAATGACTTGGCCAACGCCGATCTTCGTCACGAATGGATCATCCCTAGAATTTAGGGAGGACACTATCAGCGAGTGCGAGGGCGGAAGGGATGGAGAAACAGACCGATCTCTACTGGAATCGAACTTCTTTCCATCGATGAGAGTTCCAATATAGTGAATCGTGACGGTATCTGCAATGTAGGTTGAGAAAGGACGAAGATGAGACAAGAAAGAAAACCATGCCGTTGCGTTTAGGGAAAGTCTTCCCATCGCCAGCTGTGATAGATTCGACGGTGACGCCCTGTAGACGAAGAGTGTGATGGAGGGGGCAGGGAAGGGAACGATAGGGCTTACCATGATGAGGATGCGACAGCTGGGGACTGAAGATGACGATGAGGAGAGTTTATATAGGAAACAGGGCCGGGGCGTGGTGGCTACAATGAGATCTCGATTCGCATTTTGCTGAGATCGTTCAATCGACTTTTGTCTGGAACTCGGCTTATCGATTGTCGATGCGATAGTTTTTGCATGTGCATCGATAACTGCTATTCCGTTTAACGCTTAACGGGCCACATCTTGGCTCGAGTGCACACACAGAACGAAGGCTCTCACTTATTATGCAGATCCAGTACTTAAACTGATTCAGATCCGTAGAGTCGTTTAGCAATTGTTTGTATCTGTCGCCAACTTTCGCCAACTTTGGAAGTCCTTCGACCAAATCCACATCAAACAAACTTACAGTAAGCAGGCATTTGGTCAACCCCCGGCGTGACCTGATAAGCGCGCACACGTGGCTGACCAAAGGGCGCTTCGCCTCGTCGACCTGCGTGACGTCTTTAGACCATGGTCACCCAAATCAAGATGTACAATATCCATCGAGCGGTCCCGATTTTCGTCGTAGCAGAACGCATGTTGCGTATAATCCTCGCCGGTGACGACTCTCGCTGACGTGCCTCTCGTTCTGGATCTCACACAGACCACGGTCGGTCGCATGCCTGCCCGCCACGCAAGGCATGGGCTTTGCGGACTCTGCCCTCTTGCCGTCATTACACACAACTTCGTGTCGCAAGAAACTGCTTCCGAAACGAAACGACCGTTAATGCGCCGTGCTCTAGGTATGATGCGACCGGGTATGGTCGCATCAGCTCGAGACGCATCCCCTTCTTCGCAATGCCCAATGCCTTGCCGAGACGTTCCCCCTTTCGTTCGAACGACAGGCTCCGTGAATCAATTCGAGATAGGAGCGGTGGGAGTGCACGTCTGGGCGTTTGGGTATCAGAGTTCACGATCAGGATCCGAACAGATCGTCCCCACGAGACCGCCGTCGTGAATCCCCTTGCCTCGGAAAGGCAATATCGCTAACATGCGGGAGTAGCTCTTCTTCAAACTTCGACCCCAACGTCGTTTCGCCCCATACGGATCCACGGACCATGGCATAGGGTTCTCGCCGACGACTTGCTCGAATCTCCGCCCCCGATTATCCGTTAATATATCTTCGGTTGCTTGCAGGTGGCCCCGGGCAAACCCGAAGGAGACATCTGCGGGGCCCCTTGCCAACTCCCCAAAGCCTTGTGACCAGCATCGATCGAGGACGTTCGCTTCTCAAACATATGTTTTGCCATCCTAGAAAAAGAAATTGCGAACCCGGCGAAGCGAAGCGCCCGTAGGGGCTGCACATAGCCAGCTATCTATGCGTAGGGATGCTCTTCAAAATGAAGTCTTAGCCCCGGACTGACGGCAAAGAAGGGCTTCTAGATGTGCCTAGATAAGTCCTCCCCTATCCCACACTTGAGTCAGGGCTACCGCAGGATTTCGACTCCCACACCCTCTCGCTCCCGGTAAGGTCGCAGATTAATGTTTTTCGCCACCCCCACCCCAATCCTCGTTCCCACCCCACTGGTGATGTGATGGTTCTATCTCCCTACTGACCGTGATCAGCGCCTGGCCACTAACGAGCTTCTTGGGCACAGCTGGACGTGTTTCCGGTTGAACTCGGATGGTTTCGTGCACCGACCCTATCGCAGTTGCTAGCGGGGCCTGTAGACAAGAACAGAGGCCACCACACATGAGGTGTCACGACCTCTTCCTGCTGCGCGATGGCCAGAATGCCCCAGGCTTTCATTCCAACCGCGTGTGCTTCTCCCCATCTCTGCTCAGCGTTCTGCGAATCAGCCACCGCAAGGCATCATTCGTTATACGCCCGCAATAACCTTGCTCCTGGTGCCGGCACGATCGCCCACTGGGTGGCGTATCTCCGCGCGATATCTCCTTACTCCCCCTTGCGTACGTGGGCACCCACGACTGTTCCAAATGACGAACGAGCAACCGCCCCGAGCTTAGCGCTTAATTTACTACGTACCTCCTTCTCGGCACGTTCGTGAGAACGCTTCCCCCCTACCCCACCCCCGCAGCCGCATTGGACGTGGGCTCTGGCCTGTCGACTGTAGGTTGGCCCTTTTCTTCCCTGGCTGCAAACCACTAAGTCGTCGCTGTTCAATCTACCGAATAAATTCGTTACATACCCACCCTCCAGGGTAACCTGTAGTACCTCGACGATATCCCACGCCGGCTTAGGCGGTGTGAATTCATGAGAACAACCTTAAACATGTCCCGACACGTTGCACACATGTGATGCACTCGAACGCCCTTTGTGATTAGCTTCAATCGCCCAACCCGGACGAACTACAACACATTTAACTGTGACATCAGCGTGTAAAGATCACTCTGGTCTTCCACGCGCAGGTGGGATCTCCTACCCGGTTCCAGGGCGATCGAATGGCCAGGCCTGGTGGTGAATTACGACAACTCCTGCGTCTAGATAAGTCAGAAACTGATCGAATCGTACATGCGCGCTCCTTGCAAAGCCCACGAGAAATATTACAAGTTTGGCGATTATGGTCATGGAACTCATGGTGTGGGGTGGGGTGGGAGACTGCAAGACGCAAGGCCACTGCTACGATCAGCCGGCCAGATGCTGCGCCTAGTTGATGATACCTCAACTCAAGTGGTTTTGTACTTACACCAGGACTGGGTAGAGATACTACCTGAAGGAGGTACGAAACAGTCTGTCTACGCAAGCAGGCGGACATTGGACGTGTAGTAGAAGCAGCGAGCCATTCTGGCAAACTTTCCAGCGTTTCACCACGGGTGCGGTGGTGGGCGTTGGTTCATTGTCGTTCACAGATACGAGGAGGGTTCATGGGTCGAGGGGGGGAGGGGGGAGGGAGACATGATCGTGTCCTGGCCTGGGGGCCGTTTCAAGTTCACAAGCAGCGCCAAACCGGCGGAGACGCCGAACTATGCTCAACGGATTTTGGCTTTGGGCTCCGCATCCGCCCTCGATCGTTTTTACAGGTAGTATATATGAAGATAGTAGATGCTTCTAAGGCGTGAGTGCGCCAGTTGCCAAGAGGGGTTAATAAAAGGGAAAGGGAAAAGGAAAGGGAAAATTGAAACCACGTAAAATAACACGCGTTCTTGCACGCGTTGGACATGATGAGATCAGAGACAAAAGGACACGGGGCGCATCGGACGGGCACGAACCACGCCGGGATGGGGAAGGAAGGGGGATTGCGGACTGGGGCCCCGGCCGATCCCGGCACGGTCACTTGACAACGTACCTCTAGAACACGCATGGCCCCATTTATGGAAGGCTTTGACCGACGCAGCGCAACAGTGCCCACTAATTTGTCATGGGTGGGCGTTCAGACGCCATGACGTTGACGTTAGGGCAGAGGTTGGGGGTTTGCGCACAACAGCCCCCCACCCCGCGCGGAGGTGCCTTATCGCCCAACCCTGCAAGCTGAGTAACAGAAGCGTTCAAGACGGCCTGAATTTATCCTTGAAATATTCAACCCCCGGCCTTTCTCTGTCTGGGGTATGGGGATACGGTACGTGCGACTGGTTGACCGGTAACCGGTAACCGGTCAACCACCTCGTGCGGCTAGGCCAAAAATAAAGTCAAAGTCTAGAACGCCTTACACAATCGCTACTATAGAAACTCTGCATATCATTGCACTATCTATATCTTCTGCCTCAGAAACCAAAAATGAAAAGAGGGGAGGGGAGAGAGGAGGAGTAACCGTGGAGATGAGCATTGGTGATGCGGCTTTGTTTCCATTACCGGGGTGTTCCCCAGTGTTTCGTTCTGATTCTAGGGTTGCCCGATAGCCCGGGGGTGGTGATCCAGAACGTATCACTGCACAAAGAGGGGACGGGACGGGCGCTACCGGGCCAGTGTGGGGGTACCGATCCATTCGCAAATCAAAGTGAGCGAAGCGGTGTTTAAGATCGTCCGGCAACAAGGTGCCAAGCTCTGACGTCGTGCCCCCTCCCTTCTCTCCCCCCCAAAAAAAAATGTGTCTGGACTGGCGATATTATTGACGTATGTGCCACATAAGGTTCCAGCCAGGGAACGTGCGTACAACAATGGCGCGTGGGCCGGTGGGTGTTCGCGGCGCGGCCGGGTCCATTCCCATGGAATGGACCGTTCGAGGGAGTGCACAGGACACGATCGGGCCAGTGTAACGGAAAGGAGAATAATCCGAGGAAAAATCAACCCCCGAGTTCTGCGAGTGAGGTCAGGGACAAGCGTGGGTCTAGACACGGTGTGGGGCCAAATGCTATGACAGTGGTGATTGGAACACCCATCCCCGAGTCCAACAAACCCCGCCCGGTGTTACCGTCACCCTCTAAAATGTGCTCGGGGCCATCAGCAATCGAGCTACGGTCTCGACCAACAGCTAGTAGTGCCGGGACCACGGCACGGTCACCCGAGCGGGGGACTTTGAGGACCGACCGGACGTTTTGGAGTTTCGTCCGCATCTATTTGGTCGGATCAGGTGCTTTCTCAAAACCACACCTACACCAACAAGACCAGACCCGCGCCATCATCACCACCATCATGAACATGAATTAAGCAAAATGGATACGCGGAGCGGAGACTGATCATCGCTTGCGTCATGCCCCACTTTCGGTGAGGTAGGGGGCGCACTGTATTGAATCTGGCGGGCGTGCACGCCCAGTCGGGGGGCTTCGTACGCGCTTGCCCTGGCCATCTACGATTTCTCGGAAATAAAACGAATCTAGAAAAAAGTAAACGCTCGCGCTTGTACTCAGCGTGATCCTGGTTCTTTGGTCACGAGGAGGCTTGTGTTTTTTTCTGTAGCTTTTGCTTGCTTCACACTCCATGGTCAAATTGGCGCCCTCCGGTCATCCAAACTTTGCGGTCCAGGCAGGCCCACAACGCCAGCCGCCCTAATGACGACAAGGGGGGGCTCGCTCTCCATTACACGGGGTCCGGCGTACAACAGGCGCAGGTTCTCGCTTATTTGCGGGGGAGGGTGGCAATGCAGTACCTTAGGGGCATTCGAATTGCTTCTGGCATCGTGTGCGTAGAATTCCCGTCTTGGATTTCCATCGACTCGGAATCGGAATTGGGGGGGCTTCCACGACGTTAGCCGGAACTACAACTACAATACGAACACTACCAAATGAACCACAATGAAGCAGCTTGGACATCGTTCTGGTTCTCTGCGATTGAGGGGCGCAATGACCAAAGTTCGATCCGCCACATTGGGCACTGTACTTCCTTGTCTCCGGCTAATTTCTTTAGTTGGGGCATCACACGCTATGTTTAGCTACTGTACAGGACCCTTTGGGTCTCGTCTCGCCTCCTGCCGACTCGAGTAATTTGGGTTCGTGTCCTCACCTGAGTCTGGACGGCGTCTCATTCAACTTGATGACGTTTCAAATTATGTTAGTTCCATACTATGACTTGACGACATTCATCGTACAACAGCAATGTAGCATCTTCGATTTGTCGTGAATTCATCTGACATCTGACATGTTAGAAACGACGTCAACAGGTCGTGTCATTTAATTGCTAAGTATGAAAGTATCCAGGTTGAATCGTACACACAAACAGGACTAACCCCCCAATTAATTACACAAATTAAGACCACAGTCCAAAGAGATGGAAGCCCCCAGCAAAGGAATCGCATTATTGCCAACCGAAGTAACAAAAACCACCTCACGAAAATGTGTAAAAAAATGGCAGAGGGAAGAGAAATCCAGACACCAGAATGAATAGCGTGAAAATCCAGGGTAACGTACGAGGTATTGGTACAAATAACACATAAGCGAAGTCTGGTAGTACATGATATACAAAGTGCGAACGAACAGGACCCAAGTGGAAAAAGAAAGTAACTTGAAAATATGAAACTTTTGAGGAGTCGCAGAGGCAGGAATCGCGGACGAGCGAATGACACGGGCACGAGACGGTCTTAGAGATTGGGGATGCGAAGGAGGAAGAGCATGATTGGTGCGAAAACGATATGCGAGGTAGATGCGCGCGATGAGATGATAATAGGAATAAGTAGGCGTCGGCACCGGCGTGTCATAAATTGGTCATCAAGTGCTCGTGTGGGAGAGGTATCTTGCAATTGTGGTATGAATGCGACGATGAAATATGGTAGATGCGACAAGTGATGCGAAGACGACGGTGGAGAAGGTGGAGGCGAGGAAATGAATTAGCGCCGCTCCTTGCCAGGGAAGAGGAACAAGCGCTTGGTTTGCGGCTGGACTTCAACTTCCATCTCCACAACAGTCGTCACGCCATCAACAACGCGGCGTTCGTAGCGAATTTCTTTTCGAGGGGGCATGGGCATCACAGGATATGTTGTCATGTTATCATACGACCAGGAACGAGCTATAGACAGAAAGTCAGAGGCGTGTAAAGGGAAAGAACGTTGTACCAAACTCACTTTCAACGCAAGGTCGTTTTGTAGTCGGCATAGAGTACGGCTGATGGTGAGCAGGAGGTGCATCCATCACGTCGCTTCCGCTCTCAACACTAATTTCGCTGCCTTGTCGACTCAACGGACTCCGCATACAACTGCGCGTTGAAGACGAGCGCCAACTCGACACAGAGGCACCGTCATTCGAGAAGGAACTTGACGACGATGCCTTGAGCTTCACATCGGGAACCAGAAGCTTGCCCTCTGCGCCGGGCTTGAGAATGCTTTGCTCACGACGGCGGGCCGGTACGGGAAATGACTGTGCTTGCGGAGCAGAGCCGGATAGTGATGACCGTGAGTCGGACCGCCTTGAGAACGCGAGCGCATACTTAGAACAGAGATCGTCCGATGTATTCGCACGAGCGGCGGAAGTAAGTCGGGAAGAGCCAGCAGAAGGAACAGATGCCATCGGGGTATTGTTCTCACCGATGGTCGAATAAACGCCGGTGGAGCGATGCGGGGAGGCAACAAACGAACCATAAGCCGCTGGGCGCTCATCCCGGCTAGCAAGATTCGAACTCGAGATGGGGGCGTTAGGGGAGGCTAACGAATATACTGATGACCTCCAAGAGTCAGAACCGTCGGTCCAGCCGGGAATGGGCTTCCGTTCCTTTGGTCCCTGCCCAAAAGCCCATACAGTCTTCCCAGAATCAGGACGAGAGCAGAGAGTTTCTTTGATGCGGCGGGCGGCCATCATGACACCACTCTGATAGTTATTATCGAAGTCAACAGCATCCTCCCGAGATTCCTCATCAAGGATAGGTCGTGGCGGAAGAGGGGGGAAGTCGTAAATCCGTGCCAGAGCGGCGATACTAGGACTCATGGTGGGGGCCTCAGCCAAGAAGGGATTGTGCTCGCTAGCAAGCGTACAACCCTGAGACTCGGGGGAAGTGGAAGGACTGGAAGAATCCGAATCGTCGATAATAGGAGGAATTGTGCTGAAGGAATTGTGTGGGACAGGTGGTAGAGGAGGGGAACCTCGAGGATCGCGATCGGGATTGTAGTCAAGAGACAGACCACTGTACATGGTATTAAGATCCTCAAGACGGCACTCATCGGAACAGTATAGAGGAGTCGGATTCTGGTCAATGACCGTCCGGTGCTTCAGGGCGGCGGGAACGACTGAAGGAAGAACGGGAGGGGCAGGAGAGGTTCCTTCCCGTTTTGAATCCGAACGCTTTATCGCGCCATTCGGATTGACACGACCAGTACCACGAACGAGGCCGCCACCGCCCTTCTGACGAATGGTTCCTGTGGTACGGCGGGTCTGTCGAGGGGCAGGATGTTGCTTCGGATCTGATTAACAGCATGAGATCGCACGAGGAAGGTTAAGGGGAAGATATGGACAAACCGGATGTGATTGGGGATGAAGGTGAAGGAGGGGGCGCGGGGAGAGGGGTAGGGTTTGAAGGCTGTTGGGTAACTGGGACTTGGTATCGCTTTGGGAGAATCTGTCTTGAGCAGACGGGACACCAAGAGGTGTCTAGATGGTTCATGGCGGTAAATGCGGGGTATGAGAGAGGGGGGGTGGTAGTGGAAAATGGTTGGAGGGAGGGAGAGGGCTGAAAGGGACGAGTTAATAAGAAAGAATGGAGAAGAGATGGATCGAGACCGACCTTGTCTGTCCAGTCGACAAAGGTGAGACAGCGAGCAAACGTGGGAACAGCGGGACGACCAGAAGAGTTGGGGAAGAAAAAAGGGAAATGGAAGAATTGGTTGTATTTATATTGATCGTAACTATTCGCCGACTCCTCGGTCGTGCCTGCCACAACACCGGCTCTGTCCCCCCGACATTTTTCCCCGTTTCCCGTTCAACTCGCCCCCTCTCCGCGTATCTCGGCATCCCCAATCGTGGATCATGATCTTGACTCGCCCACTGCCCCGAGTATGTCCCTCTCCTACACCCTCTCCTTTCTTCCCCAGGTCACACTGTCATCGACAGACCACCTCACATGCAATGCCCAAATGTCACCAATCATCACACCATCTCAGATCTCGAGATCTGTCCATCTCTGGATCTCCCCTCATTTCCTTCCCCACCTCACATTCGCTCGCCTCACCTCACCCTGCCTCACCTCCCTTCTCGCCTCCCCGCATTGGACGCAGCACCAGAGACACTCAACGCTCCCATGTGCCTATCGTCCGACGGTTGCCCGCCCGTCCCACGCGCCTCATCTGTTCCGTTTCACGAGACCATCTACATCCTGCCTACTCCTGCTCTGACCTTCCCGACAACATCTGAATCCCTTCAATGGCACATGTTATACTTCCCCGAGTCGTGTCTCTCTGTTATCCCACCGTGCCTCGTGGCTCTTCGCCCTGTCATCGATAACCTTGATTCTCCAACTTTGTACGAAAGAAGTAATCCGCTCGTCTGCGACTATCCTGATCTTCCATTCGGCCGACCCTTCACAACTCATCACCGACATGTAACACTTAATTTATGTCGTTGTACATAATATTTCGGCTCTCGTCGCGGAATCGCAGCGTCCGCGTATCTCTGCTCCGTGCACATCGATTCCATGAGGCGACATTCTTTCTAGCTTCCCCTATCACTATCGTTATACCACATCCTTGACTCTCATAGATTTTTATCCCCCGTTCTCCTGTGGAGAGTGGTAGATGTCTCTTACTAGCCGGCATATCCCGTTTCACGCGTTCGTTGATGTTTCTGCCACCGCCCTCTCTATCCCTCTTCTCGTTGCCGTCACGTCCACCAAAACACCATCATCAGGACATGCGTTTGAATTAGCCCATCAAAACGTATTGTCGGTCTCCCAATCAACCGCTCAGGTCCTTTTTTTTTGGTTTGCCGTGTTTGTGTTCCTCGGCCCGCGGGCTCCCGTTTTCCTGGGTCTGTTTTGATTATTTGGGCAAGGCTCCGGCAATCGCCCATGTTACTTGTCGGCCGTTGTCCCTCACTTATGTCAACTATCATGGGACTGCTGGCACCGACTCGGATGGTTGCACTGACCTGCCTTGGCATCGAGAAACGAAACCCCTCCTTCTGACCTTCGTGTGCTGGCGGTAGGTCTTGATGAATAGCCTGGAAAAAAGACTGAGGTCAAAAGGATGGGTGTAGAATTTCTCCGCTATGATCCCGCGGCCCCGAAACCCGTCCCATTCTGGTTAACGCTCGCGTTTTTGCCGACGTGTTATCGGCATTTCCCTCCCCACTTCTTACCCGCATCCGGTTGCTACCCCTTCTGCGTGAGTTGCCGTACGCCCCGCTGGGCGCTTATGGACAATTACCCCACATGCGTATCTGCCACGCCACACTCCGAGCCTCTCACATCCCAATCATCTGCGTTGACACTCTTTGAGGAACTGATCAGTCAGATGCCCCTGCCCGATCCTGTTTCCGCGCTTCCGATGTCGGCCTTGTATCCGATACGTGCTCGTCCGTGTCTGTGTCAGTCCGCCCAACTATGGTCATCCCGGATAGGTCGTTGTTCAAAACGCCACCTCCACGGTATGTTCTCAGGACGGTTGGTCCGGACGGCTCAGCAATTGTTTCCCCCAATGGTAGTTCGGAAGAGGTTCCGGTGCCTGGCGTTTGTTTTTGTCCTCCCTAATAGTAACAACTTCAACTACACGCAAACTTTTAAACAGACGTTCCGTGGTATGGTATGGAACCCTGTCTTCCTGTGGGGCTGCGGCGTGCATTATGTCCGCTGCCAGCGCAACAGCTCAACTTCTGAGGACGAACCCCCATACTAAGCGCCTACTTTACCCCACATTGGCTGAATTGCCCCCACACAGCTCCGCAAGTATTTCGGGTGCCGGCGCGAGCTGCGGCCCCCACAGAGGATAATGCGTTATTTTCCCATGCACCGGCCAAAGTGCGGTCGTGGTAATAATCGCAAATGCCGCTCATTCCTGGTGAAAGCCGAAGTCCGCACATCAAGAATGATTGAGCTCGCAGATTGGCCATCAGTGCGGGGCTATCATTCATCGCTGTGTCATGACTGCTGAGGTACGGGCGCGGAGATTGCTAATGCGCCGAGCCCTTGTTGGTTACTGTAACAACCTGTGAGTAAGCTGCCCTCCGACTTCTGGTGCTACGCAGCTAGCTCGCCTGAAACAACGCGATGGCGTTGCCCCATACGGGCAGCTTTACTGCGTCTCAAGGGATTTCCGTTGCGAGTATGCTTCCCACGGCTGGGCCACATCATATTAATCCACGTGGTACACACATATGGAGCTGGATGCACACACGGTATACACTACGACACACGCGAGGAGTGAGGCCAAGTGAGGCACAGCGAGGTGGAGCTTGCTGCCTCACCACGTTCGGTCCCAGGAGTTGTGCTAAGATACACGTTGTTCCTCATCTCTTTGCCTCGGTCCCCTCTGCCATGACGTTATAGCTGACTTTGACGTCGACAGTTGGCCGAGTACGGTAGAAGCTTTCAGGAGGAGAGGCTGCCGCACGTCAACAGGGGAGGCTTCGCTCCCAATATGGGGACTGTCCTTCCTCCTTCGTCCATTTCGCTTAGGAATGAATGAGATCGTCACTACTTTAAGAGCTGTTGGAACCTCGATAACGCTACGTGGGATGTTCTCACTCCTCAGCTGCCTCTCGCAAGTAGCACGTAACCCCTCCGCGGAGGAAATCATTTATCCGATCTCTGATGCCTGCCAGGCGTTGCATCGGGTGAACTTGTATAGTCGATCGATCAGCTCAAAGTAAATGCACTTGAGGCCACCGTGATCATGCATCGCCATGTAGCGCTTGCCTGTGATATTCAGATGTATTTTGCCGCCCATAGCGCCGGACCACACAGCTAACTTAGCCACGCATGCTCAAAGGTATCACGGTTAACCTTTATCGGTCGATCACACCCTCGCTGGCCGGAGCTTGATTATTGTGTCCAATGTGTGTTATGGCATTAGTGGCGCGTCCACATGCTCTATCATCGCTGTCTTCGAGTCATCTGCGCAAGGGGCACCCCCCCTTTTCTTCCGAGAAGTCGAGCTCGCTGCTTGTTTTGGGCAGTGGCGGCTAATCGCGAGGTGCAAAATGTGCAGATCGTAGTAGATCCTTGATCGAGTTGCTACAGCTCTACTCGGGGGTGTCTATGTTTCGGCTACAGACGTAGATATCACGTTCGTGGATGGTACACCCTACCGCCGCCCCCCCCTTGTGGGTGTCCCACCTCAGCTGTTTCGCCGCGCGACAAAGGTTCTGTACTCTTCCAACAATGATACAACAAAGGATCATCTCGAAAGGATTTGTCGTCGCGGCCGATCATCGTGTTGTTCCACTCCGGACAATGCCGGACTCATTTCAACCAATCTCGGCCCGGGATACCACAAGCAGAGGGCAGTGTATTGTTGTCTGCACCCTCTCACCAGATCTGACTGACCCGCGGTTCCTCACAGTCTCCGGACTGTCATGGCCTTCGAGTTGTAACCATGTGAATTCTTTTTTGCAAGGCTCCGAGCTCCGAGAAACATTGGCATTTAAGCGGAGCTTGTCCTTGAGCTTTGCCACTGTAGCTAGCCCACGCTTAGCTATGCAATTGAGTCCTCGCATTTTTTTTTGTAACAAGAATTCTCTGATTTACCACATTGTGGCACATCTGGATGGGATGGACAGGGCAGATGACAAGGCGGTGGCGACAAAAAAAAACTTTTGTCGGACCTTGTGTCGGACGGGCGGAGATCGCCAGAGCGGGATGAGCTAATCCTGTAAGGGGCGTTTCCGGCATGTGTTTAGTGAACTTCGCCTATGCGCGCTATGAACCGACTACACGGTCCTATTTGATCAGTTTTTAGCTTATTTACGTGAGCGTTGGGCTATTGGGAAGACGCCGCTGTGTGCGGGGTCGGAAGCTTCATTAGTCTTCCCTGGTGAACGGCACCAGCCAACCGTGGTCAGTAACGGTGGCAAAAAGGGACGTGATTGGTCCGACCGGCACGGTTGCTAAACGAACGAGGCATAGCGACAGTGAAGGTGTGAAATGGACTCATCAGGGTGAGAACAAGGACAAGGGCATGTGGCTGAAAGGAACCTATGCTTCTGGCGAGTCGTCTTGTTCGAGATGAAACGGTTGTGATGTGTGGGGTATGGCATAGCGCGGGGGTGTGGGCGACTACATTGAAACGATGGAACTATGCTAAATGCGATGTGCTGTTGGTTTCATTATTGGACGTTGAGCGCGTATCGCACGCATCGCCTTGTATAATCACACTTGAACGAGGTGAGGCGAGGTGAGGCGAGTACTGACCGCCTCGTGATTCGTGAGGGTGTCAAACAAGCTGCAGACTCCTGTATTCAGACTTCACTGGCACTCATCGGTGTACATGAACGGGTCGCCTGACCAACTAACATTTTCCTCGCGGCGTCAAATGAAAAGTGCCACTCTAGTGATAGGAGGGGGCCAGACCCTGAACAACAGGGTTTGCTGCGAGTGCCCACGCCTGGTTGGCTGTGCAGTCAAAAGTTCTAGTTCCGAGAGGCTGGACACGGCTATAGTGTGGGGTGACCTTGTATGATTGCCTCGAGGCGGACATTTCATAGCCATACGTGCCCAGCACTCAATGATGGGGGGTCCAGAATCCCCAATGAGATCACTCCATCGTGCGTGCATCATCAGCTGAGACTGTGGTGCTTTGTATGATGGAGCGGCGATGCATATGTTCCGGGTCTGTCTGCGAACCGGAACGAGAAAGCAACGGGCCAACGCACAAGCTTGAAGCTTTGACGTGACTCGGAAGGGGGGGGGGCCTCCATGCCATGACTCAGGTCGAACGTGTCTAAATCTGTGCGTGTTGGGGACGAGCCGAGGGATGTGGCGTTGCACATGCGCAAATTGGATTGCGCAAAGTGGGCACATGACGGCCGGCCGCGAGGAAGGCACTTGAGCCGACCGCGAAGACATAGGAAGGCGAAAGGTCGTGTTCGGGGTTGCGTTTGCAGCCATCGAGTCAACATGGCGATAACACATAATCGGTGGTCATGCGACCTTCGCCGGATATTGCGTGTCCGGTGTGTAATTGAACGTGAATTTGGGGAGGACAGTGAATTTCTGAATCGGCGTGGCCGAGACTTCCGAGAGGCGCTCTTTTCCCTGAGATAGTGGCAACAGCATTCGCAACTCGTGTACGAGTACAGGTAGTAACAGTCATTTGGAGGCGGCGTTGTAGAATAGAATTCGTGTTACCAAATTTCGCACGGACGCGCTGGCAGTCCCCGTCATAACGGACATGAATGAATGACGGGAAGCGCTTGACAATTGCGTGATGGGAGAGGGACGGCGCGAAACGTGATGAAAATTCGTAGCAGAGAAGCAAAAGGTCGCCGCTAAAGCGTGAACGCAACGATGGGATCCATATCGAGGCAAGGAAGGATTCCGTACGAATAGAAATACAAGCTTAGGCTCAGGCCGAGTAGAAGTGCTATCTTTGGACGTAAATGTAACTCCAAGGGGAGTGGATCGTTCAGAGAATGAGTTCTAACATGCATAGGAATGAGTACGCATATCGCGCGATAGGCATATTGGAAAGGTCCCGAGGTGTTTCGTCGCAGGGGGTAGGGTTCGCGAGGTCACCGGAGGCACACAATCCGAGAATAACATTCATGGTCCCGGCCGGTTAAATCTTAAATCCTAGAGCCCGAAGCCTGAGAGCTGGTGAGACGATGTGACAAACACGTAATTCCACTCGCAGCAGGGGACGTGTCACCTTTACATAGGCTATCCGAACTTTTCGGCTTTACAGCGCCCGACACAAGTACAACACCTGATTGGTGCCAACTGGCCGTGCCCAATAGTGGCAAGCGGACCAGACGGGATGCCGATGCCACGTAAGTGTTAAGATCATTGTGCACACCAACAGCGCCCTAACTGATAGCGCATCGTTCTGAATCATGCTTGGTGAGACCGGTGAGTGACGAACGACGACGCAATGATGATAGAAGCGGAACTCACACACTACCAAACTCGACAATGTTCGGTGATCACCAGTGTGCATGAGAACGCATGTTCGCTGTGAAGACATCTCCGGTCCCTCGAAGAGGCGATCACTATTCAACTCAGACAGGCGGATGCCTAGATGACAGACACGCCCTAAGGAGTCGGAAATATGATTGAATTGAACATAACAGCGTCCGAGTAAATGCTTGGGCTGGAAGCGAAGAGGTAAGGGTTTGAGTTAAGGCCGGTCCAGAGGTACAATAGACTACGCTGCCAACATCAATGTCTCTACGTTTCGATGCGTGCAATCTTACCGTAAGACTACAATTCCTGGCGCGATGGTGTCGCGCCCGCCCCTGTTCGAAGGATTAGGGATGGAAGATGAAAGCCATGCCAGAAGCCTCTGCCTCCCGGCTCGGCAAGAGTTGCTGATGTAATCACTTCACTTCACACTACTACAAGCGGCAAGGGCAAGGGCAAGTGCAAGCCTGAGAGTACGAGCACGACATGGACGTCGTCAAGGCCGTCGAAACTTACATTATCAAAATGATCTCTGTACCACCGGCAATGAAAGTGCTGCTCCTCGATTCACATACCGTACGTGGTGGTGCCAGCATATCGACGCGTTCTGACGGCACTCCCTAGACTCCAATAGTGTCCCTGGCCTCTACGCAGTCAATCCTTCTTTCACACCAAGTTTACCTCACCGATAGGATTGACAATGATAAGCGTGAGCGTATGGCCCATATGAAGTGCATATGTTTCCTGCAGAACAACGAGGACAGTCTCGGCGCACTTGAAGCCGAACTCAAAGAACCAAAATATGGAGAGTATTACTTGTGTCAGTGGGTGAATGCCATCCTCCTTTGGCACCTCGTCACCTTTGTTGTTCATTTTCGTTCTTCTAGATTTTAGCAGCATCTTGAGCAAGACAGCCATCGAGCGCCTGGCTGATGCAGACGAATATGAAGCCGTGAGAGAAGTTCAGGTATTTCTTTGCGTATCTCTATCATTCCCTAGCTAAGATCTTAGCATTCTTCTCACTAGGAATACTTTGCTGATTATGCGCCTCTCCTCCCTTGTCTCTTCACTCTAAACTACACCCCTTCCCCTGCTACCCCTTTATATGGTTCATCTCCAAACACCTGGGATACAAAAGCATTGGAGCGGCATGTCCAGGGACTAATTGCAGTAATGCTTAGTCTGAAGAAGAAACCGATTGTTCGCTACGAGAAAATGAGCGGTATGGCCAGAAAGCTTGCCGTCGAGTTTCATGTACGGCTTTCAGCTCTGTCTGTCCTCCGAACACTTGTATTCAGTTTGTACTAGAGTCGCGTTCAAGCCGAGTCTCAATTATTCGACTTCCGGTCGACGCAGGTCCCACCTCTACTCCTCATCCTTGACCGGCGAAACGACCCAATCACACCTATGCTCTCGCAGTGGACGTATCAAGCGATGGTTCACGAACTGCTAGGTATTCGCAATGGCCGCGTGGACATGAGTGGGGTGCCAGATATTCGTCCGGAGCTCTCAGTGCGCCTTGGTACTAGTAGCCGTAACGGACGCCTCATCTCACTCGTTCTGTTCAGGAAATCACGTTGACCACTTCGACGGATCCGTTCTTCCAGGGGCACCACCTCGCGACATTTGGAGATCTCGGGACTGCGCTCAAGTCGTACGTACAGTCATATCAGGCGCGCTCCCTCGCCCAACAGCCCTCTTCAATCAATTCAATATCGGATATGAAACGGTTTGTGGAAGAGTACCCCGAATTCAGGAAGCTTGGCGGGAACGTGAGCAAACATGTGGCGCTCGTGGGGGAGCTCAGCCGGCTTGTGGATAAGGATAAGCTCTTAGAGTTGGGTGAGGTGGAACAAGGCCTCGCCACAAGAGCTGGGGCAGATCTAAAGGTTTGATTGGTTTGCGCCACGCGCGCGTGCTGTATGTTCACGCAGGTTCACGCAGAGCGTCCAAGAGTTCATTACCAACAACGACGTCTCTTCTCGGAATAAACTTCGCCTTCTGATCCTTTACGCCTTACGGTACCAAAAGACGCAAACAAACAACATTGCGTCACTCATTACCCTTGCATTGGAAAACGGGGTCCGGAAGGAGGATGCCCGGGTAAGCATGGGGGTTATTCAACTTTTTAGGACACTGTATTGATGGATGTCAAAGTTGGTCTATGCCCTTCTGAATATCGCGGGCGCCGACCACCGTCAAGATGATCTCTATTCAACTGAATCGCTGCTTGCCTTGGGGCGCTCGGCACTGAAGGGGTTGAAGGTCCGCTATGGTCGCACTGCATAAACTCGTAACTGATATCACCGTTACTAGGGAGTGGAGAACGTGTATATGCAACATACGCCACACTTATCCGAGACATTAGAAAATCTTTTCAAAGGAAAGTTGAAGGAGAACAGCCACGCGTTCTTAGAGTCCGCGGGTCCGAATGCGGGGTTGCAACGGCACGTCGTCCTGTTAACAAACTCGCGGGGACGCCCCCAGTATTGATTGATTGTTTTAGACCTCAAGACGTGATTATTTTTATGATCGGGGGCACCACCTATGAAGAAGCGCGGGCGGTGGCTTTGCTCAATCATGATTCAACAGCCGGTAGCACCGGGGGTGCGCGCCTTTTGCTTGGCGGCACTTGCGTACATAACTCATCGAGGTGCGCACACGTTCACGGTATCTCAATAGCCCCGTTATCAATTGCGATTCACAGTTTCCTCGAGATGGTGGAATCTGCGGCGGCCAGCTTCCCGGCCTCCGTTTATGAGCCGCCACCAGAATCAGCATCGAGCGCGCCGGCGCTGAACGTAAACCTAGGGGGCGTGAGTCTGAGCTTGGGCGGGACAGCTGGTACAGGGGTATATCGGACGAGCGGCGAGGCGAGCGGGCTGCAAGCGGATGGGATCCGAGACGGAGTGCGCAATCTTCTGGGCAAGGTGAAGCAAGGCGTCGATCGAATCGGGCTACAGTAATTTTTAGACGCGTGACTTGGCGGCGTTGGTTGGGACACGTCGACTTGTCTCTCTTTTGGTAGCATCATCCACCCTTCTTCCTATTCTCTCTTTATTATCATAATCAAATGCCAGCAAAGTCCCTATTCGGCGGTCTTAAGACCATGGACGCCTTTGGCAAGGTCCGTCATGCCATGTAATCCCGACATATCAAATCCTCATTTGCCGCCCAGACCATGGAGGACGTTAAAGTCAGAACACGCACGGGGGCATTTCGTGCGTACACCCGTAGCCTCGTGAATAGAAAATAGACATTGGTCTTGCAGTGACTTTGGTCTCGGTTGCGATCATCCTGTCCTTCACCGTCATGGAATTCCTCGACTATCGGCGTGTCAATATCGACACCTCCGTCATCGTCGACCGGAGCAGGGGCGAAAAGTTGACCGTACATCTTAATGTGACTTACCCAAGAGTACCATGCTACCGTGAGTGTTCCACCCAACGTCTTTCCGTAGCAGCCATTGCCGTCCTAACGACCAACTGGCACAGTATTGTCTCTCGACGTAGTTGATATTTCTGGCGAGCTCCAGCACGATATCTCACATAATATTGTCAAGACCCGCCTCACAGAGGCAGGAACGACTGTCCCAGGCTCGCACACCGCCGAGCTTCGCAACGACATTGACAAGTTGAACGAGCAACGCTCAGCCGGTTACTGTGGCTCGTGCTATGGTGGAGAACCCCCCGACGGGGGGTGCTGTAATTCGTGCGATGCCGTCCGTGAGGCTTATACTCGGAAGGGTTGGAGTTTCGGTAACCCCAGTTCGATTGAGCAGGTGCGGAACTCCTTTCCGTCGTCGTGCGTGCGTGGGCTCTGAGAGAGGGCAAATAGTGCGTCGAGGAACACTGGTCCGATCACATACGGGAGCAGGCGTCGGAGGGCTGCAACGTCGCCGGTCTCGTTCGAGTCAACAAGGTCATCGGGAGCGTCCACATCTCGCCAGGACGCTCCTTCCAATCGGCCCAGTCCCAGTTCTACGAGCTTGTTCCATACCTCAAAGACGACGGCAACCGCCACGACTTCTCACATACCATCCATTACATGTACTTCACCGCGGACGACGAGGCGGATGCGTCAAAGGCGCAGGTCAGCAAAGAGATGCGCGAGCGCCTGGGTATCTACCAGAACCCGCTGGATGCGTATATGGGAAGGGTGTGTCGATGTCCCTTTCGATCAGTGTCGCAATGGCTGAGACGGAGGCGTAGACATCAAAAGCGCAGTACATGTTCCAGTACTTCCTCAAGGTCGTATCCACCCAGTTCCACACCCTGGATGGTCGGATAGTCAACTCGCATCAGTATAGCGTCACGCACTTTGAGCGTGACCTCACCACTGGCCAAGCAGGCAACACAGAGGAGGGTATACAGATACAACACGGTATCGTCGGCGTGCCGGGTGAGTCGTCTACAGAGGAGAGTGGCGCAGCGAGTGACTGATTTCTGATTAACGCGCAGGCACTCTCTTCAACTATGAAATCTCGCCCATCCTCGTTGCCCATCGAGAGACCCGCCAATCATTTGCACACTTTTTGACTTCGTGCGCCTTCGTGCTCTTTCCGTTTTACTCAGACATCCCTGACGTGAAACTCAGAACATGTGCCATCGTGGGTGGTGTACTCACTGTGGCTTCTATCCTCGACAGCGCACTCTTTGCGACACAACGTAGTCTCAAGAAAAACGCGGGGACGAACGGACATGCCAATGGGAAGTTGATGTGAGCTCTTGCGACCACAGACTATATTTATGCCAGAGGATCTGGATCGCATGACTCGATGTACGACCATATATGGCTTATTCACTCTCTCGCTCGCGCATAATACTGTATGGAGTGTACGCAATACCCTACCCTTCATTTGTTCATGCAACCCCGATTAGTGGATGTGATCCAGTTCATAAAGAGAACCAAGGTGCTGAGGGTCCAGGACAGTACAGATTAAATACAGACTCGAAGAGATAAATATGAGATCTGGGTCATTTTCGCCGCTTCGCTCGTGATATACTCGCAGAGTTTATGACCTCATTTCTACGCTTCCGCGCTGACGTGTCCGTCGCCGGCGTGCGCGATGCCGCGACATTTGTGACGCTCTTAGGACGGGGGGGCCTCGGGATGTGGATTTCGTGCGGGAGGCGAACTTTCTGATGATTATTATCACGTGAATCTGGAGGAATTGACGCGAGAGCGATCGGGGGGGAACTAACCTTGGCGTACATCATCAACTCGTCGTCTTCCTCATCTGGCAGGTGGCGGATGTGCTTCTTGCCCCACGGGACTGCCTTGCCATCCGCCCCAGGAGAAGACGACGCTATCGCATTCTCGACCTCCTCTTCGTCTACGAATTCATCACCACCACCACCACCACCTATCGGTCGCGAATCCCCGCCGCCGCCGCCGCCGGAATCGCTCACATCGGAGGGCACGCGCCGACTCACTCGACGTGAGCTGGCGCTGGACTTGCGCCGCCCCACACCAGCGCGGGACGTCGACGGCGGCGGCTGCAGCAGCAAGGCCGAGCCCGGCCGTTCCGGCTCGAGGTCCTCCTGTTCCTCCTCTTTCACGGGTACTTCGATAAACGCATGGACACGGCGGACCACGCGCGGAAGCAGGGCCTTGGAGGGTGCGGGCTTGTTGTCGACGTGTGCGGTGGACGAGGATGCGGACGCGGATACGCGCCGCTTCGTGGCGGAGGACGTGGCGGACGAGTCGCCGGGCAGGGGAACCGGGACGCACTTTGGGGTGCTGTCGTCTTGTGGTACGAGCGTGTTCTGTTGGGGCGGGCGCCGTGGTAAGCGATGTCGAACGGTGAAGGGGGTGCGCGGTACGCGGACCTGTGACGATGGAGCGGATAGCTGCTGGTTGAGGAGGCGGGTGTGCTCGGCGTCCACGCGCAGGAACTGGTCCTTCCAGGCTTTTATTTCCCCGCGGAGCGTCTCTTCGAGGCGTAGACATTGGTCTTTCCATTGCTGCGCCTCCTGGCGGAGCTGGTTGATCAGTTCGGCTTGGTGGGTGTTCTGCATCAAGCGCGCGCGAAGCGGAGGAGGTCAGATTTAGATGGACTGTCTGTCGAACTCGACTTTACCACGACTATCGCTTTATTCGCCTGCGACGAGGGTGAGCAGAGTTCTAATGTCAAAGAAGCGAGGCCCGCGCACCTCTGACTTCCACTTGTCCACTTCCGCGACCCAGACCTGGGCCTGTTCCCTGCTCGCATTGAAATCTCGGAGCGCATCGTCGCGCTCGCGCCGGAGGGCACGGAGATCGTCCTCGGCCTGACTTAGCCTCGCACGCGTCCCTTGTTCGTAAGCACGGAGCTGAAATGAGTGAATGATGGATCGGAAAGGAAGGTATCCCGGCCTACGGCAGACACTGTCGCCTGGGAGAACTGTTTGAAGGCCTCCGCGACAGCTACGGATGGATCTGACATGAGTTGTATCGTCGTTGGTCGTCGTGGTCAGCGTTCTGATGGGTCGTGGGTCGTGTCGACGTCCGCGATCGGGTCACGAGGTACGCTTGTGACAATCACTCATGTTACATGTCACATGTCACATGTCACCACGTGACCACGGCCCGCCACACGCACTCTCAACACCACTTTTTTGCCTATCACCTTCTGAACGATGCTCATACCGGATGGTGAATAGGAGGAAGCCAAGAGTGATCACACCCCCACCATTAGTCGACTGGCACAAACTTTACTGTACCTCGGCATCTGCTCAGTGTCGCATAAGGGAAACTGTTACGAATCCCGACCGCCGACGCTACCGGACGCGGGCCGGAGGAACCGCCTAGCCGGGCGGAGACTCCCGATGGCCTAGACGCCGCTAGTGGGACCTTACGGAGCACTAGGGAGATCTTCAGGAAAGGTCTGGACTCCTGACGGTACGATCACGTGACCGGAGCCTAGACTGACCTAGAACGATGACGAACGATGGCGCAATACGCATGTGACCTTCTGGTAGGTTCCATGACTGCGCACGGACCCAGATCCCAGATAGAGCGGACTTAGCTGAGTACGAACCTTATGTACCTGCATGTATATATACCGGGCTTGTCTTTGTACTCGAGTCCTTAGACTTGATTTACTTAGCAATACCAGCTTTGTATCTTGGGAACCCTGCTCTGCCTTGCTTTAAGCCTTCCCCTTATCTTGTGCATCACCGTTCTCGCCTCGCCTCTTCGAGCGTGTGCCTTTGACCAATATCAGTCTCCGTTATCGCCGTTGTCCGATAATGCCGAATGCGTCTTCCGCTAGACCTGCTGCGGGTACTTTGAACCGTGGACGTCGCCCCGCTGGTGGCGTTACAGAAACAAGTGTAACCATTTTGCTAGGTACCACCATGAGACTGAACCCTTCTCTTGCACCTACAAGTGGTAAATAGTTTTGTCGCATTATTATAGTTTTGAAAACAATGTACCTTCCAAAAAGATATGCTGGAGTTGCCTACAACATAATCTTTATCTTGAGTTATCACTCTGTGCCTTCCCACTCCTGAGGCAGTGTTCTGTGGCATCAGTTCAGTTCAGCACACCCTTCTCATGAGTCCTCAGTAAAAAAGGAAAAGTCTGCCCAGGTCCACTGGAGGACAATTCTCAGTCAATCAGTAATGGAATTTTTGCAAATCTACTGTTTTGAGTCATTTTGGGTCATTTTGAGATTTTTTGACTTCGGCTGACCTCCAGTTGACTCTGAGCAGTCAGGCCCAGGTCGCCATTGAATAGTCATTTTTGGGACAAATCCATAGTCAACTTTTGTCATTTAGTAGTCATCTCAGGTGTTGTCAGTCAGTTCTAGTCAATTTTCAACACACAGAACATTGATTTATTGCAAAATACTATCATAGTACATGATATGTGCAAGTAATATACTTAAAGGAATGTGGCACGGAACCTGCTTTGGCATGCAATGCTCCACCCTTCCACCACCATCATCATCGGGGTGCAGCTGGGATATTTGGGTGAACAGCCTGAGCACACCACTGCCACTACTACAATCGTTGTGGTTGGGACATGTGGCTGTGTTGTTGTCGTTGCGGCACACACTGCTCAGTTGGCTTGCGTTGGACTCCCAGCAGTGGTGGCTGTGAGTGGACATCAGGTGGTGAAGTGTTACGATCACCCGGATCGTGTCAACGTGTACGTGTATTCAGTTCAGAGTCTAGCGACTTAGCATGCGTTTATAGTCCAGGAGACTACTCTTTGAGCGAGTGCGCTCAAGAGTCGGGATGTCGGGCCGGTGGGTTGGGTTGCTTATCTAAGCCGAAAAGCGTCGAACTTTGACTTTGGAAACTTGGGCTATATTATTGAAAGACCAAGATGGAAAATACAATGTAAACTATGAGCCTCTTTTATATCCTACAGAGCTGGTATTTTCCATACTATTTTCTAGGGGACACGCAAGTGCCAGCACACAGATAGTTCTGCTGGCACTGCTGAGCTGGCAGCATAAGAGTCACAGTCCTAAAATGGAAATCGAGTCATTTGTCCGAAATGGGAAACGCTTATGCGTCATGTCACATGTGATCGTGACATACACCCCCTTCTTGGTTCGTTCATCCTGAACGCTTGCTCTTTGGTGACGTAGTCGTAATCGATGATGTCGTCGTGGTCGTCACTTCTACTTCCGGTGACTTGTCTGTGCTCTCACGCCCTCATGGGCGATCATTGTGAGGTGGCGGTAACGCGCGTCGGGGCGTGGGGTTCGCAGGTTGCTTGGGTGATGGCGTTGTCGGTCGTGTGAGATAGGTGTGTCGAGTACTGGGGGAGGGCGAGACCGGTGGGCGTCTATTCGACGATGTCGGATGCGCGGTGGAAGGTGGGGCTGTGCGAACATTAGTGGACACCGAGTCAGAGGTGATGTTTTTATCGGGGGTGTGGTCTAGCGCGGCCGAGTGCCATGACTTCTCCCGGGGTATTGAAGCGCTCGAGGGCGCATCTTTCGCCTCGCGTCCTAGTTGACCTCGTGCTGTTGTGAGCGGGTCTCGAGGACCGGTCACAATCGAGGTCCATGGACCTGTAGGCGATCTGTATGCGTCATTGTATGGGCTGTTACTGAGCACGATACTGTTCCCGGCGTGGCGATGGTGATAAGTCGTGTAATCGTTAAGGGCCGTGGTGCCTTCGGTCTCGGTGGCCGCTACGGTCGCTGTTGTCGAGTGACTCGACGGTGTTGGGATCGGCATTGAGTCTGCTGTAACTGTCGTCGTCGTGTGTGGGGTGTCTAGTGTGGGGCTCTGTGTGAGTTCGTGATCGATGGTAAGCGTTTGTACGCTAGACGCGTTTGGTATCGCGGTTGGGCAGGATCGATGATTGTCTTGCGTTTGTGTTGTCGGGGTATCGTGCATGGGTACTCCGAGCGGCCTGGGGAACTGCAGGTGAGATCGTCGACCCGTCATGCGTCGTGGTTTGAGGGGCCCAAAGTCTGCTAGTAGACTCTGTGGGAGTTTTGGACGTGGGGTAACAGGCGGTGTTGCACGTGCGGTAGTTGATATGGGTCTGAGTGCGCTGCGCTCCATAGTGCGCGTCAGGGTCCGGACAATCGGGGACCGCGCTGTTGGTTGCGTACTCTGCGTTAGTCCGAGCGTGTGCAGCGACTTGGTCGACTCGGATGTATTCGGCAGTGTGGTGCCTCGTGGTGTTGCCCTTGAGACAACCGTCTTCGTCCATGGGCACCCATCATTATCGTTGACATGTGCGTGTTTGGCTCCAACACGACATCGTTGCTTGTCTCGACAGTTACGGTGGGGGAACAAGCACTCGTTCGGGGCATGCCCCGGGCTGTTGCAGAGTGTGCAGCACTTGTTGCGGTGACAATGTCTTTTCTCGTGCTCTGGGTCGCTACATCTGCAGGGTTGCTCGCCTGCACGACTGGTGCGTGTGGAAGCTCGTACAGCTGCCGGGTCGTAGGGGCGATATCGTTGCGGATGGTTCGTCTGCGTTGCGTTGGTGTGACAGGATTGCCTGGCATCGCCTCGGGCAATCGAACGGGTGTTTGTGTTGTGGTGGCTCAGGATTGGTGGGTCCGTCGCGAGCTCGTCAGGGCTGCGCAGCTGCTCCAGGGTGTTACGGGGAAACACGTACCGACAGTTATTGCTGGGCATGTCGGCGTAACGGGACCAATCGATACAATCTTCGTCGTCCTCGATCTCACCGTCTTCGCGCGCAGGTTCAAGACGTTGTGCGAGAGGTTGCTTGCTCGCCGTGGTTTGAGGCCGCGTCGGGAGTGTGTGTGGTGTGCGGTAGGGTTGGTGGTGCATGTGGCGGGGAGGTGCGGACGGAGTCTGTTCCTGCCATGTGCACGGCGTGAGGCGATGGACGTGGTTGCGCGGTACTCGACACTGGTGCCTGGCGAGACAGAGGAGATGTGGCCGCGGACAGTCGTAGTTGAGATGTTCCGGACTTTTGCAATAGATGCAGTTCGGACATGTAGGTCAGTCGTTGTGGAGTCGTGGGCGTCTCCGTGCGCCTGGAGGTGTACGCTCTAACGCGGCGGGTATCGTAATGGACGTCGGGGCCACTGGTCGTGTAGCGGTCAGCCCACTGGGTTGCTGGCTTGCTGGTGGAGCGTGCGACTGCGCGGGTTGGTGGTCGCGGGGTTGCGGTGGTACTGGTATGGGGGGCGACCCGTTACTGAGGTTGATGTGTAAGTTGAGTCTTCCCACGTGGGCTCCCGGATTGGTGTTTTCCGCGTCAAGCAATGGCGGGATGACGATGGGTGGTAGATGGGGCGCGAGTCGTGAGGGGACGTTGGCGTTATGTAGTCTTTGGTCTATGTCGTGGCTTCTTGCGTACCATTCCGCCCACATGAGTTCTACGTCTTTGGCTCGTTGCCGCAGTTCTTTCTTGAGACGACTAGACTGTTGATACCGCAGTACGTCTGCGCATATACCCGGGTTGGCCAAGCGTACCAGCGCGAGGTCGATCTCGTGTTTGGATGGATGGTCTTGGTCGTATATTGCGTATTCGGTCTGGGTAATACCATGCCGGTTGGTGACGTTCTTTGCGTCAATCGTGATTGGGATGATGTACCTCTTATCATTGCTCTCGTCGACCGCGGCCCTGGTTGGCTGACTTTGGGTGCAGAGCGTTAGCACGGCCTGTATTGCGACGTTTACACTGCGGAAGTCGTTTTCCCTGCTTCGGACCTGGTACTTTCTGGGCTCTGTTGGGTTGTCTCGCGGGATCGATGTCGATGAAGCTGGAAATGGCGAAATTACCCCCCCCCTTAGGCTGTCAGCTTCCATGATGACCACGCGGGGTAGAACGCGGGTGATGCCAGTCGCTGAACGTGGTTCACAGACATTGGATGACTTAGTTGTCCCGCATCGGCCTCCTCCTGTACATGACAGGGTGTCGGGGAGGGCCACTGGGTGCGGTGCGGGTATCTCTCGTGTCAGCGGTCTGCTGTGGTACGTTCGTCTGCACATGGGCCGACTTGCCTGGGCGTCGTTGCATTTGCACTTGATGGGGTTGGTCGCGTTGTTAGTACGTAACTGGTCGATGTCTTCAGGGTCAATGGCCCGCTTGTCGCTCCCTAGCGCTGGGGTGCGGGATGTTCCTGTGTCGATGATGGGGTTGTAGGCCCATCGAAAGGAGGCCCATTGGGCAAACCGCTGGAGGGGGAGCGCAATCTCGTGGATGCTCCTACCTTCACCTGTGTTCCCCCGCCCGTCATCGGGACCATGCGATAACACCCTACGTCCTGTTGTGAAGTAGTTTGCATAGCTCTTTCGCCGTGTGTCCCTGACATTGCTCGTCTCGGGGTCCCTGGAGGGCCCATCTTCGTCGGCATGGCCGTCGAGATTACCGAGGATGTTCCATCGTCTGTCGTGGCCGAAGGTTGGAGCTTGGCCTGTCGTATCGGTCGAGGCGATGTGATGCGAGGTTGATCCGTGATTGTTCGATGCTTGAACACTCGTGCTTCGACTGCGCGGCAGGAAGCGCGGGGAGGATACCGTACCCACCCATGGCCTCCACCCCAGGGTTTCGCCGAGGGCACGTTTGCAACGGCCGATCTTTCGTGCTGGGAGGTCTGTCCGCTTGGCCCATCTTTGGTCGGAGTATTGGGCGCTCTGCACGAGGTTAGACGCGAGAATCAGTGATGCCCTGGAAGACTGATGGGGACACGATAGTGGCGATGGGATTGCGTCTCTTCTCGCAAGTCCATCTACGCCGGGTTTCTTCTCTACAAGTATGGATGTGCCTTTGTCGGGGCATTTACCCCTCCTCCCGTTTGGTGTTGCACTGTCATCTGATGAGGATAGTCTCGCCTCGGTGTCTGCGATCGGATGGGGTGATAGACATTGCTCTCGAACTACCTCAGAGTTGCTCGATGTCAAGTCAGGCCGGTCTGAGGACACAATCGTCACGAGGTCGTGCACCGGGACTGGTGGTACCGTTGCGGGTGCCATTGTGAGGTCCTGAGCACGCCCTCGACCGTGCAACTCCGTCGTTATCTCTTCTCTGGAGTCGCCCTCATTGTGTCGTAGCGGGATCTCGCACTCGTCGTCTGAGCCTTCGGTGCCGTACATCCAATCTGTGAGTCCGTTGGACAGGTTGAAGAGGGTGTCTCTCTCATCGAAGTCCATTGCTTCGTCATCGTACTCTCCCGATGAGGGTACACTGTAATTGTCTCTGTCGTCGTAGTGCTCTTCAGCGTGGAAGGGCTCGTCGTCCTCTTCTTCGGGCTTGTATGTCCCATACATGAGTCTACATATGTCGCCCCCTCTTGGTGGACTGTCGTCGGCGTCGTCGTCCATTAGGAGTAGACCTAGCGCCTCTTTGCAGTCATCCCGTGTAAGGGCGCCCCACAGCTCCTCGTCGTCGAGGGTGTCGCCTGCCGTCAATACTCTGTCTGCTCGTATGCTTGGGGTCTGGACTCGCCCAGGCGCGGGGTCGCAGGTGGTCACATCTGAGTGACTCATTTTGTCTTTGAGTGCCTTTGAACAATGGTGAGCTCGGCAACTTTTAATCTGTTCGAGTATCTTCCCCAGGTCTGTTTTGTCAGTGGGGTGTCGTCTGCTAAGAGGGTCTCCCGTAGCTCTTCGCATTCCTCGTTTGTGAGGGTGTTGATAGCTATGACCAGGTCATTCTCTGACGGGGTTGTCGCCTCGTCCTTGCGGTTGGATGACTCCCTTGGGTTGTGGGAGGCGTCATCTTCTGTCGTCATCACGTCGTGAGGTCATAAGTCGACGTCCCTCTGTCCGAAGGGTTCTGCTTGCCCGGAGTGTACTGCGCCGGTCTCCGTGAGAGTCTGACGTGCGAGTTCGACTGGGATGTCTTCCTCGTCCTCTTCATCGTCATTCCATCGTCCCTCCATCAGATACCGGGAGATGGCGTCATGTCTTTCCTTGTCTGTGAGGGGTCCGAGGGTCTGACAGTACCGTTCAGCGCTGTATATAGGGTCTATCGTGCATCGCGCGTCTCCTCGTCTCGACATTTGTTCGTTGTCCGGGAGGTTGCAATTTTCTGCGTCATTTGTCATTGCATGGTGCGAGGGAGTCATCTCCTCGTCTCCCTTGGCTTGCGAGGTTTCTGCGGCGACCGCTCGTACTTGTCTACGCATCTCCAGTAACCTGGGCGATAGCATGCGTGAGCTCGGTGCATTTTCGTTAAGCTCTTCGCAATCTGTATTGTTACCGTCGAGGGCTTTTCTGTTGCCTTCGCGCGGTGCTACATCGGTCTCGCGTGTCATGGATGATGGGTGTGCGTCTCCTCCCATAGGTTCGCCTATGGGGGCTTCGGCTTCGGCGGTCTCTGGTCGCGCCTGCTGTTCGTCGGATGGGACATCAGGATTCGAGGGTGCATGTGGGGTCTGCCCAACGTTCGATGCCTCTCGTATCCGCCTAAGCAGTTGTACCATCTTAGGCGATCGTGTACGAGCCACCCTGGAAATGTCAGACTGCGCGTTGAGACGTCCCGTGAGCGGTGTCACCCCGTGATCGGGTGACGGGATGGGGGATGGATGTGCGTCTCCTCGCGCAGGTATTTCTGCATGGGCTTCGGCTTGGGTCTGTACGTCTCCACATGTAGACTCATTTACGTGGGCTTCGACTTCTGCGTCTCCACGCATAGGCGTTTCTACATGGGCTTCGACTTCTGCATCTCCACGCGCAGGTATCCCTGCGTGGGCTTCGACTTCTGTGACGGCTTTGGGTCGTAAATGTGGGTTGTTCGTTGGAGCATCGGGACTCGACGGGGTTGGTTTTGCGTCTCTGCCCGTCGTCCGCTTTCGTTTGTGGGTCACGACTGTCCAGCCGTGCGCTGTTGCCGTCTGATGTATTTCGTTGCCCGTACCGTCAGGGTCGAGCAAAGCGTATCTGTTCTTGCTTGGGTTGGTGTTGACCTTTACGCTGTTTGCGCGAGGTGTTGTAGGTGTGGCGGCACTTCTCTGGCCGTTACTTTGCCTCAGGCTGGTGTTTGCTTGTACTCGTACCTGCTCGTGAGTGAGCCGTGTCGCTTGTCGCTGCATTAGCGCGATGATGAGGCATATCTCGTCCGTGCAAGTCATGCCTTCCCCTTTTGTCGCGTACTCCCGCGCTAGTCGTTTTGCGAGAGCATCGTTGTCGTTGGTCGTGTCTTTCTGCGTTGTACGTTTTGCGGAAGTTCGAACGTCGTGGTCGGTGGTGGTTAGTCGTTGGCTAGCCATGGTCGTTGTGCTACGTGGGAATCTAATTCCACTGTCCGTGCAAGATCTGCAGTGTCTGTCGTGTCTGTCGGATTTGGTCGCTCGTTTGTCAGTGTCCATGTGCGCTACGTATCACGCGGGGTCGGTAGAAGGGATCTTGGTCTTTTGTTACGATCACCCGGATCGTGTCAACGCGTACGTGTATTCAGTTCAGAGTCTAGCGACTTAGCATGCGTTTATAGTCCAGGAGACTACTCTTTGAGTGAGTGCGCTCAAGAGTCGGGATGTCGGGCCGGTGGGTTGGGTTGCTTATCTAAGCCGAAAAGCGTCGAACTTTGACTTTGGAAACTTGGGCTATATTATTGAAAGACCAAGATGGAAAATACAATGTAAACTATGAGCCTCTTTTATATCCTACAGAGCTGGTATTTTCCATACTATTTTCTAGGGGACATGCAAGTGCCAGCACACAGATAGTTCTGCCGGCACTGCTGAGCTGGCAGCATAAGAGTCACAGTCCTAAAATGGAAATCGAGTCATTTGTCCAAAACGGGAAACACTTACGCGTCATGTCACGCGTGATCGTGACATGAAGCATTGTGGATGGTACATGTGGTGCTGGAGTGGCTGTTGCAGTCAATGTGAGCGCATTGTCAGCTTAAAAAAACTACTAATACTCAATTTTTTTCTTTGTTTGTGGGGGGGTGTCGACAATATCTTGTGAATGTGTGCTGGCAAGTGCATTTTGGTCTGTATAAGGGGGATGATCCCTAGTCAGTGGAGCATGCAAGGGGTGGGTTCAAGAGAATAATGTAACATACCTAACTTACAACCTACTGTATCAACGTGGTGCTGCCTGGGCTGGCAGCGTCAACAAAGGATGGAGGCACCAGGACAGCTGGGTGGGGTGGGATGGTGGCAGCTGTGACAATGGAGTTAGTGAGGCAGTAGGTGGAGTCCACAGGTACGGCAAAAAGAAGGGTGGGGATGTAGGTGCAAAACAATGGCACAGTATGCAAAGACGCATCGATTTGCCAAGCGTGGGAGGTATTTTCAAGTTCTGTCCCTATCAACATTTGTTAGTCCAACACACCATTCCGTCTGTTTTTCTGCCACTGCCACTTTGTTTCATAAACCCATCCCACTGCTGCTTCTACTGACTTCAAGTTTAGGTTTAAGAAAGCTACACTGTCAACCCTACTGCCCACCTGTTCTCTCCCCACAGCAGACAACCAGGACACCCAAGTGCCGCCACGTCGCTAAAGGTTCTAAGTGTAAGTGCACATTCTCTTGAACCTGCCCCTTGTGTGCTCCACTGACTAGGGATCATCCCCCTTATACAGACCAAAATGCACTTGCTGGCACACATTCACAAGATATTGTCGATGCCCCCCCACAAACAAAGAAAAAAAATTGAGTATTAGTATTTTTTTTTAAGCTGACAATGCACTCACATTGACTGCAACAGCTGCCCCAGCACCACACGTACCATCCATGACACTTCGCTGCCCAATGTCCACTCACAGCCACCACTGCTGGGAGTCCAACACAAGCTGACCAAGCAGTGTGTGCTGCGACGATGATGATGCAGCTGCGTGTCCCAACCACAACGATTGTAGTAGTGGCGGTGGCATGCTCTGTTCACCCAAGTATCCCGGCTGCACCCTGACAATGATGGTGGTGGAAGGGTGGAGCATTGCATGCCAAAGCAGGTTCCACGCCGCATTCCTTTAAGTATATTACTCGCACATATCATGTTATGCCACCACGGACGTTAAGTCTGACCTAGACTTCGAAAGGGCGTTTACGACTTAGCAGATATTTCGACTCTGTCGCGTGACTTGAACGCGTGACTTGGGGACACGTGACTTGAGTACACGGCACTTAATGAGGCATGTGACTTTGGAGTATACCAGGACGTTCGAGTCACTGGATACGATTGATGAGAGACGACTTGCTCAGGGGAGACAAGCGAATGTGAGACAGGATGAGATGAGACAAGTGGTGATTGAAGAAGACCAGGATAGCGATCCTGAGTCTTCCGCTAACCCTATTTATACATGTATGAGGCAGCTTTAAAGCTCCTCCCGAATCCATATGACGAATGGCTAAAGTAGCTCGAACCCTACTATAACCGTACTAGTAATGAGTCATGCCAGAATGGCATGTGATACTGAGTCCGCTGACTGATAACAAAGGTCCATGACACATCTACGCTTACTAGTGGGGTCATAACCAGATAGCGAGCGTCCACTTCAAATCGAACCATGACATCACCCCCTTTTCAGCCGCGACGACCACGGCGTGTCCTCATGGGGCCAACTCCCAATAACCATCCTTCCTGTGTACCCGTGACTCGCTCGATAACGTCCGCCATCTCCAATCGGTACTTGCTCTTCTTCAACTCACTCTGCACCCCTCCAAGCGACTGGGCCAACGAGTGGAGGCACTGTTCGACTCTCTCAGCCTCGTGTTGGTACTGACAATATCGTTTCAACTCAGCTTTAAGCCCCCTATCCTTCAGCTCGTTGATGGCCCTGTCCAGGTGGTGCTGACCCGCATGCCCACTGACTAGCGCGTGCATGTCTTCCGGCATGTAGTGAGGTTTGCCCCATTCCTGTACGTGGGGCTCGGCATAGAGCGGCTTGGTGTATACCTTGTCGCTATCTTCAACAAGCCCTATGACAATAGGGTCGGGTCCATCGATGACCTGGATGTAGCTGGCCTGCTGCGTGTGGCCTTGTGGAGTGGTGATGGGGAAGTGGATAAAGTCGTCCCCCTTATTGTGCTTGAAGCCATGGGGGGCGAGATGCGTGCTGCCTAGCTGATGGCACAGTCACGTGGTGGTGTGGAGAGGAGTGGCTTCAGCTGTAAAGCCGGCACGGTAGAGGGGGCGGCCCGTGGTGTCACATGCGTATGGGGTTTCCCCCGGGTGGTCAGAGTCGGTGGTGTTTATAATGGATGGGTGCTCAACGGGGTACCACTCCTTCAACTGCTTGGGGAGGTCGTAGACTGCCCGCTCATCATCTCATCGAACTGTCGGCGCAAGTCCAGGAGGGTGGTTCTCCTTGTCGCTGCCTTCAGTCGATGCTGCATGGCTTTCTCCAGCTGCAGCAGCCTCCACGTTTCAGCCGTTACCTTCCATTCCTCCCATCTCCTCGTCACCGTCGTCTTCCACTTCTTGTACCTGATATTTGACTCGAACCGGGACAAGTCCCGGTGAGGTACTCGCACGTGCTCCGAGAGTGTCACGAATCCTACACACCTCGGCCTCCGGGAGGGGGGTGGCGTTGATGCGGTCGCCTCCGTCGTTGAGGAGCCAGTAGGCGGGCTCAGCGTTGGAGTTGTCGAGGTCAGTAATGGGCTCGATTCGGGCGATAGAGTCGCACATCTCTTGATAGGTGAGGTTGCCCGCTGCGTGGGCAGGGACAGACACGGGAGCGGGGGTGGTGGTAGAAGACATTGCTGGTAAAGTGAGGGATCCAGTGTGGAAGTGAGGTGATGGGGATTCAGCGTCGACACGTCCCGCTTTTATGGCTGTGGGATGAGCCCGTTCGAACTCCGCTATTGCTTGTTCAGCGAATACGTCACTATGGTTGACCCACTGGTTGTCCAAGTCGGAGTATCCCTTCCATTTTACGAGATATTGGAGTCTCCGGCCCCTTCCGACTCTCCGAGAGTCTAGAATCCGTTCGATTTCGTATTCTTCCTCGCCTTCGACTAGATCCGGTGGTGGGCACTGGAAGTTTTCTCCATGCATGGACATTTCTTTGTACGGTGTGAGAAGATCTGTGTGAAATACGGGGTGGATGCTCCACTGCGTGGGAAGTGCGAGGCAGTAGTTGACTGGAGACATCACCTGTTGTACTTGAAAAGGTCCGTGTCTTCACGTGGCAAGCTTGGTGGTGGGTTGATTGGTGCGCAGGTGATGACCTTCCAGCCATACCAGGTCTCCTTCTTGGTATCTGGGCATATCCTTATGCTTGATCCATGAAGACTGGGCCTTTTTGATCAGTTCCTGGGCGTTCTTCCGTGCTTCTTGGAATTGCTGGAGCCTCGTGTTTACTTGTGGGATAGGGGAAGTCTTATCGAGCCAATCGGCGCATGGGTCGTATCCCATCATGAGAACGAATGGGGGTCTTTGTTGATACGTGTTTCTATTTGGATCGCCTACTTCAGCGAGTCGGGCACGCGATCGGTCGGCTGATGTGTCCATCGCGTTGGGATCATAGCATGGAGGGGGGTTGCGTGGTGCATTCCATGGTACTCCTCCGAATCTGGGTTGTGGGGGGAATCGTGGTGGGGCACTTCTGGGTGACGTGGTGATGTTGAGCCTTGCTTTCAAATGGATATATTGCTTTTGACGTCGGAGGGCGGCGTCCTTCCACTCATTGAACGTACGGGGTTCGTCCATTTCATAGACCTTGGTGAATAGTTTGCCCGGTAGTCCCGCCATAAACTGGTTGATCGTTTGTTGGTCGTTTAGATGATAGTTAGCCTTTCGTGCTAACTGTTCGAAGGTAGTGACATACGTGTCTATGTCATCTCCGGTCATTCTGAATCCCTTAGTGAGGGTAGCTTGCACTTGTTCTTGTTCGAGTGTGTTGGCAAGACGGTCGGCGAATCCGGCTGTGAGCGTATCCCAGAGGTATTCATCATACCTGTCTGTGCCTCCGCGTACTTCGTTGTTTAGCCACTGGAGGAAACCCAGCGTCCAGTTGCTGACGAGAGGTCCCTTGATGTATCCCAAAAAGAGTAGGCATCTCTTGTAGACATTGCTCATGATAGGCGCGTTGAAGTTGAGGCCCATGTAGGCATGCCATTGGGTGAGGAACGATTCGTATTCAGCGCGGTCTCCTTTGAACACTGACAGTGGTTCACCTTCGAGTTTGGGTGTTGGACCCCCTCCTCCTCCTGGTAGTCCTCCTCCTGGTGGTCCTCCTCCTGGTGGTCCTCCTCCTGGGGGTCCCCCTCCGAATATTCCTCCGAATGGGTGTCTTGGTGGTCCTCCACCTCCGCCTCTTCCTCCTCCTCCAGGGTGTCCGGGTCCTGATCCCGGTGGTGGATTGTGTTGCCTTCCCGGCGGTGGATCGGGAATGTCGGGGCCTACCACTCTGAATATGGCAGCGTCATCTGCTGTCATTCGATGACCTGTGCTGGGATTGATGGGTTGTAGCTGCGCTTCAGCTTCTTCGGCTATCCTTCGGATCTCGTCATTGATCGCCGTGTGTCTAAGTTGCTCTGTGATGGTTTCGGTAGCTGTGGCCATGGCTTCTGCTACTGCAGGGGATCGTACTTGGATCTGCTCTGGTTCTGTTATGTGGAGGGACTCAGCTGTATGTGTTATAGCCTCCGCTTCTTCTTCATCGCTTTGGCTTTCGTCCTCCCCACTCGTTTCTGATGGTGCTGGTGTTCAAGGTTCTGACGTGCTTGGTTCTTCCTCCGGCTGTCCGTCGATACGTCCGTATTGTTCTCTGGTGGGCAGTCCTCTGGTGTCAATGTCGCAGTTATAATTCCTGCCTGCTTGTTACAAATCCCAACCGCCGACGCTACAGGACTCAGGCCGGAGGAACCGCCTAGCCAGGTGGAGACTCCCGATGGCTTGGATGCCGCTAGCGGGACCTTACGGAGCGCTAAGGAGACCTTCAGGAAGGGTCTAGGCCTATGACGGTATTGTCACGTGACCAGAGGCTAGACTGACCTAGAACGATGACGAACGATGGCGCAATCACATGTGACCTTCTGGTAGGTTCCATGACTGCGCACGGACCCCGATCCCAGATAGAGCGGACTTAGCTGAGTACGAACCTTATGTACCTGCATGTATATATACCAGGCTTGTCTTCGTACTCGAGTCCTCAGACTTGATTTACTTAGCAATACCAGCTTTGTATCTTGGGAACCCTGCTCTACCTTGCCTTAAGCCTTCCCCTTATCTTGTGCATCACTGTTCTTGCCTCGCCTCTTCGAGCGTGTGCCTTTGACCGATATCAGTCTCCTTTGTTGTCGTTGTCCGACAATGCCGAACGCATCTTCTGCTAGACCTGCTGCGGGTACTTCGAACCATGGACGTCGCCCCGCTGGTGGCATTACACTGCTGGTTGCACTGCGTCGTATCTATTGTCGATTGGGTTCCACGTAATTTCCACCCAGCACAAGTTTTCGAAATTGAACTCAACTGGTCTGTACCATGTTGGTCCTGTCACAAAGTCCACAAAATATCCGGTTTCTCCCCTAAACTCTCTCCACCTGGCGGCTCCTAGGAATTGGACGGGTACGTTGCGATCTTCTCGCCTATCGAGGGAATAGGTTCTGAACTGGGTCCACCGGTCTCGAGTTGTAAATGCCACAATTGGTGATCCTGGTCTTAATGTTACGCCACCACGAACGTTAAGTCTGACCTAGACTTCGAAAGGGCGTTTACAACTTAGCAGATATTTCAACTCTGTCGTGTGACTTGAACGCGTGACTTGGGGACACGTGACTTGAGTACATGGCACTTAACAAGGCACGTGACTTCGGAGTATACCAGGACATTCGAGTCACTGGATACGATTGATGAGAGACGACTTGCTCAGGGGAGACAAGCGAACGTGAGACAGGATGAGATGAGACAAGTGGTGATTGAAGAAGACTAGGATAGCGATCCTGAGTCTTCCGCTAACCCTATTTATACATGTATGAGGCAGCTTTAAAGCTCCTCCCGAATCTGTATGACGAATGGCTAAAGTAGCTCGAACCCTACTATAACCATACTAGTAATGAGTCATGCCCAAATGGCATGTGATACTGAGTCCGCTGACTGATAACAAAGGTCCATGACACATCTACGCTTACTAGTGGGGTCATAACCAGATAGCGAGCGTCCACTTCGAATCGAACTGTGACATATCATGTACTATGATAGTATTTTGCAATAAATCAATGTTCTGTGTGTTGAAAATTGACTAGAACTGACTGACGACACCTGGGATGACTACTAAATGACAAAAGTTGACTATGGATTTGTCCCAAAAATGACTATTCAATGCCAACCTGGGCCTGACTGCTCAGAGTCAACTGGAGGTCAGCCAAAGTCAAAAAATCTCAAAATGACCCAAAATGACTCAAAACAGTAGATTTGCAAAAATTCTGTTACCGATTGACCAAGAATTGACCTCCAGCAGACCTGGGCAGACTTTTCCTTTTTTACTGAGAGTCCTCAGCCATACTATCACTTCACCGGTGTTGCAAATTTTGAGGTAAATTGCAAATAGCAAGTGATCGGCTACACCTTTATTAAAATAGATTTTTGGAATGGGTACGATAATTTTTCACCTATATGACCCTGGTTCCAATGTGAGGAACAAGTGGGACAGAAATGAGTCGGAGGAAAGCCGGAGAGGACCACCCCAAAATACGGGAGTTGCAAACGATTGGTCACTCTTTTGTCACGAAAGGTGGCACAGCCGATTCGTTCTCCACTTCGGCAAACATCGTGGCGAGGCAAGACAAGGGGGGGGATGCAGGACTTCGACCCAATGCTGATTAAAGGTGAACTACGTATGCTAGTGGACATGTAACTAAAAATGAACTAATGTTTATCGAGTTGAAATGTATTCAAAGGGCCGAAATTATGTGGTGGTAGCATTGGGGCAAACGGCAGATGCCAGGGTGGAGAAAGCATCGACGAAGTCATTGGACCTGTGGGTATCATGGTGGGTGGCACCGGGGAACTGTCTGAGGGCATTGGTGGAGGGGGGTCTTGAGAGGGGTGATTCTCGGTGTACGGAGCTGAGTCCGTGTGAGCTCGAAGGCGGAGGGGATCCCGCAGGGGGTACAGAGGGGCCGAGTCCGGAGCGTTCGCGTTGGCGAGAGCCGGTGCGAGAGCGAACAGCCAAGAACGGGAGCGAACGAGGCGAGAGCGGGGACGAGATGGGAGCGGGAGCGGAAACGAGCGACTGGCGGCAGCGACGATGAGATGCGATGACCCCACGGTAGGGCCTGACTTCCGGGACGAACACACAGCGAGATTGAGAAAACTAAGATGATATTTCCGAGTCCAGAGCACTGGTTTAAATACAAATGAGAACAGTAGCTACTCCAGACAAGTAGGTAGGAAGAGGGACAGTGAGAGGTGGCATAGGGGGAAGAAATGGTGGAACGCGGTGACGATCAAGAATCAAGATGAAACGGTAACGAGGCAGTAAGGTGTGGCGAAATGATACAAGGAGCCGCGTGGCCGAGGTGATCGACAAGGGTGAAGCGTCTTGACAGCTTCAAAGGGATGGCGATGTGCTGGGGACAGGACGGTGATGCCAGTGAACAAAGGCGGCTCGGGGTGCGGGGACTTGCCGCCTGACTACGAGGGGCCGGGGACCCACTTGCAAGGCAAATACGGGTGGCAGCGGACCATGAGCGATGTTGAACGATTAACGAGTGGCGGGAAATGGAGAGAGCAAGTGATGATTGATGGTGATGGGAGGTGCGATGGTGTGAGAAGGCGAATCCAAGGGCGAATCCACAATGGCAGTGAGTCACGCGATGACTGAGCGAGACCGAAAGGACTAAAAAGACATGATTTCGGGCCCAGAGCCCGTGCTAACCTTGGTCCAAGTCGTCAATGTAATCTGGAAAATCCCCTCAAACCGGTGTTGCGACACGTTCTGCAGGTGGAGTGGCAGAGATCGTGGAAAGAGAGCGGACTCCCAATTTTGGTGCAGTCAAGCGACGAGATGTCACGCAAACTCACACAAACCCACTGATCTGCTTGTATCTTCATTGTGGGTGCACTGGGTGACACGAAATTTCAGAGGGTTGTTGAATAATATATTTACATCATCTACTGAAGTTTCTGAACGATGGGGTGCAATATTAGGTTCAGCCGAGATGACTTTTCTCAGTGTTCTCACTTTTCTGCACAATGTTCGTGAAATCGCAAGGCAAAGATGTACAATTTTCCACTTTTCTTGTGTGATTCATCAAATATTAGTACCTACCTATCATATCACGGAAGGATCAATAATGAAGGTTTTCCGATCTCTTAAAAAAGTGTGTTTTGCAACTCTCCTCCATTTTGCATACCAGGTCAGGTGATAGTACCCACACTCTTCCCGTCAGTGATTAGCCTGGCTTGACCACACCCACACAACAATATCTATACCATGTCCGGAACACAACGTGCAACTGCGACCACCATCTCTAATTTCATCTCAATTTTCGAAGTCGCCGCGAAAAAGTACAAGAAACTGACCAAACAAGATCTCAATACACATCCATTTTCTGTGGTGCTCGACAGCTGCGATTCGCCTGATGCTGTCTTGGATGTATTTCGAAAGCAGGCAGAAATCTTCGACGAAATCCGTAAAGGCGATGAGAGGCTCATACAGTGGCTCGACCCGATGGTCCATATCTTGTTCACATTTTCGGTGGCACTTGGAGAGGGAGTTGGACTAGTAAGTTCGCAAGAATCCCATTTATTGCAGACCACAACAGACGCTCTCTCAGAAATTTGCACCTGCAAAAGTCATCTTCGCTGGCGTCGGGGTACTTCTCACAGTGGGTACCCTCGACACTTCCTGAAGTTGTGGCAGTAACGTTCATCTCTTTCAGGCCGCCAAGGACACCATAGCGAGTTATGACACACTCGCCAGCCTCTTCGAGCAAATGCAAAGTTTCTTACAACGACTTGGGGTATACAGCGGTGTCCCTCTGACACCTGCAATGACGGAGGTGCTGGGAAAAATCATGGCGGAAGTGCTGTCCATCTTTGCTATTGTAACGAAAGAGATGAAGCAGAGTCCATTCAGTGAGTGGTTCCTTCAAGTCGCGATTTTCTGGCTCACTATAGAGCAGAGAAATACTTGAAGAGACTGGTGGGATGGACGGATGTCGAGAAAGCACTAAAGAAATTAGACATGCTCACGCAGGAAGAAATGGGGATGGCAGTGGCAAGGAACTTGGAAGTCACGCACAGCGTTGATAACAACGTCAGAGCGATCAAAGAGGGTGCGTGAAAGATCCATTGTACATTCGCTTGGCGTTGAGACCACAGCGTTTGATTAGCAACAGGCACACTAAGCCGTCAGTTTCTTTAGTTGACATACCTGTTGCTATCAGTGCTTAAATTCCCTCACAGGTGGTCGCGCACGAAGCGACCTTCGAAAATGGATCTCTCCTCCAAATCCTTCCATAAATCACAATCTTACTTGCGACACTCACCTCGATGGCACTACAACGTGGTTTGTTCAAGGCAATGCATTCAGTGAATGGAAGGAGAGTGGCTCCTTGCTGTGGATCCGCGGAAATCGTGAGTTTTTTTTTCCCAACTATTTGCTCCTTCCCAGACACCGATCTCTCCGCCTTAGCTGGTTCTGGAAAGAGTGTTCTTTGGTATGTGATTTCACACAGCTACTTTTACCCAGACGATTTACAGTCATTGATAAGCGCGACAATTATTGAAGAGCTCAGACGAACTACTGGATCGTCATTGATGGTATACTTCTATTTCGACTTTAAAGACGCCGCAAAACGGGACATCCGTGGACTACTCTCTTCCCTCCTTACTCAGCTCAGCGACACATCCGACATTTGCTGGACCGTTCTGTCAGATCTATACACCAAACACCGGGACGGCTCGGATCAACCAAGCGAGGCCACCCTCGTACAATGCCTCAAGTACATGCTCCAATCTGCGCCACATACCCCATTTTACATTATCCTGGATGCCCTGGACGAATGCCCGAATACCACTGGAACACCATCCCCTCGCGAGAAGGTCTTGAATTTTGTCAAGGACCTTGTCGGTGTTCAGTATCCGAATCTGTATTTGTGCGTTACCAGTCGCCACGAACACGACATTCGAACTGTTCTCGACCCTTTAACACCCATTTTCCGCCGCGTGTCCCTTCACGAGGAAAGTGGGCAAAGAGAGGATATCAACACCTACATCAGATCTTTCGTTGACACAGATCAAGCCATGCAAAAGTGGAGAGCGGAGGAAAAGCAACTGGTGATAAATTCACTTTCGGAAAGAGCTGACGGGATGTAAGGTGCCTCCGTCCCTGAACGTTTTAACATTGCTCATGGTGTGACACAGGTTCCGTTGGGTGTTTTGTCAGCTGGACACGCTGCGCCGCTGTATAGCTGCAGACATTCGACAAGCTCTGAACAAGTTACCCGCAAGTCTGGATGAGACATATGAGCGGATATTGCAGGGTATTCCTACGCAGAAACAAGAGCATGCGCATCGTCTTTTCCAGTGCCTAATAGCGTCCATTCGTCCGCTCAAACTCGAAGAACTCGCTGAGATCTTCACGATTCAGTTCGACTCGAAAATAGCGACCAAGGTCGAAGAGGGCTGGCGACCGGCAGACGCAGAAGACGCAGTGCTGTCTGCATGTTCTAGCTTGGTCTCCGTCGTCAAGGTGAAGGATTCACAAATCGTGCAATTTTCACATTTTTCGGTCAAAGAATTCTTGACTTCCGATCGCCTCGCCACTTCTACCGTTACCAATCTCCGTTACTTCCACGCACCCTTAGAGTCGGCTCACACGATTCTGGTACAAGCCTGCCTGGTCGTGCTACTTCAACTGGACGAGAAGGTGGATAGAAAGCGTATCGAGGGCCTTCCTCTCGTGTTCTATGCTGCTCAGCACTGGGCCGATCACGCGAGGTTCGAGAACATAGAATTACAAGTCCAAGATCGTATAGAGCTTCTGTTCGACGCCACCAAGCCCCAATTTGCAGCATGGATCTGGATATACGAAGGGAGCAAGGGGAGCGGGAGCAGTCGACCCGTGACTACTCTGGAAGAGCACCCTTTGTCACCTAAGGCTGCCCCACTATACTATGCCGCATTGCATGGCCTCAGCTGGGCGACAATGCAACTTGTTGTTACGCGGAGGCAGGATATAGACGCCAGGAGCGGCGGGTACGAAACTCCGTTGCGTGCGGCGTTGACTATGGATCACTTGGAAGTTGCGCGTTTTCTACTCGAACACGGGGCCGACGTCAATGCTAAGGACTCGTGGGGAAACGCTCCACTGCGGTCCTTTTCCCTGGGTGGTCGCGTGGAGGTCATTCGCCTGTTACTTGATTTTAGAGCAGATGCGAACATGCCAGGCGGTCTCGGCGATACAGCATTGCACTATGCGGTGTCCAATGGACACTACAAGGCCGCGCGCTTGCTACTCCAGTACGGTGCAGACATCAACCGTCGGGGCTTTGTGGACCGCACGCCGTTGCACGATGCGTCGCAGAGGGGACATGTCGAAATCGTGCGGCTCCTTATCGAGCATGGAGCTGACATAAATGCACGAGATACATTCAATTACACTCCATTATACAGGGCATCGGAGGCAGGAAAGCTTGAAGTCGTGCGGTTACTACTCGAGCACGGGGCGGACGTACACATATCGACCATATGGGACAAGACGCCATACCAGGTGGCGTCGAAGGGTGGATTTAGTGAGATCGCGCAATTGCTGTCGGATTGCGGCGCAAAGAACGAATAGGCGGTGGGAATTAGGGCTATGTATATAACTTGTTGAGTCACACCCACGAGACAGGGACACGGTCTGTTTACTTTCGTCATCTCCCTCATGATGTATGATGCGGCATCAATATCATATCGCAGTGGGGGACAACCGCTGACGATGCAGTGCTATGATCAAAAACGAAGTCTCACTAGTATTGTCAATGACAGCGGCTGAGCTGTGCCTAGAAGTAAAGCCCTAGGCCTCAGGCCCTGAGCCGTCCAAAATAGCCGGGAATCTACTACGATTGTGATGAGGCGGCGCTGCGTGAGGACGGCAAATCCTCGGGGTGTCTGCGGCCGTTGAGGGCGGTAGCAATGGGTTGCAGCGGGTGCGGGTAGCGGACAAAAAACGAAATGCGTATACAGGTAACGAGATCGGCGGCGAAATCACGTTTGGAGTTTCAGAGAAGACGAGGCAGGGAAGGGCGAAGAGCCAGGACCAGAGAGCACAACGCGAAGCGGGAGGCGGGCAATGTAGTCGCAGTCCCATGTGAATAAGAGCCTTGCATGTACTGTGTGTGTGCGACGGGCTTGTCCTCAGCTGCTATTGCCGTGCGGGCGGTGGAACCCCGTGAGGGACGCGGAAGACCAAAGATCTATTAGCACTAGCATAACTTGGTGTTGATTCTTCTACGCGATCTATGTTGAAACAAACGCAGCCGCTTGCAGGACGGAAAAGGTGGCGTGGCGAGCTCGTTCAAGGTCAGGATTATACAGTCACGGTCCTGACTTGGTCGCCCTCACGTAAAAATTTCTGTCTTGAGCTATCATATATCGTCCTGCGCCTTCACCGACGATACGGTTCGATACACCTTCCTCAGACCAAACCCCGCTCGACTATAATGCAATAACCTTTCATGTCTGGAGCACAACGTGCAGCTGCAACCTCTTCCACCTCTAATTTTATCACCATCTTCGAAGCCGCTAATGAGTTCAAGAAACTGACGGGTCAAGATCTCGACGCACATCCGTTTTCTGCAGAGTTCAACAGCTGCAACTCACTCGATGCTGTCTTGAGCATATTCCGAAAGCAGGCAGAAATCTTCGATGAAATCCGTAAAGGCGATTTGAGGCTGCTAAAGTGGCTCGATCCGATTGTCCATATCTTGTTCATGTTTTCTGCGACACTTGGAGAGGGAGTCGGACTGGTAAGTTCGTACGGAATCCACTCATTACATCTCAACTCAGATATTATCTCAGATATTTTCACCTGCGAAAGTAATTTTCGCTGACGCTGGAGTGCTTCTTACAGTCGGTACCCCTCGACGTCACCTGAAGCGCATCGGGTAACGCTCCAATCTTTCAGGTAGCCAAGGACGCCATGGCGAGTTACGTCACACTCGCCAGCCTCTTTGAGCGCATGCAAGGCTTCTTACAACGACTTGAGATATACATTGGCATGCCACTAACACCTGCAATGGTGGAGGTGCTGGGAAAAATCATGGCGGAAGTGCTGTCCGTCCTCGCTCTTGTAACAAAAGAGATGAAACAGAGACGATTCAGTGAGTCAGCTCATTTAACTTGTGATCCTGGCTCACGATGAGGCAGAGAAATATCTGAAGAGGTTGGTGGGACGGACCGACGTGCTCATGAGGTTAGATGTGCTCACACAGAGAGAGATGGCGGTGGCGGTGGCGAGAAATCTGGAGGTTACACACGGTATTGATGATGACGTCAAGGCGATCAAGACGGTCACTTGCAGTGTCGATATCAACGTGAGAACAATCAGAGAGGGTGTGTAGAGATTGTTTTGTTCGTTTGCTGAGCGTTGAAACCATGGCGTCTGGATAGCGACAGACACACTGAGTCGTCAGTTCATTTTTTTTACCGTTGATGTAGTTGTTTGCCTGACTATTTCACAGGTGGTCACGCACGAAACGACCTGCGAAACTGGATCTCTCCTCCAAATCCTTCCATTAATCACAACCTTGCTTGCGATACTCACCACACTGGCACTACAACTTGGTTTGCTCAAGGAAATGCGTTCGACGAGTGGAAAGAGAATGGTTCCTTGTTGTGGATCCGTGGAAATCGTCAGTTTTTCTTCTCAACTCTCTGTGCCTCCAAAGACGTTGAATTTTTCTTGTCTCCTACTCTAGCCGGTTCCGGAAAGAGTGTTCTTTGGTGTGTGATCCCATGCACCTACGTTTTCCCGAGGATATTCACGTCATTGATAAGCTCCACAATCATTGAAGACCTCAAACGAACTGTTGGGTCATCATTGATGGTATACTTCTATTTCGACTTCAAAGATGCTGCGAAACGGGACATCCGCGGACTGCTTTCGTCTCTCCTCATCCAGCTCAGCGACACATCCGACATTTGCTGGAGCGTTCTGTCAGATTTATACACCAGCCACCGGGACGGCTCAGATCAACCAAGCGAGGCCACCCTCGTACAGTGTCTCAAAGACATGCTTCAATCAGCGCCACATACCCGATTTTACATCATCCTGGATGCCTGGACGAGTGTCCGAATACCGCTGGAACACCATCCCCTCGCGAAAAAATCCTGAATTGTGTTGAGGACCTTGGCGGCGGCCCGCATCCGAATTTGTATTTGTGTGTAACCGAGCAAGACATTCGAACCGTTCTCGACCCCTTAACTCCCACATCCCGCCGCGTGTCCCTTCATGAGGAAGGTGGGAAAAGGGAGGATATCAACACCTATATCAGATCTTTTGTTGGTTCGGATCGAGCGATGCGAAGGTGGAGAGCGGAGGAAAAGCAACTGGTAATCAGTACACTTTCGGAAAGAGCCGATGGGATGTAAGGTGCCTCCGTGCTTGAACGTTTTAGAATGTTGCTCATGGTGTAACACAGGTTTCGTTGGGTGTATTGTCAGCTGGACACACTGCGCCGCTGTATGGCAGCAAGCATTCGACAAGCTCTCGACCAGTTGCCAGCGAGTCTGGATGAGACGTACGAGCGGACATTGCAGGACATTCCCATGCAGAAACGAGAGTACGCGCATCGACTTTTCCAGTGCCTGATTGCGTCCATTCGTCCGCTCAAACTCGAAGAGCTCGCTGAGATCTTCACGATTCAGTTCGACTCGAAAATAGCTACCACGCTGCAAGAGGGCTGGCGGCCAGAAGACGCAGAAGATGCAGTGCTGTCTGCGTGCTCTAGCTTGGTCTCTGTCGTCAAAGTGGAGGATTCACAAATCGTGCAATTTTCCCATTTCTCAGTCAAGGAGTTCTTGACTTCCGAACGCCTCGCTATCTCGACCTCTACAAATATTCGGTACTTCCACGCTCCCTTAGTGTCAGCTCATACGATTCTCGCGCAGGCCTGCCTGACCGTGCTACTTCAACTAGACGAGAAGGCGGATAAGAAGCGTATCGAGCAGCTTCCTCTCGCGTTCTATGCTGCCCGACACTTGGCCGATCATGCGCGATTCAATAATGTAGAGTCACAAATTCAAGATCGTTTAGAACTTCTGTTCGATCGCACCAAGCCTCATTTCGCAGCATGGACTTGGATATACGACGAGGGTAAAGGGCATGGCCGACCCGTGACCGTCCTCACAGAGCACCCATTACCACCTACGGCTACACCACTATACTATGCCGCATTATATGGCCTCAGCTGGGTGACAAAAGAGCTTGTTGTTGCGCGGAGGCAGGATCTAGACATCGTGGGCGGTTGGTACGGCACTCCGTTGCGTGCGGCGTTGGCTATGGGTTACCCGGAAGTTGCGCGTCTCCTGCTTGAACACGGGGCCGACGTCGATGCTAAGAGCTCGTTCGGAGAAACTCCACTGCAGAGTTTTGCCTGGCGCGACGATGTGGAGGCGGCGAGAGTGTTAATTGATTTTGGAGCAGACGTGAACGTGCACGACCGTGACGGCTGGACACCATTGCACGTAGCAGCGGTCCAAGGTTACTACGAGGTCGCGCGTGTGCTACTCCAGCACAATGCAGACGTCAACGCTAGGCGCTTTATGGACCGCACACCGCTGCACTATGCGTCGTTGAACGGATATGTTGAAGTCGTGCGGCTTCTCATCGAACATGGAGCTAACATAAATGCACAAGACACCACCATTCGCACACCATTATCCTTGGCATCGTGGAGGGGGAGGCTTGAAATTGTGCGGTTGCTACTCGAGCACGGGGCGGATGTGCATATACCGAGCAAAGTGGGCGGGACGCCATTCCAGGTGAAATCGAAGAGTGGACATAGTGCGATCGCGCAATTGCTACTGGACCATGGCGCTAAGGAAGAATAGGTAGTGGAGAATAGGACCATGTATGTATTCTACCTGTCAAGTTACACCCACGAGGCAGGGACGCGGTCTGGTTGTTTTCCTCATCTCCCTCATAATGCATTGGTTGGGCAGCGAGTCGCGTTGGAAGTTTCGGCGAAGCGGATGCAAGAAAGGGAGGAGAGCCAGGACCAAAGAGTGCACGACGCGAAGCGGGAGGTGACGTGGTCTGTTGAGTAAACATGAATCATCCTTGTGTGTGCGCGAGGGGCCCAGTGCAGTGGAACGCGATTCCTTAGGAGGGATTCAAACCTTCAGCACGCCTGCGACAAATCCCCGGCTCCCTGCTTCTTTTGGTATGCGACCCACCGTGTGCGATCCACCCACCGTACTGCCCCGGCGCGAATACTATATGCCAGTTCGCGCCAGTATGCCTGATGTCCCTGCTGTAACCTGTTTATTTAAAACGTGCTAGATAGCGCTTCGCATCTTTAAATCTCCTAATTCTTCAGTTTGCGTCCACCTCTTCTTTACCCACGAACAAGTCAAACCATCTGAAAACTTCGTAGTGCCACTTCAAACTAGGGGGGATTGTCACTTGTGCGGTCCACGGTACGAAACGAAAAGCCAAACCTATTCCCGTGGTTCAAAACCCAGTGGTTCTCATCAGGGAAGACAACCAATCGAGTCGGTACACCTTGCCTGTGGTCGTCCTTGTCACTCAACCAAGTCATGGCGTGAAAGGCTTATGCTCACTGCAGCAACGCATGGAATGCGCCAATCCCATCCGTCTCGGGCAAACGATAGTCCTTGCTACTGTGAATCACGAGCTGCGGCGTCGACCATTTGTCCACGAAGTTTATCGGGTTGAACCGTTCGAGCAGCTCTTTCGCGTCCTTGTCCCAAGGTCGGCCGCCCCATTCGTGGTTGAACTAAGTCCAAAGGTAATTGAAAACCGTATAAGAGGCAGATGACATGATCACTCACGAAGAAGAGCTCGTCAGTGGAGTAGCCATTATAAACCGCGTCGAAAACACCATCGTGGCACACAAGAGCCTTGAAACCGAAATCGTATTCTGGGTGGCCCTGAATCCAGCTGTTCCACGGATAAGCGGCACGCCGCGGTTATGTGTAAACGGCCCTCACTTGATAGCGTAGCCACCCCAGCTAGCACCAGCCGCGACGGCACGGTCGGGATCGATCTCGGGATACTTGTCTAGCGCGTACTTCCAGCCCTTCTGCAGGTCTACGAAGGGCTTTCCACCCCAATCCTTAGCGATGGCATCCACAAAGTCTATTGATAGAGCGTCAGAAGCAGCCCGGCGCGTGCATGACGTCAGCATTCACCCTGGCCGAAAGTCGTCGAACCCGTCGGGTTAATCGCCACGACGAAGTACCCTTGGTGTGCAAATACGTTCGGATTCCACCTTGTGGACCAGCGATCGTCCCATACTCCCTGGGGACCTTGAATCCCCTTCAACGTGGTTCCGTAGAATACGTGAGAGACGACCTACCTCCGTGAATGAACAACAGTCCTGGCCACTTCTTCGTATCGCCCGCTTTCCATCCGTACGGCTTGATAACATAACCGTGCACTGTTTTCCCTTCGGCTCCCTCAAAGTAAAAGTCCTCTAGCGGTCGTAGTGTTTTGCCCGCCAGTGCATCCCCTGTGAACCTGGTGACCTGCTCCGGGGTGCCTTTCCATTCGAAGCCGCTCTGGGCCTTGGCGATATCGGTTTCGAGTTCACGAAGATCGCGAATAATGAACACGTCATTGGGTCCGCGGAGGGAGGAACGGGAGAATATGAGCCTGCCATTGGGTAGGATTTGGAGCGCAGTGACAGCGCCGCTGTTGGTGAGTGGCTGGGGAGTAGTGAATTTGGGTGGGAGAGACGGGTGAGTTGACGACTTGTCAGGCGTTTCTGGAACAGGGAGGACAAAGAGCTTGTTACGAGCATGATCGCCGGCGGTCAAATAGAGGTAGTCCGACTCCGGCGAGAACTGCGAGAAATTAAAGATCAATCCCATTGGACGAGAAGAATCCGAGTAGCTCACAGCAAGCTCTTCAGCAGATCTGTCCCAAGGTTGTGTGAGCGTGAAACGGACGTCCTTCTTCAGGTCGTAGATGACGATCTTGGCCCTGAATGGAGACTTGGTTCACGAAAACGGTAACAGAGCCAGAAGCCATGTCGGTACCTATCTGACTCATGACCGTCCTCGTCGAGTTCTGTCCATGCGACCTTGTCGCCTTGTGCGTTGAACACGGGGTTATGCGTCGCGCCTTGCTTGCCTGAGGTGAGCTCGCGTGGCTTTTGGCTGCCAGTCAGGTGGACAAGGTATATCTACGACATTCAGTTTGGGTGCTAGTCTGTGACGAAGCAAGAAATCGAAATTCTAACGTTCTGCTTGGTATGCCAGGCTTCGGGAAGTTCCGGGTCCTTTGTGGTGTAAACGATGTATTCGTCGGACACGTCGTAATCACTGGCACCACCAAATGGCTCAACAGGAGTGCACTGCTCGATCATGAGCGTACAGGAAGGAAAGCGCGCCTGTCACAACCTACGTGTTTGGTACCGTGCAGCACGTTGGTGAATTGATCTCCAAAATCCCACTTGTTCTGAGCGTCCTTGGAAAGCTTGACGGTGAAGAGCGATGGCCGCTTCGGCCCTGTCCAAGTGTCCCAGTGTCGCTCATACCCATCGTCGTATACGAGGGCGGTGTCACCACGTTCGTCCCATTTTCTATCGTTCTCGGGAACGTTCGTCAGTTCTCCGTCTTCATGAACGTTGTCGGAAAATACGAGCAGGCCGGCTTTTGCCGCGTAGCGGAAGCTGGAAGGAGACGCCGTAGGGAATTTGCCGAGCAGAACAGGTGGGTCCGTTGCGTCGAGAGAACCACCAGTAAATCGTACAGAGATCGCATAGAGGCTCGCAACCTTGCTGTCACCGTCATCACCCTCTGCAAAGACGTGACCGATAGTGCGTCCGTCGAGCCAGAACGCCTCTCCTCCTTGGGCAAGAGGTACCTCGACCGGCTGAGCGGCAGATTCAAGTGGCGCGATGAAGATGGACTTGTGATTCCTGTCCAAAAGGTTAACGAGGTTACCGTTGCAGGACAGGGGCATCGATCTCACTTCTTGTCTGCAAAGGAGTATTTGGAGACGGGAACGAGGACAAGGTCGCCTGCAGTGTTTGCTACGCCAGTGCCGGGACGGGAAAGTTCGACTAGATCTTGAGGGGTGAACCTATCATTTCCCGATTTGAAACTGAACGACTTTGACATGTTGTATGACGGAATGCCCTCAGTGGGAGGCGATGTCAACGGGAGTTGGGTCGCCAGGAAAGCGACGCGGGGAAGCCACCACATTTAAGAGAGTTGATTGATACAAGAAAAAGGGTGATTTCATTCGCTTATCGCATCACCATCGACATCATTATCACTATTCCCATCGCCACCACCCTCGTCCTCTCCCTCGCCTGCGCTTTCCACTTGCTCGTCCAAGTCCAGCTTCACCCCCGGGTCAGTTACCTCTTCCACTTCTCCTGTCGTAGAATCCCACCGCGCATTCAGCCCAACTCGGAATTCCACCATCTTTTCGCCGATCAACTTGAGCAACTGCGCCTGCTCTGCCGTAAGCGCCTTGCCCTTTTCACACAGCTTGTGCGGATTCTCCAAAGTCGGCACGCCCTTCCGCATGACCGTCGTCAGGCCGAGTTTGCGCAGCTGTGGTTCTTCGTTGTGTGGGAATGGTTCGGGCGGGTTAGAATGATGTTGCATGACCGGGCCACTCGGGAGGACCACTGTCCGGGTCGCACGATTGCCAGACCGTGCAAAATCGGCTTGATGGAAATCCTTGAACCACTCAATCACCTCTTGAGGCTCCGTGTTTGTGAATAATAGTCCGACTTGCCCTTTTATTTGCTAGAATATGGTGTGAATCAGCCACAAAGTCAGGTCGACCGTGTGTCAACGGCGGTGCACTCACTCTGGCCAAAGGTGCCAAACCTGGCCGATGCTCCTCTTCCGGTGTCGTACCAAGTGCCTTGGCCATCAGTGCTCCTCGCCCGAAAAATAGACGCGCAGAGCTGCATGGCGGGACGTAAGATCAGATATACGAACAATGCATCGTTCGCAAACGCACTCTCTCCAAAGTTTTCTGACCGTTTTGAGATGCGCATTGCGCATGTTACCGACTTCAAAGAGCCAGCAATATCTCCATTTTTCCACGTTCGTCTGGAGCTAATCGAAGATTGGCGTCCCAGAGATGTAGTAGACGAAAAGGACGCACCTCAGATATCTGAGCTCCCTTGTGCTGCCGAGTCTTTTTTGAGACCTTAGTTAATGATACTAGAACGACCAGAGTCCGTCAAAGGTCATCTTTTAAAATGTTTTTAGGCCGCGACTGACCGAGTTTTTGTCTCTTGGATTTTGGCATCGCGGGCGATGAGAAATTGAAATCAAGCGCGTAACCACTTTAGTCCCAACATGCGTAACGTCCCTCAATCAGAGCTCAACAACCTCGAGGCGTTACTCCTCAACACCTCTAGAAACGTACCTTTGCACAATCGATTTAGAGCTCTATTTACACTCAAGGCTCTCAAGAGCGATCAAGCCGTCCACATTATCTCAAAAGGTGAGATCGTGTCTACAGCCATGTACTTAAGATTAACGTTTATGCAGGATTCCGTGATCCATCTGCTCTCCTCAAACATGAGCTAGCTTATTGCTTAGGGCAAATGAAGAACGCAGTGGCGCTCTCAACCCTCGAGTTCGTTCTCACGAACGAGCAGGAAGACCCGATGGTCCGGCATGAGGTGAGTTTTGTCCTGAGAGGCGCCTCAGCGTATTGATGTCTGCAGGCAGCCGAAGCGATGGGTGCTATCTCCTCGGCCTCATCTATTCCCATACTCAAGAAGTATCTTGATGATTCAAATCGTACAGTACGCGAGACCTGCGAGATCGCGCTAGCGAAGATAGAGTGGGACAATTCTGAGGAGGGCCACCGTTCGAGCGCATCCGATGAGCCTCAGTTCGTGACTGTCTTTGCTTGCTATGTGCACCTTCTCTGACCTGTGAGACCAGAACGTACACCTCTGTCGATCCTGCCCCTCCCACCTCCGGCCTCCTTTCGGGAAGATCAAAACCGGGGACTGCGACACAGTCTTCCGTAGGGGAGTTGCGCGACAAGCTTCTTGATAGGCAACTCCCGCTCTTCGAGCGCTATCGGGCGATGTTCGCGCTGCGAAATATCGGCACCCCCGCGGCGGTGGACGCTCTCGTTGCGGGTTTCTCCGACGATAGCGCGCTGTTCAAGTGAGCGCGCCCCCTCGGTCTTCTCTTTTCGAAAAAGGTCATCTGATGCGGCCGGAGAGGCATGAGATTGCTTTTGTTTTTGGCCAACTCCTGTCTCCACATTCGGTTCCTGCCTTGCTCCAGGTTCTCCAGGATCCGCAGGAATCGGATATGGTGCGACACGAGGCAGCGGAAGCTCTCGGCGGCATTGCGACTCCAGAGGTACTTCCCTATCTCAAAGAGTATATGACAAGAGAGGATGCGCCAGTTGTGGTCAAGGAGAGCTGTCAGGTGGCATTGGACATGTACGAGGTGAGTATCTCGTCTTTCCCTCGTCTGATGGCGGCCACTCAGCATCGGCATATGCTTAGTATGAAAATTCCGATCAATTCCAGTACGCCAACGGCTTGGATGCTACACAATTGGCGGAAGCAGTCAGTGCATAGATAGGGTTTGCGATGTAAGTTGCTGCAGACGTGTAATAAATGAATGAAACGTGCCCATCTTCAGAGAGGGTTCACCGTACTCTTCACGAAACTCACGCGACTTCTCTCATTCGCCCGCCTTTAGGCTGCCTTACATACACAGGATATTCTAATCAAGCAGCCACGCGAATAATGTCATAACGCCAACATCCCAGCAACCAGGCCTTTACTCGTCAAACACCAAGCAGCGGACCTCGATGGACTGCCTGTCTGGGGCATCTTTCGGGCTCGTGGAGTCCAAGAACGCCGTATGCGGCGTCAGCCGCGCCTTGCTTTCGTCCGAGTCGAAACACTTGATCAAAGTAACCTCATCTGGCGTCTGCCCACCTAGGAAGTACCACTGGTGCGAGGGGTTATGGCGGACGCTGAACGTAGACCCCTCTCGGTCCGCGTAGATATGCCGGGTCGAGACGAGGTCCTTCTCAGGGTCGAGCGAACGCCAATCTGCGACGGCGAGCGGGTGGTGCGCAACGGGGTTCCCGATAGGGCGCCACACGTTGATGATGCGCACACGGCCCTTGAGCAAGCGATCGGCGTCCTCGGCAACGTGGTGCCGTACCCGGGCGAATCCTGCAGCATAGGTCTGATCGACGTGCACGCGTGTCTGGAGAATACGATCAGCCAAGGACCATAGGTGGGCGATAACGAAAGGGCATACCACGGGGCCACGCTGCTGTGGTGTATTGGGCTGACCTTCCTTGTTGGAAGGGTGCCTGATGTCACGATGAGCAAAGTTGTCAGAGTCAAAGTTGTCGCTTTTGGGGCGACGGCTGGACTTGCCTGATGGTATGGTCGAATATCAAAACCCTCTTCGCGCCGGTATGTTCCTTGACGAGTTCTTCGACTTCCTTGTAATACCCGGTCCGTATAGCTTCTTCGTCGACAAACTTTTTCTCTTCGCTGACATGTCGCACAAACTCGAAACCAGTGGTCTCAAGCGAGACCGCATCCTCTTTTCCACGGACATCGTGGACGACCGTGTTGACCGCCTCCGTTGTGATATTGCTCTGTGGAAGCCCATCTGGTGGCGGGCTGTAGGTGAAGTTGTATGGAGGCTCCCCATTCGGTGTTGAGGCAAAGTAATTAAGACTAGTGTGAACGTCGTGGGGTGCGAGGACTGCGGTAGCCATGTGAATCGAGGTAGTGGGAGAATGTAATGTATTCTACGACCCGGAAAAAAGTCCTTTTATCGTCCATGTTCCTAATTGATGATTCAGAAAGGACGGAATATGCTTATACCGAGCCAGAGGATGACTTACTCAGACCGCTGCCAATTGGCGCTATTGGAGCCGTTGGGTTCTCCGTTGGGTTCTTACAATGACTCGGACTCGGATAGGATCGACTTGCTCTGTGCTCAGCTTACAAATAGCGTCTTCCGGGCGATCTTACATCAACACGAGCGACCACGTCGCGAACCGATGACGGCTCCGTTGCAGATAGTGGTTGCGTAAAACGAGGTCCAGCACGACCCAGCAAATACCATCATTCCCGGGAAACAGTACACAATCCGGTAGCTGGTTGAAGCTCCCCCCACCGCGAGATCCACTGTTGTTGTTGTTGACTAAGGTGGTCGCCGAGGGCCGATTGTGGCTTTTGACGCCATACTGACGTTCTTCTACGAACAAATGTCGCGGGAAGGAAGCTGTGAGTAATCACGTTAATCACGAGATGGTGCACACGGCCCACCAGTAAAAACGCGCGGGGCACGTCGCGATAAGTAGCGAACCCTTGGGTGAATTTTGTGGCGTGAGTGTGTGAACCAACATTTTATGTGTTCTCGAGCGAGCTCGAACATGTACACACAAGTTATAGAACACATGTGCAATTTTTGACTTGTATTACACTCTCAACACAAAAGAAGGTCAGTGCACCAGCGCTACGAGCCTACGACTGCATTCTGGTCGTGCGAAATACGAATAGAGTAGATTTTCATGTAATCACGCAATCCAAATATCAATCAGATCTTCGGCGGCGCTAAGGGGCTCGTATCAGATCCCCAGCCATACCAGCACGAGGTGTTCAAGCTATAGGTATGGAATCGCACGATGACACCGCTTTGGCCAGACAGAAATCGGATGTACGCTACCGAATGATGGAGATAGAGAAGCGCAGCGCAGAATGGCGGAGTGAGGAATACCGAAAATTGCTCCAACAATTTTGTGGGGATGTAGGTCAATCTGCAGCTCAACCTGAAGGCGGGCGACCCGTCAACAGCTCCTTGTCCCGCTCTACACTTGTTACACCCTCGGGCCCTACCCCTCAGCAACAGGTGCCAGTGCCGTCCGGCCTCGTGGCACGGGAAGACAATGACGATCGGCGATCGCGCCGTCAAGGGTTTGTCTTTACTGCAGTATGTATTTGGATAGCACCATCTCAGATATCCTACCTGTCTAGCAGAACATCGACAGAGTTACCGCCCAGGAGAGTGCGCAACGACAATCACAGCCTGGAAAATAGGGAGGTGTTTGTTGGTGCCATTGCCGCCTTGTGCGCCGACAACAGCCTCAGTAACCGCTCTGCAATTTTCGGTGCAGCGGGACTTTTCGATCACCAGCTGGCACCACTGGAGTCCGCATGGGCCATTAAGACTCCCAACATATCGTGGTTTGCTTTTACGAGGACGTTTGGAGGGTCTCCGTTCTCCGAACGGCCAACAGCTGATAGAATCAAAGCATACGCGGGGAGCTTTCTTTGCACTAACAAGATATCACAACCATTCGCACCGAGACATGTTGGGGAGCCTGGGGTGATACTCTTTCCTCCGGGTATGGTATTACTCGAGGATACCAAGGAGACATTCCACGTACTTGTTGACCCATCAATGGGTCGAAGGAGCGAGCTCCGGTACTATGGCACTTACACCAAGGTCCACACAATGGAGGTCCAGCCTGATGAGTGGCACGCACTGCCAACGCCGGTGAGCAGTTTTTCTACACTCTTGTCCTGGCTTTTGAGCCACAGCGATGTCGCCCAGTGCCGTAGTAATTGGTTCAGACGCATTCGGAAGTCGCCCGTGGCAATGGTTGATGTCCAAGCGCGGTGTAGTTTACGCGAGACGCTCGGTTCCGAGCCTTCCCCCGCTGAGATTCAAGAGTGGCTTAGAAAGTACGGCGATGGGACCGTGACGGTGGAGAGAAATGTAGTTCCCAATGGTTTCAATTCCGGTGCAGAGGTGTGCTCTCTGTTTTCGTCCAATTCCGATCGTTGGACTGACGGCGAGGTTACGCACAGAAATTTGGTTTCGAAGTGATCAAATGTGTTGGATATGATGTAAAATTGGCTAAGTTGATACGTAATAACGCCAACCGTTGACTCAACGAGCACTTGAGAGAAAATAAAGACACATCTCACTTCCAACCTCATTATTTTTGTGGCCCGTGTCTCGCGAGAGAAATAATGCATCCGGGATGGACAGGCAAGTGGACAGGCCCTCAAACCCTTTCACAGTTTCCGGCGTCGCATCGTAGTATCTACAATCGACAATGTTGCCAACCTCAACGTGTGCGCACATTGCGGGAACGCCGTTCGCAATGTTGTCGATGATGAGGCGGCGCCCCCGTCCTTTCCGAGAATCTGCCTACTTCGCGTTGCTTGGTTCGTCAGTTGAAGTACCTCAAAAAAGTACCTGCTGCACACCAGAAAAATCGAGTTCAAACTCGCACAATAAATGCTCCCCATTTCCAGAGGGCGTTCCGGCTCGTCAAACAGAAAACGCTTATCCAAATGTATGTACAAGCGACAAGAAAATTCGGGCGGGGAGATACACGAGGTGACCAACATACGAGGGAATATACTGTACGTGACAAACCATCTTCTCTATCGATGCACTGCGGCGCCAACGTCAATTTAACTAACATGGGCCTCTCGTCACGGTGCCTGCGACCCGGAGTTGAAATACTCTGTGCCATCCATGGAGTAATTCCGATCGCTCTTGTAGCCACGTGAACGTTCTGAATAAGAAGATCAGGTTTGAGTTCTGTTCTCCGGAACAGTAATTACCCATGACCTGCGAAGTGATCCCGTGTGCACGGGAGCTAACGGAGTTCTGGTCGACTTTATATACAAGAACCAGAAGACGAACCCGGCCTCTCCTTGAAGTGCTCCAGACATGAGTTGCCCAGATTGCTACAAAGGCTTTGTCCTCCCGGGTGAGCCAAAGGGCTCTATGGTTGGTCCCGACTACTTTACCCCAGCACGGGGTGACTCCACTCAGCCAACCAAGGCAATTATTTTACTCACTGACATTTTTGGTCTTGCTTTGTCGAATCCGAGGATCGTCGCAGACCACCTCGCCGAGCACGTCGGTGTGGACGTCTGGATTCCGGATTTCTTCAATGGTGGGTTGCGTTCACACCCCGCGCTTCTTCGACTAATGCGTGTCTCCTTATCCTCAGGCAAGCCACCGCTCAAAAGGAAGGATCTGGAGCCTCACTCGCCTGATCGTGCTGGTGTTAAGATGAAATGGACCGGCGGCCTCGTTTTCAAGGTCCTTTTAGCCCTTCCCAGACTTATCGGCAACCGCCCATCTGTTGTTGACCCTAGAGTCCACGCGGTACGTTCCCTAACCCGGAAATTGTCCTACGCCTATCAATGTGCCTTGATTACCCAGTTCATCAAGAAAGTTAGATCCGAAAAGGGTTATGAGAGGATTGGCGTTGTTGGGTGAGTGTTCGCAAATGCGGGACCAAGAAATCTGTCCACTGATGCATGAATTGGACCAGGTATTGCTTTGGCGGTGCCATGGCTGTTCGTCTGGGTTCAACCGACTCGGTGAACACAATCGTGATCGCGCACCCTGCCACTTTGAAGCCTGCTCAGGTTCGAGCCATCAAGGTAACTGCTTTTTAACTCAATAGTGTTGCATTTTGGAGGTTTTATCTATTTATTGCCTTACTACCTCAGGTTCCTGCGTCTTGGTTACTTGCTGAAGGTAATGCCCAACGAACGTCATGCCTCGGTGGGCACTGACCAACGCAGAGGACTTCAGTTTTAAGGATAAGGACGTCAAGACCGCACAATCGATTTTTAAAGAACAGGAAGAAAAGCCCGACCACGTTGACTATGAGTTTAAGATTTGGAACGGCAAGTCACCCTTCCTAGCACATTAGGCCTCACCTCATCCAATTCGCCTGTGCTCAGGGACAGCTCACGGCTTCGCCGTGCGGCCAAATCTGCAAGTGCCCGAAGTTAAGGCCGGGTACGAGGGAGGTCTTGAGCAGACCGTTACTTGGTTCAAGAAGACGCTGTGACATCGCCACGGTGTTGACAGCCAGCTATAGCTATGGTTCTCGGACATCACCCTTCAGTCAGATCATATATAGACATTTCCGAGTCTACCATCCCGTCCCGTTCTTACACCGAAGTGGACAAGCCGATAGCATCCCCCCTTCCCACTACTCCGCAACCACGACAGTTCCCATTACTTCTACCTAACTCATATAACTGCGGCCGTAGGTACTTAATAGTCCTAGTATTTAGGTGTCCTCTACAGGTTCTCAGTGGTGTACTTTTGACGTCCCCCGCTTTTTGGGTATAACTAACGCCGTGCTTATTCAAGAAGCGTGATCATACACTGGCAGCTGCCTATCCGTCTGTCCTGGGATACGACAGGCACACCGGGATTAAGCGGCCTCTTCAAAAATGGCGTCGAGAGACATGGTACGCTCTGGGTCGAATTCTCCAACTTGGCACATCTCCTCAGTGATTTCTTGACATCTATCTGGGAGCAGAAACGAATCGTACATAGCGCGACCGTTCTGTCTCTCCTTGCAAGCTGCACAAGCCAGACACAGTTTGGCGCGGTCGGGCTTACGTATTGTTCGGACCCTTCCCTGAAGGCGGACGGTATCGTCTTGGGATCGTCAGCGAATTGTCGGAACACGGTCAAGTGGCAAAAGCGAATATTTTCTCGGGGATACCAGCGCCGAGCAGTGGATGAGTGTTGCGAGTGTAAAATTATCCCGAGGATATGTAAACGCGTGAGAGACAGGACGAAGAGGCGGGCAGGGTCGGGGGTAGTAGGACGAGTCGAAAGATGGCGGGAGTCGACTCAAAGACTGCACACAGATAGGAAGACACTAGAACTTAGATCGCACGAGCGAACGAAAGAGAGAGAGAGAGATACATGCTCCATATTACGGCTGAAGCATTATGTACATGGGCAGAAAAAAAGTAGTAAAGTAATTGTTCTAAAAAAGAGAGCACTTAGCAGGGTCAAGTTCCCGATGTCTATATGGGAAGTGGGGTGTCGGATTGGTTAGTTTGGAACAGGGAAATATCGGGTTAGTTAGCGTGAAATAGGCGAGACGTCGGAAGGTTGAGGGGAAGGTGGCAGTGGCGCGGCGTACGCACGGCGCGTCGTGACCGCGAGTTCGAAATTTTCGGTCAAGGTTCCCGACGCTCAGAGTGTGAGCTGGAGAGCGGGACGCACAGGATTGGCTGCGAGCCACTTGTCGATAGCAGGCTTTAGGCCACGGCCATTGCCGTCGTTGGGAATTGGCTGCCCGTTGGGGAGGTGAAGCCGGTCATTTAGGATGAGTATGCGGTTGGTACGGGCATAATATTTTGCGGTTGAGCACTGGCGGACGTGATGACCGGATTCGGCGCAGAAAATACAGCCACGGGTCCGCAGCATTGGGCGGAAAAAGGACGACGCATCGTCTGACTGTGTTATGAGAGTGTTCTCCTGTCCTTGCAGCCTGGGGCCGTGATCTGTGAGGACGGTCTTTATCTCGTAGTCAGGACTGTCTTGGAAGTCGCGGTCACGTGGTGAGTCGTGTTCACGCTGGGATTCATCATCGCTCCAAGAATCGCGGTCGTCCTTCGAGTCACGGCCGTACTGGGACTTGCGCTCTTGCCGAGGCCTCGGATCGCGATCCTCGCGTTCAAATAGTTGTCGCATCCATTGATCAGGGACCACACGACGCGACTCTCCGAGGTTAATGGGGCCATCGCGAAACTCGCGTGGTAGAAAGTCAGATAATTGTATGCCAGAAAATTGTCTTCGAGCTGCTGTAAGGACATCTTCGAGATCATGTGGTACCCCTATAGGATGGTCGGGTTTCATAACTAATAGACGAAACGCAAGAGGTCTGCGGTCGTCCGGGTGGAAACCTTGGAAGAACTCGAAGCTTCGTTCTTCGTCCGAAATTCGTTGTTTATTAGAGAGGGGATTGCTGAGAGCTCGGAAATGACGGTAGTAATCCATGACATCCTCCTCGTCTCGCATGCGCCGAGTCTTGGCGTAGTTGTCCACGAACTCTTGCAGGGCCCTTTTGGTGTAGCGTTTGGTCGCTGATGTGTCTGGGTACAGGCTTTCCAAGGTCGATTTGAAGGTTGCCCAGTCGCCAGTACTGTAGCCATCAAGAGTCTTCCAAAGATCGCGCATAGAGGGTGCGATATAATGCACAATGGTCTCCACCTTTTGGCTATGGCTGAGTCCGTAGTGGGTAGTAAGAGTGTCGTATTCAAACAGGAAATCGACAATAGGGTCGTTGCGTCGACCAGAGAAGTACGGTGCTTCAGCCGGGCGTGGACTTGGCAAAGTGGCTTGTCCAGGGATCGATTGCAAGGGCATGATGGATACAAGTGGGGGAGTGGGAAGGGTAGAACCGGAGAGCGGGCAGGCGAACTGTGGTTAGTGGGATAAGCAGGTGATTGAACTCGTGAGCGACGACTAGGCGTGCGCAGGAGAGTTGGTGGAGGACAGAGAGAGTTTTCGGGTTAGCGAATAGGCAAGGGAGGGAGAGGTATGGCGGTGAGAAGGGGCGAAACGACGACATTAATAAGGGCCCGGGTCAGCATTCAGGATGGCCACGGCCATCGACTCGCGCCCATCCATTATTATTATTTTCATATCAATGCCCCATGCATCCATCGTGCCTCGTAGCCGACGTCAACAAAGGGCCACGTGCCCGCTCGCGTCTCACTACACTCGAATCCCCAGATACTTACTATGGTGGATTTAGGAAGGAACCTGGATGCGCTTCGAATGTACTGTACGGTGCAATCGCCCCTCCTCTCTCCAAAACTCGTCTTTCCTTGCCATCGTGTTCTCTGCCTCGTCTCGATTATCTCCGCTCCATCTCGATCTCCTCCCGCTTTGTCGTCTTCCCAAGGTTGACCTTACAGTACTCGCGTCCTGTCATCTACACTCCTCTCGTGCTGTAAGGACCGGTCTCAGTCTACACTCGATCAGCCTTAATTCACACCATTTCACACCAACGCCAACGCCACCTAGCACCAAGACGAGCCTAATGTCAATACCTGGTGCACAGTGGCACCGGCACACCTTTACAATAATTCCTAATGCGTCTGCTACCCATGCCTGCGGCATATAAGACCTTGACTCTCGCCTTGTCAACCGTCGGGTCCCTGGTGTTCTCGTCCCTCTCTCGACTCGTCGTGAGCGATTCGAATTGTTACTCGTCTGCGTCGTCGACAGGCCCTGTGCGTGATATCGTCGTCGCTCCTTCTACGTCTTCCCGTCGGGTCGACGCTTTCTATCTCGCCCCGCAGTTACTATTGTATGTAAGGCCCGAAAGCCTGTTGATTACTCGCGTACTCCTCATCACGATACTCGCAGAAGCTTAGGTGTCGACGAATACCTGGAGTACGTTAATAAACGAAAATGCAATCCGAGGTCAGGATGTCCTGGTATCACGCACAATTGGTTCACGAGAACCATGGGCCATCTGCGAGCCGACATCGAGACCGGAGAACTTCGGTGAGGCAGACATGGATAATCTTAAGAGTGATAACCCTGGCCCGGCCTGTTACTATACCGTAGCAAATTTGCACTAAGAAATTACGACGTAAAGTATGAAGCAGGAAACGCCAAGCTTGCACGACCAGTGTACGTAGAATATTACTGTAAGCGTATGTATGCGATTGTTGCGATCAAAGCGGGCGGTATCTTTAGCGAACACCCTCGCCATACGGTATGACAGAAGATCGAGAGAGTAGGATCCTGGTCGTTTCTGCGACTCTGGACCAGGCCAAAGAAGCGGTAAAACGTACGTTATACATGGATCACTTTCACTCAGGACATCTCCAACGTGTCTCTGTCCATCCCAGTCATCAAACTCTTCATCGACGACAACTCGGCCGACTTGCCCACTTCCAACGTCGACATACCATGGACGATCAAGAATAAGTATTATTCCGCGGAAGTGCATTTTCATCTCGTAGAATACGCCTACTGGGACCTTCAGTTGGCCCGTCGTGTTCCTGCCATCATTTTCGTCTGGACCCGCGGCCAGGTGATCCTCTCGTCGACATTTCGTCTGACTGCTCCCCTCATCCCCTTGTCCGCCAGCCCTATGCAGAGCAAGTCTTCGAGCTGCACAAGGCGCTCACCCGCTTCGAACCCGAGGTCGCCCTGGCCATTGCCCTGGGAAGCGGGCCCCCGCACCACGACGACCCCCGAGAGGGGCCGGACTCGTACCTTGCCGATCACGGGTTCGAGTACATAGACGGCGAACGCACCCGTCACCTCAAAAGCGACGACGTACGCCCGGGCACAGACACGGCCGACGGCGAGGGCGACGAAGACCCCGTCCCGGGACTCCCGCGCGTCATCGACGCGCTCAGCACCATCATGTGGCCCTCTATGGTCCGTCGCGGGCGGGACGACGGCGGCCACGCACGCAAGGGCCAGGCGGCGCCCTTCGACTTTGACGTCCTGCACACGGAGGAGGAAGGGGAGGAGGAGACCCTTGCGGCGCTCATGGCGGCCGACGCCGCGGACTCCGGCGCCCCGCTGACCCGCGCGACCCGCATGCAGAGGGAAATGGCCACGCTCGAGCGGTGGCTGATCGAGAACGAGGAAATGCACGAGGCAGAGCTCGGTGAGCCGATCAGCTCGAGTCCGACTGGCACCGACGACGAAGAAGAAGACGACGCGCCCCGGGTCCCCGTTGTGCGCGCTACGAGCGGGGATCCGTGGTTGTCCCACGATAGCAGCAGCACCACGCAGCGCGGTGGTGGGACGCCCGGATTCGACGACGACTTTTCGGCATTCGTCTCCGCGCCAGCAGTTTCCGTCGGCCCTGCCGTTGCCACCGCGGGGTATGCGTACGCGACCGCATCTGCGTCCGAGTTCACTCTCGCCGCCACTCGTGCGCATGGACTCCTCGACACCACCACCTCCGCTGCCCCGATGCTCCTGCCCTCACACACTGGTGGTTCCTATCGTTCTCTCCGCTCCGGGACGTCCGGGTTTCCCTCGGACGTTGACGACCTCGCGGGTTACGAGGCACTGGACGATCGCGGTTCTTTCTTCTCGCCCGAACACGAGTTCGCGGATCCCGATGCGGACCCGCGCACGCCCATTGGCCGGGGTGAGCGGGTCGGTCTGACCGACGGCCGTGCCCCGTTTGACCTGGCGGATATCCTGGCCTCACTGCAAACCATGCGGGAGGACGTTGCCGGGATAGAAGATGAAGCGCAGCGGAAGGCGGCGACCGCGCGTTTTGCGTCTGAGTTTGTCTTCCAGAGAATGAGCGTGGATGGGGGCGAAGGGGACGGAGAGGGAACAAAGGGCTAAAACATATTATCACATTACACCGCATTATAGGATTATCGTGAGGGTGATCTCTGAGCATCATGAAGAATAAAACATGTAAAAAGTTGATACATCTCAATTGAACTCGGTCATACATACACGATCGCTTTACTTCATACAGTAGTAACCTTAGCATCTAAGACGCATCCTCAGCTTCATTGGCGTCATCCTCCTCCAGAGCAGCTCGGCCGGTTTCGTCTCTTATTCCTTCCTCGGAAAAATTCAGGATGCCCCCCATGTCCAATGCCTTGACGGCGTTCTCCGCGATACTGACCGGCATATTCCCGAGGACCTTGTTAACGACCGCGAGATCATTTGTCTTGAGGGCTTCTTGCAGGTCCTCTGGAAGCCCACAGAAAAGGTCCCAACGCATCTGCAGAACCTTGCGCACTTCCTCGACGTCCATGCCCTCGGTCCCGGGACCCTCAAGTACCAGTTGCTCCGGTGGAGGGCCATCTGGCACGTTGAACGAGATGACGGTGTCCGGATTCTCAGCTACGAGCTGAATCTGCTCTTCCCCGGCAACGGCCTCCGCCTCTTCTTGCTTGGCGATTTCGACGCGCTTGATGATGTGGCCGTAGGTGTCCTCGACGTCTTTGCGGAAGATCGCCTGTGCGTTCTCACCTCCAGCCGCCATGCTGCGTTGACAACTTCGTCAGCACGAAAGGGAACGAGTGTGCAGAAGTTGAATAAAAATAAAAGTGTACCGTTTAAAGAACAGCTGCACACCGTCCTTTCCGAGCTTTTCGCCGTATTGTAGCACCAAACTCTGGTGCACACATTGTTTCGCGTACTTTGACTTTCCGTCCCTTTGAGCCCTGAACGCAGCGACGAGGAGCGCGTCCGAAGCGCCGGTCACTACGACCTCACGGTGACTCTGGATGAATAACCAGAGCTTCTCAAAGTCCCAGAGGGGGAGCTTTGCGAACTCCTCCAAGGAGGGCGTCATGTGTGGAAGAGCAACTTCGTCGTCATCGTCGTCGTCTGGAGCTCGGGCTGTCGACGTCGATGTGGACGTGGACGGTGCAGAAGACGTAGACGGCGCGTTGAGGACTTCGATCTGAGTGGTCTTGGTCGATTTTGCCTTGTTTATCACCGGGGCCGGTTCGGGTTTTGCGGGAACGTACTGTGGGGGAGAGTTGAAAGGGTTTCCGAGAACGAAGAAAGACCATTCACCTTAGATTCAAAGCCCTCGTGGAGATCGTCCATCGTGATCTGCTTGGACTTCTCTTTCAGAAGCGTTTCTCTCTCGTTCCTTCGTTCGTCGGTGATATCGTTCAACTTGTTCGTGTGGAAATCGAGTCGCTCTTCGAGCAACTTGTCGAGTTTTGAGGTGTCCGAGTCCGCAGTTTCTCGTGCTTCTTTCGCGATAGTCTGGAGGAGAGTGAGTATCATCTCGTCGTATGGGACCGGTTTGGCGGCATTCGTAGGTGGCGCTTCAGGCGACGGGTTGGCACCCAAGCGTTCTACCTCGGACGAGAAATATGACGAGCCCGACTGTGCGAGCTTGGGTTGAAGGGCGCGAAGGCGAGCGAGGAGGACATCGTTACAAGCGACCTCAGCCCCGAGCTGTTCGATGCGACGGTTGCGCGCCTCCCGCTTCTCGTGTATGTCACGTTGCTTCCACCTGCGGCACGACGAGATGTAAACATCGATTTCCAGACAAGGATGGGAGAGGATACGGACCGAATAAGAGATTTTTTGTCAACGTTGGGGTGACCCTCGATATCGGAGTCATCAGAGACCTGTAAGGAGGATCGTAGTAGAAGATTCAGAGGGAAAGAGGGGATGGACAAACCTCGAGTTGGTCCCACTTTGAATAATTCAAGGGCATAGTTGGTGAGCTGCGTACCGTACTGTTACTCTGTTACCACTGCCACCGTTATCAAATCTATCCCGCCGCGGCCCGTCTCCGTCATGTGCTCTCTCACCAGTGCAGATTGACATTACAGTACGTATTCTACAGTACTCACGATAGCACCCCTACATAGCGGTCGCTATTTTTTGCTTTTTTCTTTGGAATATACTTTGTGACTTATCCAAAACGAATGCGATGAAACCAACTTACTGACAGGCAGGCGATGGGTAGCGTGAGAAAATATGTTTTAGTCTTACTGTAGTCCTCATTGGCTGCAGTACTCACTTCCTCGGCAGTGCGACGTGATCCTATACTGTTATTTCTATCGCCTATTAACTACTTAGTTCCATACTCCAACATCAATTGCGCAGTCTCACTGAACCCACGCTCTGATGCCACCTGGAATGGCGTCCTGTCCCATCGGCTCAGTATATGCACATCCACCCCGTGTTCGAGTAGCAACCGCACGACTTCGATCTTTCCCTCCTCGGACGCTAAGTGTACTGGAGTGACAGCGGAGATAGCTTGTGCGTTTATGTTAGCTCCGTGTTCGATGAGGAGCCGTACGACCTCGACGTGTCCACCCCACGACGCAAAGTGCAATGGCGTGTAACCCGAGACGATCTTAGCGTTGACGTCTGCATTGTGCTGGAGTAGCATGCGTACAACCTCGTAGTGTCCATTGTGCGCCGCTCTGTGCAATGGTGTCCATTCGTCAATGTTGTGCACGTTCGCATCTGCTCCAAAATCAAGTAACAGGCGCGTGACCTCTACGTGATTATCCCAGGAATAGGTCAACAGTGGAGTGTTTCCCCACAAGTCCTCAGCATCGACGTCGGCCCCGTGTTCGAGCAGAAAACGCGCAACTTCTAGGTGACCCATAGCCAATGCCGCGCACATCGGAGTGCCGTACAGACCGCCCCTGACGTCTAGATCCTGCCCCAACGTAACGAGCTGTTTTGTTGACCAGCTGAGACCAAGCAATGCGGCATAGTATATTGGGGGTGCGCTAGGTGGGGACGGGTGCTCTGCCAGACTGGTCAATTGACCGTCCCCCTTACCCCCGTCGAATATCCAGGTCCACGCCGCGAAATGGGGCTTGATAGGATCGAAAAGAAGATTTATGCGGTCTTGAATTTGTAATTCTACACCCTTAAATCGCGCGTGATCGGCCCAGTTCCGAGCGGCATATACGACGAGAGGAAGGCCCCGGATGCGCATTCTATCCACCTTCTCGTCTAGTTGAAGCAGCACGGCGAGGCAGGCTTGCACAAGAATCGTGTGAGCTGACTCTAAGGGGGCGTGGAAGTGACGGATATTTGCAACAGTCGAGGTAGCGAGGCGATCAGAGGTCAAGAATTCTTTGACCGAGAAATGTGAAAATTGCACAATTTGAGAATCCTTCACTGTGACGATGGAGACCAGGCTCGAACATGCGGATAGCACCGCATCTTCTGCATCCTCCGGGCGCCAGCCCTCTTCGAGATTGGTGGCTGTTTTCGGGTCGAACTGGATCGCAAAGATCTCAGCGAGCTCTTCGAGTTTGAGCGGACGAATGGACGCTATCAGGCATTGGAACAGACGATGCGCGTGCGCTCGTTTCTGCATGGGGATGCCCTGCAATATCCGCTCGTACGTCTCATCCAGACTAACCGGCAACTCATTCAGAGCCTGCCGAATACTTGCTGCCATACAGCGGCGCAGTGTGTCCAGTTGACAAAACACCCAACGGAACCTGTGTCACACCATGAGCCATGTTTAAAACGTTCAAGCACGGAGGAGCCTTACATCCCGTCAGCCCTTTCCGAAAGTGTGTTGATTACCAGTTGCTTTTCCTCCGCTCTCCACCTTCGCATAGCTCGGTCCGTGTCAACAAAGGATCTGATGTAGGTGTTGATATCCTCTCTTTGGCCACCTTCCTCGTGAAGGGACACGCGGCGGGATGTGGGAGTTAAGGGGTCGAGAACAATTCGGATATCTTGCTCGGGACGACTTGTAATGCACAGATATAGATTCGGATAATTACCGCAAACCAGGTCCTCAACAAAATTCAAGACCTTTTCGCGAGGGGATGGGGTTCCATTGATATTTGGGCACTCGTCCAGGGCATCCATGATAATATAAAATGGGGTATGTGGCACAGATTGGAGCATGTACTTGAGAGATTGTATGAGGGTGGCCTCACTTGGTTGATCGGAGCCGTTCCGGTGTTTGGTGTATAGATCTGACAGAACGCTCCAGCAAGTGTCGGATGTGTCGCTGAGCTGGATGAGGAGAGATGAAAGCAGTCCGCGGATGTCCCGTTTCGCAGCGTCTTTAAAGTCGAAATAGAAGTATATCATCAATGATGACCCAACAGTCCGTTTGAGGTCTTCAATGATTGTGGAGCTTATCAACGATGTAAATCTCCTCGGACAAACGTACTAGGTGGGTGGAATCACATACCAAAGAACACTCTTTCCGGAACCGGCTAAAGCAAGAGACGAAGGAAATCAATGTCTTTGGAGGCACAGAAGGTTGAAAAAAAAACGGACGATGTCCATGGATCCACAACAGGGAACCATTCTTATTCCATTCATCGAACGCATTGCCTCGAGCAAACCATGTTGTAGTACCATTGTGATGAGTATCGCAAGCAAGGTTGTGATTTACGGAAGGATTTGGAGGAGAGATCCACGTTCGGAGGTCGCTTCGTGCGTGACCGCCTGTGAAACGGTCAGGCAAACGAGTATATCAACTCAAAAAAAAAACTGACGACTCAGTGTGTCTGTCGCTATCCAGAAGTCATGGATTCAACGCTCAGCAAACGAACAAAACAATCTCTACACACCCTCTCTGATTGTTCTCACGTTGATATCGACACTGCAAGTGACCGTCTTGATCGCCTTGACGTTATCATCAATACCGTGTGTGACCTCCAGATTTCTCGCCACCGCCATCTGCATCTCTCTCTGTGTGAGCACATCTAATCTCATGAGCGCATTCTCGACGTCGGTCCGTCCCACGAGCCTCTTCAGATATTTCTCTGCCTCATCGTGAGCCAGGATCACAAGTTGAATGAGGCTCAATGAGCCGACTCACTGAATCGTCTCTGTTTCATCTCTTTTGTTACAAGAGCGAAGACGGACAGCACTTCCGCCATGATTTTTCCCAGCACCTCCACCATTGCAGGTGTTGGTGGCGTGCCAATGTATATCTCAAGTCGTTGTAAGAAGCCTTGCATGCGCTCAAAGAGGCTGGCGAGTGTGTCGTAACTCGCCATGGCGTCCTTGGCTACCTGAAAAATTGGAGCGTTACCCGGTGCACTTCAGGTGATGTTGAGGGGCACCGACTGTAAGAAGCACCCCAGCGCCAGCGAAAATTACTTTGGCAGGTGAAAATATCTGAGAAAATATCTGAGTCGAGATGCAATGAGTGGATTCCGTACGAACTTACCAGTCCGACTCCCTCTCCAAGTGTCGCAGAAAACATGAACAAGATATGGACAATCGGATCGAGCCACTTTAGCAGCCTCTCATCGCCTTTACGAATTTCATCGAAGATTTCTGCCTGGTTTCGAAATATGCTCAAGACAGCATCGGGTGAGTTGCAGCTGCTGAACTCTGCAGAAAATGGATGTGCGTCGAGATCTTGTCCTGTTAGTTTCTTGAACTCATTAGAGGCGGCTTCGAAGATGGTGATAAAATTAGAGGTGGAAGCTTGGGTGGAAGAGGTCGCAGCTGCACGTTGTGCTCCAGACATGAAAAGTTCCTGTACTATGGTCGAGCGGGGTTTGCGTAGGTGGGGTCTGAGAGGGTACAGTATCAAACTGCCTCATCAGTGGGAAGGCGCAGAATGATAGCTCATGACACAAGTTTACGTGAGGGCGAGCTGTAGACGACTAGGTCAGGACCGTGACTGCATAATCCAGACAGCTTCACTAGTGCCTCTTCAACGAACTCGCCGCCTTTTCCGTCCTGCCGACTCCTGCGTGTGGCTGGGTTTCGACATATATCACGTATAAGAGTCAACACCAAGCTATGCTAGTCCTTTGGGTCTTCCGCAGCGCCGCACGGCAATGGTAGCCGAGGACAAGCCCGTCGCACATGCTGCATGCAAGACTCTTGTTCGTGTTTACTCTCAACGGGATCACGACTGCGTTCCCCACCTTCCGCTTCGCGTTGCGCCCCCTGGTCCTGGCTCTACCCCCTTGGTTCATCTTCTCTGAAACTCCGGACGCGATTCGCCGCCAATCCAGCGCTATCCGTATGCGCAAATGTCAACCTCGTTTTTTTCCGTCTTCCACACCCAACCACTGCTACCGCTCTCAATGGTCGCAGACATCCCGAGGCGTTGCCGCCCTCATGCGGCGCCGCCCCATCACCATCATAGTAGATTCCCGGCTATTTTGGACGGCCCAGGCCCTGAGGGCTGAGGCCTGGGTCTTTACTTCTAGTAGGCCCAGGTTGGCAATGCTAGTGAGATTTCGTTTGTTGATCGCAGTACCGAATCCCAGCGGTTGACCAATATGATACTGTATTGATGCCATGACACACGTGTGATGACGAAAGCAAACAGATCGGTGGGTATACTTAACAAGTAGATTATGGATACATAGTCCTAATTTCCACCGCGTATTCTTTCTTAGCACCGTGATCTAACAGCATTTGCGCGATCTCACTACCAAATCCGCTGTTTGACGCCACCTGGTATGGCGTGTCGTTCTCCGGTATATGCACATCCGCCCCGTACTCGAGTAGCAACTGCACGGCTTCGAGCTTTCCTACGCTCGACGCCTCGTATAATGGAGTGTGATGCCATCGATCTTGTGCATTTATGTCAGCTCCACGCTCGATAAGGAGCCGCACGATCTCGACATGTCCCGTCTCCGACGCATAGTGCAACGGCGTGCAGTCCGCAAAACCTTTGATGTTGACGTCTGCATTGTGTTGCAGTAACATGCGCGCGACCTCGTAGTGTCCTTCGAATGCCGCACTATGCAATGGTGCCCACTCGGCATAGCTGCGCGAATTCACATCTGCTCCAAAATCAAGTAACAGGCGCGTCGCCTCCACACGGTTATCGTGATCATTCCAGGTAACGGTCTTCAGTGGATTGTCTCCCAGAGAGTCCTCAGCATTGACGTCGGCCCCATGTTCGAGCAGAAAACGCGCAACTTCCAGGTGACCCGTAGCCAACGCCGCGTGCATCGGAGTACCGTACCTACCGCCCCGGATGTCTAGATCCTGCCTCCGCATATCAACAAGCCACTTTGTCGCTAAGTTGAGGCCATGTAATGCGGCATAGTATAGTGGCGTAGCCGTAGGTGTCGATGGGTGCTGTGCCAGAACGATCACGGGTCGGCCATCCCCCTTATCCCTATCGTATATCCAGGTCCATGCTGCGAAATGGGGCTTGGTGTGGTCAAGCAGAAGCTCTATGCGATCTTGAATTTGTAATTCTATATTCTTGAACCGCGCATGATCGGTCAAGTGCCGAGCAGCATAAAACGCGAGAGGGAGCTCCTCGATACGCTTTCTATCCACCTTCTCGTCTAGTTGAAGCAGCACGGCGAGGCAGGCTTGCACAAGAATAATGTGAGCCGACTCTAAAGGGGCGTGGAAGTAATGGATACTCGTAGCAGTCGAGGTAGCGAGGCGATCAGAGGTCAAGAATTCTTTGACCGAGAAATGTGAAAATTGCACAATTTGTGACTCTTTCACTTTGATGACGGAGACCAGGCTCGAACATGCGGACAGCACCGCATCTTCTGCATCCTCCGGGCGCCAGCCCTCTTCGAGATTGGTGGCTGTTTTCGAGTCGAACTGGATCGCAAAGATCTCAGCGAGCTCTTGGAGTTCGAGCGGACGAATGGAAGCAATCAGGCACTGGAACAGACGATGCGCGTGCTCCCGTTTCTGCATGGTAATACTCTGCAATATCCGCTCGTACGTCTCATCCAGACTTGCGGGTAACTGGTTCAGAGCCTGTCGAATGCTCGCTGCCATACAGCGGCGCAGTGTGTCCAGTTGACAAAACACCCAACGGAACCTGTTCACGCCATGAGCAATCTTTGAAACGTTCAAGGACGGAGGAGCCTTACATTCCGTCAGCCCTTTCCGAAAGTGTGTTGATTACCAGTTGCTTTTCCTCCGCTCTCCACCTTCGCATCGCTCGGTCCGTGTTAACAAAGGACCCAATGTAGGTGTTGATATCCTCTCTTTGGCCACCTTCCTCGTGAAGGGACACGCGGCGGGATGTGGGAGTTAAGGGATCGAGAACAATTCGTATATCTTGCTCGGGACGACTTGTAATGCACAGATATAGATTCGGATACTGGCCGCAAACAAGGTCCTCAACAAAATTCAAGACCTTTTCGCGAGGGGACGGGGTTCCAGTGATATTCGGGCACTCGTCCAGGGCATCCATGATAATGTAAAATGGGGTATGTGGCACAGATCGGAGCATGTACTTGAGACATTGTATGAGGGTGGCCTCGCTTGGTTGATCGGAGCCGTTCCGGTGTTTAGTGTATAGATCTGACAGAACGCTCCAGCAAATGTCGGATGTGTCGCTGAGCTGGATGAGGAGAGACGAAAGCAGTCCGCGGATGTCCCGTTTCGCAGCGTCTTTAAAGTCGAAATAGAAGTATATCATCAATGATGAACTGGCAGTCCTTTTGAGGCCTTCAATAATTGTGGAGCTTACCAACGACGTAAACTTTCTCGGGAAAACGTAGGTGAGTAGAATCACATACCAAAGAACACTCTTTCCGGAACCAGCTAAGGCAGCAAAATCAATGTCTTCGGAGGTACAGAAGATTAAAAAGAAAACGGACGATTTCCGCGGATCCACAACAAGGAACCATTCATTTTCCATCCGTCAAAAGCATTGCATTGAGCAAACCACATTGTGGTGCCATTGTGGTGAGTATCGCAAGCAAGGTTGTGATTTATGGAAGGATTTGGAGGAGAGATCCATATTCGGAGGTCGCTTCGTGCGTGACGACCTGTATAAGGGAGGTTAAGTACTCATGGTGACAAGTACATCAAAGAGAAAGAAAAAACTAACGGCTCAGTGCGGCTGTGGCTATTCAGATGCTGTGGTGTCAACGCTGAGCGAACGTACAAAATAATCGTCACACACCCTCTCTGATTTCTCTCACATTGTCGTCGACGCTGCGTGTGACGTCCCTAAGAACATTCACATTGGTGCCGACGTCGCTTGTGATCGCCTTGATCGCCTTGACGTTATCATCAATTCCGTGTGTGATCGCCAAATTCCTCGCCACCGCCATCCGCATCTCTTCCTGAGTGAGTACGTCCAATCTCTTGAGTGCGTCCTCAACATCCGTCCTTCCCACCAGTCTCTTCAGATATTTCTCTGCTTCGTCGTGAGCCAGAAACCACGGGTTGAATGAGCCGACTCACTGAATTGTCTCTGCTTCATCTCTTTTGTTACAAGAGCGAAGATGGACAGCACTTCCGCCATAATTTTGCCCAGCACCTCCGTCATTGCGGGTGTCAGTGGTGTGCCACTGTATATCTCAAGTCGTTGTAAGAAGCCTTGCATGCGCTCGAAGAGGCTGGCGAGCGTGTCATAACTCGCCGTGACCTCTTTGGCCGTCTGAAAGATTGGAGCATCACCGATGCGCTACAACCTGAGTGTCAGGGAGTACCCACCGTAAGAAGTACCCCGGCGCCAGCGAAAATTACCTTTGCGGGTGAAAATATCTGAGAAAACGTCGGTTATGGGCAATCAGTGGAGTTCTTGCGAATTTACCAGTCCGACTCCCTCTCCAAGGGCCGCTGAAAATGTGAACAAGATGTGGACCATCGGATCCAGCCACTTTATCAGCCTCTCATCACCTTTGCGGATTTCGTCGAAGATTTCTGCCTGCTTTCGAAATATGCTTAAGACAGTATCGGGCGAGTCGCAACTGTCGAACACCGCAGAAAATGGATGCGTATTGAGATCTTGTCCCGTCAGTTTCTTGTACTCTTTGGAGGCGGCATCGAAGATTGAGATAAAATTGGTGGAAAAAGACGCAGTTTTACGTTGTGCTCCGGACATGGTATAGATGTTATTGTATAGTCAGGCGAGGTGACGGGAATAATGTGTGGGTATGACCTGAGGACCCGCAAGGGTGCGTTGAACCAACCCATGAAACACTGCCTCATCGCTGGAGGGCGCAGGGTGATAACTTATTAAGAAAGCTTATATTAAGAAAGGACTACGTTCTTAGTTCTACAATGGATCGAAACTATTTACTAACTATACTATACGAGCTTCATGTCAATTAACTACTTACATTTTACACGGACGATTCATCTCGAAAGGAGCACTCTCAGAACTGTAGCCGAACCGAGACCTAATAACCATAGTGGCGCCCTTCAACTTGGGTAATGCGCATGGCCAGAGCTGGGTGCTCCTTGTCCACGTCTATCGGCTGGCCTTCCTGGACTCCCTATGAGATGTTAGCTAGATATTTCAGTCAGGAAAAGCCAACCTCGATGTCGACAACAACTCGAATCCAACCAGTATTCGTTAAACCAATTTCCTCGGGCTTCCCCACTTGCTTCGTACTCTTCTTGAATAACTCCGAGACTAATTCAGTGATGCATAGACCATGGCTGACGACCGCGACATGTATGCCAGTCTCGCCTTTAGCAGCTTGCCACACATGGGGAAAGACGAATTTTTCGAGACCTGTCCTTGCGCGCTCGGCCATATCCTTGATGCTTTCTCCTCCAGGAAATCGGTCGTCGTCACTGTAACATGCCAGGTATACCCCCCTTGCGGCGTGCTCCTCCCAACTCATTGTTGGACTAATAACATCGAATGACATCGGTTTTCCGACAGCGAGGCCAATGTTTTGTTCACGGAAAAGGTCTGACGAATCAAAAGACGGCTTGGGGTCTTTCTGATGGTCATATAGGGCTTGAGCAGTTGCGGACGCGCGTTGCAGGTCCGAGGTGTGAATGGCAGTGAAATGAGTATCTGCTAAGCTTTCACCAAGAGTGCGCGCTTGCTGTCCACGCGAGAGCCACGTTTAATGGTCTTACACTCCGTTGAGTTGCGAACGAACTTACATTCACCCCTATTTAATATAAAATGAATACCGTTGACGATAGTCTGAGAGGTTTCTTTGCACGACATACCGTTATAAGATAGAGGTGCGTCTTTCCATCCGGTCCACATCGATCGCTACCGACGATAGGTGAGCAATGAGGGGCCCTGGCATGCTAGGATGGGGGGACATACATTGTTGTCAGTAGATTGAGCATGCCTTATCTACAGCGAACTAGGATGAGGACACAGCGAAAGAAGGAAACAAACTCACAAAAGTGACGATAACTGAGTTGGACATAGTGGTGATGGTAAATGTTCTAGCTCCTGTACTAGTATCGGCTCCCTCCTGTTCCCTTCCCGTTGCGCATGTCACGTGCATCCCTGCAGAATACTCTTCATGCATCGCGCGTGGTGCTCCGCATACCAAGATCAAGCGCAGGATTAAGGAGGTCGTCAGGCTCATTGTCACGCGGCATAGCGGTCGAGGAGTCGCGTGGGGCCATGCCAAGAGTTATGTTTCCTCCTGATGACGTCGGCGCAGAAAAGTTCCTAGTGCGTCTTCGATGCATCTGCCGGGGGAAGCCTCGCTAAGTTATCAGCAGACTGGACACACCTTGCCCTTCCTTCCCACAACCAAAATATTCTGCATGCGCCCTTCGCAGAGCCGCTTGGCCTGGTGCGTGCGTAAGGCCCTCGAATCCACCCACCGGTGTATACCGGATGTTGATAAGATCCTGGGGCCCTCCCACTTTGTTATTATTGACACACCGTATAACCTCGCTGATTTCGTTCACATTACCGTTGACATCGCTTGTAATCTTCTCGATCGCCTCGACACTATCATCGATGCCCTGTGTGATCTCCAAGTTTCTCACCACCACTACCCTCAGAGTCGCAGCTGTCGAACTCCGCAGAAAATACGTGTGCGTTGAGATCTTGTCCCGTCAGTTTCTTGTACTCTTTGAAGGCGGCATCGAAGATTGAAAGGTGGGAGGAAGCAGTTGCACGTTGTGTTCTGGACATGGTCTAGACGTCATTTCATAGTCGAGAATAACGTGTGGGTATGGCCTGAGGCCGGCTTCTCAAGCACAGCCCAATGGCCAGCTGGTTTCCAGACCTTTATTCCCTCTATCATACGAGGGTGTTGCTAGCATACCGGCCGTATTTTACACCACGAAGCAATGACCGGGCCAGAGAGACATGAATCATACGACAAAGAAGTTTAGAATTGGCACACCCGTCTTAGTTCAGGACTGCAATGGCCTTCTGGAACCTCACCAACGACGGACCGTCGTGATGCACAGCGATGAGCTTCCAGCCCGCCTCGTCGAGCAAGCTGCGCAGAGCCGTGATCGTGCGTACTTGCCCGTTGAGGAGGCCCAACATCTGTGACACGTCTTGCAGTCAGCACATACGCTCGTTTCGGCACCAGGTGAACTCACCATAGCATCTGTCGCATGCGCCATCGAGCCCGCGCGACCCCAGTTCGGAAGCAGAGGCTTGGGGGGAACGGGGAGCTCCGCGCCGGGGATTTCGTGCCTGGCGGGTTCGTCGCAGGCGCACGCTATCAGCTGTTCAATGATGACTAGCTGTGTCTTGGGCCCAGCGCCGACTCGGTGGCATGCCCGAATTCGGAATCGAGAAGTGTCTCTGTCAGGTAAGATGAGCTCTTAAAAGCTTCGTCAAGACTGCAGGGACGTAGTCAGAGCTCAGATAAGAATTACTGCAAGAGGGAATCCATACACGAGTTCGATGTAAGATGACAAGCGGAAGGTCTCAATGTGCTTCGATTCAGGGCTAAAGACATGTCACCTGTCAATTTATTGTTAGCGATCGCACCCAGAACAGGGCCCACTTTAATATCAGTTCTTCAACAGGTTTTCCGGTGTCCAGAACAGTGGATAAGCGGTTATTGGTGAACAGATGAATATGTGATTCGTTGCAAGGAGACGAAGGACTCGAGCTGACGGCACACCATGAGCAAACATATTTTACTTGACTTTGATACGCACCAAGTTTCGCAGCATGAACTCCTGTCGGCTTGGCGATCTCCCGTGCATGCAAGCCCTGAATAAACATAAAGTCAGGTGGGGGAGCCCCAACTGACAAGATATCTGACGCCACCTTGGGACCTGCATCTCGAAGGATCTCTGCAATGTGGGTACCCACTGCAGTACGCATTGCAGTAGATACGTGGAACTTGATAACACCTCTATTGTTAGTAAATGTGAGGAAATCGTCGTGTGAACCATCCGATTCACCTGCATCGCGACGTCGGTGACTACCAACGGTGCAGGCCTCACGAGGGTCATGAGTTGCATCGCGGCGGACTGAATGCTCGAGTGCACGCGAGGAGACTCTGACTCAAGGGTAAACGGTACATTTGACGAGGGGAGGACCAAGACATTTGAGCTGAGGACCTCCTCAATCTTGTCGACTGATGACTGTATGATGTTGGCGAGAATTTCAGCTCCCCTAAAACATCCTGGGACGCCCTTTCGAGTACAGGACAGAGGCGTCAGGCATCTCAACTTCGTCAGTGCGGGATATTCTAGACGTACCCCGAAAGAGGGGGGTAATTCGTCGTCGTCGATTGTGAAAGCAATAGAGTAGGGCCTGAGACAGAACGAGACATGTCGGGTGATGAGAGAAAGTAAGAGTGAAGAACTGAAATGATTTATAACACGAGCACGGGCACATCGCATACATATCGTATCTAGACGCAGGAGCGAGGTCAATGCGGCAAATCGCATCGGCTTCAATTTGTTGACTATAGCCAACTTACTGTAAATCCAATTCTTGACGCCTCAGAGTCATGTCAACATGAGAGGGGTCACCGGGGTTGAACTGATTTGTGGAATACCGATTCGTCGCTGGGAAGGTGCAGGTGAAGGGAACTACGTTGAGGACCAGGGGGAAATCAGGTTGATAGTACATTACTCACGACAGCACCTCCCTCTACATGAGCACGCTGGCTTGCAACCAGATGGCTAACAAGAGAAGTGCGTTCGAGATTGCCACTTGGCTGTGCTCGGAGGAGTACGTCAAGGATCAGTCCGTATTACACCCCACGTTGAAAATGCTCTACGGGCAACCAGAGTAAGCCACACCCGGTCAACAGGTGACGACCTGACCAACGTATACATGTGACGTAGAATATTTTTTGGAGTGGGAAAACCCAACGCATATGCGGTTTATGTGCGAAGTCGATTGACTGGAGTGCTTAAGCATCGCTAATTTCAAACAGATTGGCACACTCACGGAGAGGCTGTATAGGTTCGTCAAATGTTCGAGACATCTGGGTCTGCTCGGCGGCGCTTACAGTTGCCCCAGTGACGGAGATAAGGAAAGTAAAGCCTAAAGAAGGTATCACATTGAATGCAGTCCAGGCGAGCTTGGACAAATAACGTGAACAAGTTGACAGGCGAGTGATCGAAAAGAGCTTGTTGTTGGGTGGAATAGCACTGAGGTATGGACATGTTCTTGTACCAAAGGACAAGACCGAAACGGACAAATGGCAGGGAGAGGAAAGACGGGAGGAAGAGAGGGAGATAAGGGAGATAACAGAGGAGGTGGAGATGAGTGATGTCGTACTTCTCACGGGCAACCTGCTCTGCTCCTCCGCCATGCGTGCCACTCGTCCGCACACTTCCTCCGGTCCACACCCGAGTGAGCATCCCCCGACGCGGCCCAGCCGTAGACATGCACTACCTGCTCGTCCTTCTACTTCGTCCGGTATTCCCGATCAGACAAACCCGCAGCTGGTTCCCATCGTTGTCACCTCACCCTTTGCTGGTGTTTCCCCAGTTCCGGTACGTTTATACTACGTCATCCGGCGGTCCGCCAATCTCATTGGATTGCAAGCCCTTTGCCGATTTTATGCCTACCCGCCGAAGAAGCGCCAACAAGCGAAAAGAGGGCGCTCCCTCGCGTCCACATGCCGTCGCCGCCACATCCGCCCGTGTAGACTTACCAAAAAAAGATGCTCACTTTTCTACTGCAGATCGCGCTATCTTGCACGAACTCAAACTCGGCGCCGCTGCCCGCGAATCCCAATTCAAGATGAAAGGCAACAAGAAGCATCACCCTTATACTGCAAAGGAAGCTCCTTACCCTCTCAATTATGAGCGGCCCGTCATTGACCAGTTCGTCTTGTTAATGTGTTTACCCGCGTGGTCTGTGCCAATCTTCCCCACAGCGATGTCTGGGAGACTATGTTCATCAAGCAACTGTCCGGAAGTCATACTTTTCATGTGTTTGACGTCCCGCCCACAAAAGTGTACGTCTTCCAACGTCTTTATTCTATGTGCTCACGGCGGCCATAGACTCGACCTCGGTTGTGGTGAGCATACCTTCGCAATCCACATTTTCTGGCCACTACCATACCCTGCAGGTTCCGGCTATTGGATTCTAGAATGTGCAAAACAATGGCGCGTGAGTTATCCCTCTACTCCGATCGCAGCCGGCGCTCAAAGTAAGCTTGCCGTCGTCACTGTCGACTCTCCAGAACTGCGAGTTCGTTGGCGAGTCCATACCCCATAACGTGCAGTTCTTCCTTCTCATCTTGCACAGGCCTCGATTTGGTGCCTCTGCACCCTGATTTATCCCTTCTTCGCTCTTCCGATTTAGGCTCCCGGATTACATGGTTACAAGCTAACTGGTTGGTCTACCTAGTCCGTCATCTATCGTAACGTCACTGACGGTCTTTCGTATGTACGCAGCCTCGAAGGTCTTCCTTTTCCAAACGAGGAGTTCGACTTTGTGTGAGTGATCATGCCTCCGTCAGTGTTGCGACTATGAGTCGCTAATGAGATGTCTGTAGGCATATTAAACGCCTCGCCCACGGTATCCCTGAAGACAAGGTGAGTTACGATGACTTTCTTGGACCAACTGACCTTCCCTCTGACCGCGTCTTGCACGGCAGTGGGACGTTTTACTCGAGGAAATCTCGCGAGTAATGAAGCCTGGTGCCGCCATAGAGGTGTGTTGCACTCGATCTGCGCATCAGTGCGTGTTTCAACATCTCGTGACTATTTCAGATGGTAGAAGAGGATTTGTTCTTTCCTGGACGATTTCTGGACCCCCCTCACCGGTCGCCGACAACACCCCGTCCCTCTTTTACAACGCCGCTTCCAATACATCAACCTAACGGATCACACCACGATACAAATAGCCAACGGAACCTTTCACAGCATGGGTCTACTTCGACATCTGCTTCCGCATTTTATAATCCATCTATATATTCTCCCTCCCTCCCTAGTGTGTTTGGAACTGCGAGCATGTCGACACTCCCAGTTTCATTCCACGATACCGATACTATGTCTTCGCTAGACATCCTTAATCGTCTATCCTCTGACAGTTCGCGCCAAGAATCAACCGCTCCTTTGAATCCTCGAGATCACTCCTTACTCGAATACATCTACACTGAGATGCATGCAGCTCGTTTCATCAATCTTTCGCCCCTATCCCAGCTTGCTCACTCGCTGCCTCTCTATTTCAAAAGTCTGTTGTTTATACTCTTTCCTTCTCGCGACCTGTTTCTGGCTGGCTGATCATGGATGGTTGGTAGATGTGCGATCGCATGCACCCATCATGTTCATGTTCCCTCCGCCAGATTTGGCACGGGTCCAATGGCAACTTTCGCAGCCCATCGGCGAAACGAGCCATTCGGATGGCGAGCTCAGGTCGGCACAACAAAGTCGCCAATATGCTGACAAGACAGGGCCGGTGACGGTGATCGGCGGCCGTCACATCCTGCATCAGGCCCAACAATATGTACTCCTGGACGAATCAGCTGTTGCGCCTGGAACAAAGACAGCCCGTCAGAAGACAACACCGACGACGACGACATCTCATCTGCCAACTAGCCCAAGCACCCCGACTAAAAGCAGCTTTCCCTCTACATCCTCACGCGTATCCTCAGAAGCGTCTCTGTTTTCCGAAGAACGTTCAACGAGCACCACAACCACGGCTTACTCGCATGCAGTTGGCGAGGATACGAACATGGCCAGCTGGTTTAATACCCTGCCAAATCAACGGCTCAAGTTCGACCTGCAGAACTTGAACCTGCACCTGTCGATGCGTATTATGGAGATCCTTGCATGTACAGAGGCGATGTGGGAATGGGTGTGCGAGTATCAAGACACGGGACGGCAGCCCCAGATGTACAAAGGTAATTCCCAGTCACGCCCCACAGGCGACGCGGACAGGTTCCGCACAGAACTTGTAGGAATGTCGAGGGCAGAATTCGACGTGCTGTCGACGCGGTTCGAATTGTGCGTTCTTGATTTTTCTTTTTGGGGTGGTCAAATTCCCGAGGCTGATCGATTTGGGGGGCGCAGTGACATGCACGACTGCATCAACATGAACTCCCGCACCACCTCCGCATTTCACACTCCTATTCCGACATTTGCGCGAACAAGCGACCGAAAGGCGTTCGACGACGCCTGCGAGAAGTGGGACGAGTACCAAATGAAGCAGCGCGCTCGGCGCATGCCACCACGCCCCGTTGGTGTCCAACCCAAGAAGGGCAGCAGCGACCTGTCGGAGTCACTGGATTCTGACGACTTGGAAGCTGCGGGTCCAACCAGACAGCGGCTTAGCCGGACCTTCCGAGTCTTCTGTGCGTGGAAGGCGTCTTGATTGCGGCGCGGAGGTGCGCTCGATGCGGAAAGTTGAGGACATTTGGACATGGGAACGGTTGCTAGGAGCGCCTCGCTTGATTGGTTTGTTCGAACAGGTGCTTGCATCTGCCGGCCCGTCACGTTGGAACTGGCCAGGCTCGGGACGGACCAAAGGGGGTGTGGTGGTCCCGTTATGGGTCGTCTACTCACTTTGACGGCAGACGCCCCTTGACCTCACTCTCTCCCCTGGCCTGAAACGTGTCAAGGTTGATTCGTCAAAGCCTTTTCTCTTGTGCACGACTTCCACCCTCCACGCACGTCTTAAAACTCGTGACACTCTCGGTGCTGCCGAAGCCATATGTGGCGCACATACATACAGCACGCGACATATTTTCCGGATCTTTCCTTGATGACAACAAAACAAACATATACAACGACCCAAGACGACAAGGAGCTGGTGCCTAGGTCCCCTCATTCCCCCAGATCTTATGATTTCATGTGCTTGACACGCGTAAGCGCGTCTCTACGCCACGTATGTTGCTTCTATCAGATGTCTTGTTCTCCGAGCGCCTCGCTCGTCGAAGACCCATTTCCACTATCCATTGTTCTTCCGCCGCCCTCGCCAGTCAGTCGCAAAGCCTCTTTTACTCTCGGGGGGACGGTATGACCCGCCGGGGCTATACAACTCTCTCACTCAATCAATCCCCGCAAGGGTCCCCTCTTCGCTATCGCGCGCGTCATATCCAAACCATATCTTAACATATAGCGCACAGCCCTGCTGCTTACAGGGGCTGCGCTTATTGGGCGCCGATGGGCGGATCGACAGTGCCGTGATCGTACCGTTACTGTTTTGCACCCTCCCCTCCAACACCTGCCCAGAATTTACAAGATGGGTGCTGCGCAAGGTGATAATTTAAGGTTTGGGTTCGAATGGCGAGGATCTCCGGTTGTTGACCCAAAAACACAACACTCTTTCGCCACCTCGGCGCTCGCTTTGTTTAGTTGCTTGCTCAGCGCCTCAGCGGAACGAGCGAGCGCCTTGCGTATTTTTTGCGGGTGGACGCGTTTTGTTTCCTCGCACGCACATTGCTTTGGCGCTCGTGTCCTTTTGTCATCATCACTCCAGTCACCCGCGCAACCCCCCCTTTTTTCGTTCCTCACACAAGCACGCTTGACTCATCTAGACCCATTTTGGATCATCAGCTGTCCTTGCTATCAATCAAAACTCTGGCTTACTGGACTCCATTACAAATATGTATTTAAGTTATTATATGTGATATGTCTGTGATTCCCTTTCCAAGAGAATAATCGTCCGTGGGTATCCAAGTCCGGTCATACCGCTGCCGGCGATCGAGGGGACACATCGCCACATGTACTTCCTTTAAGTTTCTGACCCATCTCGAAAAAAAAAAAGAGGGTGAGCCAATGAGGGGGAGTGCCGCCTCGAGGGTGCCGAGGTGAGGACGTGAACGTCATCGTCCACCCTCACTCATCATAATTATAACATCATTCGTTTATTCCAATACGGTATCCAGGCCTGGGTCGGCTAGCCCCTTCGTGTCATCCATTGGGTATCATCGTCGCGGAGCGGGCGTTGCATCCCGAACCGAAAGGGAGGGAAGGAAAGAGCCTTCGCTTGCTAAGTTACCCACATCTGTCATAATACCGTCATAAGCTCCAGTCCAACATCTATTTCGGCCCTAATACTTGCTGCATTTACGCGAAAAAAATTAAAACAATCGTCCCTGCGGAAGACGACGTGTTGCAAGAAGGTTACATCGTGCCAACCAATGAACGTTGAAGGGCCAATATTATTTTTTGCAATATACTTTATGACAGTTGCGGGGCGGGAACCTATCTACTTTTTATTATAGTGAGGTAACCGCTATTTGTAAACGGTTGGGCCAGAATATTGATTGTTTTTCCATGAACGAACCGAGGAGAAATGGGCATCCCTTCATTACCGTCGCCTACTTTCCGTCGCACGTGGGCGATCCCGGCCCTTGCGTGTCCAGAGAACGGGTGTTGGTCTGGTCGTTGTCATGAGAGAATCACGTCTTGTATCCAGTAGGCTTTGATGGAAATTAGAGCTGTCAAGTCAACGCACTCATCGCGTAGAGGTGCGGAGTCTATTTGTGTTACATAGTGTCTCCGATTCATCGATATTGCGGCCAACACATAGGGGCCTAAGCTAAGTGGTGAGATAGAGGGGAGGGTGTCCAATCCAGGAGACACGGCTACACGAGACAGGAAAGGCGAAATACGGAAAAGCGCGTGCAAAGACCGATTGGGTAATACAGGACAGGCGAGCAAGCAAGCAAGGGCGGAAAGAATAGAACAAAGAACAAAGAAAAATAGCCGGAAGCATATTTCACGGAAGGGCAGTCGTTAAGGACGGGAAAGGAAAAAAAAATCGTAGACATAACACAGCGAAACAAGAAGTAATTGTAAACATCACTTAAAAAGGGAAAGACCAACAAACGACGGCGCAAGTATAGTTACAGAGTGGGACGGCCACGATCCCGTATCCCGTAAGAAAATGGATGCTTCAAGCGTGTAGTATCGTGGAAGCTCGGGGACGAAAAGAGTATACCCTAAGCCAGTAGATCCAAGTTACACATATTTCACCGCCGGGCGTATCCGCCTTGCACTGCTCCTGCTCCGTGCCATTGTCCAGGCGGGTTTGGCTGCCCGGGTTGACCAAAACCATAGCTGGGAGCAGCCGGCGGTGCCATGAGGCCGGACTGTGCCGCGTACAGGTCGTGTCCCGCACCGCCGTGAGCATTTGGATGGTATTGCTGCGTTGGGCTGGCATGCGTGTAATGAGGCGATGTAGGTTGTTGCACTGGAGATGCGGTGGTCGGTGACGGTCCTAGGCCCATCTGGGGGTTGGGAGCGCCAGGGTGAGCCGAGTGAGGACCCTGGGCGTGCGGAGGTATAGCAATAGATGGTGGCAACGCCTGCGCCGGGCTGTGGGGGGACGCGGAGGGATTACCCCCACCCGCGTTTGAGTTGCTACGTGTGCCGCGTGAACCGGGGCCGGGGCCAGCCCCTGATGTGGATGCACGGCGGCGGCGTTTGGAGCCCGCCCGTTCGTTATCCTCGTCCTGATCGCCACCGTCATCGACCTTGTCACCGCCAATGGAGAGCCCACCGGGAACGTTGTTGTGGTGAGGGGGGACACCGGACATGCCTGGTGTTGGGACGGAACGGCCCATCGGGGGACCGACGGGCATAGTACTAGGGAGCGTGCCATGAGGGGCGTTCAGACAAGCCTGAATGAGATTCTTGCCCTCCGGCTGTGTGACCAGGGGCTGTAACTTTGCAGTGGTAAAGGTATAAACCAAACCAGTTTCCGAGACGACGAGTAGGAGTACTTGTGTTCCGGTGAGGGTGGAAAGTTCGTAGGCCTAGGGGAAAAGAGGGGTAAGAAAATTTGAAAAATAAAAAGATAAGACGGCAAAGGAGAGCAGGGATACCTTTTTCATGATGCCTGGACATGTCGAATGTGGGTGAGTGGACGTGTTCGAGGGAGAGAGCAAGGGGAAAAGGACGGACCAGCTTTCCTTTTTGAGAACGTGATGTGTCGTCTCGATTTATCCTGAATGAATTCAATCTTAATCTTGCGTCTGCCTGTCTTCTTGTCCGATTTTGGTTTCTCGTCATCCTCGTCATCCTCGCCCGCGCTGTCGTTGGCATCCTGATCATTTATGAACTGATCAGCGGGTGGGGGATGAGCAGTCGGGTCGGCGCGCTTGGCAGAGTCGTCTTGCATGGATGGGATGGTAGGAGGTTGAGAAGGTTGACTCTGGGGATTGGGAGGATAGGACGCGTATGGATTAACTGGAGAGACGTTTGATGCAGATGGGCGGCGAAAGGCCATACAAAAGGAAAGGAGGGAAGAGGACGCGAGGAGAGGAGAGGGAACAGTCTACGCGTCTAGTCAGTTGAAAAAGCGAGGATGAAATGGAGGGGAGGGGGAGGAGGAGGAGTAGAGGGAGGGGACAGGTGAGGGACAGGAAAGGGGACGGACCGTAAAAGGCAGGGGGGACTAAAGAGGTAAGGGGGGGAAGATGGGGGCAAAGGCCAGATGAGGATGGTGAGATGGAGAGGAGAGGCCTTTTGGGAGCTCTGAGAGGGTCTCGAAATCGGATCCCTTTTCCAGCAACAACCGCTTATCTATATCCAGAACTTTCCCAGGCACACCCCCAAACAATCACATACTTCCTTTCCCAGACTTCTTAGCCCAGACGCCAAGGTTCAATTATCCCCTTATCCGGCTCGGAACCCCCACTCTGGCGCACACCACACAGCCTCTCCTTTTTCTCTTCCGCACCCTGCTGTGGTACTTGTCCCACCTACGTTCCGTTCACTTTTAAAAAAATTTATTATGAGAATCCCCACTCCCTTCGTCGCTCGAAAAAACAAAATAATAAATGGAAAAACAACAGTGTCAGAGGAAAGACAAAAAAAAAGCATCGTCTTGCTTCATGTCTTGATGCCTAAGCTCGCTTGAACCCGCATGCTTTCCCAGGCTTCTTTCACGCGCTCGTTGAATGTTGCCTCTGGCCGCCGGGCACGCGCCGCTTGGAGCGCTTGAACTATCTGCGCCACATTCTGATCCCCGCACATATATCGCGCAGTCTCGTCATCTGCAAACAAAATGCACCAACACCGACACCAACCACATCCAACCGATAAGATGATGGGCCATCGCGAGATAAACACAGTATAAGAGGACGTGGCGCACCGTTGGGTTCTACCTCGAGCTGGCTCAGATGCATATCACCGCAATCCGCATCCCGGCATTCTCCGCCTCCAGGCACCTCAAATTGACAGATCCGTGCGTTCTCAAATTGGGTTTCACTCAAGCGCCGCGCCGCGGCTTGCATCTTCAACTGCTTAAGGTTAAGTGTATCGTCCATCTCCTGCGGACCAAGTGAGCGTCCACCGAGAAACGGATAGTAAGATAGCACAGAGTTATAAGCAGTGAACGATGACCCCGTCTTTACTTGCGCTTGCGAGTCATTCGGAGCCTGCTCAAAAAAATAGTGTCGTTTGACATTATCAGCACCGACACGGTCGCAGAAGGAATTGCTGCTCCCGCATGGCAACAGAACCATAAGAAAGGGAGACGCACCTGGGCCGACGCAGGGACGTCGACAGTTTCTCGTTCCGGTCCATCTTCTGAGTGATGCCAATGAGGGGCTGGCTCTTTAATGTGCCTGGGTGTCGAAGTCTCTGAGGAAGCCTAAAATAAAACCCAAACAGACAGAAGTAAAAAAAGGAAATGGTAGAATGGTTGACGAGAGGCGCGCGTAGAGCGGAGAGAACAAAATGTTGGAAACATATGAAGGTAAGCAAAAAAAAAAAATTAGAATAGGTTGGTTGTTGTCGATGCAAAAGGTGTGAGGAAAATCCTTGCCGCTGATGCTGATTCTTGCCGGAACTCGGCAGCGAGAGCTGTAAAAGCATCTTAACCCGATCCGCAGAGAAGCAGAGTGATGTTTAAGGAAGCGAGAGACAGGAGCACATGCAATGAAGCAAACATGCCAGCGTGTAGTAGCCACAGATCGGAAGCACGAATCGAGGGTTGTGTGGGAGCATAGGATATGGAGCGGTTGAAGAGGGGACGAGGGTAAGAGACTTCCGTGGCAATCACACAGATGATAACGGACACTTGCCTGGTCCGCCGATGGTTTGGTTGCCTGCTGCAGGCGTGGCGGATTGATCTGCAATTCGATTCGATTGGAACAGTCGAAAACGGAACGGGAAAGCGGGTGGTGGAGAGCATGTGATGATGAGTTGAGGAAGGAAATAGCATAAACAAAACTAGTCAGTGAGAGCGCTCGATTGGAAGACAAGGAAGGAACAGTGACCGGTCGATGTAAGCATGGCTACGGCAATTTGGCCATTACTACCGTCTTCGAATGATAGGGGCGTAGAGCCAGGAGGCGGAGGGGTGCTTGCTATCGGACCTGGACTTTGACTCGGGTCATCCACATCGAAGTGAAGCGACGATAGTGCACTTGCGCTTGCCAGCACTGCTTCTAAACAGGGTTTTAAAGTTAAGTTAGTAAAAAAAACGCAACGGCGAAATGACGTGCGGAAGTAAAAATTGTGGGCAAAAAGAGTCGAGCAGCAGCCGCGCCAAGGTATCGTGATAGATAGGGGTTTCCGCAGTAAAGCACTCGGCATGCACACGCACACACGTGATTAGCGCCTGATCGCGAGACCAATGCTTCCGATCCGAGAAGCGTGGCGCCACAGACGCTGACACAGACACCGGACCAGACACCCAATCCGGACTAAAAAAAGAACGCACCATTTTCGGAAGATTGGTTGTCACCAGTCTCGGATCTCGGCACCTCCTCTGTTGTCGCAGTCGCCGATGCCGATGCCGATGCCACCACCTCGGGTGTCTCCTCAGATGCTCGGGTCTCCCCAGGCGGTTCCCTGGAAACGGGCGTGGAACGATTTGAAGCCACCTGAAGTAACTGAATTGCCTGTGTCGACCAAGCGTCTTCGCAACTTACCGCTTGCTTTCGTAGCTTCAGCTCTTCTCGTTCCCGAATCATCTTGCGCATACGATCGATTTCCATCTCCAAGGCCAACGCACTATCGCGTGGAGTCGATTGTGCCCCACTTTGTGACCGGCGGGACAAACTCGTCGCTGGCGACAGCTCTTCCTCGCTTGCCTCGTCCTCGCTATCGCTGACGTCGATGACACATCGCCTTGTACTGTTCAAGCTTGCAAACCCTCCAGCTGCCACACCATTCGTCCTATGTCGAACATGCAGATTCGGATAGTATCCACCTCCATAGTTGAGCCCGGCTCCAGACCCAGTACGCGATAGCACAGGCGGTGTATACACTTTCGGCGCGGGATCCGAGTCAAAATCGGCCGCAACAGGACGCTTCGTGCCCCGCCGAGGGATAGGTGCGTTTGGCTGGGGGGTGGAGGATGATCGACGAGAATCGTACCCATCATCCCTTGTTGATGGTGGCGCCAGTATACCGTCGCTCCTTGATCGAGCAGGCAGATTCTCCAAGATTTGCGGGGCCTTATTTGTCAACACGGGGGTTTTGCCTTTCTCCCGTTCAAATGAGAAGTTTGCTTCCGAGGCACTGGCAGATATCGGAAGGGACGCGTCTTCTGAGAATGGAGGCATAGATGTCCTATCCACTATAGGCATGGGCTGATCGTCGTCTGGAAGAGAATTTCTTTCAAAGAAACCCGCGGATTCTGGCGAATATGCTTCCATGTCTTCGGGTTCGTTTTCGGGTGTAAGGTCTTGCCTGGGGTCAGCACCGTCATAGAGAGGGGGCCCGATGCTGTTCAAAAAGTCCTCTACGCTGACAGCGGAAGCAGAGGCTCCAGCAGAGACATCAGCTCCTGTGGATGTGGCAGTATTTGGCGATGTTGAGGGCTCAGCGGCAGCAAGAAGCACAGATTCTTTGCGTTTCCTCGATGCTTGGACAGCTTTTCGAGCCAGAAGTTCTTGCTTTCGCTGACGCTCCATAACGGCTAAGGTAGATTCGCTGAGAGCGAGTGATGCGGAGGTTGAACTCTCATAAGACGCCGACGCTGGTGCCTGTGGGGAATGGACCGTGTCTGTGTATAAAGAACAATTAACGGATTTGACGAGGTTGGGGAAGGAAGGCAATATGTACATACCATGGGGGGCAAGTGGTTGTGGGGAGAAAGCACGACGCACCGCAGCGTCATCAACAATGCTAGAATCTTCTAGGGACGCCGAAGGAAGCGAATAGCTAGGCTGAGATAGGAGAATAGATGCGATCACGTCCGGGGGTGGTGGGTAAGGAGGAATGCCCACTATGTCAAGGTTATTTGGAAGACGAAGATTAAGTTCCGTAAAAACGTAGTAGATGATCTCTCTAGAGAGCCCACAGTCGATCAAGTACTCAGGTGGTACACCATATCCAAGAATGTCAAGAATAACTTCTTTAGCGGTGTCATATTGCCTCTGTGTTACTGTAAATCAAATCGGTTTAGACCTAGGAAAGATACGGAAATTTGAAATCCACCTACAAGAGAGACCAGGACGCACGTGATGAGTATCGAGCACATAGAGGGGAGTCTCAAGCCTGAAAGATTCCAGAGGGGCCTGCATCTTTAGCGTGAGAGGTGGTGCCTCCACAGTGAATCGTCGTGATACAGAGGGAGGGGTAGCATGTTGATAAGTGTCCTCGGTCTTTAGAGAGGGCGAACGAGAACCAAAAGGAGACTGAACAAAGTCAGGAGAGTCAGCCCTGGTGTGATATACGACACCAGTAGACGGTGGTGGACGAGAGTGGTGGTTGAAAAGGCTGTGTCTTCGCTCTCGCTGATCTCACCCTCTTCTCTAGTAGAAAGGTCGTCACTCAGAGAAGTTTGTGGAGCAGCCCCACTAGAAGCACCACGTCGAGGTAGGAGAGGTATGTGCCAGAGACCGAGTCGGAGTTGATGGTTGGACAGGAACAAAAGTAGTTAAGGGAGGTCGCCCCTCTGTGGAAGTGGTTGACGAGGGTTCCTCTGGGCCATAATCAAGAGCAATAGAAGGTATTGTAACAATAGATCGCGGTAAAGGTCTGGGAAGTGAGGTAATGGGGCTTGAATCAAGCTTTCGACGCTTGAGCTTGCGGCTAGACAGAGCGGCTTGTCTAAGCAACTGGGCAGGATCCGTTGCGGAGGACGATGGCTCTGGATGTGAGGTCGCAGAGTGGTCGAGATATGATGAGGACGGGAGAGTAGAAACCTCGGACATGAAGGGCAGGAAAAAAGGGTTGACAGAAGCGTGGAGAGGGCAGTGGCAGTGGCAATCCGTTTACCCCTCGGGAAATGCCGAGTCAGCGTCTCCGCTATGCCCCTCGATGGCCACGCATTCCTCGTCAATCAGGGCTGGTCTGGTGCAGGAACTGGCCTTCGCAATGGCTCTATTTCAAGACCCATTTCGGTTCCACAGAAACGAACCCTTGCCGGCATAGGCAAAGACAGGGACGAGGCATTCCCCTTTTGGGACCAGTGAGCATCCAACTCTTTTTTTTCTTCGACAATTACTGACAAGAAAAAAAAAGTTTATTCACGGTAGCAGCATCTGCTATTCAGATCGAGTGTTTCTCCAGTGACGATGAGGATGGCGATGCATCTGTGAGCAACCGCTGAACTCACGCCCGACTTGTCTATCACTAACGGCGCATACAGACTAGAAACGTACACTCTTCTACGCTGGACCTGAGGCAGACCTCCACTGGAATACTGTCGAACCTACCGCCAGTCGTGGGCACGCCCATCTCCTCGGACGATATCACTCCTGATACCGCATCTGGTTCTTCCACCCCTCGCTTATCCATCATGGCTCTGGCGAAACGTGAGGCCGCCCGCCGCGGTCTTTACTCGAGATTCTTCCGTGGCCCTGTCCTAGGTCCTGACGTCCAGTCCGAAACGGTCGAGACAGAGGCCACCGCCATATCGCAAACCCCTGTTGATGACAATGCACGCGCTGGTGCGGAAAAGAGGTCCGGACCCAAGATCGACCCTTCTGGGGACATATCGACGGAGGATTCGAACGAGGAGGCGAGGAAGCAGGAAAAGCTACGCAAAAGGGCAGAAAGGGCTGCTAAGAAGCTTCATCGCCGCAAGGGCAAGGAGAGAGACGGGGACAGACAGGATGCGGACGAGACAATCGCGCTGTCGGCTCCGCAGGAGCAGGCGTTGGAGCTGTTGGCTCTTGAGACACCCCATGAAGTGCCGTACAAGAGGAAAAAGAAAAACAAGCGATGTAAAGTGTCATTTGGTGGCGGGTTAGACATACCACCTTTTGAGCGGACATTAGTAGTAGAGGATTGTGAAGACTCGAAGAGAGGTGACTGTTCAAAGGCTTAAAAGAAGCGTAGACGGAACGAGCTATTGTAACGACGCTTGTTTTACTATTCCCTGGTATACAGTAGCATCATACCCTCTCGGTGTCCCTGATGCATGCATGACAAGTACATTGAATGCTGTCACCATGGAATGTATCGATTCACACAGATAATTATACAATCCAACAACTACGATGGTTCACTGAAGGGGCATGCTATGGTTTGCAAGAGTTGGGGCGATAAGATCTTGATGCCTGTGGGGTGATTTATTTTCTTAATGAAGACGCGCACGGAACCGAACAAGGGACGCACAATCGAGTGATGAAAGTAATCGACAACTCTCCAACTGAGATATGACATTAGCCTCGGGCACCACGCCATGCGCTCTGCATGGTAATTCGACGGGCCTGCACATCCCCGAGAGTGTGAGTGGTCGTATCACCGAAGCGAACGAAGGAACCAACGGACCTGATCTAGAGTGATAGGGTCATCTCTCAAGAGCACCTTTTGTCCCCCACCACTCTCCTCCTCCTCATCGTCGTCGTCGTATATAGTGGCCTTGTTGTTCGTCCGCATGCTTCCAAAGGCCGCCTGGTTGCCTGCTAGGGAGAACGGGGTGGACTGGACGGCTGTGCCATACACGCTGGACGTCTTTGGCGCGCCAAACGCCGCGAAATCCGTAACAACCTTGCGCGGCGGTGACGACCCGAAGCCGCCGGTTAGCGGCGACCTGGAACTGGAATCTGACGCACGTGGCGGGAGAGACGGCGAGGAATAGCCATAGCCATACGAGCTGCGCGCGCTGTGCATCCGCACTTGCATATACTTTTCCGTGAAACGGGTCCCGGAGATCTACGGGGAAAAAAGCGGCCTTGTGCTGAGAATGGAGGTGCTTGCGTTCAGGTTTTCTCGGACGTACCTTTCGTAAGTGCGGCCGCGCATCCGCGAGGTTGGACGCCCGCGAGAAGACGTCAACGTTGTGCCTCGACTCTTCCGAATCTTTGTAAATGCTCTCGATGACGACCTTTTTCGTGCTTTCGTTCCGTAAGAGCAGCTTCTCGTGCAGCTCTCGCGCGACTTCGTCCACGCTTTCGTTGTTACCCAAGATCCGTTGCGCGACGGCCTGTCCAACTTCCCGCACGAGACGCTCCATATCGAGATTCTCGAGCACGAGGCCGACAATGGCATGTGCGAGCAGGTCCGCTGTGGTCAGCGGAAGCATGATGCCCGATGTGATATTGACGAGTGCCTTGTAAAAATCCGTCGCATACTGAAGGGGAGAGAAGGAAGGGGTCTTTAGACAACAGCGGGGAAACCTGCGTGGACGAAAGGGGGACATACCGAGTAACTACTTAGCGCTGGTTCGCATGCCACGAAGAACTGCGGACAGAAGTGTCAGAAGATCGTAGGGGTCTATTTGCGATCGCAACAGGAGTACCAGGGTGATGCCACGGGTGGCCATCTGCCGAGCCAGTTCAAGGGGGTCATTACCGTCAGGGGACCCATCGTCGAATCCTGAGGGGCGATGGAGGGGATGAATGGGTGGACCATACAGCGACGGCACGGAAGTGTAAAACACACACCATCCCCGTATTCTCCAATGCCATGCGGAGGCGCGTCGGCTATGAGCACGATCATCTTGCTCGCCCGCTCGTTCCAGTCCATTTTTAGCGCCTCCGCTAGGGCAGCGGTAACTGCCTCGGGTCCGTCACCGCCGCCCGAGGCATACAGGCTCGAGAGGTCTCGGTGGACCTTGTCGATATCGGACGAAAAACCAAAATTACGTGTTACGTAGGTGTGGTCCTGCGGTGGGTGATCGCGATAGGCGACGAGGCCGACGCGCAAGTCTTCGCGGGATTGTAGCTTGCCCGATTGAAAGATGTTCTCGCAGATGAGCTGGATGTTTTTTGTCGCAGAGGAAATGTAGGATCCCTGGCTGCCAGTGCAGTCTTGAACAAAGACGAGATCGCTGCGAGAGCGACGGCCGATCGAAAATGTTGGGATTGAGAGGGATCAGTGGAATGAGGGGGGGCAAAGGGTGCACGTACAGCATCTTGCGGTCATGGTTGATGGTTGGCGGGGGACGCTGCTGGGCATTGAAGGCCTCTTGGAAGATGGCGAGAGCGTCGGCAGAACCTCCTTGTTCGAAATCCATATCAGCATCCATGATTAACTGAAGACCGAGTGCGAGGGACGGGTTGTGGGTTCTTGATCGCGGTGTAGTTGACTGACAAGAGCTTTAGAGACCGAAGGTTAACTAATGCTCTCTCGTATTCTCGACCTCGCCTCGTTGCATGAGACCTCAAGGCAGTCGCTTAGTGCAGTCGGGCCATGCGCGTTACCGAATCGGATCGGACAACTCAAAGGAACGGAATGGTTGCATCGACTCTACACCTCTCACTCGCCCCTAGATCTACTGCGAACGTCCTCCTAGCATCCACCCTCCCCACTGCCCTGCAAATGTCCCCGGTCGCAGAAATGTCCGATACGCCACAAGCAGCCCCGCGGATAAACCCCCCACAAGTGCCGAAAGCACGATGTATGTGCGTAACCGTGCCGCCGGTGACAAACTTCGGTCGGCGCCCCCCGGAATCGAAGAATTCCTGAACAAGCACGTGGAACGTCAGCTGAAGGATCCGGGCGGCGAGCAGGTCAGTTGACAATTCTTTCACTTACGGATGCATGGCAACACCGCAGATGGCATGAAACACGTCTGCAATTTGACCGGTTTTCACACTGACGGCGACAGGCACCTGCAGGTTTAGTCTTCTGCAGTACACATCTGGCTGTACTTCGTGTCTCTGGTATGGAGGGAGAACAGTCACAGAGGCGCTTTGTGATGTATAAATTATAATCACACACCTGTTGTGCGAGGTCCAAGTCCGATTTTGTCGCCACGAAGAGGGTTGGGATGTGGTCAAGGCTGTATTGTTGCTTACCCAAAGTCAGATCAGAAGTTGCGACAGAGGAACTACACCGAAAGTCACCCACTCTTAGATTACTGATGTATGAGAATGAATTCGTGTCACTCGAATCGTGCACGTAGATAATGACATCAGCCAAATCCGTCTTCTTAGAGTTTCGAAGCACCTCCGGCTCGTATTTAGAACCAAACTCTTGTAACTGGGAGTAACGTAGACCGCCGTCAGATCAATGCACAGCCCAACACAGATACGACCTACCACTAGATACTTCTCGGACCCATGGATGTCTACCGAGTTGACCACACTGAGGACCTTCCCAGTTGGCTCATACGTGTCACTGAAGTGCTCGCCAGCGAAGGATCGCAACAAAGATGTTTTCCCGGAGCCCGCCGCTCCACAAACGTAGCACAAGAATACGTTGCGTGTAGACTTGCCTCTTCGGCGGTCGTGCTTCCTGGGACGGGTGACGAGGAGGGCGCTGGTCCGAGGTTCTTCGGGATAGCCCAAGTAGGCAAGATAGGCGAGAGTAATCTTGTGATCCAGTAAAGTGATCATACTTGGGCGTGGTTCAGCGGGTGCCCGAGTGACCAACATGACAAGTCATCAAACGTACCTCCATCGCGCCAACCACGCCTGCAAAGTAATGGCTCCGTCATCATCCAAACCCGGGAAACTCTGATTTCGCCACGGAACATTCGGTGGCGCGGTGCTGAACAAATCTTCAAGTTCATCTTTATTCAAAGCACCATCCCTATCCTGGAAGTCATTTGTAAGATCAACCCCAGGTAACACCGAGGAACAACAATACTTTATCGAAGACCTCAAAGACATCAGTAAAAAACTGATAGCCTAAGGGACTCAGTTCGACTGAGCAATCCGAGGGAACATCGAATCTGGGGGTCTCGTCGGATCAGCGAGATAAATCAATACGAATCACCAGTCGGGCTTACTTGGGATAGAGGAACGCTTCCGTTAATAGAAGATCCTCTGCATAGCCAAACTTTCTGAGGACTGTCCACGTGGTCTCTAGCCGACCTTTTTGAATGAAGATGGTGTGAAGTAGAAGAAACCCCGCTTCGGTCAGGCCGTCTCCACGCACGCCATCTGGATTGCATTCCCGAACCATATCTTTGATACCTTCAAGCTCTTGCAATTGCAATGGCGCATCAAAGCACTTCCGCTGTAAGGTGTGAGCGATGACGCATGGACCGCGGGGGTATTTCAAACCTGGAACTCGTTAAGTTCTGTATTCTCGAGTACTCCATCTTTATTGGCGTCACAAAGCTTGAATATTCGGCTCAGCGCATCTATGCACGCAGGCTTTAGGGCCTAGCAAGTGAATTCAGATCGAATTTGATGACACAAGATGAACAGCCTGCGCACCTGCTTCTTTGAGTCATACAGTGGAGCCGTTGGATGGAGGACAGCCTTCTGGGCGAAGTAGAATACCTCTGAGACGTTCAGAGGAATTTTTGCGGAGCATTCCACGCACGTCTCTACTTCCTGCAGGCCATCCCGCGGGTAAGTGGGAAAGCAGTGAGATGAAACGCGTCCCGCACCTTGAACTCGGCCATAATTGGCCTAATTTCGTCCTCTAGCGACTTATTTGTCACCTCACCGCCCCGTAGATCTATTTTATTCCCGACCAGGATGACGGGGACCTAGTGATGTATCAAACCAGGGATGTGATAGGCGAAGTGATATTTGGAACGTACATTAATGCCAAGTTGGCGGAAATATGGTAACCAGTAAACGGGGATCCGATTAAAAGAGTTTGAGTCGTCAATGGCATATACAACGCAGATGACGTGGGCCTTGCGGACTTCGAGCTCCAGGTGGTGCTTGTCGCTGGGACCGGCTACAGGGACCGGGCTGTGTTATGAACACGGAAGGAGAGGAGTTCCATTCGGAAGACTTGCCTCCAGAGTCTACGATGTAGGTTGTTACGTTTTCAGAAGTGACCTCGGGGGAGATGGTGACTTCCGGGACGACATGTTGAACCTGTGGAAGTGATGGAGTGGGTCAAAAAAAAAAGGATAATCAGGTATCGAAACATACGTGGGGCACGAAAGACTCCTTGATGAGAGAAGTGACGATGGTGCTCTTACCAACACCCTCTGAGACATACGGTTGGTTTCTGTGGTAGCAGGAAAAGAAGAAACGAACCATCTCCGACTAGTAATATGCGCACATCTCTGCGCATACTTTGAATGACGGTATAACAAGATGCGTTTATGGGTGTATGCGCGTGTGAAGGGCGCAAGTTCAAAGACTCGGACAACGGACCGGGTAATTCATCGAATAGGCGCTTTGCAATAAAAGAAAACCCCAGGTTTTGACAATGTCCAGGTTGTCAGCATGTCCCTGTTCTCTCTACCGTCTGACATCTTCATACTTATCACGGCCCATCTTTCCCTCGCCGACCTTCTCGTCCTGACTCAAGTCTCTCGTGAATTCCACAGACTTGTGAGTCTCCACCTGTTCACCACGCTTATGCTTCATATCATTTCATAGGTGCACAACTTTGGCTGGAATTCCGTCCTCCATACTTTCCCCAGACCGTCCAACAGCTTGGTGAAAAGCCTTCCGCGTTGGAGTCCACTCGCGCAGATCAAATACCACACCCTGTCAGACAGGTCTTGGGAAAAGCAGCGCTTCGTAGCTCGTCCTCTCTCTCGTCCATGGAGGGGCAAGTTCCAGCCTCTTCTTGCGACAAACGGGTCTCGCTTGTTCGTCGCGGCCGGTCACACATTGTATTCGTATGCGTTCATCACCTCCGACCATGACGGCACCTCTCCCGGCATCTCCTTCGAGGCTTCATTCGACTTCGGCCTTCAGGACACTCCAACGAATGACATCACAAGCATAGCGTGCGCCCCGGACGGTGGCTCAGACAGCACTCTCTTCGTTGGTTTTGAGGACGGCGAAATCCAACGTGTCAACGTACCACCATGTAATCCCGGTCAACTGGGCGTTCCGGTCGACTCGTCCTTCCGTACACCTTTCCGCTATCACGACGGCGAATTGATCGAGGCATTGGCTGTGTCCGGCAACACCCTCTTGTCCATGTCGACCAACGGCAGAGCCGGTCTTCTCAATTTCTCCTCCCTGTCCTCCTCTGCCCCAGATGTAATCAATTTGGACACCCGTGCCTGGTCGGCGCTTCTTTCCACATCCTCGTCTACCCCTTTTGCCGCGTTTGGCACTTCGTCCGACACACCCCTCACCGTCCATTCTATCACGCAGGACGCCATCTCACCAACGCCGACCGCGGTTTTGCGCGCATCCCAGGATCAGTGTGACTCCGACTTTGAGCGGCCCTCCGCGGTGTATGGCATCGCATCTGCACCGCCCGCATCCCCTTGGGGAGCATCGGATCAGATCCTCGTCTCGGGCTGGTTCGACGGTCTCGTACGCGTGCACGATATGCGCTCGTCACACGCCCCCACGCTCACCTTCGCCGACCCATGGTCGTTTGAGCCCGTTTACGCCGTCGCTTGCGGTGGTGGAGGGGGTGCACACATCGCCGCGGGCTCTGCGAGGCACAGCGTAGTCGCATTCTGGGACGTGCGCGCTGCCAGCCGGGGTTGGAGCGTGCACGCCCCCGGGAATGACGTTTCACCGGTATATTCGATCATACTCGAGAGCTCCCGTCTCTTCGGAGCAACACAAAATCGGCCGTTTGTCTATGACTTTGGTCCGGCCGTAAGACCGGAAACCTACCCTTCATTGCCGCTTACTTGGGAGAACGGGAACGACGGACTAAAACATAAGAAAGGGTGGGATATCGGATTCTATGTTACCAAGTACGACCACCCCGTGGTTCATGCGGGAGACCATTAGTTTCGACAGAAACCAGTGTATCATTCAACATTGTAGATATCTCCGACCGGTCACAGGTACAGATTGGCGTGGTAATGATTTGTAATGCGTGGTTGATGAAGCCAAATGACGATGTAGATGATAGTTACTGATGATAAAGAGATGCAGCTAAGATAGAAATATGTCGATCTACAATGGTTCCAGGAAGATGCATGACGAAATGATCCGAGGTTCAGATGGGAAATGCAAAGCGGACAGTGGAGAGTGAAAAGAAGAAAAAAAATGAGGAGTGAAGAGGAATGAATAGTAATGGGGGAAGAATGTACTCGTGATGTCGAATCTGATCAAGAGACTTGCACTGGTTGTTGACTAACTTGGGAGCGGTTTGTCCAAGAGAAGAGTTGGCGCACGTCTCCCGAAGGTGCAGTGTCTGCTGCCTGTCTGGGTTCAACAAGCAAGCTACAAAGCACGGTCAGTCAGTGCCCTGGAATAAAGCAAGGCTTCCATACCTGCGGCGGTACAGGTCTTGGAGGTCTCCGTGGTGCTTAGATCTCTCAAAGGCTTCGTTCAAGAAGTCTTGGACCTCCGGGATCTCCTTTAGTACATAATGAACTTGGAAGCGCTGTATATCTGATAAACGAAATTTCAGACCTGCGCTTGTTCTTAAAATGGAACGCCACAGTACCTTGAATAATTCGAGCCATTTTATGATATTTGCTAAAGTTGATCAGCTTTTTATCGGCGGCTAATGGGGACGTCCTGTGCGACGTGTTTCCTTCTCGGCAGAACGTGACATCGGTGAGGTACAAGCCTAAATATAGGGAGTCAAAATGGTGGCAACACTGTGGAGCGGGGCACCCACCCAAAAATGGGACGGCAGGAGGTACGGTCGCACGTAACCGTGAGCGATACTCGTGGTAATTCCGTGCATAGTCAGCGAGTTTGCGAACGCCATCAAGCTGTAACTTCTGCTTCTGAGGCACACCCTACAAAGTAAAAAAGACATAAGTAAGATGAAGACTAGCAAAAACAGGAAGACATACCGTCCAGGTCTGCTGCAGGCGGGAAATAGTCGAAGAGTCCAACGCCGCAAGAATGGAGCGCGATGTCGCGAAGTTGTTCAACGTCATGCAGCGCTGTACCACGCAGAGTCAACACAGACTTCACCTCGAGGGGACAATGACTTACATCAGCCACTTTGATGAAGAACTTGACGAGCGTTGTGCGCTTCTTGATGTCGGTCTCGTTCAGGATGCATTCCGCAACCCAGCCAGTGATGACAGTGCTGAGACCCGTAACTGCCCGTACATTGAGTGGAGGCTTAGACCCCTCCTGCCCGCTCTCCAAAATTTCTTCTGGCAGGATTGCGCAGAAGAGGTTCGACTCCATAATTGTAAATTGACGTGCAAGTTCGAGGGTGTCGAAATCCATGATAGAAATGGAAGCGAAATTTCGGCTCCGCAACTGAGAGAAGAGTGTCTTAGTCATGACAGGGCGCGGTATCTCAGATGGTGAGTTAACGACGAATGCCATTGAGGGATCTCGAACGAGATCGGGTCGAGGAGTTGGGGGGATGGCCTGCTCCCCTTCGCGCTCGCGCGTCGTAATGAATTCGTGAATGCGCTGGGATGGGCCCGGGAACATGTGCGCCAACGCGTCGCGGTTGAAGTCGAGTAGCAATTTCAACACGACATTATCAGACGCAGGTCGCCAGTACAACTCTAGCCATAACTTGATGAGATTGGAAACGCGCAAGCGAACAGGAATCCCTTTTCGCTGTTGCCATACGTAGACACGCTCTTCAGAAAGTCCTGGTGGGGGAACGAGATTGTAACGATCGATGATGGCTTGTACCAAGTCGGTTGGCGACGCAAACAACCTGAAGGTAAGGAAAAATATGGCCGAAAAGGCGGAGTCCACAATCGAAGCATGGGGGGTCATCTTCTCGACTATGGCTTGAAGAGTGGCGCCGACAAGGTGGTCATCCTTATCGTAGGCGACATCTTCAGGTAAATAATCGTGAGATTGCAGCCATGAATCTGGGTCCAGCGGACTTTGCATGTCTGTTGTGGGGATGGACGGTAGGTCCCCGTGAAGGATCTTCTCTTCTAGAAGGTTTCCGTCGTCGTGGTTGTCCTCCCGCCCCATGTGGGTACGCGTAATTTGAGGCACATGGTAAGTCGAGCCTGATTCGACGGGAGAGCTCTAAAATGGTCGTGTCAAAGAATGACACAACACCCAAAACATTGGGATACGCACCAGGAATGCCTCAGTCGCAGGTTCTTCCGGCGTATTTGGACCTTGTAAAGAGGCGCCTGCGCTGGTTCCAGCCCGCGATAGAATAGTGCAATCACTTCCCTCGACAGACGAGTCCCCAGCAACTTGATGTACCCCGTTCCAGCTGACGGCTCGTTGGAGACGCGAACGAACAATTTGGCCGGCAGAACGCGAAGGTGTAGAATACTCGTCGAGGGCACCCGGCCGCTCAATGACGAAGGGTTGTTCGCCTGTTGAACGATTCAGACACATCTTCACGGCCGCTACGCAATCCGCGCCAGCCCTAAGCGCATTGGTCGCAGAGCGAATCAAAGCCATCTTTTCTTGCTCTTCGGTCATGTTGGGAGGAAGACTGCCTGTCAAAAGGCGCACGGACTCCGCGAGGCTACTAGTCACGTTATATAGACCATCCTTGGCTGATTTGAGATTGGCGGCCTTGTGAACAGGGACTGTAGGATGATGCAGGACTGCCTCCACCACAACCAAGAGTCTGCATACGATCTCCACAATCTCCCGTACGAGCTCATACATATGACCGGTACTTGCCGCGTGTGACGACCGCGAGTGTGCATGCGCGTGTCCGATGAACGCTGCGATCGTAGATAAGTATTGATTGTGTGTGCGTCGGAGAGCTTCCATCAGTTCTTCATATGTGGAAGGACCAGAAGGAAAGGGCGGAGACATGGGGCTAGACGTGGAATCCGCGGATGTGAATGACGAGGAGGAGGACACGCTGCTGATTGAAGGGCCATGCTTGTGGCTATTCAGGCGTGAATCCGCGGGGCCGAGCACGCGCACGTGGATGGGTTGCCTAAGACTGGGACTAGGCCGTAGCTCTGTTTCTAGAGAAGCTCTGCATCCGGAACGCAAATCCCCCATACTCCTTGCCCTAGCGGCGGTCCTGGGCGTAAGAGGACGGCCCCGGGCTTTGGACAACGAAAGGGGAATGGAGCTCTTATCTTGCCACGGCGTCACCCTCAGAGTCTCGTCCTCGTCCTCGGCTGTTGAGCTACTAGCTAGAGAGCCGCTGGATGACAACCGGTCTGGTGCCTGTGTTGACAGCGACTCTAGAAGCATTGATGGGTATTCGGTGGAAACCCGTTCCTCAGGGACTTTGACACCGCATCGGGCGGCAATTGCCAAGAGGCGCCGCACTCGAGAGAAGACTTGTCCTGCGAGCCTCACCATTTTCTCTACTTGCATCTCCCGCTCGTCCTCGTCGACGTCGTCTCCGGAAGCCGATTTCGCCTGGTTGACAATGGCGGCAAGGTCGGACAAGACGCGTTTACGCTCCTGAGCAAGAGGGGAAAACTGCCGTAGTAACTGCGCATCACGCGATAAGCACCCGACGGCAGCCAGAATAGAGCGGACGCATGATATGATGCATGCTACAGAAGGTTGAAAGTGAGCTATTCGGTTCGACCGAACAGCGTTGTGCAGCAGCGACAAAGCGTGGAGTAATGGGACCATCGGGGGAGGGCAATAATCATCTCGAGAGAAAAGGCTCCGCCCAGATGAATGCAAACTAGTGGTAGGAGACGACATAGTAGAACGGGCTGGAGAGTGTTGTATTCGCCTCCGCTGAAATAGATGCGTAAGTTTGATACATCAGAAGAATGAATGGAAAGGACCAGCGAACCGATATAGATTGAGGAAGATGATCGTCCGCCAAGAGTGCAAGATCGCCGTTGACGTAGTTGCTGGGAAACCATCCACGGCTGCCATCTAATTCGCCATCCCACCATCCACTCGGATCACGATTGAGGACTCTGATCACCTGGCCTGCACGGAAAGCGAGACAAGTGGCGTTACGCTGCTCGGGAACATAGTCGTGCATAGCAAGGACGTATTCTGACTGGGGCCGCTCGGAAAGGCTCAAGTCTGTGTCGACAGTGGTTGCTGAATATATGGAGGGAACTTGTGGTAGAAGAAGAGACGACGTGGATGCATTGGCGGACGAATCGGCGGGGGATACCAGGGAAAGAGCGGAGGTAGTGGGAGAAGATGAAGGATCTCGATATCTGTCGGTGATGTGGCGGACAGAACTTGGAGTGTGGCCATTGCTGTTGGGATCAACAGGGTGAGAAGGCGAGACAAGTGCGACAGAGGTATCGATTTTGAGACGAAGGGACGTCATGACGGCCATATGACATAGAGAGATAGAGCAATATGAGTAATTATAAGCACCGACCGAGGGTATGAAGGAGGCGGCGGGGCGGTAAACGGTAGGAACTGGAGGGAGGGAAGTGGTGTTGAATATTCAGTTGGACGCAAAGCATGATCCTGAGACGTATATCTTACCCGGTGATGGTAGTGTCACGAACCCCGCTTTGGAAGGGCTAAAGAGAACAAATCGAGAGAATGAGGCCCAGACGGACGAAAGTTCGAAACTTGAGAGTTCTCCAATTAGGAAAGTATACAAAAGCAAGGAATGTCGAACCACGTCGAATAGAAGTGTCAGAGGGGGGGGCAGTCCCGAGGGGAGGTGCGCACAATTTGATGATGGGAAAGTATGGGGAAGTGTCGGTGATCAAAATTACAGGACGCGGGTAAGGGTAAATTGGACGCGACGCGACGTCCTAGAACTGAAGGTGGCAGCAGAAGAACAGGTTGTACAGCGCGTTGAAAGACGGGGCGTGAGCGAAAAGAGGAAGAGAAGAGGGGATGGGAAAGGGTCGAGTATATGCTGTTATCTAAATGCTGTAACAACGGGGGGAACTCGATCGGCGAGAGATGCAACTGACGTGACTGACCGCGAAATATCCCCAAATATATCCAAACATGCTCCATTAATCTCCCGAGTCCCGACTTCCGGACTTCCGAATGGCCCCCTTCTGGGCCTGGCAACTAAATAAACGTCTTTCTCTCGTCTTGTCTCTCTGACGGTTATGAAAAACGGAACCATCTCCTTGGGGGATGAGATTGCCTAACTTACCATTTACACTGACGAGGAAATTTGAGACTCCGAGGGTAACAACTGGATTTGCATGCACGGTATAACCGGTGGACCTCCGCAACGAGCACATCCTGAGGGTAACAACCGATCCTTACACTACACAACTTCACCTGTGAGAAGTTGCATTCGAAGATGCCAGCCACAGCAACCCGTGGCGCCTTTATCTCATCGTGTAGGATTCCTCGCTTTGCTCATACAGACACTGGCAAGCAACCAATCACTGTTAGTGGACCGGATTGCCCGAGTCCTAGACCCTACACAATACTAACTCAGCTTCTTCCATTCCAAGCTATCCATCTCTGGGCAGTCATGCACACGACAACCTTGAGGCGGACACACTGTATAGACTCACGAAGACGACGTGCTCAGCGCTAAATCAGTTCAGGGTCCGCCTTTGTCGCTTCGGGTCCCATTCGGGAGCTAAGCCATGATGTGATTAGTGCACTCATTTTTCATTTACTGTATTTCCACTCGTCCTGACCTGTCAAGGATGGACGTGGACGAGAAGGAGTGCCGCAGCTACCGTAAGACGGCGCCGGGCATTCGCAGGAAAGGGAAGCAGTCCCGTGTACAATACTACTTACGGCCTATTCCCTGAAGAGGAAGTGCCAACGTCCGAACCTGGTAATCGCGAATCACAGGCCTCCGTACCGTAAGCCCTATCAGACGATGATCTACTAGCCCAATTTATTCAAACCCTGCCAGTACTGTCACAGGACCTCTTTCAGACATGGACCACACACGCACGCGTTTGCGGGCTCTTTGCTTTCATCGTCATCGCCGTTGCCACCGCCTGACGCTCTTCGGACGGTCGGTGGTGCTTATTGGGTGTGAGTTGCTAGCCAACGCGATCTGTTGGATTGTCGCCGGCATTTTGTTTGGCGGCCGTAGGGAGACACAACCAATCCTCGGCCTCTCGCTACTTGCATGGGTAGGTGCTGTTCCCTTTCGTGCCAGAGCGCGCATGTCATAATCTTGTGTCCTGTGAGACGATTGGCCTGAGACACGGTGAGTAGATATACCGCTACTAAGAAAAAAGAAGTTTCAACCTGAATAAAACTTCTCTTCCCTAGCCCTCGACGCGGACCACATTAGGTGAAGGATGTACGCTATCTCCGCTTTTCTGCCGTAATGCCTGCGTTCACCGTCGCATAGCGCTTAGTCGTCGTCAAGCGTTGCATCTTTCCTCGAGCGCTAAGCCACATGCAGTGCCATCGACAACGCCACCAGAGGACTCATCAGCCTTGGTCAGCTCCCCGTCACCTGCGGCCTGTTCTTCTCACTCGGTCACAGCACTATCGTAATTGTTGTAGTGAGTAGCGCCCCCCTCCCCCCCTTTTTTCTTTCTTTGCGTTTGCGTTATTACTACGTCGACATAGAATGTCGCCATCGCTATCAGCACCGATGTCGCGGGCAAGATCGGTGGCGTTGGACAAGTTGGCGGAATTGTTGGTGTGTGTCACGTCATAATTCCCTACGAGACTAGTGACAATGTATTGTGGACGCAGGGTCGTCCGTCAGCGCCGCCTTCTTGTTCATCGTAGGACTCGCGAATTCCGTTATCCTTCATAGGGTCCTCCGAAAGCGTCGACAGGTAAGAAGAGTGATAGGGTAACGATGGCAAGTCGCTGAGCGGTGATTAAGAATAACGAACGCAGAAAACAGCAATTAGCTCGGGGTGAACAACCGGATGAATCCGAGGACGTGCTCGAAGACGACGGTCAGTACAATAACACGATAATGATGAAAATTCTTGGCCCGTTGGTTCGTTTCGTGGACCGACCTTGGAAGGTGCTTCTCGTGTGACCTCTTCGCGTATTTCTTTTGACGTCTGTTAGATGTACCCGGTTGGGGTGTTGTTTGGATTTGGTGAAGAGGACCAGCACCCAAACCACTCATAACCAACTAACCTATTGAAAGGGTTTGACACTGCGTCATCCATCGCGCTTCTCGCAGCGTCTGTCGTCGCGAAGAAGGGAACGGGCACAAAAGGCGTTCCTCCTGCGGATATTGTTATCCTTCCTGTGAGTTTCTTTGTCCATTCAACCTGGGATCAGACTAAGTTGCATAACCAGATGCTATTCACAGCTGGGATGACGCTTCTCGATTCAATAGACTCCATTCTCATGCTTTACTCTTACACCGGATTCCCCGACCGCCGCTTTCGCGTTTTTGAACCTGCAGGGGTAGAAGATGCGTCAGAAGGGCGAAGTAGCGCCTACCAGGAAGCGGCAGCGACTACTCGACCGTCTCGTTCGGGTAACGACGATCCAAACCAGCTCGGTCACCCTGTAGGCTTGGATCCCGCATCAAGACCACAGTCTGAACAGAGTTCCGAACAAGACAAGAAGAGGCAGGTCGAAGTCGTTGTTGAAGATGCGGACGCGAATATAAGGGACATAAGAAAGAAGGCGCGAAGAGACATGGCAGTGAAGCGGAACATGATGTCGGGGCTGAGCATCGTGCTTACTTTGATGAGCATCATTGTCGCATTCAGGTGAGAGTCTACCACCACTGGGACGAAGGGAATCCCACTGAGTTCGTCTTTGCAGTATATCGCTAATCACAATTATGGGGCTGATTGGAGACGAATGCGCGAAATGTCGCGCGGCTGCAGAGAGCGATAGGGGCTTGGCAGGAAAGTGGTGGAGATTGTGGGCCAAGGTGGACATCTATTATCCAAAATGCTGATTCATGCTGACCAAGCGACCCCTCAAGGCGAACGACAACTCGGGCTACATTGGCGCTGGCATTGTCGGAACCTTCGTGTTTGTTGTCGGTGGATGGCATGGAGGTCGATGGGTAGTCAACAAGTGGAAGAAGAGGACAGGATAAGAGATCAAAGGTGTACATTTCCTTTTTACTGAAACATTGACGAAGTACTTATACATGGCAACTCGGGACGTGATGATTTTGGGTCATGATGTGTGAGATAGTCCGGCAGCGGCAGATCACGATCTCGGGCATTTCGAACAGACCGATACGATAGGGTGATGACGGAACAGTACGATCACGTCAGCCCGATTACTATGGTCGACACATTTATAGTGACTTCCATGATGGTCCAAGTACCCAGCATCTTTCATTAGCACGACTCGGACGGACATGTCAGCGAACAACGCCAGTGTACCTCTGTACCAAGAGTGCGTCCTCTGCTTTCATTTAGCTTCTTTGTCTTCCTTATCATTATACAGGCTGGTCTGGGGGTCTGCGAAAGCCTTTCGGGCGTTTGTACCACCACACCAACATCGCATTCCAAGGACATGGCATACTGCCCCGTACACACTACTCCCATTCGTCCCTTACTCATTCATGTCGTACCTCGTTCGAAGACCCGACACCCATCTCATCCGGCTTCTGGTCCTCCCTACTCTAATATCCACGTCCCTCTACTCTTCGTACGGCTACGTTTGGCTCGACCCAAGCTATAATGTGTTCAACTGGGCAGTAGCGCTTTTCTGCTTTGTTCTCATCGGTAAGGGCATCGATCTGGCATTGGCCAGGACCGGTCACCACAAACAAGGTGAGGGTGTCCCGGGCACAATGTCAACCCCAGCCATCGCCGCCAAGGAAGGCCCAGATGCTCCGGGGGACGCGTCCGTCAAGGAACGCCAGTGTTCGACACTCCTCCCGCTGTGGCTCCAGGATGCCCTCGAGCTCATGTTCTCCATGCGCGGTCTTGGGTGGGACTTTGGCAGGGGTGTTTACACGCCACCAGCCACGCGTCCACAGGAACGCCTGCCCTTCCTTCGCGCCACCATCAACTCTTTCCTTGTTACTTCTTGATCCTGGATATTGTCGAATCGACCATCAAGCTCATCCCCGGCGTCGGAGACCCCTTCGGCGGGAGCATTTTCTTCGCAGACCTACATTTCCCCGCTCGCTACCTCGTCTCAACCACCATCCACACTCTCACTGGTATCGCCTTTGTTGCCGGATTCGGAATGGTTTACGACTTGATCACTCTGTTTTCCGTCGCATTCCTTTTCCACTCGCCTAGTTCCTGGCCACCGGTCATGGATAGCCCATGGGCCGCACAGTCGCTGCACGAGTTCTGGGCGAAGCGCTGGCACCAGCTCCTCCGCCAGACTTTCCTCGTTTTTGGCGGCATCCCCGGCCGCAAGATCGGGGGTAATATCGGCCTCGTGCTCGGCACGTTCCTTGCCTCCGGGTTCTTCCACGAATGCACCATCCTTGCGATGGGTCGCGAGTGGGACTCGCGCGTCCCCCTCTTTTTCCTCATACAGGGTGGCTCAGTCATCGGCGAGCGCATCTGGAGGAAGACAACGGGGAGACGCGTGGGTGGGTTCCTCGGTCGGTTGTGGGTATACTTTGACATCATTATCCTTGGTCAACCCCTTGGTAAGCGTTTCATCTGTCCTTGGGCGATAGCCGGCGGTGTTGAGTAATTGTTCTATCTCGCAGTTGACGCCTGGCACAGGAGGGGCCTCGGCGGGGGAATGGTCATCCCGCCCAAGCTAAGCCCAGCTCGGATCATCCTTATCCCTACGATTCGGAAACTAATGGCATAGCAGTTGCGGACGTCTGCTTGTCTACCAGTTAGAAAGATACCGTGATTATAACCTTTAATTGTTGGTTGCTTATTTGTAGATGTGGCTACTAATTGCTTTGGTCGCCATGTATCAACATTATAGTATCCTCCACAATCCAAGAAAAACATACCTTGTACCACTAGTATATCCTAAACCCCACCGTGGGGCCCGAATAAAAACCTAACTGTACCCTCGTTCCGTCCAATAGCATCTGCTCCGTCCGGAATATCGTGGTATCCATCGCCCAAAATCGGCGTCCGGCTCCGAGGTGGGTGCTCGGTCTCGCGCATGGCTATTTTGAGCCGCATGAGCTGGTCAGAAGTGTACGAAGGCGGTATGGCGGCGTGGTGTGCGCCACGGGAAGCGTGCGGGGACGGGGAAGAAGGCGTGTTCGGAGTTGTGTTGGCAGAGGGGTTCTGTGTTTGCGATATCAGGAGATCAAGAAGCGCGTGGGATATGGCTTGATTGACGGCAAAAGACCAAGATCGTCCAGGAGTCAGAAGAATAAGGATGGAGACGTATAAAGCCCCACCTTCAAGATCGTCAACTTGCGCTTGGAACTTCTTTTCCCAGGGCCCATTGTCTCCCAGAATGGTCACAATCTCGTGATTGCTGCGACATCCGTGGGGAAGCTGTGTCTCGCTCTGCTCGAATGTGGACAATAGGGCTGCGAGGTAAAGACAGGCAATCGCGACTACGTGTGGCGGATATTGCAGCGCCACCAGCGTTCTCTGGCTACACGGGAGTTTTACCTGTGGATGAATAAGGTGAAGGAAAATCAACCTACCTGTCGATAGTCAGACGCCACGCAAGTTTCGTCAGCTTTTTCGAAGCTATGATAGTCAATTGTTGTGAGAAGAACTCGTGTTTGCAGATATAGGTAGAAGGTCGCACCTTTAAGCTTCCTTCCGATCTTTATCACGTATGGGAATGGCATACGGGAGGTAAAATTGAAACATATGAGTTCTACGATCAGCCGCTCCACGGCCAACAGCCTTTGTCTGTCTTGTTCGAGGACCTGTTTTTATCGACTTTAGTAGGCCGTGATTCTAAGAGTGTTCGGGCGCACCGCTGGGTCCATGTCTATCTCCCCAACCATCGACTTGGACTTCGCCGCTTGTTCTGGGAAGCGCACGGAATAGGAGGCCATAAGTATTTCCCGGGGTTTCTTCAAGGTGTCATGCATCTTCGAGGACACGTAAAGGGCCGCGAGTGTCACATCCTGCGAATTTTCGCGATAAATAGCGGTTCAAGAGACACAAGGATAGTGTGCACCTGATACCCGAAGTCCTTCTTAGGAAAGAAAAGGTGGAATCTGTGGTACAAGTTCTGCGCGGTTGCGATTGTCTTTCGCGGGCTATTAAGCAATTAGCTATGTGCACAACAAAGGCCGACGTGGATACTCACAAGCCAATTTTGATGCCAACAGATTCAGTAAAACCACAAGCTTGTTGTCTTGCCTTCTCCTCTTGAGACGTGGACAGCTTTCCGCGCTGCCTTTCTGAGAGCCTCACGACATCAAAAGGAGGAAAATAAGGGCGGTGATGTTGAGTATAGGTCGAAGGTTGATTCACGGGACCAGGGTAGAACGTGTCCATGGCCATCGTTGAAACCAAGCCAAGATGTCACAGTGACGGTATTTGACCAGATTAGATTAGATTAGATGGACACGGTACACGTGATATCATATCGAGACGCGGCGCGGCGAGATAGAACCTGACAGCAATGGACGCAACTGGTCCCACGCATCCCTCTACAATCGTCTTTCTTCAAGATGCTTGCTTACACCACAAGTATATCAGAACACGAGACTCATCTCACATAGTCGAGCGTCCAGAGCGGCTCCGAGCCGTGAAGATCGGGCTCTGCGCTGCTATGGCTCGTCTAGAAGAGACACATCCTGTCTCGACCAGTACCTCCGAAGGCGCGATCATCTCTGACCCAGATTCCCTTATTTCCGCCATTGAAAATTTGAAGCTCGAGCCAACCCCGACGGACTCTCCTCTTCCCAGGGGACATCCCGTTCAACTGGTACGGAGCTCCGCCAAAGTTGACATTCTCGGAGACCCTGCCGTAAAGTACATCCACGGTGACGTTGATGGAGACACCTATCTCGAGAAACTCACTGAATGGACTCGCCGAAGTATCGAAAAGGTCTCGACAGGGCAGTCGGAGATCCCAAGCGGGCTTCCTCAGGGCGATCTGTATTGTAATTTCAACTCTCCTCTGACACGACATTGCAGGGGCTTATCCCGCTGACAGTGTGTCCGACTTCGTTGGATGCCGTTCAAGGGGCACTTGGCACGGTATGCGAGGCGGTGGACACCGTTATGAAACTACCTGCCGAAGGGTCCGATACCCCTCGAAGTGCTTTCGTTGCTGTTCGGCCTCCCGGTCATCACTGTGGGGAAGACACACCAGGGGGCTTCTGTTTCGTCAATAACGTTGCCGTTGGAGCTGCACATGGTAGGCGGTGGGATCTAGACGAAAACATTACGAACAGACAGTAACTTTCTCCAACAGCCCATTTGAAACATGGAGTAAATCGCGTTGTGATTTTGGATATCGACCTTCATCATGGTGTGTCTGAGTGATACCGGCCCATCCGGGTTAAGGAACTATCAATAGGCAACGGAACGCAGTCTATTGTTTGGCAGATCAATGAAGAAGCTTACCGAACCAAACTCGAAGCTGACGCAGGAGCCCCAGTCAAGCCTAGTCTTCAAGTCTATTACGGCTCTGTTCATGACATCCTGTCGTTCCCCTGCGAGGTAATAAATTCAAAACGTAGGATTTTCCACGGAAGTCGCTCACAGCCATGCAGGATGGCAAGCCGGACATGGTCCAAGCAGCGTCTGTTTCGATCCACGGTCCCCATGGCCAGTACATAGAAAACGTCCATCTTGAGCCATTCGAGTCCGAGGAACAGTTCTGGGACGTACATTATCGCGGAACGTATAGCAAGTTGCTCAGCAAAGCGGAAGATTTTGTCAAGAACACGGGTGGTGCGTCACCGGATGATACACTCGTTTTCATCAGGCGAGCCATTTCGCCGTTCGTCGCCCCAGACTCTGACATCGAGGTGGCTCAGTGCCGGGTTCGACGCTTCCGAATACGAAATAGCGTCGATGTCACGGCACAATCGGAAGGTCCCAACCTCTTTCTTCTATCGCTTCACACGCGATGTCTGCGCGTTTGCGAATAAGTGGGCCAAGGGCCGAATCGTGAGCGTGCTCGAGGGTGGATACAGTGACAGGGCGTTGCTCAGCGGAGCTATGGCTCACCTTACCGGTTTTGTGGACGGAGGGAACGCTTCTGGGAAATACGACTCGAGGGAGACTTGGTGGTCCTCTGAAAACGTTCAGATGGTAAGAGCCTCGGGACATATGTAATAAGCTGAGGACTGATGTGCGATGCATGCAGCTAGAAAGGCTAGCCAAGAAACGTCGTGGCCCGATATCTGCCCTCGGTACCAAAGATGACATACCCCCACCGTGGTTTGATCGTACCTCAAACCTACTTGCCCTTATCGATTCGCGAAGCGCCGACTCACTGGCAAGTCGCAGCGCGTTCGTCACTCCTAGCTCCATGACTCTGAGGACACGCAAGTCGAACAACCAGGGAACCTCAACTAGCCCTACCATGTCTCCAGATCGGAAGAAAGCAGACAAGAGTCGCTTCACAGACGACGTCGCTGGTGCGTCGCTGCCGTCCGAGTCAATCCCCGAAGTCGAACAACCCAGCGCCACGAAGAAGCTTCCGCGCGTCATTCTGAAAGTTGGCCCACCGCCAGAGGCCTGAAAACGCATGTACTAGTACATTCCATCCCACGGCATAGTACAAACGTGAATTAGTGTAGATGTGGTCGTCGTCTGTAGACTAGAAGAACTGATTGAATGCGTTTTGTCTCCGTGAGCTCTCGTAATTTACCGAGCAGTTTTTGGTTTTGATATATACTCTCTGATCCACAGCTACGAACAATCCGCCTTGCTCATCGGAGTCTGTGGTGGCATTCTGCGGATCTTGTTCCGCTGGAGGCGAACGCAAGCGTGCCTACGCGCCGCTCAGCCCCAGAGTGCGCTAGCAGCGCTTCATTTAGTTTGGTTTTCGACTGTCCATTAGCCAATATTGGATACGCGTACGTTCTGATTTGTCTTATATGTTTTCGCGATATGTCTCCGTTTTGATTCCGCACACGCGCCTGTTTGTCAAATCTACTGATCTCAAGCACGATGGGCCCCAGATCTTCTCACTGTAGCAAATGAATGACGTCGTTCTTGTGCCTGCCTAACTTGCCCTGACCTGGGCTCCATGATCTACCTTCCTCACACTGAGTGAGCGGCTGTGAGCCACAGCTGGTGGTTGGTTGGCATAACAAGGTCACTGCTCTCCGAGAAGCTCTCCATGGGTCCTCAAGCACTGGCGAGCATTTAACCTGCAGAGATCTCGAAGCGCAGGTTAGTCCGATACAGCGAGGAGCGTCCGCAAGGCATCCCTCCTGCCCCGCGACGATGGCAAATCCAAGGGCCCTATGACAACCGATAGCCTCCAGGCCGGCGAGACAGAGACTAAACCACGATCTGATAGGTTCAGGGATGCTGCCAGCCTGAGTGCCCAGATACGGTACGTAACAAGACAATTTAGAATGTCGTTCCTTGGAATTGTCTATCAGAAGGATGATCGATGAGCTCTCAGTGCTCTTGCTCTGCCCCGGAGATCTTCCTGGAGATGGACATTGCTAGAATCATGAGGCCAGTTTGCTGCCTCCATGGCGCCAAACTGCCAGTGGACATACACAGTATGTGTGAGCCGGGAAGGGAATGATGGAATAGATAGCTCCGGCCATTGTCAATGGACCCTAGCACCGAAACATTCCATGGCTTCGTTTCCATGGCGTCATCCGGTTCTCACGTTGGACGCAGTACTTTGGTTTTGGGGGGTCTTGATACGTTTGTCCAAAAAGGAACAGAAAATAGAACCCCGGCACGAAAGCACCCAAAAGTAGTACGTCAGGGCCCTGTCCGGCAAAAAGAATCTGGCCGCAGCTCCGCAAAGTGATCATGCATTACCACGGAATGAGGCCCAGAAGTCGTCCGATCTCCGAACACCTCTCAGCCCCAGAAAGAAATGCAACAATTTCATGTGATGACAACGCGTCACATCGTGTGACTGTTATTGAAGCAAGTGTAATAAACAAGTATCATAATACACGAGTGTGACGCGTCGGACATGGTCGTGCAGGCCTCCGCACGATGTGAGACATCCTAGGTGTGTCCACTGCAGTCATGGGGACGTTGGGGACGGATCTCTCAGGTTGCGTGCAAGTGCAGCGAGCTCGGTAACAGAAACGGTGAGCCGCATAGAGCTTAACTTGGTCAGGTAGTTGAAAGTAGGCAGAAGCGGGCACGCATGCTTCCGCGCGACCTGTAATTTCGCATAGGTGGCTGCTGCAGACGGGGACGCATCATGCTTGATTTGTTAAGACCGCGCACGAGTGCGGCACAGTCGGGAACGCAGACATGGACAACACTGAACTCTCTTCGGATTCTGAAACGCGAAGCCTGAGGGAAGAGTCTACAGTTGTAAATACATAAAATATATACTAGTAAAGGTGTATGTACTAGCTAAACCGGGGACCACAGGACAACTGGGACACATGGTAAATGCGAAGGTATGATACAGTGTGCCTAGTATGACTTACTACCTACCATCATGATGGTGTTTTGTAGTCACAGTCACGATTCGGGCAGCGTTGGAGCAGAGAATCAAAAGAGATAAATGGGTATTTTCGTTGCTCCAATTTGATAGGGCTGCTCAAAGGAACCTCATCGCCAGCCCCTCGGAGCAACGTGCACCGAACAGCAACTTTGCCCCCTGGCGCGCAGTAGGGGCAACTTATTTTTTTTGGCAGGTGCGCCGCGGGGCAACGGGTGCGCCGGACAGGCCCTCACTATCTCTCGTAGAGCACAACTTGGGACAAAGTTGGGAGAGAGAGCTGGTGAGACAGAAATTGAGAGCCACAGGCAGCGCGGCGCTCCAAGCTCCAAGGGTGGCTCTTTCTTTTTGTCACTCTTGGGAAAAGGAATGACTAGTGGTTTACACGATCAACGTCGATCAACGGGCGCTTGCGAAAAAACGAAATCGACAAATGGGATTTGTGTCGTAGCTGCCGTTATAAGAGTTCTGTTCATGAATTCCACGCCTGTTGCCTGGTAACTAAGGATCGCGATGGTGCAAAGACGAGCAGATAACCTGGTAGTTCGTGCGAACACGGTAGTGATCATGACGAGATATTCCCAGACTCGATGGGTGCCGATTTAAGTCCCTCCCTACCGAACGACAATTCCCTGTCAGACTCGGGCAGAGATTCTACTGGTGACCATGTTCTTCTCAGATGCTTTCGCACCAGAATGCCCAAAATATAGGTGTGCGCAAAGTTTAGTCTGCCCATGTTACAGTACAAGATCGAGAACACCTGCCACCAAGCCTGCCACTGTTCGTATCAACCAAACCAGTTCTTCCAGGCCCACAGCTCAGCACGAGCTCACTAGAGGAGACGCTTTCATCGTAGACGCGAACACACGTGTATCGCTAGGCTTCTGTTTTCGTCTCAGGCCACCGGCAGCCAGTCAATCGTATTGGGAACGTGTCACACATGGATATATACAGACAGCGGGCTACAAGGGTGCCATTGCACGGCCCGTTAAATATTAATAGGTTACAATAGGTGCTCTCAATAAAAAAAACGAACGATGTCGTGTCCCGGATCCTGCCCGCTTCGATCGACCTTATCCTTACTTTTCAGAACAGTCGTACACAAGTGTTCCACTTGACCCGCCCTCGTGTGGTACCACGTCGCAGCCGCTCTCCAAGAAACCTCTTACGTCCCCGATAGGTAGCGAATCCGGCGAATCCGGCGATGTGCATCTTATAGATATTGGGGGTTCAAAGGCCTCGGGGTCAGACATAGACAAAACGTCAACGGTGCTTAGTCGCATCGTGACGAGGAGCACAATAGTCATGGGGTAGATTCCCTGATAGGTGAAGCTGACACTCAGCCTGTCATAACACGATGGAAGGAGAACTTACGACAACTTGGACGATAGCTGTATCCAAGAAAAGAACATCTTTCCATTGAGTAAACGTAGTTATCATATACACCACCTGCCGCAGAGAGCCTTAGGTCAGTCAATGTACAACATAACCAGAAGTAAATCAAAATGTACCCAAATGCAGAGATAGAGTGCTCCAGACTCGACCATGAAAATAAGAACTTTCTCTGCCATGGATGTAGCAGTTCCCTTGCCAAGTAAAGCTCGTACAGACTGCCTATGCTGCCTGCAGGACGCAGAATGTCATCACAGACGGCATCAAGTAGCTAGGGTGAAGAGAAACGTACCACGTTTTAATACAGATTAAGCCAGTGGCCCAGAGATTTGTGCCAATTGAGACGCCCCAGACGGTCCATCCGATGTACTGGCTTACGGTACCACTTCGCTCGGACTCATATTCAATCGCGGTGTACAAGTATGCAGCACCAACGGCCGACAATACTGACAAATGGATGCGTCAACCGAGAGAATCACCCTCGCAGTCTGCTTATGCTCACCGAGTGTGCACACGAGGGAGAAGAGCAGGGGAACGAATACTCTGAATCTGCGACTTGGGCCCCACAACACCCAAGCCCGCCACACAACAATCCCATCGCTTAGGATGTACTTCGCTACAATAAGCATTTGTCGCAAGTGAATTCTCGAAGGGTGACTTACATTGATCGTGGGTAGGTATACGACTACAAGCAATTCGAAGGATGACATGAGAGTTTCGCCAACGCTTAAAGTTTTGGCGGCAGCAGCCATGTTCATGGCCCAGTGTACTGCACAGACCGCGTACATGATTGTAGACACGGCTAGCATATAATTTCTGACTGGAGTGGATGGGCGTTTTGACCTTACAGTCGGGGTAAGAGCTGGGGATCGCAATTGGAACGCAGACGTACAGCATGAAAACGCTCGAGAAGAGAAAGACAGCAGTATATATCCCTGTTCCCTGGCTTAGCAATGTAGAATGGATCAAGAACGTAGTCGCACCGAAAAAGAAAGTCTCGCATAGGTAGGCCCCGATCACAGCGGTGAGACGGCTATACATTTTTGCTCGAGCATCGTCATTCATACTGAGATAGTGCAGTGACAGTGAGATTAGGAACGTTGTTGATCAGGAAGGGCTCTTGCGCTCCGAAGTGTCAACGAGACATTATATGGCACGAGATAAAATGTGTGAAGGACGACCAACGAGCCCCATCTTGAGGCCCCATATGTCATGATTGGATGATGCTGTCGACAAAGGGCGTTGGACCTAGGCCACGTGCCTGGTTTGACCAGACGCGCAATCAATGTAATGGACCATTGCTATCAGAGGTACAGGATCGGACCAATTGCCAGGGTCCGAGCTTCTCAGTGAAGATGAGAGGTCGATAGACAGTACACTTTTGATGAAGTACGTATGAGATAAGATATTACAATTAACGCACTTACATGTAAGGACGGACCTGTCACCACCCATACAGCGGGCACCTGAATATGGCAACTCGAGACTTCGATGGGTAACGAGGACAACGAAGGAATTTCTGAAATTCACAACCTTGTCATGAACCGTACCTCGTGTGACCATGAAATCTCAGATTACTAGAACATGAAAAGAAAGTATTCGATTGAATACCACCAGACAATGTGATAGTCGGCTGGTTAGGGAGGATCTACAGTGTCCAGGGCACACCGGACATATCAGGGCACAACATGGCGCCGACTTAGAACGAAACAGTCTCTCCTAGTGCAGGAACCAGGAAATCACTTGGTCCAAGACCTGCTTTCTCGCACTCTTTTTTGAGAAGTTCGGGAGGCTCGAGTACGGGCTCCAGGGTCAGGACCCATGTCCTAGATGGGACGCTAAGTTGAAGAAGTATTAATAAGGGGATGTTTGATAGTTACCCCCAATGCATTGCAAGGGCTTTCTTAGCTTTAACGTCTTTGAACATTCGAACAGCGTCCGCAGGGGAAGCATGCAGATTCGACCACATGGCGCGTGGGCTATATGCACTATGGCATGAACCGGCGTGAATTTTTTGAGGCCCTGGTCGAAAGGAGGGTGTGGCACGTACCCAATAGGCAACAATGCGACGTCAACGCCACCGAAGCGTTCCCCTACCTGGGCAAATGCGGGACAAACGGGAACCTTATCTTCATCTTCCCCGTCGTGCACGGTACGGTACCCGGTATCACCAGCGAAGTACACTTTCTTGTGCGAGTAGACGGTCGTCTATGACCCATGCTGCCCAGAGCGCATGCCATCGATCGAGCGCTGTACGTCCGGAGACATGTTGCGACGGTGTGCAGGACAGCCGCACTTCAGCAGTTACGGCGGGGCCGCCGACGTTGGAAGGGAGAGCAACGCGCAAAAGACGTTCGTCCCACCAGTCGAGCTCGTGGATGCGAGAGGACGGCGCTCCGAGGGCGCTAGAAAGGTAGGCCGCATTGTTCAGCCCGACGAAAATGTGAGCCTGAGGACGAAGGGTTCGCGAGGAGCGCACGAAGTGTCGGAACGTCGGTGCTAGGCAAACGAAGGAGTCAGAGGGCCGTTGAAGCGTCAAATTGGAAGGAATGTATGCACTGATCATAATGGTTGTGCTGATCAAAACATCAGAATTTGTATGGCAAAGTAGGACTGGTAGCATACCGAAAGCACGATGGCATCGACGGCGGGGACGTCTTCAACTTTGCAAGGCGCATCTAAGGGGGGTGTGAGAATTGTTCGGAACCGACGTCGTTACGTCCATGGCGCCATACCAGTGAAGCGCGCAGGTCCGAACCATCGAGATGGAGAACAGCGCTTTGAAAATACAGGATCAAATATGATGCGGACTCCGCGCAATGCGCCAGGGGGTGTTGGCAACTCCACGAAATAGCAAGCATGTCTGTCATGACATAACTCTCAGGCTAGGCTCGGTGACTTCGGGTATAAATCACCTGCCCTAACCAGGTAGCTTTCGCGCTACTCTCATTCCCACTTTGGGTACCCCATGTAGGGATTTGGTTTGGTATCAATGACTTGATATGATTTGGGATGCGAGGGCTCCGAGCCGAGACCCCGAGAAAGAACTGGATGACGTACACGACCCATAAGGATGTTGCCATAACTTAACTCGAGGGGAAACTCGAGGGGAAGGTACGCACGGAGCCCCACTGGAGGAGCGATTGAAATCTGGGTGGGAACGGTCACGGTGGTAGACAATAGGGACAGGGACCTCACACTATACCTGAATGAGGGCCAGGGATTCCCAAACATCGTCTTGCTATCATTCAAATGGTGACTAGGGCGGACACCATCTACGCTATTATCGGACGGAAACCTTTTCGGGGGTTCTGTGACCTCGACGTGTGGTGCGAGTGACATGATTCCTGATGGACAGAGAGGTCGATACCCAAGACCCAAGCAAGGCTGGTCAGTTTTTATCGTGTCAGCACGAGCGCCGATTCGTCAGTGTGGGACTGGGGCGCCTATACACACATTGCGCCGGCTTGCAAGTGTTCGAGTTCGAGTCAGCCCGGAGCCCGAGCGAAATGGTTTCAGGACGTTTACCTCCGCATTTTATACAGAGTAGCAACACTTGGGTAGGCAGAAATGCGTCCTCCGTTTCTGTTGTCATGATGTCGCTTGCCGCGAATTCAAAAAAATACATTCTTGATGGAGACCGTGACTGTTCCCGCCGGATCGTCCTCACCTCACCTAAACCCAGATAAACCACGCAAGCTCGTACTTCTTGATGACCCCGATGCGGACTTCATCCTTCGCTCGTGCGACCTCCAAGAGTTTCGAGTGCTAAAAATTTATCTTATTAAGAACTCCCCTGTGCTCCACGAGTTAATACTAGAATCGTCTGCTAGTACCAATTTCCCCGATTCCTCCACCTCCCCCCACGTTGGAGCGCTTCCGTACATCCAACTATCTGAGAATGGCACAATCCTTTCCAGTCTTCTTACTTTCATTCTTCCCGTGCTCTCCGTCCTTCCTCCAACCACCGAGCAAATCATAGAGCTGCTCTCGGCAGCTCAGAAGTACGAGATGATCCCTACTCTGGCTCACATCCGGGAAACTATCGCCTTGCTGGATCCACCGTTTATACTTCCAGAGACCGCCTTCCATATTTACTCTCTGGCTCAGAGGTATGGACTTGGTCAGGAAGTTGTTCGGGCGGCGCGCATGACATTGACCTCCCCAATAACCATTGAAGTCCTGGAAGACAAGCTTGACATTATGCCTGGCGCTCATCTTCATTTACTCTGGAAGTATTACCAGAGGGTTCGAATCAACCTCAGATCGGACCTTACGGCGTTCAGAATGGATGGAGCACACAGTACGCTGGCCGGTCTGACTTGTTCGGCTGTCGGTAGTTCCGGCATCCCAAGCTGGTTGGACGATTATATCGTATCCATTGGGGAAGACCCGTCCCTCTTCGACCTCAATGAATTGTACATGTGCCTGGCACGCCACATCGTCGCAACGTCCCAGTCCAGTGTGTGTGGAACGTGTGGAGCGGTGTCTGCCAAGACGATACGTGCTTTTTGGAAGGCATTCACAGCCGTTGTTAATGACAGTATGACAAAGGTAAGCGCTACTCGAGTACTCGATAATACTGGGAAACGGCTGGAATACTGGTACCTCTACAGGACGAAAAGGTTTTAGTGGAGAAAGCGAAGTCGCAAAGTTGTACAAATTCGGCTAGAGACGCCTCGCCCCTGCCCGGGGGTTACATTGACCCACCCAACGCAGATATAATACTCCGGTCGTCCGACCTAATCAACTTCCGCACCAACAAAGCGATACTATCCTATGTCGTCGCCATTCTTCAATGACATGCTCTCTCTTCCCCAACCCTCTAATGACGAAGTTGTCGATGGGCTTCCGGTGGTGTGTTTATCTGAGGATGCAGAAACCTTGAACGGTTTCCTCATGACGCTATACCCTATCCCTTTTGTGGTGCCCAACAACTACCATAAAGTATTGGCGATTCTTGCTGCTTCTCAGAAGTATGACATGGCTGGCGTCCAATCCTCTATCCGTACCGAAATCGAAAACCGGGGCCCTATCGTACTAACGGGGACTGAGGCATTTCGTGCATACGCTGTCTCGAGCAGTGCGAAGCTTCTTCCTGAGATGAAGACCTCTGCCCTTCTCACTTTGCATTCCCCTTTGACATTGGAACACCTGGGCGATGAATTACCGCTATTTGAAGGTTGGGCATTGCGTGATCTTGTCCGTTATCGCAAGCGCTGTCGAGACAGTCTTGTCTTAACCCTTCGGTCATTCCTTGACTCCACTGTTATGCCGTCAAGTCTTTGGGTTGTTTGCATTATTGCCGGTCCCGACTTAGTTTACATAAATCCCCAATTCCCTGATTGGTTACGCGACTTTTATTCGCAGCATATAACTAAAATGGAAGAGACATTTACGAACACTCTCCTAAACCCCTCAAGCATCCGAGGGGAGTACTTGGCTGCACTCCACGCGCACATCAGCCAATGGAACTGTTTCCCCTGCGCGAAGGTGCACGCCTTGAACGGGGAGACATACTGTGAGGAGTTGAAGAGCAAACTTGCGCAGGCGCTAGACAAGGTGAGCACTTCATTGTGATGGGTCCTCAGGAATCTGAGTCACTCACACGATCGGTCCAGGTGCGTTTATTTCCAGGCCCACAGACAATCAGTTCACTCGCTGAACCCACGTCTAGGAACCCGTGACATCAACGTAGGGACAGAGTAGTATACAAGTGGGAGATATGGATTTCGTAGCGCCATCACGTCGTGACAAGAGATCCATATATGGGTGTTTGGACAATTTCTCTGTGGGTATATTCAGAATGGTGCGCACTACACAGCATGAAGCTAAGTTACAATAAGCGGGTATGCCGGAAGCGTTCGTGGTCTAGAAGAGAAATGTTCCTCCAAGTGCGGGAATAACGAATTCATCTGGACCGAGACCCGCTTTCTCACACTCTTTCCTCAGAAGTATGGGAGGCTCGAGGACGGGTTCTGTACCCAGGACCCAAGTTCTGAAATCGCGCTTAGCCGAGGGGCAGACAGAGGTGACTCGGTGACGCACCCCCAATGCATGGCAAGAGCCTTCTTGGCTTTCAGGTCCTTGAATATCCGCACTGCGTCCGCAGGGGAGGCATGCTCATTTGACACGATGGCGCGCGGCTCATACGCGCTACGATAGCAAGTAGGATAGACCGTCAACATAACATACGATAGTGGACGGGATAAAGGCGATCCCTGGTGCGCACCCAATGGGCAACAATGCCAGGTCAAAGCCACCAAAGCGTTCGCCAACTTCGGCGAAGGCAGGGCAAACGGGGACCTCATCTTCGTCTTCGCCGTCGCGCACGGTACGGTATCCGGTATCACCAGCGAAATACACTTTCTTGTGGGAGCGAAGGTCGTCCACGACCCATGCTGCCCAGAGTGCATGCCACCGATCAAACGCCGTACGGCCCGAGACATGTTGCGACGGTGTGCAGGACAGTCGCACTTCTGCATCTACGACAGCATCGCTGGCGTGCTTTGAAGGAAGAGCAACGTGCAAGAGACGTTCGTCCCACCAATCGAGCTCGTGGATACGAGAGAGCGGTGTGCAAAGGGCTTTGGAAAGGTAGTCCGCATTATTCAGAGCTACGAAAATATGCGCAGAGGACGAAGGATTTTCAAGTAAAGCGCAAAGTGTCGGTATATCAGTGCTGGTCAATAGGTAGTGAGTATTTTGTCGGAATGATAAATGAGAAGATTGTACTGGTGCATAGTGATTGTGCTATCAAAAGAATCAGCGTTTGATGATCCGTACGTAAGTCATTCGAAGAATTTGACATACAGAAAGCACAATTGCATCGATTGCAGGGATCTCTCCAACTTTGCAAGGTGTATCTAGAGAACAGTGGAGTGAGACAACAAATATGAGGAGGTCTGCCAGGTCCTACCGGTGTAGCGCGCAGGCCCTAGCCATTGAAATGGCGAACAGCGGTTCGAGAATACAGGATCGAAAATGACACGAACTCCACGTGTCGCACCAGGAGGGGTGGGGAGTTCGACAAGGTAGCACGCATGGCTGTAGAAACGCGGTTAACTTATCGGCCTGCGCTTGTGTCTACGACTAGAAGACCGCTGATTGGGGAAAGCATCGAATGGTATCGCACCCTAACCATGTGGCCTTGGCACTATCCTCGTTTCCGCTTTCAGTATCCCATGTAGGAGATTGTGCCGGGATAGAGGACTTTACGTCCCGAGGTATATCGGGTGATCGCAGGATGGCGGCGACAAAGATCTGGGTGAACTCTAAGACTTTGTTGAAGTAGCCAATGTCTTGAGTGAAGCTACGCACGGATAGCCAGTCAGAGTATGTCTGGGCCCTATCATCGGGGGGCGTATAAATGGACAGCCACACAAAGCTCGGGAATCCAGTACGGTACCTGAACGACGGCCAGGGATTCGTAAATCTGGTCTTGCTATCGTTCATGTGATGGCTTGGACGGACATCATCCACATACCCAGATGGAAACCTTCTCGGGGGCTCTGTTACCTCGATGGACGGTGGGGAATTCGATGACATCGAGACGACGAGCTGGTGCAAAGCTGGTAGGCTATCGAAATCAAGCCCGAAGCATTAAAAGGGCGTGCTTCATTCATGGTCGACGTCGGTTGATAATCGGTTCGAGTCTGGAAGGCACAACACTGGACACCATTGGCTCGGGAAGCAGAGGCGCGGAGGCGCACTCTCTTCCCGGATCGCCACTCCGCTCACATCCGTCGCACATCCGTACTACATCCGTCGCTCGCTGTATCAGTGTGTACTGCGAAAGATATGGACGACACCTTAGAACAACCAAACACCCCTTTTGTCAAACCAGGAGACGAGGAACACGAGCAAGACTCTTCTGGAGACGAAGATGGTGGGCTCGATTGGACAAAACTTCCGTATGTTCTCATTACGACTCATCGCTGGACAATAAGTTGTTATCTGCCATAGCCTCGGGAACAACGCCGCACGCCCGGTGATCCCAAAGCGCGGTGAAAAGGATTTCGAACCAAGCGGTTCAGGTCCTTCAACGCCATAATCTAGAGAGAGCCCGGTTGGCAATGTTTGATGCACTAAGATCCACCCGCGCAATTTCAAGGTACGGTCTGTGACTACATCTTTATCTCATGGCGCTTTTACCCGCTTTCTGTGCGCAGCAAGGCCTGTCAGCTATGCAGTATGGTATCCGGATCTTGCGCGGGCTCATGTGACCGTCGCTCGAGGCGTTCATTTCACCTCGATGGGTCACTCGGTGCAGCGCCCGTCCAAAGTCGCCACGAAGACTCAAAAAAGGCTGGAGCTTTTGCCAGAGGAAGCGCTATATCTTGTAGAGAAAGGTGCCCTTTTCTGCTGGAAGGCGTCTCACGATGGCCCCTGATGAGGACGCGGGTTGGGACTCTGCGTCCCAGGGTGCACCTATGAGCGTGCAACAGGCGTACGCGGAGATGATCGGAACGCAAGATTTGACTCTGGACAGATACCACGTAACGTTTATGCTTCTCGTCGTTCCCTTTTCGATGTTCAAAAGTACACCTTCTGCAAGACGTTCTCTTACCTCCGGCGGCTGGGTTACATAGTAGCTCGAGCGAGGCCACCTTCCCCCGCCTATCCCGTACCCGCAGCGCAAGCGCTTTCACAACAGGCCCACCACGGCCTTCGATCTTTCGCCGGGTGCTCGCCGCTCTGTGTTCACCAATACGTAGGTTGTGGAGCTGGTTTGTTCAGCCCTCGAAGACTTGGTGGCGTCCCCTTGTGCACCGGCGATGGTTTCACCATAACATGGATTACCGTGAGGATATATATGGATAACTGATAATCGGAAGCTAAATACCTTTGCTAGCGTCAATATTCAAGACCCTCCGATTCCTCTCTTCAGGACACGCCGTCCCTCTCCCATCTCGCACTCGATCTGGCGACACGCCCTCCCATTATGAGATATTTTATCACCTTTACAAGCCAAACTACGCCTTACCGCAAGACGGCGCCTCCCCAACCAGACTTCTCGATCGTGGTTGTCAAGTGAGCCCTTCTTTTCCCTAATACGCTCTGTCGGGAGTGACATCTCTGTCTTCTTTCCAGTGCACGGACGACACCGATGCCCACACTCGCAGAGTTTTCGCACATGTATGAGGGCCTGCCTACCATTCCACCGCCTGTTCCTCGCAGCCGCAAAGCGCCGCCCGCGACAAACACCTCCGTGTCCAAACCATCGCCTCCCACGGGAACTGTCGTGGGGGCCCATTCATCCTTCCTGACCAAGTTCCTCTCATACTTTCTGTTTCGCTCTACACAGTCACCACCAGTGCCTGCACCAGTTAAGCCTAACCCCTTCATGGCACTTCGTCAGGGCAAGAAAATCGTCATCGTCGCAGCTGTGGACGCAGGTATCGTGAGTTTCTTCAGGTTTGGTGAGGGTGCATTTGAGGAATGGCCGATGGCTTGATGAGGACATCGTGATATGTGTAGAAATTCTAACGCATCGCTACGCCATTCCTAGTTTTACATACACCATATGTAGCTAGGCAGGGCAGAGTGTGGCTCGTTACCGGGTCCTTAATGATGATGAGGTTATAGTACAACATAGGAACTGAGAGAGAGATGTAGGCGATGCAAGTAATGATGATGTGATGACCAGCGATGGGAGTGGACTAGGCCACGGAGACAGAGGTATAGAACAATGGTTAATAAGATGACAAAACGCGCACGGGGGCGTAAATTTTCCGCGTTAAAGGCTCAATCGTCCCTGAAACCCACAATTGTGCTCTTTGGTCGCAAGCTGATCACCGGTGGGCGGTGCTGCGGTACTGGCGGGGACTCATCCTCTTCGTCGCTCTCCGAAGCATGCGCCCGCGGGGCGGCGAAAAGCACGCTCACCACACGGCCATTCGGTTGCGATGGTGCTGATTCCGATGCTGAGAGAACGAGCGTTTTCGCTGACTCCTCGAGTTGGCGCAGCACGTCCTCATCTAGGTCAATGTCGAAGAGATCAAACACGTATCGCCGGACAGGCTGGCGATAGCGAGACGTCGAGATCGTGTGCAGCGCACGGTAAAATACAGGCACAGAGGAGAAGACATTTTCGTACTCAGGTCGAGACTTTAGCCTGTAAGGTGGGTCAGGAAGGACTGTTCATAAAACAGGGTTAGCATACGGACTTGGCCAGTGAGCGGGACGCCGTGTTGGCGATGACAGTATTAGAGAGATTCGAGATAGCAGTGGTTACCTCGATCTCTGCCTGTGATTCTGGAGGAACGAGACGCGAGTCACTATCGCCACTGGGTGGAGTAGGATCCCATGGTGGTATCTGGAGAAGGTGAGAAGAGAGTTAAGATAATACTGAGTCCTTACTGATAAGAATTTATCCAGATCTAATGGCACACAGAGGCCAGTTGGAAACCCAAGTGGTGACAGTGTGGCCTCCCAGCCATAGTCGCTCAATATCTCTGCTCCTTGGGGCGTTGCCGATATTAAGCCTAATACAAAGAAGCATGTTCTGGGAGGTGTGGTGAGCAGAATTCGAGATTTTTTTTGGCACCGATCCTACCTACCCTCGTACAGATAGCACTAAAGATTGCTCTGCGATTTCGAGGATCACAGGGATGATGTCTTCCTCTTCCAAGAACGGAAGTCCACCGGTGGAAGAACCGATGTTGCCCTACACAAGCTCAATGTGGAGAAGAGTTGCGAGGTAAACATAGCGTACCACTGTCCAGAGGATGCTCTTTAGCTTGAGAATGAGTTCCGGGTCTTCCTTCTCGTGGACGTGCTGACGGATGAAGAGAGCGAACTCAGGAAAATGGCCTTTTTCATGAAGAACTTGACACCCAAGTTCTGTCTTCGCCATCTCCCCGTAGAAATGGGGTGGGACCACACCGTCAAACGACCTAAAACAATTTGTGAGAAGTTAAGTACCTATGGCCCGAGTTACCCACTGTATGTCGTCTTCGTCGTCAACTGGGATGAACTCCATTGTCTTCGCCAGCCAGACCTCAATTTCGACGACATAGTGAATGTTGCGTTCCTTTATGGGGAATGTTGTAAGTGCAAGTAGTCTTCACTGCATTCGAGCTTACGTGAAACCAGATGTCCATCTCACGATCGATATAGCCCGAGTCGAACAGATACCGGAACCCAACAGGAGTTGACATGAACCTTAGCAAAGCTCAGAGAAAAGCACGAGAGGATAATTCAAATGGTCACACTTTAGGAGCAGCCCGTGTCCAACGTCGCCAAGATGGTCTAAAGTCGGTTGCATTGCAACCACAAGTCGTAAAATATCCACTGACTCGCAAGCCTCTTCCAAGAACTGGGTCGCCAGTTGGCGCACTTCCATCGCTGGATCATAGAGTTGTGTAAGCAACAGTCGGAGAGTCCATGTGTTCGCGGTTGGACTGTGCATGATCATCTCGCTTAGGTGTTTCGTAGCGTATAGGCGTATGTGCTGAACATAGGGCATGTGAACAACGATAAGACCGGAAACGGATGTCGATACCTTGTAACTGGATGTGAGTGCCTTGGATAGAACGATTCGCGGGTGGCCATCACTACGTCTCCGTCAGTAAATTCCTTCCAGGAATGAGGTGACGCAAACATGGAATAGTCAATGTTTTCAATGATGCCTTTGATGAGATCTTCTCGGCTGCGCAGCTCGCTTAAGTGATAGAAGGCGGTAAATAGCTTCGCTTTTTCCATCAACCTGGGCTAGCCCATGAAAATCCGAAGCCACAAACAGCAAATAAGTGCATACTCGATGCCTTCCTTGTGCTTACTGAGCGTGCCTAGCATCTCAAGGTAGCCATAGGTCAGTGTTTCAGAAACCCGCTTCTTTGAGAAAATTGGGTCGGACTCTGGGGTGCCATTGAACTACAGACCAGCTAGTCAAGCGGAGTGTGCTTCCTGAAAAGAAGACCTTACGGGGTCTAGCTGGGCAAAGCTCCTTGTGAGCTGCTTTAATAGATTGTCGTCCAAGGATAAAAAACGTTGCCCGTCTGAGCTCGCCAATAGCATCGTCAACAACGTGCACCCCAACTTCACCCAGCGCATGTTTCCCTGTCATGGATAGTCTGGACAAATGACGTGTGCAGTCTCCTAGGTGCTTACTTTGTTTCGCTCAATATCAGAGAAGCGATGGGTGAACGGGTGAAAGAAAGTCATGAGCCTTTTCAGAAACCGTAGCTTGATGGCCTCTTCCATTCGCTTCGGGTTGAGCAAAGGGCCTTCGACGAGTTCTTGTAGTGTCTCAAAGTTCCACTTGGTATGGTCCTTCGTTAGCATAACCTATGGCCGACGCTAAGTACCTGAGTAAATCCGCTTTGAAGCGAAAAAATACCTGCGTCTCGAGCAACGCTGCCTGAAACGTTTTATCATCCATTTGAAAGCCGATCTTAATTCGGACCTGTTCCACCTGGCGTTGACCACGGCGAATGGCATCCTCAACAGAGTTTGCTCTGCCGTCAATCAGCCATACCCTATATGAGATTAGTGGCAATGAACCAACCTGGGCCGGTTACCTGCAGCAGCAACGGCGGTTTCCAACCGCGTTCTGTTGCGATTGAAGCTGTCAATTGAAGATAACGCAGATGTACCAATGATCCTGTGTTCTCCTTGATTGTAGTCTGACGCAAGCTTGAAGACATCCGGGACGAGCTTGTTGATAAATCTGCGAGTCAGTAGTTGTAAAGATTCGAAGTGAAGGTGCGAACCTGGATCTTTGCAGCCAAAGAAAGTGGAAGGAGCTTATTCGCGAGTTGCAAGACCTCTGCCATGAGCAGGGTCCCCTTCCTCGACAAATTAGAACCTGTCGTTGTCTCTTGAAACATGCTGGTCAAAGCCTGCGAAAGCGTGAGTGAGCACTTGGAGCTGATTTCATCAGTTACCAACCTCCAACAATCCCGCCTTGGTGAAAATCAATAGGAGTAAGGCAACATATTGATCTGTTAATCTGAGTGGCTCAGGCTGTCGTTGTTGAATTGCTGTGTCGCTTCCATTTGGCTGTGAAACTTGGCGAGACTTCCGATAAACTGTTAATATCATCTGTTAGAATACATTTTGTCGCTTTCTTGTGTGATCATAACACACCAGTCAGGCGCCTGCCGCTGATGAAAGCATTGTACCAAGCCGGTGTCTTGATGTTCAGAAGATCAAAAAACATGTCCAAGACGATTTCCTAAAAAGAGAAGTTTGTGTCGAGAACTCATAGTAATAAAAAATTATTTGCCCTAGGTTCGAGAGACGGTATCCGAAGAGTATCGATGAGAGACCTAATTGCGCGCATGTCACCCATACAAAAATACATGAGACCTGTGTGGACGGTTATGATAGAAATCTGTCGAACGAATACACATACCACTCCAAGTCCGCAACATGCATACAATGGACCGGCAAATGTCTTTGAGCCGTTGCTGGTGTTCTGAGTCCTTACCATATACATCCGTGACTCCAGACAACGCAATCTATAGACAGTGTTTGTACCTTGGACTTCATAAGTAATCAAATCTGGCGTACCTCCAGGTCCTGTCCAGGGCGAAGGTATTTCCGAGTCGATGGCGAGTCGATAATGTAGAGGAAGGCAGGGCTGAGAAGAGCAGCAAGTGCAGGAGGACCTTCGGAGAGTGTCTGAAGTAACACTCGCATACCACCGGACTTGGAAATACATTGTACATCAATGAGCACTAGTTCTACATCAGCCTCTGGAATTGGTCTAGAGTGCACCGCTCACTGATTTCGGCCAGTGTCTGGATAGCAGAGGACCGGAATGGATCGTCTTGCTGCTCCGCAACGGCTATAAATGCGCGTACAACACATTCTGATAATGGCACTGTGCCAGTACTGGAGGCATGATTTGAGTCTTTTCGCCGAGACCCCATGGTGACAATCGTGCGAATGAGTTTGATGGCTTGTTCCTTTTCCACTGTGTGCTTGTTATCTAGAGCGAGCGATCTAAGAGCAAATGAGTAAAGGTATTTTCGTGTGGTCGAGTGGCGCACCTGACAATAAACCAGTCCAGGGGTTGCTCATGAAGGCGCTTGACCGACTCGGTGTCCACGAGCATGTGACGGAGGAGACGGTAGGCAGTCGCTCTGCTTAACTGGGTGGAGTGCTTCGAGAGGGCAGGGGTAACACTGGGGCATTGTTAGGCCTACTACGGGGCCAATACGGGTTTGACTTACGCACGAACAACCTGCACGATGTCCAACTCGTATTGAACTCGCAGATTTCGCTGTAGCAACCCTATGAGCCTGGTCATGGCCTCGGTTCGTGCTCGATTCGTCTCAGGGTCATGAAGAGTGATAGCTTGGGGTGGAGTCGAGGCGCCCGGTGAGGCAGACGGAGACGTGGCAGCCCGGGACAGAGATAGCAACGTCTTGACGTGTCCCCAAGCCTGCTGGAGAATGGTACGGAAGTCATCTTCGAAACGATCAATGACTTTAGACGACTTAGCGACCCAATAACATGTAGATTTACCTCTGTCATCCGCCGCTCGCCGGTCTTCCGTGAATTTGAGTCAAATAAAACTTGAGTAAACGTGATAAATTCGGACACACGCTGCTCTAACCGATGAGAAATCGTTTGTATCCTTCCTTCGGCCGTATTGAGCTCAGACTGGACTTGGTTCCGTAATGCTTCCTGAATATCGAACTGTCAGCATTTAACGAGCTAGATCGGAATGGTAATACCGTGAGCTGAGCAGAATTCCCGTGTAACACAGCCTCTGCTCCTTCTTTAATGCTGACAGCTTTGCCCATCATATGGTTGAGGATGGCGAACTAACACAATATCCATAAGTCTCGCTTTTGGGTTATTTCAGTTGTCGCGCTGGCACACCTGCTGCCCAGCATCCTTCCCTTGCAACTGGATAAAGTCAAAGACGCTGTCGAGCTCATTCGAGGTAGAGTTGACGCTGCTAGGGCCGGGGTCAAGGTTGAGGTGAGCATGGCCTCCTGCGTCCTGAAAGGCCTCGTAAGACCAATCTGTGGTCATCTAGAGTACGAGAACCTAGATGCCACAATGAAAGACGAGGGTCCGAAGGGTTTGAGGGAAGACCGTGACGGAGTTGAAGAGTGAGAGGCGGCGCTAACGAAGATAATAATAGCGGGTTCGCCGTGCAGTCATTTCCGGGACGAGGCAATCGTCTCTTATCTTATCTTATCCGAATTCGGCAAAGGCCGATGAAACTGTATCATTAAAGTTCAAGCCACCCAGAGCGAACACCAACGTCGATCGACGACAACAATTCCCAACAATTCCAGACGTTAACACAACATGGGTAAGTGCTCCTTCTCCGCGCTGGATTCTCTCGGATGCTGACTCGTATATTTCAGTTCGCTACGCCGCTGCCGCTCTTGCCCCGGACCCTGAAAAGAGTGCGTCTAGGTCACATTATCTCTTATGCTGGCGTCTTGAATGAGTTACTGCCATCGTCTAGCCTCCCGTGCGCGGGGGGAGTACCTGCGTACCCACTTCAAAAACATGCGGGAGGTTGGTGCCGCGCTAACGGGTAAGCTATGTTTGTTGTGGTCTTCACGTCCTTATAGGTACTTACCAATACTCATAGGACTTAAACTCACCAAGGCATATGCATATCTCAGTAACGTCAAAGAGCATAAACAGGCCATTCCCTTCCGCAGATTCAATGGTGGCGTTGGCCGTGCCAGCCAAGCGAAACAATTCAAGGCAACACAAGGTACGTATTACTCTCCGAGCGTTCGACTACAGTTTACTTAACTACATCAACATCAAAGGCCGTTGGCCCGAGAAATCTGTCCTATTCATTACCCGTCTCTTAAAAAATGCCGAGTCAAATGCCGATGCGAAGAATTTAGACCTGGAGGACTTGATCATCAAGAATATCGTGGTACAGCAAGCACCGGTATACTTACCATTCGACTCTAGCTGGCCCTAATATTCACTTGTCTCAATGACAGAAAACCCGCCGCCGCACGTACCGTGCTCATGGTCGCATCAACCCCTACCAAGGTCACCCTTGCCATGTCGAAATTATCCTCGCGGTCTCTGAGGAGGAGGTGGAACGAAGCAAGGATAAAGAGGTCGCACCTCCTTCACTTGCTGGCCTTAACCGACGGCAGGTCGCAAGGCGGCGCATTGAAGCTGCACGCGTGTGATGACGGGACCTCATGTGTGCATGTACCAATGGTGAACCCTTATGTCCGCTTTTATGTACGCATATGCCATGCAGCGAGACACCCATCTTAGACCGAGCTTCGTGTCTCACCTTCGTTGCTCCCTCTTGTCTCTTGTTGAATTCTCAGCAGTTGGGGTCAATAGGGCACGGATCATGGAAATATGAAGACTGTATTTCATTTCATTCTGCTCGAAAACTAACGGTACAGCAAGAAGACTACCTGGGGACATAACATTTTAACCTACATACACGGGCAGATCATCAATCAGTAAGGAGAAAGTCGAAGATGGCGTTTAATACGTTGAAGAGCGTTAAAGAGCGTGAGTGTGAGTGTCATGAGGGCCAAACGCCAATAGTTGGTCGTAAATGAGAGTGGTCAGTGGTGCAGATGCAGAGCGCGGAGACGTAGAGGCAAGTTGATAACTGTAGGGCGGGGGCACATTTGTTTACTCCAATGGTAAAGGAGGTAGAGGCTTTGAAGAACGTGACAATAGCGCCACGGAGTCAGAGGAAGGTTGGGGGTCTGGTTCGAGTTCTGGGATGAGATCCCATATAGTAGCCACCTTCCACTCGGGCTTGTTCTTTTTCCCAAAGGGATTGGAGAGTCGTGGTAATTTCTGTTTGATCGATTCTGGGCGACCGGTTTGTTCGATGGACAAACTGCACCGGAGCGTGAGCGCTTCAGCTTTAGTCCCAGCCACGGGCTCGGCAACGCACCTCTGTTTGAACATCCAGTCACACTGTTTGTCAGAGTCACGGGCAATAGCACCCTCCAAACTCTTCATAAGCCAACCTTGGACGTTGTCGCCGCGTGGGTGATTGTAAGGGACGTGCCAGTGTTCCATTTCTACAGGTGGCGACGTCAGCTCTGATCGGATCGGGAAAGACGCGGACCAGATGTTGTATATTACCATAGATGATTCGCACGATGTCGTAGCACCTATCCAAGTTCGCAATGGGCCTATGCGTGTTGGGCGACACCACCAGTGGCTTCCCGTTGACCGCGTTGCCAAACTCGTTCAAATACCAATCTAGAGACATGCATTGATAAAGTGTCCATCTGAACGATGCGCATCGACGTACCCATTGCTGGAACAGCCGGCTGAGGGAATAGAGCGATTCCCCTGCCATCAAGGGCAATAACATCCATATTTTCCTTGAGTCCACCCAATCTGTCCAGTGCCCAATGCGCAGGGGCACTCAAGGGCTAGCCGGTGTGCATGAGTCCCAAATTCCTTCATCCAAATGATAAAAGACTGACCAAGCGCAGGTCAGAGAGTGACCCCAACGACGGGTGCGTCAGTCCAGCATATATACTACGCATCCCACTGTAATTGTGGTACTCGTGGCTTCTCTGAAACGAGCGTCAGCCCGAGAAGGTGTCCCGTCAGATTTTGGAAACGTACCAGTGCAAGCGCAATAAAGAAGGTCATGACTGCGGCCCTTGTCTCTGCCTCGATTTGGCCCAAGATGGACCCCGTAACCCACGAAGCCAGTGCGTTCTCGTATGTTTGCTGAGTGGAACGGGCCGTGTCGACATTGCAACCGTGGCCCATGCTAAAGCGGTACCATAGATCCTCAGGGATCACTCTAAGATAACCGTCGGACATGAAAATCGCGAGTTGTCGTGCTAACTCTTGGCAGAGTTCACGAGAGTTCATATCAAGGATGTGAATAGGATTGTCACTGTTGCACACAAGATCGTTCAGTGCCTTGGCGCATTCAAGTTCGTTGTCTGTAGGTGCGGGTTGAGAGACTTTTCGGATAAGCTTCTCCGCTCTCGCCTGGAACCTCCCCTTGTATTGAACAGGGTTTTGGCGGCACGCAGCACGGCTTGAACTCCCAGAAGTTTCGTCGGGCTGGGACCCCTCCGCCGAATTGCCAGAGGGAGCCAGGGCTATGGCCTCTTCGCGTCGATCATTCAGCCTCCGGATGATTTCCGCTCTTTCGTACGGCAAAGACTCTTCGTCCACCAGTGACATGAACTCCTTGATGTGAAGGCCAGCGATGCGGTCCCTCTCGTGGATCCAATACTGATCTATCCAAGTACTGATGAGGCGCAGGACGCGGGCCTTGACCGATGTTTGATAGGCGGGCCAGGCCTCGCGCTGGGAACGGTTGAGGGCCCTGGGCTGTTCCTCGTAGCGTAAGATGAGTACCTTGGCCAGCTCAATAGGGTCACAGAAAGAGCGGAAGCAGAGCAGGAATGTATCGAGAAGGTCGGGATCATTGGCGGGAGTGTGTGGCTGAGGATCGGTGAGAATATATACTAGTGTTGCCAAACTCGCGCCTTGCATGCAGTCGCTCTCGTCGAAGAAAAAATCCGCGGCATCGCCGACAGGGGCCGGCATTCTGACGCCCCAGTACTCCTCCGCCTCTTCCAGCGAAACGACGTCGGCGGCCATGGTAGCATAGAAGCTGTACTCGTCTTCTTCGCCTCTATCCTCGGGCTCAGGCTGGCTCGGACTAGAGACAGGTGGCGCGTCGCAAGGCTTTGAGTGCTGTGTGGCGTTGGACTGCCGCCGAGAAAGCGTGGGGCGTCTGAATCTGATCCTCCTTTTGGGAGAGGGTGTGGGGACGCTGATCTCTGATGCCAACAATTCGTTATCATTTGGCTGTCATCGCAGCAGAGTAAGTCATAGAGGACGGACCTTTGATTGACACTTTAGCCTGCAGCCTCGACTCAAAATCGACGATATCAAGAAACACGCGGATCGCCCTCAGCAACATATCGCGTTCATGATGGCAGCGCGTCACCATTTGTTTCGAACTCTTGACATCCACTTGCCGAGTCAGTCGACTTGCGACTCCCAGGAGTGCAGACTTCGCCTCTAAGATATCTGAGGTGCTAGAGATGAGGCTTTGGGTGTTACGAATGTCGAAAGGTAGCATGTCCAAACTCTCGAGGAACTCTTCGACACCTCGGTCCAGCCCTTGTAAAATGTGAGTTAGACCCTCGTGACTGGACTCTTCCAATGCGAAATCGAGCATCGTGGCATGCGTGAGCAACTGCTGAAAGGACCCATCCAATTGCGAGCCGGAATTGACCCGGAAACCCTTGAGCGCAGCACAATAAGAAACGGTGTTGTCCATGGTGAGAGTGCGATTTGCGAGCTTGTTCTCATCGAGACATGTCTGCAAATGAGAACGAAGTTTCCTGCAGACAGTCGCATTGGCGTTTGCTCTTTCTTCTTGCGGGGATTCAACAAGCGTGGAGGAAGAAGAGTCTGGAGAGTCGGGTGAAGGTCCCCAGTGAACGACAGGAGGCGTCAGGGGAGCGGGGCGGTTGAATATGGCCAGAGAACGAGAGGAGGGCTTCCTGGAAGATGCGCGGTGGGTGGGTGATGTCGTTACGGGCGATGCCCCGGACAAGCACGGAACGTCAGACGCTGTTGAATGCGGAGACGGCTGTACAGAAGATACTTCTTCGTCCTCCTCCGACGTAGCACTGCTGGCATCGACATCGTCGGGGGGAATAATGATAGATAAAGACATTGTTTCGGGAGATATGAATAGTCGAATATTTTCCGCGAGATGGGGTCGGTGGATTTATGTGAAATCATGTCCCGGTCAACGAAACGCAATGTGGCAAAACAGAGCAAGCCACAACTTAACCGCCTATCGAGAAAAGCGCCATCCGTGGCAACTCAAAAATAAGCTCCGGTAGCACGATAGCGATGCTACAAAAGCAACTAATCGGTAGTTTGTGGAGCTGACATTGACACCTGTTGTGGTACCTGCGGACTGATATTGGAGCCTTTCCGGACGACGAAAAAGAGCGAGAAAGACACAGAAGCGGTAGTGGAAGAAGCGCGTGCGTCGTCCACGCTCAGACCCATCATCGAAAAGCCCGAGAAACGAGCCAAATTATGAAAAGCGAGCGGGCCACTGCAAAAGTCCACATGGCACATGGAGTCGCAGGGACCTACTAAATCCACGGGATAAGGGCACCCGAAGCTTGAAGAGGGATAGAGGACCTCAGGCTAGACGCAGTGCCAGTGATCGATAATCCGCTGGCCTCCAACCCTCCTTCCTTCCTGAACACGTGACTGGACTCAGGCTAGTTGTCAACCACTGTTTACCACAAACTGAAACGAACCCTTGGGAAAACGAATTGTGGATATCTAAACCGCTGCAGCTACTCAAAATTATCTCCATTGCATTCATCCTTCTGTGGGGAAGAACGTGCACGACTACTATCACTAGCTAGGAGCTCCAAGAGCGCTGGAGCCGCCCGTACCATGACTATAATTGCTTGATGGTGACACAAGAGTGGAGTTTCACGCCAACCTCGCATGCACATTACACGCGGCCTTCCCTGTGTATCTCTCTCGTGGCTTTCGGGGCTTCGCTGTGTCTTTTCTTGACCATTATCGTGGAACGCCTCGCCTTTACTACTTGCCTACTTAGTCCTCGTTCGCAGTTTCGTTGTGTAGCTGATTTTTGCCACACCTGGCCCACACATAACTGCGGGTTTCCTTCGCTGCAGATATCTCTTTCGCGGTACAGCTTTGGTCCATGTATCTTCCCAGACTTTTCTCCACGCGTCTTCAGCGAGTCGGCGACAGCGACGATTGCATGATTTTGAGACAAGAGTGGAGTTCGACAACAACGAACATCAGCGAATATGGCTTCACATTTATTTATTTTTGGCTTTTCGCTTTTGTACTGCCATCTGGCTCATTTCGTCTGAGACAGTGCGAATTTCACTGAAGGCTTCAGTGGCTCACAAGGACATGTGCAACATAGATCAAAGGCCGCAATTCCTTTTCTCTGACACCACAGTTTGTGAACTTTGGCCGATACCTCCTAAAGGGACATATGGCGTCGTCCTGGTTACTTGAGAACCGCAGCACGCGCACATGCATGGTACAACTTCCCATGTCGTCCCCTGGTCTTCTCACCACAGCACTTTTCCAACAGAACTTCTGAAACCTGCTTTTCGTTCACGTGTCCATTCTTCAGCGGTTCTTCGGCGTGGGCGAGCTGTTACCATTTTCTCTCCCCTTCGATATAATATACGAGTCTGACATCGAAGCATGATGCTGTTCCTGAAATGGTATCCACTTCTCACAGGTCCACGCGCGAGCCTGAGGGTGGAACTGGAGTCCTCCTCTTCTGCTTTTCTACCCTGTTTCATGCATACTTCATTTCCTAATTCCAGGACACCTTCTGTTCCTTTTTGCGTTTAGTGAGCGTGTATGTCAACAACATGACCGTTCGCAAGCGCGGAATACCGATACACCCTCCTCGACGTCACACGTTTTTGACAACCACGCATCCGCTTCAACAGGACGCGGTCTTCAGCCCCCACCGTCTCCTATTCATCTGCCAGATAGAACGGCCGTCGATTATGACAGCCCTCTTTTGCGACCCCGCCAGTTACGCAACGTGCACGCCGTCGGCGTGAGAAGGCAAAACGAGTACGTTGATTCTTAGTCTGTGCTGCACTGTGCACAGTTCACTCTGGTCTAGTGCCAGCTCTAGCCCCCCCAGGCCGGCCTCGCGCCCGACGCACCTATGTTAACGAGTACGCGCCTTTAGTTGACTGTCGCTCCGACCACTCACAGTACTAGGACCAACGGCAGGGCTCGAGGGGCCCTCCTGCAAGTGCTAGGGATGCGAAATTACTACCAAGCGAACTTTGAACTGATTGCGGTCGGTTTGAAGGATGACATGGCTCAGTTAGAGCAATTACCATGCTCTGCCAGTGGCAGGTCATTTTTTTGTTGCACCTTCGTGTCCCCGTTTTGTATATAAAAACAAAATGCGCGAGTTGTGCTACGAAGATTCCTGATCGTCTCATGACCATCCTTTGGGTGATTGTCCCCAACCGTGACAGAATCCCCTTCATTGTACCCCCCCTCCTGCGAGGATATTCGTTTCGAACCCGCCGTGGCCACGTGCTGTGCACTGGTCTGGGGGTTCGTTGCGCTTTTGAAATTCAGGCTTGGGGACAAGGGTGTCAGGTTCCGATACCTAGTCAATATCATAGGAGTGATGTTGTGTCCACAGGGACTACCGTAAGAGCTCGCGACATTTTTTTCAAAGGGTTTCCGTACTGTTGACTTCATTCAGTTGACGAACAACAAAAGTGTACATCACTTTTAGCATCGACGATCCACGGAATACGCTTGAAATACGTACTTTTATATTGACGCTTGTCCAACCTCTGGTGCACCTATGATAGCAAGAGCTTCCAAGGTTTGGGAATTACCAGTGGGAAGTCGCATTTCTTCAGCCAGCTTTCAGCACCTTGCCGGAGGGCCAGACGCGGATATCAGTGAGGTCTGGTTGCGGTGCGTGTCCGCGACCCTTTCCTAATAAACGTCGAACGGTTTCGAAAGGTTCTGGAGTAACTTTAATGGTTTAGCTTCTTCCGCTCAATTGCGTCTCTGGGAGGGTGTTAGACATGGTCAGAACGGAGGGTTGCATGAAATTGAACCACCTCAAGTTCGTATGCCAGTGGATGGATATGTGCCAGTGCTCACCTACGCTCACTGCTCAATGACACGACGTGGGAGAAACTAGGATACGGGGGATACCTCTCGCGTCTGTAGAGGAGTCTGAATAGGCTTTCTCCCCCCCGTTGATCATTTGTCCAAAACCCGTTCGCACATCACAGCAAGGCAGGGCCCAGTAGGGGTGAGAGGATCTCAGGGATCTAGGGGTGTGTGTGTGCCTTCTGAACCACTCCATCACCGTTGCCAACCCTTCATGATCACAATAAATCCAGATGGTCTGTTGCAACACCCTAGGCAAGTTCAAGTCCATAGGTGCATGTCTAGCTCTACACCGATACATCTGATTTCGACGATTATATTCCAATTAAAAGTCTGCCCTCTCCGCTACAGGATGGTGCCCTGGATCATACAGACAGGGAATCGTTATTTCCGGGTAAGTCGTGCAACAAGTCGTGCAACAACTAGTTGAAGCCGATCTCACCTTTTTGGGCAGACGGCGAGACGCCCACTCCAAACTACTCCGTGCGGAGCTCGAAGCTTGGAAAGCTTGAAGTACCTCGCTCTGATTGTCACGTTCAATGACCTACCGTCGATTTTTAATGTATCTCCACCAAAGCATATGTGTTGAGCGTGTCCTATGGTGTCAAAGTTTAAAGATACTTGACCATACTTTCTGAGCACTTTTGCACACTTTTCGAGCTACAGAATTTATGTGCTCAACATATATTCAGTACCACAGCACGTCCAATGATACACATAATTCCTGATTTTGATATTCCAAGGCCTCAATAGTTGTGTGGTGCTGGTGCTGGTTGAGGCTAATCAGGTTGCATATCTCAGGTTGGTCTTGTTTGGCTGTGGCATAGATGACAACTTGAAGGCGGACGACTCGGAACGACTATCTATACACGCCAGAGAGCACACTCAAGAGCATACAACATGTTTTTTTGGGAGAGAGAGAGTACTAGTACTAAGACCTTTCGGATTTGCAAATATGTGAAGTCTTACAAAGGTCTAGGAATAATAGTAATCGCTTCGCCTTGCGCTTCGCAATAATTAAACGATAGTTACAATACAAATGAAAAAAACGTTGATATCTCGAGGCACTGTATGGCACCGGCGCAGTCTAGGCTGAGGCGGCTTTCCCGGAAAGATGCCACACTGACTGGTATCAAATCAACGACTGGCCAACGGCTACCATTTATCGCACGCCGAAAAAGGCAAGTCAATGACAACTAAGAACAACGTGCACGGGCCTACGTGTGATAGAAAAGAATAATCTTGAGAGGGCACAGCAGGGCGCTCAGGTAAATTCAGAACGGCGGTGGCCCTCACACGATTTCGGAGATTCCAATAACTTATTTCCACAATGGCGTAACTAATAGCAGACACAAGAGCGGACGTTTAAAAAATGTAACGATTCAGTTGCATCATCGGCACCCAAGTTCCCGCGGAAACATGAACGGCACCGACGATTATAATGTCGTTGCGCTGTATGCCACCTGGCCCGATCCGCCATAGTTTGCGTCGGCCGTCGGCACACCCAGAGTCTAATTCGCAAGCCTAGAAAGTAAAGCTCAGTACATGATGGTGTTTTTTATATTGTCGGATGACAGACCCGAAGAAAAGCATCCACAGTCCGCCCTACCAGACGAACAAACCTAGCCATAGTGATGGGTTTGTGCGCGCGCGACTCGTCGCGAGTTGGGATTTGCCGCTTATACATCTTGTAACCAAGCCACTAATGTCAGTAGTGAACGTGCCCAAAATCAGCATGTGGCCACAGACCAACTGGCCATACTTACCACAATACGAATATGTGTAGTCGTCTTTTGACCCAGCGGGGCGGGGACATCTGCGTCTCGAAGAACGTTGCACTTGCCACCAATCGACGCCCCAAGGGAAATGCCGAGTCTCCCGTCCTTGGCTTCGAAAAAGATGGGCATCTGCAACTCCGCCTCTTTGACGTGCTGTCGTTTATCGGTAGCAGTGCGCGGGGACCACATCTTCTGAGGGACCACCGTACCCCTATTCACGATGCCGCGGTCAAGTAACCAACGACCTGGTGGGTTAGGAAACTGGGTAAGAATATGGGGAGGGACAGCCTGAGAATGGATGCAGAAATAGCCCTTCATCCCGGTGTAGGACAAGGTCGCATGCGGGGGGATGGAGGTACGCTTTAGTAGATTCAGAAAGTGCTGCTCGGCTGCTCGACTTTGGAAGGTCTGGGATAAGTACCCGTCAATGAGGAGGGTCTGTAAGACAAAGAGAGAAAGAAATGGTCAGGTCGGGATGGCATACACACAAGTAACAAGAATTGGCTCCTCATTACCTGGTCACCGTTCATCGTTTGCTATGGAGAAAGCTGGGAAAGCTAGTAGGAGAGGTGACCTGACTTTATGGGCTCTGTGATAAGTTAGGGGGAGGCTTGGAGAGCATGTGCACTCCGAAGTTGATCACGGGGGAACGAACGCGAAAACCCCAGAAACAATTCACAGAGCGAGTCATGAAGGAAAGAAAAGGACGTGATCGTTGATGATATTATGCTCTCCTCGCAGAGGGGTAACACAGGTACGATATCGACTCGAGATTAGTGTTGAGATCCATAGGTCTACCACTGCAGACACAGCGTTGGTCTCACTCGCAGAACGGCGGACGATATGACTCCTTTAGCCGACTCGACAGTACGCGCCGGGGAACTGCGGATGTACTTGAGCGAGAAGCGGAGGATCATCCGAAGATGCCAACGAGCCATACCCGTCATACGCGCATTCGGAGAATCTTCGAGGAGCATAGGCAGCCATGGTATTGACAAGCGTGCCGGCCTTGCCCAGGTGGCGTGTCAAACTCCATTCCAATATTTCATGTGCATCCCCCGAAGGGAGCGTCCGCAGACGGAAAGATAGAGCACCAACCCCCCGATATTGTGTAATGTCGAGAGCACCCGGAGCGCCGAACGGGTTGAGGGTTATCACAGAAGGAGACCGTGTAATACTGTAACGCCATAACGTGGTGTGCCATCAAGGTATGAGGCTCGCCTCGGGGGCCCGGAGACATTGGTGAAGGGATGTTGATGGACTGTAGGAACCTTATCCGGCCATCAGGCCAGCATCAGGAGTTGTCCGTAACCGTAAAAGTAAGGTGTTCGGTGTATGCATGGCTGATCAGCGGCACGATTCACAGTATTGTGACTTGTAGTGGGTAGGGACGGTAACGATACTGACGTGATGACGCGAAATGACAGCCAAGCGCTTAGCAGGGCGCTTAGATCCCAGAGCCCGTCCGAACGAGCGGGAGTTGCGCTTTCAGCAAGGTGGGAGAAATAGGTCCCACGCGACTGCAAAGGAATCCATCGTGCCCCCCGGCGCCCCCGCGCTTTGGTCGCGAATTGCGTCACGCCATGACTAGCGTGACAGTTCGTCAGTCTCAGATTAGCAAGACGGAGCGCGACCACCCACATCTTCGTGTAGGCTATGTGGGGCGTTGTAAGACCAACTCGAGAAAACAGTGAGCAATATGCGTCATCCAGGTCATCCTTCCAGTCTTGCTTCCAGTCATTCCTCACACAGCTATACCCTGAATTATACTGGCTGGGGTCTTGTTGGGGTCTTGGAACAAGTAGCCACGGCTGCTTGCACGGCTGAGACGATTGCCAGCACCATCAGGGCCATCGAAGAAGACGAAGGGTTACCGGTTTACGGCATCACCGAGCGCTGACTGATACACCACCGGATCACTCACCACCAAACGACTTGAACATACTGTACTGTCATGTATCAGATATCCATCCTTCGGACACTGCAAATATCTCAACTCTGGCTATCGATACCACCAATATTTAGTATCCTGAACACGGTTCAGCTCATTTTTTATACATAAAAATTTTGTTGCATGAAAAACTTGATGAAAAAACGACTGCTTGCCACGCTTGCCGCTGTAGCGGAGATCGGCTCCCGCCACTTTCCAAAAGTGGCAGTAAGGCCGGGTGAAATCAAGGTTGAAATGCTACTTGCAAAGCTATAGGCCGTGGTGGTTTTGTATCATCAGCCCAATACTAATACATCTTATCATTTCGGACTTTGTTCCAAGCCATGTTCAGTACAACCAAGAGTACAACCCTTGGCATTGATCCTTGGTGCAACCTCAAATCAAGTATCAAAATTTGGTGATACGATCAAGATCCCATTCCTATTACTGTACGATCAGTTGCACTCAACTTGCACTTGCTTCCACTTGCGCGCCTCGCCTCGAGCTGAGCTGCCTTGTGCTTCAGTCTTCAATCCGTCACACTAGCCGCCGAGTAAACTTTACTCAATTGGGGTGTGACACAACGTGGCTGTTTGAAGGATGGTGTCTGCCAGTAATATTATATATCATCATCCCGGTCCCAGTCCGGGTCTGATGCAGAAGTGATGCAAAGTTGGATGCGGATCCGACGTATCATGCACCATGGCACAGTATGCTGGTTCCGTAATTTGACCAGATCAATGTAATATGTGATAAACAGTAAGGTGCTAAATGTTGGAGTCGCCGTCTGCAACCTTTTGGCGGGGCGAATGATCGAGATTCGATTCTCCCTTCGTTTTGCAGCACGATGAGTGTATGGGGCGAAGGGGTTACGCACGGCAACGTCTTCAGGACCAGATTTCGCGGGAGAGCTCCAAGGGCCTAAGGGGCTCTCCCTTAAATCTCGTGCTGCCGATGCAGTAGCAGTAGACATTGTGCACTAGAGGAGAACAGCCGCCAGTTATGGGAAGCACGAAAGACGCACGAAAAAGTAAGAGGGATAGTGAAACATTGCAGAAACATGAGAGCGACGGTGGATGAGGCATCTCTCCCTGAGTCCCTGTAGATGTGCGATCGCTAAAAGCTTCACTTGCCAACGGAGTTGATGTGTATGCAGGTGTGTCTACATGAAAAGCAAGACCGGTGTTAAATTGGGACAATTGGAACACCGACTGAAGGTGCAAACAGCAATTTGTGGAACTGGAGCCAGGCATGCGTCAAGGCACGTGTACCGCCCGTCTCAATATCCGGAGTGCCCAAACGGAGATGAGCGCAGCTTGACTTACATCAGCCGAGGACTCCAGACACTTCCGCGCCTGGAATCGCCGTTCTAACACGAACACGCTGGCGCGAGCAAGAGAACGATGGAATTGCGCGAAAGCCCGGATCCTTCCACCCCGTTTCTCGACACTGTCGAGGGGGAAATGTCCTTCTTCAGGTCCATCATGCGCGCCCGTCCAATCGGTCTTCATCGCCACTTCCACGTCTTGTCCATGCGAACTGCTATACACCAAGACACGGGACGGTATGTGAGCATCGATGACATATGGGAGAAGCTCCGGAGTTGTTACAACGTCGACGCGCTAGAGAGTCTCGTGCGTTTGTTCGTTTTCTACCCGACAATGCGACTGACGCCTCTCCTGTCTCATAGGACGCTGAAGGGTTCGAATCTCCAGGATCCGCGCATTCCACACCGAGCGTCGTCGACTCGCCATCGCCTTCGGATAACCTCTCTCTGCACCCCTATTTCCGCAAGGAGTTCGCCCTTCCATATGACGAAGCGCTGGATACCATCATCTCCAGCCGGCGCATGAGAGACTCGGTATCCTCGACCTCTTTGTCCCCTTCGCCGCCCCCACCTCCCGTTAAAGGGCGGCGGGGGAGGCGGCGAGGGAGGGGCGGGGGCGGGAGTAGCGCGCGCCCCCCCAGCCACATACACGAGAGCGACAGCAGCGCGCTCACGCTCGAGAGCGGAGACGAGAGCGTCGTCGCCCCGACGCCGAAAGGAAGCGTGAATACCACCGGCACGGACGGAGCCACCGAATACGGCGACGACGAGGACGTCGAGGTTGCAGCTTCCCCGGGTACGCGGCCCCGTGCGCTTTCATTTTCGTTGGCTGACTCGACTTTGACAGCGCCCTCTGTGCGACCGGGGAGGGGTCGTGGGAGGGGCGGGAGGGGCCGAGGGACGCGTGGGCGGGGGAGAGGAGCCGAATCGACCCGCGGAACGAAGAAACGGAAACGGGGAGCGTAGAACCGCCAACCGTGGGCTATTATCCACTCCCGCGTCGCCTACGCGTTGCACAAATAACCCGAATGCCCCACACTTGTCTCTTCACTTCAGCAATGATTTAAATCTGGTCTGAAATATACATGGTGAGAATCGGTGTTCACTGTGTATGGCCGTTCCAGCCTCGGTTATATTTCTATGATACACGATCCAATCCTGCTACAAGCTAACTTAATCTACATTCATCTGGATGACTTCATCGTTTTGCTTGCCGAGCACCGCACCTCTGCTCTTCCTTCTCTCTACAAGGAATGCTTCAATCCGTTCTTTGAGTTCAGTGTCTGTAAGGGGCAAAACACTTTAGGAGACGACGCGAGCGTCCATTTTAGTAATGAGACCCACCAGGAGTGACATCCTCTATGGTCAATGGTACGCGATTGAAGGGGTCCTTCGCATCAGACAGAAGATGAGACTTGATTGTTGAACGGTCGACAACAGCCCGTGAGGAAGGTAGGATAACGGGATCTCGCATAAGGGTGCACATCAACGGGTCTGGAAAGAACAAATGTTCGTTCAGGAGCGCCGGCCAAGAAGAAAGGAGCGCAGACAGACCAAGGAACTCGTCTGGGACTTCGCCAAGGTCGTCCTCTGCCTCAAGTGTCACTTTGGCTTCCTCTACCTTGACAACGAACAACCTCAACTGCTCGATCTCGTTAGGTGACTTGAGGTTGTACTTAGAGCATCTTCTCGCGGCCCCCTCGAAGAGTTCTTTTCTATAACTGCGTCCGTCTCCCGCTACAGCGCGGGAAAACCCGGGCTGGTTGCTCAGGTTCAAATAAACCTGTACAACGTCGCTGAGCAGTTGCCGCGGATTGAAGTGATACTTCTCCTTGTTCTCGACCACAAGATCGTTACACCGTGGTCCGACGAGAGCATCCAAGTTGTAATCGAGCATCGCGGCGAGACGGTCGACAATCTCGGGCAGCATGAACGGCTCCTTCGTCTCCGCGGTAAAGATCTTCAGCATGTCGACGGTCGAGTTCCCGAGTTGTGTATATGAAGTGGCCTGGCGTTCTAAATTATGTAGGGTCCCTTCACGTTCACGGCGCTGCTGGAGTGGGAGAGCTGCCCAAGCTGCCTGATTTCCCATTTCCTGTTGGATGGTGTGGATCTGGGCGAGTTCGCTCAGCGACTCGTCCATGAGATACGTGACGTCGTTGATCATCAAATTGACGAATCGAACAAACTTGTCGATGTTCCTTGAGGGGGCATGAGCACCGCGTTTATGAGGTAAAATAGAATATTTGGCGCACTGTGTCTCTTTCTTGAGAGCTTCTCGATGGGCGGGATTACCCCAGACGGTCTTCAAGACGAACGCAATGCTTCGTCTAAGGACGTCATGAGCATGAGTACATTTCCAACACCCTAGGAGGTCCTATCTGGCATACCGTGCATCTGCGTTCCGCGCGTAAGTTATCCTGATAGACACAAGATAAGGTGATTGACGTACTAAACTTGTCGTAGAACTGTGAGCTTGCTCCAGTCTGTTCAACCTCTGACGTTGGGCGTTAAACCGGCATTAAATGCGACCAAGTGCCTGGCTGGGCTCACCGATGTAGAAATGTGTCAGTGCTGGCATCAAGTGTTTCAAAGCCACCGGGTGTGAATTAAGCGATGGGCCGAGAAGGCTAGACTGCCCTCTGTAGGTAAAGCATGAGCAGAAGAGGATCTAACGAGGTTTTCAGGGTCATTAAGATAGCGCCAGGAGGACCGTACATACGTCGATGATCTTATTCTTCAAAAATGGATTTTTGATCCACCAAGTCGACAGCATGAACGTGAGCGTGAATACCAGAACCTCTTCCTTTCCAGTCAACTCGAGACTGGTCGGACCATGTCTGGTGAAGAGACTAAGCTACCCGCAACTGTCAGTGAACCGAAGGCATACCTAACAGCGAAGAAAAAGTAGTCGATAACGTCTTCGAGAACGTATTCTGGAAGGACCCTGAATCCTAAAGGGACCTCCTTGGGAAGGGGTAGCCTGTGACAGGACCATGAGACGAGACGAGAAAGACAGAAAATGGAAACAAACTCCACGACTGGCTTTGGGTGAGCCTTCCTAGGGTCAGCGTACCGGATAAGCCAGGTTGCAACAAAGGCGGTGAAAGTGTTGTTTCGGAAGAGGAACTCTGGGTCGTAGAGCTGTGTTATCCCCGCCATCTGTGACGCTTGAATCCGGTCGATCTCGTCCTAATCAACTATTCCTGTCAGCGTACGCCCATGTAGTGGATGATCTATCGACCTTCATCTGTTTGATGGCAGCCTCTACACGCGCTTGGATGGGCGTCTATGAAATATTTGACGTCAACGGATGGTGGTACTCGCGGCTTGTCTACCTACTCCCATCCAGGTGTTGTCCGCAGTGATGTTATCGAGGTGCCTTCGCACCTCGTCTTGCTCCTTGTTCAGATCGTCCAATGTTTGTATTGTTTTCTGAAGGCCATAATGGCCTGTGGCGAGCGCCAGATAAAATATATCAGAGATAAAATTGGGTGGCTGGGCACCTGAGAGGGATTAATATATACGACGGATAGACAGACTGGACGAAAATTAGCCAACCAGGGGCAAGGCGGTGAGTGTTCTCCCATGTCGCAGCTTCCTCGCTCGTCGCATTTATCCGGGTCTCCTCCTTCACGTCGATTCTTGACGTGTGGGCATAGTAGAGTGGGTCAATGCGATCAATCTAGAAAACCAACTCGATTAGTGAGCATGTATGTCAGCTACGTAAGAGCTCCAGTGACCTTGGTGTACTGTGCATCCATAAAAGGCTCTGCAAAACGAAGTAGGACGAGGTGGACATTCATCATGAAACCGTCCGAGGCCACCGTTGCGTGATCAACCTCGAAGAGTGTCAGGTAGGGCCATGTGCGATATCAATTGGTTATCTATACCTGCAAACCCGCTCTCTTCAAATTGAGAGAGATAACGCGAGCGAAGTACGCCAGAACTGCCTCCCGACACTCGGGTGACGCTCGGACGATGGCGTTGAAGATCTGAAACAGGGTCGACTAAAGAGAATGAACACCGGACCTCCGTCTGTGCCAAAGAATGTATTACCTGCAGGCTCTTTAGCGTACCCCGAAGACTGCTTTGCGAGGATTCGACATCCATAGCTGGACGTGTCTCAGCATTTGAGAAGTACAGCTTAGTTATGTGCGGCTTGCAGCGAGCTTTGGTCTTAGCTTTACATCTACCCAGAGTACGAAATCCCCACGCACCCACTCTCTGGAGAAAACGTTCAGCCGTAAGAGGGGACCCATCAGGCTCGTTGTCTCAAAAGTCACGGCAGTAGCATCTGCGGGATTCCACTCGTCCATCTTCGTGATCATGACCGCAATCTGCTTGTGGTCCACGAGGGATTCTAAACCAGTGAGTACACCACGCCACCTTGGGTCACTCGCGGCAAGGCCTTCTTCCCGGAAGAGGCACGGGTGAAAAAGTAATTTCGTAACGACGGGACCGAGTATTTCTGCGAGTCCACCCTCGGGATCGAAACGTTGGATGATGTCCTGCAAAAATCGAGGGACTTCGAAGTCCGCGAGGCTATTGGGGGATGGAGTAGAGCCGCCATACATCCCGGTGGATAAAGCGGAGAGCGAGAGGAGGACGTCTACAAACTCTTGGGGCCCAACCTCTTTGCTGGCAGTAATGGGTGAGCAAAAAATCGACAGTGACCAGAGCTCACGAACTTTGCAGGTGCGTAGAAAGCATCAGGAGCTTGAAAGTTGATGCCGATATAACTAATGATCAGGTGACGCATCTTCTCCTCTAGTCCGAGTGCTCTCTGAATACTAGCTGGTGGATGACCCTGATATCACATAAGTACCACACCGCTAGGACGACAAAATTGCCACAGACCCTCTTCAGAAGCGCTGCTCGTGCAACGTTTAGACGCTTCCAACAACCAACCAGATATTCAAACACTGTCAATCCAGTAGGAACCTTGGAAAGGAAAAGGCGATATTCGTCGTCGTGTCTAAGCACTGTCAGTGGTGCGAGACGAATTCGGAACAGAGCTCTTACTCTGGAGACTGCGGATTTAATTCAAGACGTGCTATCACGACAGACTCCAAATTATCGGCGTTCAGACGAAGGTCGCCTGTACAGACGTTCATAACAAATCAGGACCATATCAATAAGTCGAGCATACCATCAGAAGACTCGTTCTCAACTGCAGATTTAAGCCAAACGTATTCGAATTCGCTCTTCATGGACTCCGCAGGCTTTCCTCCGAGGATCAGCAACTACACAAACAAGAAAGCAGGGGGGGTAGGAAGACGTACATCCAGAGAGACCAGAAAGACCTGGCCGATGGTCTCATTCTCCCAAACATCATAGTTGAACGGAGCTGGGCCAATCTGAGCTTTCCTCTTCTGCGGTACCTGAGTAGGAGTCGGTGTCACAGCGGGTTTTGGTGCTGGCGAAGGAGAAGGTTTAGGTCTGGGAGAAGGCACTGGAGAAGGTACCGGGGATGAAGATGAAGATGCCGAAGGTGTAGGAAATGCGCTGGTAGAAGACGCCTGCAGCTTTGCCAACCGCTTCATGCGGATCTGAGGTGCCAGTCAGCGACGTCGTAAACATTAATCGGCGATGCGTACGCGGTCGGCATCATCGGTTGGGTTGGTCAACGGTTGGCCTGAACTCATAGTCGTGGTCAAGTGCGGGAGGGAGGGATACTTGTGTTATGTAATCGGCTCACTCTTGGACTTCGATGTTCTCGTTTGCGCGTCAGTTGGTCGTGGCGTCACGTCCGTTCTCAACGTCTGTGCCACTCGGCTACCCAAAGTTAAAGACCCATTCGGGTACAAAAAAGAGGTGGCGGGCGATAGCTTCTGGTGCTTTCAAGCGCGTCAGCACCATTCAAAACCGTTCCTTCACCTGCTACGTAGTAACTTTCTTTCACACAGGCACATGCCGGCCATTCGCACTTGAACGTCACCAAGCGTCCGGGAAGGAAGAACTGTTTATCGTTGACCGCATATTCAGCCCCATCACAGACTGCGAAGCTCAAGAAACTGATGCCGTACAGCTGAGTGAGTGGTTAGTTGGTCGTCTATATTGAAAACTGGTCCCTGACATCTTGCAGTGATAAGTGTAATACATCCATACGCGTAATAGACTCTAAGCCGGCGACTGCGTAGTGTCAGCCCGGACTCATTCACTTTGCCGTTCTGTCCCATTATTTAGTCGCAGCGGTAGCTTCCGCAAGCACCATGATCTCCATAAAGTCTATTCCACGGCGTTTTCCCCATGGGAGACTCCGGTATGAGCACTGCCCTCAGAAGCAGACAAAGCCGCCGATTTTCCCTCGAAGAATGCCCTTATGTCACCTTGTCTGGGATCGTAAGCCGCGTTTCCTATACCCCCCTGCTGGCGTTTCTGGAGTGTCAAGCTCGGTGTCAGCCCAATAGTGTGGGTATCAGAACGGAAGGTGTCCTACGATGTTGTCAATGTGCGAGTGACGGTTAACGTCGGTTACGCGCGTAACCAGAATTGGGAGCTCCTTGTCTACGTCTATTGGTTGGTCTTCCTGGGCTCCCTATGGGATGTTAGCTGACGAACAATCACGTCTCCCAAATGCTAACCTCAATGTCAACAACAACTCGTGTCCAGGCAGTATTCCACAATCCACGGTAGTCGGTATCTCTACCTTGCTTCGCGCTCCTCTTGAGTAGCTCTGAGACTAATTCACTGATGCATAGACCATGGCTGACGATTGCGACATGTATGCCAGTCTTGCCTTCTTTAGCAACTTGCCACACGTGGGGGAGCACGAATTTTGCGAGAGCTGTCCTTGCGCGCTCAGCAAGATCCTTGGTGCTTTCTCCCTCAGGAAATTTCTCATCATCACCGTAAAGTACAGGGTATACTCCCTTCGCCATGTGCTCCTCGAGAGTCAGTGCTGGATCAGATTCGAACGACCACGGTTTGCCTTCTGCGACGCCAAAGTTCTGTTCGCGGAGAAGCTCTGACGAATCGAAAGACGGTTTGGGGTCTTTCTGATGGTCGTATAGGGCTTGAGCAGTTGTGAATGCCCGTTTCAAGTCTGATGCGTGGATGGCGGTGAAGCGCGTATCTGCGAAATATTCACCAAGAGCGCGTGCTTGCTGTCCACGCGAACACCACGCTTAATGTTAGGACTTGATCATTCCCAGGTGGGCTACGAACGAACATACATTCATCCCTGTTAGTGTAAAGTGAATACCGTCGTGTCTGGGAGGTTTCCTCGCACGACATACCATGATTAGAGAGAGGTGCGTCTTTCCATCCGGCCCATACCGATCGCTACCGATTGTAAATGAGCATGAGAGGGCCTGGCAGGAAAGGGGGGCATACTAAGTTGTCAATAGATTCACCATGTCTGATCTACAGTGAACTAGGATAGGTAACGCGAGCATAGTGAAAGGGGGAAGCAAAACTCACAAAGGTGATGATAACAGAACTGGACATGGTGATTCGACGACGAGTACAGTCGTACTCGGTTTGGTGATTGTTGTCAAGATGGCCATCACGCGCTCAGCTACATTAGTCAGCGTTATGTCTCAGAGTCGACGGCCGTGTCAGCGCGAAGTAGCTACTGTCAGAAAGACATTTACAGCGGATCCATAGGCCCTTTGTGCCCTATTTTCGGCCATAGGCTGAGATCTTTGCACGTGATTTGGGCAGCGAGTCGCATTCAACATCGAACTTGAAGTCATCGACACAAATACACCTGCAATACACAAACCTTCTTTGACACTGCCACCTTGCCTCAGCCCACGGTGTCGTCAGTTATCCTCGATAATTTGGAAGAACCTGCTGGCTCCTTGCACAAAGCCGATATGGACTTCTTTGCTTATATAGAAGATACTATGGCCATCCCTCCCGGCGAGGAGTCCTTTGTTGGCTACTTCACTGCCTTTGTTCTCAGGATGATGCGCTACGATGAGGACCGCCGTGTCGCTCACTTACGGAGGGAGATGGGATTCGAAATGTGTGGGCAGCGCGTGGATGCTAAAGCAGACGTCCCTTGCAGACGTCTGTCTGGCTCCGGTACAGGTGCAAAGTATTTGCTGCTCGTGCAAGAGGATAAGGTCCGTAAGCCTTGCTTTTGAGTGTTGAAGATTCGTTTACCTTTAACACGTTGAGTACCACCTGTCTAAGGACGGTCCTGAACCACAGCTTATTGCGGGCGCGATAGCAGCTTTTTACGAGATCAACAGAGCTCTTAAGGCAGCTTGATCACCAAAGCCCCAGTCTACATTTGCAAGTATCACAATGGTCGGGACCACGCCAACGTTCTACAAGATACCTGTGACAAATGAGATGCTTATCTCCACTTGCTACTTCGAGTATCCGTCCCAAGTCACCACCGTCGAAAGGCTTGTTCCTTTCCCAGAGAGGCTGGTAAGCGATGGTATAAAGACGTTGTCCAACAGACGCATTTATTGCAGTGCTTCGAAGCTTTTAGACAATTTGTGGTGAGTTGTTCGGCCCACCTATGTAAGCCTATCATGTGATGAGAACTTGGTAAGAATTGAGACGAAGACTCTCGAAGACTACAATCCCTTACACTATCATCGGCTACTCCATGGTCGGACATGTCTCAGATGAAAGTCTTGTACGAGGAGGCCGCGTCAGTGCGACGCGTCAGTGCTATCAGTGGCCGCGTAAGCGGGTAGGCTAGTAGTTCAGACATGTATTTAGCCCGGGGTTTACAGCCAGAATTCAGCCAGCATTCTCTCGCCCACTTTCCTGCCGTTGCACGTCGGGTCCTACTGTAGTCCTACTGCACTGGGTCCTGATATAGTTTCGGTTTTGGGGGAATATAATTCCCTCACTCCACCTCGCCGTTACTTTTCCCACACAGCACGTTTCTAGTTACCATTTCCGAGGCGCTGTACGCGTAATCGCACCCTTTACCCTTCCACCATGTCCAATCCCATTACCACCCCTACCCCACCTCCAGAGCGCGACCAGCAAATGCTAGGCATTGGTCGCCAGTGTTCACATCCGTCCTGCCTTCAGGTGGACTTTCTACCCTTCAAATGTCAGCACTGCGCAAAGTTCCTTCTGCGCTGACCATTTCAAACCGGAATTGCACAGCTGCTCAAAATACGACGAGACTAAGTATAACAGAGTAGCTCCTGACTGTGAGTTCTTTCTTCCGTCCACCATTTCTGTCCAGCTCAACACCGTTTCCTCTAGGTCCGCTCTGCAATGAGCCTGTTCCCATTCCTCCAGGCGAAGATCCTAACATCAGGATGGAGCGCCACCTTGCTGTAGATTGCTCTGTCATGACTGGCCGGTCTCACAAGGCTAGCTCTGCACCCAAGTGCGCAAGACCCAAGTGCGGAAAAGTCCTATTTGCCCAAATACAGTGCGATGTGAGTCTCTAACAATCGTCACGACGGCCCTCATCTCACCACTTTTGCAGAAATGTCGCCAGAAGTTTTGTCCCGAGCATCGTTTCCCGAATTCGCACAACTGCTCTTCCCTCTCATCTCTAGCGGTTCCTACTTCGATCTCAAGCGCTCCAAGCAGAGCGAGCTCTCGAACTTCTGCGGTTAGCGCTAGCGGTCTGGCTGCGATGAAACGTGCCACCGCATCTGCAAAGTCTGTAGTACCTTCACCTTCGACAAAGGCCTCCACGACCCCAGCCAAGGAAACAACTTCCGCTAGCTCTGCCGCGTCTGGCTCGAAGCACAGTCCTTTCTCAAAGACCGACCGGTAGGCAACGTTTCTACCCATTTCATTTGGTGACCTCTCATGACGCTGTAGGTCATCTCCACTCGATGCTAAACTAACCACTGACGAATCGCATACGGCCGCCGAACCTCCGGATCGCTGCTCCCCTAAACTCCAATCCAATTCTGCGTTTGATTTCTACTCGTTTGTACCGAAACCCTTATTCGCATCTGCATGATGTCCGCTCTCGCGATCTAGACGTTCGAAGCAGGAAAAGGAAAGCCAGATCCGAGCGATGCGAGCCCGTGCTCAGAAGGGGGTGAGTTGATAGTTATATTTCATGAACCTGCAACCGATGGAGCGCGCAGCTGTTGAGCGAGGAAGAGAAGGTTATTCTAGCGTCCCTCGAGGCCGAACGCGCGCATGGATTTGGCAAAAAGGACTGTGTCGTTATGTAGCTATTAGACCCTCCGATACCTACCATATGTATGTTTTCTGCGAATAATTTTACTGGGTGAACTGAATTCCCGTTATGTCACTGTTACTCAATTCATGTGGGCCTGAGGCCTCGGTCATACAACCCATGTCCGACTCTGAGCAAGACGCGTCCGTCCTGGGTAAACGCGCTTCGAAATGGCCCCGGAACCTGATGTCGCAGAAGATGCTGACATGAATCCCCCACCGACTACCCAGGAGGATGAAGAGAGCGACGACTGACGTTGGACCCATGCCCATGCCAGAAGGCTGCCCCGGTCAACGCTGGCACGAAAAAGAAACGAAAAGGTGCGTGGAGATGCATCGCTCGTCGAACGCCCCTGAACACGGTTTTCGCCCTTCGTATAGTCCTCCCGCATGAACGGCTCTTCCTGGATCATCTCCCGAGCGCAGACAGGTACCACAAGAGCTTCATGCATCGCGACGTGATCAACTTTGTGGTCGTCACACGGTGCGTCCCATTCTACCACAACACAAAAGTAGGCTCATGCCGCAATGCGACAGCACGGACTTTCTCATCACGACGTCTGTCGATGGTCATTTGAAACTGTGGAAAAAACAGGAAACGGGCATAGAGTTCGTCAAGCACTATCGTGCGCACATGTCGCCCATACTTGGCGTTTCTGCAAGCGCGGACGGGGAGCTGTTTGCGAGCGTGGCAGAGGACGGAAGTGCAAAAGTTTTCGACGTCGTCAATTTCGGTGTGTGCTCGTCGTGCACCTATACGCGTTCTCTGAATCCCCACGGCGCTCGAAAGACATGATCAACATGATTAAGCTTGGATTCACGCCGAAAGCTTGCTGCTGGGTACATCGGAGAGGTAAGCACAGGGCATTCTCGCCATGTATGTGCCCTTTGCTGGTATTATTTTTGTCACCGTGCGATACTCATGACACGTTAGCTCAGAGCAGAATTCTGGGACTATTCGACTGTACGATGGCCGTGGAGATGGACAACCACTGGAGACTGTGGAGAAGCTGCACCGATTCCCCATCCACTTGATGACGGTGCGCCTCGCCTCTCTATCACTTTCCTGCGATCGTCGTCTGATACCCTTAGATAGTACAGTGACCGGTTTGACTGCGTCATATCTGCAGATGAAGGTGGCTTCGTCGAGTATTGGACGCCGGATGAGCAGTTCGAGCTACCGACAAATGTGCCAGGTCTGTGGTCGTTCAAGAGCCAGACAGACCTGTACGAATTCAAGAAGGTACGCACCTTGCTCTCCCCTCCGTCCTCGATACCTCTTACCGAGCTCTCCAGTCGGCGTCCACGCCAACTTGCATCACACTGTCCCCCGACTCGTTATCATTCGTCACCTTCTCCCTGCCTGATAGGCAAATCCGTATCTTCTCATTCCTGACAGGCAAAATGACGAGGAAGTATGACGAGTCGCTCGCGGCTATTCAAGAGATGCAGCAGGCAGGCACCGGCCGTGTATAAGGTGGAGGATATGGAATTTGGTCGTCGCCTCTGCGGTCGAAAAGGAGCTCGAGCTCCCTGGGCCAGATGGGAAAGTGCCCGGTGCTTGGATGAATGCGGTGTGGGATGAGAGTGGGGCGTTCGTGCTGTATCCGACCTTGTTGGGGATCAAAGGTTTAGGCCCACCCATGTGAACTCTTGGTTTTGCTGACTCTTACTCTCTCTTGCAGTTGTAAATACCGTGACGAATCGGGTCGTGCGCCTCTTGGGGAAGGACGAGACCGTGCGCTGGGTGAACCTGAGTCTGTACCAGGGCGCCCCGGCCAAGAAGGGCGTCACCACAGTGGCGATGGCCGCCTCGGCCAACCCCATCCTGGCGGACAAGGCAGGTGCGTGACCCGACACTGTTCTGCACGGGCCTCAAAAGACAGCGCTTTTATATGTTCACGCGCAGCCAGCCCGAGTAAGCATCCATCCCCATCCCACCTCTCCGCATTATTGGGGACTCAATCCGGCGTCAGGGATGGTAACTCGAAATCGGGCGACCGAGATATCTTCAACGAACGCCCGACACGCGAAGAGCAGTCGATCGCCGCCTCCGCACCCGCCGCGCCGTCGCGCGCGGCCGCCCTCGCGACGTCTGCGACGATCCACACGACGCTGGGGGACATGCATATGCGCCTGTTCCCGCAGCAGGCGCCCAAGGCCGTCGAGAACTTCATCGGACACGCGCGCAGCGGATACTACGACAACGTGATCTTCCACCGCGTCATACCCAAGTTCATGATCCAGACAGGCGACCCCCTCGGGGATGGTACCGGCGGGACGAGCATCTGGGACCGCGATTTCGAAGACGAGTTTTCCGACGACCTCAAGCACGATCGGTATGCCGCTTCATTACCCTCTGGCAGTTTTTAGTCGCTTATTTTATTTATTTTTAATTCGTAGGCCATACGCCGTCAGCATGGCGAATGCCGGACCGAACACGAACGGGTCACAGTTCTTCATTACTACAAACGCCACCCCGTGGCTCGACAAGAAGCACACCATTTTCGGGCGCCTGCTGTCTGGGCTGGAGACCGTGCACGCGATAGAAAACGTAAAAACGAACAAGGCGGACAAACCTTACGAAGATATCAAGATTATAAATGTCGAAATTGGGTAGTCACCGCAATGTTAGTACCGGAATATCATAGTTCTGTTCGTTCTTGGCTAGGCGCAAATCTGAGAAGAACAATAATCTGAGGGCATGCGCGTGACATGCGCGTGACAGGCGCGTATATTCTGACTTGCAGGGGCGAACGACGGGACACTACACCACTATGTCCAACTCTGTCACCATCACTTTTGTGAGCTTGCTTCCCTCTTTCACTGTGTCCTGATCCTAGTTCGCCGTAGATCAGGCATGCTGAATCTACTGACAACAATGTATGTCCCCCCTCTAGCATACCAGGGCCCCTCATAGCTCACCTATCGTCGACAGCGATCGATATGGCATGGGTGGAAAGACGCACCCCTCTCTTATACCGGTATGTCGTGCGAGGAAACCTCTTAGACGATCATTCACTTTATATTAACCAGGGCGGGATGTATGTCCCTTCGTAACTCAACGAAGTGTAAGATCATTAAACACGACTCTCGCATGGACAGCAAGCGCGCGCTCTTGGTCAAGACTTAGCAGATACTCGTTTCACCGCCATTTACACCTCGGACCTGCAACGCGCAACCGACACTGCTCGAGCCATATATAACCAACAGAAGGACCCCAAGCCGTCTTTTGATTCGTCGGAACTTTTCCGCGAACAAAACTTTGGTCTCGCGGCCGGACAACCAATAGCGATGAACGTTATTAGTTCAAGTATGAGTTGGGAGGAGCACGCGGCAAGGGGGGTGTACCTGGGATGGTACAGTGACGATGACCGATTTCCTGAAGGAGAAAGCATCAAGGATCTGGCTGAGCGCGCAAGGAAAGGTCTTGAAATTTTCGTGCTTCCCCATGTGTGGCGAGCTGCTGAAGAAGGCAAGACTGGCATACATATTGCGGTCGTCAGCCATGGTCTATGCATCACTGAATTAGTCTCGGAGTTACTCAAGAAGAGTGCGGAGGAAGTCAGGAAGCCCCAGGTTAATTTGGAGAATACTGGTTGGATACGAGTTGTTGTCGACATCGAGGTTGGCTTTTCCTGACCGAGATATGGTGGTTCGTCGGCTAACATCCCATAGGGTGCCCAGGAAGGCCAACCGATAAACGCGGATAAGGAATCCCCAGTTCTGACCATGCACGTAGCCCATATTGAAGGGCGCAAGTATGATTATTAGGGTACAATTACTTGCGCACGCCGCCTGCCTAGATCAGCTACAGTTCTGAGAGCTCCCTCGTTGCTTCTTTCGAGACAAATCGTTTGTGTAAAATGTAGGCGGCCAATTGACATGAATAAAAAATGCGATATTCAATCGTCGTCGTCGTCGTCATCGTCATCATCCTCTGGCTCACTCGCACCATCTTCGTCAAGATCGTCCCATGGCACATCGGTCTCTTCCCATCTATGATCGCATCCATGAGTACGCATGGAATGGAACAGGGGGGAAGGGCACTCACGTCTCCGTCCCAGGGGTAGAGTCGTCCCTCCTTAACAAGGGCGTTCGAATGGACTTGAGGCAAAATAGCGGTGTGTAAATCGCGCCGGGTCGGTAGGCTTGTTGGCGGACTCCGGTGCACCCATCGGCCAGCCAACCGACGTTTACTGCCGGAGTGAAAGTGACACCCGGAACCCCTGAGGGCACGGTTGCACGCAAGCTGATTGTCACTGTTTCGCGGGCTAATTTGGGGAGACGTCGGTCGCTCGCCGAGACGGCGAATAGGCATAGGGACTCACTTTTGTTGGACAAGTACATGTAGAAACAGGGGCATTCGTATACGCGATCTGCCAGGGCCTTGCCCTTGAGAGCAGGGATCTTGAGAGCCTCGTTAAGGAATGCATCGGGGACGCATATGAGACGTGGTCTAAACATTAACAATATGGCACCACGCTTGGCGTTAAACTTCCATCGGCTCCTGAAAACAAGGTCCTGGGCGGCGTGCGCGGTTCTGTAAATTTAGTGAGTAATGGTGAGGTCATAGATTCGAGACTTACGCTCCGACATCGGCTCCCACGTCGGTTGACCGTACATGATACGAGTGTATCTGGTACTGGTCGGTCTCGGGCGCCTCCAATGGAAGATATTGTCTGGCGATCGGGGCGATTTCCTGGTGCGTATATATGCTCCCCTCAACCAGGAACTCTCCCGTCTTCTTGTTGACTGTGCCGAAGTCTCCAGCCTGTTTGGCGGAACGATTAGAAAGTGTGGCGACACGAGGCAAAGCCATTAACCTGGATGCGTTTTGGTGGGTCCCAGTTGGCCCACTTTGAGGACGCCTCCTTGATCAGATCAATGTACTTGCGCTGAGCATTCTCTTTTGTCCAAGGCAGAGAAAAGGGCATCGTGAGGTCGTCTGCGGGCTGAGCGCCGACAAATAGGACGTTTCGCTTATATGTACGGCGGCCAACTTCAGTAATTAAATTGCGGTCACGTCAAACCACATCCGGCCACGCGTGAGGAAGACCGAGACTCAAGCGGGAAAGAGCGTAGTCTATAAGTCGCAAAAGTAGGGTACTGTCAGGCTCTCAGGCCGCACCAGGCGTTGACGGAAACCTTCTTTCATCAGAAAGAAGTTGGGGCGATTGCGCACAAACATAGGAGCCTGAGAGAACAGCAATAGGGTTCTATCAGTTGAGAGTCACGCGTAGCGGTGTTCCACAGTGGGAGATAGACGGACGAGAACCCAATGAGGAAGCCAAGGATAGGGAATGCAGGGACGCCGCACCAGAGGTCTGGCCATGTCGGTGCTCAACGTACAGCACGCAATAGCACAGACGGCGCCGGCTGTGTGCGCCTTCGTTATCTTTGAGATCAGGGAATTCGAATGAGCACCACGGAAGCGAAGGAGCTTGGGAAAGGGGTGCGAGTGCGACTATCCCCGGTGATCTGTGCCATCTAAAGTGGGGAGGTGATGTCACTTAGCCGCTGGGCGAATTCGAGAAAATAGAACAGGCGGAGGCTGTGGCGAATAGGAAACGCAGCCGAATGCGTCGTGGGAGACGCGCGGTCAAGCTGGTCAAGTCGTGTTGATCACCAGATCACCTTCGCTCGATACTTGCGGTGACCCTATCTGACTCGTCGCGGTTCTCGAGCTTCTAATGCGCTACACGTGTATGATCTTGTGGCAAAACTATAGTAGTGTCCTTTCGATTGTACAACACGAAATGGGTACAGGTACAGGTGAGTCAACTAAGACTAGGCACTGGAGACGAGCGTTCAAGTTGCGCTGTGAGGGTTGAGGGAAGGAATGACTAATCGTCGTCTGCGTCGTCGTCGTCGTCATCATCGTCGTCGTCCCCGTCGTCCTTTTTGCACATCGTGCATTAGCTGGAGCTTTCCGCGAAATTAGAAGTATGACTCTTACCCATTGCTCGTGATCACTTGGTATCTCTTCTCCATCGTCGTCGAGCTCTTTCCAGGGTGATTCCGGAACGCCCCAGCTTGAAACCGCTCAGTATCAGTAGGACCGAGGATATCGCCCACTTACAACATCTCGCCCGGAGGCCTTCCGTCTCTCCTCGGTTGTTTGTTTCTCAACTGAATCCTCTGCAACTGGTACAGTGGTTGGTAACCCTCGTTTGGAAGGCTGCCGAACTGATACACGCCGACGTTCCCTTCTGCGTACCAACCGGTCTCCTTCAATCCTGCGTTAGTGGTGCGCAAAGCGATCTTTACGTGCTCGCCAGCTGGTAACACGATCAGTCATTAATAACCTTTCGCTTTATTAGTTTGTTACCCACACTTGTTGGAGAGATACATTGCGAATGCGGGGGACGACCAAACGTTAGTGACGACGTTCTTTTCCCTGATCTCCCGTATGCTCTCGTTCTTGAGGGTCATCTCGAGGAACGTATTGGGGATGCTGATCTTGCGAGCGCGGTGCAGGACAATGAAAGCGGCGCGTTCGTTTTTGAACTGCCACTGGCATTTGTAGACAATATCACTCAGGTTGCCAAAATCCCTGCAAAGCATATTAGTTGGGTGACCACCCGGGTGTGTTTAACTTCACATCTCACGGAGGTGTATGCACGCGCGGAGCGAAGCCTGAATCGATTCTGAATTCTGGAATCGGGTCGTAAACCACGGGAGGATAGTCCTTTGCGATCGATGCCAAGGGCTCGTCTCTGTAGATATTCCCCTCGCGGACGAATTGGCCGGTTTCTTCGTTTATTTGTCCGAAATCTCCCACCTTGGGCGGTGAAACATTGGTACATTTTCTAGTAGTAGGAACATACCTCTATGAGATTTAACGGGTTCCAATTTACCCACTTTCCAGATATTTCGTTGATCAAGTCCACGTATTTGCGGCACGCTTTGGGCTGGGATAGGGGCATCGTGGGGGAACGCGGGTGAGTATCGAGCGGCGAACCGGTGGACAATTGAGCTAATAAAGGTGGCTAATGCGCTGTCTGGTGCCTCTCCTTGGGGACTAGGACCCCATCTATGAGGTGCATATAGCGACTTCGCTCTGGAAATGACCGAGGTACCCCGGAAATCTAAATTCCCTTTTTGTGGAGGCAGTTCCGCCTGAGGGCGTCTACTGCGATGACAGAAGGTTGGGTGGTGTTGTAAAGATAACAATCGCAGTCCGCAGTCCGGACAGTTCGGACCTGTTTGCACAGCTGGGTCCTCGTTCGGTCCCAGAGCGCCGCAGTGTCAACTCGAGTGTACCTGAGTGGCCTCCACTGCTTAATTCAACGATTCGAGGCTTTCCACTAATCATGAACACGCCGTTGTCATTCCCTCGTCGAGTTCGCGACTCGATGGATTGAGTCGAGATGTCCTATGTGTCACGCAGTCAGGCGGTGATTTGAGGTGGGGCGTACACAACTACTACGCCTTGAGGAATTTAGCTCGCCGTCTCTCGCTGGGCCGGTCGGGAAGTGATGCGGGGCTCGTTACACTAGGGAGTTGATCACCACGATCACGGGTTGACATCATTTTCATCCGAAGTCGCGCCGCTCCACTCCAGAGCTTCGATGGACCCAAAACCAGACCATACGAGGCCCACCTTGGCCACATCCAGACCTCCCTGTTCCCGAAGTTGCTATTCCGTGTTCTCCCTACCCCAACATCGAACCGCGATATAAAAAAGCCGCAAACTTAGCGTCGTCTTGTAAACTACCATGGCTCACGAAGGTCAAGAAACCATCAGCATTGGAGACTATCTCCTTGAGAGGTTGTCCCAGTTGGGGGTCCAGGCACGCCATACTCCCTTACCTCGTCGTTCTCCCTTTCCTCATTTAGATCACAGTCACTATTTGGTGTTCCTGGTGATTTCAATCTAGGTGTGCATCCTTCCTGTCGCCGTAAATCACGCTGATCATTATTCAGGATTTTTGGTCTGTCCTGGCGCTGGCCAATATATGTGCCTTCCTCACCGTATTGGCAGGATCTCGTCGAGGATCACCCCAATATTGAATGGGTCGGCAACTGGTACATATTCTCTAACGTTACACCTCTCTATGGTGTTGACCACTGCCCAGCAATGAACTGAACGCAGCTTATGCTGCGGACGGCTACGCCCGCGTCAAACATGGAAGCGGTGGTGCCGCCAAGCATGGAAGCGTCGGTGCCATTCTCACCACGTATGCATATATACCGTTTCTCCCTATGTGGAGGCGTTTACCCTCTTTTTCAGCTTTGGCGTCGGTGAACTCAGTGCTATCAATGGACTAGCTGGCGGTATGCATTTTCTTCGTGCTATTCAGTCGTTCTTCATCTCCTGACTCTTCATTAGCTTTCTCCGAGCACGTTCCAGTCGTGCACGTAGTAGGCGTTCCAAGCACCGAGCAACAAAAGAATAAACCAATGCTTCACCATACTCTCGGCGATGGGAGGTGTGTGGTATTGACCGAGTGTCTTACCTCACATTCACACCACTTCAGATTTGATGCGTATTTCAAGGCGGCACAACAGTTCAGCTGGTCTCATGGGGCCGTTTTCGACGTGACCGCCGCGGCGGCCGAGATCGACCGTGTCCTGACGGACTGTATTACATCCGTAAGCCTACATTCCCTACTGCTGTTGAGTGAGTTCGCTCATCGCGTTCATCAGGGCCGTCCCGTGTATCTTATGCTTCCAACGGACCGAGTCTTCAACAAGATCCCTCGCGACAGATTGAACACACCCCTCAATTCGGACCCTCCGGTGAATGACCCTCACACAGAGGAGTTTGTTCTTGGCGAGATCCAGAAGCTCGTAGAAAAAGCCGGCTCAGAAGTGGTTATTCTCGTCGATGCGTGCGCAATTCGGCATGATGTCACGGAAGAAACCTGGGATCTTATCAAGCGTACCGGATTCCCTGTCTATTCCGCTCCTATGGGTAAGGCAGCCGTTCCAGAAGATTACGAGCGTTACGGTGGGGTACGTCGTCTACGACCCGTTTTAATCCAGAAGTCCATACTGACGTCCTTTGGGTAGATCTACGTTGGTTCCATCTCTCACCCAGAAGTTAAAGAGAAGGTCGAAAACGCGAAACTTGTTCTCTCTATTGGTGCCCTCAAATCAGACTTTAACACTGGCAACTTCACATACCGCACCACGCGGGCGACCACTGTCGAGGTAGTACATTTTCTCATTCAGCGCTTCCCAGGGTGCTTACCCTATCGTAGCTGCATTCCGACCATACGCGCGTGCAGTATGCGTCCTATCCCGGGATTGGAATGAGGTATCTCCTCCCCAAGCTTACTGCTCGGTTGCATCCCCTGGTGTCGTCCTCTGGCTTACCTAGCGTAACTCCGTTCACCGCTCCCCTCCCTGCGGCCGGAAAGGACCCCCTTGGCGAAGACACTATATCTCATCTCTTCTTCTGGCCACGCATAGCGCAGTTTATACGGTCTGAAGACGTGGTCGTGACCGAGACCGGCACATCGAGTTTCGGCGCACTTGAAATGCCGTTGCCGGCCAATGCGATCTATGTTTCGCAAATTCTTTGGGGTAGTATCGGGTGGGCGACTGGTGCTGCCGTCGGGGCAGCGTTCGCGGCGCGCGAGAGGAAATTGAAGGGTCGAACCTTGTTGTTCACCGGCGATGGAAGCCTGCAGTTGACGGTGCAAGAGCTGTCGACGGTGATGAAACACGGCCTCGCTCCTATCATCTTCGTGTTAAACAACAAGGGATACACCATCGAGCGACACTTGCATGGCAGAGACCGTCGTTATAATGACATTGTCAACTGGTACGTGCGCTTTCAATACGATTGCGCTGACCTGATGTAAACGGAACCCCTTTAGGAAATGGACTCAGCTGCTCGATGTGTTGGCTCCGGAGGATCTGTCACCGAAGCCCAGATCGTACACGGTGCACACAAAGAAGGAACTGGACGCGTTGCTGAAAGATGAGTCGTTCGCGAGTGCCGGTGGTATCCAGCTCGTCGAAGTCATGATGGACAAGTACGACGCTCCTCTGCCATTGCTGCGCCAGGCCGAGTTGAGCGGAAAAACGAATCACTATGTTGAGATAATGTGATTGTGCGGGACGACTGTGGACTGTTGTACAGATAGATAGTAGTAAATCGGTTGACGAATACAGTCACGTGCCAACTCATTTCACACGCGTCCACGCGTTTTGGACGCGTTCCTTCTCGATTTAGACAACCTCGTGGGGTCGAACACGATGTCGAACATGTCTTTCCCCCCTCAGATCGGAAATTATCTCCTAGGGCAGGCCCTTGGCTCAGGTGTCTCGGGTGCGCTCCACAGACCCATTTCCCAGTAGCCAGCTCACCTATCTGTGGGTTGTAGGGTCGACATTTCGCGCAACACACATTCATACAGGACAAGTCATTGCGCTCAAAGTCCAGTCCCTCGACGCCTCATATCCTTCAAACTCGCATGAGCGTGTCGTATACCCAATGCTACAGGGAGGTGCGGGTATACCCACCCTATGGGCGTCCGGTATTTGGGGACGCTGGGACTTCCTCGCGATGGACTTGTTAGGGAACAGTCTCGACAGACTGTATAGGAAATCTGGGAAGAATATGATGGATCTAAGAAGTACTTGCTCTTTCGCTATTCAACTGGTATGTCCCATCCTTTCGCTTCGGGACTGCCGTCTGAGCCACGATCGGGTGACATGCAGATCTCGCGCCTGGAATTTATGCACTCGCGCGGCGTGTTGCACCGAGACGTCCAACTAGGAAACTGCGTCATCGGTCGCGAGCCCAAACACGAGACGATATACATGATTGATTTTGGCTTTGCGAAGCGGTACCTCGACAGCAAGCAGAAGCACATCGCAAACCGCGCCGAGAGGAGTTTCGTCGGGAACTATTATTTCTCGAGCGTGAACGTTCATTGCCGGGGAAAAAGTGCGCGCTCTTCCTGGGTGTGTTACCCTGGCTTACCCAGGTCGATGAACGCGCATTAGCATGCTCAAGACGAGACGACCTCGAATCTGCTGCACTTCTGCTGATTCACATACTGACCCCGGGCGGCCTATCGTGGACCCGGAACGGCGTGCCCCGCGACGAGGTGGCGCACGATCGTCTGAAGCGCGAGAAGCGCACAGCATTGCCCGAAGACCTGGCGCGCGGCCTCCCCGAAGAGTTCGAGGAGTTCTTGCGGTACTGCCGCAGCCTCAGTTTCGCGCAAAAACCGGACTACGCATACTGGCGGGAACGCTTCCGCGATCTCGCGAAGGACCTCGGGTATAAGGACATTGACCGATTCATCTGGCCTCCGCCGCCGGTGCCTCTGGCGGTAAGCTTATTCTGGCACTCTGACGAACATCAGGAGAGATCTGACGCCGATGAGCAGCAGCCGTCAAAGTCCCGATCTCACCTCAATCAACGAACGGAAGCGCAGCTGAAACTAGCGGACGCACAACTGACGGGATTGTTACAAGGCCTGGCACAACTACAAATAAAGGGGGACCATATCGGACGCCCAGTACTCGGTGACAGAAAGAACGTCCAGGGAGGGGGTGTCAATGGAGGAGATTTATTGCTCAAAAAGCCCGGACAGGCCGAGGTCGTCGTTATCTCGGACGGCGAGTCATCGGGAGAATATGGGCCCGTGCACCGGCACAACAAGGCTGCACGCATCACCAAACTGACGCAGGCGGCGGGGCAGGCAGCGGACAACCGCGTGCTGGCGCGTCTCACGGAAGACTTTGTGAAAGTCCTGCGGAACTCCAACTCGCGGACGCTGACGCGGGAAGGCTTCGCGTTCCTCGACGCGTTGCACAAGCAGCTCGCAGATCCGTCGGTGTTCATCGTTCCGCTGCGCTCGAGCAAAACACGATCGTCGCGGTCGCAACGAGATCAGGAGTCCGCCGCGGCCGCGGAGGATGCGCCGCACGAACGCCGTAGTCGGCTAAACGGGCTGTGCGCGTCACTGGAGAAGGCACGGGACAACAAGACCGTCGCGGGGTTGGTGGCTGAATTCGGGGCGTTGATTGACAGGACGGCGGGGCGGAAGCTGACCAAGGATGGGGTGACGTTCCTCGAGATTGTGGCGGACAGATTACTGGTCGCTCGCGTGTAACTTTACGGTAATCTACTGAACCAAATCCTGGGTGTGAAACACATTTTTGGGCCTCCGAGGTTTGCATCAGCTCGTTAGGCAGAATTGTTAGGTGACATCAAGCCTTATACAGCGTGCAGCTAGGGACCCTCAGCGTGTTGAGGGCATAGTAGACTCCAAGTGAATCACTTCTAAATTAGGAAGGTCAGAATTTTTCGTTTCTGCCTCCAGCACCCCATCCGCGGGTCGGGAATCAGAATCCAGTCCCACAACCCCCTTGAATAATAACTTGCTTGGCGTGGCTTGCATATAGGCTCCTTGTTTGTCCCACTTCGGTTCCCTGTCCCCCTAGACCGGTGACCCCTAGACCGGTGACCGCTCGCTTTATGGGGGTGTCGGTTGCGCGAAGGACCGAGGATCCTCCAGTCGCTTGCGACTCCTCAAAAATCCTCGTTCGAACGACTGGTTACGAGTTTATCACGTCCCCTTGCAATTTTCTCTCTTTGTTCTCCAATGCGCTCCTTTACTTCCATCCTCCTCACACTTTCCTTACCTCTTTATGCCCTCGCAGCTCATGGAAACGCTCGTCGTCACACTGGCCTAGCTCATCGCACTCGTGGTGACATCCTCGACAAGCGTGATTTTCAAGCGCAACTCACTCTCTATGACATTGATGTCGGGCTGTACGCATACCCTTCCGTTCCCAGCTTCCCCTCTTAATTATTTTTACCGTCTACAGTACCGCTTGTGGCGGTGCATATAAACCTAACGCTTTTGTGAGTCATTGATATAATATTTTTCATACCCAGTTTGTTACGAGTGTATCTAGGTCGTTGCGTTGAATGGTGACGTTAGTACTCCAGTGCCTCATCGGGCCATTCATGATCTCTGATTTCATACTCGATTCAAGATGTTCGGAAGTGGCTATCCTGGTCCACACTGTGGTAAAACCATCGTCCTCACGGCTAATGGCAAGACGACGACTGCTACAATCGTCGATATGGTTCGTCTTGTCTGTCCAATCTTACCCTGCTTGTATTCCATCATTCCCTCTACAGTGCCCGGGCTGTCCCTTTGGCGGTCTCGATCTTACCAGGGGCCTCTTCCATTTCTTCGCCGATTCGGGTGTCGAGGAAATGCAAGGCTCCTGGCACTACGCGAGTGACGGTGGCGATGATCAATCTACCAAGCTACCCGTTCCAACGACGACGACGACCCACAAACCTAAGCCCACTCCCACTCCCACCCCCGAACATTCTCCTTCCCCCAAGCACACAACTACTTCCACCCACGAACCTTCTCCATCTCCATCCACAACCTCGACCAGTTCAAAGGAGCCGACCACCACGAGCACGAGCACCACTAACTCCACCACTACGTCTAAGCCACATTCATCCACTACGTCCAGCCCGTCTCCGAGTCCGACTTCAAGTCTCAATCCTGACGGCCTTGCTCTGCCAGCCGGTGTTATCCCCGATGGGCAGAGCCCTCAGAATCTCGAATCATTAAACGAGGTCATCACTAACCTCGGTACTCTCGTCGAGGCTTGCCAAGGTGATGACGAGTAGTCTTCAGATATATGAAGGATGGAAGTTAGACGAGGACAATTCGTATACCCAACATTATCATCTCATTACCGCTTTATCTTATTGTCGCATGCCTGTCATGACCTTTCAGCCACACTGGGACTGGTTCTCTTAATTAACATGGGTTGGAGGTCGGTTTAGTAGAGAAGTAGTGTCATTCCTTGGTTGACCCGAAAGATAAATTCGTATTTTACGCGCTTTCTAAGCGCTGTATTCCCGCGCTTTCTAAGCGCTGTATTCCCGCGCTTTTCCGCTTTCCCGCTCTGCGCGCCCGGCTTCCGTCTCACTCGACTCTCCCCTTCGCGCAGCATTCCCCTTTCCCTGTTTAGTTAATGCACCCCATTCCTTAGCCTACATTCCCCAGTATATAGCCATGTATTTACAACTTTATAGTAGACTTCTCCCCTCTCAGATTTCAGACTTTTGAGCTCAGTGAAGCTCATCCCTTGCGCTCCCCAGCACGCCGCACTCGCGCGCGGCTCTAGCCCTTCTACACCCGACGCATCCGCGATCACCGTGGACCTACGTACAACATCTCGCGCCCCGCGGAGGCCTGGGCGACCGCTTGCGATGCTTCACACCCCCCAAATACTGCACACGCCATAGAGACCGTTTCCAAGGGGTTTAGGGTATCAACGCGTTGCGTTTGTGTATCGATACGTGTTGGATCCTGCAGCGCTTGTTCGCCTGCCCCCCTCACGTGCTAGCTCGTCAGAATTGTTAGGTGACCTAGTTACTTTACTCTTCCAAAAATAAAAAAAGCAAGATACATTACGAGAGTTCATCATCTCTTCTGGTGCCGTATCTTGATCGTTCATGAGGCGGGAATTTCCGATGGCAGTGACATAAATTGAAACAGGCTCGCCCCACTTTTTTTTGTCTCTCTCTTCTTCAAAAGGGTGCCAGTCAACAGTCCGCACTCTTTCGCAGACCCTCACATACCCTCCTCTTCTCTCTCTTTCTCTTCGTCATGAAAACCGTCACTAAAGACGGCGTCACGAGCGTCGTAGCACAAAACGAGGTCATCATTCCCGACCTCACTATCAAGGATCTCTTGTCCGCAATCCCGTCAGTGGCTTTTTTCTTTTCGGAAGTGCCCCCCACTGACACCAGCTCTCTTTGTGACCACATTTCTTTAGAGCTCACTGCTACCAGCGATCGGCAGTCCGTTCTGGGCTCTACGTGTAAGTAATCCCTGCGCACTGCGCACATGACGTGTCTGACCCTGTGATAGTGTCTGGGACTTTTTCCTCATCGGTGTCATCTACAAGATCACAACGTACATCGAGCCCTTGCTCACCCCGGCGCACCTTTCGCTTCCTGCACCCATCCTCTATTCCTTTGCCCGTTTTACACTCTGGTCCCTCTATGGGTTTGCTACGGGTCTGGTCGCGACTGGTCTCTGGGTCATTGCTCATGAATGCGGCCACCAAGCGTTTTCCGAGTCCAAGTTCATTAACAATCTCGTTGGCTGGATTCTTCATTCTGGGTCAGCGCTTTTTTTTTTTTCTTTCTTGTTATTAATATAAGCGCTAAATGAACATTCCCTCTGTCAGTCTCGGGGTTCCGTACCATTCTTGGCGTATAACACATGCGAAGCATCATGCATCCACGGGACACATGACCCAAGATCAGGTTTTTGTACCCCGTACTCGCTCCCAATTTGGCCTTCCTCCCCTCAATCCTGATGGCGAGAATCATCTGGGCACTAGCATTAAGGCAGAGGTCTTGAATGAGTTACGGGAGGCTGTAGACGACTCGCCTATTGGGACTCTTTTTGGTTCTGCTTCTTATTTGGTACGTCACTGAATTTGTTCCGGGTAGACAGGTGATAATCATCTGCTCCAGCTCTTTGGTTGGCCCCTGTATTTGATCCGCAACGCCGCCGGCCAGAAGCGTTACCCTCAGGGCACCAACCGTTCGTGGAATGACTACCATTTAATCATATGAATAATGACAGTCGGCTTCAGACTTCAGTCCTGGGGCTGTGATGTTCGCGCCGCACCAGTTTGGCCAGATCATTCTTTCAGACATTGGTGTCCTTCTTTGGTTCGGGACCCTTGCCGCCTGGGCATATCAATCGGGTGTCTCGCAAGTGCTTCGCGTGTATCTTGTGCCTTATCTTTGGTGAGTTTCCATTCCCTGATCTTCGTTCTCATTTGAACTGTGGATCTCTGAATAGGGTGAACCACTGGCTCGTTCTCATCACCTTCTTGCAACACACCGACCCTTTGTTGCCACACTACCGCTCTGAGGAGTTCACCTTCTCTCGTGGTGCGCTCGCGACGCTTGACCGCAACCTGCTTGGGGACCTCGGCTCATTCATGGGCTGGATCGGAGCAACTGCAACGCATGGAATCTCGGAGACCCATGTTGCCCACCATGTCTCGAGCAAAATTCCTCATTACAACGCGTGGGTGTTGCTCCTCATAAGTTCTTCACAGTGGGTTGACGAGTCATACGTAGCTGGGAGGCGTCCGCTGCTTTGAAAAAGCGTCTTGCTGCATCCAGCATTCAGCTTGAGGGCCGTCCCGGCGGTTGGGCAGAGGTTTACCGCGTCTTCCGGGAGTGCAAGTTTGTCGAGGACGAGGGCAACATTGTATTCTACAAAAACGCTACAGGCTTGGCCGCTTCACGACCCATCATCCCTGGCGATGTCGCAAGCGACTCTGGTATCGAACTTGAGAAGTAATGGTCCATGTCAATCGTTTTGGGGGCTACAGAGGATGAGCAGGGCTCATACAGGGTACGGTAATTAGTTTGGTCAAATAGAGAGGCAAAGTAGCATTACATAAACTAATCTTCTCTAATCATGACTAGTTGGCCATCTCTGACTCGAGAGGATGTAATCGCTTTCCAATTTTCGAACTGGTACCCCATTTACTCTTCGTTGTCGATAAAATCGACCGTGGTGCTACTTGACGACGACTTCAGGTCGTATCTTGAGGCAGATGGTATTTTCGTCCCGATAGGGTCTGAAGACGTGTACGTGCAACCCTGCCGTGACGTCGAATTTTATGCCAAGTGGTTTTCCAGACCGCCAAAGAGCACTTTGGAGGATCACGGTCAACATAGCGACGACGAAGCCACCAGCCCATCAATGCAGTACGCATTTCCGGAGCTGGACGCCCGGATTCGAGCAGTTATCGATGAGTACGGCGCCGTGTTCCCCAAGCTAAACTTTTCTTCACCAAAGGCGCGTTAGGGGCAAGCAACCATTCCTCCCTCCTTTCCATAACGAAAGAATTATTGAACGCAGGACGCGGCCTGGCTCTTGCCCTCGTCGTCCCCCCTGAAATGCACGTCCCCGGCTGACGTGTACTTACTGCTCAAGTCGTCTGACTTTATCACGCACGACCTCGACGCCGACTCCGTCTTCGAGGGATGCGTCGACGGCGCTGGCGTGCCGGGGGGATACCGGCTCGAGCTCGTCTTGCGCAAATGGTTCGCTATAGATCCAAGTCGCGAAATGCGTGCTTTTGTGCGCGACGGTGTGCTCGTTGGTATGTGGCTTTGTTTTCGTCTGTATATAACCCGACCTGACCCAGCGCATCTCTGTTAAGGCATTTCGCAGCGCGACACGAATTACTACGAGTTCCTGGACGAGCCAGAGACACAGCGCAAGATCGTGTCGTCCTTCACCGCGCACTGGGCCGCGCTCGTCCAACCAAAATGGACCGGCCCTGCATCCTGTGCGCAGAGAGAGCCCCTCCATGCGCTCATTTCACACATAACTCATTCCGTTAGACACGTTCGACGTGCTCCTCACGCGCGACCTCACGCGTTTCCACATTGTGGACTTCAACCCGTACGCCCCGCGGACCGACGCGCTGCTGTTCTCGTACGCCGAGCTCGCTGCTCTTTCCTCCGCCGCTACGACCCCACCAACACCAGTACTGCGCGTGGTCGACTCGCGGGGACACCCGACCGCCACGCGCAACGCGCCGGAGCACCAGCACAACATGGTCCCTCTCGAGGCGCTGACGTTGAGCCATGGGCGGAACGTGGAGGAGTTTGCGGCGGCGTGGATGGATCAGGTGCGGCGTGGCACGGCTGTTGATGATTCGGACGATGACAGCGAAGAGTGAGGCGGGGACAGCTACCAAGGCGTGGTCTTTGTGCGTATGGCGAGACCGTTCTGCGACGGTGTGTAATAAGCCGTCTCCGCAGCGTTCCGTAAGGGCCACGAGAGCGAGCGATGAGGCCGGTGAAAGCCCTATGAATGCCTACTCTCCCTTGCGTACCAGTGATCAGCCTCGCTTGACTATACAATGCCATGTCTGGAACACAAAACGTGCGACTGTGACCCCTTCCACCTCCAATTTTATTTCAATCCCCGAAACCGTCTCGAAAGAGTACAAGAACCTTGACGACACAAGGTCTCGATAGGCACCAATTCCCTGTGGAGTTCAAGTCTCCCCCGATGCCGTCTTGCAAAAGTATTGTAATCTTCGCTGGAGTCGGGGACCGGGGTGCTCCTTACAGTGATTACCGACACTGCCGAGGATGTCTGTCATAGCGAGTTACGACACGCTCGCCGGCCTCTTCGAGCGCATGCAAACATTCTGACAACTTACATACTGTATATGGCGGCAGCCCTCTGTGCTTCCATGGCCGAGAGCAGGCGACGCCGCTGGCCCGGACGCACCGCAGTTCCTCGATTCAGAGAACTTTGGTTCCCTTGCCAGGCCTGATGGTCAGAGATGAGGAAATTGAATCCGGTGTCCAGAAGTGGCACTGGAGCGATCGGAAAAATCGGGGCGACCAGCAGTGCGTTTGTGGTGAGACGCTGGGAAAAACGTAAACGGAGCCGCCGCCATATTAGGGGGGCTGGATAAGCGCCGTTTTGCGGTGCGCCTCGAAATTTTTTACACACCTGTTGTAATCGATCGCATGGAAGTGAACGCGTGCTCAGCAGCTGATGATTTATACAACAACCCCACAGTATAGGCCCAGGTTGATGACGGAACTCGCCTAGCGATGACGGCCTCCTCTGTGTCTGGCCCATGGCCATGTACTTTCCAATCGATCCCGACTCGTACTCAGAATGGCTTGTGAACGTTTTTTTTCGCATTTTTTTTTCTCGGTCTATGTGTGGTGCGGATAGTCAGTATGTGGAGGATCATCGGTGTTCCGGTACGGGTGTGGGTTATAACAAAATACAACGTGGCAGAGGCTGATGCTGGCTACAATCGATGCAGCTGATGCAGGCCTGTATCTGCCCACGATGTATGCTCGCACAAACGTCCCGCGTCTGTAGGTGAAGAAGGGATCGTTGCCAAGTGTTTGAGGCTCGCCAGATATACAAGGGCTACGTCGTCATCTATTCATTCGTTCCATCTTCCATAGCGGAGACAAAGGTCAAATACGGTATGTAATCACCAGTCTAATCTAGTCCAAAGCCGATCCGAGTACATTGACGGTGCAGAATATAGTACAACAGGACAACACGGGGCAGAAAACAGAAAGAAGGCGTAACTAAGTGATCAAACAATATCGTCCGTTCGCCGCACTGTAAGCGTGCGCGTAGGGTTGGCGAAAGGAAGAAAAAAAAAAGGTATACATAGGGCATCGCTAACGCAGTCCGACGGCCCATGAGTCGCCTTCCAACAGGATTTCCTACCGTCTGGATACCTTCTTCGAGGTATTCGTGAGCACCTTATTCACGATGTCCGAAAAACGTGGTCCGATCTCCTCTCCATTCCTCAGGCAGTGCACCAGCCTCGCTTCGTATTCTTCGAGGAGCCGTTCGACCTTCTGCTTCTTCTCGTTGGCTTCGTCTTGCGACGTCTCGAGGCACACCTTTTGATACTTTTTGTTCTTGCGGTGGCGAACTCCCGAGTCTGGACGTCCGAAATAGTCACCACACGTGGGGCAGAACTTGAGTTTGGAAGCCTGAGGGTGCTTCTCGCACGATTTGCAGTGACGCTTATATATCTCCCACGACTTGAATGGCGGCTTGTTGCACAACTTGCACTTGATCTCCCTGACTGCCCCGCGCTCCTCGTCGGCCTGGGTCATCTCGAGCATCAACCGGTCCCTCGCCGATAAGTTCCCGGGGATCTTGTGGAAGTTCCCCCCGACTTCGGCGTTCTCCGCGCTTTGTAAGACGACCTGCTGCTGCGGCAAGCTTCCCGTGTCGTGCCGCGTTTCCACCTCTCTCTCCTCGATCAAAGACGGCTGTTCCTGCTCAAGGGCTCCCAACGACCCCTGCGGGACACTAAGTCCCGGCAAGAATCGATGGTAAACTCCCTGAGTTGTCGTGGACGCGAGCCTCTCCCCTCCGCATCCCGCCGCCTTGGATTTATCATTGATTTGTTGTCGGGTCCTCGTGGCAGGGGAACGACAAGTCCGTTCTGTGGACTCCGCTCCCCCCGGGACCCTAACACTTGGCCTGGCCCTCTTCTGCGGGCCAGAATCATCCTCCTCGCTATTCTGATCGTCAGCTTGCGGAAGACCATAGCCATAGGTCTCATACCTTCTTCGACTTCGCTTCCCGAGGGAATACGATGGCACCGTCTCACCGGTGACCATCGTCGTCGACGCTTCGGTAGGCGGTGTGACGTGGTCGTAGGCTCGGCTACAGCCCGATTGCCTGAGTACATCTATGAAGGACTGCCACGTGTTGAGAGAGTGAAGGTACGCACGACATGTTGCCATCCATATTCACGAGGGCAAGACTTGCGAGATAATCTGGTGGGAGTTGCCCATCAAGATTACCGTCCCCCATGAACCATAATGGGGATGCGTTAATAAATTGATCGGGCTGTAACTCCCCGGCGATGTCGGGTTGCGACGACGAAGGGCCCGGCGGCTGAATCTATAGTAGGCCACGATAAGCGGAATCCGCTGAGTTGACGCACTCGGACTCACGAATGAGGAGGAGGCTCCCTCGAAAGTAGGGAATGGAATAAATCCATCCCCAGTGCCATCGCTCTGAGGCGATGGAACCGAGCTCACGTCCGTGAGAGCTTTGGGCTGGGTGAGCACAATCGACTTTGAAGCGGGAGGTGGAGACTTACGGGGGGTGTTCGAGAACGGGTCGGAAAAGTCCTGTCGCGTAACAAGGTGAGGAATCGAGCCATGATACAACTAGCTATTGCGCGCTCACAAATGGGGTGAAGAAAAAATCTTGAGCGAATGCGCCAATATCGTCGGTGGGGAAGGGCGGGGTGGGGGCCTGCGCGAATGCCCTGGTATCTGTCGCGGTGGCATCCAAGAACGATGCACCATGACCGAACATGTCCCCTGCTGGGACCGTGTCACCGAAGATCCAGTCGATATCCTGTGACGAATGTAAGTTACACTCATATCCCGAGGGCGGACGTACTCACAGGAGGGTTTTGTGGCCCGTAGGTCGGAGCGGGGAGCGTAGAGCTTTGTCCCCAGGCATCCAGATCGCCGAAGGAAAAGTCGTCGACGGTAAGCCCTGGCTGGGCATACCCAGCTGCCTGAGCCCATGCCATCGTCTCCTCCTCGCTAGAAGCCGCGGCGTCCGGCCAGAACGAGAAAGCGTAAGGATCAGTCGCAGTTGTGTGGGGATAGTTCATTGTGGTATGTGAGGGTGTCTGGTACGTAGATGGTGGGTTGTGTGAACAGGCAGATATTTCGAGAGAAAATGCGGAGAGGGGGGCTTTTAAACAAGTTCCGGAGATTCCACAGAGGCTTCGCTTACACTTTAGCGAGGTCGACCACAGCTCTCTGACCACACGTGCCTTTCACGCACGCCCATGCCGGCGCCACTTCGGGCTTCGCCCTTTTCGTTTGGACAATGCTGTAGTCGCTTTGGCCGAGCTGTGGTTAAAGCGCCACCGCCTCGTGGCCTTCACGCACACAAGATCTTTGATTTCGTGAAGTGAAAGACGAACTGCCAGAGGAATCCCCATAGAGCAAGCGAGTGTCTTTCACAGTAATAAGAGTCGTCTGTACCTTTGAACCCTCAGTATTCAAGCAGATAGGGTTGGTGTCGGTGTCGGTGCGGAACAAAGCGTCGGACAAAGTGCCCAAGCGGATGTGGTTAGACTCGGAGCTTCAAAAGTGTTCGTCCATCCAGCACAATGCACAGCCGTGTTCACTGTTCACCCTTCCCCTGGCCGTGTTGACCGAGCCGATCACAGGCGGTTGTATGCAATTCGCGGTCAAAGGGATGTACTGATATAGTCCTGTTAGTGCATCGGAGTCTGGGAGGGTACGTTGTCAACGTGTCAACCACCTTGCTCTCCCGTTCGATTGCCCTGTGATACCCCAGTCAGGCGCCGCGAAGCTTCGGTATCGTTATAATCACGAATGCCTATCCTAAGGAATCATGATACTATAAAATGTCGTGGAGCCGGATCAATTATAAAGTGCTCAGGAAATTTGCGACGATAATAGGATCGACGTTTCTGACCAAGTCGTCAGGCTATTAAAGAGCGATCTGTCTGCCAGAGTTTCTTGCACCACCATCGCGAACAACTCAATCGTATGAGTGCAACGTGAGACAATTATATGCAGTGTTAGGTGCGAATTAGAAACAAAGCGACAAGACCAGATATGAAAGGTGGGTATATTTTTAAACATTTATGATGCTGACTTGGCTTCCTCGGCTTTCCACCACTAGTATCGTGCATTGGTAAGTAAAACTCGAGTGAAGCAGTTAAAGGAAAGCGCGTACCTCGACCGCTCTCCGCATACCCTCCTCGAGGCCAACTTGAGGTTCATAACCTAGTACTCGACGAGCCCTTTCAATGTTGTGCCACCGGTGCGCGCAGGTGAAAGTGACCCGGAAGCGGGTGAAGGTGGGCTCCCGTCCTGACAACCAACCCCACCACTCAGACAACGTCGCAATCGCGAGGCCGAAGGTCTTGGGCAGAACAAAGGGATCGCGCGTGGGATACGTATCAGGGGCTAACATGCGCCATAGCCGTCGGGGGAAATCCCAGAAGTAGATGGGCTCGCCATTGGTGATGAAGAAGACTTGACCGGCGACTTGTAGAGGATCTGTATCAGCGCGCTTGAGTGCTGGGTCGGAGAGTTGGTCAAAGCGTGAGCGGACGACGGGGCGCTCGGGATTGTGGGGACCCTCAAAAGCAGACACGATCTCGTCGCCCCTTGCGGGACGCTCGACGTACGGCCCCAATGGGCGTGCGGAGGAAGTGGGCACGCGGTGCCGGCCCGTGGTCAGATCGCTAGTTGGAAGCGCAGTCCCAAAGGCTTCTGCGACTTGTTCAGGCGTGCTCGGTGGCTGTGGGACGAGCTTGTCGGCCGCGAGGATGTGGGCATAGGCAACGTTGCCGACGTAAGTCCAGTCGAAAAGGTTGGTGTTATCACCGATTTGGAAGTGAGACCGGCCCTCCTTGAGGACTTTGGCAAAGCCAGGTACCACCTGTCGGTCCCCTGGACTTTTGGCGAAATGTCAGGTTGCCATGAATAGGCTAGACTTCTGGGGAGAGGCGACTCACCCGAAAATGCCCGCAGGGCGAAGGGCGACGGTCAGCAGACCGTCGACTCCGTTGGCCGCGATGACCAGCTCTTCTGCTTTTGCTTTGGATTCGTTGTAGGCATCCAATGGCTTCTCGGGCAGAGGAATGCGTTCATCGACGTCAATCAAGTCTTGGCCATTGAAGACCACACCCGCAGAACTAGTGTAGACGAGTTTTGGAATTCTGTTTTCCTGGGCCGCGGCAATGACCGCCCTGGTACCGTCCACATTGACTTTCCAGTAGAGTGCAGGATCTTGGAGACCGGCGGTGGGTGAAGCCGTGTGAATGATACAACTCGCGCCGCTCTTAAAGAAAAAATGAGAAAGGTGGGTAATGGGCGAGGGGGTCAAGGTACCTTTCGAAGGGCGTCAGAAACCTGAGCTTGGTCACTAATGTCGCCGGAGTAAAAGGGGGTGTCGTGATAGCGCTGGACCATGTCGAAGACAGCAACGGGGTCACCACGTGCGACCAAAGCCTCGACTATGTGACGACCGAGGAAACCGCTGCCGCCGATGACGAGAAAGGTGTCGCGCTGTGAAGACATCGTTAATGACCAACTGCACTGCACGCGAAATCGTCTCATCTTTTTATTTTCGGTTAGGGTTACGCGATCACGTGACATGGATTAGGACTGTTTCTGATTGGCTTTGCTTTGGGTTTGAGTGAACCTGAACGATGCAAGTCAGTCGCGCGGCCAAATTCACCTTCGAGCAGAAGCAACAACTCCTCGCAAACTTGGATATCGAAGGTCGGTCCTCGCTCGTGTCTTTTTGATTCACACACTTCATCGTGTCTCAGTCGCCCATCGCACCCGCCAGCTTGAATCATGGCTCGCCGACACACTCGCCGCCTTCCGCAACCGCCACGAGCGTCAGCTGGCTGTTATCCCCCACCTGGTCCGCGGAATGAAAATGGCAGAGTTTGGTGACAAGTACGACGGCGACATCCAGAGTGCCCTCAGAGGGCTCCAGAAGGAGCGTCTCGCCCTCGACGTGGCGCCCATAGATAGGAACGCCATGAAGCGGAAGTGGGTCCCAGCACCCGAAGACGAAAATGATACCCGCGCCGATGATTCCGGTAATCACTCCAGGGCCACTAAGAACCGTGAGTCTGTCGTGCCATCTCTCCGAGCGACGTGTGCGATCAAAAGCGACCACAGCCCGCATCGCACCACCATCTCCTCAGAAGAAGCCACCTCTCACTGGAAACGGCCCTCCCCCTCGCGCTCACATACCTAGGACTCCGGGCACTGTACGTGGTTTTCCTCTTCCTTATCACCGAACGGTTTCGTTCATGAGGACCCCAAGTCACACATTCAGCGGACCTCCGCCTTGCCAACGCCAAGCCCGCGTAAACTTGCCCGCGTACCCTCGAGTACCCTCCCGCGCTCGGCATCGCCCACCAAACCTACTGCGGCCTCGCTTGCCCGCCAAGTCCGTGTACCCTCGACCTCGACCTTCAAACCCGCGATTCCCAAGACACCCGCGTACCCGCCACGCTGGCCGCGCAGGGACGAAAGCATGCTCAGCGTCAACGGCTCACCATTAGCGAACCCCTATGAGCTTGGTCTCGAGTGGCTCGCCGAAGACGGTGCCGAGGAAGAGGGTGGTGCGCCTAGTCGACCGATCCTTAGACGCACCGCGAGCAACATCGTCATCCGTCGCGACCCCTCCTTCGTCGCACCTAGCATCAACACACCCGGCAACCTCAACCACCAAGCTAAACATTCACGCAGCGATTCCCAATCGCAGAACCACCAACCCCACTCTCGCTCCAACTCACGTCCAGGCGGGATCGCGGCATCAAATTCGGGCCACATGGCCGCGCGGGTCGCCGTGCCTACCCGCGATGGCCATCTGCTCGAGTTTGACCCCTTGCTCACATCTCCTGCCGCTTTGGACAAGCTCGAGGGGATCACGGACAGTGCAAAGAAGCAGGCAAAGGAGGACATGTCAAGGCTGGTAAAGGCTGCGGTAGCCAAGTGGAATGTCAAGTAACACTTGAGTTTCTTGTTTTCGTTCATTCATCGGACCATCTTTGGCTATGTCTGTCACTCTCATTTGTATTTATTCGTGCACGCATACAATCCACTTTCCTCAACAATCGTCCCTCTTGTCGACCTGTTCGAACGAATTGTACCTGTCCAATAGTAGATGGCTATTCCAAGAAATCAACGCGCGCAGCCCTGCAAATTGACCCATCCCGGTTTCTGACTTTGACCATCCAATCATTTTCCCGTCTCAGCCTGACCACCGCGAATTTTTAAGAAAAACAAAAGGATTCGAAATGTAGACCAAGCGTACCTGTGACCCTGCTCCCGTATTTCGAGGAACTTGGCTATAGATATCGCACCGATTGCATAGCCCTTGCCGCGGGACAGGGAAAAGTTGCCGCTTGTGACGAAACCAATCAGGGCACTGTCAGAGGGGACAACTTTCGACAACTATATGCGGTAGCAACGCGTTGTCTGAGTGGGAGCCCGCAAAGATAAAGTCTCGAACTAACCTCGGTTGCGTCCATGGGCTCATCGCCTACCTCATAACCGACGAGCGCCCGAGGAGGGCCGTGTGCCGCCGCCCACGCGCGGGCTTCCTGATCTTCAAGCGCGTAGATGAACGCCATGTCATCCAGCGCGCCGCGTCCGCAGAGCAGCACGCGCACATGCATCAGCGCACCCTGTAGCAACGCGTTCGCGTCCACGCTCGCGTCCAGGGGCGGGAGTTCGCACTTGCGCCGCAGAGCGTTTATCTCGGAAAGCAGGCCAGAGGCAGGGCCGAGCAGCCGCGACAGATTCTCGACTATCGTGCGCGCGCGGGAGCCGTGCAGAAGCCACGCGGGTGATGCAGGGTCGGATGGGGGTGGGGGGTCATCCCGTTGCGTCGGCACTACGTCCTCGTCGCTCCAATACTCGGCTCCCGACTCTCCGCCAAGCGCACTTTCTAACCCTAGCACAACGTGCCAGGCAGATGTCCAGGGACTGAGCGTGCTCAGCTTGCCCCAGCTCACGCGCTTCGCAGGAGGCTTCTTTTTCCATCGTTCTTTATCCTTGGTCGCGCGTGCAGCTGCAAAGTTCTCGTACGCGGTGCATGCGGGAAAGTCCCTCGGGAAGTACGGCGCTCCTGCCTCGAAAGCTTGGTGCCCGCGTTCGCGCTGCCCACCCACTCTTGTGCTAGTATAAATAAGGGAGGTCAAGAAGGGCATGCCCCAACCTTTGGGGACGATGAGTGTCCAACCGTGGAGGTTCGGATCTGGTTTGGTGCTACGCTGGAAGGACTGGGTGGAGTGCGGGGTGGACGAGCTAGCAGATGAAGTAGATATAGGCTTTACTGATCGCTGGATGAGGAGGACAGGAACACGGTTATCGGAAACAGTGGGTTTTAGTGACGTGCCAGGGATAACGTTCTGTTCCCTGCGGGCATCAAGCTCTTTCTTGGTGAATCTTGGAATTTCAATAGCATCTCGAATACTTTGATCCCAAATGTCGCTCCATGCCAAAGAGGCAGTGGGAAAGCATTCCCAAGGCTTAGAGATGGTCGGAAGCTCCTCCTCCGCTATACGAACCTTCGCATTTTTGGGAGGGAAACTGTTGATGTGCTGATTAGTCGAACTAAAGCCTCCGACAAGGTAGGATCGCGCACTTCAAACGAGGGTCTAAAACGGTGAATCCAACTACCATGTTACTTGGAATAGAACCAGTGCTTTGAAGATCGGATAATGACGACCAAAACTAGGATGAACATCAGAATTATCTGGTTACGCTCCGCCTTCGTTGCCCCCACCTTCTTGAACTCTCCTCTGTGATCTACAACCGTTGGCGTCAGTGCACCATGAATAACTTGACTCGACTTTGGACCCGTGATTTCGAAGACGTTGATTGAGTCGCGAAGATCAATGACTTCTATGGTGTATGAATTCTGGGAGTGGTTCGGGGACGTTTTAAGGGCATCAAGAGTCAAGGATACCGCTTGCTTAAGCGTTGAATGAACAGACGAGAAGACGGCAGGATGGCAACGAATCCAGACTGTTCGGATTTCCTCTTCGGGCGACTCTGGCTCGCGGTTCACTGCCGTTTCTGTGAGCATGCGATTTAAACTAGCAAGTTATTCATTGATCTCACGATTCTCCTTCGCTTGCTTGTGTTTTTTCCGCTTGCCTTTAGGTTTGGACTCTGTAGGAGAAGTACCTGGGGGTTGAGATGCACCAGGTGCCACTACCATGGCCCGCCATATGATGAAAACTGGTCCGATGTATCCAAGAGGGTACGATCCAACTTCATAGACGCCTGTTTCACAACCTCTTATGCCACTCGTATACCTAGAGCTCGTTAGCGCCATCATCGACTGCCTTGATGAACGAAAAACCTCTTTGAGGCAGGTTTTGCACCGACTGGGTCACAGCAGGTTTCCAGCGTCCGACTTAGCACTACTTGCGCTCCCGTAAGTTCAATGAGACCATAGTATGAGGCATCATGAAGGATAGAGCCATGGACAGAAGCGCGGTGGGATGGTCTGAAAGACTTCTCTGTCGGTTGTACTGCCTACATGACTTTCAGCCATAGGAGAGACCTCAGTGGTAGGCACGAACCAATCGATACCCCCACATGTTTTCCATGCGCATCCGTTTGGCATGCCACAGATGCGTCTCAAGCCATTTCTTATCCTCTAAACCATAAGCACCCAAGCGAAGGCAGAGTTCCTCTCGCTCACTTTGTCTCCGTTTAAAGGTCTCACTACGACCCTCACGTCTGCTCTTTCCGAGTTTCGGGAGCGATCGTCCAAGGATTTTTCGGCGCCGAGAATCCATCTCCGAGAAAGAATAAGCGCAAACGGGCATATATGGTAATACCGCTTACTTCTGCGCGCGACTTGTGACGAAGGCGGAGTGGCACACGTCGCACGTTGTGACTCGCAGCCCGGCGGCGAAGATGACGCGGGAGCTCTTGCCAAGCTCTATGTGTTGATCCGGCCCTGATCAGATGAGGTGAGACGAAAGACGCTATCCGAAGCACATTCAGATACTTTGCGTTCTTCATCGCCTCCTGCATTGCCTTTATTTCGAAGGAACGAGACTGCAGCACATGTTAGAGGCGCCCGATAATCAGCACAGCAAACAAACCTCGGTAAACCTTTCAACATCTATGGAATTTGGTAGTTCTATATAGTCCGGAGTCAACCATATCTCAAAGCTGAGTACGACAGTGGTTTACTGACCGTTGGGGGTATTCAGTTTAGGGGTTCGACTCGGCATACCCAGTTCCTGCACAACAATAGCCTTTGTAAATTTCTTCTTCTTATTCTGATGGCCTGCGCCCTCCGAAGAAGGTGCACGTTTTGAGGGCATTTCCAAGTGTGAAGCCAAAGGTAAGTCACGCGTCGCGTCAGAAGGGTATTGCACGTGCTGCGAAATAATTACTAATTTTACAGGTGACTAGGCCGAGATAACCGACTTATTGACCCACCCACAGAGCGAGCGCGTTATGGCCTCAACGGCGACGCGTAGTTGCACCTTGATAGCACGGCATGCTACCCGCACCACACAAAACCGACTACTGTCATCTAGTGCTGTACTCCGCGAGGAGGCCCCCGCACACGTCGGCGTCGCCCCCAGCCCAAAGAAACCAGTTGGAGGTATACGCGGCGGGTGAGCTCCCATTATATGGTATCTCCTCGTGCTACTAATATTTTTGTCACTCGTTAGGGTGATTGGTTTTCTTTTCGGGTTCTCCCTCGCATCCTCCTTTGCCGCGTACAGGTTGTTGGACGAATACAAGCAGGCGTCCGCTACGTTGCAGGCCAGCGTGGAAGAACTCCAGCAAAGCACAGAAAAGGTCTGCCAATAACTTGCTTTAGTCTACGTCTTTTATACTCTCCGCAGGTTTCCGCGCACGTTCGACGTATAGAGGCAGTAGAGAAGGACTTGAAAACCCTGTCGAACTCTTCCGCAAGCAAGGACGATTTGTCGCGACTACGCGCCGAGATCAAGAAAATATACGATGGCCTACACATAGGTGAGTCAGTTCCTGGTAGAATATATTGTGACTGAATATCTGTTCGGCATAAGAGTTCCTTGATCTACGAACATTTGTATGGGGGATGCGTAAGTCTTCGTTTCATGATTCAGACCTCAGTGCTTAGTGCTCATCATCGTTTTGCTCCGAACCATTGCAGAGCAAGATGTCCATGCTATCACGAAAAAGGATGCGAAACAACCCCCTGTTGAACGTATCTGAGTCTGTCCGTACAATCATGACCTACTCCGTGCCTTCGCTGTCGGGTCGAATAAACTTACTTGTCGTCTTCCGTTTACCCGTATATAGCACCGCAATAGATTGTCTATCCTCTTGATCCGCTCTACTTCTTGAGGATTGAATCTATCGGATACCTGCGGGCATATACTCGTGTGGATTACGCCGATCCTTGTACCAGTCCCACAGTTCTCGCCAATGGCTTACTGCACCGACCAAGAGGTAGAACAAATGACGCTGCCCAAATACGCCTGGTTATGAGATCGTTGGTCGACACTGGGAGGAATCCATCTACAGCAGCGTTTGATGAGGGCACTCAGCAGACTAATGATTACGCCTCACGCCCACACCCACCAACTTCGCGTCTCGGCCCGGAAATTTGACGGCGTGCTGGTAGGAGGCCTTCTGTGCGAACTCCAAGGCGAACTCTCTGGATCGTCGTCACAAAGACGGCTAACGTCGACACGCCCAAGCGAATCAAACTACAGTATACTCGACCCAAGTCACAGCCCCGTATCTCTTGTAGATTCAGATCTCAGATCTTGGTATCTGTACCCCTGGACCGTCGCTCGGATGGGATGGGATGACAGTTATCCCACAGTCGGTTGCACGGAGGCACCACTAACCACTGGGTGCGGTGACGGTGAGTCCTCCGATAAGTAAATCACGTGATGTCATGTGACGTGTTAGGGCGGCCGAAGGATCACCAGCCGCACGTCAGCTCGGCGACGATTACCTACCGCGACTGAGATAATTGTCCTCTGCTCTCCATGAACGCTCTTCGGAGCGCTGCAGCTTTCCGCCACGTCCAGGTACCGCGAGTCCATGTCACATTCTCTCAACGATTAGTGCACTCGCATGCAACGAACAGAACCGCGGTCCGCCTAGGCCCGCATCGTCTTCACTCAAACACCTTCCACCACGGCCGGTCCCGCCCAACTCACGCACGTTCCGTCAGCTTACACAGCAGGAGAAGAGCGCGCCCCAGTCTACCACCACCACTGCCCCTAAAGAGGCCACGCCGGCAGCACCGAAGGTGGCTGTATCGAATGCAGTGCAGCGCCGACGAGATTGGGCCATCGTGCGCAGGCTCGCGGTGCGCATATGGCCGAAAAATGATTGGGGGACAAGGGGACGCGTCGTCTTGGGTGTTGGACTCCTCGTTAGTGGCAAGGTCCGTCGTCTCAGCTATCTCACACGCGTCTCGTTAGGCTAACACCATCCGTCACAGCTGCTGAACGTGCAGGTCCCACTATTTTTCAAGGAAATTATCGATACACTCAACATCCCTCTTGATACACAATCCACAGTATGGGTCGTCTGTGGCTCGGTCATCCTTGCATGCATGTCTTTTCTCTTACCCTCGGTGGCAGATCCGAGCTCATGGGAACCGGAACGGTAGACGGTGCGGCGCGCATCGGTGCGACGTTGTTCGGCGAGCTGCTAAACGCAGTTTTTGCGAACGTCGGCCAGCGCGCGGTGCGCACTGTCGCGCGCCAGACATTTGCGCATCTACTCAATCTCGACCTCAAATTCCATCTTTCTCGGCAGACTGGCGGACTCACGCGCGCTATAGACCGTGGAACCAAGTATGTTTACCCTCCTTCAACTATCTCATGCTATGGAAGGGCTCAGCTCGCTGTCGTGGCAGGGGTGTTACGTTCATCCATCCTGCAGGCGATATTGTTCCGAGTCGTGCCCACAGCGCTTGAAATATCGCTCGTGTGTGGCATTCTGGTGCGTCCGCGAGCTCACTTTCGGAGCATACTGGTTGACGTGGTGTGCATAGACGTATAAATTTGGTTGGGACTATGCGGCTATCACGCTCGCAACCATGGCAGCGTATACCTGGATACCGTTCGTACTACTGCGTGGCGGTGCGCTAGTCTTCTTTTTTGCCTCTCGACCTTCATCCTGACTGCTTTTCCCTCACATCATCAGAACACAGTTCCGCCGCCAGGCCAATTCGGCGGACAACAAGGCTGCAACGGTCGCCGTTGACTCGCTACTTAATTACGAAGCTGTAAAGGTCCGCTTGCGTCATTTTCCGCGCGTTGAAAGTCTTGAACTAACCACCATCACGCGTATAGAATTTCAACAATGAGCAGTACGAGGTCAAGCAGTACGATACGCAGTTGTGCGCGTACGAGAAGGCATCTGTCAAGATAGCAACCTCTCTCGCGCTCCTCAATTCGGGTCAGAACGTCATCTTCTCAACTGCGCTTACCGGAATCATGTTCCTAGCCGCGCAAGGTGTCATTAACGGTCCGTTTTGGACACATCGCACTAGTCCTTATGCCTCTCATGATCCTGGATAGGGACGATGACCGTTGGCGACCTGGTCATGGTCAACCAACTCGTGTTCCAGTTGTCCATGCCTCTCAACTTTCTCGGTACCATCTATCGCGAGGTCAGGCAGAGCCTGCTAGACATGGAGGTTCTCTTCAATCTCCAAGCGGAACATACACCCGCTAAGGTCTTTACTAGTCTCATCACGCAATTTCTTAGCTGAAGCTGGGCCACAGGACCCACCAGACGCAAAGCCTCTTTCCCTTTAGGGGGGAAAGATCTCCTTCGAGAACGTCGCGTTTGCGTACCACCCAGACCGCCCGATCTTCCGTGACCTCTCACTCACGATCCCCGCCGGAAAGAAGGTCGCGATCGTGGGGCCCTCCGGATGTGGAAAGCCCACCATCTTCCGTCTCTTGTACCGCTTCTACGAGCCATTCGCGGGACGCATCCTCGTCGACGGCCAGGACATATCACGGGTGCAGCTCGCGTCGCTACGTGCCGCAGTTGGCGTTGTCCCACAGGATACGCCGCTGTTCCACGCAGACATCATGTACAATGTGCGCTACGGGCAGCTAGACGCCAGCGACGAAGAGGTCGTTGCGGCGATGAAGAAGGCGCACGTACATGATACAGTCATAAGGCTCCCCGACGGGTACGCGACGAATGTCGGCGAGCGCGGGCTTATGGTGTCCGGGGGCGAGAAACAGCGGCTCGCGGTAGCGCGCGCTCTGCTAAAGGACCCGCCGATTTTGTTCTTTGACGAGGCGGTAAGCGTGCGCTTGGCCTGAGGTCCAGGGTCTCTGTGTTGATGTGAACGTAGACCGCCGCGCTGGACGCTCAGACAGAGTCGGAGCTCATGAAAAACATTAATGCAACGCTTCTCGATAGCGCACGTACGAGCATCTTCATCGCACATCGTCTACGGACTGTCGTCGAAGCAGGTGAGAACCCGCACGGAATGTCCCTCGTTTGGCAACGCGCTGACCCTTGACAGATGTGATTATAGTGCTCAAAGAGGGCACAGTGGTCGAGCAAGGTACTCACGAAGAGCTTTTGCGGGAAGGTGGTCTCTACTACTCTATGTGGCAGGAGCAGGCCGCGGATACCTTCTCCGAGTAATCTCTGGTTGTTGTAGAATAATGTATCGTTTACCTTAGGTCTGAATAGTCGTTCGAGTTATTCGTGTTTAAGGTTGGGACCAGGAACGTAGTCTAGTTAGACCCAGAGAATTCATAGTTTCGCTCTATTATAATAAACCAACTCCGTGTCCATCTTCGAGCGATTTAAACCCGCTTTCAACGCTTTTCTCACCTCCTCCCTCGCCACGGCTAATCCACAGTCCTCGACCCATCGCGAAAACGCCTCGATGTCAACGCCGCTTTGCGTAGTCGCATTCGTATGGGACCATATTGCGTGTTCGAGGAGATACAGGGAAACAGTAACCTGTGAGAGAAGGTAGAACGCCGGGCGAGGAATAAGATCAGGTGCAGGATTCTTGTATGCAGACGGCAACTCCTCCAGAGCAGCCAAGAGGTTGGACAGCGGTGCCTTAATGTGCTTGCGCAGCGTTTCTGGAACAGAAGAGAGAAGGGCACGTGCCCACTACCGAAATGTCTGAGCGTCTGCAACAGTGATTGCGGCGAAGCACGCACGTTGAGATATGCATCGAGAGCGCCCACAGTTTGGGCAGACCGCAGCACATCCAATGCCATAACGGTAATTGTTCCTTCCCATATTTTCTCGACAAGGGTATCACGAATCAGCCTTTCTGACGCCGTTGGTAGTGGGTCGTGTCTCAAAAAAAATTGCCACTCACCGTGCAATTACGTTCTCTTCCATGTAACCTTGCCCGCCGAGAGAAGCCATGCACTCTTCGAGGGCCACCACGGCTTTCTCTGCGGAAAACCCTTTGACCACGGGAGTGAGAAGGCGCAGCCTGAGCTCATCGTCCGCAGTCGCAGTCCTACACTCTGATTTACCAAGTAGATGTGCAACCCCGAACGTCATATGCGCAAGCGCACGATAAGTCAATGAAATTTTTGCGAGCTCCGCAACATGCAGCGGCGACTCTGAGAGGCATCTTCTACCCCCTTCGATTCGTCTCACAGAAGCGAATGACCTGGCGATTGCCAGCCCGCGGCGGAGCGCACCAATCGAACCGACTGCCGAATGTATGCGAGTAATTCCGAGCACGGGAACAATGTGCTTTACACCGGCGCCAGGAGAACCAATGAGATATGCCTCTGCGCCTTCTAGGGAGAGCTCGGCAGTTGGGACTACCCTTGTGCCGAGCTTGTCCTTTAAACGGTGGACATAGATGTTGTTGCTGATGGGAGAAGCAAGTCCATGGAAAAGAGGTAGGCGCAAGGGAACAAGGAAAAGAGAGAGCCCACGCGATCCTTGTTCCACGGTACCAGTACGCGCGAGGGCTACAGAAACATTGCTGTCTGTTGCGCTAGAAAACCACTTAAAACCGTCGAGTATGTAGGTATCGCCGAGTGAATGGGCGGATCGACGAGATGGCGTAGCCTTAGTCTCGGTCTGAGACAGATCCGACCCTCCAGGGCGCTGCATGCATGTCACGTGAGACGCGACACCAAAGAAGATATTCACAAACTTCTGTCATCCACTGGCCTGCTGTGAAAGCTATAGCAGGGTCACGGCTGGATTTATTAACACGACCGTGCGTGCCCAACGCCCTTACACCACGCTCACCTCACGAGACGGGGATATATGTTCTCCTTCATGTCTTTTGTCCCATAAAGTTCGATGACTATGACAGAGAGATTGATTGAGACAGACAGCTTAACTACTAAACGCGTACGTACCTCTGGCACAACCGTCACTCATGCTGAGTGGACAATCAATCTGGTTACAGAAATTGGGTCACTGCGAAATTTGGGAGATGCTTTCGAAGACAAACGACTTGGTTATCACCCGCCATGAGAAGCAACTTGGAAAAGGCGTGAATCCTGCTGTACTCGCCATGCTTGCGTTCATAAGGGATGGCTACGACGCCTTCTTCCTGACATATGGCCCTCAAACCCCGCCAACCCTCAGAAGTATGCAGAATGTCGACACGCCGACCCCATTGATCGTATTGTGTGAGAGAAGGGGGCGCTACTAGCTCACCCATAGAGCGAATGGCTGCGAGATCTGGCCATTAACCTGGGCCCTCGATGCAAAGACAGATCGATTTTGCGCGCACAAGTCACGATGACCCTTTCGAATCGCCTGAAATCAGGTTCCAGTTCATGGTACACGCTTAACATTCCACGACAGTATTAGTCCCTTCGATCTCATTATGAGCAATACTACCCACAAACCTCTTTGGGAATAGGCGATTTAAAAGTGCTGGTATAACAGGATCCGTCGTATACGGCTCCTCGTCGGAGAAAGGAGTCTGGTAATAAGCAAGAGAACTAAGCGACAATCTCTCAGTATGTCCCATCTACGTACCTGTTGAAACCCTTCCTCGATCCGCATGCTGGTACTTGAAGAAGAGCCACAAGTACTACAAGTACAGCGCTTGCAATCCCGGTCCCGGGATTGACATAACCGGATCCCGAGTTCTTGGCGTGTGACTAATTCCACCTGAATCACCTTGTGAATCACACTGCTTTCGAGTTGTCTCTTGGTCAAAATGTGCGTTAACTGCGCTATGAGCAGGCCAAGGATAGTAGCTGTGAGGGTTTCCCTCACCCACCCAGTGCTTCCACCAAACGGGTCAATATATCTCTTCGACAGAGCAAGTGGCCGAGTGTACAAAAATGCCTTCTACATCATTTCAGTGCAGCCTTCGCCGACAGTTGCGTTCCAAACGCACTATTCTCACGGACCGGACCGTTCGGGACCGGCCGAATTTTCAGTCTCCGCTTTAAACACTCATTTGGACTGCTTATTCGAGCAAAGAATTTCACAATTATTAGCTAAGAGAAAATATTACAAAGCGCAGGGCATGTGATTACATGTTTTAATTAAGAGAAAAATATGTCTTATTAAATAATCACAAGTTACATAAGCTATGGAATTTTTTGTCTAAGTCGAGACAGTGTGCACCCCATTCCACACGGTCCCCGCCCGCATCGCCTGTGCACAGAAACCCGGGCGGAGTGGCGCAGGTTTACGTGCGCGCACCGCCTCCCGTTCGCACGCACCGCCCCGGCCCTCCATTCCGCGCGAAGGGGAGTGCGCACCCCACCCCCGTTCGCGCGTGCCCCCCCCGGTGTACCATTTGCGCGCAACCGTTTGCGGCCCCTCCCATTCACACAGAGCCCCCCCGGCTCGGTTTATGCACCGCCCCGGCCCTCCGTTCCGCGCGAAGGGGGGTGCGCACCCCCCCCGTTCGTGCGTGCACCCTGTTTGCACGCCCCCCTTCCCTTCCCATTCCGACCCCGTCCGTTCGCGCGTCGCTCCTGCGCACAGACCGGGGCGGGAAGGGGCGCCGCTCCAACGGGAACAGGCGGCGAAAAGGGGGGGGGGTTCCCGCGTGGTCCCTCCGTTCGCGTAGACGGGTGCGGCGGCGCGGGTGAAGAGGTGGGCTTCCCGCGTGCGCCCCCGTCGCGTAAACGGGTGAGGCGGCAGGCAAAAGGGGGGGGGGGGGGGGGGGGGGGGAAGCCGTCTTGCGCGGACTCGCACTGTATGCGGGTGAACGAGGGCGGAGGGGGCGAATGGGGGAGGACTTACCTTTCCCGCGCCACTTTGCGCGCAAACGAGAGCGGGGGCCAAAGGGGTAGGACATGGCCCTACCCGTGCAGCCCCCCGTTCGCGCACAAACGGGGGTGGGGGAGCAAAGGGGAGGGAGGGTCTTGGCCCGCGCGCCCCCCCCCCGTTCGTGTGCCCTGTCTACGCACGAACAGGGGCGGAGGGGAAAGGGAAGGGGCGGGGACGAAAGGGGGGAGGACGCAAGGGAGGGGGGCGCGCTCGGCGGCTGTGGGGCAGAGCGGGGAAGTGCGCGCACACCCCTTTACGCCCCGCTCTCCGCACGTGGCCAACAGGGCACGCGGAAAGGGGGGCGTAAGGGAGGGGCTAGCGCAGGGCAGGGGACGCAGGGGGCGGGGGTGTCGTGGAAGGAAGGGGGGCGCGGGAATTGGTGACTGTTTGTCGCGATACACAAAACGCGTTCTTGACGTGTTATTTGGTTTTATTTTTATCAATTTTACATCATTATTTGCAATACTCTACTAATAAAATAGAAAGACAAAAAAAAAAGCGGGGTTTGAATATGAGTGGCGGAGACACGGTTAAAGCGGACCGGTCCGTGAGAATAGTGCGTTTGGGCAAAGACTTTCGCCGACTACGCCAAGGAGGGTCAAGCGAAGTCCGACGCGGCAGATCACGGTTTTCCGGCACGTGATCTCGCGGGCGACCCAGCCGAACACCCCTTTTCCGACCAGCTTCAAACTTTCTATGACGTCATTAAGCTACTTGAAGACAAGGCAAACGAATTCAAAGACTATCAAGAAGGAAATCGTTAAACCGGTGGTGAACGTCATCCATGCGTTTTCTGGTGTTCTTGGCGAGGCTATTAGCTCAGTGAGTGAAATAGACCCATTCTTCTCGCTCGCGTTCTTACCAGTCTATTACTACCAGGTGCCGATCCAACCAGCAAAGGCGATTTCTGTCGGCGTGGATGTTCTCCTTGCGGTACGTCCCCTGACATCCTCTGACTACATAGCCTCACCATATCTGGATGCTACAGGCAGCCAGCGGTGTCAGCTCAAGCTTGCTACCATGCGCTCGTTGGCTTGTCCGACTGCACCGGAAATTTCCTCAAAGGCCTTCGAATCTACACCAATCTCATTGACTCCATCAATGTAGGAAATAGGCGCCAAAATAATAATCAAATTACCTTACTCTCGCCACCAAACAGATAAAACAGGGCAGGTTCAGTAAGTAGCTCTTCGACTTGGATATGCGGTAACTCAACGCGGCACAGGAAAATTCGCGAAGAAGCTGTTAGGAGAGAGCGAGATCGAGGCTGTCCTGCAGAGGTTGGACCGTCTCACCTATGAGGAAAGTCGGATGACTATGGCCCAGACACTCGAAGTGGTCCGCTGCCTTATGGATGATGTGAAGGTAGTTATGAATGGTACGTAGGGTCTGCTCAGCTGGTTGTGGTTGTTCAACTAAGTGGTTGTCTTGGTAGACGGCAAAGCGTCCATGGACGGCATCTGGAAGGCTTTGGGTGGGCTTTTACTATGTTCGGAAATCGGTGTTGCAGAAGCTGACTAGGGCGTTAGATACAATGCAGCAGATTGCGAGCGATGTAAACAAGATGAGGCGTTCATTATTCATCGATTCTGTTCAGTGTGGTATGCGTGGTGCTAAACTAGTTCCAGGTGACCAGTTAAGAAGAGACTCCCGAAGCTGGCTCTCCCCTTCAGATCCATCACCAAACTACAACATTGCACACGAAATCCATCAAGATGGAACTGTCATGTGGTTCTTTCAAGGAAGTGTTATTCACGGACTCCAATCGGTCGTCAATTATCGAGAAATTGACAAGATGTGCAAAGCGGGATTAGCATCGATGGTGTACTTTTTTTCGACTTCAGGGACACTCAGAAGCAACACCGACGTGATCTCCTCTCTTGTCTCCTTTCTAGCTCAGCGCTGATGCCTACTATCATGTCTTTTTTTAGACCACGATAAATGAGTACGACAGCCCTGAGAAGATGCACTCTCACAATGTCTAAATGCTCGAGGTCCAAGGACAGCCTGCAACGTACATCATTATAGACGCTCTTGACGAATGCCCCGATATTTCCGGGGTGCTGACCGCGCGTGAAATGGTACTCAAGTTTCTGGAGCGTCTTGTCAGTTTACAACTCCAGAATGTACATATGTGTCTCTCTAGGCGGCCGGAGATCAACATTCGAACTTCTCTTGAACCCTTGGCGCCGTTTCATGTATCGCTCGATGGTGAAATCGGACAAAGGCGAACATCTTGGGATACATTATAGTTTCTCGGAACAGTCGCTGAATAAATGCTGTAGGTTCAGATGGGTTTACTGCCAGTTGGAGAATCTGTGCCGGTGCTTTCCCTCAAGTAACCGAGGTACTTTTTCAAAGACATTGGACGCAACAATATGAACACATATTACTCGGAATTGATGAAGAGAAGTGGCAGTTCGCGCACCGGGTTTTCAATGCCTCGCCGTATCTGTTAGACCACTTCGCGTTGAGGAGCTCGCGGAGATTCGGGCGGTTCGGTTCGATGGAGGAGCTCTCCCTCAGTCTAACACGCTGGCAAATAGGCAATGCGGAAGAAGCTGTACTTCATGTTTATGCATGCTCCAGTCTCATCTCCGTTGTTAATGTGAACGGGTCTCAAATGCCCACTTTTCTGTTAAGGGATTCTTGCCATCGGACTGCCTTGCCGCCGCGGGCGAGAGCCTCTCTCGCTATCACATCGTCCCCCACTCTGAACATGCCACTCTCGCACAAGCCTCCCTTTGCGTATTACTCTAGCTCAACGGCCGCATCGACAAAGTGGGCATATGGAACCTTCCGCTTGCAGATTACGCTGCGCGACACTGGTTCGACCACTCCCAGTTGGAGAACGTGTCATCGTTCATCCGGAATGCCACAAAATGCCTGTTTGATCGAGAGAAGACACTCAGTTGTGCATAGGGTCTGGATGTATGACATTGATGACCCCCGGCGGAGATCCATGCCTTCGAAGCACCCAGAGCGGCCAGAGGCGGCCCCATTATATTACGCCGTACTTTGTGGTTTCCGCTGACTCGTAGAACATCAAAGGATGTCGATACCAGAGGAGGGTATTATGAGACCCCGTTTCTGGCAGCGATCAGGAAGGAAGGTGTCGGCGTTACTTTGTCGCTTCCTCAGCATGGCACGGAGAGCGCATGGGGTGCGGACGTTGGTCCGCCGAGGGTCGACGCGCGGTCCGCCTTTTGAATTAATACAAGTCCTCATTTGAGCTTGCGTCCTTTCCTGGGGATTTTTGGGTCTAGTTAGCTTCAGGAAGCGAAGTGACCTACGAGCGCGACTTACGCCAACTCATCAATTATGTTGACTCGGACGACTTATTGCTAGTGTCTATGTGTTCCATCTCGCGTGCCATGTCCATCGCTAGCGGTTCTATACCCCCTGTCTGTTGCTTATTGACATCCTACTCTCGATGATCACCAGGCTACGCCCCACGGTCATTTTCCGCTTCTTGCTTGTATTTCTCACTTGATTTTAATTTAATTTTTTGGTTGCGCTAACAGAAACCTCTCAGCTTTTGCCCCGTCAATGGAGTGATTTTGACCTCCAAAATGATGAACGCATAGGCGAAAACCTACGCAAAATCACTAAGTGGCTTGGCTGATTTCAAAGGAACGCCCGAGTGGAGCCCTTCAGCAACGACTCTAAACGGAGCCTTCTATGTCCGGACGAGTGTGATTGGCGCATGGCGCATGACCACATCAGAATTCCCACTCAAAGCTCCAGTTGGTTCATGTCGGACACGACAGGTATTTTTCCCTCGTAGCTTAGCGTTGTGGTCGGACTCATTCGTACGTCGTTTTGCCCCCATGCGAGTGGCCCTGGTGCTTTTCACAGGCCCTACATACTGCAGGGCACGTCACGTGCAGCAATGTTGCGCCTGTGATCCCCCTTGCGATGATCCACGTATTCAGGCCTTATTCAGGTATTGATGCGATACATCGCTACGACTACATATGAAAGTATGAAGGCTGTTCCAATACTTTGGTATATCGAAATGCACAATCGGGTGCTTAGTGCCAGTGAATGCCTGCATTTGCGACCAGCCTCAAATCCGGGGAACAATGAGTCCGACTCGTCCGCATTATTTTGTCCTGGGGGTGCACAATTTCTGTGACTTCAGCAACCACACTACGACCGATGAATGGAAGTGTGAATACCCGTGTCCGACTGTGAACTTGAACACGTGAACACTCGGCGCCATCCGGTTGGGATTGTCCCTAAATCGTTGAGGTCCACAGTCGAGACGGAGTACCACTCGACTCACTTGCACTTGGTCTGCTGACGAGTCAAAGCTCCGACGACATACTGGTTTGTGGTAAACTGATCTCTGATTGTGGCCACTGCGCTTTTCTTGACTCTTGTGGCTTTTCTGTATCCAAGCTACCCTATGAACCTGAATGTGAAGATATATAAGGCACAGGAGAAAGGGTCAATTCTCTATCAGAATCTACTTCCGAGCATCGTCTACCCGCACCCAATACTCCTACGTCATGGCCAAGCTTCAGTCTCACAAAAAGACCGTTATCGAGTCGGATTCCAGACGCCCAGCATCCACGGATGGCAAGCACGCCGTTCTCTCGTCCAGGGATCCTCGCACCATTTGTATGACCGAGGGTGATCTAGCCTATTTGCGAGCCTCTTTCCGAGTCAATCGGTGGCCCGAACGAGCCGAAAAAGAGCGCCTTGCACGACTCATTGGAAAGTATGTGGACCTTTTTCTGCCGTCTTTTACCTGCGATTGACATTTCATGAAGGTCCTATGAGAAGGTGCACCATTGGTTCTCGAACCAAAGGCAGAAAATAGTGAACATCGAGAAAGCCTTGAATCACCCTGCGGCCTCGGAAACTCCTCTGCAGCCTCGCAGTCTCAGTATCGTGCATATGACGGGGACCGGATCTACCACACCGGAGGAATATGGTGTGCGTCCAAGGGCGCAAGATGCCTTGTGCAAGGGGATCCCTGAGAGGCCGGACGTCTCTGTCGAAGATGGCGCACGCCTTCTCCTCGAGTTCGTAGCGAGTGTACGATCAGCCCACAGGACTCCGAGTCCATAATCTTTCTTGGAAAAGCCCCGACATCCGAGTTTCTGCCTTGACGGCCCACGACTCTGAAATGATACCCGACTCCAAGAAAGTAACCGTGTCCCTTTGAATCTATGTGGTATAGTTATATACGTTGTTTAAAGCTATCTCAAATGTCAGCCGTTTTGGACTCTTACGGTGCGTGGCATAAACACGGGACCATTGAAAGGGGTTGTATGACTGGGAACGTAACCGTGGTTTGACCCGGAACTTGTTCGATGCGAAAACCGATAACAAAGGAGTCGGGTTGGAAGAGGACAAATCAAAGGATATGGTGAGCATGGAACTTCTCATTATCGGACAACGAAATAGAGTTACCCCCAAGAGAAGGTACGAGCGACTGCGGAAGACAGTATCGCCGCAAGGCGGCTGCCGCAGCACTTCATGACATGTATGACATGCCCTCGGATCCAATTTACAGGATCGATGGAAAAAAAATTGTGATGTGATGTGTTCCTTGTGCACACCTCATATATATAAAGGATAACTGGTCGCTGAGAGGACTGTGAGGTCCCTCCCCACGAGTTTTCCAGGCCGCTCAGCAGCATGACCGCCTTGCCATTCCCTCAGCCACTGTGGCAGACGGATCGTACTGTCTTGCGGCCTTATACCCCAGCTGACGAGAAGGCATTTCTGAGACTATGGAGTGACTCCGTTGTCCAACGAACGTCTTTTGTCGAACACCTTTCACCCACGCAAACGGAACAATTTTTACAGAGGACCATACGGGCGATTGCCAGCGGTTCGCTCTTCTTCGCCGTGGTCGAGGAAAAGGAGAGGCGGGAGTTCATGGGGCACGTCAGCCTTAATTTCAAACCACCTTCTAATCGCGACGCCGCGGTGGGCATCGCATTGAAAGCGGAATACCGAGGGCGCGGGTTCGGGACGGAGCTTATGCTCTGGCTCATCACACACGGATTTCGTGAGTTCGGGCTAAACCGTATATCGTTGACCGTGTTGGAAGACAATACACCCGCACGGAAGATGTATAAAAGGATGTAAGTCTGCATCTACAGGATCACGGAACCTGCCACCGTACTAACCATGAGTCACGTAGCGGCTTTATTGACGAAGGACGGAACAGGGAGGCCAACGGAAGTCACGGCAATCCCAGAGATATTATCTGCATGGGCATCATAAGAGAGGAGTGGGACGTCAGGCAAGGTCGAAAGCGCAATTTTACCTAATGCAGGATACGCATCATCTGTCTTGCCTACTTGTTTCAAGCCATAATCCAACCTTACGGACCTAGAATGCTACCCACCACGCCCATTTACCTCGTAGTGACTTCGACACTTCGGTACACAAAAGTAGACAATGTTCAGGGCAATACATCGACCGTCTCGTCATGCTTGTTGTCTGGGCTCCCGACGGACATTGCAATGGCTCTGGGGTCGAGCATATTGCTGCCAGTGCCTGTGCGGTATTAGCTACGCGCTCGCCAGAGGCGGTGTTGATAAGACAGGAAGGTGTGCCCATACAGTATGGCACCACGTACAATAGATGATTCCAGAACACGATACTGCACTAAACAAGAAACATTGAGTGCCTGGGGGATATTTAACCTTCCCGGGATTCTATAGGGATTAAAGACTCTGTGTTGACAACGATACAATCCATAAGGAACGTTTCTTGTATGTAGTCGCTCCGCGTGACTTCGACATCGTTGGTACGTTATTCAATACGGTTAACTTTTCGTAAAAGGCGCAACTTACATAGTGCGCAGCCTGAGGCCAAGGCCAGGGAGTTGGGCTACGTTACGTGCCAATTTATCCCAAGGCGACATCTTCGGTGGTGGTGTCATCCCTGTGGGCCTGTGGCTCCAATATTCCTGGCGCTGGCGACTGCGGAAAGACAACGAAAATGGAAGGATCGCGATAACGTCAGCAATCTTCGAGTTTCCCATGATGGCTGAGATCGGGCATTGGCTCTGGTAGTTTGGCGGAGGCACTTGTTTTCGGAGATTGATAACATGAACGAACGTCGCCCACCAGATATACGGATAAGATGATATGAGGTTAGGCTATTCGACCGGTGGTTAGGAATAAACGCGGCTTGCTTAGATAGCGAGTCATACCGGGACCACTATGATTCCAGTAAAGCTGCGCCTCTGAGGACTGTAGTAGAGTCAAAGAACATCAATACTACTCACGTAGCTGGGCTTTCCTGCGTACCATGTGGTACTGGCTTAGCGCTGGATGATTGGATGAAACCTTCCAGCACTTCGGCACCCAAACACTAATAAGTTAAGTGACTCCCAGCTCAAATGGGTAACCCGCGAATCACAACCTCATCACAGAAGTGCCCAGATGTTCGAAACACATCGACTCGTCCTTCGGGCTTTCCGACCAAGTGATGCAGACATTATGCTCAAGTTCATGAATAACGCAGAGGTTCAGTCGCAAACGACTCTCGATGCAGTCGTCCCAAGGACCGAGAAGTGGAAAGAGAACCCTCAGAAGTGGGCAGAAACACCCGGACTCTTTGTGGTCATGGAGCTGAAAGAGACGGGAGAAATGATGGGCTCTCTATCTCTGAACACCGGGGTCCCCAAAAACAGGGACGCAACGCTTGGAATAGCATTGGGGAGGAAGTTTATGGGAAAGGGGTATGGGACAGAGGCGATGAGATGGGCAGTTGGATACGGTTTCAAGGAACTCGGCCTTCACAGGGTGCAACTCACCGTTCATGAGACGAACGAGCGCGCAATTGCGGCATATAGAAAAGTGTGAGTGACATGCTTTCAGAGCCATAAGTGCATTGACGAGAGTGAAAACAGTGGACTTGTCGAAGAGGGCAGGTTGCGCAAGGGACTATGGAAGGGAGGAAAATTTGTCGATATTATTCTGATGAGTATTCTTGTGGATGAATGGTCCCCTTGAGGCCTCCTTGTTAAACCTACTACAGTATTCGGAAAGACGGCATTCGCATAGGGATTATAACACAACGTTCCTGTCCCATAAACGGGTTTCTGTCCTTGCAGCTTGAATGTATGAGTAAACCCGTGTCTAAACCCTCGCGGTAGTCAGTTTCATCATGATGGTAAAGCATGAAGGTTCCAAAAAATCTTGCAAATCTTGCAGAGGCGCATTGAACGCCACCGTATGCACATTTCCTTTTTCGGTTTCTTCTTACAGTATGACGCTCAGGCTGCCACACTGCTATTGCCAGTCACTGGGGGTCCTCCTACGACCTACATCATGGGCGCCTTTACTTCTGTCTGATCACTGGACAAACTTGCATAGATGACCAGGTCATTACCCCGACGATGACACAGCTCCACCTCTATGCCTCAGGCTCGCCAACTGTTCCGTCCTGCATGCAACTGCATTCGTCTCAACATACGTACCAAAGTCAACACCAAGCCTTCTTTGGGTCTTCCACGTCGCCGACAGCGTTCCACCGCCCGCACGACCCCGGCAGCCGAGGATAAGACCCTCCGCAGATCCGTGTTTCACGCGCCGTTGTAGTCTATCCGTCCGATTTATTTTACGAAACACGATGGGGGTGGAGAGTCGATCCATGGTGATATGCAGTTCCGGGTACTGTGGGTCCTGTCGTGATTACTGATTAGACGTCTTTGCAAATAGGCGGGAACCGTGCCAGCCCTCACGGGGCCGCGGTCGGGCATGAGGTCGTTGTCGGATTACCTGCCATGTCTACTTAATCGCGCCGCCGCGGGACTTAACCTCCATTGAGCGATGGTTTGCAAAGGGTATGCATCTGTCCTTCACTTCTCATTCGGGAGTCATCTTTCGTCAGCACTTGGCGCAGCAGCCGCCGAATTGCTTATGCAGAAAATGGTGATCTTTTGGTATACAGACCCGCAGTCTGAGTGTTCGACTCCAATGTCTAGTCAACATCTTTTCCCTCAATGACCTTCTCACCATCTGAAGAGAATTTGACGTCCTCCTACGTTCAGAATGGTGAGCGGTCAGCATACGAGATTTCCAACAGATGGCGTACCGAATGTCCGATCGACCTGCCAACATACTTCGTGTGGGCTAACCAAAGCCCTCCGTTAGCCACGCGACAGAAGGCACGAAAAGTGTGCGCAGGGACTCACTCCCGTAGGCAACCAGCTGCCCCGTAGGGCTGGTAAAGTCGACCCGTGTGTACGCCAGCGACTTTCCTGGGTGCAGAACAATCGCAGCACCGAGTGATCGGCAAAAGAAAAAAAAAACGGAACATAAAACGATGAACGACGCACCCATGGCTGTGAGGGTTGCCACAATCCTCAACTCGTCTCCCGGCTTCCCTGCGGGCTTCACGAAAGACGTAGAGATGTCGGTTGACACGCCAGTCATGTATTGGCCATGGCTCGCCACCGCCAGCGAGCCAAGCGTATCCGTGAGGGACATGATCAGGCCACCATGCACCGTCTATTCACTGTTGCGTTAGAAGTTCTTCGGATCATTGACAAGGCAGACGTACGCCAACGCGGTTAACTTTATTTGGTGGGCAGGACGTGAGTGGTAGATAGAGGGGAGGATGGGGAACCCACCGTTATATGGCTCGATCCGAAGGGAAGCCTCGACGACGCCGGGACGAGCATTCAATATGCTCAGCTATATGATTCGAGTGTGAAATGGTCACATGGGTTGGGGGAAGAGAGACCCACATTGGGGAAGCATCGCGCGTCGTGGCCTACTTCAATGTGGGTCACGGTCAGGACGAAGAATTAACATAACCTTACCGCCGTTGTCGATGAAAGACTTCCAGACCTGACCTCGTGTCAGAGTGGAGATCACCCACGACTTTTTTCGTTGCAACTCACTCTACGTGTAAAGCGGAGGCAAGCTGCCATGTTGGCGGAGAGCAAGTTCAATTCTGTCATGTCATCATCACAGTACCATTTTCACACCTCACTCTACATTACAGAGATCGCGATCTAGGTCATGAATGATAGTTAATCTCTGCCCCGTTTCCCCTAACCATCATCCACAAATATCGGATGATGTAGTGAATATAGGGCATATCGGGTTCTCTCAAACGTAACGGCCAAAGCATTGCATTGGTACGACTCGGTATTGATACAACGAAGGATCACTACGCCTTCAATTGTGCTCGGAGGTTGTTCTCGAGAGGACCTCTGGGACGAATAAACTGGACGTATGCACCATCCCTAAACAAGGTAGATGAGAGGATGATGATAACCAATGACAAGTTACTCACTGAAGGACACGCTTCTCCTCCTTGAGTTTCAAGTAGTCCTCACGGTTAACATTGGTGAAGCCCCACTTGCGCGAGACAATGATCTTTTGGCGACCGGGGAACTTGTAGCGGGCGCGACGAAGAGCTTCTTGAATAACGGGGGAATTCGAATCTTTGCAGCGAATGGAGAGGATAATCTGTCCGATGTTGACGCGAGCGACGGTGCCATAAGGCTTGCCCCACGCGCCACGCATGCCAGTTTGCAGCCTACACACGACGGCTTGTGAGATAAGTTCATTCTCTCTGTAGTAATGGTGGACATACCTATCGGCACCAGCACATGACAACATCTTGTTGATGCGAAGGACATGGAAAGGGTGTACGCGAACTCTCAAGTGGAACGAGTCTTTACCAGCGGTCTTTGTAACATACTTGTTGGCGCAGATGCGGGCTGCCTCAAGCGCCTCGCTGGATAGCTGCTCATACTCGTCCGAGACAAGGTGGCAGCAGAAGGGGAACTCATCGACGGAAGCACGCTTCCGGCCGAGGTCGAAGATGCGGATCTGAGGGGAGAATTGAGTCGGTGATTCAAAATCGTAACGCCATTGTCGGGCACACCTTAGAGTCAGGGACACCACGATTGTACCTTGACTTGGGGTAAGGCTTGTTCTTGCAGTAGCGATAGCAGCGAGCGGGACGGCGACCCATTATACTAGGTGAATGAGGTCGTCAGAACTCTGCGCGTGTCATCCTCAAGTAAGAACGGTAATCCACCCCCTCCCAACAGTACTTTCGCTGGAAAACACCATGGGAGGTGAATAGAGGGTGAAAATGTACTCACAGAACGTATGCTTAGGCCCTAGGAATGATGGGGCCAGGGAGAGAGAACCGAGCTGCTTTTGAGGGCCTCAGTTAGGATGACAAACCCATCCACCGAACTCTGCTGACTGATCCCATTATATCACGTGACCATCACTTGACTCGAGAATGTGGGTCGTATTACTATCTGGCGCTTACGTGCCCAGAATTAACATGGAAACAAATTGTCGTCAAGTCACTGCTTGCAGTGACTTGATTGAGGTGCCTTACGTTCGTCGTGAATTTACATGTTCAGTGCAGTGCACTGCTTCCCAGCGGGAGTTTTTCTGCCGGTCCTCACCCGGTTTTGCGATTGGTCCTCTCTTATCGCTTAGTAGTATTCACGGACAAAGCAATTTTTGACTTGTACTGCGGAGGAGTCATAATCCAAAGCCATCTGGCTTCTGACTTCCTAACGACATGTTCTTCCAGTGTGGAACCAGGGGGCGATTACCAGTATGGAAGCTGTGTCTTGAAACCGTAGTAATACACACCATAAGTCCAGAATCTGCGCACAGTAACATAAAGAAGGGGTCTTTCTGTCCTCAAATGTGGCCGATCGGAACGACTCGTCAAATGAACCACGCAAGTTACGCCGGGTGCGGCACGAGGTGACAACTACGAGTCGCGTGAGTAACTAAGACAAGTCTACAACGATATGAGCCACGAAGCGCACCCTAATGAGCCACGCCCGCCCCAACCTTGTCTTGGTATGAGCCGCAAGGCAGTGAGGCCTTCGGTCGCTGACCTCTGCACAAGAACTCTAATCACCTTCTGTAAGGAGAATCGAACAAGGCATCAGCATGGGCAAGGGCGTAGATCGAATGTAGTCGCACGTTCTCGTTTTCCGCAACTACGGCCGCCAGACCCTGCAAGTTCGGCTGTGGATGTCGCAGCTCACCAAACTTCACAACCAAATCTTCTCGTTGCAAACCCTAGAGCAGCCGTTGAGACGCACAAGAATCTCTAGCATACCGAATAGACGTAGTAACGAACCGCATCAGCAGCAGGGCTACCTGGCGCAACACCATTCACCCTAGCAAATGGCAGTGGTTCGGAAGGTGCTGCCTCGGTCCCCATGACTGTCGTGCCGTCACCGCGACCTTCCATCGGAGGGGTCAGCGACCGTGAGTATATCGTCTCGAGGGTCTTGGCAATTTCGTCCATCAGCGCCGTTAGATCGTTTCGAAGCTCGATGATTCGTACGCGCGCGTGGCGTACAGCCCAGACATCGAGATCACTTCGCGGGAAACCCTCGCGATCGACAAGGGGCTGGCGCATGTCCGTGTTGTTCGCTCTGAGTATGGATCCCTGTGCTTCGAGCTCGACCTCTATTGCATCCTTACTTGCCATGAGTTCACGGGCGCGCTCTGTAGGGCTGTCTGGAGAAGGAAGTGTATAGCCCATTGTCACGGTTTCAACGGGAGGCCGAGTCGCTACAGCAAGTTAAGTACAAGACGCAGCACGCGTTCACATTAATAATAGCACGGCGGTTATCTCGGACCGGGCTGCGCACTTCAAGACTTTCGTCGTGCTTACTACTTACTGTATGTAAGGAGTTACATGGTTAAAACAAAGAAAGTCGTTAACTAAGTTGACTTCACGTAGAGACCTGATCAACTCCCTCACCCCTCTTTCTTTTGTTCATTCGAACGATGTGCGTCAAGCGCTCGAATAGCCTCTATCGCTGCACTGATACCACTGAACATTATCTCACCGAATGTCTGGCCCATGCTGTTGTAACCATAGCACAATTCTGTGCCTGCCCAACGGTAGTAGATCAGCAGCATGAGACGTCCACCCAATGAATTACCAACCTGCGATGATCAAGCCCGGAGCTACCTCACATGTGCCACGGATGATCATAGATTCTGCCTTGTTCATGTCCAGTCTGCGCATGCCTTCAGGCTGCTCGCGTAGACCTGCGCTCACAAGTCGCTTCGCGCAGAACGCGCCGATCTGCCCATCGTGTCCCGTAGCGCTCACGGTCACAGGGGCAGTAATCACATTCGGGCCCATGCAGGACTGGGGATCGTGGTTCTGCTGCAATGGGCGTCCAGTTCGTCACCACACCTGTGATACGGTCGCCATGTACCACGAGATCTTGCACAGTCGTTGCGTTAAACATGACGACATTGGGCATGCGCAAGACCCTCGAGAGAATCGTGGAGGTGAAGAGCGCTGCGTGCTTGACGACGACAAAACTACCCTCAACCTCAAATGGGACGTCCAACTCCGTCAGAAGGCGGTATGCCAGCTTACTGACAACCTTTAAGAAGAGAGGGGTAAGGCGCAGGAGTAGGCAAGAGGCAGACGACTCGCCATGGGTGTCATGGGCTGTCCACCGAGCCATGCGCCACCACCTGGAGCGACGTTTGCCTCCAGGATGGTGATCTTGAGGATCGGGACGGGTCTTTGCGAGGTGGAAAGCACAAGAGAGCCCAGCACAACCGGCGCCGATAATAACAACATCCGACATAGCACGCTCATACATCATGTCAAAGTATCTGATGTCATGAGAGTAGGTCAAACACAAATGCAATATACGGTCACCTCCTGCTCCTGATTCTCGCGCGTTCTCGCACGACCTGTGCCTCAATTGGTGAGGGATCATTCTCCGCGTTGCCTTGCGGCGCGTCATGACTCGAGACTTTTTGGTGAAGCTCGTTGGGCGTAGCCGCATAAGGGATCGTTACCGTCGCTATAGCCAGAGACATGATAATAGGACTGAGTCTTATTGCTAACTTGCTGACACTAGGTTTATATGGGGAATGGGGGAAGACGGATCCTCTACTAACTAGAGGGGCGGATGCAAGAAAGTAGTGGAGCGCCGCGAAGGTAAAACCCCTGAAACTTGCCAATCACACTGGGCTCTTCTTAGAAAGGTTGTAAAATGTTGAACATGGTTATCGCCTACAAGCTGCACATTATACCTGTCTACGAAGAAGTCGTCAGCGTGATACCCCCTATTTAATAATACAAAGTGAATTTTTTAAGATTCGAATCAGGAGGTAAGACCGCTCAATACAGCGGATAAGCCGGACATAGATCAGGCCTCTTTCCAAACCTGCCAGAGGGCAGCTTCCAAAGGGTCATCTGGCCCCGGCAAATATCATCACAGGATGGAGAATGTTGGGTGGATGATGAAAAGAGCTCACCATCTAGGCAGACAGCAATTGAAGGGACCCAGCAGTGCATTGTTCAGTTATCCTCCTCATCTGTGAGCTCCTCGCCCACGTAAATACCCTGGTGACGTTCGAGTCCGGGTTTGCGAGCCCAGGAGCGACCGTCCGTATATGGCAAAATTCGGAAAGGGAGTAGCAGGGTATATATGGGGCTGATGGCGCTTTGAGTCGCGGCATATTTCAGAAACTGGGAAGAACATACTATCCATCTGGTCCGAGATTAAAAAAGAGTTGGAGATTCTTGAACTTTCTGAAAAATCAAGTAAGCAGGAAATAAGGTCCGAGCGATGGGGGAGCAAACCCAAGATCGTAGGAATTCTGGAAGATCTAGGACAGAAGTTAGGTGTGATCGCGGGCTAGTACAAGACATACCTCTCCTCGCGACTGGGCCACCTGTTGATAGTGCTCGTGGTCTTGACTTTCAACGGCTGTCTCTCCAACGGCGACACCCCATAGATGCCAGGTAAACATCGTGCCTACGGCCAAGCACATCACGAGGCACACAAAGTAAATAATAGTGAAGACGACAGGCGACATTCGATGCTCCCACTCGTCCTGGAATGTGTATGTTTAGTTATCCTGGACACGACAGTGTGAGCTCACATTGAAGTTGAACCCAAGCGCCACGAACAGGTGTGGCCAGCCAAGTGCGGTGAAGCAGAAGGTAGCTATAACGACATAAGCCCTGAAAAGACAAGCTTCAGCGGAGGGAAGTCAAAGCAAAGGAGATGGACAGACATGAACAAGGCAAAATGACGTTCATTATAGAGGCCGACACATTGATTTATCCCTGAGAGAGTTGAATATTGAATCGAGTTGAGTGCAGATAAAACACACACTATTCGTGTCGTTCAGATATGGTCAAGATGCGGGTATAAGTAATCACCCACTGGGCAATGGTGGTCGTACTTCAACACACAGCGGTTGCATACCCGGCAGTGGTGTGTCCTCTAGGACATGGGTAAGGTTTCGGCCCCGGACAACGACTAGCTGCCTTACCTCAGGTTTGGATCCTCCACACTTGGCACATCTACTCGTAGATGCAGGGGTTATATTCAGGTTAGCCGACCAGCGCAAGCCATTCGTCAGTGGTCTGCGGGGGGGTTGTCGTTTCTTCGCCCAGATGAAGCTGTTACCCGTGTGTGGTGGGGGATCACCAGCGAAGCCGGGAGATACCGTGCAGGCGAAGTAGTAGTGCGCGAATAAATTGAGGATGATAAGGAGGCATGGTAAAGTGGATAGCCACGGCCATGCAATGGAGGGAAGAATGACATCAACTGACAAGATTGGTTGGTTGGAGGAGATCAGAAGAAAAAAAAGAGACATACGGAAGCAGAGTGTTCCAATGATGAAAAGGAGCGTAGCGATGGCAACGAAGAACGGTCCCGCAGCTCCTGTGAGTCTGTCTGCCCAACGTTCGACACGTTTAAAACAGGCAAAGACAAAGCGAGGGCAGGCGCCAGGCATGATGCACGTAGTTGAGAAGGACGGGGCTTGTTTTCAACTATTGTTGTAGGGCACTACGGCGTCTTCGCAAGTGCCAAGTGTGGTGATCGGATCAAAGTTACACCGTTCCTCCACGACCTCGGGTTCACCGGTTCACCGCCCAACCAAGGGTGGGTCCCTCACCGTCAAGGAACACGCAATTTCTGCTGTGGTTCGTTCGGTCGAGAGAACAGGGACAGCCGCCGCATAATGGTCGTCGGATATGACAATACTTACTAGTACTTACTAGGTCAAGCCTCGGGTATCACCTATTCGGCACTCACTGGCGGCGGAAAAAAGAAACGCCAACACGAACACGAACGCGCACATCCGACCCCGTTCACGCTAGCGCATACGACCAATCCCAGAACTGATAAAATCTGGCGAAACTATGCAGGCCAACTACATGCTCGCGAAAGACCCACTCTCTCTGGACGGGATCAGATCAATCCTCACCCGTCTCGAGGACACGATCATTTTCTCCCTCATAGAACGTGCTCAGTTCGCTCATAACCCCAGGATCTATGACCGTGGCGTTTTCAAGGAGCTTGAAGACCTCAAGTTTAAAGGGAGCTGGCTTGAGTGGTTCCTGAAAGAAACTGAGGCATTCCATGGTGCGCAATCTTTTTTCCCATTACCACCAAAACACTCACTTGCGTCTCAGCGAAAGCACGGAGGTACACAAGGTTATTAACTTTCTTTGTCGTGTTGCTTCTCCCTTCTGATCGACAAATTAGTCCAGACGAGTATCCCTTCACCACAGGGCTTCCAGCGCCCATCCTCCCCCCGCCAGAGTATCCCCCCATCCTCTACCCGAATAAAGTCAACGTGAATGCTTCTATACTTTCGTTCTACGTCCGCTCGATTGTCCCGCGCATTACCGTTCAAGCGACCCTTACCCTTGCATGCCTCAAGCGTTCTAGAGGCATTACTGGCGACGACGAACTCGAGGATGACGGAAACTATGGTTCAGCGGCCACCGTTGACGTTGAGGTCCTCCAAGCCATCTCAAAGCGTGTCCACTATGGTCTGTCCTCGCCTCCTCTTTCTTTCCAGTTGTTCTCCGACGTGCATCACTGATGAACTCTCCAGGCAAGTTTGTGTCCGAATCGAAATTTAGGCAAAATCCCGCCGCCTTTATTCCTCATATTCAACAAGGCAATACTGAGTCATTAACCACTCTGATCACAAACCCTGAGGTCGAGCGCCGCTTGTTGATTCGCCTGCGGAAGAAGGCGATGCTCTACGCTCAGGATTTTGCGAACGATGGGGAACCCTTGAATAGCACAAACAAAGGCAAGATCGACGTAGACTGCGTGGTGGATTTGTACGAAAGTTACATCATCCCGTTAACAAAAGAGGTCGAGGTATGTACTAGTGTGGTTGTTATAGGTTCAGTGAGTAACAGTGACTCTAGGTTGATTATCTACTTCAGAGGTTGGACGGACTATCGCAAGAAGAGATCGACAAACTCGCGAATTCCAAGCATTAGTATTGGCAGCTTTTTCGTTCTCATGAGTAATTGTAATTTATTGTCTCATGTAAACGTCGCCCGGTGTGGCGGAGAATAGGGACAAACCCCCAAAGTGATCACTCCTTCGCAAAACGTTGGCCAATAGTTGTCTACCGCAACGTCGAATTACCCCAGCGTCCTACGGAGAAAAACGAGTAAATACAGCAACAAGACAAGTGTTGCCTATTGAGATCATATATGATGCAGACAATCAGAGATAAGCGCAGAAAGTAAACTCTTTGAAGCCGTGGCAGGGGTAACATAGAGAAGGTTAGTAGGTATACACAACAAACGGAAGGTATAGTAAACGGTATCCAGACCCACTGTAAGAATTAAAATAACCGAGACTCACAACCCTAGATCTAAACAAAGAGTTAATTCCAACGATCTCAAGCAATTCGTGACAGACACACCTTCGAGGAGCTTTTTCGTTTGCTCTTCACCAATCTTCTGGGTGGCGCGCCGCGCGAGCAATTTTTCGGTACGGTATTTTTCATACAACACTTCCCGCGTGTGCGTCTTCAGTACCTGTGAATCGGATACCAATCAGTTCGACTTTCGATCAGCCAAATATCAAAGGACGGAAGCGTAATTACCTTCATGTGGGTAGACAACACTGCGGTGCGCAGCGCCGCAAAGTCACAGTGGGTCGGGTCGAGTACGTCCACCGTACCCCATCGAAACCGACGAACAAACACTCCTTTCAGGTCTTCCGGAGGTGAAGGAGCATGTAGTAAAATGGGACCCTTTCCAGCGGGTGTGATCGGTGAGTCGGAGCTCGTGTCTCGTGAACGCACATTCTCGGACACGGCATCCCTACTTCTCGCCTCGGCCTCGGGCTTGAGTCGATGCCAGCGGTACCTCTCAGGTGCGATAATCGCAAAAGGTAGTAGCGGTGACAAATCCGACCGTGCGACTGTCGCTGCGGAGAATCGCACGTTTGCGACGCTTTCGGGGTCCAATGGATCAGGTGACAAAGGCTCGTGTGTATCTTCGGAGAGTTCGAGCCGCGATCGCGATCGCGAGCGGCGTGGCGGAAGACTCTGCCTCCCAGTTCGTAGTCTTATGATGGGTCGTGGTGTGTGGGTAGTACCATCGTCACTGTCTGACTCAGAGCTTGATTCGGTGACTGCGCTAGATGCGTCCCCGTGACCATTGGTAGGAGGAACGAATCCCCCCGCTGCCGAGTCGTCGTTGTCCCCGGAAAGCGAAGGCTCTGAAAACTTCACAGGCTCAGGCGCAAACACACCAAAACCAAGATCAGCTTCGTAAAGCTCGCGCTTAACAGTTGCCTTGACAGCGCGTAATTTGTCATCCGTGAGAGAGTCTGCACGACCCACGATGGGAAGCACGTTGACACGCTCCGCAAGGCGCCTGATGACACGAAGTTCCGCGGGCGACATCGTCAAACCAGTTGGGTTGTTATCACTATCGAGGTCCGAATCACCGTCGTCGTCGGTAAGCGGCGGCGTTTCTTCTGGATTCTGCGCGGATACGGTTGCTTTCGAACGCGACTTGAATGAGAAAAGACGACGGCGGGCCATGGAAGCCATGATTGAGGTGGGGTCGATGAGGTAAATACAGCTATGAAACGATGAGAAGTAGGAGGGTACGTGAATGGTGAAACTCACAGATGCACATGTTCATCTGCCTTACTCTGTCGCACGACTTTCGATTCCTGAAAACGACAAATTCACTTACGCTCGGACATCTATAAGAATGGAGCGACAAACCTCACTCATGGTGTCGGCGTAGAGGCCGTCCAGATACTTCATGATGTTTGAAACCTGCCTCTCTAGTTTGAGCTCGTGACCCTCCTGGAAGTCCAGTCCAGGGGTGTCGATTACGGAAAGAAGGACCCGGTCGAAACGGGACTCATGAATATCTATCGTGGCGGAGTGAATGCGAGGGGTTGCCTTGACGCCACCGCGCATGAAGCGGTCAAAAGACGCGCGTTGTTCAGTGGTGGCAGCGGGAGAGATGTCCGCGGTGTCAAGAAGAAGACGCAAGAGAGAAGTTTTTCCAGTACCTTGGGCACCGGCAACCTAGTGCACATCTGTGAGACAGACCTGTCGCGACACGGCGCGTTTCACGACTCACCATGAGGTTGAACTTGGGTGGAACACGGGCGCGACGCTGACCGACACGCGCCGTCGGACCCGAGGAAGCGTGAAACGCTGAAGGAGGGTGGGACATATAGATCGAAGAGATAGAGCGATCCCCGACATCATGAGAGCGTCCTGTATATTGACGAAACGGTTTGTGAAATGGCGTGGTGCCGCGTTCATCGGTCTGAAAAGATATGGGGACGGGAGCTGCACCTTGAGGTTGGGAATCCGGAGGAGGGGTGTGGCGAATAGCAGCGATATCAACCAGGTCTTCAGGCCACTGAACATCCTGTGAGGTGATATCCGGGAGCGAGGTCCTGCGAGTGGGGATTTCGACCGGCTCCTTGACGGACTTCTTTCGAAAACCACGGAACATGGAAGATAGTGAGAAAGAGAGGGAATATGTTTATAATAAATAACAAAGAAGGGCGTGCGCGGAGGAGAAGAAGGAGCGAAGTAAGTTAAGTTATTGTGAAAAGCACGGCAAAACCTTATGACAACATTACATAACAACGCTTTATCCCCCTCACAACTCTACAGTACAGTACTACAGCTATCTGCGTCTCACGCTCTTCACACATCGACCTCTTTACAACAACGCTCACATAGAAACCGGAAAGAAGAAACGAATCAAAGCGCAGCAAAGAAGAACTATCTCCTAATCACGCCCTCCCAACCTAACGCCCTCAAGGAATGCCAAGAACAGGTACTGGTGAAGCCGTCGATCCGCCCTCTACTCGAATCCGCTTTGATGGTGGTTGACTTTCCAAATGTTCCCTCTCCCTCTCCATCCGGTCGTCGTTGTATCCAGTCGACGCGGATGATGGCCCTGCCGAGACCGGCCCGCTCGAGATAGCGGAAGCAGGTTCGGACGCTGCCGTACTTCCCTTCCGCCGCGGCCCGCCCGGCGCGTTAGGGTCGTTGACGTAGTTACAGGTCAGCGATCGTCGCGCGCAACTGGAGCACGTTGGATGGCCACCATCGCACTTGGTCTTTCGCGCTAAAACCTTGTTGATAAGTTGGGGCTGGTTTGAGTTGCCTTTCATTACGTACCTCTACAGTGATTGCACGCAACCACTTTTGGTCCATAGTTTGACGACGATCGATTGCCTTTTCCGGAAACCGCGGGCGTGCGCTTCCGTTGTGTTACCACTTCGGGTGGCTGCAGGCCCGAAGAAAGCGCCGGCGGTAGCGGCTCTTCCGGAGCTCTGATCGACGGCAAAAGCGGTGGCGCGCTGGCATTGAGACCGGACGGGGGTGATAACGCCATCGGCGGCAACTGTCCAGGGCGATCAGTGTCCATGAACGGTGCTGCCCGCCTCTCCGATGACGTAGTGAGCAATTGCTCGGACTTGTGTTGCGGGAATTGTTGATGTTTCATGGGGGGAATATCTTCATGCTTCACAAATGCCGGCTGTTGCTGAATGACGTCTAGGGGAGGAAGCTCACAGTCTGTCCCGACGCGAACCAGAGGTTTAGGCACAGCTTCCGGAGATGCTGAGGGTTCTAGCTCGACCGAACGTTCATCGCCACTTGCTCCCTCGCTATCGCTATTGTTCAGATTTCGTCGCTGGCGCATGCCACCGCGTCGCTTCTGCGGTACCATGTAATCGCACGAATTGGACCTTTTGAGGCATTGATGGCAGGCAGGTCGTCCGCCATCACATTTTAGTTTGCGCGCTGTAAACACAAGCCCATTCAGGCCGAGACAACCGGTAACACGATACGAGACCACCTACAGCGACAGAAATTACACGCGACAGTGATCTTTTTGGCGCGCTGCCGGTTCGCTTCTGCATGAACACAGTTCAATTAGTGCGGGTTGGGCCAGGACATCCATAAAGATCACTGACTTGTAGATGATCTGCTATTTTCTTGACCCGAGTCGGACAAAGCCGAGTTCATCGGGGGGGCGTGGGCATCTACAACAGGTATTTGACGCGATCCGGTGATCGTAGAATGTCGAGACATATTAGAGTGCAAGGGAGGAGCGTCTATGGTAAGGATTGGCCGGCTGGAGAGTGGTGGCAGCTGCCCGTTGGCTGGATTTGAACGGGTTTCACATTGGTGATGCTGCATCATGTACTCCATCCTGAACTTATCATACAGATATTCGCGTGTGTACTTCTGCAGAGTCTAAAAGACAGATCTTATAGGTCTACAAAGATCCGGGTAAAAACTATCCTCACCTGCATATGATGGAAAACTGCTTGACGAAGGGGAAGAAAGTCAGAATGGTTGGGGTCAAGAACGTCAATGGAACCCCAGCGATAGCTACGAATAAACTTTCCGCGGACAAGCTTGGTCGAGGGAACGTTGGGAGACGAGGGACGACCAGAGGGACTGTATTGCAGCACGAGCTCATGGCGCGGTAGTGCTGGACGGTTGACACCGTCACTGTGCGAATAGCAATCCGGAGCAACCAGTGCATATGGGAGTCGGGGAAAGGAAGGAGAAACGGGTGAGGTGGGTGAAGAGCCGCTAGGGGAAGACGAAGATCCATTGGATAGGCTATTGAACCCTTTGTTGTTGTCGCCATTGGATGGCGAATGTGTATCAAGGTCAAATATTCCGAATCCGATACCCGCTTCGGCCAGATCCCGTCTTATAGCCAATTTAATCACAGCAAGTCTGTCATTTGTGAGGGTATCGGCTCGGGCGACGACGGGCAAAACATTGACTCGGGAAGAAAGTGTGCGAATAACGTTGATCTCCGCCTGAGGGAGGACAGGCCGACGAAGGAGCGGGTTAGTGGTGACTGGGGGTTCGAGGATAACGGGCTCAGCATCGGGTTGGGATACACTCCCGTTGCGCGTGCGCGGAAGCAAGGGGGCTGGTGGACGGATGGCGGACGGAGGAATAATGGAATCAGGATCCAAGAAATAAACGCATCTGTTGACGACCGTGAGTGCATGGGAAAGGGACGCAACGGAGGCGCCGGCAATAATGAATTGGCAACATACAGGTGGACATGGTGATCGCCTGTCCGAGCCTTGTACTCCTGCATTGATGAGTGAATAAGGGGACCGCGTTGTGATGACAAATAAGTGCGACGCACATCTTCCAAGCTTTCTGAGAACTTTGTCTCGACGTACCGGAGAATGTCACTGACGAGACGTTCGGAGGTTACCTCGTCCCGGACATCAAGGGACGGTGTATCTGTGAGGGTGAGGGTAATAGACTGATGCTGACAATTGTCTAAGGGGTCTAGTTCAATGTCGAACGAGACAGTGCGGATGTGAGAGGTATGGCCAGCACATCCTTGGACAAACTTGGCGACGGATGCAAGCTGGTCCTGAGAGGTAGTCGGGGCAATATCGCTGGTGTCAAGGAGGAGGCGGAGAAATGCAGTTTTTCCTGTTGCTTGCCCAGCAACAATGAGGGAGTATCCGCTGGAAGGTCCGTCAACCCGAGTAGCGATAGTGCCGTTCCGTGAAGCGAGGAGAGCCTGAGCGGGTGGTGCCGGATAGGAAGAGAGGTGGTGGTGATCTTGCGAGGGTAGCCTGTCGAGACGGTCCTCATGGTCACGCCGGGCCCGTTGGTCGATTTTGTCCATGGCGGGGGAAGGAAAGGAGCGAACGGGCCCAGCGGAGAGCGGCTGGCTAGCCGTGGCTTGCCCTGGCAAGCTGAGGCGACGCGGTGCGGGGCACTGAGTTCCCCGGCCGGACTTACGTTCCTTCTCTCCGCGGCGCCGCCCCGGCCTCATATCCCAACTCTGTTCCGAGCCAATTCTACCAATTCATTCGGGGCGCTTATCTTCACAAATAAACTCCACTTTCACCCCCCCCTTTTTTTTTTAATCGACGGAAAAAACAATGAGGACCCATTCACGTCCATGACATTGCTACGACCATCCCAATCCACGGTTTTTTTCACCCTCACGGCCGCCCATCGCGCGCACCTCATTAACCGCACCTTCTCACCGTGGTCAACCAAAGAAACACTGTCCCGTTGCGGCGGATCAGAAGCATCTTCTCTTTCCGCTGATGGTCTAGAACCCTTCCCCTTATCCTCGTGCGTTGCTTTCCGCGGCTTCCGATAACGCCTGGCTTCTCAATCCCGCTGTATTCACTCGGCCGTCGTCTGCTTGGGACCTCCTTACCATACTGAGGTATCCTAACGGAGGTGGGCTCGACTCACCCCGAGAACCCCTCACAACTCCGAGAAACAAGACATTTGTCTGTGCCAGGGACCGTAGCAATACGATCGTACATATACCAGAACAAAGTCATTTTGACTGTCAATACAAGTGGGTTGGGTAGTTATCTGGTTTCCTAGTTGAGGCTCAGAGGTCTGTTAGTGTGCTCCTCTTTGTCAAGTCGACGGAGCGAGGACGAAGCATGTCAATGCAGCGTGTCATAGCCTATGCCAATTCGATGCAGGGGTTGTTGTTGAGTCCAGAAAATACAATTTCTTTCGCTATCCAGCGATACAGTAGAGAGCGAAGGGTTCCACTCGAGTCACCGTTGTCGGCCTAAGGCTTATGCCATCCACCCTTATCTCGTATTGCCAGCGGGATCGATTTGTTAGGCGCCTATTCCCTCACCCAGGTAGGGCTAGACCCGAGCCGGAACCGGGCTGGCTTGCCTTGCACCTGCCCGGTTCCACCCCAGTTCGGTGTGTGCCTGATTCAGCCCACTCACTATAATAGAGCTTGAGCCCGAGGTGCGTATGGGTCGCGGCCTCCACATGCAGTTACGAAGTTTGGAGGGGACGAACTTGGGACAAACAGAGCACATAGTTCATAACCCCATTAGTTGTATACATGTCGAAAGAGGTTGTCTGTCCTACAGTATACTTTGACAGACTTCTCGCAGCGCAGCGGCAGACAAGGCGGCAGGGGGTGATGTGGATAACATAATAAAATAATATAAGGAAGTTGTAAGCAGCATAAGTGAATATACTAAGTTAATTGAATATTTTCCATTTTCCTAAAGTAACTTAATTCTCTAACCTCTCCAAGTCCGTACATTACAGTATTGCGCCAACGTTGCTTCTCGCCTGTGGACTCTCCATGGCTCTCCTATGTTCGGGTTTTTTTGCGGCACCAACTCTTGCTCTTCCCATTCAATGTTAGTGTTTGACCCCCCATTAATTAATCCGATAATATATCGAGTCGCGCGATCATGTGATGTCGCCAGTCCAGGGATATGAGGTCGAGAAGATCCGATCGACGTTGCTTGCATGCCGTTCGCGGTCCCGACTCTGCTCAACGTTCGCTGGCGGAAGTTCGAACTTGTCCACAGCGGGGGGTTGTATTGGAGGAGGAGAAGGCACCCGAAAGGTGAAGTCGATACTGGGAAATGACTGCTGACCCTTTGCGAGCTTCCTGCTGCCTCTTGGGGCTTTGCCAGGGCCTCGCCGTCGGGGCGCGGGCGCGTAAATGCATTCTTCCTTTCGTTTGACGCATGCCTTGCATTTTGGCCTATCACCACTGCAGCCGAGTTTCCTTCCTGAGGGATTTATGTCAACAGAAGAACGATCCACGATGGCGTCCACGAGCAGCCACAATCACATTGCGACTTCTCGTGGGCTTCATTCGGGGCCACTTACCTCTGCAGAAATCGCACGCAATTTCCGTCTTCTTTTTGAATCTTCGCAAAGGTCTGTCCTCTTCCAGTATGTTGCTAGCCTTCCGTTTTCCCTTGGACGAAATCCTTTTAGGGCTACCTTCGTCTGCTATATCCCCTTGGCCAGCTTCAGATGAGGAACCATCAACTGTTGTGGACGGCCCTGGGACATCTAGCAATACCGAATCAAGCAGTGGGCTCACGAAATCGTCTGGACTTGAAAGTCCTGGGAGGCCATGAAACGTAGCAGGCTGTAAATACGGCTGTTCGTGTGACTGGTCGGTCGCAACACTAGCATTCAGATTCGGGTAGTCGTATGGCTGCGCAAAAAGTCCTTCAGACTCTGCGACATAGGGTATGAAGCTGATGCGACTAGAAGATGGCTCTGCTAGCGTTCTCTGTGTCCGTGCAAATTGCGGGCTGATCGAGTACCCTGTTCAAATATGATCAACTCGCGAACACGACAGTTTTTTCGGGTAAGCGTACGGCTTGGAAGAGGATACCCTTCATACTGCTCGAGGGGAACTGGCCGCCAGTCCGAAGAGTGTGTCCTGCGCGGTGAGGAGTAGCCCCCTCCCCAGCTGGAATCGTCGGCGCGCGTATAACTCTCGGCATGGCCAATGCGATGCGGGGGCGGAAAACTTTCGTCCCAAATGGGAGTTTCACTCTGACGGACATCGATCTGCCGTTCGTTCGTTGTCTTCGGCTGCTTGTTTTCAGAAGGCGGCACCACGGGCTCTCTGGAAGTATTAAGTGGGGGTGGATATGTGTAAATTGCAGGGTCAGTCGTAGACCGCTGCCCACCGGACCAGAGGGCTAGTGTTTGGGCTGCAGCGGCCGGCACTCTACGCGATGATGATTGGGGTGCAGACCTGAGATGTCTGTGCAACGTAGGGGGGAGGAAGCTTATGCTAGGGCTCTGAGATCGATCGTGCTCCTCCATAGGTGGTGGACTCTGGGCCCGCGGCCTGGGGGAGAATTGTCCTGGCTAGCTGATCTGAAGGGGACACTGGGGGCATCGGACTGGGCTTTTGACGAAGCAATCAGTCTGAGGGCATGGAGGGGATTCGTTGACCCATTCGTGATAGCAGGGCGAACAGCGAGCAGAGGTACAACAGGGGTCCAGATGCTCGAAATTACCATAAGGTTTGCTTCCGCAACATCTTTGCTCCTGCACGGACCATAAATCTGAGGGGCTACCGCAGCGTAACCACCGTGATTTATGCCCTTCCTCTGGATTTAATTATATGTTTGATTGAGACAGACCTCTGGGATTGTGCATTTTACAACATCTCCGCGGTCAGCCAGGATTGTCGCAGATTTCTCGATGTGGGGTGTCACCGATACATCCAGATAATCTTTCCAATGTGTTTTCCCGCTTTTTCCTCACTGGGTGAACTACTCGTGTGAATAGGCAATTTGAATCAAGCAGCAGTGTAGATCTTAACGAGGAAGAATATCCAAATCTGGTATGTTGGGTCCGATGACATGGTCACTTCGACAACTCAAAAAGCTTCTAATAGGTTTTTGGCTTCGCCGCATACTAACCCACTAGTGACTTGGTGGACAAAAGAGTCGCTTAATGCAAGTATCCCGTTGGAGGTAAATATTTTACTGGCGAGTTCCCCTGTCACCATGTCACCCGTCTGAACTTCATATTCCTTGTCGTATTCAATACATCAGAAACCCTGCAGGCTATAGCAAGGGGTGGCTATAGGTCCCGGTTGAGGTTTATCGTATCGATCTTCTCTTTCTCTGCCACAGGGACTTACAGAGCAAAGTGATAATCAATTTCCATTTCGGTCGATCACTTGCTGACTAAGACTCACTGTCGCGCGCCAAATCAACTCGCGACATGTCAGAACAGGACACAAACCAGGACATGTCGAATTTGTTGGCCCGCAATTCACGAAAATGCGCCGTTCAGACACCATTCAGGAAGTTCTCTTCGTGCTCCCAGAAGCGGGAAGAAGAACCTGTCTTGAACAGATACTCCAGGACAGTAACTCAACCAAAAGCCCAAGGCGCCAGCCAGGCAAGTACAGAACTTGGCGACCGACTCACTATCATTTATCCTTTGGTTGCGGTTCAGGCGATGCTTTATGCTACCGATGGCATTCGCTCCGACGATGATTTCAACAAAGCCATGGTTGGCGTAGCGAGTGTTTGGTGCATAGTTTTCCTTCGTTGGCTGTTACTTTACTTAATCTGATCGTCTGTAGGTATGAAGGCAACCCGTGAGGTTTTCTCTCTTGTCCATTCTCTCTGAAACTTAGATCTTGCTTTGAGTTGTAACCGTCATTTATTAGGACTAGGACAGCGCGCTAAGGCTTCGTTGACCAATTCTGGCATCGTCGGTTACCAGTTTGGTACAGTTGGCGTCAGCGATGGCATCAGTATGGGAACCCGGGGGATGTCATATTCTCTCCAATCTAGGGACCTTATTGCCGACCAAGTTGAGACGGCCGCCGGTGGCCATTGGCTTGATGGTATGGTCGTTATTCCGGGATGCGACAAGAATATGCCCGGTGTACTTATGGCCCGTACGTGTCTATTCTTTCCTATCCAGTATTCCAACCCTCTATTTCAGTTGGCAGGTTAAACCGTCCTGGCCTCATGGTATACGGTGGCACCATCCGTCCCGGTTCGTGTGAGGGTGCTCCGCAACTGGACATTGTTTCTGCTTTCCAGTCATACGGGAAATATTTGCAAGACGGTCAAACTTCAGGAGCAGAGAGAGAACGGTACAACACAGTGCGACATGCATGCCCGGGTCCTGGCGCGTGTGGAGGGGTATGTTGTGTCTGCTTCTATGAATTCCACAAGCTTACGTAAAGGAAAGATGTATACTGCAAATACAATGGCCAGTGCCGCAGAGGCTCTTGGGATGACACTACCGGGTTCATCTTCATTCCCCGCTGAAAGCCCAGAGAAGTTAGCCGAGTGCGATTCGGTTGGGGCGACCTTGTACAATCTCTTGGAAAAGAACATTCTTCCCAGAGATATCATGGTTCGTTCTGCCTTCGAAAATGCTATGGTACGGTTAATTTGTTTGTCCAAGCGTGCGGTTTGGCGCTTTATGATCGGCACCGTTTTCCTCTTCTAGGTTCTTACCATGATTCTTGGCGGCTCTACCAACGCAGTCTTACATCTCATCGCTATCGCCCATTCCGTAGGCATAAAACTAGAGTTATCCTGACTTCCAGAACGTGTCGGATAGAGTGCCGTTTATCGCGGATCTCAAGCCTAGTGGCAAGTATGTGATGGAGGATGTGTACAAAATTGGCGGTATCCCCAGTCAGTAATTGCATTCTCATCGAACATTTATTGGGTCCTTATATGACGCAGAGGTTCTTGCATACCTGCTAAAGAACAATCTTATTGATGGCAACAACATGACTACTACGGGCCGAAGTTTGGGGGAGAATCTCGAGCGCTGGACTCACGAACACGGGGAGCTGTCGAGTAATCAAGACGTCATCCGTCCTTTGGAAAAACCCATAAAGGACAGTGGTCACATTCGGTTCGTGTCCACTGCGCCACTCTTTTCCCTTTATTCTGATGTGAATGGGCAGAGTGCTCATGGGTAATCTAGCGCCAGGGGGTGCAATAGCAAAAATTACTGGCAAAGAGGGCCTCGGGTTCACCGGAAAAGCCCGTGCATTCGACTCTGAAGACGATTTTGTACGTGCAGTTGAGAGCGGGACGATTAAAAAGGGTGAGAAGACCGTCGTGGTCCTACGATATCTTGGACCTAAAGGCGGGCCCGGTGCGTCACCCTAAGCTGTCGCTATTGGCCAGACTTAAACGGAGAGTCAGGCATGCCCGAAATGCTTAAACCTACAAGTCTGATAATGGGTGCTGGGCTGGGCCAGGATGTGGCATGCGTGACCGATGGAAGATTCAGTGGAGGGTGAGTACCCTCACGACTATCTTTGACGTGCGGTGCCCCTGATGACATTTCGCTGATTCGCCGCTGCAAAGCTCCCATGGGTTCGTAATTGGCCACGTCGTCCCAGAGGCTCAAGTCGGTGGCCCAATTGCGCTTGTCCACGACGGAGATGTCATCTCTGTAGACGCCGTTGAAAACACAATCGACTTGCAAGTATCAGCTGAAGAGCTCGAACTTCGTAGGCAGCGGTGGACCGCCCCACCACTTAAGGCACAGCAAGGGACGTTGTACAAGTATATTAAAGTCGTAGAAGACGCTAGCCACGGGTGCATTACGGATGCTTAAGGTTCGCGTGGTCCCTTGGTCTAATAAATGCATTGGAAATAACCCTCAGACATGAAAGATTGTGCCGAGGAAAAAATTGAGACTCCTAAAACTTTGGCTCTCCCGAGGACCATTGCAGTGGATAACGATGGGCTTATGTCTGTGGTAATATTTTATTTTCTATAAGGTACATTTTATAGTTTTATCACGGGAAGGTGTGTTGGCGGGTGGAATACCACGGATATAGTAATGATACACAGGCTTAGCGCGAAGCTTTTATGCGCCTCTTCTTTTCTGCCTTGGGCATCTTCGATTTTCGCCTCTCACGTTGTTCGGTTTTTGTTGCTTTCTTCCGCTCCTGAGCCAGAATCAAACAACGGCGCATATATGGAAAAGGAGGACGTACCTTCTTTAGTTCTCTGTCCTCGTGTCGATGACCGCGTGGGTGTTTGTCCTCAAAAAGTCTTTCTCCCGCTTCGCTGCCAGTATTGCTCTCGCTGTCTTGAGACCCGTCATCGGACAAGGACACCCCGCTGACGTCGGCTCGCACGCTGTCTGTTCCTGCCGGGCCTCTTGTCGTTGGCTGCACTAACTCAATCGTGTTGGCGTAAATTGGCCTCTCCAGATCGTCAAGCGAAAGTGCCGCGATGTCACGTTCTGGATCGAACAATTCGCCGAGTGTACGGGGAATAAACGACTTCTCGAACACGGCATCTTCGTGCGCAGAGTGTCCGACACCTGTTTCGGCGGACTCGTTCCTTGATGGTTCCTCTGGAGCGGAAAGCAGCTTCTTGAACACGTCCTCGTCACTGGTCCCGTTCGTAGGGTCTAGATCTTCTTTCACGATAAACTCGAATGACCGCCGCAGACCAAGGCAGTTAACTCCCATTTTCGAGAAAAAGTCCTCGACATTCTTGATGTCATTGCGCAAGAAATCAAACGCAGAGGGGTGGTCGTGCTCCACACTTTGAGAAACATCAATGATGTACAAGTGGCTGTCGTGATATAGGATGTTATATTCCGAGAGATCAGCGTGCACGAGCTTGCATTGGTGGAAGAGCTTGCGAATGTTGAATATGAGCTCGGTATACAGGGAAGCGTATATCGATTGGTCTTCAATCTCCGCATCCTTCAGCCGGGGTGACGCCCTGGAAGATGATGAAGTTAGAAGTATTAAAGGAATATATCGCCTCTGCTCACCAGCCTTCTCTATCCCCGAGGAAGCTCATGACCAAGACATTCTCCCGTACTTCAAGAGGCTCGGGACAAGGTATCCCTGCCGCGCGCAGTCGCCTGAGATTACGCAACTCTTTCTCTGCCCATAGCCGTACCATCTTCCGAGGATTTTTACGGTTGTAACCCCGGCGAAAACGATACTCGCCGCTCACATATCGGTCCCGATCCTTGAAAACTAGAATCGAAGTTTTGTAAATTTTGAGCGCTAGATGCGTAGACTCTGGTGTGAGGGCGTGATAGACATTCGCCTGATGAGGATCATTGTTCAGATTCGACGTTGAATGTCAGATTGGGGGTCACTCACCTCTTTTCCTGTGCTCACACACCCATTGACCTCTTGGATCAGACCACGACCGATCATCTTGAAAAGGATGATGCGTGTGCGGGGGTCAAGCACCTGCTCGTTAGTCGCACGATCGGACTTGTCCTTCATATTCGCGTAAGAACTCGGTCCTTTCCTGTTGACACCTACACCCATCATGTATGGGACATCGATCTTGGCTAGACGCGAGGAGTATTTCGCCAGGGTGAGCAGTTGATCTGATGCTGGCAACTTCGGAGATGTCGCCACCTTGGGACGATTGACAGTTGGATAAGAGGCAACCGATGTGGATCGTCTAATTGAAGAGGGAACACCGTCGGCATTCCCTGAATGCACGGCAAGGTGCTGTCGCAAACGATTATATTGTTTGGTGAAGTCTTACAGAGGTCATGATTAGCAAGAAGATGATCGGAGTGCGTGGTTTGCTTACCCTTTTCTACAATTTCCCAGTCTTCGTCTTCGACTCTATGAAAACCATCGTCATGGTCCAACTCCTCAGAGTGCAGTTCGAGTTCATTATCACTTTCTTCTTCTGAGCTGGATTCTAATTGACCCACTGGGTTGTCGATGTAATTGTATCCTCGTCGGGAACTGTTAAACGCATCGTCAATTCGACCGCCACCGATGGCAGTGAGTGCCGGTGCTCTGTGAGGAATAGAGGGTTGTAGTGCCATGTGCACATGGACGCACAATTCTGACCCGGGACACCCGGGCCACTCATCTGACTGTTTATTACCACACACACACACGCTCCTGTGGCACATACCACCTCATGCCAGACGTTAGGAAAAGGACACCCTTCTTGTTTGCGGGCGACTCGGATGACTCACTCAGAGATACGGCTGTATTAGATGACCAAGGTTATGTCATGTTGTCCTGATTCCCAACGTTGATCTGACCCCACCTTGCAGAGCAAGAACAGGTTATACAGACACTGAAAACGGAGAACGATGCATCTGATAGGCAAATTTGGCTATTGTTGCGGGTGGTCATGGGTTTTTTTTCTTTCTTGTCTGTCCCCGTTTTGGCTTGTGTGGTCCCCGCTGTCCATTGAACCTGCAGAGTTAGGCATGCGCTATATCTCTTCCAAAGAGAAAACCCTCTCAACTCATTTCTTTCAAACGCTGAGCCTCCGCGAATACCCTTCGACGTTCTATTAGCGCTGCTCCACACTGCGATTGTGCTTAGCCTGGTGGTATTTCCCCGTTTGGACGGCCATGTCCAAGGCACTCGAACACATTACTCACGACTCTACGCGACTGCCGCAATTGCTCCCGCCTATTGCGTACTCACCGGCCAGGGCCTGACTAATTTCGTGTGGTGGTGTTTCGCACTTACCGCCATAGTGCTCCATCATTCCTTCTATACACTTATTCGCCAGGGTGGGGCAAATATATCGCAACTGCAGGAACTGAAGTATGACGCGAAGGGGGCATGACCATCACACCATTTGGATGACTAGCCACGATATCTTATGTTGCACAGGCCTTACTGTATACATGATTCACCCAACTGATGAGGTTTACCTATCTATTGACCAGAAAATATCACTTGCCAGTAGTCGGGACCTCGTACCTCGGCACCAAAGTTATATGCTAAGGCACACCCGGAAACGATCTTTCTACCGATGCACGGTTGCCCGGTGGGGCGCGTAGATCACCCCCGAAACGAATTAGACTCGTAACCAGTAGTTGTCGCAAGCGACGTAAGACCCTCGATTCTACGAGCGGTGCTGGCATCAAAGAGGGAGCGGTAACCGGTCTAGGAACGAATTGCACAGACCTACGAGCCCACAGTCACTTCCTCCGGTGCCATGCCCTCGTTTTCGGTTCTCCCCTCTTGCGGTTTTACTCCTTACTCTCCGCGACCCTGCATCTGGTCGCGCACTCACCAGCTCATTCGGCGTCATTTCCTGTTTCCTTTGTTTTGTCAGATGACGTAGTAGAAAACACCCAAGAGACTCAGGGCATCTTGATTGCGTCGTCGATGCTCTGCTGCTCAAGCATCAGAGACTGCGTGGGGCAGCCCTCCGAGACTTTAGTGTGACGTAATTATATCATATACACCTACAAACGCGCGTGGAAGTCGTTATCAAGTGTGAGCAATGCTCAGCGTGCACACACTGTGAGTTGGCAAGTGGCATGTTCTGAGGTACCAGCCAAGGCACTTTCCGTTCAGTGAACGTATACGTCGGACTTGAGCGAAAAACAACCACCAATCCAGTGAGCGCACTTCTGCCCCATGTAGACTCCATGGGAATAACCGATCTGTTCGCGACAGCAGTAGGATGCGGTCCTCGGCACGGACATGGAAGGGTGTCGTTGTCAACCAGGGACATAGGTATTGGTGTGATGCATCGCAAACATATCCTCGAGAGTGGGACCTGTGATCATTACATCAAAGGAGCATAAAAACTACACGCTGCGTAGCGAGAGGAGGTATCGTCATTACTCCTCCTCTTCTTCCTCTTCGTCGTCCTCGTCTTCTTCCGCCTGCTCCCGTTCGGCCTCAACGACGGCAGTAGCAATTCGGTCGAGATCTCGCTGTCCGTCTTGTGAGATGCGGCGTCCACCATTTGCTCCCTGTTCGAGCACGCCGATCTTCTCTAATGATTGGCAGATTTTACGTTGTACAGAAGAGGAAGCGTCCCCGTGGCGAGAGGGTCTATTCCCGCGACGGTTGCGACCCCCATGGAGTTTTGCAAGGGCACCGATCCCAACATCTTTGCGGAGGTAGATGTGCCGTGCAACAGCGGCTGCCACCGAGTAAGTATTGTTGAAACCGACGAATCGCTCACGCACGAACATACCTGCACGGACATAATACCAGTCTGGGTCATAAGGTGCGAGTTCCTTGTATGCACCGGTTTTGACGATATCGACCCAAGTAGGGACCTCAAGCTTGCCCGATCGTTTGAGATGGGATGCGTATGCAGTAATAAAAGCCTCTGCACTGCAGAAATTCCGTACCGTTGGATTTATCTCGAATTTCTCGAGGAAACGGGACATACCTGATGTCGCGTACGCCGGGCATTTTGTGTGAATATGTATCTGAGGTTGGGATGACGGTGATGATTAGAGTTTGTTGACCATTCGAGTACCGACAGCCACAATTGGGCAGTTCAATCAATTATATAATAGAGAGATATCAGGGACTTAAATCTACTCAAATTAATGTATGTCCAGCGTCGGGCCGCAACTCCGATGGGACCTTGTCTTGCCTCACCTCTCGCCTCAGGCTGAGGCCATATGGAGTGTCTCCCGACAGAATTACTAGTCGATATATTCACTTGGTGTGTTCATTCGTCTGCGCTCACTGTGGTCACCCTTGGACAAGTCTGCCGCCATTGGAAAGCCATCACTGATCACTCCCCGCGGCTATTCCAGTTCATTCTCCTAGATGATCACTCTCTGCCCTTCCATCTCGCCGACCGTGTCGCCAACTTATATCTTGCGCGCAGCTCGGGTCTCCCTTTCGATGTGGACGTCAACATTTTATCAAGGGATAACCTCCTCCCCCTCCTCTCACCTTTCCTGAACCATATAGGTAGATGGCGCTCGTGTACGATCGGAGGTGCAAAAGAGGAGGCGGTCTGTTTCGGAGATTTTTGGGACAGAGGAAACGGCGAACCAAAGTTGGAAGAGCTCGACGTTGTCATCGTTGATCCAGCAGAGATGGACGAAATAATGGCCCATCACATCCAGGTTCAGGTGTCCGAGGCGGGGGATAGTGTTCCTCCTGGCACATTCAAGCCCTATACGATCTCATTAAATTCAAACCTTCTGTTCATGGCCGTCATGTTGTCCAAACTTCCTTCCCCGCTCACATTAAGCCCACTCCGCTTCGTCACGCTCTCAGTTTCCGAGAGTTCATCAATTCTGAACGTACGCCCGGACGACCTTCTCCAATTTCTCACCGTCTGCCCCGAGCTTGAGTTCTTCTCCTTCACAGGGTCCATGTCAGAGCCCGTGATCACCCCCGAGGACATTCGGCGCCCACCACCTATCGTCTCGCTCCCACGTCTGCGCTCTCTCATCCTACATAGCACACTCGCCACGCGCATTTTGCTTTCACATCTTCACACCCCTGCCTTACAGGAGCTTTACCTCGAGCATCTCAACGTTGACTTCGAATTTCCCGTCCTCAACCCTTATCTTCTTCCCCCCTCGCGTTCACCCACCCACCCCCCTCCTGCACCTGGCATCCTCCCCGAGAGCCCAGAGACTGGCTCAGATACAGGGACAAATGAGATCACGCCTTCCCCCACGCTAACAGAAATATCTCTTCCGTCTCCCACCCGACTAGCCTTTGGCTTCGAGTGTGCTCTCGAAGATGGTGATTCGGATGATGATTTCTCTGATTTCTCCCAATCGCCGCGCAGCGACCACGCGACGGGTATGGGAGTTCGGAGCCTTTTAGGCCGCAGTTCCCCACCGTTACGTGTACTAGAGATGGATTATGCGGACATGCGGACGAAGGACTTTTCGTGGCTATTCTCTCGTGCCGAGTCGTTGACCGAATTCCGGATTGTCGCGAGCGACATGGCCGATCGGGTTGTGCGTATGCTTGCGCCGGATGCAGACGGGACGGTGCTGTTACCGAGGCTCCGGAGTTTGGAGTTGATTAATTGCCAGCGACTGAGCGGGAGAGCTATAGTGGAAGCCGTTCGTGAGAGAGCGCGCACGACGGACGACTCCACTATGCGGACTATTGACGTATTGGAGGATGTAGCGGTCGTGGGCTGCGCGAACTTTACTATTGACGATGGTTTGGAGCTGGCGGAGGTTCTCGGAGAGCGACTCCGGTTTCATTGAATTGGTGTTCTGTTTTTTTTTTTTTGGATCCATTGGTGTTCTGTTTTGGATTAGAGATGGCCCTTACAGTATTTGTTGCAGACTGGATACAACATTTGGGGGTTCATGCGTCTTCATTGCACAGTTTTATATTGATTACAGCGGATGTTCTCGCCGAATTCAGAGCCCTAATTCCCCTGTTGTCCGAACCAAAGCCAATTTATGATGAATTATACACACCAGGAATGGGGGTTGCGTACCACACTGGTAGCAATAACGCGGAGATAGCATTCGCTTGAGAATCGTTCGTCGCACGCCAGACATGGCAACCGTCACAACTATTGAGCAGACGGAACAAGTTAATTCGAAGATACTTGGGTGCACCGTATCCAACCAATACTTGCTGCGGGCAGACAATTGTTCTCGACTAGAACTTCGCAAGCGTGCCCCCGACAGAGGCCCCGAGATACATCGCACCCACATTATCGATAGAGCGAACTAAGGAGTAGCGCGTGTGTTCCATGATCACGTCGGTCCTGAATCAGCCTGAGGTCGTACGCCGCCTGCGCAACACGCCATGCCGCGGTGCCTCTGTTCGTATATACGGCATACCGCTCCATACACGTCGCTGCAGAACTGGAGGTCACCCGACTTTTTTTCATGTAGGGCGTAGGGGCGGTCTAACAATGTAGACCACCAGGGCCAAGACTGGGGGGCGGTTTTCAGTTCAAATTACGTTTACGTCGTGGTCATGATTGGCCAATGAGTTTTCCTGACTTCAGCTTCTACGGTGGATCATGTCGCTCTAAAAGGTCGCGAGAATCCATCAGCTATTCTGAGGGATGAAAGAGTCGGAAAGACTACTACTGTGCAGGAAGACAAGTCGTCATATGCTGCGATACGTAGCCAGCATAACGAGTTTCCCTCAACCACTCTCGGGAACTGAGTGCTCTGAGCGCAAGACAGGGGTTGGATAGAAGAAGGAAATAAGCGGGGCCATCACAAGTAGTCTTCCTATCCCTATGCCCGTGGAAGTCGCCAGTGCTCGATGTGGCAAGACCGTCTACTTCGGCAAGTGTCTCATCAATACTAGTCAGGCACTGCTTCACCTCTAGACCGAGAACACCTGAATGCGGGCCCGGTCCTCGAGGATAGGGGTCTGTAAGTAAACCTGAGCGGAATCGCCGCCGTGTGACCGTCCGTCACCGAGCACTGGCGATACCATGTCTCGTCTTAGTGTTCGGTTTTCTTCTTCTTCCGGCTGACACCTTCCTCTCTCTCCACCTCGCGCTTGCTTTTTATCCCCGCTACCCGCATGTGTTCCTTCCTTTCCTCTCGCTCCTTCTCTCTCTTTCTCCGTTCGTCCTTTTCGAGTCGCTTTTTCCGAATTTCCGAGCGCTCTTGCTTCTTCTCCCGTCGCCGCGCAATTGCTTCTTTTCGCAGTGCATGCATCTGTTGCATCACCGCCAATGCCTTCTTTTCTTCGGGCTCGAGTAAGACGGCACGCTTTTGAAGGTATGTCTCCTTCTTCCGGGACTTCATGAGCTTCGGTTTAGATGCATAAGGAAGCGATGCTTGCAGCTTGCGAGGAACTTTCAGTGGGTTGAAGCGCCGCTCAGGGCGTTCGATAGGTTTGTATGCCGAATCGGGTTGGTGAGGTGCAGACAGTCCCTGCTCGCGTCGCACCTGACCGGTGAGGCGCATACCACTCCAACTGGACTGAGTGGAAAGCAGAAGAGATGAGACGGGATTGTAGAACTTGCGAGGCTGAATGGAATACCAGGCGCGGAGGAATATGGTGTCTAAGGTAACCGTCGTATGGAAGATAGCTCCAAGGAGTGATGACACGCACCACCCATCAATACCTTGTCCTCGAACGTGGCTCTGAACGCGCCATCGGGCTTTGGCAGCGCTTTTTTCACTTGACCGCGTATGCCCGAAACTGTCCTGAGGTTCGCACCTTCGAACTTGGCTACTTCCAGGGCACTCGAGAACATGTCCTTCACGAACGCCGTATTTTTAAAAATCTTGTACGGCACCCCAGTTAACTTGAGCTTTTTGACGATCTTCACTGATCGGTCAATATCTAGGACCACACCAGTTGCCGCTATGCGGAAAGCTGTAGTACCGTCTCCCAAGGAATTGAACGCGCAGAATCCCGTGTTAGGAGCAGACACCGGTCCATAGAAGGTTGCGTAGCAGTGCATATGCTCTGGCGTGTATTTGAGCATGCGCATCCGAATCGAATGATCGTCGAGCGAGTATATTGGTACGGTCTGGAAGCGCCGCCATCCCAAACTCAGAATGAGAGGGTCGTTGGTCTTCAGCGTGCGTGCGTGCCAGCGATGGCGCTTGATACGCACTTGTACGAAGCCAAACTGTTCTTCCGCAGATAAGAGCCCACCTACTACCAGTGGACGAGTAGCGTCGAAGTGTTCAGATAGCTCGCATGGCACAGAATGAAGTTCCAGGCGAACATATGAGCCTGGTCGGTAACCTTCTACAAGTGAGCGTGTGGTAGCATCGACATCTGCGAATTCGGCACGGTTAAGGGCACGCTGCACAGATATTGCTTCTTTCGCTTCTGTGTAAAAATCTTGCTTAGCAGACTCTGGATCGTCGTACTGCTCGTCGAATTTACGCTTGAGGGCTTCCTTTTTGGCAACAAGAGCGACAGCACCGGAATCGATATCGTCTACTTGTGGGGCCCCATCCTTGTCATCGAGATTTGTCTCTTCGTCCTCGTCCTTGTCAGTGTCGTCGTCACTTGCAGCACCGTTGTGGCTACTGGCACCTTCGTCCATGTAGGGATCATGTCCACCCGTTATGAATAGGTGTCGAATGGAATCAAGCGCTTCCTCGTCCCCCCATTTTCTTAACTGACTAGGAAGGTATGCCTCCTTCGTAGCGTCCAAGGCGTCCGTGTCCGCGTCAGTCACCTTTTTCATCTTGAAAAGGTCGTCATATTCCTCATTGTTCTCGTCCCCTTCGCCTTCTTCACTTGACTCATCCCGTACAATCCGACGTGGAGACAGAGTACTTGAGTAGATGAGTTTCGTCCAGTCGCTATCCCTGTGTTTCCATGCCACCTGGAACGATGCGCTTGCTTGGTCCAATAAATTAGATTTCCACTTTGGGACTTCATCATCGATGCTTTCGTCGGTGTCGCTCTGCAGATCTGTTTTGTCGTTGTCGCCTAAGCCGGCGTGCATGTACACGCCCACGTCGTCATCTTCTCCTAGGTCAGAGTCGCTCTCCGCATATTCGATGTCAGCTCCTCCGCGTTCGTGGGTCGGTGGTAACTTGTCTGCTGATCGATGCACTGTTCGTTGCGTCGGGCGCCCAGTAAAATCCAGTTCTACTTCGCTGTGACGTAGCTCGCCGTCAGAGTCTTCAGAGGTGTCTGTCAGGTCATCACCGTCGTCCCGTGTATCACTTTCATCATCACCATCAATATCACGAGGCAAGGAATGCCCGCCAGCAGAGGGGTGGATGGAAAGTGATTTGGACGAGGAACCAAGAAGACGAATGTGACTGCGCGCAACGACGTCCTCGAGAGTCTCGTTGACTTCTTGCAGATCCATGACCATCTGTTCACCTTCGCCGTGAGGGGCTAAACGACTCTCGTCAGTAGAGGAGTAAGGGGAAAGACTGTGGACCCTCACCTTCTGCATTATCACGAGTAAAGTTGCCCGGGACGTTGACCCACACAGCATCTTTATCATACATTACACCACCAACGTCGCTCATCGGTGCATGCACAAGGAGTTTCTTCTTCTCGCTAAGCTTCCGACGTTTTTCCGAATCGAGGGTAGGAAATGGACATGGGTCTCCAAGCAGGGTAATAGAATGGATATCCAGATCACCGACCCCAGGAATGTGCACCTTAGTGCCCTCCCGTAAATTGGTGCCACGAAGGTAACCGTAAATAGTGACAACACGATCGCACTTTCCCTTGGACAAACGTATTTTTTCGCGCGAAGTGAGGTCCTCAAAACGGTCCGCCAGGAGGTATGGGTGGGCGTTGCGGAAGATAAGAGGGCGGAACTTCATGACAGATATGAATCGCGACAAGTTAAGAATTTCGGAGTCGGGGTAGCGCCCGTTGAGGACACCAGAGAGGTAGAAAAGCTTCGCACCCTGATAAATTTCGGCCCAGAAACGTTTTTTCAGGGCTTTTTTGGTGGCACGTAGGGTAGCAGCTTTCTTGATAAGGTCGAGGTGGGTGAGGACACCGATAACTTTTGGAAAGCCATGAGCTTGGAGTATGTTCAGGAATTCAAACGTTTCCTGTGAAAAAGATTTGCTCTCGGTATGTGATATAGCGGTCGTTATACGTACCATCTCGAAGCCGAATGATCCGTCAACCATGAGAAGAACGAGGTCTGCGACTTTGGCAACGTCGAACATAGAATTGAGGTCATTGTTACACTCAATAAAGGTGAGTCGCCGTAGTTTCCCGCTAACCACCGTCACAGGACCCCTGATGTCAGTGAGCGTCTGCTTGGTGTACCTGCGGACCAGAGACTTGACGAGAGTGCTCTTTCCCACGCCTGGTGGGCCAACGATAGCAACTACGACCGGTGGAGGGATGTCATCGGGAGTGCGATCGACAAGAGGTACGTGCAGACGGCTTTGATCTTTTTCTGCAGCACGTCGACCTTGCCTTTCCGCTCTGCGACCGGATCTAGGTGCGAATGCCTTGAGCGAAGATGGTGAGATGGTGAGACGACGTCTAAGAGATGGCTGGGTACCTTTTCGTTGAATCCACCACGCTTTTCTTTTTTGTTCGCTTTCTTTTCTGCCTTTTTGCCCGACTGAGACGGATGATGGGCCTTGTGTGATCTTTCCTCTGACATCACTGTGGACGACGGTGTGAACGCGGACACGTGATCTACGCGTCGGTTGTCCGTGTTGGCGTTTGCTTGGCCTCGACCCCGACTCTCACCTCACACTCCCCCCGTCGTGCACCGCCAGCCATGGGGAGAGCACCACCAAAATTCGACATCAGCATTGCCGGCGATGAGCAGGAGCAGTCTCGTATCCAACTGGAGAAGAATCTCCTCCATACAGACTTGTCTCTTCACCTCTCCTCTACTCATGACGACTTCTCTGTTGAGAATCCTCGACATCACTCGAGCGTCTCAGCTCCGTTCTCTGCTTTCAACTCTATCGATCCCTCTAGAGACGCCCTCGATATGGATGAAGGTATCAGTCAACTGCATGCCTGGTCTTATCGTACTGGCGAGGACGATGAAGGGGTCCGTCCTTTCGTTGGAGGCGAGACTTTATCAACGGCCGCACACCACGCCAGTGCGCTCACTCTTAGCGCTGGGCTTGCGGGAAGAGGTGAAAGGCGTGACATTAGCCTTAGTGGTGCAGAGTACGACCCCGACCGCCCTCTCCAGGACCTCATTGCGGGCATGGGCAGTCAATTCAGTTTACTTGGCGCTGATCAAGCTCCGTCGCGACATGTTGTGCGCCTTCCTCTTACTTTCTCTCGCAACAACTGATGACGATTCCCTCCAGTCGACCTCCATGCCAATTGACCCCCGCATTGTGGATAGCACGACAGAATTCAATAGGGTCTTATCCGCGCAGCAGGCTAGGGCCGCCATTCGCCACATCCGCTCGCCTCGTTCAGAGCAATCGACGTCGTCCTCTTCATCAGAGTTAGACACTCCAGACCCAACTTCAAAGCCGAAGCTTTCCGATGCCCTCTCTCACCTGATGCTCTCTCCCAAGCGCTCGCGCTCTCCTGCACTGCGACCCCGTTCTGCATCTCATACTTATGCTCCTGCGCAGAGACCGATGCCATCTTCGAGTCGGTTTGAATCACAACAACCACCTCAGTCTCATCATCCAAATGCACGGAGCTCCTCTCTTCGTACAGTGCAACCCGATGTCGGAGAAGGCGAGCCGACACCCCGTCCGCGGAAGATTAAGCCGCATATGCAGCCGGATAACGCACTTCGCCCACCTACGCCGTCCACCGCCAACTCACATTTCACGAGATTGGCGAGGGGACTGGCGCGTGAAATAGAAGTCGAGCAGAGCAGATGGCACGCCCCCGTGGAGATCGAAGGGTTGTCACATGTTGGCCCTAAGGAGACTGGTCCTACACAAAGCGCACTTAGGACAAAAGCAATACCACGTAAGCCATTGGCGAGGAAATATGGTGTCTTCTAACTAATAAGTGACCTTAGCTAATGGCTTCGTTGGCTCCTCAAACGCGAGGCAAAAGCTGGTTCAACTTCCTGATGTAACCGGTCTAACGGTTGCTGTCGAGAGCCCCGCCAAAGGGCCATCACACCAGTCCTATGGGAATACAGGCAAGGAGTCCGAGGATCCAAATGGGCATGGTCTGTCTTGCCTTCTTGTGACCCTTGCTGCTTTCTGCTCATTACATTACCTTCCAGCACGTCTGCAGCAAGCCATGAACCTCTTACAGAAAAAGATTGCCCATCTTGATACCGAGAATCACACATCGAGAAAGCGCATGAAGGAACTCGAGCACGAGTTGGATGTATGTCGACAGGACGTTGAGCGTCAGCGCACATTGGTTGCGCAGCGTGAAGATCTTTTGGTCAGACAGCAGCGAATGGAGGCGGCTGATTCAAGAACGAAAGGAAAGGCGCGAGCTGTGGAAGACGCGAGGGTGGAGCAGAAGCGCTACAAACAATCTGTAGAGGAGAAGAAAGGTTCGTTGCTATCTCCTGTCCACTCTCGCCCGTCCTGGTACTAGATCTATGGCACAGCTCTGGAGTCACTTATTGCCACTCTTCGGTCACACATGGCAAGACTCACATCCGAACTCGCGACGCATAAAGCACTACTCGATGAACTGCGTACTCTCCGAGAAGCAGACAAGAGCACTCTTCGGCAGAAGGTGCGCGAGGTCGACCTGCTCCGGCGAGAGGTAGAAAAAATCGCTGGCGAAGTGGAAGTACTTAAGGGCGTCGTGGAGGAGGGCCTCAGAGAAAGAAGGGAACGTAGTCTTTCTAATTCCCATGATGGTCCTCAAGACCATGGCCCGGATGCAAGCCAGGAAGGAAACATCGACAACTCCAAACTAGGAGAGGGACAGGACGAGGACGGGAGTCTCAATTCTCAACAAGATGCTGACGACTATGAAATCGAGGACGTCCAACCTGCTCTTGCGCGTCGCGCTCTGTTGGAGCGCACCATCCGTACCGACCATGCAACTTTTGGATCCACTCCCATGACAGGCAATGTGGGCCGCACGCGACGTTATGTTGACCATGACGAAGTCGAGCGCATTTCCGTGGAACTCGAAGAGCGGCGTTCCGAGCGATCACGCTCATCATCCAGACTAGGGAGCTCACTCAGTAGCAACGGATCGCACCGTGCGCCAAGCGTGGCGTCTTCAATAGGTTCAGCCCGCAGCTCTCGCATCGTCGAATCTCCAGTAGAGCGCGCTGCTACCCCGGACAGTATCCACCAATGGGAACGGGTTTCAAGCCCGCCACCCGCAGTACAAGTTTCTCGTCCCTGCGCCCCGACGCCCGCACACGCTGCCCGAGAACGACCACCAGCAGGGGAGACACCATTCCCACAGATACGGGGCGCGCGCCTCGAGCGGATGTTCTTCTCTGCACCCGAGCACAATGCAAAGACGTGTACCGTGTGTCACCGACGACGCCATTACGAGGTTGCCCAGAGGCCTCTCTGGTACCCGGCAAGTAAGGGTCGCAAGGTTACCGTTGCGGATGTAGGCGAAGAGGACGAGGGCTTCGAAGAGGGCTCGATCGCCGATGGCGAGAGGGGCCACGGAGCCACCATGAACCTTGATTTCCTTGATAAGGGCTCAAGAAGTGACAAACTTCCACCACAGACGGTACTCGTGCGGGTGCTGAGAGAGTTAGAGGACGATTTCACTCATTATAAAGGGTACGGGTTCACTCATTCCTATCTTTTCGTCGTGCTGAGTGCTCCACGCGTAGCATCTATACCGAACTGGCGGACCAGTACAAAGTTATGGACGCCGCCTCAAACGTTGTGAAGCGGAATGTATTGGCGCAACATTTGCGCGAGGTAATCGATGTCCTTGAGCAAAGAGTGAGGAGATCACGCCATTTTAATTTGAAACGTTCCTCATCACATTTACGGTCAAATTCAGGGTGATCAAATCGCGTCCCTCTATGACCTTTTGACTTTTGAGGACAAGCCTGTGGCGCGATCGGTAGTGCCAGAGAAGGATTGTTCCAAGCATCACACAGCGCCAACAGGTTCGGAACGGACTCGGCAGGCTGGTTCGAGAAAGCGTTTAGCGTTTGCGTAATCGATTGTTGCGCCCTTGTACATGTATCATTATTATCTCTTCCACCGCCTTCCGCGGCTTCTCCACGACTGTCCGTGCGCCACAGGTTCCATTCACATAGCTTTATCGAAGTTGACGAACAGCGTATAAGTTCTGTTTGCTATGAATGTATATCCCTTTAATACATAATTGTTGTTGCACGTATCGCCGGGGAAGCGAACACCTGACCCGCATTGTGGGGTCCACGGCACTCAGTACCCGTGTTGCAGGCGGAGCAGTGATGAACAAATGATCGGGATGATCGGAAGGGAGAGGTTCTATATATTCGAATACGTAAAGCTTTAGACAGTGCGGAGTGCTAGTTCAAAGCCGGATTTATGAAGTTCATGGAGTTACAGTGTATTACTAGGCGAAGGCAGTGTGCAAGAACGCCTCGATTTCCTTTTTATGTTGAACCTAAAAGATGGTCAGCTGGAGGTGGGTGATTTATGAACCCGAGGTACCTTGCTACCAGTAGCGACAGAGCTCGTAGGCCCGCGACCGGCGTAGTGAGGGTATTTGCCTCTGTGATGCTGGGTTACGTTGGCGGTGGTGAAGATACGAGGCCCAACATAAGTCCAAGCGCCATTATTGAGAGGTTCCTCCTAAAGGTGTCGACACGTTAGATAGATAGCGCGACATTAAAATTGGTCTTACTTGGCACCAGAGGACATCCGCATTAGGATACACGTCGAGGTGGGGAGCGATCTAAGAAACAGTCGAACGACAATCCAACACCGGTAAGAGGTGGACATACCAAATCATAAGGGAAGGGAGAGATCTGCTCTACGCGGCTGATCGCTACGTCTTTAATGCCCTTCGCCTCGCGCTCCTGAAGGAGTGTATGGTAAACTTGACCTGCGGCGGCAAGTATTTACTGGGGTTCTGTCACAGGCCGGGTAGACACAACACTTACCTGAGCAGAGGATGTGACGCCGTATTTCGTTGGGAGAAACAAGATCCTGGGAACTTTCCGGCAAGTAGCGCTGGAAATGAGTATTATCGACCATCTCCGAGAGGGATGACTTCGCTTTCGGATGACGAAGCAACGACTTGGAAAAGAACAGGACCAGCTGTAAAACATGTAAGAGAAAATGTGCTTGACGCATACGATGGGGACGCACCGGCTTGCGGAAATCACGGTGAATCTGTCGGCGAAGAACGTGGAACTAGAAGGGGCCATTAATGACCAACTTCGCGACAGTACAAACTACTCACATAGTTAGCCGGCGTCGTTGGGTACACAATTTGCATATTACAGTCTTGGTGCATACGTTCGAGCTTCTCAGGGCTTGGGAAATGATTGGGATGATCGTCACAGAGTTGCAAGAATCGCTCGATGCGCGCGCTGGAGTGCTCCGGTCCTTGGCCATCGTATCCATGCGGTAAATTCACGACGAGGCCGGTGCGCTGCAACCACTTCCGTTCTCCCGATGCGATGAACTGGTCGATGATTGCCTGGGCGTTATTGGCGAAATCACCGAACTGAGCCTCCCATATAGTCAACGTGTCGGGAGAGACAAGGGAATAACCAAGCTCAAAGCCAAGCGCGCCAAATTCAGACAACGATGAATTGCAAACGACAAAGCGTGCTTGATCACCACCGAGGTTATTCAAAGGTACGTATTGTCGTTCATTTTCTTGGTCATGGAGGAGCGCATGCCGTTGGGAGAAGGTCCCACGCTCGACGTCTTGTCCTGACACTCGTACGTGCTTTTTCTCTAGCGCAAGGGAACCAAACGCGAGGGCCTCAGCCGTAGACCAATCGATACCTTCGCCATCTTCAACAGACTTGCCGCGGCCTTTGATGATGCGTGCAAGATTGCGATGGACATTGAAGTCCGAAGGGTAGGATGAAACAACTTTGCCAACATGCTTCAGCGTCGCTTCGTCGACGCCAGTCGGACGAGTTGGAAGGATCTGCTCCGCAAGTTGCTTTGGGGAGGGGAAACCCGGCCATGAGGCTGAGAGCCATTCTTTACCCGTCGGGACGTAATCCTTCGCGCCTTCGGCTGCTGTCTCGAGCATGCCCCAGACCCACTTCTTGTGCTCATCGATATCCTTCTCGGTGAAAGTACCCCGTCCGACGAGGAATTTGGTGTATACTGTTAGGGGGGTGGGTTGCTTCTCGATAGCTTGGTACATCCGCGGCTGGGTGAAGCTAGGTTGGTCAGTTTCGTTGTGCCCGTAGCGCCGGTAACAAACGATATCTAAGACGACATCCTTCTTGTACTTGGCACGGTAATCGGCCGCGAGTTGACAAACAAATGTGACGGCCTCTGTGTTGTCGCCGTTGACGTGGAAGATTGGTGCATCAATGGATTTGGCAATATCGGAAGGATATGGCGTTGATCGCGAGAAACGAGGGTCGGTAGTGAAGCCAATTTGGTTATTGACGATAAGATGGATTGTGCCGCCAGTGCCATAGCACGGGAGATTGTGGAAGCCGGTAGTTTCGTAGACGATGCCCTGTCCTGCGAAAGCAGCATCACCGTGAAGCAAAACGCCCATGGCAGTGCTATGGCCAACTTCGTCATTTTCCAAAAATTGGATCGCGCGAGTTTTGCCGAGGACGACCGGATCGCAGGCTTCCAAATGGGATGGGTTGGCGACGAGGGATAGAGAGACTTTCTTGCCGGATGGAGTAGGACGGACGTAATTGGCACCAAGATGGTATTTTACATCACCAGGCTGGAAAGCGTCTGAATCAACCACCCCAGAGAATTCGTTTAGAATGGCTTCAATAGGCTTCCGGATGACATTCGCCAAGACATTTAACCGGCCTCGATGGGGCATACCAATGGTGACGTGCTTGACACCATGATCCACGGAGCGGTCTATGAGAGCTTTCATGCCGGGAATGAGTGACTCGCAACCTTCAAGGCCAAACCGCTTCTCGTTGGGGTACTTGCTGGCAATGAATTTCTCGAAGGACTCGGACCAAATAAGGCGGTCGAGAATCATTCTCTTTTCCTCCAAGGTGTAATTCCAAGGTTTCGGTACCTCGATTCTTTCACGAATCCAGTCACACTGCTCTTTGTCCGGGATGTGGACATACTGGATTCCGACAGCACCACCTGATGCCTGGTCACATGCGATTATAAACTCGAGAAGAGGAAACTTACAGTATATGCGCTTGAGGGTCTTGATAATTTCTCCAAGGCTCATGGTCTTGCGGTCCTCCGTGGCAAAGTGAGGTAAGATACCGGGTCCTAATGTGATCTGCTTGTCGAGATCACGTTCGGTAAAGCCGTAATGACTCAATTCAAGTTCGGGGGGATGCACATCCTGGAGGTCGGCATCGAGAATCCCGAGAGGATCAAGCTCGGCGACATGGTGCCCGCGAACTTGGTAGGCACGGACCAACAGTTGTACCTACGAAGACATTGACATCAAGAATAAGAACGGTAATAATTAGGCGCACTTTGAGATGGTCATCAAGTTGGGCACCACCAGACGCGTGAAGTGCAGGGGCACCGTCTGACGGGGTAGGGAGAAACCTAGGTGCAGGCTGGAAGGCATTGGGACCCAACCCCTTCTCAAGGCCAGAGAAGTAGGCGTCCCAAGAGGCGTGCACCGAAGCCGGGTCTTTTCTCCAATGGCGATACATCTCCTCGGCATAGTGAGTATTGGTACCGTTCGCGAAAGGGTCGTTCGGCGACGGGGACGAAGTTGGAGTGGCGAGTTCGCGGTGAAGGAGAAGAGAGCCCTGCTTGAGGGTGACAGGAAGCCTGGACCTGCCAGTTGCGCAACGCAGACGCCTCAGAGTGTTCCTCTGCAACATTGCAAAAGAATTAAGGATGAGTAAGAAGGAAGGGGAGAGGACGGTTGGTGACTGTTGCTTATAGGCTTCGGACCTTGGCCCCGCACTGCCAGCAACCAAGCGCCCTAATTTGGCAAAACTCCGAGAATTGCCGAGACCCACCAAACCGCCGTGATTTTCAAATACAATGTGTACTGTACAAGACATATGCTACGGCTATGGCACTCTCATCCCACCAAGTTTCGGAAATTCTGCAATAAACGACTTGTATATCGCCGACACACATCGAGCGTAGATATTTGTCGTACACACCTAAGCAAGTTCAGTTTAACATTTACCACCCAACGGCGACGTTATAACTTACAAGCTTGTCATAGATGATGGCCGGTGAACGCTTATCTATCAAGAAAGAACTTGGGTGGATCTTGACCATCTGTAGTTGAAAAGACCTTAGTACTACGCACAGAGGCGGCTTCAACAGGCACACCGATGGACCCATCATCTGCTTGTAAGAGCCATCGGGTTGCAAGAACGCCACTTGTTGCAGTAGACCCTTCAGAAGACTCTTGAGTACGGGGGCCTCTTCGTTTCCGCAAGATATGTTCGAGTCAATGTTCATCCGGTCGCAGACACCTCGCAACTGGGTCCGAATGTCACCCGCCTCACGGAGTGCTCGTTGGTTGACGAAATTTCGCTTGCACCAGTCTTTACGCCCACTCTTATCCTCCGAGACACATATCTCGTCGTATGCACGGAACACATTCAGCATTGTCCAATGGTCGCCAGACGGATGGTGGAATTTTGCACGGGCTTCACTAGCTGCGTCCCTCTGTGATATGATATCGGGGAAAAGAGGAGCAGAGGACGACAGCAATGAAAGAAGGGATATGACCTCGGATGTGCACCGATGTTTTACGGAGGTGAGCAGTGTTGCCGCATATTGTGGCTCAAGGGGGAACATAGCGAGTGATCGTCCGAAGTCTGTTAAACAGCGGGAATTGTCAATAGCATCGAGGAGCCAGAGTGTCCGCAACGCCGAGCCGACTGCATTGTAATATGTAAAACGAGATTACGGACTGAGGTGGGGGGAACATACTGGATTCCTGATCAGGTCTATCCATAAATGGCATTCTGTCCAAATCATGGCCTATAACCTTCAACATTAGAAATGCCTCCGTAAGGTTAGTACGCTGTATTTCTGGCTCAGCAGAGGTAGCCATGGAGTCGAACGCCTCGTCAGTATAGAGGCGGAAGCAGTAGCCATGACCCTCGCGTCCTGCCCGACCGGTACGTTGCATGGCAGAAGATTTGGTAATGTCTGTTGGCAGCAGGGTGTCAAAACCTGAGCTATGCAAATCAGAAAGTGTGCGATGGGTGGTCATTCAATAAGCTTCACCGCTCCCTGCTATCCTTGCCAGGTACCTCTTCTCCTTCTGCTTCCCAGTGTCTATCACGTATCTGACCCCGGGGATTGTAATTGATGTTTCCGCTATATTGGTAGCAAGGACGCATTTGCGCGAATCGGGCGGTGTGGGTTGAAACACTTTTGCTTGCTGCGCATTGGAAAGCGATGCATAAAGGGAATTGATAATCACTTTGGGTACATCTTGGGGGAGTTGATCGGCATACATGCGCAACGAACTCTCAAGGCTCTCGATGTCATCCTGGCCTAGTTACAATTAAGATTCAGAGTAAACAGGACAATGGGGAGCTCAAGAATACCTGGAAGGAATATAAGAACATCTCCCGGAGGCCTGTCTAAGTGAATCTGGAAGAAGGTGCGTGACGCGGCATCGACGTAATCATTTTGGCTGGTAGACGTGTGGAATATGGATACTGGGTGCTGGCGACCTTTAACATAGAGCACTGGTGCGCTGTTCAGTTTTCAGTAATGAGAAACATGAGTGGCAAAAGCACACACTTATCGAAAAACTTGCTGAACTTCTCTGCATCCAATGTTGCAGACATGACGACAACCTTGAGGGGATTTGCCTTGCCTTTTCCCTTCCTATCGGCGCCATCGCCATTTCGCATGGGTAAAATTCGTTTCAAACCGGCAAGCACTACGTCTGTACGCAGGGTACGTTCGTGTGCTTCATCCACGATGACAACGTCGTAGCGCGTGAGCAATGGATCGGCCATCATCTCACGTACGAGCATTCCGTCAGTGAGGTATTTGATTCGCGTTCCGGGGCTTACACGCTCGTCAAAGCGCACCGAATACCCGACGAGAGTGCCAAGAGCTTGCCCCTGCTCAGCTGAGACGCGAATGGCGAGGGTGGTTGCCGCGACTCGTCGAGGCTGAGTGACGGCGATCTGCCCGCGGTAAGAGCCATCCTCGAGCAGGTATTGAGGAAGCTCTATGTACAACTGTATGGATAAAATCACGAGAAAGCAGCATCGGAACATACGGGTCGACTTTCCAGATCCCGTTTCACCAAGGACGATGACCACGTTATTCGACGCGATACTGCGTATGAGTGACTCCCGACCTGTGCGGAGAGAGAGGGGAAGGGGATCGGTACTGTGGTTGAGATTTAAATGAAAGGGCCGCACCTCGCGCGATAGGCAATTGTTCTCTCTGCTCTCGCAGGGACGGGAAGATTTTGGCCTTTCCGTTTGAAGCCGAGAGAGTCTCACTCAGTGTTTTGGTATATTTCTGGCGCTTGCCGTTAGAGGTCGCGTGCTTGTGGTTGATGAAGAGATCGCCATTGTCTGGGTCCACCGAGGCGATAACTGATCGTCTTTTCATGCGATTGGACGGAGAATAAGAGTCCGCCGAACTACGACACTCCTGGGGACATTCTTCGGGTGATATGGGAGGACCCTGGGGGGACTCCGCGTTAGTGAGCATTGAAATATCGAAATGTGGACTGTTTGGTGCAAAGTCACTTGCGTTCGTTCGCGATCACGTGTGCAAAGGACACCCACTCGGTGGCAGCGGCTTGGAACGAAGGTATGCAGCCAGCCTGGCAAACAGATGAACTCCAAGACGAGTGGCCAGAAGAGGGTCATAGTGGCGACGACTGTCACACCCGCTCGATATCATTGACAGTTCCCGTTGGCTCTCAAGCTCTTCCAGTCGGCGACGTCGACGTCCCCGGCGGTACGTTCGTAGTTCGCCAAGATGTTCCCTCTGCGGTTCCTCAAAAAACCCCTGGACGAGGAAAGAGTCTCATCAAGGATTTCTTCAGCCCAATTCCCCTTGAGCGCATGTTCGACCCCCCCACTCCCAGGCGGGATTCCTCCCACACAGTCTTCAACCCTCCAACACATGGTCGTCTTCCTCACCGTGTGCCGCCCTCAATCGTACCTGCAGCCTCTTCACGTATCATCAGTCAGAGGCTTGTGAACTCGAATCCGTCCGAGGCTGCCACCTTCGACAGTTGGCGGCCAAACATGCATTGCCCATTCACGTTTACGGTCCCAGATTCTGCACCCTCACCCCGTGTTACCTCTCCTGGTTTTGCTCGAACTAAGAGTACCCCAGGAACTGCTACATCTGTCGTTCCCTTGGTCGATCCGCCTCTCCGCCTTTTCCAGTTTCAATACGATACTTTCACCCGTGATCATCTTTCCGCCATGGTTGACTCCATCGCCATCAATTCTCCTTCAGGGTAGCAATGCAGCGAACCATGCAGCGAACAGCTCCTCACCGTTTGGCCTTCCCACCGTCTCAGAGGCCTCAGCACCGTTCAATTCGATCGAATTACGAAGCGCGAAACGAGTCAAACTGAGCCCCGTTAGTGACTTTGATGACCCTGATGATGGCAGCGATTGTGGCACGCGAGGTCTGGTTTGCAGAAAAGACTATGTTGGAGAGTCAAGGTCTCTCATGGCCCGGATCAAGAGCGCAAGGGACATCTCCATTCTCTCCACCCCTGTATCAATACCTCTGCTGCGCACTCTGAAGCGAAACGCGATTCATCTGGGAAAATGGGGATGCAAGGAGAATGTAAGTTGATCACTGTTAGCGTGTCTTCTGTCTCTACCAATATCTTGGAAGTTATTCCTTTCTCCGATGACATTCACTCATCTGGGGCGAACGAATATCCAGTTGCAATTACATACAAAAGGAAGGCCCATTCCTCCTTGGGTTACAGGCAACAAGCAGAGAGCTTGATGGCACAGCTAAAGCAGGATATGAAAGGATCCAAGCGTATATTCTCCACTGACGCGACCGACTCGCCACCGACACAGATTCCCAGTGTCTCCAACGTTTCCCAGGCTATTAGCCCAGTTCCTGGCATCCACTCTCTTCCTACCCCCTCACGAATCCAACTTGGCCCTCGCTCACCGGTTCAGGAAAGCCGCTCACCAAAAAATTCTTTTCTGGTAAGATCACCCAAACTCACTTTCTCGCTTTGATGATACTTACAAGTTAAAGCAGGATAACAGCTCCACTTCCCTCAATACATCTCGGATATACGCACGCTTCCCTGCGCCTCCCATTCTCGTTGCCCCACCCCCATCACCACCACCTGGTCCACCCGATCCAACACCACGGCCCAGCACCGTCGCACTTCAAGTGAGCACTCAGACCAATGCTGCCTTCTTAGCCCCTGCAGCAAGAACAGCACCATCCGCCACGTCGTCTATTTTGGGGCGTCAAGCCGACGATCTCAATCGATTCGTCTCTTCTAGCACTATATCTGGGACCACACTGACGACAGGCAGCTCAGGATCCTTCGTGAAACACCCAGGCCCTGCCCACATTACACGTATTGCGCCAGAGGACATACCCTCCTTGCCAGAACGGGTTGGAAAGATGGTATTCGACAAGGTCAAGATGCGATGGGTCAAGGCATCTGTCCCGCCAGCACCAAAGGCCCCAGGGAGCAGTAGTGCAGGACACGCGCCGGGTTCGGAGATCGATGCAGACAGCGAAGACCCATTCCACGATATTGAGAGTCTGCGTGACGACTCGCTATTGGGCGACGGTGCTGGAGAGCCAGCGCTTGCATCAACGGATAACAGCTACATTGACGAAGTAGGTGATGACGAAGAAATGGAACTCACTTCCTTCTCTTTCGACGGACCCTCTCACAGTCATATGCGAGCGCCAGGTGTCGTTGGCGAGGACGACACGACAGATTCGGATGACGACGACGACGAGGTAACAGAAATCAGCGCATTGTCCGCATCGCTCTCATTAGCTGGTCCACCTGAGATTGTCTTCGACCCGAACTCAAGCAAGGATGAGCCCCACCACGGACATACTACCATCGCCGTTGTAGGCACGCCTGGACCGTCTCGTGCGATGCTAATGCCCACGCCGATTCGTTCTGCGTTGAAGAGTGCAGTCGCGAGTCCCGCTGTATCATTGGTCGATCCCCTTGCTAGCAATTACCGTACTCCTGCAAGCAAGTCTGGCCACCGACGATCTGTCAGCTTCTCTGATGGTAAGAGAGAAGGGCCCATTAGGGGTCTCGGACGAACAAACCAAGACAACAGCAGCGACATTGACTGGACTAAGGCCCCTGGTGGAGAACCGAGCTTTGTACCTTCTGTCCGCTCGAAGCGCATTGGCGAGATGTTGGATGGCCTCCAGAATACGGGTACGAGTAAGTGAGCTTCGGGGGTTTTATATTGCTCCTAACGATCTCTTCATTCGTAGGCATCGACGATAATTCGGACAATAATTCGCCGTCAAGACCCATCGACTTCGTACACGTACCTACCAGCAGCTCATTTCTCGGCAGTGATCACGACCTCAGTGTGGACGATGCCTCTGATACGGAGATCCCAGCATCGGATCTTGCACGGTGCGCAGCCGTAGGGTCGCAGTACCCAATATCATCCAACGTAGGCACAACCGGAGCGGGAAAAATGGCGAATGCGACTTTCTTGACGGAGGCATCGTTTGGTATTGCCCATGACATGCTCGTTCAAGTTATCACCGACATGCAGCCGTTCGAACCTTATTGGGAAGAATTGAGCTCTATTGATTTATCAAACAAGAATATCGAGAGTGTTGCCAGGCTAAATGAATTTTTGCCTCAGCTTCGTACACTGATAATGTAGGTCAGACGTGAAGGGGTAAACTTGACAATGTTAGCTAACATGGGAACAGTGATTCCAACCAGTTGGCATGGCTAAGCGGGGTTCCCGGTACGGTCAGGTCCCTAGCTGTTTCTCGCAATAGGTTCGTGCTCACCTGGACGGAACGCGTCCAACTCTCTCTAATGACCTTCTGATCCTGTGTGACCGTAGCTTGACGAGCGCAACCTCCTTCAGACATCTCCTCGGCTTGGAAAACCTTGACATGAGTTACAACAACATCGAAAGTTTGAGCCGTAAGTTACTGATGCGCCGCCTTATCCTGATCGAAGCCGATGCATTTTACGTCTAGAACTGGAGTGCCTTCGGCATCTGCGTGAACTACGTGCGGACGGGAACCACATCAAATCCCTTGACGGCTTGCAGCACATGGACTGCCTAGTCAAGCTTAGTCTCCAGAGAAATCACATCGCTAATATAGATTTCACACAATGTTCCTGGTGCGCCTCTTTCCCGTACCGTCTCTACTCGGGGATTGCCTTGCTAACTTACCGTTTCACTTCCCCGTTGTCACATCCCTGTCACTTACCCCGCCACGGTTTCCGCATGGCTTTGTTCCATTCTTTACCCACGATGCTCCTCCCGCAGGCCAAGACTCGAGGCTCTGAACGTGAGCCAAAATCGGATCCAGTGTGTTGCTGGTCTACACCTTCTGCCCTCTTTGGTTGTTCTCAACCTAGGTAAGTGCTTGTGCCTTTATGGACCGGTTGGAGGACCAGGTGCATCGGTGATGAGATCTCCCCAATGCCGGCCTTTCGCCACTGCTCCACACGATGCCCTGTTTATGGCAGACTCTGCTGTTATTCTTTCCAGGCAATGCAATTTTCTCATGCGTCGTCGCCTTGCGCTAATCTCTCCACTGCATTTGCTAATTTTCTTTGTTGTCTGATGTAGACAACAACTCCCTTGATGAGCCCGAACTTCACGGCATCCTGCCCAGATTGCGCATATTGCGTCTCAGCGCCAACCGCTTGAAACGTCTCGATTCCAGCCATTTTCCGAGCCTGCGAGTACTTTACATCGACAACAACTCGCTCACAGAGATAACGAAAGCGGATCGGCTTGTTAGACTCGAGAGTTTGAGCCTACGCAACCAAGGAGGGAACAGCCTGTGAGTCCTGTCTTTAGCTCTTCTGCGAACCGACGACCCTATTCAGATAGATCTCTCTCAATACGCGACGTACGAGACGCGAAGCGGTTATATTTATCGGGTTAGTGAATTGGTTTCCCTCCGAACGGCGACATATAATGCCAATTTTTAATTGACGGCACCCATAAACAGGCAACGCTCTGCCAGCTCATTTTCTTTCCGAACCGTGCTACAATCTGATTTACCTCGAGATTGCCGCCTGCCGGCTGTCAAAACTCCCCACAAATTTTTCCACGCTTGTGCCCAACCTACGAGTGCTAAACCTCAATTACAACTTTCTCGAAGATGTGAAGCCTCTGGAGGGCCTACATAGGCTCAACAAACTCACGATTATTGGCTCAAGGCTCAAAGGCACGAAAGGCATAATCAAAATCTTGAGGGGCTGCCCCGACGTGGAAATGGTTGACTTCAGGTACGGGTTGTTCGCTGGCTTATCGTAATCTGCAATTTCCCCTTTATTTGATCCCGTTTCTCCCCTTATTGGGCATCCTCGATCAGATATATTATTTTTCCCATTCTCATACGCATTTCACCTGTCATCGTCCCACCGTCCTTCGGGTTCCTCTCGCTTACCAGTATTCCACCAGGATGAACCCATGCACTCTAGGGTGGTACTTACCACTACTCGTAAAAGATGTGCCAGGGGCACTTCAGCCATCTGAGCCCTCACACCGCGCAAGTGGGGATCATCACAGCGAAAGCGCCAGCAAATCCTCGGGTCTGGAATTCGGCCAGAAAGGAGCCGGAACGTCTATCAGGGGTGGGAACAGGGGCAACCCCCGTGGCGGAACAACCGGTGTCGCGCCGACGCTGGCGTGGCACGAGCTGGACGCGAAATTCCGTCGAGACCTCCCAGATGAGGCTTATATCGGTCGTCTCACGTATCGTGGGTTGGTCATGCGGGCTTGCTCAAAAGTGCGCATGCTAGATGGTGTTGTTGTCAGCCGGAAAGAGCGAGAAAAGGCCGAAAAACTCCTCGAAGGTGTCGCACGAGCCAAGGGATAAGGTTGCGGAGGGAAGCCGGCTGTGTTGACTAGGAGGGCATAGTCAGTCGGAGGTTGTCCGCCACTTCCGGCAGACAGGGACACGGGTCAAAAGGAATATTAGCGTCGTTTGTTGTGTGAGTGTGATCTACAATGAGACAATCTTATTTGGTAATTTACATTTATAACGTGTGCTTCCAAACGTGATGGTACCCTAACATGTGGTCATGAGTAAAGCTGGATATGGGCACAATGCAGGCAACGAGTTGCGAGGTACGGCATTATCTAAGCGCGCAATGGGGCGAATGTGATGGCAATGATCGCACTGCTCGCGCTTGTAAGGTGATGATCAACACGAGATGAATACCTGTGCCCATGAATCAACGGTGGGGAAAATGCTCAGAGGGTTGATGGGGTCCAAGTAAATTGTGCTAGGAGCGGTGATGTAATCCCCGGAATGTGCGCCTTGCCGGCAGAACTCCGCGACGCCCAGGTGGAAGTGCCTTGATTTAATTAAGCTAAGTGTCCTCGATTTAGCAGTTATGGAATGTTCGACAAAAGTTCCGTAAGCGAGCCCTTTCATGTAGCCAATTTTGGATGGCCTTCGTTCGCATCCGTTCTTCTTCCTTGCTCCGAGTCGCAATCATGTTCGCGACGGACCAGGGAAATACACACCATGAGCAAGACACGCAGCAGACTAATTTTTCAATGGGGGCGGCGGTAGATCAACAGCTAGTGGCGACGGTGGCGATCACCATCACCCATGGAAAGGCCCAGCAGACGTCCCCAAAACCAAAACCGCTTCGAGATTCGACACAGAAAACTCGTGAGAAAGGCACCCGATCAGATCCCGGGCAAATGGCTAAAGTCCACAGGAATAAAGGATAAATAAAATGGTCGCAAGACGGGATACATTTAAGCGCCTTCAAGGGAAAGATGATGAACATGGAGGGCAGGGCGGGAACTAGCTGAGCGCTGTACTGTTTGGCCTGGGCGTTGTGGGGATTGCAAAAAAGAAAAAAACAGGGGGAAACCAGGAAGCAGGCGGAGGTAAGTCGTTCGCGTAATTATGCCCTCGGGAAGCCGGGATCAATGGAACCTGATTCGACTTGAATCTTGTGCGGCCAGCTCCCTGGAGAGACACTCCGAGTCTGTTTTTCCTCGATGGTCTGGCCTTCTTTATGAGCATCGCGGCATCGCCGACCATCATCTCCGTTCCCAAGAAGCGTGCGACGCCTATATAAATCGCTGCGTATCACCCAGTTTCGATCTGCTCGAATTCTTGATTCTCCTTCCCTCCGCGCTTCCCTCCTGCCTCCATGACTGAGACCAAGGCTGAGAGTCAGAATACTTTTGTCAACCCTTACAACAGCGTAGGATCGCTCCCCTTTGACACAAGCGAGTATGTCATCAGCGCTATTCCTTTTTCTTTTTTTTCTTTTTTTTTTTTCGCTCTCGCTTTCGTTTTCATTATTTTCGGGTTCTTGCGTTTGTCACCTGTCAAACAGCCACGAGAGTGTGTCATTCGATGGACGGAAGCCACTCTCCGCTCTCATCCACCCTGGGCTGGATCGTCCTCTCGCCACGATCCATCACTCCTCATTTTCCCATGCGTTAGATCGGCGCTGATGCCCGTCAACATTGTTGCTGATTGACTTTATAGCAAGTTCTCTCAACCCGGCCGTACGCCAGAGAGCGGCTCGACCGCCTTTTCTGCATTTGCACCTGCGGTCCCCGCATACCCTCCTTCTACCTCGGTATCCCCGGCTGTCACAAGGTCGGTACCTCAATTCCCTCCCACCCTTCTCTCCGTGACTTTACCATTCAAGTTTCTGATGCCGTTCACAGCTCCCCCGACCTCGACTGTGACTACTTTAACAGCTCGAGCATGTCATCTGTCACCTCTGCGGACTCTGAGTCCTCCCCTCGGCCTGACAAGCGTCCCGCTTCCCCTGCACAATCTCCGCAACCAAAGCGCGCTCGCCCCACCGAACTTTCGTTGGATAACCCTCACTGGGAGGGCGAAAGTGCTCCCACAAACGTTGGAGAGCACTCCTCTATCGTCTCAGGCAGTCCGCGTATTCAGCTACCTTCAATCTTTTCAACATTTGAAGACCCATTCCGTCACGGTGCAGACAACCGCCGGGCTTCCCTACCGACACTCTCTTCGGAGCTAAGTTACCGTAGTCGGCTCCCTTCTGCCGCTCGAGGGTTATCATCAACCACGCATACACCATCCTCTTTGTCGTCTTACCAGTTTCCTCCTCAGTCATCCGTCGACTCTGACGACAAGTCGTCTGTTAGACCGAAGCTCGCAGCCGACACTCAACTCAATCTATCCTACCAGGACCAGGCCTCCCTTCCTAGCGCGGCAACGCTGTCCAGTTCAGGTACCGCCACCTCATCGTCCACTTCTCCATCATTCCCCACGTCGAGCTTTGGCTCTCCCCTCACAGCAGATTACACTCTGCCTCGCGCCCAATTGCCGTCTCTGCAATTTTCTGATTCAGAATCTTGGAGCACAGCCACGGGTCAAGCGGTATCGCTTCCGGGAATTGTGCGGCCAAGTTCTACACCCGGGCCCATACCTAGCGCGAGTGCACATTTAAAATACGACGACAGTCTGCGCCACTCGTCCCTCAGTAGCTCGTACACATTTCCTCCCACTAATCAGGCCCCAATGTACGGGAGTGTCGCGCGTATCTCTGGCCAGGGGGAGCGTAGAGCATCCTACACTCAGTCGTCTTCCTCAGAAACAGCAAAAGAAGAATGGAATTTTTCGTCCCCTGATATCCTTCTTCCTTCCGCTTCTGCCAACGGCCCGGTGCCATCGCCGTCTCGGACCCCGCCGGCACCACCAGCGCCTTCGTCACTCGTCGATCGCCCTCAGAAAAAGCGCGGGAAGTTACCCAAACCCACCACCGACTTTTTGAAGGATTGGTTGCATCGTCATTCTGATCACCCTTACCCAAGCGAGGACGAGAAGAAGCAACTCTGTGCTGCCACTGGCTTGAGCATGAGTCAGGTTTCTAACTGGATGATTAACGTGGGTCAGACTTAACCTGCGCACTCAACCGCACTAACATGATTGAAACTTGCTAGGCTCGCCGAAGGATACTCGCACCTGTACACCGGCCATCATCTGGACCAGCGACAACCCACCCCCTCCCATCGCAACGCAGTGGAGTAGCTCACTCCGGGGTTTCTACGGGCACACTACTTCGGCGGGCATCCATGCCGACCGACAGTCTGCAATTGTACCACCCACTTTCCCTTCAATCTATCCCCCACTCCGGATCGGGCCCAATTGGGTCTGACCCATACTACACACCTTCCAGTCAGCGTAACGTCCTAGAGAATGGGTATGGCAGTGGGCGCTCGTCATCTGTGATGGGGAATTATCCACAACCGGGCGGGACTGGTGCTGGCTACACGTTTCCTACACCGGCGTCCATGTCGACACATCACCAGCCAGGTTATTCGATAAACAACCAGCACAACCCAACGTACATGTCGTCGCACGGATCAGTACCGGGTGGTGGTGGTCACGGATACTACACGCAGCAGCAACATCAACAGTACTTCTCCGGAAGCCACCAGGACCGGGGCACCCCAACTCCGTCCAGTGGGTCGGGCCCCGGCTACCATCCGCAATGATTCCGTTGCGGCGTGATGAATGTTCGCATCCTTCTTCCATTTCCGCCTAGTTCCATGTATTACTCACATTTCCTATCGGGGGTAAAGTGGACCCAGCGCACGATCGGGGGCGATGAGATGCTAGTCGGAGGGGCAAGGTACGATGTTCGGCTGAAGGTCCAAAGGATTCTCACAACAATGGAGTGCCCGTACGTACAATTGGTAAATTCTTCCCTGCCAGCTCATCCGGCTATCCCCCACGGACTTTTGCTCTGTATAGAAATTGCGTTTTGTCTGTGACCGCCCATCGTTTAAGTTTCGTGTTGTTTTAATTGTCTCACGTTTTCTCTCCACGTTGCGTAACGCACTCTTGCACCACCATCACATCCTGTTGGATATATCCTAGTTGAATAATTCTAGCACTAATATACCCTGCTCTGTTTTGCATCTCATGCTTCTGAATGCTTCCATTCTATGGAAGGGAGCTCTATCTCATCGAGTAATCGCATCGGGACGGGCCCCAGTCGGAATGTACGTTCGGGCGTGGGCGTCAAAGGTTCGAGGGCGAGAAACTGTGTGAAACGCCGGGCTCAGGCTCCAGCTCATGATGCAGGGTGATACCAATATGAACGGCATCGAGTCTTGTATTTACGGAGCCATGCGCTCGTGCCTAGACTGGCGATGCAACAAGTAACAGCACACATACGTACACAGGCACGAAGACACCACACATGGGAAATTCAACTTTCGTCCCGCCATCCGAGCCATTGTGCGAGTTTGGCCACATTTTTCTCACTGGAGGAATGGTCAATGCAGTAATAGCACCCGAGGAAGTTCGACATTCTTATTCAGTAGGCTTGAGTACGCGGCCTCTTGGGTGACGAGAATTCGGTCGGTTCTTGTCCGGACCTTCTGGTTCGGAACTGCCTCGTTATTGAATATCGAATACCGAATTAGAACCGTGCAGGGCTGAGAAAGGCAATAAATCGGGAATAAAGTTTGGCGATATGCAACGCGTGACCGGATCTATTTCACACAAATTTCGTCGGTACCGGAGCCTGTTCGGCTTCGACCGAGAAATATACTGAGAAATACCATTTGGCCAAGTTGTGCAGCTACTTCAGTCGACTCCCTCATAAGCCATACTAGTGTGGTTGTACCTATGCAAAAATCAACTTTTTCATTTTCTGTAGCTTCAACAACACATTGTAGCTACTTCATATTGTACATACCAATATAAGAATGGACAAGGGGGTTGTGGGACTGGAATCCTGAACCATGGGTAGGCATTGCCTGTGGGTTTGAAAACCTGGGCTGGGTAGTGGGTGTAAGAGCCGAAACATGTTTGGACTCAGGTGACTCGTATTTGGACATTGGAATCCATAAACATACTATCTATATTACATCGTACAATACATTTTCCCTTCCTCAGCTTGTTTGTCATGTATGCTGAGGAGGGTAAGTCTGTGCCCTGCCTGCATATACGACCTTTACTTAACTACACCTCCCCAGATACTTTAGGTTTGTAATCGAATGTCTCAGCTCGTTTGTCATGTACACTGAGGAGGATGCTTTAGGATTTAATAGGTTATGGGCCTTTACCCTGTTCCTGCCTAAGGTTGTACCAAGCTCACCCTTATTGCACACTGCCTCATCCCTGCTGCGCAACATGTTACAATCACCCGGATCGTTACTCGAGGGGTTTCAAGGAAGATCAGTAAGTCAGGCCGGAATGGTCACCGATGCTTACTAATCCACTTCGTGGGAACTTGGACCGGGGTTGACTCTTCACTCTGTAGAACAAGCTAGTTGGGCTATATTCTTAAGAGACTCCAATACCGTTACAAGCTGGTACTACCCCTCTACTTATACCTGACTGATGCTATTTTCTATACATTTTCTACGAGCCGCGTAAGTGGGGAAACGAGGACGCGTAAGTGCCAGCACCTCTATGTGCTGTCACCCTCTGCCCTGTGAGTCACCGAAACCTGAGGCCATGCGCTGGCAGTCGCGCCGTCAGTCCGAGTCATACATCCAAGAATAGATCCACCGCTGGCATAGCTGCGCAATCACGTGGTCTGTGAGTCATGAGTCCGGGCCAAGTCTGAAACCGAGAAACCGAGACTGAAAACCGAAACAGGAAACATGTTCATGGGAAGTGTCACGTGATCGTGACACAACATCTTGTGTATCCCAATACCATGTTTGTCTGCCCTTGCTTCCTTATCATCTTGTCAGACCATTGTCCACTGTCTTTCGTCGTCAAGTCCTCCTTCTTTGTTTGTGGACCATCGTCCATCTCATCGCTCGTGTTCTGTGGACCATCATCCAATACCCATAATCGCTTTTCACCACCATGTCTATATGGGACAATCCCCTTGGCAGCCCTCTCACCCATGTCATGGACACGTATTATTTTCCCTATTTTTCTGTATTTATACGGATTTATACAGTGAAGATATGAAGGGCTGAAGTACAAAGGTATTTGTTAGTCACATGTGTTTGCCACCATGTGCACGTGATCGTGGGATTATTATCCCTTATCAGTACGGACTCATATGATTGGACGATAAGGATAGAAGGGACTAGAAGGATCTAGAACATGCTTAGTAGTTTATGCTTACTCGCTGTATTAGGTTTTACTCAGCAAGTGGAGCCGCTCGTAAGCGTTATGACAGAGTGCCACGTCAGCACCATAGATAACGCTATTAATAGACACGACGCGTCAGCCCCTGAGTCATAGGACCTTACTGTACACTTAGTAATAGTGTTCGAACTCAGTTTAGACTCAGCCACAGTAGTGTATATAAGCTTCCATGTAGCGTCCTGAGTGGAACCAACTTGTCCTCTTGGTTCTCCACTCAGGTGCGTATTCCCTGTACATCCCTTACTCTCCAATGTTAACTTGTCCTCTTGGTTCTCCACTCAGACGTGCCACTGCGTGATCACTTTAGACTTGAGTTCTTGTATAAAGACTCCAAGCGTCTATACCTCTGCAGTGACTGTACGTTGGTGCGTGACTTGTCTCCACGTCGAGTTGAGTGTGCTTACCTGCGCAGTTCACTTTAAGTTTGCCCTTGACTTGACGTAGCGCGGCAGTCGCACCACTACAACCCACATATCCAAACTATCGTGACACAGGGTGGCCGAGAACCATGCAGCCAACATTGCTGGATCGGATACAAACCCCTTCCATACCCCATCATCCATGCATACACCCCTGCCATCACCCCCCATCCACTTCCCACATGTGACACCACCCCACATCTGCCGCCCATGACACCCACACCGCACTGTGCATGTCATCGCATCATCTTCTGACAAGCATTCGCCCCCACCTTGGTGGCATCAGCAACCACCGTCAATCAAAGAAAAGACAATGTCAGGTGTCCCTCCCTGGCCAGCGGGCCTCATACTGTCCCTCAGTGCGAGCAACTGGCTGGAATGGTCATGAAAGCTAATCAGCTCACTCAGCATGGGACAACTCGACATATACCCATGCGACATACTCAAGTGTCTGCGCTACGAGGAGGACCCATTGGGGCACAACAACTGGCTTGGCAATGACTGCATGGTACTCGCATTCATATGGGACCATATATACACCTCAGAGGCTCAATGCATTGCATCATGCAACACTTCTGCAGAAGCCTACGACACATTACATCGGCACCACGAGAAGCACAGTGGCTTGGTGCAGATCCAGCTCATCCAAAAGATGATGCAAGTGCAATTCAACAACAGCTCGGGTAACTGTGATGTAACAATGGCTCATCTACGTGACCTCATCCACCATGCGGAGAAGATTGGCCCCGTTGACATCACCAGGTTGGCCCTGCTATTCAGCCTAATCAACCTTAGGTCGATGCACCCGTCCATCCACGAGGCCCTTGTGCCTGCCCTGATGGATGGCACTATCACATTGGACGCCCTGGAGAGTTGCCTACACTACTTCTATGAGCTACAAGCCACACAAAACCCAGACCCACTCGCCTTCCCAGCATTGTTGCTGATGCCAATGCAGCCACCCCCTCCCAACCATGTACCCATCACCCTGCCAGCTGGCATCCCACCGTGTGTTACGATTTTTCCCTTCGCTCTGGCTTATTCCTTTTCATCTTGTGACTCGCGTTCTGTGTCAACTTTCCATTGTACTTTTACGATACGATCCGCTTCGATCTGCGCCTCGGCTCTTATCTCGCACCTAGTGCATGACCGTTACAACGCCCCATGGCGCGACTTCCAGAACCTGCTGATGACTTCTGATCCACGCGCCGTCCCGTGGGATTCCCTTGTTCTCTTTTTGTACCTTCCCTTTGTTAGCTCTCTAGGACCCGGATCCTAGGATCGCGCCATATGTTTGTCTCTGACAAACATCGTGTACTAGTATATAAGTCTCACGCTACCTAGCTTGTACGGTAGACTTGACTTCTTGTGTAATACCACACCGCTGTCCATTCTCACGAACCGATCCCTTGAGTCGCACTTTCGCTTGACTCCCCCCTTTTGCTCGCCGTTGCGCTTGAGCCTGTCTTTGCTATTACCCTTGAGTCCACGGAGGCCAAGTGGTACTTGTTCACCATTGAACTAAGTCGTAACTGACTTACTCCCGTCCCGTTACCGTTCGTGACTTAACCGAAGTACACGTCGTACTTAACGCCCCTGTGGTGGCGTTACACCGTGCACCACAATATGCCTGAACTGCAAGAAGTCCAGCCACACCATCGACTTCTGCATTTCTCCCGGCGGCAAAATGGCCGGCCAATCAGCGCTAGATGCAATCGCATGTCAGCGTGCAGCATGCGACGCTCTGCACACACGGCAGCAGGAGAACATCCCCAGCAGTGCCAGCACTGCTCAGAGCAGCACTCTCCTGAAAATAGACAATGATGGAGCAGTATGGATCGGCGGCGTCAAGTACAAGCCAGATGTTATGCTACCACAGGCATTTAGTCCGACTTGGACTACGAAAGGGCGTTCACGACTTAGCAAATCTCGAGTTGATCACCCCTTGGGTCATGTGATGTGACGTGACACAGTATGAGTACATGGCCTTCCTTTATAGGCACGTGACGCTTTCACTTGCACTAGGACGATGACGGTCACTAGGCACTTCCACCAGAGTGGGTGGCTATGGGTCTGACTAAGAAGGGGAAGGGAGAAGGGGGAGAGAGGGCTAGCAAGCAACATCTCCAGTAGGTGGCACCAGGGTCGGCACACAAGCTCTAAAGGGGTAGAAGCAGCGGAGAGATGATGGTGGTCAGAAGAAGACCAAGATGGGGAGTCTTGGTTGCCTTCGAACTGTATTTATACATGAGAGGCAGCTTTAAAGCTCCTCTTAAATCCATACTCCCTAATCGAGCAGTCTCAGCCACATCGGCCTGAGACTATGGCTACACAGTACTACAAGTCCATGACTGATGTACTACTTACTACGGGAGTCATAACCATATGTAAGCATCCACTTTGAGCGTCGTGACATCACCCCCTTTTCAGCTGCGACGACCCCGTCGCATCCTCATTGGTCCGATTCCCAACATCCATCCTTCCTGCGTCTCTGATACTCTGTCCACGACGTTTGCCATCTCCAACTAGAACTTGCCTTTCGCGAGCTCGCTCTGCACTCCACCCAGTGATTGAGCCAGGACGTGGAGGTGCTGCTCGATGTGCTCAGCCTCGTGTTTGTAGGCGTGATAGCAATGTAACTCAGCTTTCAGCCCCCTATCCTTCAATTCGTTGATGGTGTGATCCAGCCGGTGTTGCCCCGCATGACCACTGACTAGGAGGCGCATGTCCTTGGCCTCGTAGTGCGGCTTGCCAGCTCCAAGCATGTGGGGCTCTGTGTACAGTGGGTGTGAGTATACCTTGTCGCTGTCTTCAATGAGCCCGATGACCAGTGGGTCTGGACCCATGATAACCTGGATGTAGGTGGCTTGTTGTGTGTCCCCTTGCGGAGTGGTGATGGGGAAGTGAACGTAGTCGTCCCCTCTGTTGTGTTTGAAGCCTGCTGGGGTGATCCGCATGCTGCCAAGCTGGTGGTGCAGGTGGGTGGTGGTATGGAGGGGGGTTGTCTCGGACGTGAAGTTGCCTCGATACAAGGCACGTCCCATTGTGTCACAGGTATAGGGCATTTCTGCCGGGTTGTCAGAGTTGGTGGTGGTGATGATGGAAGGGTGCTCAGCTGGATACCACTCCCTTAACCCTGCTTTGGGCTGTTCGTACACTGCGCGCACATCATCACGGTGAACCGCTTGCGCCTCCACTGGATCCTCATTCTCCTTGTCGCTGCCTTCAAGAGTTGCTCCGCTTGCCAAGCTGCTGCCAGCCACTTCCAGTCCCTCCATGCCATCCAGTCCTCATACTTGAGCTTCTTCAGCTTTGACCAAGTCTTTGACTTGTACTGGGAGAGGTCCAGGAATGGGGAGCTCTTGGTTGGTGAAAGCTGCATGGAGCCTACGTACCTCGGCCTTGGAGTATGGCACGGTGTTGAGCTGCTGTCCATCGTGGGAAATAAGCCAGTAGGTTTCTGGCTCATTGGGGTTGTTGAGGTCTTCAATGGGGGCCATGTTGGCAATGGTGTCATTGAGCTCTTGGTAGGTGAGGGGTCCCCTGAGATGGGGAGCGACAATGGGCGACGTGGACTGAGCGGAGGAAGGCATGTGTGTTTGAGAGAGGAATCCAGTGTGATAAGATGGGGGGAACTTAGCGGTGTGAGTCGGGTTTATAACAGTTCATCTGGTCATTGGACTTCTCTCGAACTCCGCTATGGCTGTATCCGCAAAGATGTCCAATTTATCGACCCACTGGTTCTCCGAGTCGGGATATCCCTTCCATTTCACCAGATATTGGAGCTTCCAACTTCTGCCAAATTGCCATGAGTCTAGAACACGTTCAACTTCATATTCCTCTTCCCCATCCACTAGTTCTGGCGGTGGGCGTTGGAAGTTTTCTCCATGTAGAGTCATTTCTCGGTAAGGTGTGAGTAAATTGATGTGGAATATGGGGTGAATACTCCATTGGGTCAGGAGTTCCAATCGATAATTAACAGGTGACAGTACCTGGAGGATTTTGAACAGTCTGTGCCTTCACGCGGCCAACTTGGCAGTCAGTTGATTGGTGCGGAGATGTCGCCCTTCCAGCCATACCAGGTCACCTGTTTGATATTTGGGCATATCTCGGTGTTTGACCCACATGAATTGTGCCTTTTTGATAAGTTCTTGAGCGTGCTTCTGTGCTTCTCGGAACTGTTGTAGCCTTGTGGTCACCTGTGGGATGGGCAACGGCTCATCGAGCCAATCAGCACATGGGTCATATCCCATCATGAGCGCAAAAGGGGACTTCCTTGTTGTCTCGTGCGGCCAGCTGTTGTGCGTGAACTCTGCCATTGGTAAAAAGTGCGCCCAGTTATCTTGACGCTTGTTAGCCCAGAACCTGAGATACTGCTCTAGCCACTGATTGGTTCGTTCTGATTGTCTGTCCGTGTGTGGGTGATACGCCGTGGAAATGTTCTGGTAGATTCCCAGGATTTGGCAGAGTTCCCAGGTGAACTTGGATGTGAACCGAGGGTCTCGGTTGCTAATGATCTTTGCCGGTAATCCATATCTCTGAAAGATGTGAGTGACGTACAGGGCAGCTGTTTCTTCTGCCATGATCTCCTCTATGCAGGGGATGAAAACAGATCCCTTGGTACAATCGTGATCAGTGACGGTTAGTATCGAATCGTATCCCTGTGACATCGGTAATTAAGTGATGAAGTCTAGTGCAATGACTTCAAATGGCTTGGCGTCGGGCTTGGGCGTGATAGGTACTAGGGGCGCTCTCGTTGGCCGATTGTTGACCTTGTGGTGTTGGCACTCTGTGCATCCCTTGACGAACTCCGTCACGTGTTCCATCATCTTTGGCCACCAGTAGTGTCGTTCTATGATACGCGCTGTTCATTTGATGCCCAGGTGTCCATAGATTGGCGGATCATGGTGATTTTTGATGATAGTGCTGATAGCTTTTGCGTCTCCAGTGATGACCCTTGCACCTTGTTGATACCAGACACCGTCGAACTTCTTGAGTTGGTGAGGGTCTACCCATGGGTGTATTTGGTTTTCGTCTTGTTCATGGTTTTCTGGTAATTGGGTGACTGTGGTTCGTGCAAATACTTTGTCTGGGAGTACCATGACTCCTTCGTTGTCTCTGTCACCCTTGTTGTAGTCCAGTCTTCTGGATAGTGTGTCTGCTCGTCCGTTGCTTGTTCCTTTAATGTGGTGAATCTCAAAGTCGTACTCCATGAGTTCTAGTACTTCCCTTGCTACTCGCCAGCTTATTTTCTGTGTGGATCTCCAATGTGTGAGGTTTAGATGATCCAAGAAGATCTTGATTTTGTGCGGTGATCCAGCTAGGAAGGGTCTCCAGTGTCTCAGCACTTTGACTATTGCCAGTAGCTCCAGGTCATATATGTCATAGTTGCGTTCCACCTCATTCAGAGTGGCTGAGTAATAGCCTACTGGGTGGCGCTTGCCGTCCGTTTTCTTCTGCAATAGGACTGCCCCGACTGTGAACCCTGATGCATCTACTTCAAGTTTGAACTGATCTGTAAGGTTGGGATGAGCAAGTACTGGTTCTTGTGTTACGAGGGTTTTGAGAGTTTGGAAGGATTTCTCTTTGTTGGCCGTCCACTTCCACTCTGTGTCCTTGCGTATGAGTTTATTGAGTGCTCGTGCGTGCGTTGGCGAAACCACGAATGAAGAGTCAGTAAAAATTGCAGAACCCTAAAAAGGAGCGAACGTCTCTGACCTTTGTCAGATGTGGCCATTCCTTTATGCCTGAAATTTTTACTGGGTCCATACGAGTTACCCCCTTTTCAAGGATTACCCCCAGGTAATCCATTCGTGGTTGGTGGAACAAGCACTTCTCTGGTTTGAAATAGAGGTCGTGATCCATTGTGACTTGTAGTACGTCACAGACCATGTTGATGTGCGCTTGCAGTCTGGCATTTTCATGAGTGGCTATACCAATGTCGTCCATGTATACCTGGATAACCGTGCCAAGTAGTTGTTGTCGCATGATCATGTCTCCCATGATGTCATTCATCATGTTTTGAAAGGTTGCAGGTGAATTTGTGAGTCCAAAGTACATAACTAGTGGTTCAAATAGTCCGTACCAAGTTTTAAACGCTGCTTTGTGTTCATGTCCTTCTTTAATTCGTATGTTATTGTATCCCCACCTGACGTTGAGTTTGGTGTAGTAATGTCTGTTGCCTAAATCGTTGATGAGCTCTGACATTAGGGGGAGAGGATACTGGTTGCGTATGGTGCAGGCATTGATCTTCCTGTAGTCCTGGACTGGTCGTAGTTTTCCATCTTTCTTTTTGATGAAGAAGAAGGATGAGGTGTAGGGTGACTTGGATGGTCAGATATATCCCATTTTGAGCTGTTCGTCCAGCCATTCTTTGAGTTTGCCGTCTTCGTCCTGTGTCATGGGGTATACTTTACAGTCGATGGTGGCGGGCATCCCTGGTTTAAAGTTGATAGCATGGTCCCATGGTCGGGACGGTGGGAATTGGTGTGAGGTGTTGTGATTGGACTCTTTGGTACAGACTGCGGCCTCACGGGGTTCTGACTACCCTAGTATTAGTCAGGGACAGTCGTCTCAGTCAGCTTGCTGTGGTTATCACATGTCTTGTAGTACGGACTTGACTCATACCTAGGACAGTCGTAGTAGGGTTCAAGCTATTATGGCTACTGGGTACCTTATGTTCAGGAGGAGCTTCAAAGCCCCTCGTCAACTGTATATCTAGTGGATAGTGCGAAGACCGAGCTCCTCAGCTTGGTCTTCTTGAAATCCTACCTCGATCCTCTCCTCTCCTCTCCTTGTCCATATTCTCCTTGCCCCCTGTCTAATACCGCATCTCGCCTTAGTACGGGAGATCGCCCAGCAACGCATATGCCTGGTGGAACTTGCCCCAGTGCTCATAGCAGTCACATTCCTCCTTAGGACGTGTACTCGTATTCGCTAAGTCGCCCCTTGTGCATCAAGCCACTCTGTCCTTGCTCAAGTCGAGCATCGTTAGGCATAGTCTTTGAAAGTCCAGTTGCAGGAACTGAAAAAGACTGCAACTCAACTGAACTGCAACTGGAAAAAACCGGACTTTTGGTTGCAGTTGTACCTAATCCTAGAATGTATCAGTTGCAGTTGCCCGAAATGGCAGCTGACCTCCAACTGGTTGCAACCGGTTGCAACCGATTTCTTAGTCAGCAGGTGATTGGGCTGAATTTCTGATCAAAATGAGCCTAAGATCACCCAAATCGGCCAAAAACTGAGCAAGTTATGATCAAAACAATCATTTTACTCATAACTTTTGCTTCTTTTGGCTGTTTTACCTAATTATTTTTTCATTATAAGGCAGTTGCACTTAGAAATTTATTATAAGTACCTATTAACACTAATTATAAGTGGTTTTGACTCAGTTTAGACCAGTTTCAGATAGATTAAATAACATTCAGTTGGGTCCAGTTGCAACTGGTGCAACTGGTTTTTTTGCAGTTTTTTGCAGTTGCAGTTGAGGTTGCAACAAATTTCATTTTTTGGCAACCAGTTGCAGTTGCAGTTGGACCAAATATGGTCAAAAAACCGGACCCAACCGGACTTTCAAACCCTAGTTAGGCAGACCTAACGCAACATTAAGACCAAGCTACTCCCACAAATGACACAGTGGTGTCCACGACAGGCGATCGGTGGGGTTGGAACCAAGTCCAATCGTATATCATCCCAAGAAGAGGGGAACGAAATGTCCCCACGTGCTATCTGAAAGCTGCTAGGTGGAGGACACACAGAGGAGAAACCGGATACTTCGTCGACTTCCCTAACCGACTGAGTCGGTACTACCCAGTTGAGTTCAGCTTCGAGCATACCTGCTGGTGCATACTCGCAACAAACGATGCAGGAATACGAACAGTAGTCAGACCAACAACGCACGAATACCAGTGCGACATCCTAGAGAGCGAAGTAGTCCCCACAGCGAGAGTCGGACCTATTGACGGTGCAGTTACCACAAGCACCACGGAAGAAGACTCCGGATTGGATAGAAGCAGCGAAGAATCTGAAGAAGACCACCTCTCACAGGTAAACGTGGAGGAGGAAGAAGAATTAGTGAACCTAGCCCAAGGAATTACGATTGGGGACGCACCACAAGCTGAGCAGATCACCGTTCACCCACCAGTCGAGATGACAACCACACAGTTAGAACCAACGTACCAGATCCAAATAGACCCCGTACAATTACCACAAGATGGAGTCCCAGAAGACCTACTCCCCATCAACCCCAGCACGGGACATCGAATGACCGTGGATGACGCAGCCCTCATGAGAGCTATCGGACCCGACGAACCGGACCCTCCAGGAGGAGGAGGACCACCAGGCGAAGGTCCAGGAAGGGGCCACCCACACGGGGGAGGAGGCAGAGGACACGGAGGAGGCGGAGGACATGGAGGAGGCGGAGGACCTGGAGGAGGCGGATTCCCAGGAGCAGTCCCCGCCGGTAACCCACCTCGATCATCAGACAGACTCCTAGGCAACCCTCCCATGGTTTTCAACGGCGATCGCACCAAAGCCCTGCAATTTAGAGCGCAGTGGAACCTCTACCAAGGAATCAACAGTACGAGTGACATCATGCACAACTACTATCGCCGATCACTCCTCTTCCTCGGCTACATCCAAGGAGAGATGGTCAACGAATGGGTAATGTACATGACTGACTGGCTGATGTGCCAGACAGAGGCTGGATTCCCTGAATACACCCGACGCCTCTGGGAAGAGACCCTTAATGCCTTCACCCGACAATTCGCCAACACGATGGAAAAGGAACAAGCACAGGCAGAGCTGCGCAAGGGCATCCATATGAAGGAAGGGGACATTGACAGCTATGTGGCTACTTTTGAACGCCTAGCCCGACAAGCTGACTACAACCTCGATGCCCCTCAAACGCTGGACCTATTCACAGCAGGGCTACCGAAGGCACTGTTCACTAAAGTCTACGAACAATACGAACCTGCAACGTTCAAAGCATGGAAACAGGTGGCACTGAAGAAGCAACAGCAGTATATGCATCTACAGGCACGTCTTAACTCGTTGTAAACACCCACTCCACGAACTACTCCACGCCCTAGCCTGTGGGGGAATCCCCAAAGCGGATGGACACCGAGGAACCTTCCCCATCACCAGAACCCTAACGCAATGGACACCTCCGCAGACAGAACGCGAGTGCGAGGTGCAGAAGCAGAAGACGCCCAGGGAAGGCTCGCCGGAGCAGAGTTTATACTCAACCAACAAAGGCCACCCTACCCACCCAGAGGAGGACCGAGGGGACAAGGCAGGGGAAGGGGACCACCCCGAGACGCAAGGGAAGTGATCTGCTACACCTGTAATCAAAAAGGACACTTCAGTCGCGATTGCCCACAGCATCGCAACAACGCGCAAAGCAGCAACAGTAGAAGGTCGGACACAGACTACTACACCCAAGAACCAAGAACGCAAGTACGTGCAGCAGTAACCCTGCAACAACAAGCCCAGGAGTGGCTCCAGGGAGTGGCTGGAGCGCCGGATGAAGTAAAAGATCTGGTCCTTCAAGAACTATGGGGAAAAGAGGGTTTTCCAAACGCCTAAACCCGTTGGCCTGGGTGAGGGCGCTCCGTTGTAACTCTGTAATAATCACATGCTACCGATCGTTGAGAATTCCAGTTTCCATCCGAACAAGTTGCAACATGGCCAAAGTAAGAGCACTAGTGGACTCGGGAGCCACAGACAGTTTCATCAAGCCCACGTTCGCGAAGCGAATGGGGATTGGTCTCAAAGAACTGGAGACCCCAAAAAAGATATGAAACATCGATAACTCAGAAAACAAAGCAGGGCTAATCACGCACTGCGCAGACCTCGATGTACAGACTAAAGGAACCCGCAAAACGATGCGGTTCCTACTTACAGATACAGGGAATGAGGACATCGTCCTCAGCTACCCATGGCTGGCTGCCTACGAACCACAGATCAGCTGGCAGCATGCCGTCATCAAAGAGGACGCATACCCAGTGATTCTACGAACCACACACCCCGAGGAACGAGGAGTAACCATCGCATTCGCCCCTACCGAGTTCACCGAAGATGAGAAACACCACACCATACAACAGCTCTATGACGAATGGGAGGCAGTAAAAGCACGCACTACCGCCATGGAACTAGCCATCGAAGCACAACAATTCACTGGCACGACAGAGATTCCAGAAGAATATGCAGACTTTGCCAAAGTGTTCAGCGAAGAAGAATCACATCGCTTCCCACCCTCGCGACCCTGGGATCATGCCATTGAGTTCAAAAAAGACACCCCAGCTGCTATTGACTGCAAGATCTATCCCATGTCACACGACGAAGACATCGCCCTCCAAAAATTCCTTGACGAGCAGTTGGAGAAGGGGTACATTCGACCGTCAAAGTCCCCTTACGCATCATCCTTCTTCTTTGTCAAGAAAAAGGATGGAAAGCTGCGACCAGTCCAAGACTATCGAAAGATCAACTCATTTACTGTGCGTAATCAGTACCCCCTGCCACTCATACAGGAACTCATCACGGACTTGGGCAATGCGGACATCTACACCAAACTTGACGTCCGCTGGGGACACAATAATGTCCGCATCAAGGAGGGCGACAAAGAAAAAGCTGCCTTCAAAACCTGCCATGGATTCTTCGAACCACGAGTCATGTACTTTGGCCTCACCAACTCGCCTGCCACCTTCCAGGAGATGATGGACTCCCTCTGCGGTCCCACCATCCTCAAACATGAATCGTTGGGCACTACCATCCATGTATACATGGACGATATCAGCATCACCTCCCGGAACGGCCGAGCGGGCCACGTTGCAGCTGTACATGACATACTCCAGATCGCAAAGGACAATGACTTGTACTTTAAGCCAGAGAAATGCGTCTTCGGCGCACCGGCTATTGATTACCTGGGGGTAATCCTTGAAAAGGGGGTGACACGCATGGACCCTGTCAAAGTAGCCGGCATCCGCAACTGGCCAACGCCAACCACAGTCAAACAGGTCCGATCTTTTCTTGGCTTCTGCAACTTCTACCGTCTCTTCATCAAAGGATTCGCCACACACGCACGCCCACTGAACAGATTAACGCGGAAAGATGCAGAGTGGTGATGATGAAAAAATAATTAGGTAAAACAGCCAAAAGACAATGGCACCCACTGGCACAAGGCAGCATTGAACACTGTTGCCTGCAAGCCCACAAGTTGGCCCACAACAGCAATGACAACAGACAATAACAACACAGTGGACGATGCAGCAGGCGACAGTGGCAACGCGACAACACAGCAGATGATGGCGGTGATGCTGTATGGAGCTGAGTCTGTGTGAGTTTGAAGGTGGAGGGGATCCCACTAGGGTTTGAAAGTCCGGTTGGGTCCGGTTTTTTGACCATATTTGGTCCAACTGCAACTGCAACTGGTTGCCAAAAAATGAAATTTGTTGCAACCTCAACTGCAACTGCAAAAAACTGCAAAAAAACCAGTTGCACCAGTTGCAACTGGACCCAACTGAATGTTATTTAATCTATCTGAAACTGGTCTAAACTGAGTCAAAACCACTTATAATTAGTGTTAATAGGTACTTATAATAAATTTCTAAGTGCAACTGCCTTATAATGAAAAAATAATTAGGTAAAACAGCCAAAAGAAGCAAAAGTTATGAGTAAAATGATTGTTTTGATCATAACTTGCTCAGTTTTTGGCCGATTTGGGTGATCTTAGGCTCATTTTGATCAGAAATTCAGCCCAATCACCTGCTGACTAAGAAATCGGTTGCAACCGGTTGCAACCAGTTGGAGGTCAGCTGCCATTTCGGGCAACTGCAACTGATACATTCTAGGATTAGGTACAACTGCAACCAAAAGTCCGGTTTTTTCCAGTTGCAGTTCAGTTGAGTTGCAGTCTTTTTCAGTTCCTGCAACTGGACTTTCAAAGACTAGATCCCACAGAGGTTACAGAAAGGGAGAGGAGGCCAAGTCCGAAGTGTTCGCGATGGCGACAGCTGGTGCGAATGTGAACGGATGAGGGCGGGGATGAGTGGGGACGAGTGAGACGAGATCCAAGTGAAATGAGAGACAAAGCCGTCTGAGGCAGCAAGATGAGGCGAGACGACTAGTGAAGTGGGTAGGAGTGCCTGAGCGGTGGGCCTGACTCAAACCGAATTCACGCTGAGATGAGATGGGGAAACACAAGCTAGACTGACATTTCCAAGACCAGAGTATGAGCTTTTAAATACAAGTGGAACTGTAGCTATTCCAGACAAGTAGGTAGGAAGTGGAGAAGGGTAAGGGAACAATATGAGCGTAGAGTCAATGGGACATGGAGATGATTGAGAGACAAAGGGATATGGGCATGGAAACAAGAAACAGAAACAATTATCTAGGTGAAAGGAAGCGAGTATACAAACAAAGGGGGCCGAGACATATGACACATGACAATAGAGTCCTCCAACAACAACAACAACAACAACAACAACAACATGATGGGTGTGATGATTCGTGCAACCTCTAATGGTGTGGTTGAGCTGCGATCTGATCTTGACATCTTGAAAGGAGTTGCGAGGTGGGTGGTGCAACAGAGACAGGAAGGTGATGGACAAGGGAGCACAAGGCGTGAGGGTGCACAGCTTGGCTATGAGGGGCCGGGAAGCCTCTTGCAAGGTGAGTACAGGTGGTGGCAGTCCATGGTCGATGAGAGGTAGAGTGACAGAGGTAAAGATAGGGAAGGAGTGTGTGTGTGTGTGCAAGAGGGAAAGTGTTGATCGATGGGGAATGATAGTGAGGTGTGACGCTGTGAGAATGCGAGATGGAAATGGTAGCTGGGCCACGCGACACCGGACTGAGACAGAAAAGACTGAAAATAGATGATTTCAGGGCCAGCGCCCAAGCCAACCTTACAATGCGACGACACAGTAGATGGCAGCGGCAACACAACGATGCTGCAGGTGGCGGTGGCAACACAATGACACAGCAGACAATGGTGCCGATGTGACAATGCAGCAGACAATGGTGGGGGGCAGTGATGATGGGCTTTACTGTACTAATAGATAGTTGTGTTACAATACTTGTTGTATTCTACTGTTCCTTACTCCATCAGTATTTTGATGGGCTGCTTGTTATGGGTTGTACAAGGTTGTGACACCTTGTACAACCTTGTACAACCCCCACAAGTTGGCAAGTTGACCAGTCCACAAGCCATGTCTAATTCTTCACAAGCTTCTTACAGAGCGATGACCCACAAGTTCAGAAAGTCATACAAGTACATTAATCATGCCATATATTAGTCATACATGTATTAGTTATATTATCAATATCTTAGTCTTATCAAAATATTAAACATATCATTAGTCATATCTTAGTCATATAATGGTAGCATAAAAATGATATTTAGCGTTTGAAAGTCTGGTTGGGTCCGGTTTTTTGACCATATTTGGTCCAACTGCAACTGCAACTGGTTGCCAAAAAATGAAATTTGTTGCAACCTCAACTGCAACTGCAAAAAACTGCAAAAAAACCAGTTGCACCAGTTGCAACTGGACCCAACTGAATGTTATTTAATCTATCTGAAACTGGTCTAAACTGAGTCAAAACCACTTATAATTAGTGTTAATAGGTACTTATAATAAATTTCTAAGTGCAACTGCCTTATAATGAAAAAATAATTAGGTAAAACAGCCAAAAAAAGCAAAAGTTATGAGTAAAATGATTGTTTTGATCATAACTTGCTCAGTTTTTGGCCGATTTGGGTGATCTTAGGCTCGTTTTGATCAGAAATTCAGCCCAATCACCTGCTGACTAAGAAATCGGTTGCAACCGGTTGCAACCGGTTGGAGGTCAGCTGCCATTTCGCGCAACTGCAACTGATACATTCTAGGATTAGGTACAACTGCAACCAAAAGTCCGGTTTTTTCCAGTTGCAGTTCAGTTGAGTTGCAGTCTTTTTCAGTTGCTGCAACTGGACTTTCAAAGACTAATGATATTTTATTCAGAATTAAACAAATACATGGGTACTAGTACTACAGTGGGAGCCAAGCGCTGGTGGTGACAGGGCCAGGCGGGGCCAGGGTCGTGACGTGGCAGGGGTTCCTGTGTTGCAGTGGCGTGGCAGGTCAGCAGGGTCTTGTGCGCCCCGTGAGGGCGATGTGACGGGTCAGCGGTGGCGGGGTGTTGGCATGGCAGTGAGTCGGTGGGGTCTTGCGTGCCGTGTCGGGGTGGCGTGAGGGTTGGGTTGCTGGGGCCTTGTGTGTCGCGTTGAAGGGGGCGTGGCGGGTCGGCAGGGTCTTGCGCATCGGTGTGCTGTGACCGGTCGGCGGGGTCTTGCGTGCCGCGTTGGGGCAACGTGGCAGGTTGGCGGTGGCAGGGTGTTGGCATGGTGGTGAGTTGGCAGGTGGTGGGGTATCATGCGCCATGTTGGGGTGGCGTGGGGGTCGGTGGTTGCTGGGGCATTGCGTGTCACGTTGAAGGGGCGTTGCGGGTCGCAGGGCGTTGCGTGCCGTGTTGGGGTGGCATGGTGGTGGGTTGGCGGTCGAGGTCTTGCGTGCCGTGTTGGGGTGGTGCGGTGGGTTGGTGGGGTGTTGGGGCAGGGACGAATGGAGGTGGAATGGCCTGCAACGTCCAGGGTGAGCAGGAAAAAAAAAGAAAAAAAAAACCCCCCTTATCTTATACATTGGGCCAAAGGTCTTGCGTGCCGTGTTGGGGTGGCACGGCGGGTTGGTGGTGGCGGCATGTTGGGGCGGGGATAAAATGGAGGTGGCTTGCGTGCACGAGGGAGCGGCAATGGCCTGCAACGTTCAGGGTGAGCAGGAAAAAGGAAACAAAAAAAAAGAACTTATCTTATTAATTGGGCCAAAGGTCTTGCGTGCCATGTTGGGGCGGCCTGGCAGGTTGGCGGTGGTGGCGTGTTGTGAGCCATGTTGGAGCGGCGTGTTGGGGTGGGGACGAATGGAGGTGGCTTGCATGCACAAGGGGGCAGCAATGGCCTGCAACATTCAGGTTGAGCGGGAAAAAAGAAAAAGAAAAAAAAAACATATCTTATGCATTGGGCTGAAGCCCAGCTCATCCTCAGCCACGTCCTCCATCTTGCGTAGCCGTGGGGGTGGTCCATGTGTAACAACGGCATGGTGGTAAGAGAAGAAAGGAAAGACAACCCCCCTCGCGGGAGAGGAACAGGTCCAGTTGTCGGGTCACGAGTGCCCGTCAACGACACACATTCCCACGCCACAGATTAAGCCTCCGCCAGACACAATTTCCCCACTAAGTCGTGCTGCGACGTCCCCCCACCAGTATATTTGCTCACCTTAACCCTCCTGCCTGTGCTCCCACTTCCACCCCTCGTCCGGCCTCTCCAGACTCACTTTTCCAAGCCCCTCTCCCATCCTCACTCGTGATCAAGACGGATGCACTGGGATGCATCAAGATGTGTTTTGTTTTGTTTTTTTGTTTTTGTTTTTGTTTTGTTTTTCCTTTTTTTTTCCCGCTCACCCTGAACATTGCAGGTCATTGCCGCCCCCTGGTGCACGCAAGCCACTGCCTGCCCCAACATGCAGCCACCACCAACCCGCCGTGCTGCCCCAACATGGCACACAAGACCTTCGGCCCAATGTATAAGATAAGTTTTTTTCTTTTTTTTTTTTTTTTCCCGCTCACCCTGGACGTTGCAGGCCATTCCACCTCCATTCGTCCCTGCCCAACCGCGCCACCCCAACACGGCATGCAACGCCCCGTGACCCGCAACACCCCTTCAACGCGACACGCAACGCCCCAGCAACCACCGACCCCCACACCACCCCAACATGGCACGCAACACCCCGCCACCCACCGACTCACCGCCACGCCAACACCCCACCACCGCCAACCTGCCACATCACCCCAATGCAGCGCACAAGACCCCACCAACCGGTCATGGCATGCCGACGCACAAGACCCTGCCGACCCACCACGCCCCTTCAACACGACACGCAAGGCCCCAGCAACCCGACCCTCACGCCACCCCGACACGGCGCGCAAGACCCAGCCAACTCACCGCCACACCAACACCCCACCACCACCGACCCATCATGTTGCCCTCACGCAGCGCGCAAGACCTGGCCAACTCACCGCCATGCCAACACCCCGCCACCACCGACCCATCACGTTGCCCTCACACAGCGCGCAAGACCCACCAACCCATCACGGCACGCCAATGCACAAGACACTGCCGACCCACCACGCCCCTTCAACGTGACGCATAAGGCCCCAGCAACCACCGACCCCCATGCCACCCTGACACGGTGCGCAACACCCTGCCACCCGACCCAGCACATGCTAAGACCCTGCCATGAGCGAAGAGGGGCAATGGGGCTCAGTTATCTTAACTAATATTTTAACTACACAATGTCTGTATTGATAATTAGCAATATAAATAATTTATGCCTTAAGTTCTATGCAATAATGCTTCTTTTTGTGATTAGTAGTAATTAACAATAAAAATAACTTATTTTATTATTTATTCAAATAAAAATGATATTAAACAATATTTTGGAACAGCTCTACATTTAACTTGCCAACTTGTCCAACTTGCACTGGTTTCCTGCTGGTGCACAAGCAGAAAGTTGGGAAATCCCTGGCAGCAACATGTCAACTTACTGATGTCCATAAATACAGTACCACAGTGATAGCCTAGTAATAACCTGGGCCCTCAGTGTCAATACAAGAGCAGTTGTGACCGGTTGTAGTTGGTTGCGACCAGTTGTAGTTGGTTGTGACCGGTTGGAGAACACAGTGCAATCTCAGTGACTGCAACTGCACCTCGCTGTGCAGGCCCCAACCGCAACCAAAAGTCCAGTTGTTTCCGGTTGTGGTTTTTTTCTGGTTTGGGCAACTGGACCTGATATCACTACCAGCACCAATCATGTTTGTGCATTGGGTCATCTTCAATGGTCACAGGGACAAGGCACAGGAGCTGGCAGTCTACCTTAGCAGTTGGGTTGGTGAGAAGGTGGACAACCAGCTCATCAAGATTGGTTTGGGATGCAAACCAAAGTTGGTTAACCTGGGCCACAGCCAGGATGATGAGTGTATCGCACCAGACTAATATGGCGACTGGATCACCAATGTGAAGAGTAGGGCCCAAAGTTTTGGTGTCACTGGTCGTGATTGAGCCAGACCAGAGGTCAGACTCAGATGCAGAATTGGTTGGGCCAAAGCATGGTATATTTTGAACACACCTTAACCAATCTGTCAACAATTGAGCACTACAATCAGCCATTCGATGGTGGAGAGCCTTTGCCTTCAAAGTTTGACAGCCCTGCATGGTGATTGTAGAGTCAACATTACTTCTTGGCATTTCTTTGGCAATCGCATCCTCCAAGTCCCCATCGTGTGTATAAGAGAGGGGCATTTGAATGTTGTTTATGCCTTGTATGGTGTCAGAAGGAGTATGCTCAGGGCCCCCAGGGGTGACCCCAGGAGTGAACTCATTGTCTTTGCTGTCATGTTCTTGGTCATGTTGGTTTACAAGGAGCATACCTAGTGGTGATAGCATGTCAATATTGGGGTTGCCCTCTGCCAAAAGCTGCTCGAAGACTTGTACAGCATTGGGTATACATTTGATAGCTTCCTGACATCCCAAGAACCAACAAGAGTGAAGATTGACCCTTGCAACAGTAGCATTACCGCACCAGCCTGGCAGTCCTTCAGGCTGATGTGATCAAACCTTGAGGTGATTTCTCTGGCCTGAGCATCTTTGGTGATAGAGGGTAATGTGAGTTGATGAGTGCCAAGGTCCCACTCTGGGTGCTCTGCAAGAATCAGAGCAACTTCTGTCAGACCTGAGGCTTGACTACCAAGTTGTAGGACATCGACATTTGTGTCTGTACTGACAGCAGTCCAAATTAGACCAAAGAAAGTTTCCAGGCAATCAGTCCCCAGCAGAATCGGGTAGAAGTTTCCACATGGATTGTCATCTTTGGCCTTCGCAACACAGTAGAACACATTTTTGATCATAATCATGATATCCACATGTGATTGCATTGGCGTGAATTGTGTTCAAGTGGAGAAGTCTCTGTAGAGGAAAAAGGCCATGTGTGCAGCTGCACTCAAGTGGATCAATTGCTGGTCAAGATCAAGGTCAACACAGACATAGGGCATCATAAGGTGATGCACAAATCATCTGTATATGCCTCTCACATGCAAGCGAAAGATGGGCTAGAGTCAGCTGGTGGTGGAGGTAGGCAATGGCACGGGTTCGGGTGACCCACACAGGTCACGTCTACAGGATGGGACGGGTACAGGTATGGGTGGCAGCTTGGTTAACCTGCCACCCATGTGACTACCTGCAGCACTATGTACAACTTGAACATTATCATAGTACAGATTAAAATACTATCACTACTAAACAAGTACTCTACAAAAGCCACCGCAGCATCACCTTGTGACTGCCCCCTGCCATCATTACATCCTCAACCATTGTCATCATTGTCGTCAATCATTGTTGTTGTGGTCTGCCATCTGTTGTTGTTGTTGTTGTTCTATGTTGTGATGCTGCTGTTGTTGTTGTGCCAGTGGCTTGGCCAGTGGTCACTGTCGAGTTGGATGCCACCCCATCTGAGTCGGTGTGGTTGAATTGTCTTGATCGCCGTCATTGCCTTGCCATTTTCCATTCTTGCTGGTGCTGGTGTTGTCACCACGCCATGTCACGGTGGTTGGAAGTCCATCTTGAGGTTTGCATGTGCCATGTATGTGTGTGCCAGTGCTGGTCAAGGTGCCAGTGGCTGCCAGTGAGTTGGTGGGGATTTGCAGTTGATGCCGGTCTGGTCAATGCTGAGTCACTCTAAAGTGTGGGAAGTAACCTTTCCCAACGTGCCTGGCCCAGGGTAATTGCTGGTTTTGTTCACTCCTCCTAACCAGTGACGACAGCAAGAGTAGTCAACAACACGATGGCCTGTGACAATGCAACAATGACAACAGCAAGACAACAACAACACACGACAACAACAACAACACACAACCACCCATGACAACACTTGTCAACAACACATGACCATGACCACAACCACAACACACGACGACAGCAATACATGATGACAACATGACACACGGCATGACACAATGACATCACGACACAACAGCGACATGATGGCAACACAATGGCGATGTGACGGCTACACGATGTGACAACTCAGACAGCAAGGGTGCAGGTGTTGTAGCTAGTCTAGATAATGTGTAGTAGATTAGGCTTGTATTTAAAAATGTAACTACAGGTCTGTAACATGGCACCTGTACCCATACCCACCCACACCTGTACCCACACCCACACACCTGTACCTACACCTGCACCCACACCTGCACCCGTGATTGCAGGTAAGTAACCCGTGCAGGGGCAGGTACGGGTTATGTTTTCAATACCCACAGGAATACCCGTGCCATTGCCTAGGTGGAGGAAGTGACCATATTTCCTTGAGGAGAGAGTACACAAGGATGACATCCTGCTTGTCATTGGGATTGAGCAGAGACTGGAGTTGATGAGAGGGAACACTATGCAACCTGAGATGTGTTTGAAGTATTGCAGGAGTAGGGATGCCGGGGTCTGGTCCGAAATGAGGTTCAGACCCGAACCGCACCGGACCGCACCCCAGGTTCGGTTTGGTCCGGGGTGTGGTTCTGAGCCTGGCATCCAGGTCCGGTTCAGGGTTCGCCATTGACTGGGGGTGATGTGAACCCGGTCCGGACCGGACTGCACCTCGAACCGCTGGGGTGGGCAACGACGTGTACATGTACATTGAAAAATACATGAAAATAACATGGAATGAAATATCTATAGGTGGCTACTACATGACCACCCCGCCTGCTGCTGCTGCTATCCCTGCTGCCCGCCCCACCCCTTTGTTGTCGTTGTTGCTATCGCCGTGCTGCATCGTACTGTCCTCGTCCTCGTCACTGTTGCTGTTGCTGCTGTTGCTGCATGGTCGTTGCCGTTGTTGTTGTCATCGCACCATCGTCACCGTCGTCGTTGCTATCACGCACCGCTGTCGCCGTTGCTGCACCATCCCACTGTCGTCGTCGTCAGTGTCACGGTGCCGTTGTCACATTGTCGCTCTCACTTTGACGTCGCCGCCTTCGCCTCACCATTGTGGCCATTGCCATTGTGGCCTTGCCATCATCGCTTGCGATTGCGTTGTTATTATTGAGGCAGTGGGCATGAAGGGACAGTGGCATGGTTGGGAGTCCATGCGGGGCAGGGGTTTTGATGTCGACGATAGCGGGTGTTTCGCCAGGGTAGCTGTGTAGGTCTGCAATAGATGTTAGCACGTTGTAACTTGAATAAACTAATACTCATTTATTTGGGGTTCGTGAGGCTGTCTTGTGAGCACCTGTGGCAGGCGAAATCTTGTGTATAAGAGTGATCGCTGCTTGGGGTTCAGACTTATGCCCTTCGTTGATGATGTGGTGACGGCTTGGGTTAGGTGAATTGAGAGGGTTGATCGAGCCATGTGAACCATGAAGTGAAGGTCACGGAGACGGGGGAGGGGCAGGACAATTGAACGTGGTACCCATCGTCGGACCTGGCTTACGCATGCTTAGGGAGGAGGGTGATGACTTGGAGGCAGCCCCGTCAGCGAATTTGACGAAAGCCCAGTCCATGATGGACGCGAAACTTACAACTTCTTCACCTTCGTCCTCTTCCTCTTTCACCTCTATCATTCTAACACAACTCATCTTGGGCACCGTGGACTCTCCTTTGCTTGTCTTCCCGGTGATCCAAACTGGGATCGTAGTCTGCAGCCGACACTTGCTCCCTGGCACCACCGTGTTTCGCTTGTTCCTGGGCCTCTGCTATGGCGCCGTCTTCTTTACCTCCCTTTGCGAGTTCAAACACGCCTGGCACCAGCAATGCAGATTGGGACATTTGTCAATCTGGTATCGCAGAGTTGTTGGTGTCATTAGAGGAAGAGTACTCTAGATGACTCACGCCATGGCCCACGGACATATCCCGCGAGGCTGGTCCTGCACCATTTTCTCCAACTAATGCTGTGATGCCGAGACCTGGGATCAGAAACAATGGCAGACGGAGGCAGCGGCTGGACTGCACTGCTAAGCCCAGGGCTGGGACTGGCTTCTGGTATGTTGACACTTGTGACACTGACAAACTTGGCAAGGATGGCATGCCGTTTGGCACAGCGTACAGCAAGTATTAACTCTATCAGAACAGACGTTGCCAACTTGAGTTCAAGTTCGGACTGTGCGGAGGGTGCGGGTTCAGGGGGAGCTATGTTCAGAGGAGGAATGGATTCTAGCTTAGATGTTCTTTCTTATACACCAAGGCCGACTCGCGGGGAGATAAATGTGTCAAAGAAACGATATGCGCAGGGACCGATACCCACTCGCCTTCTTCTCTATTGGAATTGGGTGACCTTGGAGGACGTTTATGTGGAAGAGGAGGTGAATCAGGGGTCGTCCGTCAGCATTGCAGAATGCTCTTGATTCGCGCCTTCGATCACGATATTGGGAGAGGGATGTCCCTAACCTACTATCATTTCGCTCGTGTCTGTAGCATGTATCATCCCTCGTTCGAAATCAGGGATGATGTTCTCGTTGTGGACTATAATAGTCGGGTCGAGTGTAGGAATGCACAGGTTGTCGCTGTCAAGCCTGAGCCAACACGAAGATGTGGGAAAAGCTTCCCACGTCTACGTTCCCACATTTTACTTCACCGCTCAAGCCATGAAGAAAAGCCACGAAGAAAAAAACAAGTTCGGCGAGTAAGTTACATCTAAATTTATAACATCCTGACATCAATCTGCAGGGCCACCACTTCACCACTTCCGTGCACACAACCTCTCCCACCGCCTCAAGCTGTGCCCATGACTGCCAACAGTACTGGTCAGGCATGTTGGTCTCGCCTTACTCAGGCGCTCACAGGTGCTATGTCAGGTCGCTCTACAAGCGTGTCCTCGAGATCAAGCTTAGCTGAGTCGTCTGCTACAACCTCTACCCTGCCCGGGCTTGCACCGTCGGTGCTGAGTTTGAGTGCAATCGATATGTTCTGTTTTTCCCTTGCTCCCGGTCGACTCCCCCTTCCCTCCCCCCTTTCTCTCTGTCACTCACATGCACTTCTCCTGCTGTGTTCCCAAGATGACAATGATGATGACAATGACAATGGGCACCTCGCCACCAGCCCCAGCCACACTCACCCTTGGTGATGGCAGCCATGACGGCGATGGGACCAGTCCCGTCACTTCCCCTTCCCCGCTGTAACATACTCACGATCTGCACAGCACCGGAGGCCACACCTCCACGCAGAGTCGAAGACAATGAACTACGTCAGGCGCTTTCTTTGGTGCCATCATGCTCACCTGGTATCCCACCGACACAAGATGAGGCTAGTACAGTGCCACCTCAACCGCAACGAGGAGGACGCGGGCGATGACGATGGCCCATTGGGGTGGCAATGGCAACGCATGAATGGTGGTGACCACTTCGTGAAGACGATGCCAATGACGAGGCAGCAACAGCAGCGACGAACCGTGGGTGCGACGAAGTGGTGACGACCCGACCATGACTTCGACCATGGTCCATGATGGCCACAAGGTGACGACAACGAAGACAATGCCGACCGCAACCACGACCACAATGACTGCGATCAGCGACACAGATGGACCGCACACACGTGCATAGCCTGCTGGTTATTGGAACCAGCACGCTGGAGGACTGGATGGAGGGAAAGAGTAGCCGGCAATTAAAGCGACCACGACAACAACAGTCTGTGACAACAACTTGGCCACTATGCTGGGTTTCAACGCGGATGCATGTACGGGTAGGATAGCTGTAGGACTTTTGTAATTTTTTCAAGATTTTTTGAGATTTTTTAATGATTTTTGTGTGGGTTTGGGGTTCAGTTTGGGGTTCAGCCGCATCTGAATACGAACCGGACCTGAACCGGACCGGACCTCAGAGAGGTTCCCGGTTCGGCCTGAGAGCCCGAACTGGACCCGGTTCCGGTTCAGGGTTCGGAAAAAAAGGTCCCCGAACCAGACCGCACCGGACCCCGGCAACCCTATGCAGGAGTGATACAAAAGCCTTGAACTAAGACACCTTTCTGGTGCATGATGTTATGTTCCTTCTGGACATCTGCCAATCACATGGCCTATTTGCCTGTCACTGCTGCTGGACGAGCTCAGCTGTAACATCTACCATGGACGTCTGCCTGACTTAGGCTTCATTTGGGGTGGTGATCCTAAGGGGTTGGTAATAGTTGCAGTTAGACCGGCCTTGGGGGTAGTGTGCAGGATGCGGGAATAGTTCTTCTCCTAGCCCTTGGTAGCCATGAAGGTCTTCTCCTTGGTTGACACCAATTGGTGGATTACTGAGTTTGCATAGGTCTGTCCAAGTAGGGTGGTCAATGATATAGAGGATACAGTAGGGTCTTGCAACGCACTCATTGAGATAGAGGGATACTTGGTGGTACACAGTGACAAGGGGATATTCCATTAAGAGGGGGGGACCCTCTAGAACAATGGAACCACAGTGGTATTGGAAGAAGACCAAGATGCTGTTCTTGGTCTTTGCAGTACTCTACTTATACAGTTACATGTGGGCTTTCAAGTGCCACTTCAAGAAGTGCTAGCCAATAGCATAGGTAGAGTGAACCCTAGTATGAGTCACTACAAGTCATGATCCAATCTGTTATCATACACAATCACATGTGCCAGAGCTTACCCAGCTGACTGATCACACAAGTCCATGATGATATACTGCTGACACAGTGCCATACCCTGATGTCAGTGTCCACTTCTGGGTTGAACGTAACATCACCCCCCTTTCAAGATCAGGCCCCAGACCAACCATGTTCCAACACTTCTCTGATGGTGGCAATGCACTGTCCCTCCTCCACTCCTGGGCAGTAAGAGTCACACTTGTCCTTGATGCGCTTGATGGCATTGGCACACTGTAGGCGGAGAATGCACTGGTGATGAGTGATCCCAATCCTTTCCAACTCCTGGACCTTCTTCTGTAACTCCTCCTCCTTGGCCACATACCCAGCCTGGAGACATCGGTAGTGGTGGATCTCTGCTGTGACCGAGAGGTCTTTCATGCCCAACAGGGCAGCGTCTACTAACTCCCAGTACTAGTGTTGGGGAAGTTTGGTCTCAGACTGACCCAAACCAGGTTTGAACCAAACCCAAACCATTTAAAATGGTTTGGGTTTGGAGAATCCTGGCTCAAACTGAATGGTTTGGTTTCTGGTTTGGGGGTCCCAAACCCAGTTCAAACCAAACCAAACCAATTAAGAAAAAATATTAAAAACTATTTTATAAGTGCTCAATAAATGGTTTGGTTTGGTTCAAACTGGGTTTAAACCAAACCAAACTGAGTTTAAACCAAATTTGAACCAAAATCAATGGTTTTTGGTCTCAAACAATTTGAAACAAAGTCTTAATTGATGAATTTGAACAAAATTAATTGTTTTTTGCCTTAAACCAAGGTCTTAAGTGGTTCCTTAAGTGGTTTAAACTGAGTTTAAACTGAGTTTAAACTGAACTGAACCAAACTGAACCAATTATTTTTAATCAGTTTGAAATGGTTTGGAACAGTTTGGAGTGGTTTGGTTCGGTTTGGGTTCAGTTTGGGCAAATTCTAATCAGTTTGGTTTCCGGTTTGGCTAAAATGGCCCCAAACCAAACCAAACCAAACTCCCCCAATGCTACCCAGTAGGAGCTGTTCTGATCAAGAAAGATCAGATCGTCATCAGTGTATACAGTTGAGGGGTGGTCGTAGTCTGGGGTGGTGTGCACTGACTTCCCATACTGCTGGTCACTGCCCTGTCTGTAGGTGAGGATGAAGGGGTCTGCCATAAAGATGAGCTGTGTATACCAAGCTGGGTGCAACTGGCCCTGAGTGTCACAGATCTGGAATGGAATGTAGTGTACTCCCCTGTTGTGTTACAATCACCCGGATCGTTCCACTAGGGCACAAGAGTAAGCCAGTCCGGCGAAGTTCCCAGTGCTTACTAATCACTGAGTCGGACTTGACTAGAGGACCTTTCACTCCAACAACTAGCTTTGTGGGCTATATTATTAGGAGACTCAGATGGGGAATACAAGCTATACTACTCCTCTACTTATACTGTACTGTCTATGATTTTCTACACTATTTTCTGAGGGACACACAAGTGCCAGCAAAGTGCCAGCACATCTAAACAAGCCTAGAAGGATCCAGAACACAGAAGGAGTCAGGGATGAAACATAGAACAATACCACAGAAAGATCAGATAAGCTGATCTCTAGATATAACCATTCTGCAGGGGCTAGGTCAAGTCTGGGTCAGAAATCCAAAATGGGAAACTCTTTTGTGAGAAATGTCACGTGATCGTGACATGTTGTGTTGGTACCCATGGGGTGGTGGAGTTTCCACCTGAGATTGGGAAACTGGACTGTGTTCCTCTGCCTGATAGTGGCAGAGTGCAGGTCAATGAGCTTTGGAGCACACATTGGTTTCCCATCAGTGGTGCATATCAGCGGGGTTTCATTGTAAGTAACAGTGAGGTGAGTCCCATACATGAGGTGCTGGTTGAGAGGGCAATGCTCCTGTGACAGGTAGCTGTCATAGTCTCGATCTTCTGATACTTGAGCTTTGTCCTGACAGGATGGAGGTCAGGTCAGGACATAACCTGCCAGTGAAGAGGCCTGTGAATGTGGCTGTAGGGCTTGGCGAAGGAAGCAGGGATGGTATGGGGGAAGGGCCATGACCGTTTGCTGGTTGAATGGACTGAGAAACCAGCAGGGGTGATTAGTGGTGGGTAGGCAATGGCACAGGTTCGGGTACCCCGCACAGGTCGTGGCTATGGGATGGGACAGGTACGGGTATGGGTGGCACCTTGGCCAACCCACCACCCGTGTCATTACCCGCAGTGCTAGTGTACTATGTACGACATTACCATAGTATAGATTAAAACATAACTACTGTAACAAGTACTGTAAGACAAACTACAAGACACACTGCAGCGCTGCTGGCATGTGACTGCCCCCCATCGTTGTTGCGTCCCCAACCGTTGTTGTTGTTGTTGTTGTCCATCATTGTCATTGTCATTGTCATCTGTTGTGTCGTTGTTGTCATACGTTGTGTCGTTGTTGTCGTCCATCGTGTTGTCACAGTTGTCATCCGATGCTGCGATGCCGTTGTCGCTTCACCGCTGTCGTGGTTGTGGTTGTGGTCGAGTCGGACACTGCCCCATCGGTGTGGTCGAATCACCATTGGCGTCGCCTTGCCATTCTTGCTAGTTCTGGTGTTGTTGGCATGCTGTCGCGGTGGTTGCTCAACTCGGGATCGGGGGCTGCATTGGGTGCTTCATCGTCGCAGGTGCCAGTAGCTACCAGTGCATTGCAGGATTTGCAGTGGATGCCGTCATTGTTGTCATCATCTGTGGTCGATCTTGTGGTTGATGCTAAGTCACGCGTCACGTGTCATGGTTCCCTAAAGCATGGGAAGTAACTTAACCTTTCCTAACCCGCCTGGCCAACTTGCCTGGTCTGCTGGTTTTGTATGCTCACACTCACTAACCACATGGCAGTGCAACTACAGTGACGACGGCAAGGCAGCGGCAACGGGGCAACTACGACAACACTACAGCCTATGACAACGTGACAACAACAACAACAACAAGGACAGTAAGATGACAACAACACACGACAGCAACGCAATGATACACGACAACGACAATACATGACAACGACAACACACAACAATGACAACACACAACAACAATGCTATGACAACACGACGACAAGTCGACGACATGACCGACGTGATGATGAGTCGACAATGCGACGACAATGCAAGGACGATGACACCACATGATGGTGACGTGACTCGACAACTCGGACAGTGGCATCAAGGTGGGCATTCCCATGGCCTGTAGCTAGATAGTGTACATATAGTAGTCTTGTTTGTGTAAAGGTAGATAATAAAATTATGTGTGAACTTGTAACACCGCACCTGCACCTGCACCCGCACCCGTGGCATACCCGCAGGGTACACCTTATAGCAACCTGCGGGATTGCGGGTATGTATCCCGTGTGGGGGCGGGTACGGGTTGAGTTTTCAACACCCACGGGAATACCCGTGCCATTGCCTAGTGGTGGGGCATTCTGAATGATGAGGGTAGGCTGGACTGAGATGGGGAGTAGGTCATCGAGGACATAGTGTACTTTGGACTGGGGATTGGGACATGAGTAGGGTGAGAGTTGAGAGTGGGAGATGGGGACATCTCTTGGGAAAGCCCTGTGCTTATATGTGTCTCTTGGGTGGGGTTAGTGTTTTAAGGTCCAGTCCATAGGACTGGAAAAAGACCGGGGACTGGACCAGACCGGACCGATTTTCAACTGGACCATCAATTGCAGTTGCACCTGTTCTAGACCTACCCTGGTTGCAGTTGCCCCATTTCAAGTGATGCCCTGCAACCGACCAAAGACTGGTCTCAACCAGTCCTCACATCAACCAGACTCAATTCAAGCACTCAAAATTCAACAGTTTTTTTATACCATAGTTACAGTAATGTACTACATGTATGCTAAGTCTGTAATGTCGTGGTGGGGCGCCATGTTTGTGACATGTGGCATCGTGGGATCACATTGGTGTCATGTTGTGGTGTCAAGGTGCCAGGTTGGTGTCTTGGGGCGCCATGTGGCATTGGTATTGTGGTGTTGTAGGGGCTTGGCTCCACGTCGGTATTGTGGGGCGCCGCACCGCATCAATGTTGTGAGGGCGCCGCACTGTCAATGTCGTGAGGGCTGGGCACCATGTCAGAGATGCAGGGGCATGACACTGTGTCAGTGTCAGTGATGTGGGGGCACCACGCTGTGTTGGTATCATGGGGTCGCAGTGCCGTGTCAGTATTGTGGGGGTGTGGCGCTACATTGGTGTCGTGAGGGCCAGGCACCACGTTGGTGATGTGGGGGCGCAGCACTGCATTGGTGTCGTGGGGTGCAGCACTGGTGTAGTGGGGGTGCCGCGCCGTGTTGGTGTCGTGGAGTCGTGGTGCCCAGCGAGAATATGTTTGAAACCTATAAGGGAAAAAGTGGTTGTTATTAATACAAGTTAGCTAAAAGGAGTACTTAGCTTGAGGGTTACCTGTGCCAAAGCAACGCAGTTGACGATGTGTTGATGGTGGTTGTGTGACACATTGCAGCACCAGTCAACAGTGCTGCATGGCAATGCATACCCGGCGAAACCCACAAACCCATGACACGGGTTTGGGTGGACCCTTGGGATTCAGACCTAGGGCAGGTTCAGAAATTCTGAGAGACTACTGGTAGTATTACTGGACAAAAATAATACTACAGGACACTCAATATTACAGTAAGAAATAGCTGTACACAAGATGCACAGGATTCTGGGGGTGTGATGCATTGCAAATAGTCACGCAGGCCTCCACGGGGTGCGAGATGTTGGATCGTCAGTATTTGTACGGGTTGCTTGACGGGGGTTGTACCACCTGGCGCCTGGTGGTGCCACCTGGTACAACCCATAAAGTTAGCAATTTGGCAGTTGCACAAGCCATGTCTAATCCTTCAAAAAGTTTCGTACACAGTGATGACCAGCAAGCAGGACAAGTTCAGAAAGTCAAGAAAGTCATACAAGTCCAAGTATTAGGCATATCATCCTAAGTTATATATTTGTCATATCATATTTGTCATATTTGTCATATCATATTTTGTCACATTTGTCATATCATATTTGTCATATCATACATTAGTCATATCTATCTTAGTCATATAATAGGTTTTGCAGCATAAAAATAATATTTTATTCAGTCATACAAATACATGGGTACTAGTACTAAAGTGAGAGCCTGCAAGCGCCAGTGGTAACAGGGCCAGAGTGGTGGTGGTGGGGCCAGGGTCGTGACGTGGCAAGAGTTGCCGTGTTGGGGCGGCGTGGCAGATCAGCGGGGTCCTGCACGCTGTGTTGGGGCAACGTGGCAGGTCGGTGGTGGCTGGGTCTTGGCGTGGCATTGAGTCTGCGGGTAGCGGGGTGTTGCGTGCCATGTCGACGTGGCGTGGGGGTCGGTGGTGGCTGGGGCCTTGCATGTCACGTTGAAGGGGGTGGTGGGTCGGCAGGGTCTTGCGCGACATCCCAGTCTTGGCGTGCCGTGTTGGGGTGGCATGGTGGTGGGTTGGCGGTCGAGGTCTTGCGTGCCGTGTTGGGGCGGGGCGGTGGGTTGGCGGCGGCGGCAATGGCCTGCAACGTCCACGGTAAGCGGGAAAAAAAAAGAAAAAGAAAAAAAAACTTATCTCATACATTGGGCTGAAGTCTTGCACGCAGCAGGTTGGTGGTGGCGGTTGGGGTAGCGATGAGCGAAAGAAGGAAAAAAAAACTCACTTGAATGAGGTGGGTAGTCACGCGGGCTTGTGGGCAGTGAGTTGGCGTGGTGGTGGGCCTCACGAATCACATAGAGGGGTGCCGTCGTGATGGCTGGCATCGGGACAGGGGCTTTCGCGTGGCGGGGTACTGGTGGTGGATGTTGTAGATGGAGACGGGGGCCATGAGCTGACGTGTGGCGAAGCGGTGAGGCAGCAGTGGTGACGTGGTCTGTGACACCAATGAGAAAACGATAGGGAAAAAAAAAGAAACCCTTACAGCATCAGGCCGAAGCTGAGCTCGTCATCGTCAGCCAGGGTCCTGCGTGTTGCGACGGCATGCTAGGGGCAGGAAACTTTCGCACGCGGGGTGGTGGTGGTTGAAACTTGCGTGGGGCAAAAGGTGGTGGTGGGGTGAGGCGGCGGCGACAATGACGTGGCTCTGTGACAGTGAGAAATGATGTAAAAAAAGAGAGAAACATATCTGGGTGCACTAGGCTGAAGCCCAGCTCGTCGCAAGGCTCGTCGTTAGCGTGTTGGTGACCGTGGTCGCAGTGGGGATTGTGAGTAACAAGATGCATAAGTCGCGCCACTTGAAAGGCATGAGTTGGACTGTTCATCAGGATGGAGCAGATTGGTGGGAGGGGAGGGAGACGAATGAAATGAGACGAATGAGATGAATTGCAAGGAATGTATGCATGTCGTGTCACTCACTGGTATGGTGATGCAAAAAGTCCGAATTACATAAATGCAGACATTTCCGAAAGTTCAGCCACAACATTCCTCCAATTGGTTTCACGTTTGTCTCCTTCACCTCCTTCCCCTCCTATCAATCTGCTCCATCCTGATGAACGGTCCAACTCATGCCTTTCAAGTGGCGCGACTTATGCATCTCATTACCCACAATCCCCACTGCAACCACGGTCACCAACACGCTAACGATGAGCCTTGCGACAAGCTGGGCTTCAGCCTAGTGCACCCAGATATGTTTCCCTCTTTTTTTACATCGTTCCCCACTGTCACAGAGCCATGTCATTGTTGCCGCCGCCTTGCCCCACCGCCACCTTTTGCCCCACGCAAGTTTCAACCACCACCACCCCGCCATGCGAAAGTCCTTCCCCCCTAACATGCCGTCGCGACACGCAAGACCCCGGCTGACGACGAGCTCGGCTTCGGCCTAATGCTGTAAGGGGGTTTTTTTTTTCCCTATCATTTTCTCATTGGTGTCACAGACCACGTCACTGCTGCTGCCGCTTTGCCACACGTCAGCTCGTGGCCCCCATCTCCATCTACAACATCCACCACCAGTACCCCGCCACACGAAAGCCCCCGTCCCGACGCCAGCCGTCACGACGGCACCCCTCTACGTGATTCACGAGGCCCACCACCACGCCAACTCACTGCCCACAAGCCCATGTGACTACCCACCTCGTTCAAGTGAGTTTTTTTTTCCTTCTTTCGCTCATCGCTACCCCAACCGCCACCGCCAACCTGCCGCACACAAGACTTCAGCCCAATGTATGAGATAAGTTTTTTTTTTCTTTTTCTTTTTTTTTCTCACTTACCGTGGATGTTGCAGGCCATTGCCGCCGCTGCCAACCCACCGCGCCGCCCCAACACGGCACGCAAGACCTTGACCGCCAACTCACCACCATGCTGCCCCAACACGGCACGCCAAGACTGGGACGTCGCACAAGACCCTGCCAACCCACCATGCCCCTTCAACGTGACATGCAAGGCCCCAGCCACCACCAACCCCCACGCCACGTCGACACGGCGCACAACACCCCGCCACCCGCAGACTCAATGCCACGCCAAGACCCGGCCACCACCGACCTGCCACGTCGCCCCAACGCGGCGCGCAGGACCCCGCTGATCCACCACGCCGCCCCAACACAGCAACTCTTGCCACGTCACCCTGGCCCCGCCACCGCCACTCTGGCCCTGTTACCACCGGTGCTTGCAGCACCTTGGCTCTCACTGTAATACTAGTACCCATGTATTTATATGACTCTGAATAAAATATTTTTTTATGCTGCAAAACCCATTATATGACTAAGCACTATTAGCTGTGCAATTATATTCTATATTATATTTTGTAATACAGTAGTAATTAACTATAGTAATTAACATTACAAATAATTTTGTCTATTATTTATTTTAATAATAAAATGATATTAAAAAATATTTTGGAACAGCAACTTGCCAACTTGTGCAACTTGCACTGGTTTTCTGCTGGCATGCCAGCTAAAAAGTTGGAAGTTACCTGTATTCTTACTGATGTATGCACTTTGACTTTGTGCATAGGCTGGTGCAAGTAGTGACACCAATGTCTGAATATTTCGACCAGTGCAAGAAGTTCACAGTTGTAAACATCATAATTTCTTTGCATGTCATTCATGGTTTTAGAAAAGAAGGCTACTGGATGTAGCACATTCTTTTTGTCACATTGCATTAGTACAGCCCCTAGTGCATAGTTTGAGGCATCGATTTCAACTTCAAATGGTTTGGTTTGGTTCAGCTGTGCCAGAACCGGTTCTTCACATATCTGTTTCTTCAGTTCTTGGAAAGCTTTTTCTTCCTTGGTGTTCCATTCCCAAGTGGCACCTTTCTTTAGTTGTTCATTTAGAGGCTTACCCACAGATGAGAATCCTCAAATAAAGCATCTGTAGAAGTTGCAGAATCCCAGGAATTTGCATATATCCCAAACATTCTTGGGTGCTTCCCAATCCATTACTCCTGCAACTCTGACAGGGTCCATGGTAACCGTTCCTCCTTGTAGGATGACACCGAGGAATTCTACTCTTCTGACTTTGAAGAGACATTTGCTAGGCTTCAGGTACAAATCTAGCTTTTCTAGCCACTCTAGGACTTGGTTCATGAGCTCCTGATGCTTTTGATCATCATCTTCAGTGGCGATGAGGATGTCATCCATGTAAATGATCACTTGTCCAGTTGCAATTAGATCGGCAAACTGAGTGTTCATCATTCTTTGGAAGACTGCTGGAGCATTTTGTAGTCCGAAGGGCATTACTGTAGGTTCAAACAATCCTAGATTTGTTTTGAAGGCTGCTTTGGGTTCATCTCCTTCCCGGAATCGTATGTTGTTGTACCCAGCTTGTACGTCCATTTTCGTAAAGAGCCTGGCATTTCTGACTTTGTCCACGAGCTCTTGAATCAATGGGAGGGGGTACCAGTCCAGAATCGTAAAGGAGTTAAGCTTTTGGTAATCAACTACTGGTCAAAGCTAGTCTTTGAAAGTTCAGTTGCAGGAACTGAAAAAGACTGCAACCCAACCTGACTTCAACTGGTAGCAACTGCAACTTTCAGTTGCAGTTGCAGAGTTTTACACATCAGCAACTGCAGTCTTTTGCAGTTGTGCAACTGGTTGCAACCGGTTGCTTAGTAAGAAAGTGATTGGGCTGAAGTTCTGATCAAGATGAGCCTAAGATCACCCAAATCAGCCAAAAACTGAGCAAGTTATGATCAAAACAATCATTTTACTCATAACTTCTGCTTTTTTTGGCTGTTTTACCTAATTATTTTTTCATTATAAGGCAGTTTCACTTAGAAATTTATTATAGGTACCTATGAACACTAATTATAAGTGTTTTTGACTCAGTTTAGACCAGTTTCAAATAGATTAAATAACATTCTGTTGCAATCAGTTGGGTCCAGTTGCAACTGGTTGCAACTGGTTTTTTTGCAGTTTTTTGCAGTTGCAGTTGAGGTTGCAACAAATTTCCTTTTTTGGCAACTGGTTGCAGTTGCAGTTGGACCAAATATGGTCAAAAAACTGGACCCGACTGGACTTTCAAACCCTAGTCAAAGCTTTCCATCTTTCTTTCCCACAAAGAAGAAGGGAGAGGAATATTGAGACTTTGATGGTCAGATGTAGCCCTTGTCTAAGTTTTCCTTGATGTAAGCATCTAGCTTTTCTTGTTCCCCATGGGAAAGGGGGTAGATTTTGCAATCAAGGATTTTTGGGGTGTCCAGTACAAAGTCGATTGCGATATCCCATGGTTGGTGTTCCAGATATCACTTGGCTTCTTCTGAGAAGACCTTCTTCCATTTGTGGTAATGCTTGGGGACTATTGTGTCCCAAGTCTTTTCTTCTTTCAGCAGAGCTTTGATTGCCATTTGTGCTGATGTGGAGGTTTTCTTGATTTCTTCTTTGTCCATTCATGAGATGAAGATTTCTTCTCCTGGGGTGCACATTGATTGCGCCTGTTCGACCCATAAGTTCCATATATGGGTTACTCTTGCATCTGTATTGAGTGATAGGGTCTTGATGACAAGCGGTTGCATGCTTTCATCAAGGGTGGACGTTCTCCAACTGATTTTGGGTTCAAATGCCACCAACCAGGGGTACCCCAACACCATCTCATCTTCCCCAAGGTTCGTTACAAGGAATCGCATTGTCTTGGTTTGTTTGCCTACCCATACCTGTAGGTCTGTGTAATATTTAATGGTGCCCGACTTAATTTGCATCCCATCAATATTCCAGGTGACTCTTGGTCTTTGCAGTTTTAATCAACCAATCTTCATTTGTTTCATCAGTTTGTCACTGATAAAGTTGTCGGTAGCTCCTGAGTCCACAAGAACTTGTCTTTCAGCTGTTGTGTGTGCAGTTTGAATCAGAGTGGGGATTTGGAGACCCCTGTATTTACAAACAAACACATCATTGAACTTTATTGCACGCCCCCAGGCCACCAGGTTTGTGCGCTTTAAAAATCCTTGTCACCATCTTCCTTATACCTCTCCATAGCTTGTGTAACAGCCATCAGCCTTTCAGATGTAGACATGCTCTTAATTATAGACCTGAGAACAGGGTTCTTTTTGGCAATGTCAGCGAAGCCTCCTTTGTGAGATGATTCAGCATTGTCTTCTTTGATGTCTTCATCAGCCTTGGCAATGCGTGCCTTGGCTTGAGGCTTCTTTTCTTCTTTATCTGGGCAATTCCTGGACATATGGCCTTGTTTGTTACAATTGAAACAGTGTCCGGTTTTCATTTGGTCTTCTTTGCTATATGGAGGGTTGGTGGCTGAGGCCCTAGCCTTTGTTTTGTTTTGGTTCCATCCTGAATGGGAACGGCCCACTCGCATATCCATAGCATTGGGATTTGGCGAGGGCATCTTAACCCCTAGTACTTTGGCCAATTGGTATGGGTTAATTTTGGAGTTTCATTTCTTGGGCATGTCTTCATATATGCCTCTGATGTTCTGGACTGTGGTGTTATCTTGATGGAACTGTCACACGCCATCTGCCCATCCTTGGATATTGATGGGGTGTATGACCTTGTAGATGTGATCCATCATCCTATAGGGAAGTTTTGATGCGAACAATGATAGTGTGGATTGTGCATTAATAGGATATGTGGCTTCTGCTGCCAGCCCTTCAAACTGAGCAATGAAGGAGTCAACTTCATTAGGAATAAATTCCAGTCGACGAATCTTGTCTTCTGCTTGTTCTCTGGTGCCAGTATCCTGGAATGCTTGCTGGAAGGCATGTGATACCTCCACCCAGTAATGTTCGCCTGTGGCAACTCTTCCTGTGTTCATCTCATTGATGATCCAGTTGGTCCATCGTTTGACCCAGTTCTTGATGTTTGGTCCCTTGATGAATCCCAATAGCAGGGCTGCCCACTTCATAGGGCTGACCATTTGTTCCACATCAATGTTGGTGAGGCAGTACAGGTTGAATTTAGTGTTTAAAAGTCCAGCTGCATGAACTGCAAAAAACTGCAGTTGGACCGGACTGAAACCGATCAAAACCAGACCTGCAGTCCAGTTTTACCATTTTAGGGACATGGCCCAGTTGCGGTTCACCGGGATTTGATGCCCGGGGTGAACTGCAACAAGACCGGTTAAGTCGACCTCAACCGGTTGAGCCACAACCGGTTACTGGTTTTGGTAGGTATTCGTTACAGGGCTGTTATGTGTCACGGGGTGTGAACCCTTTGCCTTCAAACACGACGACGACGGTGGTGCCGACTGGCAATGGCACCAACTTGACACCAACCTGCACTGCGGTCAACATGCTGAGGCATACACCACCACGGTGACGGCGACAACAATGATGGGACACCACCAACATGGACATAAGTTGCGTGAGTAACTTCAAGTTGACTAACTACGGCAACGCTGCTAACCACAGCAGTGACAGCAACGGCAACAGGGGGCATGCTACCGATGCAGGCACAACTGCTGCAACGACGACAGCCATGACAACTGTGGCTACGACCTATGCCACCAATGGTGTGGCAGTCATGATGACTCCGGAGGCAATGGCAGCGCACAACTGTGGCTTTGGCAATCATACTGACTTAGATCTCACAGGTTTTTCACGGCGCCCTCTTGGTGCTGGGGATACAGGGGTCAGAGTACGACTACAATATGATCATGGCTGCAACAACTCAGACAACACTTGCAACTATGACAACCTGGACAACAACTGTGGCTACAATAACCCAGACAAACAGTCACAATGACGATGACTTGGACCAAGTCAGACGGCAATGGCAACAGCGAACTGGACCACAATGACATGACCTGGACGACAATGACAACAGTCACAACAATTGTGACCAAGACCGTGACAATGACAGTCACAATGACTGTGATCAAGACCACAACGATGATGACACACCGACGAAGACAGCTGCGATTACAACAACTTGAAGATCACATCAAGATTTGTGGCTATGCCAAAGGGACTACGACTGCAATGACGACTGACAACAACCACAATACCTTCAAGACAGTGACGACTATACCGTGACCACGACAATGGTGGCCTGGATGAACACAAGCCGCAATGACTCGGATGACAAATTTGACAATGGCAGTGGCGGCGGTGGCAGTGGCAGTGTTGGGAGTATGCATCATGTAGCTACTTTGTATGTATATAGATAGGCCTTGTAATAATTCAGTGTTTATCACCCTTACTTATGAGACTGCGGTTGCAGTCAGTCATTGGGAGGTTGTGGCCAACTCGAGGAGAACCGGTTCAGACTGAGAGAGCCAGTCTTTCAGAAACACCGCAACCAGAAACAACCAGTTGTTGCTGGTTCAGTCTGGTTTAGGGCAAAAGGTGTAAAATCGAAAACTGGTTCTGGTCTGGTTTGTCCAGATTAGGGCAAAAAACTGGACCAAGTCGGACTTTCAAACACTAGTTGAATTCCTGCATGAATTGGTCTGTGAGTGCCCTTGTGCCATCAAAATCTGTTGGGGGATTTCCTCCAAGTTTGCCATTTGTGCCTACTGTGCCTGGGGTGGCACCTCCCCCAGGTAGGGATGTCAACAAATTAGACTCATCTATACTCGTTTAGCTTTATCTCCTGAACCAGTGATTGTACAGGTCTGAAATTTGGCATACAAGCAGGCATATTGTATATCTGCTCGCATTCCAAATTTCAGACCTGTACGATCACTGGTTCAGGAGATACAGCTAAACGAGTATAGACGAGTCTAACTCGTTGACATCCCTACAGGCCCCAGGTCCTGGAGCCCCTCCACTCGGGATCCCACCTCCACTGAACCCACCTGTGCCTGGTGGTCCACCTGGTGGTCCTCCACCCAGCATACGCCTGGATGGAGTAATTCTAGGGTTTGAAAGTCCGGTTGGGTCTGGTTTTTTGACCATATTTGGTCCAACTGCAACTGCAACTGGTTGCCAAAAAATGAAATTTGTTGCAACCTCAACTGCAACTGCAAAAAACTGCAAAAAAACCAGTTGCAACCAGTTGCAACTGGACCCAACTGAATGTTATTTAATCTATTTGAAACTGGTCTAAACTGAGTCAAAACCACTTATAATTAGTGTTCATAGGTACTTATAATAAATTTCTAAGTGCAACTGCCTTATAATGAAAAAATAATTAGGTAAAACAGCCAAAAAAGCAGAAGTTATGAGTAAAATGATTGTTTTGATCATAACTTGCTCAGTTTTTGGCCGATTTGGGTGATCTCAGGCTTGTTTTGATCAGAAATTCAGCCCAATCACTTGCTTACTAAGCAACCGGTTGCACAACTGCAAAAGACTGCAGTTGCTGATGTGTAAAACTCTGCAACTGCAACTTTCAGTTGCAGTTGCTACCAGTTGAAGTCAGGTTGGGTTGCAGTCTTTTTCAGTTCCTGCAACTGAACTTTTGAAGACTAGGTAATTCTGCTGCCTGTGTTCATTCCTTGTCCTAAGAATGAGGCTACCTTGCTGGTATTCATCCTGGCTAAGGTGAGTGCGGCTGTCGTTGTGGATGTTTGTGTTGCCATTGCTGAACTTTTTGGCTGTTCCAGAGCACTGTCTGCATTGGCAGTTGGCACGGTCTGTTGGCCTTTCTTTTTCTCAATGTCTTCTGCTGGTATGGCTGTGACAGAGAGTCTTCTAATGGCGCGTCTTCCTAGGTTGAATGTGGATGGAACTGGCTGGGTTGCAACCCAATTTCCTGTTTGGCTGTCTTGCTGAATGAAGTACCACTGTTCGGTACTATCTTCATATTCGATTGCAAGGTAGTTGCCACTGAGTATATTGTATACCCAGTAACCTTCTTCATCTTCGATTTCTTCCCAAAGGGCTGCTCCTTTTACATGTCTGGGAAGGTTGTCGTCTTGCCTCCTATTGATTGGGAATGGTTTGAAGCTTTCTACGCTTCGAGATTGTGTGAATCATCTTTTTCCTTTAGCCAGTGTAGCTGTAGAATAACAGACTTGACTTAATGTTATGTCACGGTAGGGACGTTCTCCCAACTTGGGATAGTTTGCCTACAAGGACACTGCACTAAGAGTCATGGGGTTGGTTTGGCTTCTAAGGGAAGTTCTGAGGAGGAACTTTAGTGAGTTTATGGACAAGTGAACTATGCTCAGATAGTTCTTGAGTGGATAGGAGGGCTTGCTGGGGATCGTGAGAGATGGAGTATCAAACAGTTTAGATTGCTCTGTACCGTAAGACACAAGAAGTCAAGTCTGGAGCTACTAGCAGCCAACGCAGACAGTACTTATAGTAATTAGCAATCCTAGGGAGGAGTCACAAACGAGTCCTAGGATTGAGTCATTGTACAATAAAGACGAGTCATAGCACAAGTCATAAGGGCTTGCACAGTCGTAAAGAGTCAGCTAGAGTCATAGTGCTCCACCAGGGTCAAGGGGAATGGCAGTGACTCACAGAGCAATCACATAAGAGTCATAGTGACTCTGAAATATTGAGTCAAAGGTCACATGACCTATCAGTCACGAGACACCACATCACGAGACATGAAGTCTGAAAAGAGAAAAATAAAGTAACCGTATGAAATCGTGACATGCAGTTCCTTCTGCGCTTATCTCTTCAAGGCATGGGATGAATATTGCTGCTTTTGAGCAGTCATGATCTGTTACTGTCAATATGGAGTCACAGCCATCTGCCTGTGGTAGTTTGGTGATGAAGTCCAGGGCTATAGTTTTGAATGGGGTTGCTTCTGGTTTTGGGAAGATGGGTTGTAGTGGTGCATGTGTGGGTCAGTGGTTAACCTTGATCCTCTGACAGTCAGCACATCCTTTAACATAGTCTTGTGCCTCCTGTTGCAGTCCTGGCCACCAGTAGTATCATTCTACCATTCTGATGGTTCAGTCAATCCCAGGGTGCCCGTGGACTGGGGGGTCATGATGAACTTGTATGATGTGCTGTTGTTCGTGTTGGTCCCCTGTAACCACACAGTGTCCTTCCTTGTACCAGGTGTCTTCTATCTTTTTCAGCCTATGAGGGTCCACCCATCATCTTATTAGGGCTTTCAAAGTTGCCCTTATTCGTCTCATTACCTAACCATTACGATACCATTTTGCAAACCATCAAGTTAGAAAATGATATCAGAAAAGGGACAAATAATTTGATTTTTTAAGGATGGGTAGGGGCTCCTACTTTACATAAGCCAATTATTTTGATTTCATTAAGGGGGGCTGCTAAAGAAATGGAGTTTTATTTTATTATGTAAGACAGCAAATATGATTATGTTTTATGAACTCTGAATAGGAACTAATAATCTGGTCTAGTGGAGATTGAAAAAAGTTTACCCTGCCAAAACATTGCCAGGGGCTGAGGCATGAAAATAATTCATTATGGTTTCATTATTGGCCTTTTTGGGGGGGGTTTCAAAGTTGGACATTGTTGGTCCATTTTATTATTATTATTTTTCACATTAACATCAGATTTACACCAAAATCAGGCTTAATGGACATTATAATGGGTCCAATCAGGGACCAAAATAAGTTAACTTTGAAAGACCCTATTGTATCTTCATCCTGGGTGTATACTAGGTTGGTTGGTTGCATTTCTGCTATGTTGATCACTGCTTGCTTGCAAGTCGGATCTTTGGTTGTGTTGATCTCTGCTGCTCTGACGAATATGTGGTCTGGGAGTACTGTGACCTGTTTGTTATCATGTTCTCCTTGGTCATAGTCTGGTCTTCTTGACAGAGCATCTGTGTGTCCATTTGCTGTGCCTTTGATGTGGTGAATTTCTATATCATATTCTACAAGTTCGAGTACTTCCCTGGCTACTCACCAACTAATTTTTTGTGGGGATCTCCAATATTGCAGGTTCATGTGATCAGAGAAGACTTTGATTTTGTGTGGTGATCTGGTGAGGTATTGTCTCCAGTTGCATAGGGCTTTTACTATGGTTAATAGCTCAAGATCATAGATGTTGTAGTTCCTTTCTGCTGTGTTTAGGGTGTTGGAGCAGATGGTGATTGGGTGTTGCTTGTTGTCTGTTCCTCTGTGTGCCTGTTCTGTGGATGCTGTTGCGATGCTGATGTCGTCCATGTATACTCAGATGATGGTGCCCTTCGTCTCATGGTAATTGTGATGAACAGCATACATAGAGATCATACTCACAGTGACAAAGTAGACTGTGGTGAGATATGAAGGTAAGCTTGAAGCAGCAACAGAGATGATCTAGCAAGTGAAGCAGATGTGGAGTCTGGCACACAACAGATGAGAACTGGTGTGGTGCCAGAGCGTACAGAGTACTCTACTTATACTGCTACAGAGGGTGACACTGGTAACAGCAAGTCACAGTAAATACAAGGTGCATTGTTCTACACTCAGACAAAGGAGTGGACTAGGTAGGAGAACAAGGCATAAAGACAAATAAGAGTCCAGACTATGATATCATAGTGACATCACAATAAAGATAAGAACAAAGGGAAAGTATAATGACAAAGAGTGGTCCATGATGTCATGTACATATGTGATGTCATAGATAAGGAAATACAAGAAGTCCGAGATTGTAAAGATCAAAAATAATCTAATCTACAAGTCCTGTATATCTAATCTAAAGCAGTCTGTTATCTGCATGTCCATTGAGCTGCTAAGTGCACACAGGTCACTTATCAACAAATTGATGAGGGGTTTGAATGTCGCATTCATCATTGTTTGAAAGGTGGATGGGGAATTAGTCATTCCAAAGTACATGACCAGGGGTTCAAAGAAACTGTACTTGGTTTTGAACGCTGCTTTTCTCTGGTCTCTGTCCTTGATTTGTATGTTGTTATACCCCCATCAGATATCAAATTTTGAAAATATCCAGCCTCTGCTTAGATCTGCTATTAGTTCTGGTATAAGTGGGAGGGGGTATTGATTCCATATGGTCCATTTGTTGAGTGTCCTGTAGTCCTGTACCAGGTGTAGTTTTCCATCCTTCTTTTTGACAAAGAAGAAAGGAGATGCATATGGAGATTTGGAGGGTTGTATATATCCTTTCACCATTTGTTCTTCCAGGAATTCCTGTAGGGCTTTGTCGTGGGTTTGGTTCATTGAATATACCTTGCAGTCAATGGAGTCTGGGGTGTCAGGTTTGAGTTCAATTGCATGGTCCCATGGTCTAGAAGGTGGGAATCAATGGGATTCCTCTTTGCTGAATACTTTTGCATGTTGTTTGTATTCCTTGGGTATTTCCTTCTTCTCCGTGTATTGTTGTGCCAATATTGCCATGTCCATTGCCGTTGTTTGTAAGTGTGCTGGGGTTGACTCCTCTTCCAGTTTTTTGAATGTCTGGTACCTGTTGTTGTTGTGTTATTAGTCATTGTAGTTCTGTGAAGTCGAAGGATTTTGTTGGGTTAGTGGTTCAGATGACAATGGGGTATTGTTTAGTGTTGAGGGTGGCTGTTGCCCATTGTATTCTGGGTTGAGAGGTGGTGAGCCATGGGTACCCTAGTATGAGGTCTTCTCCTCCAACATTGGTGATTAGGAAGTGAATGTCCTTGAGTCTTCTGTAGTGCATTAGTGTTTGAAAGTCTGGTCTGGTCTGGTTTTTTTACCTAATTATGTAAGACCGGGACTGCAACCGGTCCACAATTTCTCAGCCCAGCACAAAAACTGGACTGAACCATGTGAGACCGGTCTCTGTCGGTTGAGTTGTGGTCTTTGGACTGGTCTTAACCAGTCCCTTCACCAACTGGTCTACAGCTGGTCTACAACTGGTCTTTAGCTCTGCCAGTGGTCGGTCTACTACAAGTCGTTATATTTCTTTTCTTCTAAATAGCTACATGTGTTTATTACTATAGTACACTACCAAATCTAATATACCCACCATTGTGCCACAGTGCCACATCAGTATCGTGGTATCTTGGCACCGTGGTGCTGTTGTAGTGTGGGGCATTGTGTTGGTGTCAAAGCGCCAGGGTGCCATGTTGCTGTGGCACCACATCATCATGGCATCTCAGTGCCATGTTGGTGTTGCAGCGCCATATTGCTGTGGTGCTGCTTTGGTGTCAGTGTCAGTGTTGCAGCTAGTGTTTAAAAGTCCAGTCATGTAAACTGCAAAAAACCACAACTGGACCAGACTGAAACTGATCAAAACCAGACTTGCAGTTGCAGTTCTCCAAATTTGGGAATTTGATCGGTTGTGGTTCACTGGCATTTGGTGCCTGGGTGAACCGCACAAAACCAACTCAGGTTGGGCTCAACCGGTCTTTCCCAGGTCAGTTGTCATAGCCAAACCTTACACACCAGCTTACACACCGCAGTCTCTGACGTGTCATGTTGTTACATGTCACTAGCACATGTGAACCCTATCCATGACAACTCGGACTCGGACAACCTCCACTTCGACCACCACTGTCTAGGGCCCCACAAAATGACGGATGTCATCAACATGACAGCGCAATTATGACAGGATCAGGCCGATCAGACACTAGCTACAATGACGAGGACGATGGCGGCAGTTGGCGGACAGCCAACACCAACCACCACTGCTCCCACCACCACACTGAACATGCAATCACCATGGCATGACAACAACAGTATTGGCCACCACAGTGCGGCCACAACGATGAGGGCAATGGTGGTCAGCCACACCAAGTACGCCAACGGCTACTCAACCACCACGCCGACAACAACTCAAGCTGCAACCACGACAGTGCAACAACAATGGCATCGGCCACCATGGTGCAGTCACGGCAATGAGGGCAACAGTGGTCACCCAACAACCACTGCTGTCACCACAACGGTGGCGGCAACCCGGACGCCAACAACAACACAAACGACATGGACACCGATGACGATACGGACACCAACAACAACACAGATGCTGACAACATGGACACCAATGACAATACAGATGCTGATGGCGACACGGATGCCGACGATGACATAGAGTTCTGTGCTGCACCAAAGCATGTGCAAGTGTTTACAATCACTCACTCCCCTGTAGCCACCTTGTATATGTAGTACTAGTAGACAATTATAGTATTTGAAATATAGAATTGTTATGACTGCAGTTGTGTGCAGTCTAAGTTGACCATTGGCCAGTTGTGGCTGACCCAGGAAGAGCCGGTTCAGACCGAGTCAAGCCAGTCTTTGAAAATTCAGCAACCGGACACAACCGACTTTTGTCGGTCCAGCCTGACTCGGGGCAAAATATATAAAAATGAGAACTGGTTCAGTCTGGTTTTTCCAAATTAGGGCAAAAAACCGGACTGAGTCGGACTTTTAAACACTAGTCACCACCAAAGCCCTGCCATCGACAATGGCAGATTACAATGACGAAGACGACAACAATAGCAACACTAACAACAACAACAAGACGATGTCAACAGCGACTTGGACAAGGCGATACAACAAGAACATGACATGATGACTCAGTTGCAACAGCGGCAAAGACGGTGGGCTCAGGCTCTGCGACAGGCACTAGTGTTCGCAGGTCAGGTCAGGGCAACTGCAAATAACTGGAACCTGACTGCAGCCTGACTGCAGCTGACCTGACTTCAGGTCAGGTTCACTAAGAGTTCACAAAGGTTCAGTCAGGTTCACAGAGGTTTGCTGAGATTTGCAAAAAAAATGTGAAAGTCAGGTCAGGTTCTTGCGGCTGAATCATAGCTTTGGGGTGCCGATCTTTTCGGTAATGTTGGCATCGATTGCATCCTTCTACGTATGAACTGATAAAGCCTGCCATGCGTGGCCACCAATAGTAGCGACTAACTAGCTCTGTGGTTCCGTTTTTACTGGGATGTCCAGCGATCGTTGTATTGTGGCATGTTTTTACCACATCCCTTCTCAGGGCACAATTGTTTGGGACATATAATTTCCCACGGTGATAAATGAAACTGTCTTCTTCTTCCCACAGTGCAACTCCATCTGTAAGAGCTTTAGGAGCAGTCTTTTGTAAGCTTTTAAGACCCTCTATGACTTCAGCTTCTTTGATAGACGTGAGTTTGATGCGACTACCATGGGAGTCCACTTCTGGGCAGAAGTGTGCTTGGGCGGCATTGAGGAAATGCTTAGGTTGTAAAACCTGAACCTGGCGGTTATCCTCGTTGTCCCTAATGTGATCTTTGGAAAATCTACTAAGTGCATCGGCTTGCATAGAATCTCCTTTCTTGTAAGTGATCTTAAAGGTGAAGTGACTTAAATACAATGCCCAGTGTGCTTGCCGGCAATTTAAGTCTTTCATGCTTGCCCACCATTCCATGTTCTTATGGTCGGTGATCGCTTCAAAGGAGATGCCTTCGAGGAAATGTCTCCAGTCCTCTAGGGCGCAGATTAAGCTGAGCATTTCTCTGTTGTAGATTTTGTAGTTGCGCTCTTCTTTGCTCATGGACTCTGAACGATACGCAACGGGGTGCCAAAGACCATCTGGGTACTTTTGAGTAAGTATCCCACCAGTAGCAAATCCTGAAGCATCTGTTTCAACGTGAGTAGTGTTGCGTTAGGTCCGCCTAACGATGCTTGACTTGAGCGAGGACAGAGTGGCTTGATACACAAGGGGAGACTTAGCTGGTACGAGTACATGTCCTTAGGAGGAACGTGACTGCTACAGGCACTGGGGTGAGATCTACCAGGCATACGTGTTACTGAGCGATCTCCCGTACTAAGGCGAGATGCATTACTAGACAGAAGACGGAAAGAGAGCGGACGAGGAGAGAGATGTGGAGTCAAGTTAGGATTCAAGAAGACCAAGCTGAGGAGCTCGGTCTTTGCACTATCCACTAGATATACAATTGACAAGGAGCTTTGAAGCTCCTCCTGAATGTAGAGTACCCAGTAGCCATAACAGCTCGAACCCTACTACGGCTATCCTAGGTATGAGTCAAGTCCGAGACATGTGATAACCACAACAGGCTGACTGAGACGATTGTCCCTGACTAATACTAGGGTAGTCAGAACCCCACGAGGCCGCCGTCCGTACCAAAACGAGTCCAATCACAACATCACCCCCTTTTCAGGTGCGACACCCCGACACTCCAAAACCCTCCTCCTCATATCAAATCCGCGTGCGCTGCGGCTGCTGCAGGGCTGAACACGAGTCTGATACGTGGCACCCGTGGCCCTCTCTAACGAGCCAAAGTTCATCAAAATCGGCCAAGAATTGAAGGAGATATGGTCAAAACATTATTTCATTCATATCTCAGTCATTTTTGGGCTCATTAGTGAGGGCCACGGGTGCCACGGGTCTGACTCGTGTTCAGCCCTGGGCTGCTGGGCGTTCCTCCTGCCCTGGCGAGTCTTCTTCTTCGTCAGCTCGTAGTCCACCATGGTGCCCACCTCATCCTCGATGTGCTCCATCGTGTTGGCCATCTCCAACCGACGCTGACTGCCTGTCACCTTACCTTGAATCTCCCCCAGGGCAACGATGAGGTCGTTGATGTGCTGGTTGAGGCGTACGCGCTCCCTGTCAGCAGCACGGAAGCGGTGGACTTCTGCTGTGAGGGAGAGGTCATGGATGGAGTCGAGGCAGCGGTCGACGCGCGCCCAATCTTCGAAGGCCTCAGTGAAGAGGGCCATGTCTGCTGTGGGGTACATGGGCTTGCCGCCATAAACATAGTGAGGGGCGGCGTAAAGGGGGCGGGCGTAGACCTTGTCCGACTCGTCGATGATGCCCACCACCATGGGGTCCGGCCCCAGAATCACTTGGTGGTAGCGGGCCTCGCGCTCAACCCTGTCGGGGGAGACGATGCGGAAGGGGATGAAGTCCACGCCAGTATTGGCTTTAAAGCTGCTGGGGACTCGTGTGTTGATGGTGATGAGGGGTTGGTGGGTGTGAGGGCCCATCACCCCGAGGTCCCGCTTGTACATGGGGGTTCCGTCGGTGTTGAGCGAGTAGGGAGTCTCGCGGGGATCGTCAGTGTCTGTGGTTGAGCGGATGAGGGGGTGCGTAGCTGGGTAGTCATTGGGGGTGTCCTCGCCCAAGCCCCATTCCAGAGCATCAGGCATCGGCGCTTCAGCTCCTGCTGCCTCAGCTGTGCCCTCCACAGCTGCTCGTCCCTCCATTCCTTCGCCACCTGCCTCCATGGCTGCACGGGCCCGAATTCGGTGTGGTACTTGGACAGGTTCATGGTCACCTGTGTCCTGTCAAGGTATGGAACGAGGCTATTTGCGGCCTGGCCCTGGAGTAGGGCACGCTCTTCTTCTTTGGCAACTGCTTCGCAGGCAAGAGGTTGCGTACCGGGGGAATCGGCGTTCCCCCCGATAGCGGGGTCTGGGAAGGCTTGGAGGATGGTGATGGCGTCCTCCCGGGTGATGGGTCCGTGGGTGGTAGCCAGGGCTTGGGTGACGGTGTCAATGGTGGACTGGGATGGGAGTGAGCAAGAGGACATGGTGCGAAGGTAGACAGGGTGGAAGATTGTAGCAGGAGTTGCTGAGGGACTTAGCTCGTAGTGCGTTCCTCTTATATGTGTTTCTCTCATGGGGTTTAGTGCCTTGAAGTCCCTGAATGGCTTGGTCGGTGAATACCTCGCTCCAGTCGACCCACTGATTCTCTGAGTCGGGGTATCTCTTCCATTTTACAAGGTATTGTAGCTTCCAGGTCCTTCTGAATCTTCTTGAGTCTAGAATCTTCTCGACTTCGTATTCTTCCTCGCCTTCTACTAGATCTGGAGGTGGGCACTGATAGTTAGGCCCATGTGTTGCGGTCTCATGATATCTGGTGAGAAGATCGGTGTGGAACACTGGGTGGATATGATACTCCACTGTGTGGGAAGTTCGAGGCGGTAGTTGACCAGGGACATCACCTGTACGACCTTAAAGGGGCCATGCCTCTTTGGTGCAAGCTTTGTGGTTGGCTGGTTGGTTCGCAGGTGGCGTCCTTCTAGCCACACGAGGTCTCCTTCCCTGTACTTGGGCGTATCTTTGTGTTTGACCCATGACTTTTGTGCCTTGATAAGGAGGGCCTTGGCCTGCGCTCTAGCCTCCTGGAACTGGTCGATTCTCAGTGCCACCTGAGGTATGGGTGATGGCCTATCGATCCAATCAGCACGTGGATTGTATCCCATTAGGAGGTAGAAAGGGGACTTCCTTGTGGTCTCATGGGGCCAGTTGTTGTGCGTGAATTCCGCTATAGGGAGATAAGCCACCCAGTTGTCTTGCCTCTCATTGGTCCAGAAGCAGAGATACTGTTCGAGCCACTGGTTAGTCCGCTCTGATTGTCTGTCTGTTCGGGGGTGATAGGCAGTGGAGATGTTTTGTGAGATTCCTAGGATCTTGCACAGTTCTCGCGTGAACTTGGAGGCGAAGTGTGGGTCTCTGTCACTGATGACCTTGGAGGGGAGTCCAAATCGTAGGAAGACGTGCTTAGTGTATAGAGCGGCGGTTCCCTCTGCCGTGATTTCCTCTTGACAGGGAATGAAGACGGCCGCTTTGGTGCAGTCGTGATCTGTAATAGTGAGGATTGAGTCAAACCCCTGTGATCGGGGTAGTTTGGTGATGAAGTCAAGGGCGATAGTTTCGAAGGGGAGCACTTCGGGGTTTGGATAGATTGGGGATAGTGATGCCTGAGTAGGTCGGTTGTTGGCCTTGTGCCTCTGACATTCGGCGCATCCTTTGACGTAGTCTAGGACGTCTTGGGCGAGGTTCAGCCACCAGTAAGAGTGTCCCACCAGTTGCGAGGTTTTGTTAATACCTGGGTGTCCGTAAACTGGCGGTGTGTGGTGAGCGGAGATGATACTTCTCTTGTCATATAGTCCACCCGTCACCACTCGTCTCCCATCTTTGTACCAGGTGCCTTCGATCTTTTTCAGTCGGTGCACGTCTATCCATGGACGGAGGTAGTCCTTGTCTTGATGGTACGTTGCATCTGGTCGCTCCATCTCCCCAGGTTCTATTGTTAGGGTGCTTGGCATGACGGTCTCGACTTGCGTGGCTCATACAAAGAGCACGTCGGGGAGGACCACTACGTCCTTGTTGTCGTTATCCCCTTGGTTGTAGTCCGGTCTTCGGGAGAGTGCGTCCGCTCTTCCATTGGCTGTGCCTTTGATGTGAATCTCGAAGTCATATTCGGATAGTTCTAGTACTTCCCTTGCGATGCGTCTGCTTATTCTTTGTGGTGACCTCCAGTATTGCAGGTTGAGGTGGTCGGAGAATACTTTAGTTTTGTGCGGGGAGCCTGCGAGTAGGGGCCTCCAGTGGTGGAAGGCTTTGACGATGGCCAACAGCTCTAGGTCATAGATGTCGTAGTTGCGCTCTGCCTCATTATGTGTCGCAGAGTAGTAGCCTATGGGGTGTCATTTACCGTCCTCTTTGCATTGTAGGAGTACGGCACCCACCACAAAGCCTGATTCGTCTACCTCCATCTCGAACTGTTCTTGGTTGTGACCAGGGTCTTAAGCTTCATAAAGGTGTTTTCCTCGTCCTGTCCCCATTGCCATTCTGTGTCTTTCCACGTTCATCTGTTTAGTGGGCGTGCGTATGTGGCGAATCCTTTGATGAAGAGGTGGTAGAAGTTGCAGAAGCCGAGGAAAGATCGGACCTGTTTGACTGTGGTTGGCGTTGGCCAGTTGCAGATGCCGGCTACTTTGACAGGGTCCATGCGTGTCACCCCCTTTTCAAGGATTACCCCCAGGTAATCAATGGCTGGTGCGCCGAAGACGCATTTCTCTGGTTTGAAGTACAAGTTATTGTCTTTTGCGATCTGGAGTATGTCACATACAGCCACAATGTGGCCTGCTCGGCCATTCCAGGAGGTGATGCTGATGTCGTCCATGTATACACGGATGGTAGTGCCCAGTGACTCGTGTTTGAGGATGGTGGGACCGCAGAGGGAGTCCATCATCTCCTGAAAGGTGGCCGGTGAGTTAGTGAGGCCGAAGTACATGACTCATGGTTCGAAGAATCCGTAGCGGGTTTTGAAGGCAGCTTTTTATTTGTCTCCCTCCTTGATGTGGACATTATTGTATCCCCAGCGGACGTCAAGTTTGGTGTAGATGTCCGCATTGCCCAAGTCCATGATGAGCTCCTGTATGAGCGGCAGGGGATACTGATTATGCACGGTGAACGAGTTGATCTTTCGATAGTCCTGGACTGGTCGTAGCTTCCCATCCTTTTTCTTGACAAAGAAGAAGGATGATGCGTAGGGGGACTTTGACGGTCGAATGTACCTTTTCTCCAGCTGTTTGTCGAGGAATTTTTGGAGGGTGGTGTCTTCGTCGCGTGACATGGGGTAGATCTTGCAGTCAATAGCAGCTGGGGCGTCCTTTTTAAACTCGATAGCGTGATCCCAGGGTCGCGAGGGTGGAAAGCGGTGTGATTCTTCTTCGCTGAATACCTCGGTGAAGTCAGTGTATTCTTCTGGAATCTCTGTTGTGCTGGTGAATTGTTGTGCTTCGATTGCTAGTTCCGTGGTGGTGGTGCACATTTTTACTGCCTCCCATTCGTCATAGAGCTGCTGTATGGTGTGGCGCTTTTCGTCTTCGGTGAACTCGGTAGGGGCGAATGCGATAGTTACTCCCCATTCCTCGGGGTGTGTGGTTCGTAGGATCACCGGATATGCGTCCTCTTTGATGACGGCGTGCTGCCAGCTGATCTGTGGTTCGTAGGCAGCTAACCATGGGTACCTGAGGACGATGTCCTTGTTTCCTGTATCTGTGAGTAGGAACCGCATTGTTTTACGGGTTCCTTTAGTTTGTACATCGAGATCTGCGCAGTGCGTGATTAGCCCTGCTTTGTTTTCTGAGTTATCGATGTTCCATATCTTTTTTGGGGTCTCTAGTTCTTTGAGACCAATCCCCATTCGCTTTGCGAACGCAGGTTTGATGAAACTGTCTGTGGCTCCTGAGTCCACTAGTGCTCTTACTTTGGCCATGTTGTAACTTGTTCGGACAGAAACTGGAATTCTCAACGATCGGTAGCGCGTGATTATTACAGAGTTACAATGGAGCGCCCTCACCCAGGCCGACGGGTTCAGGCGTTTGGAAAACCCTCTTTTCCCCATAGTTCTTGAAGGACCAGGTCCTTTACTTCGTCTGGTGCTCCGGCCACCCCCTGAAGCCATTCCTGGGCCTGCTGCTGCGGGGTTACTGCCACGCATACTTGCACTCTTGGTTCTTGGGTGTAGTAGTCTGTTTCCGACCTCCTACTGTTGCTGCTTTGCGCGTTGTTGCGATGCTGTGGGCAGTCACGACTGAAGTGTCCCTTTTGGTTACAGGTATAGCAGATTACTTCCCTTGTGTCTCGGGGTGGTCCCCTCCCCCTGCCTCGCCCCCTCGGTCCTCCTCTGGGCGGATAGGGTGGTCTCTGTCGGTCGAGTATGAACTCTGCTCCAGCGAGCCTTCCCTGGGTGTCCTCTGTGCCTGTTCCTCGCGCCCACATTCTGTCTGTGGAGGTGTCCATTGCGTTAGGGTTCTGGTGATGGGGGAGGTTCCTTGGTGCCCATCCACTTTGGGGGTTCCCCCATGGGCTAGGGCGTGGAGTAGTTCGTGGAGTGGGTGTTTTTAACGAGTTAAGACATGCCTGTAGGTGCATGTACTGCTGTTGCTTCTTCATTGCCGCTTGTTTCCATGCTTCAAACATTACGGGTTCGTACTGCTCATAGACCTTAGTAAACAGTGCCTTCGGTAGTCCTGTGGTGAATAGGTCCAGCGTTTGAGGGGCATCAAGGTTGTAGTCAGCTTGTCGGGCCAGGTGTTCAAAGGTAGCCACGTAGCTGTCAATGTCCCCCTCCTTCATATGGACACCCTTGCGTAGCTCCGCCTGTGCTTGACACTTGTTCTTTCTCCATTGTGTTGGCGAATCGCCAGGTGAAGGCGTTAAGGGTCTCTTCCCAGAGGCGTCGGGTGTGTTCAGGGAATCTGGCCTCTGTCTGGTGCATCAGCCAGTCGGTCATGTACATTACCCACTCGTTGTCCATTTCTCCTTGGATGTAGCTGAGGAAGAGGAGTGATCGGCGGTAGTAGTTGCGCATGATGTCGCTCGTGCTGTTGATCCCTTGGTAGAGGTTCCACTGTGCTCTGAATTGTAGGGCTTTGGTGCGATCGCCATTGAAGATCATGGGCGGGTTGCCTAAGAGCCTGTCCAATGATCGAGGTGGGTTACCGATGGAGGGTATCCCTGGGAATCCTCCTCCGGGTGGCCCTCCACCTCCTCCATGTCCTCCACCTCCTTCTCCGTGCGGGTGGCCTCTTCCTGGACCTCCACCTGGTGGTCCTCCTCCTCCAGGAGGGTCTGGTTCGTCAGGCCCGATAGCCCTTATGAGGGCCGCATCGTCTGCAGTCATTCGGTGTCCCATGCTGGGATTGATGGGGAGTAGGTCTTCAGGGACCCCGTCTTGTGGTAGTTGTACGGGGTCTACTTGGAGCTGATACATCGGTTCTAGCTGTGTGGTTGTCATCTCGTCTGGTGGGTGAACGGTGATCTGCTCAGCTTGTGGTGCGTCTCCGAGCGTAATTCCTCCGGCTAGGTTTGCTAGTTCTTCTTCTTCCTCTGCGTTTACCTGCGAGAGGTGATCTTCTTTGGATCTTTCGCTGCTTCTGTCCAACTCGGAGTCTTCTTCCGTGGTACTTGTGGTAACTGCGCCGTCGATAGGTCTGTTTCTCGCTGCGGGGACTACTTCGCTTTCTAGGATATCGCACCGGTATTCGTGCGTCGTTGGTCTGACTACTGTTCGCACTCCTGCATCGTTTGTTGCGAGTATACACCAGCAGGTATGTTCGAAGTTAAACTCAACTGGGTAATACCAACTCGGTCGGTTAGGGAAGTCGACGAAGTATCTGGTTTCTCCTCTGTGTGTCCTCCACCTAGCAGCTTTCAAATAGCGCGTGGGGACGTTTCGTTCTCCTCTTCTGGGGATGATATACGATTGGACTTGGTTCCAGCCCCACCGATCGCCTGTTGTAGACACCACTGTGTCGTTTGTGGTGGTAGCTTGGTCTTAATGTTGCGTTAGGTCCGCCTAACGATGCTCGACTTGAGCGAGGACAGAGTGGCTTGATACACAAGGGGAGATTTAGCTGGTACGAGTACACGTCCTTAGGAGGAATGTGACCGCTATGGGCACTGGGGTGAGATCCACCAGGCGTACGTGTTACTGAGTGATCTCCCGTACTAAGGCGAGATGCGTTACTAGACAGAAGACAGAAAGAGAGCGGATGAGGAGAGAGATGTGGAGTCAAGTTAGGATTCAAGAAGACCAAGCTGAGGAGCTCGGTCTTTGCACTATCCACTAGATATACAATTGACAAGGAGCTTTGAAGCTCCTCCTGAATGTAGAGTACCCAGTAGCCATAACAGCTCGAACCCTACTACGGCTATCCTAGGTATGAGTCAAGTCCGAGACATGTGATAACCACAACAGGCTGACTGAGACGATTGTCCCTGACTAATACTAGGGTAGTCAGAACCCCATGGGGCTGCCATCCGTACCAAAATGAGTCCGATCGCAACAAGTAGGGAGGTTTGGATCGTACACCTTTAGAATAGGTTCTTGAATGAAACATCCCTTCAGATTGTCAAAAGCTTTCTGCTGTTCAGAATGCCAGTGCCATGGAGTATCCTTCTTTGTGAGGTCATGTAAGGGTCAGGTGATAGCCGCGAAGTCCTTAATAAACCTACGATAGAAGTTGGCAAACCCAATGAATGCTCTAACTTCTTTGAGATTTGTGGGTGTAGGCCACTCCCTTACTGCAGAGACCTTGCCAGGGTCCATCTGCACTTCTCTGGGATGGATGATCATCCCTAAGTACTCCATTTCATGTTTCTTGAAATCACATTTCTCAGGTTTGAGATAGAGGTCATAGTCTTCAAGCCTTTTAAGCACCTCGCATACAATTTTATGATGGTGGTTAAGGTCTTGGCTATAGATGAGGATATCATCCATATAGACTGCGACTTCTCCTTTTGCGATGAGATCCACAAATATTGTGTTCATGAGGGCTTGGAAGGTGGCGGGGCTGTTGGTCATGCCAAAGTACATTACTTTTGGCTCAAACAGTCCACAATTGGTGACGATAGCACCCTTCCATTCATCTCCAGCTCAGATTTGAATATTATGATAGCCCCATCAAACGTCAAACTTTGTGAAGTACTCTGCTCCCTTCAACCTATTGATGATGTCTGCAGCAAGTGGAAGTGGATAGTGATTCTTAATAGTAATTTATTAAGATGACAATAATCCTGCACTAGACGTAACTTTCTGTCTTTCTTTTTGATAAAGAATACTGGGGAGGCCATCGGTGACTTAGATGGGACCAGGTATCCTTTAGCGATGTGCTCTTGCAGGAATTTGTTGAGCTCCACTTGCTCGCTAGGTGACATAGGGTACGACTTGATCTTCCAATGCTTGACTGCATCTGGTTCAAGATCTATGGCATGATCCCACGGTTGATGTTCTTTCTGGGAGTCTCTGGGATTCCTCCTCAGAGAAGACTTTTGCGAAGTCTCTGTAGTGCTTGGGTACCATTTCTTCAAAGGTTTTCTTTGGCTTGGCTGCAGTAGCTTTTTCAGCTATCTGCTGACTATAGGTGAAGCCAGCCAAACAGAAAACTTCATCCTGGACCATGTCTAGCACTTTCTCTGCAAGGAGACGGCAGCGTTCCATACAGTTTGCCATAATGCGTGTCACCTCTATCTCAAGTTCCGGTTGCGCTATTTCAGTGGTGGAATTGAGACACATTGTGCCTTCCTGCCAATCTATTTCCAGGTTCCATAGTCTGAGCCATGGTAGTCCCAAAATGACATTCTCTGGGCCAAGGGAAGTGACTAGAAAGTTGTGACTTTCTTCCATTGGTCCAACTTGGAGGTTGAGTCGAACTTTATGGGTGATACTACCGGCTTCGTTGAGTGTCCCATCTATGTTATAGAGGATAATGGGACTTTCAAGGGGAACCTGGAACATCTTGTGGCGGTCAGCGTACTTTTTGTCGAGGAACAACGAAGTTGCCCCCAAGTCTACCATTGCTGCTACTTTTACAGTACGATGACGTCCTTTTAAATACACAGAAATATGAAAATGTGATTTTTTATCTTTTGTTTCAGGAATAATAGTTGAAGATAGTGCTGCATCAGAAATCATCACATGCGGCATTGCTTCGAAAGAAAGTGGAGCAAAAGGAACACTACTAGTATTGTTCATCTCCGAGGCAGATGTAGATGTGGAGGGACCAGAAAGACAAGAAAGGGAACTGACACTACTATCTATTTTACAGGTAGAAATTGTATGAATTACAGGAGATAAGTCCGAAACGAGGTGAGAGCATAAGCATATTTTACAACTACAGGAAGCTGAGTCATCTACTGTAAATAAGGGGCCAGACGCAACTATGCTGGTCCCTTGCACTAAAAAGCTGCCTTGAGCGATTCTATCTGCTCTTGCTGCTTTTTCATCATCTCCATCAACTTAGCTACGTCTACCTGTGACGTCTTTGCTGGAGTGGGAGTCGAGGTGGAGGCGGATGCAACCGCTGTACTGGACAAGGATGGTGGACTAGGGGAGTCCGTTGCTGCAGCTTTCACTTTAGCTGGCTTCCCCATTTTTTTTGTTCATGCAGACAGGTGCACGGTGACCAGCCTTCTGGCACCAAGTGCAGACGTCACGTTCATGGTTTCCATCCTTCTTCGGGTGGTCCATTGACCCACACCCATAACACTTCCCCTTCATCCACATCTGATATTTGGCTCGTGTTTTTAAGATATCAGTTGCCCCTGGCTTCTTGCCCTGCTGACGCATGGCATCTACTTGCATGGCATCAGGGTTGGCTGATGTAGGTGTGATGCGGGAGTTTTCACCCCCCTTCTCTCCTTTTCGGGTGCGCATACGTTGATCAATGTCTTGTGCAGCCTTTCGCAGATCTTTGTAGTCGAGAGCCGTCCTACCAGTGTAGGCAAGGATGTCTTTGACATCTTCTGAAAGACCATCATAGAACCGGGTGCATAGGTCTTCTTCAGACCACTTGGTCTGTCCAGCATACTGGTCGAATACTGACATGTACGTGGTGACCTCCTTCCGACCTTGTTTTGTCTTTTTGAGCGCCTCTCACGCTATGTCTGTGGTATCTCATGGACTAAACCTGAGGTTAAACTGCTTTATGAAACCGGCAAAGGTTCCACCAAATGGAGTTCTACCTTGATTGGCTTCTTCCAGATATGGAAGAGCCCAGGTTTTTGCATCCCCTTCCATAAGGTTAAGGGCAGCCATGGTCCATTGACCTTCATCAATGTACCACCTCTTGTCTGCATTGTTCCATGTATTCATGGTGTCTCCAATGGAGCCAGCCCAATTATGGTACGTGGCAAGGAAATGTCGGGCTTCTGTAGAGTCGCCTTTCCCATCCCAAGGTTTTGGGTGGGCCACTATGTCCTTTTTGTTGCTGTTGGAGTGGGGTTGGGCTGTGATGGAGGCACCGACTTGTTGTGTGAGATCCTTGACATCCTGGGCTAGAACACCCATGGCAAGGCTCAACTGGTGTATGAGGTCCAGACAATTCTGGACGGTGGGAGGAGCGGGTGCAGAGCCCAAGGCGGTTGTGGATGTGGAAGCAGTGGGGTCAGCCATTGTGTCAAACTGTTTCTGTCTCTCTTTTCTCTCTGCTTCTTCTTGTGCCTTTTGATAATTCTCTAGGAGAATTAGCTGTTCGTCAGGTGAGATGTTGTCCCAGTCGACTACTGAAGAAGTGAAGACTTTTTCACTCTTTGTGAGGGGAGGGAGCGCGAATTTGGAGTGAACTCCGCAAGGATACTGGGCTTGAGCCTGCTTGGCTTTCTGCCGACCGCTGGGAGCCACTGTGAGGTGGTGAAGGAGAGGGAGGGGGAGAGAGTTGGGGAATTAGATCGGCTGTGAATGCGACCAACTGAGGAACTGTGTAACCAGTGTCCTGAACTTCTCGTTCGAGCCTGTAAAGCTCTAAGAGGGTGTAACGGAATTCGGGGCGACCATAAATTACCTGCACGTATTGCTCAGCGAGGTTACAAGGGGGCAACTCTAGTTGGAATCCCTGGTAACAGATGTTTACACCATCTTCATCTACAAAACTTTTGCCAGACTGGGCGAGGGTAGCTTGGGAGGAGGAGTGTGCGGAATGGAAAGATGACAACCCGTGTGTTGATGGAGATGGGGATGGAGCATGCTCGTTAGTGATCTAAGGTGTCCGAAGTACATGTAGCGATGAGGCTTGGTTACTAGGGGGCGTCGGGATGGGTGGAATGGAAGCTTGTCTCCTCCTAAAGAGACAGTGCAGACAAGTGCGAACATTCGCAAATATGCAAGGCAGGGTGGAAATGGGAGGAAAGGTGGATAATGACAACTGGATACAACGAGTGTGAAATGCTAACTCAAGGATGTGTGGAATGTCCTATCAAGCGAGACCAATACACAGTGATTGTTTCACACTGCGCGAGGCTGCAGCGATAAAGGAACACTCGGGAATAGGGGAGGGGATATGTGTAGAGCTACAAGGCTGTCTGCCGCAGTCTTCTCGACCTGTTGGCTGCCTCTCACGCCGAAGCGCTCTCAAACTTTTCTGTTTACTACACATACAGCTGTCGCAGGCTAGGCCTGGGTGGCGTCTCGTCCAACTGCAGTTTATCTGGTGTGGTGACCAGTTCTGCAGAGGGTATCCAAACATTCTACTGTGATCAGATAGAACCCCTATAGGCAAGCACAATGTATGCCGATTTTACGGACACTACAGTTGTACCACAATAGCGCAGATTCTGCTTACGGAGGTCCACAGGCAAAGAGTGAGGTAGATAACACAAGGGACTTGTGGTCATCAACCACCTAAGGGAGAAATGATAGGAAAGAGGTAAGAACTGGCGGGTGGGTAACCCAAGAGTGTGAAGGAAGAACTTGTCCTAATGTAGCGGTATGACATTGCGCTACACCAAGTCAAGTGAGAGCTGGATGAACTGAACAGGTGAGCACACTCAACTCGACGTGGAGACAAGTCACATGCCAACGTACAGTCACTGTGGAGGGATAGACACTTGGAGTCTTTATACAAGAGCTCAAGTCTAAGATGATCACGCAGTGGTACGTCTGAGTGGAGAACCAAGAGGACAAGTTAACATTGGAGATGTGGGAAGGTACAAGGGGAATACGCACCTGAGTGGAGAACCAAGAGGACAAGTTGGTTCCACTCAGGACGCTACAGGAGGGTTTATATACACTACTGGAGCTGAGCTTGAATTGAGTCTAAACACTATTACTAAGTGTACAGTAAGACTCCTTGACTCAGGAGCTGACGCATTGTGTCTATTATTAGCGCTTATCTATTGTGCTGACTGAGGCACTTGTCATAGCGCTTATGAGCAGCTCCACTTTGCTGAGTAAATCCTAATACAGCAAGTAAGCATAAACTACTAAGCATGGTCTAGATCCTTCTAGACTCTTATAGGACCTTCCCAAACCTTCCATCCTTATCTACCAATCGTATTAGTCCATATGAATAAGGGATAACAATCCCACAATCACGTGCACATGGTGGCAAACACATGTGACTAACGAATACCTCTGTACTTCAGCCCTTCATATCTTCGCTGTATAAATCCATATAAATACAGAAAAATAGGGAAAATAATACATGTCCATGACACACGACAGAGGTCGACCACCACAACAGCAGGCAAGGTGACAACAACAGCAAAACAACGATGGCGAGGCGACAACAACAACAGACAGCAACACGATGTCAGCAGCAACAACAACAAGTCCACTGACATGACAACTTGGACCAAGGGGGGGGCAGGACCGGAAAAAAATACCCGGGGTCAAACTTTTGTTTTTCAATAGGGGCAGAACCCCCCACCACCACCCACCTTCCTTTTATGGTATATTTCTCCCATATATGTTTTTTTTTCTCAATACTTGACCGCCGATTGTATTCAGCAGAAGTAAGGGCCCGGGGTTTAAATACACAAGAACCCTACTAAGCTAAGGTATACAGGAAGGTAAGGTAGAGTGGAAGGGTGAGGGACAAGGAGAAGCGGGATAGGAGGAGGGGTGTGAAGCATCGCTTGCGGTTGCACAGGCCTCCGCGGGGCGTGAGATGTTGCATGCAGGCCCATGCCGATTGCGGATATGCTGGTGTCAAAGGGCTAGGGCCGCATGCGAGTGCGGCAATGTCGGAAACAGGGACGGTGGGCTGCACGGAGCCCCACTGGGTCGAGTGGTCGCCAACAGTTGCGCACACTTCTGCATGACGTGAAACTTTGCATAGGTGGCCACCTGGGTCGGGAACGCGTCGTGTTCGAGTCGCTAAGGCTGCGCGCGAGCACAGCACGCTGGGGAATGCAAGGGGTGAGCTGCTCTGAGCTCTGAGATGCGAAGAGAAATCTCTATTCTAAATTTTCCAAGGTGTAAGGTCACGTATACTGTAAGCTAAGGAAAGCTAAACAGGGGAAAGGGGACAACAATGGTGGATGTGGAGATGGGCGTCAAGCAGTGATGAGGAGTGGCGAGTGTAGCAATACAAAAAGACGGACGAGGCGTGGAGATGCTGTATGGAGCCAAAGTCCGTGTGAGTTTGAAGCAATGATATCCTAAACCGTCCCTAAGCGCTAGGGAACAGTAAGATGAGTGCAGTATTTGGGGGGTGTGAAGCGTTGAGAGCGGTCGCGCAGGCCTCCGCGGGGCGCGAGATGTCATATATAGGTTCACGGCTATCGCGGACGCGTCGGTGTCGAAGGGCTAAAGCTGCGCGTGAGTGCGGCGACGTCGGGAGGGGAAAGGGGGTCGGTTGGTCGCAGGTGGTCGGAAACGGTCGTGCACGCTTCAGTGTGGCGCAAAACTCCGTACAGATGGCCACCGGGGTTGGGAATGCGTTGGGTTCGAGTCGCTAAGGCCACACGCAAGTGCGGCATGCAAGGGCAGCATGGACGAAAAAAGGCTGGGCCTGAGGTCAGCGACTCAGGCAACAAAAACAGGAAACCGAGGGCAGCAGTTCGGTGGACAAAGGCAATTGCGGCGAGACTTCTAAACTGTCCTGAACTTTGGGACTGGCTACTAAACTGGTGCGGGGCAACATTGGAAGCTAAGACTTAGATGGGAGGAAGAGGTCAACAAGGTGTCATTTATGAGTCAGGAACAACGGGTTATATACATGCAAGCCGTATATGATGTGTTCAGAGACTAAGTCGAGAGTATAGTGAAAGGAAAAGGGTGGTAAGCAGAATAGAGAGGGATCGAGCGCTGGGCGGGTACATGTAGAGGGATAATAAAGTTAAGGGGAACAAGAATGGAGCTCAGAAACAAAGACATGATGACGCACTTCCTTCTCCAAGTCCAGTGCAGCGTTCTGCACAAACTCCAAACTTGAAGGTGTCTTGAGAGTGGTTAAGGGCAAGCAATGGAGTGATGGGCCAGAGACAGGAGTGGTGGAGTGAAACAGCAAAGTTTTAGATAGGTTGAAAGAAACCGATGGTGGTTGACGGGGATCAGGTGATGCAATGAAAGGTGGGCTCGGGCAGAGTTCCCGAGGCGTGGGCATCGAGTGGCATCGCACAGGTGTCCAAATTCAAGACAGTAAGGGCAGATATACCATACAATGAGAACAATGTCAAGATAGGGAACAAGACTGAGAACGGGGAGGCAGAAACGCCCGCAAAAGCACCCAAGTCAAACTTTTTTTTTTCACGGTCCAGACCACCCCCCCCTACCCCACCCCTGGTGCGGGATTCCGGTTCCGCCCCCCCCTTGACTTGGACGGCGAGCAGCAGCAGGCATTATTATCATCTAGTAGCTAGTGTACAGTACAGTAGACTTTGTATACAAGACTCAATAGAACTGTTTCCCTTCAAAGTTGGTACGGAAAATGACAGCAATTGTTGGTTGGAACCGGTTCCAACCGACAATAACTGGTTGCACAACTGATGACAGTTGGTCAGTTGCAGTCCAGTTGTTGGTTGGGCAGTGTCGGTAAAAAGACCAACCGGTCGCAGTTTCAGTTGTGGCCAAAAGGGGTAAACAACCGGACCCAACCAGACCTGAAATCACTAGGAACATGGGGATGGGTGTAGGTGGGATGGTGAACATGGGGGTGAGTGTAGGTGAGATGGGGATGGGGAACATGGGGGTAGGTGTGAGCAGGATGGGGATGAGGGTGGGTGTAGGGGGATGGGGAACATGGGGGTGGGCAGTGTTGAGATGCGACTGCATAAGTCACATGTCTCGTGGGATCTGATTGTGTCAGCCCACATACTAAATACGGTATCTGTCCCCTATGGACTGTTTTGGACACTCCGGACCTGTACGGACCGCTTTTGTTTATCTTTATTGTCAGAGTCATATATGGCTCTTATTGTTCTTTATTGTTAAGATACCGGTATTGTCTGCTTTAGGCAGCTATTGTTCTCTGCCCTCCAATGGCATTTCTCCCTCTGGCACACAGACCACATATATTGTGTTTGGGTCACCAGTGCGCACAGACCATTCTTAGCTAAGCGTCCTGTATATAAGGACTGCTGTTTACACTACAACACTTCAGAGTTCCTTCACCCTCTGAAGTGTAAGTTCCCTTCCTCTTTACTCTACTATACCTTTTACTCACAGACGTTCTATAGAACTTGTCTCTTAGGTGTGTAGTAGTAATATACAGAGTTCCTTCACCCTCTGAAGTAACTTGTCTCTTAGCTCTTTGCTCTCACTCTCCGCTTGTTAGTTCTGCGCTCAACAGGCAGGATGGGTGTGGGGGTGGAAACATGGGAGTGGTAAGATGGGGATGGGATGGGGAACATGGGGATGGGGAACATGGGGATGGGGAACATGGGGATGGGGAACATGGGGATGGGTGTAGATGGGATGGGGATGGGGAACATGGGGGTGGGAATGGGGGAACATGGGGATGGGTGTAGGTGGGATGAGGATGGGGATGGGGATGGGGGAGGGCAGAATGGGGGTGGGGGTGGAAATATGGGGCTGGGGGTGGTGAGATGGGGATGGGGAACATGGGGATGGGTGTAGATGGGATGGGGTTGGGGAACATGGGGGTGGAGATAGGGGAACATGGGGATGGGTGTAGGTGGGATGGGGATGGGGGAACATGGGGATGGGTGTAGGTGGGATGGGGATGGGGGAACATGGGGATGGGTGTAGGTGGGATGAGGATGGGGGAACATGGGGATGAGTGTGGGATGGGGATGGGGATGGGGGACATGGGTGTGGGGGGATGGGAACATGGGGGTGGGTGTGGGGGGGATGGGGAATGGGAACATGGGGGTGGGTGTGGGGGGGATGGGGAATGGGAACATGGGGATGGGCAAGGGAGTGATGGGCATATATGAGGAACATGGGGGTGGGTATAGGAGGGATGGGAAATGTGGAGGTGGGTGTGGGGAGATGGGGAATGTGGGGGTGTGGGGGGATGGGCATGGGACCATGGGGATGGGGGTGGGTGAGATGAGGATGGACATGGGGATGAGGAATGGGAACATGGGGGTGGGTGGGATGGGGAATGAGGACATGGGGGTGGGTGGGATGGGGAATGAGGACATGGGGGTGGGTGGGATGGGGAATGAGGACATGGGGGTGGGTGGGATGGGGAATGAGGACATGGGGGTGGGTGGGATGGGGAATGAGGACATGGGGGTGGGTGTAGGTGGGGAATGAAGAATGGGGAATGGGGAATGGGAACATGTATTTATAAAAGCAGTAGGTGTTTGAAGCCATTCAGACTGTTCAAGGACACTCTGACAGTTCTGAACAGTTCTAAACAGCTCTGGACACCTACTGGTTTTGCAGATGTGGGGGTGGGGGCAGGTAGGATGGGGAATGGAAACATGGGAACATGGGAGCAGGTGTGGGTGGGATAGGGAATCCTGGGAATGGGAACATGGGGGTGGGTATAGGGAATGGGAATATGGGTATGAGCATTGGTGTCAGATGAGGAATGTGAATATGATGGTGGGTGTGGGTGATGGGGATAGGGAACATGAGGTTGGAGATGGGGAATGTGGGTGTGGGTGGAGGGAGATGAGGAAGGAGATTGTGTGCATGGGTGTTAGAGGGATGAGGAAGGGGGGTATGTGCATAGGTGTGGGGGAGATGGGGAAGGGGAATCTGCATATGGGTATGGGACTGTATGGGTGGACTATGACTTGTTACTAGTATAGCTGTAGTAGGGTTTGAGCTACTTTAGCTATTCACTACCAGGCTTGTAAAGCTACCTTGCAGACAAGCACCTAAACTAAATCTAATCTTCATGGGGCACAAAATGTCATATGTAGTAGGCCCACAGTGACCACAGATGCATCTGTGTCAAATTTCTAAGCACACATGCTGGTGCAGCAAAGTCAGAAGAGGCTACACTGTACCTGCTGGGTTGTGTGGTTGAGGGTAGTTGAAAACTGTCATGCATGCTTCTGCATGGCAGTGGCACAAAACTTTGCACAGGTGGCCACCTATATCTGAAACACATCAGGTTTAAGTATCTAAGGCTGCACAAAAGTGCAGCACACTGGGGAATGCAAGGGGTAAGTACAGAGGTTGCTGAGGATGTAATGCCACCACAGGGGTGCTAAGTACAACATGTACTTTGTAAGTCAATTGAGGTCACAGGAAAGGTATGAGTTGGTCAAGACTCAGTTTGGTGATGAACACATGTCACTTAGTCTCCTTGGACACAAGAACAATAGTGGATAGAGATAGAGCTCAAGTGCAAAGGTGAGTGAACATTTGACCCAAGCAAAGGGGTAGTCATGAGACAACAGCAGTGTGGTAATACACAAGAAGTCAAGTCTACCATACAAGCTAGGTAGAGGCTGACTGATATACAAGTAGTACATGATGTTTGTGTAGAACACTGCACCACCAAACATAAGGTGCAATCCTAGGATACAGGTCCTAGTGAGCTAACAATGGAAGTGACAAATGTAGCAGTATGACATCACACTACGCTAAGTAAAGCAGAAGCTGTTATGAACTGAACAGGTGAGCACACCCAACCTAGTGTGGAGACAAGTCACGCACCAATGTACAGTCACAGTGGAGATAGCAGAACGTGGAGTCTTTATTCAAGAACTCAAACTGCCAGTGATCTGATCACACTGTGGTACGCTGAGTGGAGAACCAAGAGGACAAGTTGGTTCCACTCAGGACGCTACAGGAGGGTTTATATACACTACTGGAGCTGAGCTTGAACTGAGTCTAAACACTATTACTAAGTGTACAGTAAGACTCCTTGACTCAGGAGCTGACACATCATGTCTATTAATAGCGCTCTATTGTGCTGACTGAGGCACTTGTCATAGCGCTTATGAGCAGCTCCACTTTGCTGAGTAAATCCTAATACAGCGAGTAAGTGTAAACTACTAAGCATAGTCTAGATTCTTCTAGACTCTTCCAGAACCTTCCAGAACCTTCCATCCTTATCTACCAATCTTATGAGTCTGTACGAGTAAGGGATAACAATCCCACAATCACGTGCACATGATGGCAAATACATGTGACTCACGAGTACCTCTGTACTTTGGCCCTTTATATCTTCACCGTATAAATCCATATAAATACAGAAAAATAGGGAAAATAATGTGTCCATGACATCACCCCCCTTCTTAAGGGTCGACGTCCGCATTGGCCTCTGTGTACAAATGAGGAGCCTGCCAAGGCAAGGACGCGTAAATGAGAGCTGCTATTTTTCTAGGTGCGCCTGGGTTTAAAGAGTGGAACTCTTTGAGCTTATCTGGGGCATGTGCTAGGTTTTTAGCAGGTTCCCAAGTATCCTCACCTTCTCTGTAGCCCTTCCAGCGAACTAGGTACTTAAGAGTACAACCAAAGAGTTTTGAATCTCATATGTGGTCTACTTTGTACTCTTCTTCCCCTTCAACTGTGATGGGTTCAGGTGGAGGTGGCAGAAGCCCATTAACTTCGTTTCCCTTATCAGGGGAGAGGCGGTCTACATGAAATACATCATGGATTCGTAATGCAGGGGGGAGTGCAAGCTTGTAGTCGACGTCACTTCTGACTCTCAGTAAAAAAGGAAGTCACTCAAAAGTCAGCTAAACGTCAGCTAAAAGTCATTGACTTTCACTTGACCAACGTCCTATTTTTTTGACTTTGAAAGTCACCCAAAAGTCACCCAAAAGTCACTCAAAAGTCAGCTAAAAGTCATTGTTGACTGTCATCCTATTTAGTGACTTTGAAAGTCACTTAAAAGTCACTCAAAAGTCACTCAAAGTCACTCAAAAGTCAACTAAAAGTCATTGACTTTCACTTGACTGATGTCCTATTTTATTGACTTTGAAAGTCACTCAAAAGTCACTCAAAGTCAGCTAAAAGTCATTGACTTTCAGTTGACTGACATCCTATTTTAGTGACTTTGAAAGTCAGGCAAAAGTCAGGCAAAAGTCAATGGGAAGTCAATGCCAACTGACTATAAAAGTCAAGAATTAGTCAGTTCAGTCACACAAAATTTGTCACAAATAATAATAATATTAATATTAATATCAGCATTTATTAAATACAGGGGGGGCTAGTAAGGTAGCCGCCATCTAGTTTCGACACCCCTTATGTAAGCAGACATCTTTTGCACGTTCGTCCTTTACAAAACCCCAGATTGGATATCTGGTCTATAGGATTGGAAGGGAAGGTGTTCTTCTATAATTCGTATAAAAAATATTAGCCTAACAGTGGCATAAACTTATATTCTCTGGGAATGAGTGTTTTTATGTGCGCATGGAATTGCTGCTGGGAGCTTACATAAAGGGTGTCGAAACTAGATGGCAGCTACCTTACTAATGGTGGGTGTAGCCAATGGGCTCAGGTGTGACTGATGTGGTAGAGCTGTGGTTGGGTGGCAATGGCTGTGGCTGTGGCGTGGTTGGGGTGGCACAGGGGGTGGGCTGGTGGCGCAGTTGGGGTGGTGTAGTGGCATTGAGGTGGGAGCACTGTTGGGGTGGCACGGTCGAGGTGGTGTGTTTGGGGTGGTGCACCGGCATTGAGGTAAGGGGGCGGTGTTTGGGTGATGTGGTCGAGGTGGCGGCATTGATATGAGGGCACGGTGGTGGTAGTGGCTGCCGTTGTCCTGCAACGGCTCAAAAAGAAAACAAGAGAATAGAAAAAGAAAACTTACCTTAAGCCTGGTGCGGCGGGGCTGGGGCAGTGGTGATGGCTGGCGGCTTGTGGGCTGGCCAGCATCAAGGTGGGACAGGTGGGGGATGCCGGCGTCAATGTGGTGGTAGGGGGCCTTGTCGCCGGTGTGGGGTCAGTGCTGGTGGCAGCGTCGTAGCGGTGTCAAGGTGGCAGTGGCATGGCAGGGTCAACGTGGTAGTGGTAGCTGGGTCAGTGTGGTTGGGGGGTTTCGTGGCCATGTCGAGGTCACAGCGAAGTCATTATGCTCACGAGAGTGGGAGGTCCTGCCCAGTCAGAATGAGTAAGAAAAAGTGAAAAAAAAGAAAAAGAAAACTCAACTTATGGGCCACGTGATGGCGACAATGAGATGGCACACATGAGTGGTAGGTTGAGGGGTGGCAGTGGCAGTCAGGTGGGTCAGGTGCTCGCATGTCATGAGATGTGAAGGCGAGGGGGCCGTTGCGAAGGCGATGACGAGGCTGCCACTGTCCTGCAGCCTGCACTGGTTAGAGATGAACAGGAAAAATAAGATTAAAAAAACTTAGCTCATATTTGTGCGTCTTCGAAATTTGCGTGAAGGGGAAGGGAGATGATGGAGGAATGGGAAGGGAGTGTGGAGGAATGGAAGGAATGGAAGGGGGGGGTGGATGAAACCGTAGTGTGTATTATTCAACATCGAACACGCACGGCCGAGTGTGGCACCTTTCCCTGCCACAAATTAAAATTCTGCCCGGAAATGGCCCAGATGAACATTTTTTGTCTAAGTCGTGCAAGGTTGCTGCTGGTGTTCTTCTATTTTTGAAAATAAAATTCGGAAAATTATGAAAATATTTGGAGAGGTAGATCTTCTCAAAAGCCAAGGGGCCCTCTGCCAACTCTAGGCATTCTAACCAACCATTCCTGATTTATTTGACCATCTGACCCAGCAGGCACATTGTAATGTGACCATCTTTTCCCAGCCTTGCTGCACTCATGTGCAGGTGTGGGATTAGCAATTTGACACAGACTTGTTCACAATTACTGCAGACCCACATATGACATCTCATGCCCCATGGGAGCCTGTGCAATTGAGTTGTACTGTAACACCACCACAGGGGTGTTAAGTATGACATGTACTTGTTTAAGTCACAAGTGGTAATGGGACATGCAAGAGTCAGTTACGACTCGGTTTGAGGGTGTACAAGTATCGCTTGGTCTCTGCAGACACAAGGACAATAGTGGAGTATAGGGCTCAAGCATAGAGGCGAGCAAAAGTGAGGATGCAAGCAAAGGTTAGGGCTGAACACAAGTGCAGGTGACTCATGGGTGGCTATGGGTTTACTCATGGGAATACTCACAAGGGTTGCACTCATGAGTTACAAGTACACCTGCTCCCATGTTCTCATGTTTCCATTCCCCATCCCACCTGCCCCCACCCTCACATCTGCAAAACCAGTAGGTGTCCAGAGCTGTTTAGAACTGTTCAGAGCTGTTCGGAGTGTTCTTGAACAGCTCTGAATGGCTCCAAACACCTACTGCTTTTATGGAACATGTTCTCATTCCCCATTCTCCATTCCCCACTTACACCCACCCCCATGTTCTCTGTCCCCATCCCCAACCCACCCATACCTGCTCCCATGTAGTGTTTCGAAGTCCTGTCCTATGGACTGAAAAAAGACCATGGACCCAACTGGACCCAACTGGTGGCAACTGGACTTTCAGTTGCAGTTGCATGTAGTTCCAGCATGGTCCAGTTGCAGTCTATCGACAATTCAATTCATCAAGAGACTGCCAAAAGACCAGTTGCAACCGGTCCTTGACAGGACTTTTAGTTGCCCGGGCCGTACCCGTGTCACGGGTTCACGGGTATTTTGCGGGGACGCAGGTCGCCAGTCTGGACATTGCTGCAAGGTGTGTCAGCATGTCAACACTGACTGGTACTGACCTCTGACCTAACAACCACCACGGCGTAGCTCAGCACTCGTCGACTGACCCTCAAACTGTCAAACAAGTTAAGTTTTATTTTTCCTTATCTTTTACTAACTAACTGCAATCTTTTTTTTTCTTCTCTAGGTTTCGAAACAGGTCCTCGCCGCTTGCAAGCACAGCGCCACGACGCTGCGCCGTTGCACTACGATGGCAACATGGCGCCGTCGCGCTACAGTGGGGACATTGCGCCGTCGCGCTACGATGGCAACACGGCGACATCGCGCCATCACGCTATGATGGCAACACAGCGCCGTCACGCTACAGTGGGGACATCGCGCTGTCGCACTACGATGGCAACACGGCGCCGTCGCACTACGGTGGCAACACGGCGCCGTCATGCTACGTGGTGGCACCACGCCGTCGCGCTATGACACTGACATGGTGCTGCCACGCTATGACAGCGCCACGGCACCAAGATACAACAACACCGACGCGGCGCCCTGACGTTTCGACACCGACATGGCGGCGCCACAGCAACACGGTGCCTGGCGCTGCGACACCAACACAGCGCTGTGGCGCTTCGATACCGACACGGCGCCGAGGTACTCCGACAACAACGTGGCACCGCAGCAACCCTGCGCTCTGGCGGTGCTACACAACACGGCGCCCTGACGCCTCGACACTGATGCGGTGCTGTGGGCTACAAGATCGATTAGAATAGACAATGTAATTACTTGTAGTTAATTAGAAAAAATATAATGCCATTCAGACTTGTTGTAGACCAGTGGTAGACTGGTCGTGAACTGGCTGTAGACCGGTTGAAGACTGGCTATAGACCGGTTGTTGAAGCGACCGGTTAAGACCGGTCCACAGACTGCAACCCAACCGACACAGACCGGTCTTACACAGTCCGGTCCGGTTTTTTTGTTAGGCTGAGAAATTGTGGACCAGTTGCAGTCCCGGTCTTACCCAAATTAGGTAAAAAAACTGGACCGGACCGGACTTTAAAACACTACTCCCATGTTTCCATTCCCCCACCCCCATGTCCTCATTCCCCATCCCACCCACCCCCATGTCCTCATTCCCCATCCCACCCACCCCCATGTCCTCATTCCCCATCCCACCCACCCCTATGTCCTCATTCCCCATCCCACCCACCCCTATGTCCTCATTCCCCATCCCACCCACCCCTATGTCCTCATTCCCCATCCCACCCACCCCCATGTTCCCATTCCTCATCCCCATGTTCATCCCCATCCCCATCTCACCTATTCCCACCCCCATGTTCCCATTCTCCCACACCACCTCCATGGTCCCCATGCCCATGCCCATCCCCCTCACATCCCCACACTGGCATTTCCCATCTCCCCACACCCACATTCCCATCTCCACACCCACCTCCACATTTCCCATCTCTCCTATATCCACCTTCATGTTCCTCATACCCATACCAATCACTCCCATGCTCACCCCCATGTTCCCATTCCCCATCCCCCCCACACGCACCTCCATGTCCCCATTCCCCATCCCCCCTACACCCACCCCCATGTCCCCCATGCACATGCCCACCCTCATGTTCCTCCATGCCTACCTCCATGTTCCCCATCCCCACCTCCCCATGTTCCCCATCCCCATCTCACCCCTCCATGCTTCCACCCCCATCCCCATCTTGCTCTCACCCACCCCCATGTTCCCCATCCCCATCCCCATCTTACCCACACCCATCCCTATGTTCCCTATCCCCATCTCACCTACACCCACCCCCATGTCCCCCATGCCCATCCCCACCCCCATGTTCCCCATCCCCATCCCACCTAGTACACCCATCCCCATGTTCTCCCATCCCCACCCCCATGTTCCCCATCCCCATCTCACCTACACCCACCCCCATGTCCCCCATGCCCATCCCACCTACACCCATCCTCATGTTCCCCCATCCACCCCCATGTTCCCTATCCCCATCCCACCTACACCCATCCCCATGTTCCCAATCCCCATCCCACCTACACCCACCCCCATCTCCCCCATGCCCATCCCCACCCCCATGTTCCCCATCCCCCCTAGTACACCCATCCCCATGTTCTTCCATCCTCACCCCCATGTTCCCCATCCCCATCCCACCTACACCCACCCCCATGTCCCCCATGCCCATGCCCACCCCCATGTTCCCTATCCTCATCCCACCTACACCCATCCTCATGTTCTCCATCCCAATCCCAATCTCACCTACACCCACCCCCATCCCTATCCTGCCCACACCCATATTCCCCATCCCCATGTTCCCCATCCCCCACACCCACATCCACACTCACATTCCCCATCCCACCCATACCCACACCCACACCCACATTCCCTATCCCCATCCCATCTATGCCCATGCCCATGTTCCCCATCCACATCCCACCTACACCCATCCCCATGTTCCCCATCCACATCCCACCTACACCCATCCCCATGTTCCCCATCCACATCCCACCTACACCCATCCCCATGTTCCCCATCCACATCCCACCTACACCCATCCCCATGTTCCCCATCCACATCCCACCTACACCCATCCCCATGTTCCCAATCCCCATCCCACCCACACCCATCCCCACCTCAGCCACACCCACACCCATGTTCCCCATCCCACCCATCCCCATGTTCCCATTTCCCATCTGACCCCATCCAACCCACACCCACCCTGATGCCCCTGTTTTTCTGTAATTTAATCCCTAAGTTCAACTGATCTGGCATTGACTTTGACTGACTAAGGCTGCGTTCGGATACGAGAATACGGTATTCTGACACCATATTTTCACCGTATTCTTCCCACCCTAGTAGCACGTGCACCTAGATTGTGACATCCATATATAGAACGTGACATCTGTGCTGACCCGACAACACTGGAACCGGGAATTGATCTGTAAGCATAATTTCTTGGAATAAAACTTGAATAAGACTCAAAGTATTTATTTGTAAATTTGTGTGACAATATATTTAAAGTTTATAGATCACATGACAGCTGCAACAGGCGCATTTCGGGGCATGTGATTTATAAACTTTAAATCTTTTCATAATATATTGTCACACATAAATATTTTGAGTCTTAATTAAGTCTTATTTCAAGATTTTTTGCTTAAAGATCAATTCCCGGTTCCAGTGCAATACTCCAACAGCGAGTGCCTATTGCAACTACCTACTTTTTACATGCCATTGGAGCCATTTTATATCAAGAAGCTAATTACTGGAAGCAACTGTACCATACTCAGCATGAACCCCTGAGTTCCTGAAGGGCTTTGCCACCCTGTGGGTATTGCGGAAGGATGACCAGGCCCTGGGTTGATGATGGCTTGAATGGTGCGAAACATGCGACGGAGCTATGAACAGCTATGAGGAAAGATCCAGAAATAGAATAACAAAGAACGTATGGCAGCTCCCTTGTTTAGCAGGTTTTCATGGTTTTTGGACTGCAACTGTGCGCTGGTCAAAGCCAATTGTAGCAGCAGCTGGTGAGCATCTTGAAGTTGCTGCCATCCCCAGAGGTAGCACAGCACTCAAGGAGGGATTTGACTAATAGCTTCTCATCGGAGAGTCCATTGGGTTACTGCGAAGGGAGGGAGGTAGGTGCGGCTCAATTGATCAAAACTGTTGTCGTGTTCAAGTTGCCATAAACAATAGTCACACAATCGTCACAGAGCACATGATCACTTGGAGAAATACGGATTCCTATTTAGGTGAGAATATGGCATCAGAATACCGTATTCTCGTATCCGAACGCAGCCTAAGTCATGTCCTCAGATAATATCCTGGTCAAGGTTTTTTTTTGTGATTTTTTCTCCAAGTTTGAATTGACTTTGGTTGACTTGGACTTGGCTTCACCTGACTTTGTGCAAAAATATTGACTAACAGTTGACTATGGATTGACCGACGTCCTATTTTATTGACTTTTGCTTGACTTCCTTTTTTACTGAGGGTGAAGGCTGACAGCAAAACAGGTCTTCAAGTTCCACGTCAACCAGCTCAAGGGGAAGCAGCCGATGCGTGGGCCTGGGGAGGGTTCAGATTCGGTAGCGTTGGCCTCAACAATGGTTGGGAAGATGACACTGGACAGTGGGTCATCTCACGACCATTCTCGCTTGGCAGCTTCCCACTCCCCTTCTGGAGCTGAGTCCCCCGTCCCACCCTCTGCAGAACTGTCTCCTGTTCCACACTCAGCTGCCACTCCCCATCACCTTACCCCACCTGCTGAGCCCTCTGTTCCTACTGCCGCCCCCCTTACCCCTTCCTCTCCTGCTACCACTATTCCCATTGCCGACAACTCCGCCTCTATAGCGCCTTCTCTCTGTTGGCACTTAGGCACTGTACCGTATGTCCCAGCACAGAGACCATTCCACCACTCAGCTCCCTCCCAAGAGCGAGGCTCTGCCACCCAGGCATCACAAGTACCTTCTCCTGGTGGCAGCAGGACAGAGGCCCTGGAGAAGAGATTAGCCACAATTGAGGAGTGGATTCGTGCACAAGATAAGAACTGGAAGGGCAGCTTGTAAGGTAGTTCTTTTACTTTACTTTTCGTCTATCTTTCTTTTTTTTTTTTTGTTGATCCATTTTATTACTGGGATACATGTAGACCAGTCATAACTAAGAGCCATTACAGTTATGAAACACAGTAGTCCTACATGAGGTGGCCCCAAGATGAGGAGCATAACTGTGGGAAAAAGCAACCCAGCTGCTGTTTTTGGGTGGGTCGGAGGGACAGAATCTGTGGGTGTAGGTGCCAGTGAAGGTGTGGTCTGTGGTGACCTGGAGTGCCATGGATGTGGTGTGCCATGTGAACTTTGGTGTCTTGGTTTTCTTTCCATTGGTGTCTCACTCCATGTTGGTGGCTGTGGTTCATAGGGGATGATGCTTGTCGTGGGAGGGGGGCTGGGTGATAAGGTAGCAATGATGGTGTGATAGAGCTGCCTCCCCAAGTACACGCTGGTTGAATTCTGGGATGAGGTTGCTGCCGAACCATTTGTCGTTCCACTGTTGAAATGCACGTCGCCTAGCCCAGTCCTTTTGGAATGCTGCAGACTGGACATGATCAAGACCCTGAGGGGGATTGTGTTTGCCAGCCTCGGTCGCCCTGTGCTGTGCCACCTGTTGCCCTACTTTTTGTCTATCTCAGTTACTTGTCTCACTCGCTATTTCTCTCTGCCTCTATTTTCTCCGAACATCCTTTTCTGATACGTAGCTACTGCACCGCCCTGCCTGTATCATATATGTATTAAATATTCAGCAGCACTTCACCTGTCTTGTTTCACCATGTGTGATTCTCAGTTGTCATAGTGTTTTGGCAGCTGTTTAGAGCCATTAAAATAACTCAGGAACAGCCAATCAGATCGAGTAGAGTTGACAGAGGACCCCTCAGCATTTGAAGAGATTACCTCCCCAAAATATTTTCAGATCTATTTCTCAGATTGGAAAAATGTCAGCTTGAGCTGCCAAAACACTAGACTGTTGTCAATGTTGGGCCATTTAATGGTACTGAGAATTTCTCACCACTGTGCTGGTACTAGTCTGGCACCTTCCCATGTGCTTACAATCGGATCCTGGTCTCAACTAATTGGGATGACAGACGTGTAAAGATTTGTATTAACTTTGAGATATGCCTGAAATGAGTGAGACCCCAATTGAGAGCGAAGAATGTCAAAGTGCGACCTATAGAGGGCCCTTGAGTCACAGAGGACACAAGGGGACTGCAGAGGAGGATATAAGACTATATTAATCAATGTAAAACTAAGTACTCACCTGCAGAGGAGGATATAAGACTAAAGGCATATTTTCCGTCCTCTGCAGGATATATCAACCTGACTAAGCATATCTAAATAAGGTAACTCCACTTGAAGCATTGTACAGTCACAGAATAGCACAAACTAAAACACTTAAACCACAAATAACAAAGAAAAGGGACATGGGGGTGGTAATAATGATTCGAGTCTACAGTGGTGCATGCCCCTTGCTTCTCCTCCTTCTAGTGACGCGCTTTGGTCCTTGCAGGGGTGCCACTGCTCCTATTGGAAACATTTACCTTCTAGACTCAATGAGAAAGCTATCACTTACTGATTTTGTTTAGCCCACTCTGTAAGCTGTGATGTGCATGCTGAGCGCCTAGTCTCATGTGCATCAACTTTCTGGCACTTGGAAAGGCAGGTATCAGCAGTTGCCTGGGTGAGAGGCCATGAGTTTCAAGGCACTAGATTAAATTAGGTCACCTACTTGGTTGTTAGGGGGATTCTCATGGGGAGGACCCACCCTTGGGCTGCCGGTGGGAGGGTGGCACTGTGTAATGATGTGAGGGGGAGGACGAGCACAAGGGAGAGGAGGTGGAGGGTTAGGTGGGTGTGTGGGCAGAATTCCCCCATCTTCTTGTGTCAGCAGCTCCTCACGAGGCTGCTGGCCATTGGCACTCTGGGGAGGATGATCTGTGGATAGTGCAGAAACATAAGGTAAGCATCTGCTACCAACATGAGTCGGGAGCTGACTTACACTGCTTGGACTCCTAGTGGCATCTCCCTGGCTTTGTCCACTTGGCCCTGCTCCAGTGGAGGAATTGCAGTTTCCAGAGCCCCACTCACCACCATGATGCCGATCTGCCTTCTGCACTTTCTTGAAACGGAATGGGACCTTTCCGGCAGCTTGCCTCTGTATCCAGTGCTTGAGTATGGCATTGGCGTCTTTGAGACGAAGGTGATGGTATTGCGTCAGAGTGACGCCCTCCGGCAGGTACTTGGCAGCGATGAAATCACCTTGGGCCTCGCACAGTTTATGTTACTTGTAGCTTAAGCGTCCTAATTTGTGCTGTTCTGTGACTGTACAACGCTCCAAGCGGAGTTACCTTATTTAGATATGCTTAGTCAGGTTGGTATATCCTGCAGAAGACAGAAAATATCCCTTTAGTCTTATATCCTCCTCTGCAGGTGAGTACTTAGTTTTAGTTTAATCAATATAGTCTTATATCCTCCTCTGCAGTCCCCTTGTGTCCTCTGTGACTTAAGGGCCCTCTATAGGTCGCACTTTGACAGCTTAGCCCATGGGACCCTTCCCTTGCCCCTGCCAGCAGCAATCCCTGAAAATCGGATAACCGACTAGGCCAACAACAAGAAGCTATGGCTCACTCACCATACATCTTGCTCATGAACTTCCCAATGACCATTTTCTTGTACATGAGGCCCCCACGATCAATGGCTTCCCAGCTCAGCAGCACAGGGTACCTTACCTGTTCTCATCCATTAGCAGCTTGACTTTTGGAGTTGCACCCTTATTTATGTTCTCTTCCTCACTATCAGCAGGATGGGCCCCTACAAAGTGTCACATAAGCACATTTCTCTTAAAGTGAAGCATACACTGACCAAAAGACGCAGCAGTCCATCTTGAGAACTCCTCAACCATTGGGTCCTGTGACCAGCCTTTGTACCGGGCTTTGAAGGAAGTTCCACCCAGCTCATCATTGTTATCATAGCTATTTGGCAAGTCGTTAGATTGTAAGTAGATAGCACTCTATACACACAACATGATTGAAGGTCCATCATCATCACAATACCCCCCCAAAATAACGACGCACACTCCATATTGGCGGTACATGGTCTCAGAAAAGTCCTGCATGGTGTTAATAGTGTGCTTCCCAAACATCCTTGATGAGATTAGGTCAATTCCCGTCTGGTGAGATGATTTGGTACATGCATACCGCTGCTGCTCCCAAGGAGGCACTGTTTCTCTGCCCATGTCTTTGCCTCTGCTCTATACTTCACCCGCGTTTCTTCATCCAACCCCTCCTCAACGAGCTTTATAGCCTTCTGGTAGAAGCCAAGGTAGCGTGACGATCCTGATGGCGACCCAGACATCTCAATGGCCATCTTGTCGAGCTCCTCTCAGTGATGGTTGACCAGAATGTCACAGTAAGTCCATTCTTTGCCACAAAAGTTAAATTTCTTGTGGTCCCATTGGCACTTGTTAAGTAGGTATTGGCGGACAAGCTGAAAAGTATGAGGGCTGCACAATGTAGCCAAGAGCGCACATACTGTTTCTACGATCTCTCTATCAAACTCTATGTCTTGTTGCCAGCGTCTCTCGATGCGGTCTATGGAATCTCAGATGATTTTTGACCAAGCACCTCTGTCAGCAGCTCAGAACTTGGTAGCGCACTTCCGCAACATGCTTGCTTGTTCATCTGTTAGTTCAATATCATGTCTTGAGAGTGTAGCGACATCAATGGAGGGGCATTCATGGAAACACATTGATCATACACACCTTCCTTCACTTGCACCACCTCACTCCTCAACCTCAGAACAAAGGTCTGCAGCGAGCAAATGCAACTCACCAGGTGCGATTGATCCAAAGTCAAAAGATGTGCATGAGCCATTAGACTCTAGATCTGAGTCATAGTCTTCATCCTCGGATTCATCATCTGGCCAATCTGACTCCTCACTGGACTTGGCATCTTGCTTCGCTTTTTTCATCGGCATGAGGGAGATTCTCGAGAGGGATAGACTGAAGGTCTAAACAGTCAGCAGCACTTTAAGGGGTGATATCACATGTTTGGCAGCATGGGATTGTTTATCGGCAGCTAAACAACACTACGGAATTGGCGTGGATTGGCAGCTAGTGTTTTTCCCCAAGTCCCTTGATGGTTAGGAAATGCAGTCTTTCCAGTCCCCTCCCTCCTGCACACTCACTCCCCTGAGTCTCTCCCATCTCTGCGCTCAATATCTCCGTGCTCAGTTCTGATTCAAGTTAGATGGGCGCTCATCTGAGTTGATTGGCACTGCTATGGCGCCACAAGTTCCCCTGATGCTGCCAGTCCATCTAACTTCTGAGGTGGATCGAATGGCACTCACTCTGGTGGATGCCTTCATGAACCGTGGTCAGTGATGCAAACTAGACACTCAGGAATCAATTTCTGAGATAATCTGAGCAGTGAAAATAGAACGGGATGCTACGCGTTATGCAGATAAACTCCCAAAGAAGCTAGTGAGACCAGAAACTGCTGCTGCAGACGCTCAGGAGCTATTATGAGAAGGCAATATCCTCCACGGAATGATTCAGCTGCCAATGTTCCCATTTCAAGACCCTGCATTGTTGTTGATATGCAGGGAGTTATATTGGCATGGCACCTTCCTGGAATCTTGACCGATTCTAGGCAAGTGAGTTAATTCACCTTGTCTGATCACCGTGTCCCATTGAATATCATGCATTTCAGAGTGAAATGATGGCGGCAACTCAGAAGCTACATTCAATGCTGGAAAAGCACCCAAAAGCACCTCTTGGTGCACTGGTCCAGAATATTTTCCTTCAGGACTAGAGGGCCTTCAAGGGTTAGTTGACTTCTTGCCTGCATGGTTCCAACAAGGGCATGAAGTGAGCTGCTTAACCATGTAATATTTTATTGTTCGCCAGCTGATTTCAGTTGAGACGGTGCAAGAATTCCCTCAGGTCAGCGCATCTTTGAAAAAGCTGGCTGCCTTGGAGTGGCTAGATCATGCCACCAAATCGAATTCAATAATGAGCGTGATACTGGCTGTCATTCATCTGGAGCTTTATGATGCTGGTCAGGAGACCCTCAAAGTGCTAAGAGGCCATTCTGAGATCCAGCCTCAGGAGATCCTCCACCAATGGACATCCGTTTACAGCAGCATCTCTGTCATTTGCAATCGCCTCATGCCAGCACATTGGGATGTCAGTTCCAGGAAACAATGGTATGATCTGTTGGCATCTGTAGGGCGCTACCGAAATTGCAATTTGAAACTGCCGGCCTTGGAGTTTTGCTAGAGTATGGTCCTGGTTCAGTGGTTGGAGTGTTAGCAGCAATGTGTCAAAGTGCGACCTAGAGAGGGCCCTTGAGTCACAGAGGACACAAGGGGACTGCAGAGGAGGATATAAGACTATATTGATTAAACCAAAACTAAGTACTCACCTGCAGAGGAGGATATAAGACTAAGGGGATATTTTCCGTCCTCTGCAGGATATACCAACCTGACTAAGCATATCTAAATAAGGTAACTCCACTTGGAGCGTTGTACAGTCACAGAACAGCACAATATAGTACGCTTCAGCTGCAAATAACACTCCCCCATGACTGTGCAGGGCTCCAAACTGCTAAGTAAACAAACCAAGCATTGTGGCACACTTCTGCACCTTGAACCGGTCAAGAGCCTTCGTGAAGATGTCAGCAGCCATCTCCTGCGTTGTAACAAAGCTAGGAGTGATTAGACCGTCCTGAACAGCATCCCTCAGCCAAAACAGGCGAAGGGAGAGGTGCTTCATCTTGCTGTGGTGCTCTGGGTTCTTGCTCACTGCAATGGCCGATTGATTGTCCATTCTCAGCAGTGAGGGGCCAGAGATGCTGTAGCCAAGCTCCCCCATGAACTGACGCATCCACAGGATCTCCTTGCCTGCCTCAACAGCAGAGATGTGCTCTGCTTCAGTTGTGGACAAGGCAACCAAGGGCTGCAGCTTTGAGCTCCAAGACACCGCTCCAGACCCAATCTTGACCACATATCCACCAGTGGACTTGCCATTGTCCGGGTTACCATCATGATCAGCATCTGAATAAGTGATGAATGGCTCAGGCGAAGTGGAGGGCTTGTAGACAAGCTTGTAGTCAATGGTGCCCTTCAAATAGCGAAGCACATGCTTGGCTGCTTGCCAATGAGCCAGGCCAGGGTTGGAGTTGAATCTGGCAAGAACTCCGGCAGCATAGGCGATGTCAGGCCTTGTGGTGACTGCCAGATACATCAGGCAGCCTACAACAGAGATGTAGGGGTACTGGTGCATTTCTAAGACATCTGCATCGGTCTGGGGACACATGGAGGTGGATAGACACATGCCAGGGTTGAGAGGAGTCGAAGCAGGCTTGGAATCGCTGAGACCATGCTCCTGGATGAGATTGGAGATGTATTGGCTCTGGGAGATGGAGAGTGTACGATTAGGACGATCTCTGATGATTTCCAGGCCGAGTAGCTGAGTGGTAGGGCCAAGATCTCGCAGTTTGAAGTGACTGGACAGCTCTTGGACGATTGAGTCAATCTTGGCTCCATCCTGGCAGGCAAGCGTGATATCATCGACAAATACAGGCATTAAGATCCTAACATCATCCCTGAGGTAGATGTACAGCCCATGGTCGGATTGGACGCGATTGAAGCCAATAGAAGTGAGCACAGTGTGAAGGGTCTTGTTCCAGACCCTGCCTGCTTGCTTCAAGCCATACATCGACTTTCTCAGCCTGCAGACATGATCTGGACCGCCTACTTCAAATCCCTCAGGCTGCAGCATGTAGATCTCTTCCTCCAGAGTGCCATTGAGATATGCATGAGAGATGTCAATGGAGCGAAGTTCAAGGTCTTCCAGAGCAGCCAAGGCGAGTACAATGCGAATGGTTGAATAGCGAACAGTAGGAGCGAAGGTCTCTTTGAAATCGAAGCCAGGACGCTGAGAATAGCCCTTGGCAACCAATCTCGCCTTGTACCGGTCCAGGGAGCCGTCAGCATTGTGCTTGACCTTCATGAACCATCTAGAGCCAATTGCACGCTTCCCAGGCGGCAGCTTGACGACCTCCCAAGTGCCATTGAGCTTGTGGGCCTCCATCTCTTCCTCACATGCCTTGTGCCACAGATCTGCATCAGAGCGTTGCTGCGACTGCCTGTAGGACGTGGGCTCAACTGCAGATGCTACACCAGCTTGGATAATGTCAAGGGGGTGTTGGATAAGCAATCTGTCATGGTTGATATGATTGTGAAACCAACACCCTGTACTCAGGGCCATATAGCTCAGTGGTTTAGAGCACCCAGTATATATCCGGGAGGTCCTGGGTTCAAACCCCAGTCTGGTCATTTTCTTGTGTGGACCCACACTTTCCCCTTTGGGCCGTGTTCCCCTTTGGGCTATTTCCCCATTGGGCTGTTCCCCATTGGGCCGTTGAGGTCCCACGAATTCAACAGGGGGGTCATCAGAGTCATCATCTTCGTCTGAAGAGACCACTGCTGGTGTTGGCTCCCTTGGCTGCTTGTAGCGATCTGGGACAGCCCATTGCTCCGGCAGCCACTCATCTCTGGGACGTCTGAGGCGCTGAGGGCGAGGAGGGGCAAGAGGGTGATGAGGATGGCGAGCTGGAGGGGTTGAAGGCGAAGAAGATGAAGGAGGAAGTGAGTGATAGATGGATGGAGGTGTCTGTGAATGAGCAGGCACTGGAGCAACGCTTGGAGGCGAAATGGGAGGAACAGAGGGTAGATCAGAATCAGTAGACCCATCTCCCCCATGATCTGGCATCTGTGACTCAGATGGAGCGTCCAGGACATCGTCTGAGATGTCTGGGAGTGAAATGGAGGTAGGTGGCGTCTCAAGAAGCGATTTGAGACGAGGGGTAGGCAGGTGGGGTACAGAGTTAGCCTGGAGCATGAAATAGCGTTCATCAAAGTCAGCCCTCTCTGAAATGAACACCTTCTTGGTCACAGGGTTGTAGAACTTCCATCCCTTGTAGCCTTGAGGGTATCCAATGAATACACACTTCTCCATGTGCGATCCGAGGCTCCCAAGTGGACGCTTGTCCCTCTGGATCAGCACATAGGCAGTGCAGCCCCAGACACGAAGCCTGGAGAGATCTGGCTTGCTCCCATTGAATGCCTGATAAGGTGTACTGTCTGGGAGCGCTGAGGTGACGAGTCTGTTGCTAGTATGAATGAATGTGGCCAGAGCTTCGCCCCAGAAGACTGTGGGCATCCCAGACTCATGCAGCATCGAGATAATGCCTTCTTCCATCGTCCTGTTCGCCCTCTCAGTGACCCCATTCTGCTGAGGGCGATTCCTGACAGTGTGCTGCCTCTGGATGCCATTCTCAATGCAGAACACCTCAAACTTGCCAGATATGTACTCCCCACCCTTATCATCTCTCAGAGTACCCAGTTTCGCTCCAGTGAGATTCTCAGCCCAAGCCTTGAACTGTTTGAAGGCAGCAAAGGTCTCAGACTTTCGCTTCAGGAGGTAAACAGCCTTGAAGCGAGAGAAGTCATCGATGAATGTGACCCAGTAGCGATACCCTTGATGTGTGGGCACCTTCACAGGGCCATGGACGTCGCTGTGGACTAGCTGAAGCGGTTTTGAGGCTCTAGAGGTGGAAGATGGAAAGGGATCTGCATGCATCTTGCCAGCCTTACAGGCTTCGCATACTGGATCAGGGGTGGCTTGTGAATCAAGCTTGAAACCTGTCACCAGGTCGCCTGAGAGCAGCTTCTTGATGCCTGCCAAGTGATGGTGGCAGAGGCGACGATGCCAGAGGTCCCAGTCCAATGGGAGGGTGGTTGCAGATGACAATGAGGCGAACTGCTCCACTGGAATGGTGTCCCCAACAATATATGCAGCATTTGAGGGTCCAATCTTGGCTTGGAAGGCAATCTTGTTGTCCCTGATGAAGTGTAGGGTGTCCCTCTCAATGGAGACGAAGAAGCGGCAATGGAGAGTGAGATATAGGACAGAGAGCAGGTTGCTGCAGAGAGCAGGGACATATAGCACATTTGTGAGCTCCAAGGGTGGCATTTCTTTACCATGTACCACAGGATTGAACCGGACAGACCCCACCCCTTCAGAATAGACCACAGACCCATCAGCAAGCCGAATTTCGACACAATGTGGCTTCAAATTGCGCATCCAATGACGATGGAATGTCATATGAGCTGAGGCACCAGTGTCTGCATTCCAGGCAGTGTGGGAGTTGACCTGAAGACTCGAAAGGAGAGCACTTGCTGATGCAGCTGAGGCAGACTGTGGGGCTTCTGGAGGTGACTGAGACGAGACTGATGAGTCATTGGATATGGACATGATGAATGTGGTGGGAACGACGGAGTGGGAAGGAATAGTGTGATTATGATGAGAGGAAGACTTGGAAATGAGAGGAGATGATTGGAATGAGTGTGAAGAGCTGAGAATGAGCCAAGGCGATGGGAGCAGCAGTAATGACAGCAAAGATCAGTTAAGGCACAGGGCAGGGCCCATAACCTGTCAAAGTGCGACCTATAGCGGGCCCTTGAGTCACAGAGGACACAAGGGGACTGCAGAGGAGGATATAAGACTATATTAATCAATGCAAAACTAACTACTCACCTGCAGAGGAGGATATAAGACTAAAGGCATATTTTCCGTCCTCTGCAGGATATACCAACCTGACTAAGCATATCTAAATAAGGTAACTCCCCTTGGAGCATTGTACAGTCACAGAACAGCACAGATTAGCACGCTTAAGCTACAAATAACACTGAGGACGAGGGGCAGCAGGAGGATGATGAAGTTGGCAAGCTGGAGGGGTGGAAAGCGAAGAAGATGAAGGAGGAAGTGAGTGATAGATGGATGGAGGTGTCTGTGAGTGAGCAGGCACTGGAGCGATGCTTGGAGGCGAAATGAGAGGAACAGAGGGTAGATCAGAAGCAGTAGACCCATCTCCCCCATGATCTGGCATCTGTGAGTCAGATGGAGCATCCAGGACATCATCTGAGATGTCTGGGAGTGAAATGAAGGTAGGTGGCATCTCAAGAAGAGAATTGGGACGAGGGGGAGGCAGGTGGGGTACAGAGTGAGGCTGGAGCATGAAAAAGCGCTCATCAAAGTCAGCTCTCTCTGAAATGACCACCTTCTTTGTCTCAGGGTTGTAGAACTTCCACCCCTTGTAGCCTTGAGGGTATCCAATGAATACACACTTCTCCATGTGCGATCCAAGGCTCCCAAGTGGACGCTTGTCCCTCTGGATCAGCACATAGGCAGTGCAGCCCCAGACACGAAGCCTAGAGAGATCTGGCTTGCTCCCATTGAATGCCTGATAGGGTGTGCTGTCTGGGAGCGCTGATGTGACGAGTCTGTTGCTTGTGTGAATGAATGTGGCAAGAGCTTCGCCCCAGAAGGCTGTGGGCATGCCAGACTCATGCAGCATCGAGATAATGGCTTCCTCCATCGTCCTGTTCGCCCTCTCAGCTACCCCATTCTGCTGAGGGCGATTCCTGACAGTGTGCTGCCTCTGGATGCCATGGTCGATGCAGAATGCTTCGAACTTGCCAGACATGTACTCCCCACCCTTATCATCCCTCAGAGTGCCCAGTTTCGCTCCAGTGTGATTCTCAGCCCAAGCCTTGAACTGTTTGAAGGCAGCAAACGTCTCAGACTTTCGCTTCAGGAGGTAAACAGCCTTGAAGCGAGAGTAGTCATCGATGAATGTGACCCAATAGCGATACCCTTGATGTGTAGGCACCTTCACAGGGCCATGGACGTCGCTGTGGACCAGCTGAAGCGGTTTTGAGGCTCTGGAGGTCGAAGATGGAAAGGGATCTGCATGCATCTTGCCAGCCTTACAGGCTTCGCATACTGGATCATGGGTGGCTTGTGAATCAAGCTTGAAACCTGTCACCAGGTCGCCTGAGAGCAGTTTCTTGATGCCTGCCAGGTGATGGTGGCAGAGGCGACGATGCCAGAGGTTCCAGTCCAATGGGAGGGTGGTTGCAGATGACAATGAGGCGAACTGCTCCACTGGAACAGTGTCCCCAACAAGATATGCAGCATTTGATGGTCCTGTCTTGGCTTGGAAGGCGATCCTATTGTCCCTGATGAAGTGTAGGGTGTCCCTCTCAATGGAGTCGAAGAAGCGGCGATGGAGAGTGAGATATAGGACAGATAGCAGGTTGCTGCAGAGAGCAGGGACATATAGCACATTAGAGAGCTCTAGAGGTGCCATTTCTTTACCATTGACCACAGGATTGAAACGGACAGACCCCACCCCTTCAGAGTAGACCACAGACCCGTCAGCCAGCCGAATTTGGACACGATGTGGCTTCAAATTGCGCATCCAATGACGATTGAATGTCATATGAGCTGAGGCACCAGTGTCTGCATTCCAGGAAGTGTGGGAGTTGACCTGAAGAGCAGAGAGGAGAGCACTTGTAGATGCAGCTGAGGCGGACTGTGGGGCCTCTGGAGGTGACTGAGACAAGACAGAGGAGTCCTTGGATGTGGACATGAGGAATGCGGTGGGAATGATGGTGTGGGAAGGAATGGAGCGATTTGGATGAGTGGAGATGATGGAAATGATAGGAGATGATTGGAGTGATTTGAATGAGTGTGAAGAGCTGAGAGCGAGCTGAGGTGATGGGAGCAGCAGTAGTGACAGCAAGGATCAGTTAAGGCGCAGGGCAGGGCCCATAACCTGTCAAAGTGCGACCTATGGAGGGGGCCCTTGAGTCACAGAGGACACAAGGGGACTGCAGAGGAGGATATAAGACTATATTGATTAAACTAAAACTAAGTACTAACCTGCAGAGGAGGATATAAGACTAAGGGGATATTTTCCGTCCTCTGCAGCATATACCAACCTGACTAAGCATATCTAAATAAGGTAACTCCACTTGGAGCGTTGTACAGTCACAGAACAGCACAATATAGGACGCTTCACCTGCAAATAACACTCAGCAGCATACACACATGAACACCATAGGCCAACATGAGCTCATCAGCACAATATGCACAGGGGCACTATGGGCCAGCGCAAGCTCATTGGCAGAATATACTCATGGGTGCTGTAGGCCAACACATGCTCATTGGCAGAATATATGTGTGTGCATCCTGGGCCCATCCGATGCCTTTGCTTGGGAGGTGTTCTACCTGCTATAGGCCATTACGATCTCATTGGCAGGGACAGTACACGTGCATTTTGGGCCGATGCGAGTGGTTTGGTCAGCAGCTGTCCTAGTAGCTGCACTGATCATGTGGGCCCACACCACCTTTGTGTCAGGAATGTCATGGACAACTTATAGGCAGGCCCATATGAGATTGTTCACAACACAACTTCCTGGGCCCATCTGTATGTATACACTTTTATACTATAATGGGCCCACATGGGCTTTGCCAATGCTCACGCCAACTTTGCACATGGGTTCTACCAACTCAATTGCAAGGATTTGCATCATGGGCTCTGCACCACAGACAGTGCCTTACCACAGCTATCTCAGACGTGTGTCTCCCCACAGTGGATCGTCTACTCGTCCGAAATGCGACTTCTGCTCTCGCTTGGGCCACATTGAGGCCAAGTGCTTCCTCAAGGAGCGCTTGATGCGTCAGATCAACCCCCCATCACCTTCCACAGCATCCCCTGCCTCCATCTCGTCTCAGTCACTTCCAGAAGCACCACAGTCCGCATCAGCTGCATCAGCAAGTGCTTCATTTTCTGCCCTTCAGAGCGACTCTTACACTTCCTGGAATGCAGACACTGGCGCCTCAGCTCATATGACGTTCCATCGCCATTGGATGCGCAATTTGAAGCCGCATCGCGTCGAAATTCGGCTAGCTGACGGGTCTGTGGTCCATTCTGAGGGGGTGGGGTCGGTGTGGTTCAATCCTGTGGTGAATGGCGAAGAAATGGCGCCTATAGAGCTCTCTAATGTCCTATATGTCCCTGCTCTTTGCACTAATCTATTATCTGTGTTATATCTCACTCTCCATCGCCGCTTCATCGTCTCCATTGAGAGGGAGACCATACACTTCATCAGGGACAACAGGATTGCCTTCCAAGCAAAGACTGGAACCTCAAATGCTGCATACCTTGTTGGGGACACTGTTCCAGTGGAGGAATTCGCATCACTATCATCTGCCACCACTCTCCCATTGGACTGGAACCTGTGGCATCGTCGCCTCTGCCACCATCACTTGGCAGGCATCAAGAATCTGCTGTCAGGCGACCTGGTGACAGGTTTCAAGCTTGATTCACAAGCCCACCCTGACCCAGTATGCGAAGCCTGTAAGGCTGGCAAGATGCATGCAGATCCCTTTCCATCTTCCACCTCCAGAGCCTCAAAACCGCTTCAGCTAGTCCACAGCGACGTCCATGGCCCTGTGAAGGTGCCCACACATCAAGGGTATCGCTATTGGGTCACATTCATCGATGACTTCTCTCGCTTCAAGGCTGTTTATCTCCTGAAGCGAAAGTCTGAGACCTTTGCTGCATTCAAACAGTTCAAGGCTTGGGCTGAGAATCTCACTGGAGCGAAACTAGGTACTCTGAGAGATGATAAGGGTGGGGAGTACATATCTGGCGAGTTTGAGGTGTTCTGCATTGAGAATGGCATCCAGAGGCAGCACACTGTCAGGAATCGCCCTCAGCAGAATGGGGTCGCTGAGAGGGCGAACAGGACGATGGAAGAAGGCATCATATCGATGCTGCATGAATCTGGGATGCCCACAGTCTTCTGGGGCGAAGCTCTGGCCACATTCATTCATACTAGCAACAGACTCGTCACCTCAGCGCTCCCAGACAGTACACCTTATCAGGCATTCAATGGGAGCAAGCCAGATCTCTCCAGGCTTCGTGTCTGGGGCTGCACTGCCTATGTGCTGATCCAGAGGGACAAGTGTCCACTTGGGAGCCTTGGATCGCACATGGAGAAGTGTGTATTCATTGGATACCCTCAAGGCTACAAGGGATGGAAGTTCTACAACCCTGTGACCAAGAAGGTGTTCATTTCAGAGAGGGCTGACTTTGATGAACGCTTTTTCATGCTCCAGGCTAACTCTGTACCCCACCTGCCTACCCCTCGTCTCAAATCGCTTCTTGAGACGCCACCTACCTCCATTTCACTCCCAGACATCTCAGACGATGTCCTGGACGCTCCATCTGAGTCACAGATGCCAGATCATGGGGGAGATGGGTCTACTGATTCTGATCTGCCCTCTGTTCCTCCCATTTCTCCTCCAAGCGTCGCTCCAGTGCCTGCTCATTCACAGACACCTGCATCCATCTATCACTCACTTCCTCCTTCATCTTCTTCGCCTTCAACCCCTCCAGCTCGCCATCCTCATCACCCTCTTGCCCCTCCTCGCCCTAAGCGCCTCAGACGTCCCAGAGATGAGTGGCTGCCGGAGCAATGGGCTGTCCCAGATCGCTACAAGCAGCCAAGGGAGCCAACACCAGCAGTGGTCTCTTCAGACGAAGATGATGACTCTGATGACCCCCTTGACATCATCCAAGCTGGTGTAGCATCTGCAGTTGAGCCCACGTCCTACAGGCAGTCGCAGCAACGCTCTGATGCGGATCTGTGGCACAAGGCTTGTGAGGAAGAGATGGAGGCCCACAAGCTCAATGGCACTTGGGAGGTCGTCAAGCTGCCGCCTGGGAAGCGTGCAATTGGCTCTAGATGGTTCATGAAGGTCAAGCACAATGCTGACGGCTCCCTGGACCGGTACAAGGCGAGATTGGTTGCCAAGGGCTACTCTCAGCGTCCTGGCTTCGATTTCAAGGAGACATTCGCTCCCGCTGTTCGCTATTCCACCATTCGCATTGTACTCGCCTTGGCTGCTCTGGAAGACCTTGAACTTCGCTCCATTGACATCTCTCATGCATATCTCAATGGCAGTCTGGAGGAAGAGATCTACGTGCTACAGCCTGAGGGATTTGAAGTAGGCAGTCCAGATCATGTCTGCAGGCTGAGAAAGTCGTTATATGGCTTGAAGCAAGCAGGCAGGGTCTGGAACAAGACCCTTCACTCTGTGCTCGCATCTATGGGCTTCAATCGCGTCCAATCCGACCATGGGCTCTACATCTACCTCAGGGATGATGTTAGGATCTTAATGCCTGTGTTTGTCGATGATATCACGCTTGCTTGCCAGGATGGAGCCAAGATTGACTCAGTTGTCCAAGAACTCTCCAGTCACTTCAAACTGCGAGATCTTGGCCCTACCACTCAGCTACTCGGCCTGGAAATCATCAGAGATCGTCCTAATCGCACTCTCTCCATCTCCCAGAGCCAATACATCTCCAATCTCATCCAGGAGCATGGTCTCAGTGATTCCAAGCCTGTCTTGACTCCTCTCAACCCTGGCACGCGTCCCTCCACCTCCATGCGTCCCCAGACCGATGCAGAAGCCTCAGAAATGCACCAGTACCCCTACATCTCCGTTGTAGGCTGCCTGATGTATCTGGCAGTCACCACAAGGCCTGACATCGCCTATGCTGCCGGAGTTCTTGCCAGATTCAACTCCAACCCTGGCCTGGCTCATTGGCAAGCTGCCAAGCATGTGCTTCGCTATTTGAAGGGCACAATCGACTACAAGCTTGTCTACAAGCCATCCACTTCGCCTGAGCCCTTCATCACTTACTCAGATGCTGATCATGGTGGTAACCCGGACAATGGCAAGTCCACTGGTGGATATGTGGTCAAGATTGGGTCTGGAGCGGTGTCTTGGAGCTCCAAGTTGCAGCCCTTGGTTGCCTTGTCCACAACTGAAGCAGAGCACATGTCTGCTGTTGAGGCGGGCAAGGAGATCCTCTGGATGCGCCAATTCATGGGGGAGCTTGGCTACAGCATCTCTGGCCCCTCACTGCTGAGAATGGACAATCAATCAGCCATTGCAGTGAGCAAGAATCCAGAGCACCACAGCAGGATGAAGCACCTCTCCCTTCGCCTATTTTGGCTGAGGGATGCTGTTCAGGACGGTCTAATCACTCCTAGCTTTGTTGCAACGCAGGAGATGGCTGCTGACATCTTCACGAAGGCTCTTGACCGGTTCAAGGTGCAGAAGTGTGCCACAATGCTGGGTTTGTTTACTTAGCAGTTTGGAGCCCTGCACAGTCATGGGGGAGTGTTATTTGCAGGTGAAGCGTACTATATTGTGCTGTTCTGTGACTGTACAACGCTCCAAGTGGAGTTACCTCATTTAGATATGCTTAGTCAGGTTGATATATCCTGCAGAGGACGGAAAATATGCCTTTAGTCTTATATCCTCCTCTGCAGGTGAGTACTTAGTTTTAGTTTAATCAATATAGTCTTATATCCTCCTCTGCAGTCCCCTTGTGTCCTCTGTGACTCAAGGGCCCTCTATAGGTCGCACTTTGACACCCATAACCTGTCAAAGTGCGACCTATAGAGGGCCCTTGAGTCACAGAGGACACAAGGGGACTGCAGAGGAGGATATAAGACTATATTAATCAATGTAAAACTAAGTACTCACCTGCAGAGGAGGATATAAGACTAAAGGCATATTTTCCGTCCTCTGCAGGATATACCAACCTGACTAAGCATATCTAAATAAGGTAACTCCGCTTGGAGCATTGTACAGTCACAGAACAGCACAAATTAGGACACTTTAGCTACAAATAACAAACTTGTCTGCAAGCAGAAACGTGATGACACAGGGAAGGTGGTACAATACAACGTATGTTACATGGTGAAAGGATACACACAACACTGGGGCATCAACTACGACAAAACAACCACACCAACCATCCACCTTGAATCATTCCACTCGATCATGCATGTTGCCGCAACCCTTGACTGGGACCTATAACAGTTCAACATCAAGACTGCTTTCCTCCATGGCATTCTACTGGAAGACAAGATGATGTTCATGGAGCAACTGGAAGGTTTCAAGGTGGATGGGAAGGACTCATAAGGCTGAGCATGAGTGCACTCATGGGTGATCTGGATCCTTACCCATGAGTATTCTTTTGTTTAATTCTTAAACCCAGATCCTTGAAGGATCTGCCACATGGGTAACCCATAACCATGGATCCCTTACCCATGGGTGCACAGGTACCCATGGGTTATTTCTATAGATGGATCCTCATGGGTACCTACAGGTATACTTATGGGTACCCATGCAGTTATTTCCTAGATGTAGACTGACAGTGTTCAAGTTGAGCCATAATAGTTATTAGTATAAGGCTTATTGCATATGAATTGGAGCACAATTAGTTATGTAATTCAGAGTACTAGTATTTAGTTGTACAATACACATACAGAATCCCCTTAAGGGATTATTCTGAGTCCACTGGTGATTAGACATTGGGTGACACTAAAACCATGATATTGTGGACACCTCTACAACATTGTGCTGACATCCACACTGTCACAATCATGTGACATTGTCACATCATGGTAACCCAGACTCACTATATCTACTCCATGTCTTGTGGCTTGTGGACTGATTCTCTGCCTCACGTTCTCACTTGTATTCTGATGTGCTCCATGACTCCTCTTGTCCGCTGACTCCACTATCTGATGATCCAATAAGATGACCTCATCATTCTGTTGTAGTGATACTAAGTTTACTACCCAGTAGTAGTCCCTAGCTGTATAAATAGTGTAGCATTGGACAAAGACTAGCTCTAAGCTAGTCTTTGAAAAATACCAGCCATATTCCCTTGAACTCCCATCTGAGTCCCTCTCCACTCATCTCTAAAGCATCTGGTTGGACTCCCTGTGACCTTAGCTGTTGCACACCTTGAGATTTATGTGGAACAAATCATGTGACATGCTAAGTCAGCAGAATGATCCAGCTGGATCATAACACACACCATGAACCAACCATTGAATGTCTGTCCTGCCATTGGTTGCCCTGGGGGACAAGCCGCATTGACTGCCTACTGCAGCAGAGGTCTGGGAAAGCTTGCAATCACACTGTGCAGTTTCCCATCATCAGATCCAATCTTGTCAACTCAATCAATGCCTTGAATACAAACCCTTGTACAAACCTCACATACCTTGGATTATGATGCTGCTAAGAGTTGTCTGATTTAGGTGCTGTTGAGTGACCTAACCTCAAGATTCATGCAAGTGAATGATGAGAAGGGGGGAGGGTGAGGGACAACAATGATGGTCTATTCACTGGCAGCAACAATATGGTTCAAATATAAGTGAGCCCATAGCTACCACAGAAAGGGTAATGTTGAGTGCCAGTGCAGAACTAATGAGTGAGGGTTAATAGCAAAGAGCTAAAAGACAAGTTACTTCAGAGGGTGAAGGAAGTCTATGTTATTACTACTACACACCTAAAGGACATGTTCTATGGAACATCTATGAGCAAAGGTAGGGTAGAGTAAAAGAAAAAGGGAACTACACTTCAGAGTAGTGCATAGCATGGGTTTATAAACCCGTGTGGGTACACGGGTACCCACTATGCCAGGTATGGGTATGGGTCGGTCCTGTGATACCCACGCCCTACCCATACCCACTGTGTGGGTTTGGCAGGTTTTGTCAAGTACACTACAACATTTATTTACTAGACCTAGGTACATATGTACACATACTAGCTACAACTACTAACTACTAGTACTAGTCCTGTGCCCGTTGCAGAGCCTGAGCCCGCCATCCTTGCTGCCATTGTGACTGAGTCCTCGTGTCACATTCTTGTTGTATCACCTTGTCTGAGTTGCCATTGACATTGTCTTCTCATTGTTGTTAGTGTACCAATTCAGGTCAGAATGGCACTCTTCACTCCAGAAGATCAACCATGCCAGAAGAAAAGGGAGCCTCCAGGCAGAGACCCAGGCAACCAAGGAGGAGGAGGAGGCAACCCAGGAGGAGATAACCCCAAAGAAGGCTTACCACATCTAGGATTCACGGACATCCCCTACAGCACTGATAAATTTATTGGGAAAGAACCATTCATATTCACAGGAGATCGCGACAGAGCACAAGCATTCTTGGCCCAATGGAACCAATTCACAGGGGTCAACACAGCCAATAGGAGCATGCAAACCCCATACATCAAAGCCATGATGTTCCTCACCTACATCCAGGGGAACCTAGTGGACAAATGGACAATGGAAACCCAGAAGTAGCTTGACACAAGACCTGACAGAAATGACCTGTGGGTCTGGACAGTGGTAGAACTAGCCTTCAAAAGGCAGTTCCGAGACAATATGGAGCAGGAATGCACAAGGCTAGACCTAGACAGGGGATTTAAAATGATGGGGAGCGACATTGACAGCTACATCACTTCATTTGAAAAGCTGGTTCAACAGGCTGACTACTGCCTGGACAACCCCTTGGTACTTGATAAATTCACAAGGGGAGTACCCATGGACCTGTACCACAACGCATATCAGTTCCACAGCCCAAAGACATACCATCAGTGGAAGACAGCAGTAATCAAACATAGTGTTTAAAAGTCCAGTCATTAAAACTGCCAAAAACCGAACAGAACTGGACTGAAACCGGTAAAACCAGACTTCCAGTTCTGGTTCTTTGATTTCCCGGGTGGTTCTAGGTCCGATTCTCCCAGAATTTTATGCCTGGGAAAACCACACATAACTGGCTAGGGTCAACCTTAACTGGTCTTTGACACATGTTACGCATTACATGTCATGGGCCAAACCCTCAAACTTGAACATGATGATGATGGTGTCACCATCGGCCTCTCTCTCTTCCTGGGGCCCATCTGCTGCAACCACGATGGCAACAACTTCCCCACTAACCATGATGGTCACCACAGCAATGGCAACAATGACCAGGGGATCCATTCCACCAATGCAGACATGTGGTATGTGGAATCATTGTGGATTACTAGCATGGCAATAACAGCTAACACTAACACAGGTATGTGTCATTAACCGCCACAGTGACCACAATGACAACGGGGGGATGCGGGCATGTCCGCCACTATGATACTGACTGCAACATTGACAGCTGCGACCCCTGCAATGACTCTACACCCATGCTGGTGATGACAAAGTGACCATGACAACTCTGGAAGTGACGAGTAGGACGGCCACAACCACTGGTGGTGGCTGCAAGTTGGCGACGATCCTGACCACAATGACCTGGATGACAATCACACCACCTGCTGGACAGCCATGGCCACAGCGACCTGCACAACACAACTATGAGGACCCAGATGACACCAATCATGACGACAACAATCTGGATTGCAACAATGACAGCCCAGATGGTGATTACAATGACAACATGGCAATCACAACTCCTGAAGAGTACTACAACACTGATGTGACAACAGTAGCAAACCCCACAACCACAACACCACAACCACAACAAGTTGACGATAGTGACAGCGGCGGTGATGGCAATGACAGCAGCAGCAATGACGATGATGGCAGTGGTATTACCTTACAGATGTACTATAGCTACTTTGTATGTATGTAGGTGTGGTAATCTAGTTCTTTATTGCATGTACAACTGCAGTTGCAGTCGGTTGGGATGAGGTTGTGACTGACTCTGGGTGAGCCAGTTCGGACTGAGAGAGCTGGTCTTTTGAAAACACTGCAACTGGGAGAAACCAGTTGTTATGGTTCAGCCTGGTTTAGGGCAAAATATATGAAAACAAAAACTGGTTCTGGTCCAGTTTGCCCAGATTAGGGCAAAAAACCGGACTGAGTCGGACTTTTAAACACTAATCAGACAACAAAAACACTACCTCCATATGAAAGCACAGGTAGATGGGTTTGGCAGGCAACAGGTGTCACAATGCCCCAGACAACAGCAACAACCCATGTGATTCCAAGCACCACAAAGGTCAAACCAGCAAACAGGGTGGCAACAATATTGTAACCACCTGGATGCAATGGACACCACACCAGGAAGAGTCCATGCCAGAGTACCCAAACAATCCTCAGGAATGGAGGAACTACACACAGGGAAGACCCCCATTTGCACCAAGAGGAGGATTCCTCACTAGAGGAAGAGGAGGACAAGGTGTCTTCAACACAAGGGACATTATAACTGTGGAAAGAAAGGTCACTTCTCACAAGAATGCCAGCAACTGCACCAAGCATGTCAAGGACCACCCCAAGGAAGAAGTGTGTACATTGAGGAAGTACCCACCACTCCACAGAGCGTACCAGGGGAACCCCTTATTGACCTCGAAGAACCCACACAACTCAGCCATGGGTCCACCTCCCACCAGCAGGTAGAGGACATTATGGGGAGGATTGTGGAGCTCCCAGAGGAGGGGAGAGAAATGTTCACTAGAAATATGGCAGGAAGCCAGGATTTTCCAAGTGCCTGAACCCAATGGCCTGGGTGAGGGCAGTCAATTGTAACTTGTCGTTCATAATTAGGGCTGAACACGAGTGCACCCTTGAGTAACCTGCACCCTTGCTCATGAGTATTTTGCATCATTGAAGTGATACCTGGATCCTTATGAGTATTGACTCATGAGTACCAAATACCCATGAGTAGGATATTATTTTTGAGGACATGAGATAGTCAGTCAAAGTCAATACCAGTCAGCTAAAGTCCATTGAACTTAGGGAATAAATTAAGAAAAAACACAAACACCAGGGTGGGTGAGGGTGGGATGGGGATGGGGATGGGGAGCATGGGGGTGTGGATGGGATGGGGATGGGGAACATGGGGGTGTTGAGCGCAGAACTAATGAGCGAGGAGTGAGAGCAAGATGCTAAGAGACAAGTTACTTCAGAGGGTGAAGGAACTCTAATATATTACTACTACACACCTAAGAGACAAGTTCTATAGAACGTCTGTGAGTAAAAGGTATAGTAGAGTAAAGAGAGAAGGGAACTTACACTTCAGAGGGTGAAGGAACTCTGAAGTGTTGTAGTGTAAACAGCAGTCCTTATATACAGGACGCTTAGCTAAGAATGGTCTGTGCACACTGGTGACCCAAACACAATACAAGTGGTCTGTGCGCCAGAGGGAGAAATGCCATTGGAGGGCAGAGAACAATAGCTGCCTAAAGCAGACAATACTGGTATCTTAACAATAAAGAACAATAAGAGCCATATATGACTCTGACAATAAAGATAAACAAAAGCGGTCCGTACAAGTCCGGAATGTCCAAAACAGTCCATAAGGGACAGATACCGTATTTAGTATATGGGCTGACACAATCAGATCCCACGAGACATGTGACTTATGCAGTTGCGTCTCAACAGGGGGTGGGGAGCATGGGGGTGGGTGGGTGTGGGTGGGATAGGGATAGGGATGGGGAACATGGGGGTGGGTGTGAGTGGGATGGGGATGGGGATGGGGAGCATAGGGGTGGATGGGGTGGAGATGGGGAACATGGGGGTGGGGAGCATGGGGGTGGGGATGGGTGTAAGTGGGATGGGGATGGGGAACATGGGGGTGGGTGGGATAGGGATGGGAAACATGGGGGTGGGGATGGGGAGCATGGGGGTGGGGGTGGGTGTAAGTGGGATAGGGATGGGGAACATGGGGGTGGGGGTGGGTGGGACAGCTATGGGAGCATGGGGTAGGTGTGGGTGGGATGAAGATGGGGAACATGGGGGTGGGGTGGGTGGGATGGCTATGGGATGGGGATGGGAAGCATGGGTGTGGGGGTGGGTGGGACAGCAATGGGGAGCATGGGGGTGGGGGTGGGTGGGATGGGGATGGGGAACATGGGGGTGGGCATGGGTGGGATGGGGATGGGGAGCATGTGGGTGTAAGTGGGATAGGGATAGGGATGGGGATGGGGAACATGGGGGGGGTGGGTGGGATGGCTATGGGGAGCATGGGCATGGGTGGGATGGGCATGGGGAGCATGGGGATGAGAGGGTGGGTGTGGGTGGAATGGGAATGGGAAACATGGGGGTGGGTGGGGGTGGGTGGGGGTGTAAGTGGGATAGGGATGAGGAACATGGGGGTGGGATTGAGATGGAGAATATGGGGGTGGGATGGAGAACATGGGGATGGAGAACATGGGGGTATGGGGAACATGGGGGTGGGATCAAGATGGGGAACATGGGGACAAGGAATGTTGGTGCTTAGTGTTGGTGTGAGCAGGATGGGGATGGGAAGCATGTGGGTGTGGGCAGGATGAGGATGGAGAATGTGGGGGTGGGTGGGATGAGGATAGGGAACATGGGGGTGGGTGTGGGTGGGATGGAGATGAGGAATATGGGTGTGGGTGGGATGGAGATGGGAAACATGGGGATGGGGAACATGGGGGTGGGGTGTGGAATGTTGGTGCTTGGTGTTGGTGTGGATGAGATAGTGATAGGAAACATTCCTTGCTATGAGAGTAGTTATCTAGGCCTACAAGGCTGTCTTACCAGTTGAGACCAGTCTCATAACTGGACTGAACTGACATAGACTGTAATGTATTAACAGGGCCCCACCAGTGATACTTTCTGCATTGGCTGCTTCTGATGCTCCACATTCATCACCATTTGAAGGAGGGAGTTCTGCAGCATGTGCTAGAGGGCTCTGTCTTCTTTAGTGATTGAAAGTCCAGTCCGGTCCGGTTTTTTTGCCTAATTTGGAAAGACCAGGACTGGAACCAATCCATTGGTTCATCCCCAAGCCCCCAAACTGGACCAAGCCAACAGGAGTCAGTCCCACCCAGTTGCCAGATTCTCAAAAGACCAGTCCTCGCCAGGGCTGAACACGAGTGCGACCCGTGGCACCCGTGGCCCTCTCTAATGAGCCCAAAAATGTCTTAATTGGCCCAAAAATGACTGAGATATGAATGAAATAATGTTTTGACCATATCTCCTTCAATTCTTGGCTGATTTTGATGAACTTTGGCTCATTAGAGAGGGCCACAGGTGCCACGGGTTGCACTCGTGTTCAGCCCTGGTCCTCACGGTCTAAACCAGCTCATCCAGGGTTGGTTGCAACCAGCCAAAGACTGACTGCAACCTGTAAATATATGTATTAAGCAGCTACTGGTAGTTACAAGTTGTCTATTACAGTACTCTATGGATGTAAATATTATACTATGGTCCTTGTCACCAAGAGGACATCCAAGTCGTGAACATGTCATGGTAGCCATCACGTCATTGAGTTGTTGTTGTTGTTGTTGTTGTTGTTGTTGTTGTTGTTGTTGTTGTTGTTGTTGTTGTTGTTGTTGTTGTTGTTGTTGTTGTTGTTGTTGTTGTTGTTGTTGTTGTCAAGTCGTTGTCATTGTCATGCCATTCATTGTCGATGTGTCGATGTTGTGGCCAAAGTCGCAGTTGTTGTGCGTTGTCATTGTGGATCGTGGTTGTCAATCTGTTGTTGTTGTGGCCATTGTTGCAATTGTTGATGGGTTAACGTTGTGGTTGTCATTGTGTTGTCATTGCAGCTGTCGATGTGTTGTTGTGGTTGTCGATGTGTTGTTGTTGCGGCCGATCATTGTTGTTGTCGATTTGATGATATTGTGGCTGTTGAAGTGTTGCTGTTCAAGTTGTCGAAGTGTTGTCTGCAGCTGTTGATATGTCGTTGTCTTGGTCATCACTGTGATCGTTGACATGTTGTGAGTGCAGCTGTGGTTGTGATTGTCGATGCGGTGTTGATGGTCAGGGTCATTAAGTTGGTGATGGTGCAGTTGTTGATTTTGAGGCTGTTGTTGTTGAGGCTGGTCTGAGGAATTGATGTTGGCGTCACTGCAGTCAGGCTGGGTGTCAGAATGGCAGTCGTAGTTCATCGTTGTCGTTGTTGGCGTTGTCGAATGGTCGTGGTTGTAAAGACCAGTTGGGACTGGTCCCAACCAGCCCTGTGGTGGTTCACCCACTTGCCAGATTTGGATGAACCGCAACCAGTAAATTTCTCAGGCCAGATGAACCGCAACTGAAGGTCTGGTTGCCATCAGTTGCAGTCTGGTCTGGTCCTGTTTTTTTCCGGTTCATGAGACTGGACTTTCGAACACTAGTCTTCTTACCAGACAATGTTTCAGAACAACAAGAATGGCCATGCTATTGCCCACATAGGTGCACATTTGCCATATGAGACAAGTGGAGAACATGAGAAGACCTAAGCACCTTGACTTGTTTCTCCCTGTATATTGTCATCCCACCAGATCTGTTAACAGGGCTAGTTATATGAGACAAGTCAAGAACATGAGAAGACCTAAGCACCTTGACTTGTTTCTCTCTGTAGATTGTCATCCCACCAGATCTGTTAACAGGGCCAGCATTGCCACTGCTAGTTATACAAGACAAGTCAAGAATAGTGTTTGCAGGTCAGGTCAGGGTAACTGCAAATAACTGGAACCTGACTGGAACCTGACTGCAGCTGACCTGACTTCAGGTCAGGTTCGCTAAGAGTTCACAAAGGTTCAGTCAGGTTCACAGAGGTTCACTGAGATTTGCGAAAGTCAGGTCAGGTTACCCCCAAAAAACCAGTTCTAACCAGTTCTGACCAGTAACCTGACCAAACCCTGACCAAACCTGACCAAAGGTTCAGTCAGGTTCGCATGTAATTTTCATATTTGTGAACTGGTCAGGGTTCAGTTACCTGAAAAAAGAGCAAAAAACCGAACCTGACTGAACTTTTAAACACTAGTCAAGAACATGAGAAGACCTAAGCACCTTGACTTGTTTCTCTCTGTAGGTTGTCATCCCACCAGATCTGTTAACAGGGCCAGCGTGGCCTCTGCTGGTTATATGAGACAAGTCAAGAACATGAGAAGACCTAAGCACCTTGACTTGTTTCTCCCTGTAGATTGTCATCCCACTAGATCTGTTAACAGGGCCAGCATTGCCTCTGCTAGTTATACAAGACAAGTCGAGAACATGAGAAGACCTAAGCACCTTGACTGTTTCTCTCTGTAGATTGTCATCCTGTTGAGATGCGACTGCATAAGTCACATGTCTCGTGGGATCTGATTGTGTCAGCCCATATACTAAATACAGTATCTGTCCCTTATGGACTGTTTTGGACACTCTGGACTTGTATGGACCACTTTTGTTTATCTTTATTGTCAGAGTCATATATGGCTCTTATTGTTCTCTATTGTTAAGATACTGGTATTGTCTGCTTTAGGCAGCTATTGTTCTCTGCCCTCCAATGGCATTTCTCCCTCTGGCACACAGACCACATGTATTGTGTTTGGGTCACCAGTGTGCACAGACCATTATTACTTAAGTGTCCTGTATATAAGGACTGCTGTCTACACTACAACACTTCAGAGTTTACTTCCCCTCTGAAGTGTAAGTCCCCTTTACTTTCTCCTCTACACTACCTTTGCTCATAGACGTTCCATAGTAACTTGTCTACTAGGTGTGTATATATATAGAGTTTACTTCCCCTCTGAAGTTAACTTGTCTACTAGCTTTTTGCTATCACATCTCTTGCTCATTAGTTCTGCACTCAACACATCCTGCCAGATCTGTTAACAGGGCCAGCATTGCCTCTGCTAGTTATATGAGACAAGTTGAGAACATGAGAAGACTGAAGCACCTTGACTTGTTTCTCCCTATAAATTGTCATCCCACCAGATCTGTTAACAGGGCCAGCATCACCTCCACTAGTCATACTCTGCACTGGCTGCTTCTGGTGCTCTACATCCATTGCCATTTGAAGGAATGAGTTCTACAGCATATGCTTGAGAGCCCCTAGCTCTGTCTTCTGTTCCTGACAATGTCTCAGACCTATGAGAGTCACCCTAGTGTTCTCTTAAGCAGCACAATACCATTGTCCTTTAACCCCTTGCCTCTCCTATGGTTCAAATATTCATAGAAAGAAGCCTATTATTGTAGACATTTTTCAATCTCTTTATACATCAAGCACAAGTACAAGCCATCTCTCTTACTACTTTATTCCTCATCTTGCTCTTCAATACCATGCTCACTAGAACTAAGCATATCTAATCCTGGGTGCTTTCTCAGGATATGAACCTTTGACCCCCATGCCCAAATACCAACCAGTGTAATAAGGCTAGATGTTTTTAACACCATGTAGTCTCTTGACCACTCTCCACACCATCTCCCTAGTACATCCCTCATCCCTTCTAGCTCATGATAGACCACCAGACTATAGCCACAGTCTTGCAAAAAATAAGATGCCAATGCCTCCCCAAAGATAGGCCCCTCCTCTCCTTGAGCCTCAAAATGTCTAGATGACCTTGAGGCTTGACCTCCCTTCTCAGACATTCTGCTCCTCAAAGTGACATCTCCTGGAATTTTGCACTTTCCCCATCTTTGAATTGTGAGGTCCATATCCAGAGTGACTTCAAGAAAATCAAAAATTGCAGCAAGGTGATCATAATGTTCTGAGGGATCTTCTATCTCAGTCTTTTTGATTGGCAGTGACTGAAACAGGTGTTCTGTTTTCCTCCCTTCTTTAGAGGGAATGGCCAAGAATGGATACTTCAAAGTCAACACCTTGGTGCTTGCCCTTTCATATAGAATTGTGGCTATATTGGCAAAGGGTGCCTTCTTGGATCTGACTTTGTGACCAATTTCTCCAATTGCCCTCTCAACTGTAGCTTGAGAGCCAAATCTGATTGAGCCATTCCAGAAAATATGGTGTGGGACATGGATTAATTGCCAGATGCACAGTCTGCATCTTGAGACCTTGACTGGGTCATCCCCAACATAAAGCCTCTCAAATCCTTGGAGGAAGGACTTGATTAGATTGTGTAAGGATGCCAGGTCTTCATCAGACTTTGGTGAGTGAGACATTGCAGCTTCAACAATGTTCACAAATTGTGCAAAGTTCCTCAACACATCTCTATCAAAACCTAGCTCCCATGCCATTGGAATGATATACCAATGAAGGAGGGCCATCCATTCATAGACTTTGTACTGGCTTTGGCAGCTTTTTATATGGGTTCCTAATTGGCCCACAGAAAGATGAAGGAAGGGTCTGTACTGCCTTTTCAACCAGTGCACCAAGTTCTGAAGCCATGTCTTTATCCATGTGTATCTTCTCATCAATAGAACTGTGTGTCACCCACAAATCCCAGATGTGCACCATGCCGTTTTCATAGAATAAATGGAAGGGGTCCAGTGGGAAGAATGATGGATGTGAAAATGTAGGACTGGCTGCACATATTGTAAGGCGTGAAATCCCTGTCTCCTTCACAATCCTTTGGAGCCCTGCTTGGTTTCTTGCAGACTCAAGCCTTTCAATAGTTTGCCAATAATGTCTTTGGCCTTGCATGGGTAAGTTGTCCAGGTCAATAATATGGTGATCTGGATTATGTCTCTCCTTTTGAGGTGGAGAGACTGGATAGTACTGGGCCCTAGCACCTCTGTCCTTGGCAGGGCGGGCACCTTGTACCAAACTAAAGTGATCTCCATAAAGGGCTGAATGTCCTGCCATCCCACAGGATTCCCACTCAACTTGGCAGATCCAAGCATGTCTCCTTTTACACCACAGAGATATGCTCTCAGAACAAAGTAGGATGAATCAACAGCATCCCATGTCCACATCCCCACACTTGCCATTGCCATCTCTTCAAAAAGGGGATATATGAAGGACTCTATGTTCCCAGGTGCTGATGGGCCTGGGATTGCAAGTGGAATGATGACATTGTTTGCTCTGTAGCACATCTCTGGTGGGAGATTGAGCAGCACAACAATTAAGAGCCACATATTGGACTGCTTTTTCATGGTGAGCTGAGCACCATCTGTAGAGATTGACAAAGCAGTGTCCCTTTCATCATCAAACAGCCCCAATTTTATGTGGTGGGAAACATGATTGTCAGAGTTGGCAAACTCTGATCTCTTGACACCAGCACCCCTTGCAAGCAAATCTAGTGTCCTCTTTAAACATTCATCCCTATGGCACATCTCATGGGATGTCTCTGCATTGGCATAGTATGCTTGAATGATGGGAGTGATGGGCATGTAGAGCATGGTTGCCCTTGGCTTTGGTTTGGCTGTAGAGCTCTGTTGTGGTTTGTAGTGCAGTTCATTACAGTCTTTGTATGAGCAAGTGGACTGAGAGTGGGAGTCTCCAGTGTATGCCATGCAACTTTTAGGGCACATATCAATGAATGAGGGGTGTATCCCAGTGAGGTCTTCAGCTAGCTTTCTGACCCTATAAAGGCTGAGGATTTCCTCCTCTGTGGCCCCTCCAAGTACTTGTGCATGGGCATTGTATGCTTTGACAGTGCCATTGGACCCTATCCATGCAAGGTAGTGCTGGAGGGATAATGTCTCTGCCCTGGATAGTGTGTGTTGCCATGGGGGATGAGGAGGACAAGGAGGGAGTGTATAATCCTTCAACAGCTGTTTCTAAAGCTGGATAATAATTTCTGGCAAATCACCACCACCACTACCACCAGAGGGTCTATATGAAGACTCATAAGGGGGAAAGTCCTCATCAGATGCTAAAGAGCCATCATTATCCCCCAGTTGGCTAGAACCAGAGCCAGATTCAGAGCCAGGGTCTGAAGTAGCATTTAAGGTCTCCTCTGGAATCCTCCTAAAGATGACAGAGCTATCAACATCTGATGTATTGTCTGACTCTGTGCCCATAGCCTGAGGCCTCCCTCCTGTGGGGTGTCTATGGTGGCATTAGAATAAAAATATAATAGGTTCACAATATATTACTCACAATTATCATCAACAATCATATCATCTGGATAAGGAGGTCCAGGTTGCTTAGATGACTGGGACTCCTCAGCTAGGCTGGTAAGGAGCTCTAAAAGCTTCTGATGACAGCTCTGGATAAAGTCCACAGTGTTCTGAGGTGCACCAGAAGCTATCAGATTATTTAGGTGCTTCAGGTTCTCCCTGGAGTGGAACCTAATAGTCCTCTTAGAAAGCTCCTTACTTGAGGTGCACTTATAGCATGGGCAAATATATTTTAGTATTGGGGCCATGGTTGTTGTAAGAAGATGTATATGTACTAGGTAGCACTATGCTGATGGCCTGCAGATAACAAGTTGCGAGGACAAGAGTTGGTAACCCCCAGGCTGGCGTTGCCATTTTTTTGTCAGCACAAAGCGAATGTTGACTTCGTGTTTTTTTTGTTGTCCTGTTCGTTCCTGTTTGCTCTCTCTACCCTCACTCTCTGTCTCCCATCCTCCCATCCTCCGTCCTCCATTCTTCTTCCATCTTCCATCTCCCTCTTTTCTCAGTCATGTCGACTCTTTTTGATGATCATGACGAGGAGGTGTTATTAAACTTTGATGACATAAACGACGAGGACAATGAAGTGTTTCGGTCTTGTGCCCCGAGCGCGGCTTTTTCTGCAACCGCAAGTACGGGTCCCTTGGAACACCTTCATCACTACTCTCTCAACCTTCGGGCCTCCCCATCCAAACCATCGCTCAGCTGACTCACGATGAGCTCACACACAATCCTGAGTTCATGAAGTATGTCGACATGGTCAGCCACCTTCAAGAGCTACTCAACTTGCAACGAAATCCCTTGACAATGACAGCAAACTGTGAGTACCCATGTTTTTCTTTTTTCTTTTTTTTCCTTCTATTTCCCTTTTTTTATATATATATTAGCTACAACTGTTAGCTTGGCGACTACTTTGTCCCTGCGCCCAAGTGAGTCAGCTTTGCAGATTTCCTCTGGTGCTGCCAGCTTGCAACTCCCACTCCCTCCTCTTTGACCGCTTGCCCACCCGGATTGCTACCCGGAGTCTGTCATCTGGACTGCCCAAGATTGCAAGACCGACCCTCATGTTGGTGGCTCTGCCAGCAACTCGTCCCAACCCCCTATGCAAAATGTGGTCTGACATGCAAGTAGTGTTGCCACAACTCTGACTCTGGATCAGCTCGAGTCAGAGTCAATCTCGACTCAAGCCAGGCCGAGCTGAGTCATGGTAATGTGGCAACTCCGCTGAGTCACAGCTCCGAGGTCATGACTTCGACTCAAAGTTGACCGGAGTCATGTCTTTAGCCAAAAATAAAATAAACAAAGTGGCTTTTTTTATTCAGCGTGGATTAGCGCATGTACTAGAGCTACTCTAGAGGGTATCTACATCCGTGATCTACAAAAGTCCACCACGTCGTCATTGCCCCCTGCCATTGTCGTTGTCGTCTTTGTCGTCATTGTTGTTGTTATCATCGTTGTTGTTGTTGTTGTTGTTGTTGTTGTTGTTATCGTTGTCATTCTTTGTTGTTACCTTGTCGTGGTTGAGTTGCTCGGAGTTGGCCATGGATGCCGATCGTCGTGGTTGAGTCGTCCTGCCTCGCCGTCGCTCCTGCCGCTGGTGTCATAGCCGTCATTGCGGTGCCGGTGCCGTCGCTGTCGCGTTTGTGACTTGCGTTAGTATGGCGGCGGCGGTTGGTATGCTCTTCACGTAACGAAGGACCCTGTATGCGCTACAGTCAGCAGACAAAAAACGAAATAAAACCCCGGTGGTTCTACCAGTTGGAGTTGGCCTTCGCGACTAGTTCGAAGCATAATATTCGCTGTGAAATAGCTTAGTATGTACCGCAAGATACTTGACAGTGACATACGTCCTCTGCAAGGTCTCTGATTCATCGTTAGCCCCACTACCGTAAGTAGTCAACCATTTGACGCACACATGTTTGACGTGAAAATGTCAGTACCCCGGCCGTGCAGAACCTCTCCTTTGAAGTATGAGGCTAAAAATCTCGTCTTCCTAAACACATTTCAGCTTCTCGAATTGAGTTCATGTAGGGACACAGAAGGGCTTACGTTGTACATGGTTATGCAGACGAACAACTCAGTACGTCGGTTCATTTGGTTTTGATGCAAAAAGTGGCCGCTCTTTTCAAAGTCATCCGGGTTGCACGTCACTGCCATGTACCTCGTCTTCATTACTTCAGGTTGGCCCACCCGGGGCAGAACGAGCTTGGTGGTACAGGGAGGTCCAGGACAAGGTTCCCATTCGTGAGCGGTTCACAGTCTTGTTCCGCCACGCAACACGTCCGGTAGGTGCTGGCCCGAAGTGACGCGTCTCCACTGGTGTCCCCGGGACCTCATCCTCGAGTGTCGTAGACTTTGGAATTGGAAATACCACGTGGCGCAGATTGGCAAAGATATTCTGAGGCGTGTCTTTCTCTGCAGGTTTCGGATTCAATAGTGCTTTGGTATGTACTTTAGCAAGGTACTCTTGAAATTTGCTCTTTGGCATGGGCTTTTCCGTTTTCTCGTTGTGGTCTTCTCCATCGGTGCTATCTCCATCGTCTTCACCATCATCTAACCCTTCTGTCCCATCGGTATATTGGGATGTTCCTGTAACGCCACCAGCGGGGCGACGTCCATGGTTCAAAGTACCCGCAGCAGGTCTAGCAGAAGACGCGTTCGGCATTATCGGACAACGGCGATAATGGAGACTGATATCGGTCAGAGGCACACGCTCGAAGAGGCGAGGCAAGAACGGTGATGCACAAGATAAGGGGAAGGCTTAAGGCAAGGCAGAGCAGGGTTCCCAAGATACAAAGCTGGTATTGCTAAGTAAATCAAGTCTGAGGACTCGAGTATGAAGACAAGCCTGGTATATATACATGCAGGTACATAAGGTTCGTACTCAGCTAAGTCCGCTCTATCTGGGATCTGGGTCTGTGCGCAGTCATGGAACCTACCAGAAGGTCACATGCGTATTGCGCCATCGATCGTCATTGTTCTAGGTCAGTCTAGACTCCGGTTACGTGATCATACCGTCATGAGTCCAGACCACGCCTGAAGATCTCCCTAGCGCTCCGTAAGGTCCCGCTAGACGCATCTAGGCCATCGGGAGTCTCCGCCCGGCTAGGCGGTTCCTCCGGCCCGCGGTCCATAGCGTCGGCGGTCGGGATTCGTAACAGTTCCAGTGTAGTGGGTTTCAGCATGGTGAGATGTTCCGTTCCAGTATGATGACCGTTCCCCATCACAGTACCGACTGCTTCGTAACTGTCATCGGTGAGAGCCGGGGTGGGAGAACGAGAATGAGGGACAGTGTAAGCAGGAAGCGAGTTTCTCCCCGAAGCATATGCTTCAGTGTTGTGACGGAAGTGGTCAATGGGTGTGACAGGTTTCGCGAGGTGAGGTTGGGCTGGGTTGGGCCACCACACCAAACCGACGGTAGGTTGGACGCTGCTGTCTTGGGACGGCACAGGCAGCTGCAACACCGGTGCAGCGCCTTGCACAGGAGAACGGACCCCTGTGAGTTGAACCTGCACTTTGGGCAGAGGTCGCCGAGAGTTGCGATGGCGGGCACGGCGGGTGGTTTGCTCCCCCTTCCATAGAAATTTCTCTAGCATGATCGTGGCTAGTAGACGAATCCAAGGAATGACGCTGAAGTGTTTGAGATGGGTATGGCGGGGTTGCTCACTGATGAGATGGAGGCCTGTCCGAGAATGGATCGTTGCTCTTCGATAAAGTCCAGGCCTTCCCATTGAAGGGGCTGACCGGAGTCGATGGTGGGAAGGGACGGTGGCTGCTGATATGAGGGGCAAGTGGTAGATCCTGATCGGTTTGCTTGGCTGATCTTTATGGGAGCGGCGTAGACCATCGCCACAGTGTAAGTGGACTCACTGGAGGAAGTTGACAGTGGCCTGTCATAGGGCGGGGTAGGTTCCCTAGCACTCGGTTGAAGAAGCGCGACGTTAGGTATATCATATAAAGAAGTTGACGAGTAACGGTCCTGTAGTTTGTTGACGGCCTTGGTGATGGTATCAAAAGCGGGTATATCGGGAGGGCAGGAAGATGACGAAGCCATGGCGTACTGCAGAGTTTTGGAACCTGGTGAATGACCCGAAGCGGGTGGTAGGGGTTCTTCATCAAGTTCTTCATCGCCGAAATCGTCGTAATATTCGTCTTCGTTGTCCCGATAGTCATCATCTTCTTCATAAAGGGAAGGTGCCGATGATGTACCCTGGACATCTGTAAGAGAGCACTTTTCTTGCATCAGCCATGGGGCAGAACCATGAGAATGTACGTCCTTAGCGAGGTCTCCCTGGATGCACTTTCATCACAGCGTGTGCTCCAGTTGATCATCGGTGGTCGCAGGCGATCGCACATGGTTGTGCATGCTTCCGCGCAACGCGAAACTTCGCAGCGGTGGCTACCTTGGTCGGCGACGTGTTGCGCTTGAGTTGCTAAGGACGCACGCAGGTGCGGGGAGGTCGGGAATAGGAACAGCGGGCTGCATGGACCCCTGCTGGTCTGGGTGATGTGACCACTCATCACCGGCAGAAGCCCCGCTCGTCGTCGGTTACATCTTGCGTGGGCCGTGGGGATGGTCTGTGTGCAACTGCGGCGGTCGTGGTGGTGCAACTTCAAAGTGGGCTAAGGCCGAAAAAGGTAGAAAACGTCTAAAAAAACGAAGCCGTATATCAAGAAATTTGTACTCTATATCTCTAATGCATTTTGTGGGTTTGCCGAACTCTCTTGGGTGCTTTCCAAATTCGCCTTCTCTTAGCCAGTCCTTCGTAGTAGAACAAAACGTCAGAATAAAGGGTTTGTATAAATCGATGCACCTACCATCGTACGCTGCGTCAGTGCGGTAGACATGATCGGTGGTGAACTTGCCATTCCGCTTGCTGAAGTCTATGGTAAGATGGCCCCCGTATGGTACTGCGCCATTTTCCCCATGCCAACCCGTATTCCTGCAAGTGATTGTGAGTGCCAGGGAGCGTTAAGTAGCACGTAAGAACGTACCTCACAGTGGCTACCTCCACCCCATATTTCTCGAATCCCATCCTCACAAAATGGGCCAACATGCGTCTTTCGGCTGTTTCCCGTTCTCGTTCGCGACCCTTTGAGCTATAGAGGGTATTGAGGACAATGGTGAGAGACATCAAGGTGGAAGGAGAGCAAGGTCGGCGAGGTAGCAGTCAAGGGAAAAGAGTTTGTACTCGTTTATGTTAGCACGTGAAAAAGATATTAGCAATGACACGAGAGAAATGAACGTGAATCAAAAGCATTCCTCTACCACCAAAACAAAGCCTAGAAGGCTATCTCACCCCCGCCTCTCTCTGTTTCTCGATCTCGTCATCAGAAGCATCTGATGCGGTACCGTCGACGTGAGAGGAGGTAGAGAAAACCTGTCTCACCTGTCACTTTTCTCTGTTTCTCCTCGTCATTGGGTTAGGGTTTGGGGCGAGACTGATGACACTGGTGAGGCAGCGGGGTGAGGGAGAAGATAAAAACCTTCTCACCTGTCGCCTCGCTCTCTGTTTCTCGGCCTCATCATTATGTTGCGAAGACGCCGAGGGGGGACTGAAAGTTTGTGAGATCTCGAGACGCGACGTCAAGGATCCGGTGGTCGTAGCCGACGAATAGATCAAGCATGTACTTAACAAGAGTATGCGGCCAAACCCTTGACGAACTGGCCGATGAAGGGTAGGACTGCAGCACTATGGATAGCGATGGCGTTGAGGGATTGGAGGTCGTACAAGCCAAAGGGATCCATTCTTCTTTGGGACGCAGAACCGGTGAAAGCGGTACGAGACGTCTGAAGGCATACATACCAGCGGCAATCTTATCTTTGAATGACCTCGTCGAGTGGGCCGGTCAGAATCGGAATGTTCTTGTAGACCCAGGGGATGTGGGCGATTGTCGGGATCTTGACAGGTAGAAAATGATTGTCTCAAAATCGTCCTCGCTTGGCTTCACTTTGCCACCAACAACAGCAGGTCTTTACAGATGCAGAAGTACATACCTTCAGTCTTCTTGAGTGCAGCATGCGACTGTTCACATATTCATTGTGCAGAATAAGCACGGAGCAAGAAAGAACACTTGTATTCATTTCTTCTTGGTAGCCGAGTGGGGGTTCGTCTCATCTCGATCACTACCTTCGTTCCACCCTTTACTCCAGTTTTGGTCTCCAAACTCACATTTCATGGGTTCCAATACGGCTCATGGGGGCCTTCCTCGAACCACGGGAGCGCCTTCTTGCTTACCTTGAGAACATGAGCCACGAGCTTCACCTCTTCAGGACAAAGTTGAGTTCGAGGGCTCTAAAGCGTTCTCACGTGATACGGGTGCCAGGTGTGAACTTGGGAGGGTGGGCCAGGAGTGCAGAAAGAGAAGGAAGTGGTCGGGATGACGCTGAACATTGCGAAAGTCCTCGAAGAGGGAAGCGGCGACCGGGTGAACCCTCCTGGCAGACTTCTTGTATGCTAGGATTGTGACAGGCAGGTCAGGAAGTGAACAATCGGGGAAAGAGAGGAAGATGGAGAGAAGCAACCTAGCATTCTAGTGCACCCATACACGGTGGGCTCGGGTTGGACCTGGCAGGTGAAGGCAGTGACAAAACCAAGGCAGCTCGCCTAGCTTGGGAAGGGACCCAGATGTATGATACACACGAGAGTCAACAAAAGCCAGCAACAACGAAAAGATACCACTTGAGGTATGAGATCGTCTAAGCATGAGCTCGCCTTGGTGCACGTTGTTGAGGAACGGCGTAAAGTGGATCAAGCGAGTCACGTGTCCATCCCTGGCCTCACAACAACACACTGGAACCATAGTTGGAATCCAAACGCCTTGTTCGTTCAATCTGACAATAGTCACAATACTGTACATGAATTTCTGTGTAAAGACTGCTCGACGCTTGTAATATCAACCCCTCAATCGTCATCCTCGAAGTTAATATAGTTCATGAGTTTGTCCAGGCGATCTTGAACCTTCCCCAAGTCCGGCGAGTCGTCCAGTAACTCACCAAGGGGATCACCCTCTGGGTCATTCCTGGCCATCTCACTCTCTTGCGTGGACCAGGTAGCCCCAAAATTAAGGCGCTCCCTCTTGAGACTAAACTTGCGCATTTGAAGGGCCTCCATCAACAAAGGATTGATGCGATTCCGACGCTTGGTATCGGTTTCGGAACTAGACGAAAAGATTCGTTCGCACGGTACTGAGGACGCCTGGATTGGAAGGTAGTCCATCGCCATTAAAAAGAGGGTCGGGAAAGTACTGCTATTGAGCTGAGATGTCCAGTCAGCATCGCGCGCACATGCTGAATCATGCGTGCGCTGTACCTCCCAAAACTTGAGGACATCTGTACCCCACGGTGAGGGGACCTTGATATACGCCTCGTATTCCTGTTTAGCGGTCGATGGAGTCGGACGCCTGCCAATTTCCATTCCGGGAAGGCCATACTGTTCTGACAGCAGCATATAACCCGGAATCGTTACGTTCTGTATGTTACGAGGCTCAGGCTCCTTGTAGTATTCAAGCATCTGTCATAGTATTTAGGACATGCTGCCCAGTAATCTGAGCTACTCACTGCATCCTGAATCTTCGTTTTAGCGTCTTCGATGTATTCCTCCTCCCACTGATCAGCCATCCAGCTCATCCATATCATCGGATTGAGGACTTGATATGAATATTAGTCAACCAGATTTAGAAAAATGACTGTTTACTGACACATTGCAATGATATACGCTCTTGTACGATCCATTTTGGCATAATACTTATACGCCCAGTTGAGGCCTGGTTGCACAATTGGTTGCAAATGGGGGTAATTCTCGCAAATACTCTCCCAGCTCGACATAAACATCTCAAACGCGGGAACGGCACCAGATAGAATCGGTGTATGCTCTCCGGACATAACTTGTTGTACTTGGTGGGGCATCTAGGGTTGGTCAATGGACACCGGTCAGTTAGACTCAGAGTTTTGAAGACGCGAATCACAACTTACGCTCAAAATCAGTTCCAAGTCTTGCATGGCCTGCCATTCTTGGGGTGAGATTACATACTTCCTGAGGTTTCCGTTGGGGAGATCGAGGAAATAATCGATAGCCTGAGTGGTTTGGCTCGGTTTTAGTCACAGATGGAGATGAAATAGCAAGTGACATACCGGGCGCATCTCCTGAAGCCGATTGAGCATACTATAAACCAAGTCCCACCGGGTGTGTACGTCGTGCAGGAGCTGCAGAGACTGGACTTGGACTGGTTTATTGTCTAGTCTGAACGACCCATCTTCATTCCCTCTCCGAATAGCAGTCTCAAAGGCTTCTTGACGAGCGCCTGACCCTTGGATGGCTCGGACCACTGCACGAGCAAGGGCAATGGGGTCGCGTTTGAGACTCGGAGCCATGTCGTCAGTCTCACTAGCAGATCCTCCACCTGACAAATCATTAGTGCCTGAGTTTCGCGACTGCATGGCCACGTTATTGATTACGCGTCGAGAGCTAAGGTCAATAACATGACCATAACACATTACACGACGGTCTTCCACATCAAAGGGGACGTCACAAAACATGAGCAGGTCCTGGAGACAGTTCATCATAGAGTTATTGTTACTCGCGTTATCCAACGTGAAATGACCAGTCTTCCAGTCAAAATATGTTAGAACTGTAAATGTTGATTATAAATTTTATGGTTTTACTTACCTTCACGGTGATGTCAGCCCTATCCAGAAGATCTACCACTAGCATCGCAAGCGCTGCACCAGTGTGACGACCACGAAGTCCTTGGAACGCGATAAGAGCCGAATTGAGTGTAAGCAACCCTTTCACCTCGCCGATCCAGTGGGCAGTGAGTGCGAGAAAGGATTTGCGGTTTTGATCGGACCATATGTCCATCGTGAAAGAGATTCGACCCTTTGAGTTCTGGACACAACATATTAGTAAGAGAAGAACCTCAAGTGGGAAAATGGTAGTACCGCGAGTTCTTGCTTCAAAACCTGGAAGTCGCGTACCCAAGATTGGATAATCAGTGCTCGTACTTTCGTCCGATGGGGGATCATCGATTCCTTGAGACCGCCGTCAATACCGCCCCGCAAGTGGCGTAGAAGCCTGCGAAACTCAGGGATTTCGACGACATGAATGGACTGAAACAAGCAGTGAGGGATAATGGCACCTTTGTAGCCCGGTGTGAACAAACATACCTGATCATCGGCAGTAATGAAGTCCACCAACAATTGAAGGAATCTATCTTGACTGAATTCCTCAACTGGTTCGTCGGCTTGTGCACGTGCGACCGAATCAGAAGTTTGCAATTGGCCTTTTAATACGAGGGAAGTATTCCATCCCCTCGCCTTAGCCAAAATGAGATATGACTCAAGATGATACTTTGATATGTGGGGCCGGAGGGAGGTGGTGGACGTGTTCACAGAATAGACATAGTTAATATCTGACGGCCAGGTAGAAGGGTTTTTCTCGCGCACCTCCCTGTTTATTCCGAAATGTTAGAAAGTTAAGTGGGGCATAGGCTACGGAAACACTTACCTGCACTCCTTGCAGGTGGCTTTACCCGTGGTAACATCCCTATTGAAGAAGTGATTAATGTCAGCCGCAGCCCTCTTAGACTCGGTGGGGATGGGGGGGCTAAGATCGTTGACTTGGGTCTTGGCTCCAGTCGTCCTACCTTGGGTGTGACCGCTATGCTGAACTGGCACATCGCTCTCCTCCCTGTCTGGGCTGTTACTGCCCGGGTCATCACTGCCGGAAATATCGTCCAAACGAAAAGACTCCCCCTCGTCGTCGTCTACATTGGCTAGCAGACGAGCATGGGAGGGTTGTGTCCGAGGTGGCATAGTATCACTTGTTGAGGGAACAGCCTGCGCAAGAGGAGAGATCTGAGTAGTTCGACGAGGTACCATGACTGCCAGTGGGCCAAGAGTTTGGGCATTTGGTCAAATATATAGCACACAGGTTTCCAAGTATGTCACTCGTAAATGTCACTCGTAAGTTTGTTTGTCGCTGGCAGGAGTCTGCTGACAACGTCTGCTGGCAGGAAGTCCGCATCTCAGGCTGCTGGCAACCTGCTGGCACAATATGAGGCATGGGGACTTCTTTTCTTCCCAAACTCCGACCAATCAAATGGAAGGACGTTGTATCGACTAGCCCACCTCACTCGTCGCATGGTTCAAACTTTGGATAGCAAACCGACTTTAAATCCAGGTCGTTCATGCGCACCCTCTAGACTGCTTTTGATCCAGCATGACGTCAATTATCTATCCTCTTTCAGTTGTCGTGTAAGATCGTGCGTGACCTCTTCTTTTATTCGCAGCGTAAACTCATGCCAGTGATCGTAGGGTTGGTCGAGACACTGCTTCAGGCCACCCTCCTCGTTGCGATTGGGACTTGCATCTCAAATCTCGTGTGTTACTCCCCAGCTACAATGCACAAAGAAAAACTTGTAGGCGAACATGGTCAAAACAGCCGACTTGTTCTCGATGCTCTTGTCGTTGCTCACTGGCACGTTCCTCCTCGATGACCATAAGAGCCCGGAGTCTAGCGAGCTTGCATTGGCGTGGCGATAGGTCATGGACATGCTGAGCGTAATCCTTCCTGTGCATCTCCCGCAACTACTGGGCCTCGCTGTGCTCACCTCTTTGCAAGCTGTTTTTGTCCAAGTAGCCTGTCAGACGCACGAGCGTGGACTCGGAGCCTGAGGTCGTGCAAATTCAGCTACATCTGCTCACGTCTCCTTGCTCACGCATGGTGTCACATACTTCTCTCCATCTTATATCCCTGACATTGCTTCACCTCTCCCACTTGTGACACACTCGCTCAACATCTGTGATCCCCGTGCACCAGCATCAGAAGCCATCATGTCTACCACATGCTCGGCATCTATCACCCCTGCCCGAATTTCAATCCCTGGTTTCCCTTCTGCTCACCGATCAGGTTGCATGGGTCCCAAGACACATAAGTTCCGACACCTTTTTGCAATATTGAAGTCATTTTCCTAGGCCACAAGTGCACATATGAAGGACGTGTCCCTGAAAACCGAAGGTGGCGAAAGTTCACACCTTCAAGTTGTCCCTGTGCAAAACCGTCCCTGGACCCCGCAGTGATGATCAAGGAACTACTGGACACACGCGTAAGACCGGCAATTATGGAGTACGGTGGCGATATCAAGTACCGTGGGTTCACGGACGACTCACGATGGGATTGTGGGGATCAAGTTGAAGGGCAGCTGCCGCGGATGTGACTCGAGCACCGTTGCGCTGAAGGGCGGCATCGAGCGCATGCTCACACATTATATCCTGGAGGTCAAGGGGACGGAGCAGGTACGCATACTTCGCCCCCTTGTTCCCCATCTATCCACGTCGCTGAATAACTAAGCAGGTTTTGGACGAAGAAGAAAAGATTGCACAGGATGAGTTCATCTTCTCATTAATGACCTGTAGACGCATCCTATTGTGTACCCTTACTCATTTATTCACTCTTTGCATCCCGGCTTCCCACACTTGAGGTTCCCGAGAGGTCTGACATTGCTCCTTGCTCCCAGTTCCCATGGTACTAGAGAAAAGCACGACCGGGGCTTGGTGTGCGATTGACACACGACGTCCGCGCGTTCTTCGGCACTGCGGGAACCATGCACATTTAGATCAAGGACTTGTCCTCCAAACCAGGCCTCTTGTTGGACACGATAAGATACTGACGTTATTTGGTGGGACGTGCATGACCGCACCATGCACAGCTCAAAACCGCCATCCTTTCTTACGTTCCGCGCACTCACCGACCTTGTATAACCATTTTTGTAAGTACTGTTCTTGTCCCTTTCATATCTGTTTTCAGGACGTCAAACCCGCCGCATCCTCCAAGGCATCCTCTTGTTACTCATCTTGCTTTGCTCTCACTCGCTCTCAAGTTCACCCGGTCCATTGCACTCTCCACGAGGGAGGGGATATATCCAAACATCGTTTCAGTACGCATTCATAAAACACTACAGTAAACCAAAGGTTCTTTGTACCTTGCTTTGTACCGTACTCTAAAATCTAAAAGACGCATTTGTAACCACATCAGTCACGTGAGATTATAGCCCGGGTTGAAAAATGCGCCACATGTTACCTCTCACTGCGTCGTTTGTTGTCCTTGTACCATCGTTGCATCAATTCTATTTTATTTGTAACGTCAAGGTTCTTATTATGTGAGTGACATTTAGCATGCAGTTCATATCTAATCTCCTTCCCGCTAGTCTTGTCCACTACGTTCTTCATGGACTTCACTTGCATCAATGGGAGGTATAGGCTGCAGAGAAAGATTGGGTCTGGGTCTTTTGGTACGCTGCAGGCAGCTGCTTCACTTGTGATGTTTGACTTACAAGTGGATAGGCGATGTATTTTTTGCTCGCGACATTTTGTTGCTACAAGATGTCGTGATCAAACTCGAACCACTGACGGCAAGACAACATCTCCTGGAGCATGAGTATCATGTATACCAGAAGCTTTCCGGGGGGGTAGGCATTCCACGAGTCCGTTGGTTTGGTACAGAAGGCGGCTTTGATACGCTGGCACTCGACCTCCTGGGTCAGTCGCTTGAAGACCTTTTCATTGGCCACCACTTCAAATTCACTATTCAAACCATTGTACGCCTTGTCAACCAGCTGGTATGTGTATTTTCTCTCCAGAAATGGCGGACATCCTCATCTGCGGTTCCAGGTCTGTCGCCTAGAGTACATCCACTCTCGCAACTTCGTTCATCGTGACCTCAAACCGAGCAATATTGTCGTAGGCCTTGGGACGCAGGCTGACATAGTGTACCTCATCGATTTCGGTCTATCGAAGGAGTACAGGAGTCCCAAGATGCATAAGCATATTCCTTCCAAGACACACCTCGGTTTCACCAGAACAACCACTTTCGCCTCCATTAACAGCCACCTGGGCTTGGAGCTTGGACGGCGAGACGATATGGAGTCGCTTGCCTATATTCTCATTTACTTCCTTCGTGGCTATTTGCCATGGCAGGGCTTACCACGTGGGTCACAGGACGTCGTCGAATACAAACAAAGAACAACACCACATGACTTGTGCCATGGCCTTCCAGTGGAGTTCTGTACTTTTCTTGAATATTGTCGCTCACTCAGCTTTGAAGAAAAACCGGACTATCGGTATATCAGCGGTCTTTTCGATGATCTGTCTTCACGGGAGGGTTTCCAGAACGACTTGGCATTTGATTGGGATGGCACCGACAACGAGCAGCCCTATGTCAGCGACAGCCCAGCAAAAGGGACTGTCAGGGGTCACCATGGTCAACCCCTGAAGCGTCGTGAGGGGTATGTAACTTTTCTATCATGAACTTCATACGTTTACATCATGTCCAGATTGCGCTCCCAGACACGTCAACAAACTGGTATCACTTCCACCTAGTTTTAACCTCCCCCGGGCCGCCTTATCGTGCACCCTGTTCCCTGACTGTCTCTTTCGCGACTCCGACATGTCATGTTCCTTACTGTCTGTGTACAATTGTTACCATCTATGTCCTATAAATTCTATCATTGAAACACACACTTGAATTGACTTGGGAAAAAGTGTCGGGCTTAATATGGAGCGTGGGAGGACCAGCCGCTGACTTGAACGCCCTGGCGCGACAGGCGAGTTTCTTTTGACGAGTTTTTTCCCTACTTTTAATCTTCAAAACGGACAGTATGAATTCCACGTGGGTGACGGCCCCACACCAGCGCCTTCACCAACATCCCTTCTAGCTGACAATACTCGGGCACGATCCCCGCGTACGCCATGAACGCGTCGACGTCTGGCTCCGCCACTTTTGCGAGCCCGACTTGCGTTTCCGCTTCGCCCGTCGGCAGTGCCATGACAGGCATATGTTGACCTTACACATACTCGAATAACTGCATGGGGATCTTTTGATACCGAAGCAGCCCAGACCGTGATCACGAAAGAGGTCTGTAGAGTTCGACGCAAATTGATGGCTCATATGTCAACTACAGACATCTAGCAACCGCCCATGTGGAACCAAAAGAGCTACAATGGGTGGCAGGTACGTTCTCTCCCTTGGCATTGAACAGTGACGAAGAGTCTACCAATTTCGCTTACCGTGGTTTCTGGCAGTGTCTGTGACATGCGGGCGCGATGCCTCCAGCAACTCCCAGCTATAGTCCCAGTTTGCTGAAGATGTACTCGCCAACGTCGCCATATGTCCGCAGTCACCATCACCGTTCAGCACTTCACAAGCCCTTAACTTATCATCGCCTGGGCCCTGGATATGACCAACTGGATGTCACCATCATTCTCACCAACATCCCTGCGCTTCCACAATCTCGTTGTTCGGTCCCTCCTCTCCATGGAGTTACCATAATCAACCACGCCAAGGTACGCAAACCACATCACTACCCGCAGGCACATAAGTCACTATGACATCGTCGCCTCCCCTTGGCCCCCACACCCACCGTTGCGCATGGCCAACTACGACGGTCACGAACACGCGCAGACAATGAGCTGGGCTTCTGCCCAGTGATATGAGTTGTTTTTTTTGTTTCATACTACTTGTATCGTTTCTGATTGATGTTGCAGAGCCACCTCGTCATCGCCGCCTCCATCCATCCTTCACCATATGCAAGTCCACCGCCACCACCACCACTCCGCCGAGCAAAGCCCTGCCCCGATGCCAAGCCGTCGTGACATGCAAGACCCATCACCACGCCAACCAACTGCCCACAAGCCCCGTTGTGGCGCCACCCAAAACGGCATGCAAGACCTCGCCATTGCCAACGTGGCATGCAAGTCCCCACCGCCGATGACGACGACTGGGCAACATCGACACCGCGAAGACAATGGCTACAGCGACGGCGCAAGACCCCTCCACCGCCAACCTGCCATGACGCCACCCTGACACAGCGCAGGCCCGCCCTGCCTCGTGCAAGCCACCGCGACGCCCAGGACCCCACCACCGTCAACTCGCAGCAACGCCACCCCAACACGGTGCTCAGGACCACACTACCGCGCCACACAAATGTTCTGGCCTGGGCCACAATGACTGTGACGAGGACAAAAGTAACAACGACGACCACAACTGCAAGAGGTGGCAGCAGTGGAGACGGCGGCAGGGGCGGGCAGGGCAGGGCACTATTATTAGTTTCATAGCTACTTTACTTGTAAAGTATCGAATTTAGTTCAATTTACCAACTTAAGTCGACGATGGTCAACCAGGAAGTCGAGCCGTGTCGATTTGAACAACTCACATGACCTGTTGGGTCACAACTCGGCAAAAGCCGTGACCGTGCGAGCTGACTAATGGCTGGCCGGGTCGTGGCAACACTACATGCAAGTGGGAAGATGATTTCAGAGCTGGAGTGGAAGTTGATCCACCAAGCTGCGTTCACCATCGCCCACTCCCACTTGGTCCCACTTCAGTGTGATATCCGTGCCATTCCTGGGAAGATGCACAAGAAGACAACTCTGAAGGGCAACTTTCTGAACGAGTGGCTTGATGCTGTCACAGTGCTCAAATGTTTATGTCCTCTTCTCTCACTGTGCACCGGGAATTGGAAGGGCGATATGGTCCTTGGGTCAGTGCTGAAATCTGCTCTTGGGGTCTCCCAATCTTCTCAACCCTCAACTCCTAGTCTCGTCTTGTCATCCCATCCCCCTCCTTCCAGCCACGTCACCTCTTCTTCCCGCATGGCGGCTTCTTGCCCTTCCACTCCCTCCAAGTGTTGCACCTTCCCACCCCTCACAGCTGTCCCCTCGTCGCGCCTTGTTCAAGTCCCCCCATCCTCAACCGCATGCACCAGCACAGTCACCCCAGGAGTCAGAGTTGGCGAGCAAGACCAGCTCCAAGGCCAAGCATAGGCGTGATCCAAGCCCGCCACGGCAAAATGGGAAGCGTTCCAAGGCCAATGTGGGTGCCAGTGGGACATCCACAGCTTCCAATCCAGGTAAGCATCGGAATCAGATATATTTTACATGCCATTGAGCTAATGATTTCATAGTTCAACGGACTCCTTCCCCCCACCCTGCCTTCATGTTGATGGTTCAATCTGGCACGGCCTCTCAGTCAGTAAGCTTTGATTTTACTCTTACCACTGAACCCCTATGACATCCCATGCTACTCACAGACCCTGAGTGCTGAAGCTGCTGCCCCCAAGACACTGCAATCCAAGCAGGACCATGCCACATCACGTGCCAAGGCTCCATCAACATGGGCAGCCAAGGCCAAGGGTAATCGTGCTGTGATGACCGACAACAACAACAGCAACAACAACAACAACAACAACAACAACAATGACAATGACGTTGACATGGCTACTCAGCCAGTGTCTGGCTCTCATCCGGTGACCCCCATCAAGGACCCCAGGTGCCAGAGTCCAAAATGGGGTACCCAAGTCCAGGTCAGAATGGCGACTTCGTCATTTGAGGTAATGCACCATTTCGTTGCTACTTTCTACAGTCTAATGGTTCATTTTTTGTAGAACTCAAGTGAACCTGCCCCTCCCAAGATGACGCGCTCCAAGCAAGACCACGCTACATCACGCACCAAGGTTCTGTCGACACAGACAGCCAAAGCCAAGGCCAATCATGCCATGGTGACCGACAGCAACGATGACGACATGGCTACCCAGCCAGTGTCTGGCTCTCGTCCGGTGACCCCTGTTGACAACCCCATGTGCCAGAGTCCAAAATGGGGTACCCAAGTTCAGGTCAGAATGGTGACTTCATCATTTGAGGTAATGCACCATTTTGTCGCTACTTTCTACAGTCTAATGGTTCATTTTTTGTAGAACTTGAGCCAACCTGCCCCTCCCATGACAACACGTTTCAAGCAAGACCATGCTAGGACACAGTCAGCCAAGGCCAAGGACAGCCGTTCTGCGACGGATGACAATGATGTGGCTGCCCAGTCACAGTCTAAGTCACGTTTGGTGACCCCTACTGAGGACCCCGGGCACAAGAGCCCAGATCAGGCCAGAATGGTGCCTTCATCTGAGGTGTGCCTTTATTTCATTGCTACGCTATGCTGTCTGGTTCTAATGGTTCATTATTTGTAGCATTCGGATGACAATGAGTCGCACTCGCACCTCCAGGTTCTCCTGCATGACGAGCTTAAACAGTGGGTTGATGATCACAAGCTTGAGTCGCAGGGCAAGTGGCTGACAAGAATTGGTATGTCATACCCCCTCTCCCTCTCCCTCCCCCTTTCCTCTTTGGCTTGTTGCTCACTCTATTTTACAGGTCTCATCAAGGCAATTGCAGGAGCGCCAAAGTCGGCACAGCCCTCCAAGGAGGACATCGAGAGCATCGTTAATGAGGTAAGTCCCTGCTTCTTAACATATTCAATTGTACTAACTCTGTGCTCCAGCGCAAATCAAGGCGCAACACGAAGGCTGCATAGCAGCCAAATTTATCACATTTATCACTCGTGCTCTAGGTACTGTTGGCAGTGGTGGCCTGTTGATATGTTTTAAAAATATACATTTTTTGCTGTCAGAGAAACCTGTGTGACTTTCCTTGACTTTCAAAGTCAGCAGCCTGCAGTCAAACAAAGTTGGTCGGTAATCAGACTTTTGATTGACTCTTGTTTGACTACTAGTCGACTTCAAAAGTCATTTATTAGTCAAACAAAGTCAGTTTATAGTCAATGCATTTTTTGTGACTTTGGTTGACTTCTGAATGACTATGACTTGACTTCAATAGTCAGTCAAAAGTTGGACCTCAGTCAATAAAAAGTCATTGACTTTTAAATGACTTTCTGTTGACTTTTGTTGACTTTTGGTCAACTTTTTAATGACTGGAACTTGACTTCTGTAGTCAATTCAAAGTCAAACAAAAAGTTGATGAAAAGTCAATGTAAGTCATTGACTTTGTATTGACTTTTTGTTGACTGGATCTCGACTTTTATAGTCAATTCAAAGTCAAACAAAAAGTCAATGAAAAGTCAATGTAGGTCATTGACTTTTTGTTGACTAGATCTTGACTTCTGTAGTCAATTCAAAGTCAAACAAAAAGTCAATGAAAAGTCCATGTAAGTCATGGAAAGTCCATTGACTTTAGCTGACTTTTGAGTGACTATACATTGACCTTAGCTAGGCAATGGCACGGGTATTCCCACGGGTATCGAAAACATAACCTGTACCTGCCCCCGCACAGGTTACATGTGATGACTCACTGTCACTCGACAGTGGAGGCACGACGGTGGAAGCAGAAGACCGGGGGTGGTGGAGAACTCGAGGTGTAGCACAGGATACTGTGATGGGGATGCTTGGCTCAACGACTGAACTTGCAGACTTGCAAGGGATAGTGGCACTAAGTACTTGAACCACAGTCAAGTAGCTGAAGGGGCACTGTTCGCGAAGAGGAGGAAGAGGCAAGTGGAGAGTGTAACAAGTGGATTAGACAAGTGGACAGTCTGAGGGACTGTCCGTTGTAACGCGCTAGCTTATATACCTAGGGACATGGTCTGTGTGTAACTTTAGGGCAGGCTTAGGGCCGCCCACGGGTGCTGCGGAATACTGTGCATCACTGCGCAATGGAACATTCGAGAGACATCTAATAATAGTGTCCAATAGCGATAATACGTGTGACTGCGCCGCAGTCGATCACGTTATAGGGATGACTGCTCCGCAGTCCAATAGGAATAATCGTAGGAGTGGTACGACAGTCAATTATGTCATGAAGATTTGACTGCTCCACAGTCCAATCAGAATATTCCAAGGAATGGTACAACTCTCAGTCGTCAGGTGACTTGATAAACGATGGGAGATCACATGATCGTCGGAGTACAAAATTCAAACTCCGAATCCGGATTTCCCCTTTAGGAAAGTGATTACATAAGACCGGGCTGGCGTGGGCCGGTCTTAGACGCCTGAGTCGCGAACCAAGTTTATAGGTTCGTGACAGTATCCCCTTTTTAACACCATGCTGCACTGACAGCACTGATTGACTTTGATGTAGGGGCATTGGGGTGATCCTTGTGGAACTTTAGGACCAGGTCGCAGGAGTGAGTCATCTGGGATGATGGGAGCCAGGAATTTTCGGAATCAGGATATCCCTTCCACTTGATCAGGTACAGTATCCCTTTCTTATTAGGTGATACTTTGGATTGCAGGACTGCTTCAACTTCATAGTGTTCATCCTCTCCTTGGACAATCTCAGGAGGTGGTTGGGTGAAGTTGAGACTGTGGATATCATTTTCATGATACAGGAGATCAGGGAGTTGTGGGAGACTGGATGGATCCGCCATGTCTTTGGGAGTTGGAGTTTACAATTAACTCCTCAGGTGGATAAGACTTTGAATGGACCATGGCGTTGTGGGGCAAGCTTGGGCTTGGGATGTGTGGTGTGGATGTTGGTTCCTTCCAACCAGACTTGAATTCTCGGGATGATACTTGTGACTTGGAATTGCATAGTTTCCACCGCTACTGTTTTAGCGCTATGGTGACTTCAGATTGGATTTGGTTCAGGGTAGTCTGATTCTTCTAGGGAGCGATGATCATTGCTTGCTGAGGCAATCTACGACCATAAACAATGTGTCGTAATTGAGGGACACAGGGAGGTTGGTGACGAAGTTCCTGGTGACTATTTCCCACACTGTTGTAGGAATCGGATTGCCGGGGTATTTGGGTGTGGAGCACCATACTGACTTCTTTGTCATATGTCTGCATGGCTTGGGTGTGTTCATAGGAAAGTGTCATAACATTGGGATCACTTGGGGTACTTTGGGTGTGGAATGCCATACTGACTTCTCTGTCATATGTCTGCATATCTCGGGTTATTACAGGGAAGTGTCTTTTTACACTTGTGGTTTTTCAGGGAATTGGGTTGCCAGGGTACTTGGGTGTGGAACACCATACTGACTTCTCTGTCATATGTCTACGTGTTTGATTGGGTTTGGAATGCTCGGGTGTGGGGTGCAGGATGCTCGGGTGTGGAACACCATACTGACTTCTCTCTCGTATGTCTGCATATCTTGGATTCATTGTTGCAGGGTTCGTGGTTGCAAGGGGGTGACACCAGGGTACTTGGATGTGGGATGCCATACTGATTCTTCTGTCATATGTCTGTGTGGCTCAGATTCGATGTCACCAGGAAGTGTTGGTGGTTACTTGGGTTCAGGATGCTTGGGTAGGAACGCCATACTGACATCTCTTGTCATATGTCTGCGTATCTTTGATTCAATGTTGCCAGGGTACTTGGATTGTTGCAGGGTACTTGGATTCGCCTGGAAGTGTCTTCTACACTGTTTTGTACAGCATTGGCTTGAAAATATCTGTATTCAGGAGCGCTCACTTTTCATCTTTATTCACTATCCCCTTTTTAAGGTCTGGATGCCTGGACAGCACAAAGGACACTGGTCACAATGTCGGAGTTGTGGATGAAGATGAAGGGGAACCAGGATGGCAGGAAGTGGGAACTGGGACCCAAAAAAAAATTCGCAAAGGGAGTGGGATGCAACATATTTGCAGGAACATGGGAAAGGAGCGGCACTGCTTGTGGGATGGAAGCTGCACTTCATGCAGAAGCATGGGAAGGGAGCAGCACTTCTTGTGGAATGGGAATGGCACTTTCTTGTGGAATGGGAACAGCACTTCCTGTGGGATGGGGACTGCATTTCTTCCTGCAGTGACGCAAGGTGGGGATTGCTCTTCTAGCAGGGACGTAGAATGGGAGCGGCACTTCTTTGTGGGATGGAAGCTGCACTATGTGCAGAACATGGGAAGGGAGCGGCACTTCTTGCGGAGGGAAACTGCATTTCTTGCAGAACATGGGGTGGGAGCAGCACTTCTTGTGGAATGGGAATTTCCAGGGTTCAGGTGGTTCAGCATCACCTAAACTTCCAGGAAGTTGTAATGCTATTATAACTAGTTGTAATCACTACAATGTGTTATAATATATATATACCAGCAACTTATGCGGCTCCTATGTTATAACAGCCACAATGTGCTGATAATAGGGTTACAAATAATATACAATCATGCTACAACAAGCCATAGGGTTTGTGGTGACTTAATTGTAATGCTGGTATTGTAAAGTTGCAATCTGGTTACAATTGTGCCATGCTTGGGTTATGACAAGCTGCCATGGTTGTAGTAACTAATTTATACTGTGCTAATATTTGGGGTCATAAAAAAATACAATTTGATTTGTAGTACTTGTCAGATGACATAATTTCACCATTTATTTGCACCTTTAATTATTTGTTACCTATATTATCTATCTTATCTATTATTATTAATTATTAATTATTATACATTATAAACTGCCTTGCCTGGGATTTGAACCCATGACCATATCATGTGACTTGTTGACTTATTTTCCAGGATTGAACATCAACCACTAAGGCAGAAGCAATCAGGAACCCACACCCCTTATGTAAGCGAGTCGACCCCCTCCACCGCAGAGTGTACTCCTCCTACACAACACCAAACTTGGGGGTTCTGTTCTAATGAGAGTTTAGGAGACTTAATTAACTCTCATTTGGAAAGAGGATTTTTAAAAATTCTCAGAATTGGGGGAACAGTAAGGCGTAGAACTGTTTTTTTGTAAAATGCATTTTTTAATGTTTCCGACTCAAAAGAAACAATGTTCGTTGTTTGGTCCGATGAATTTGTAAGATCACGTGACCTAATATTATGATGTAATCCTACAACACCCTCAAGCGAGATTCCCGTCTACAGAGGAGCAGAGCCCCAAGGAGATGGAGAAAATGGTCATCGCTTGCCTCAATGATATCCCTCTGCTCCAGATTTGACAGTATTTTGTTCCCTTCTTTCTTTTTAGTCATTTCTGATATTTGATAGACACGCCAACCGCTCTGCTTGGTTCATTCACGCATAGGATGATACGACCATGCTCTCCCTGGCCGATGAAATCATGCTTTTTGCAGTTTCTAACAGTACTCTACGCTCCTGCACTTGCTTGCGCTTTCTCACGCTTTCTGCACGCTTTCTAAGCGCCGCGTTCCCGCGCTTCGCCGCTTTCCCGCGCTCTGTGTGCGCCTGGCTTTCCTCTCAAGTTTCCTCTCATCCCGGACTCTTCCCTTCGCGTTTTAGCTTCCCCCTTTCCCCTGTTTATCTAATTCACCCTCTTTCCCAAGCCTACTCTCCTTAGTATATAGGCCATGTAATTACAACTTTACACCTCAGGTTATAGCAGAGACTTTCCCTCACAGATTTCGGACTTTTGAGCTCAGTGATGCTCATCCCTTGCATTCCCCAGCATGCCGCACTCGCGCGCGGCCTTAGCGACTCGAACCCGACGTGTTCCCGACCCCAGCGGCCACTGATAGGAAGTTTCGCACCACGCCGAAGCGTGCGCGGCTGTCTCTGACCACTTGCAACCAAACGACACCGTTCCCTCTCCCGACCTCGCTGCACTCTCGCGCGGCTCTAGCCCTTCGACACCGACGCGTCTGCAATCGCTGCAGACCCACATACGACAGCTCGCGCCCCGCAGAGGCCTGCGCGACACCTCGCGACACTTCACACACCCCCAAATCCTGTGCACGCCATAGTAGACCGTTTCCTAGCGATCAGGGACGGTTTAGGGCTTTCAGGTGCTCAGGCCGCATGGGCAAATCGAAAGTACCACAGCCATGGGACCCTCCCACCAGATATGCTTGATCAAGTAAAACAATCCCTAATTACATAGAAGTGTGCCCCAATATTGTGTCCTCGGTTGTACCCCCTCATTTTCGCGTTTTGGGCTTGCCATCCCCCCGAGATTTGTTAAACCCTAACCTAGGGTTGGGGCTTATGTAAGGGTGGGGGTTCCTGATTTCTTCTGCCTTACACCAATAAGTCTTGTATACTCTACCTACTATGTTTTATTTATATAGCAAGACAGAAATTCAATATGAAGGTAGCAGTGATATCACAATATGACAACAACCAATCTTAGAGAACCACAACTATATTACAACAAAATCTTATTTTGAGTGGGTATTATAATCAGTATATAATCATGTCATAGTGATACTGAGTTGTCAGGAAAATTACAACAGTATTATAATTTGTATACAATCATGTCATAGTGATACTGAGTTTTCAAGAAAATTACAACAGTATTATAATTTGTATAAAGTGCTGCATTGTAGATACAAAGTGGTAAGGGAGATTATGACAATATCACAAAGATTGTAGCAGCCTTGGGATATTTGTAACATCTGTAAGCTATTATATCTAGTTATAACTTTCCAGAGGATTAGGTGATGAGGATGATACTGCGTCTTTTTAGCAGACAGGGGTGAAGCATCTTTAGCTTATCCAGGGGTTGGGTAACTCGGGAGGGTACTGCATCATTAGCAGGCAGGGTTGAAGCATCTTTAGCTTATCCAGGGGTCCAGGAACTGTACTTCCTAACAGTGTTGTGAAGTGGAACGCGAGGTGGAACACAGGGAGATTGCAAGGCTTTTTGCAGATAGGGTTGAAGCATCTTTAGCTTTTCCAGGGATCAGGATCGCGAGTTTGTGTGGTGGCATGGAGTGGAACACTAGGAAAAATGCACTGTGGCATTCATGGGTAGGAGGCCTGGGAGATCTGCATCTTTAGCAGTCAGGATTGAAGCATTGTTTTGCTTTTCCAGGGGGTCAGGTATCTTGGGGAGGGACTTGGGATAAGACTGCATCGCTAGCAGTGACATGAAGTGGAATGGCACATCTTTTTGCGGAATGGGGACTGTATTTCGTACAGTGACACAAAATGGGAACTGCACTTTTTGCAGGGACGCGAAGAGGGACGGCACATCTGTTTTTGTGGGATGGGAACTGCACTTCTTGCAGTGGCATGAGGTGGAACACAGGGGAATTCTGCATCTTTAGCAATGTTCGTAAAGCTTCTTTGGCTTTTCCAGGTACTTGGGGGGGATGCTGCATCTTTAGCAGGGTTGGAGACCAGGGAAGTTCTGCATCTTTAGCATATTCAGAGCACAAGGCTGGTATCTTGGGAAGGGATGTTTGAGAGAAGACTGCATCTTCGTATAGTGGTGTGAAGGGGGACTGTACTTCTTGCAGTGGCGTGAGGTGGAAACAGGGGACTACATCTTTAGTAGTGGTGCAAAGTGGAAGACAAGGGGACTGCATCTTTAGCAGTGAGGGATAAGGTTCTTCTTGACTTTCCCATGTACTCGGGGAGGAAGTTCTGCATCTTTAGCAGTCAGGATCCACATCTTTAGTGGAATGCGAAGGCCCTTTGCCGGCTTTCTTCAGGTACTGATCTGTTCTTTTTAGATTGTGGTTAACTTGACCAAGCCCATCTTGTTGGTCAATCGTTCGTTTATCTAGAATTTGAATGGTCAAGCCATTCGTGTGCACGAACCCATCATTGGAATGATGCTCTGCACTAATATCTCTTGCCAGATCGCTTCCATACTAGTGTCACTAGTGATTTCAGGTCCGGTTGGGTCCGGTTTTTTACCCCTTTTGGCCACAACCGAAACCGCAACCAGTCGGTCTTTTTCCAGCTGTGGCACAACCGACAACCGGACCACAACCGACCGGTTATCATTGGTTGTGCAACCGGTTGTCATTGGTTGGAACCGGTTCCAACCGCCCAACGGGCCAACATGGCCCGCCGCTGGTAGCAAACAACGGGGCGGTGACCTCAACACCATGGTATAGTGACATTGCCCTATACCGTGGGTTATTTATTACTATAGACTAAATAACTACTACTGAACAATGTTGTAAACGAGTCAAAAGAAGTAACATTCAAGTCCACAGAGTTACCACCCCCCACTGTTGTCGTGTCCTCGTCCCGTTGTGTGTTGCGTTGTGTGTTGTGTGTGTTGTGTCATTGTCATAGTCGTTGTAGTCGTTGTTGTCGTTCGGTGTTGCCTTGGTCTTCACCCCGCTGCTGCCTTTGTCGAGTTGGAGACAGTGTGGTGTGCCTTGCACCTTGCCCACCATTGTGGTCGAAATGTGGGGCGGTGGCGGCGCTGGTTGGTAGCTTGATGGGCTCGGAGCTGAAATCGATGCTGTCGTCGTTGCGGTTCGTCGTTGCATTGCAGTAAATGACTGGCACTCAGCTGTCACAGTTAAGTCACAGTTCCCTAAAGCGTGAGTACGCATGTATGGCCCGGGTACTGCCAGTTTGATCACTGCACATGCACTATCAACGATTACAACAACTTGCTATCAACAACAACGACCGACCACGACCATGACTCAACACCAGCATTGCGCATCTCCCTGATGCAGCCTCAAGCTGCACACGCTACCGACTGCCACCAGGGCCCTGCCAATGCAGTGGCCCAACCACAACAATGGCGGCAACAGCGGCAACCACGACAAGCCGATGTCGACAGCCACAATGCCCAGGTGATAGCGGTGTCAACGGCAACGGCAACAGCAAGAAGACCGATGACAACTACGACGGCGACGGCGATGACTGTAACTGCAACGGCGACGACTGCAACTGCAACAGCGATGACTACGACCACGACTGCGTGACACGACAACAACGACAGCATTTTCATGGTTATTAGTAGTAGTAGTAGTGTTTGTTTTGTATATTACTAGCCCTATAAAGTTCTGTTTTGACCTGTAATACCGCACCCTTGAACTGCACCCATAGTTGGGTTGCAACCGGTCGCAGTCGGTCACAACCGGTCGGAGAAGGCGACGCAATTGCAGTGACCGCAACTGCACCTTTCTGTGCCAGGCCCCAACCGCAACCGGAAGTCTGGTTGTTTGTGGTTGCAGTCCGGTTGGGTTCCGGTTTTTTTCTGGTTTGGGCAACTGGACCTGATATCACTAAGTGTCACCCTGAGTGTGATAGGAAGGCACATGCCTATATTGTCTCTACTGGCACAAGCTCATCTCTGAGTTCTCTAGTACTGGAATGCCGCACTCAGCGCAGCTGGTGTTCAATCTTCCATTCGATAGTGCTTGGTGGAAGGGAGCAAAGTATTACGCAATACTTTGGCTTGTCGTTAATGCCGGGTAATCAGTGGTGCTTCCTCCTGATTAGGGAAATCGTTGGGAAATGATAGGTGCTTCCTTCATTTGGGGTTGAAGTATGTCTCTATACTTTGGCTTGCTCAAAGCCAGGTAATCAATGGTTCTTCCTCTTGATTAGTCATACGACTACGTGGTTCTTGTAGCCTGTGGGATTCTAGAGGGGCTTCCTCTTTGGTGTGCTTGGCTTTTGTGATAGCAGATGCCACTTCTGCTGGCGAAAGTATTGCTCAATACTTGACTTTGCTCAAAGTCGGACTATTGGAAGTCATTGGAGTTAAGAGGTTCTTCCTCTTGGGTGGTTGCTATGTTTCTCTTGTGGTCCTCGAAGTTGGGTTTTCACTGGGAGTCATCAAAGTCAAAAGGGTCGTCCTTTTGATTGGTTACTACATTTCCTTGTAGTTCTCGGAAGTAGGCCTTCACTGGGAGTCGTTGAAGTCAAAAGGGTCGTCCTTTTGGTCAGGTGTCTTCATAGCAATAGGTGCTTCCTCTGCTGGCGAAAGTATTATGCAATACTTGACTTGTTCAAAGTTGGGATTTCTCTTGTAGTTCTCAGAAGCAGGCCGTCACTGGGAGTCGTTGAAGTCAAAAGGGTCGTCCTTTTGATTGGTTACTACATTTCCTTGTAGTTCTCGGAAGTAGGCCGTCACTGGGAGTTGTCGAAGTCAAAAGGGTCATCCTTTTGATTGGTTACTACATTTCCTTGTAGTTCTTGGAAGTAGGCCTTCACTGGGAGTCGTCGAAGTCAAAAGGGTTGTCCTTTTGATTGGTTACTACATTTCCTTGTAGTTCTCGGAAGTAGGCCTTCACTAGGAGTCGTCGAGGTCAAAAGGGTCGTCCTTTTGGGTGGTTACTTGGATCGGTAGGTGTCTTCATAGCAGTAGGTGCTTCCTCTGCTGGCGAAAGTATTACTTGATACTTGACTTGCTCAAGTCGGATGATTCATGGATTATGTGGTTCTTGGAGACGTTGGAGTCAAGAGGGCTTTTTCTCTTGATTGGATGTTTACTACATTGGTCTTGTAGTTCTCGGGATTAGAGTGATCATGGACCCACGTCCGGGGAATTTGGAAGTATTTCTTGATACCTGGCTTTACTCGAAGCCCAGAAATCAGCAGGGTCATCCTCCTGATCATGTTCCACAATAACAGTGCCTTGCACTTCTTCGTTGTTGGATCGGCCAATGCTGGCAGGGTCAATCGCAAGTCTTTTACGATCCTTGAATTGGATAGCTCCTATCTGAGCTGGGTGATCATTGGGTGCTTCCTCTTGATCCAGGTTTTCTTCCACAAAGGTGCCCTGCACTCTAGTATTGTTGGTGGAGGGGCGGCCACCTCTGGCCCTCATGCTCTGCGTTTTTAGCTTGCATTCTCGGAGGATGTGGCCTGGACTGCCACAGTATAGGCAAAGCTGGTCTTGGAACCGGCAGTCTCTTTCTGCCTTAGTAAGCTTTCCTCAGGGTTGCTTGGGTAGGGATGAAGAAGCGTGGTCATTATCGCTATCATCTTCAATCAAGATTCCTCTCTTGGACTTGCATTCTCGGAGGATGTGGCCTTCATTTCCACAGTACAGGCAAAGTTTGTTCTGGAACCGGTGGTTTCTTTCCGCGTTGGTAAGCTTTCCTTGGAATTGCTCAGGTTGGGTTGAAGAAGTGTTACCCATAACACTATCGTCTTCAATCAGGATTCCTCTTTTGAACTTGCAATCTCGGCAGATGTGGCCTTCATTTCCACAGTATAAGCAAAGCTTTTGTCGGGGTCTGGAGTCTGGTTTTATCTTGAAATGGGAAAGATGATTACTCAAAGGGGATGGTTCATGGTGGGACTCTCTGGCTTTGTTTACCAGTGTGTCAAGGGTTGCCAAGGTCATATCTTGGGAAGTCAGGTGCCCATCTTTAGGGGATATATCAGGTTCGCTGCCATAGAATTTGTTACTGGGAGTATGGCTGGGGGCAATGCTTGAATTGAAGGAGATTGGGATCTCGGTGGGGCCATTGTTTTCAAACATGAGAGGTGGGGATGATAGTCTCATATCAGCATTCATCAGGGTTGTCAGGGGGTGTTGCTTTGCAACCAGGATTTCTTGAGAGAGTTGGATCGCTTAGACCGACTGGGTAGGAACTATTGGAATAGTTGTGCGCAGTAGTGTTCGCAGGTCAGGTCAGGGTAACTGCAAATAACTGGAACCTGACTGGAACCTGACTGCAGCTGACCTGACTTCAGGTCAGGTTCACTAAGAGTTCACAAAGGTTCAGTCAGGTTCGCATGTAATTTTCATATTTGTGAACTGGTCAGGGTTCAGTTACCTGAAAAAAGAGCAAAAAACCGAACCTGACTGAACTTTTAAACACTAGCGTGCAGGGGTGTCCGAGTTCTTTTTTGGAGTTCGCAGGATAACAGGGGAGTTGTCAGAGGATATGTGGGAATTTCTCGCTTGGAAGCATCGATGGGGCTTGTCTTGGTCTTGACACCAGGGTAATAGCCCAATTAACAATGGGTTCCAGGGTTACTGACTTTACACTTGTAAAGTGCTCAGATATTTTTGCGACTTAGTACTTTTTTTCGCAAAAAGCACACTGCGTCAAAAATTATGATAACTCCTCTACACTTTCTCTAAAGGGTAGGTAGTTATGTCCAGGGGACCAAAGTACTACGCTGTCTGGTGTAGGGGGAGTCTCAGGTCTATAGCCACAGATGCACACTTCTTGAGTGCACCAATACATGCTGCTATTGGGTTCTTCTCCCCAACCGGCATTACTTGAATTGTTGGTCTCTTCTGTTTCCGGGCTACTTGTGGGGAGGGATAAGCAGGCTAGTAGGCTTAAAGGATTTGCTCTTCTTGCTGTGAGCAACTCTACTAGTTCGGGGTTGTTGGGATCGGTGGGGGGCTCGTGATAGACGCAGGGATTGACCAAACTATGGTCTGGGTTGTTCAGAGTTGTTTCCCAGGTAGCACTCTCCCAGGAATATGTCAACTCGGTTCCTTCGGTTATGACCAAGGAAGGGGGGCCTTCTCTGTCCACTACCCAGACTTTGCAGAAGGTGATCTCAATTTCTTTGTAAGAAAGATGGAATTGGTCGAGGTATTGGACTGAATTTCCTGCTTGGAGTTGTTGGATAAGGTAGTCACGTTGGGGGGGAATGTGATTGAACCAAAGATAATCGCTCTTTGTCCAAAGAATGAGCTGCTCAGTAGTGATGTCGGATAGGTGCCAGAACAGGAGCTGATCGTTACAGGTGTCTACAACGGCTGACAGATCATCTTGAAAATTGTTGAAGGTATTGTGGTCCCAGGTCTCTCCAAACTCGAAGAGGTTGACCAAGTCCTTCAGCACCAAGGGTGGGTCTGCCCAGCAGTCGATGCGGGTTGACTGGGAAAGGTTGTAGATGGAAGTGTCAGGGTAATACCAATGGACTTGTCGGTTTCTGTGGGTTTCAAACTGAGCACGAGCCCTTGCAACATGTTGCTCTTCAGTTAGTGTGAATGCACGGGAAGGATTTGGTGGTGGCACTTAAACCGCTCGGTTTACAGTCCTGTAACCAAGATAAAAGGAAGACTTACTAGTTGCGTTGGATTGAATCACTCGATTCAAGGATCAAGGCAACAAAACTTTTATACCACTATTACACTAATAGTGGGTGGGAGTCGGGGATAGCCAGGACAAAGGAGAAAGGATCGGCTGGGATGCAAGGAGTAAGACAATGAGCCAACAAGGAAGGGTTTGAGCGAATAATATCCTCAAAGAAATAGCCCTGATAATGGGCAAACACCTGTCCGTCGAAAGTGAAACGAAGATGTCCGTAAGTAGTAACAACACGTCCATCAAAAAAGTCCTGAACCTCTAACATTACCAGGGAGTCAATATATCCTGCTTGGAGTATATTACTCAGGGGGGCAAAGGCCACCTGGAGTCCTTCACAGAAGTCGTACCTCACACTACCAAGTGGGAGGTTCACAGAGGGGACGTCCAAGATCGCCTTGGAACAGATGTAAAGGGGAGGGAAGCTGGAGTGGGCGGTGGGGTCGATGAGACAAGGGAGGAGGGTGTAGAGGTGAGGGGGCGGGATACGGAAGGGGGTGACGGATGGAAATACAGGGGGAGCCCGAGCAAGGGCAGGCGCGAGGGGGATGCGGGAGAAATGCTCTCGGATAGTAACTGAGGTGGGCCGCCAAGACTCTCCTTCCGCAGTATAGATGGCAGTATACTGGTGGGGGTGCTCTTCCTGACTGTTTACACAGGAAGGGGGATGGAAGAAGGAAGCAGGGAGGATGTTCTCCCACTCAGATGGGAGGTCAGTGGCGGTAGAGTCGACAGGGGATTGCTTGGCTACACGTTCGTAGTCAATAGGAGAGTCGGGGGTTGGGATACAAGGGGGAGTGGATGCTCGGGAGGGGGCATGAGGGGGTGATGGAACACGAGGGGGGGCGCTTACGGGGCGTGGTGATGGGGCAGGGAGATCAGGGTACACCAACTCTGGTGTGGGCTCACGGAGGGGGGCAGAACAGACCACTACTTGTGTCCGGATGTCGAATTCAGGGGGGAAGGCTTCCTCTCCATACTTGAGAGGGGTGGCGGGGCGGGGAGTAGTGGGAAGGGAGATGGGCGATGGAAGCCCAGATGGGGGCTCACCGTGGATGTCGGCGAGGGTGTACTCGTACTGAGTACCGGAGGTAGACAAGCCTTGTACAAATTCTTGAACAAAGGCGGAGGGGGATGCGAGGGAAGTGAGGGGCGATGGGAGGTGACGGGGTTGGGAGGATTGACAAGAGGGGCCAGGAGGAGTGTAGTGGTTGTATTCCTTGTAATACGAGGCAGAATCTCCATCCCAATGACCGAACTGCAAGAAGTCGTAGTTGGACACTAAAGGGAACACCCGGGGTCAGGTCTAATTGGGTGAGACTGTCCAAGTGTGATGACTCACTGTCACTTGACAGTGGAGGCACGATGGTGGAAGCGGAAGACCGGGGGTGGTGGAGAACTCAAGGCGTAGCACAGGATACTGTGATGGGGACGCTTGGCTCAACGACTGAACTTGCAGACTTGCAAGGGATAGTGGCGCTAAGTACTTGAACCACAGTCAAGTAGCTGAAGGGGCACTGTTCGTGAAGAGGAGGAAGAGGCAAGTGGAGAGTGTAACAAGTGGATTAGACAAGTGGACAGTCTGAGGGACTGTCCATTGTAATGCGCTAGCTTATATACCTAGGGACATGGTCTGTGCATAACTTTAGGGCAGGCTTAGGGCCACCCACGGGTGCTGTGGAATACTGCGCATCGCTGTGCAATGGAACATTCAAGAGACATCTAATAATAGTGTCCAATAGCGATAATACGTGTGACTGCGCCGCAGTTGATCACATTATAGGGATGACTGCTCCACAGTCCAATAGGAATAATCATAGGAGTGGTACGACAGTCGATTATGTCATGAAGATTTGACTGCTCCACAGTCCAATCAGAATATTCCAAGGAATGGTACAACTCTCAGTTGTCAGGTGACTTGATAAACGATGGGAGATCACATGATCGTCGGAGTACAAAATTCAAACTCCGAATCCGGATTTCCCCTTTAGGAAAGTGATTACATAAGACTGGGCTGGTGAGGGCCGGTCTTAGACGCCTGAGTCGCGAACCAAGTTTATAGGTTCATGACATTACATACCCACAATTGCGGGTGTGGGTGCGAGTGTGGGTATGGGTGTGGGTGGGTACAGGTACGGGTGCCGTGTTACAAGCTCACACAGATATCTTTAAATACAAGGGTAATCTACACATTATCTACCTTAGACTAGCTACAAAGCCTGCTGCACCCTTGCTGGCTGAGTTGTCGAATTGTGTCGCCATCGCGTCACCATCGTGTCGTGTCGTGTCGTCATCATATCATATCATGTCATTGTCGTGTCATGTTGTGTTGTGTTGTGTTGTGTTGTGTTGTGTTGTGTTGTGTTGTGTTGTGTTGTGTTGTGTTGTGTTGTTGTCATGTATTGCCGTCGTCGTGTGTTGTCGTGGTTGTGTGTTGTCACCGTCGTGGTTGTGTGTTGTCATGATCGTGTGTTGTTATGGTCGTGTGTTGTCGTGGTCATGTGTCATGGGTGGTCGTGGTCGTGTGTTGTTGTGGGTGGTCGTGTGTTGTTGTTGTTGTCGTGTGTTGTTGTCATCTTGCTGTTGTCATTGTCGTGTTGTCGCAGGCCTTTGCATTGATGGTTGCTGCTGCCTTGCCATCATCGCTGGTTAGGAGGAGCGAACAAAACTGGCAATCACCACCAGCCAGGCATTGGAAAGGTTACTTCCCACGCTTTAGTGTGACTCAGCATTGACCAGACTGGCACTGCAAATCCCTGCCAACTCACAGCCACCACCAGCACTGGCACATGCAACATCTCCAATGCAGCCTCAAGTCGAACAAACTTCCAACCACCACGACTAGGGTACGACACGGGTTGCACCACGGGTGTCATTGCCTGGTACTGTACCTGCCACCCGTGATACCACACCTGCTGCAACACCGTACCCATAGCCGTGGGTTAAACCCGCGGTGTATGACTCAACACCACAGTGTAGGAACACCGTGGTATACCGCACCACCATTGCCTTATACCATGGGTTATAACCACAGTCAGCGTGTAAAACAAAGAACTAAAAAAAACTAATACAATGTATTGTAAAACTACTAGCTACAATGTTGGCAGCCACAATGCCCACTGTTGTCGTGTTACCATCGTTATCGCAGTCGCAGTCATGTTGTCGTTGCTGCTGCGTTTTCATCTGAGTTGTGTCGTCGCCTTGCCATGGAATTCCCATCAGTCGTGGTCGGCCGTTGCCACCGCTGCCGCCATCGCCATCGTGTTAAGCGGATGGGACCACTGGCAGCCCACATTGGCGGGGCGGTGGCGGCAGTTGATGGCAGCGAGTTGCACTGCGTGGGGGTTGGGGTTGTCATTGTGGTGAGCAGCGCACTTGCCAGTGTCTGTTGGTGCGGGGGTAGCTGTCGTGGGTGTCGTCGTCATGGGTGTCATCGTCGTGGGTGTCGTCGTTGGGGTGCACACCAAGGTGTATGCGATTGGCGAGGTGACCGAGGCTGTTGTTGGCATCATCGCCATGAGCCATGAGGAGTTCTCCTGGCATGTAAAAGAATGTGTGAAATAATATAATCTTTCCCACACTGCCTACCACGGTGTTTGCCAGCATTCCGATTTCCGCCTGCCTGAGTCAGTGCGCCTTCAGGAAGCTTCATGTACGGCCCGGGTGATTGCCTTGCTTAGTCACAGATTGTGTCGTTGACACTGCTATCACTCTCGTTCATATATATCAATCTGCAGGCATACACTTCATCAATTAGAGAAGACCAGGTCATTCCCCTGGCCGCCACCATTGGGGGGCAAGCTGGCAAGGTGAACTGCATGGCACACATCTAACGTGTCATCAGATGTGCGCTGTGTGGCTCACCAGACAACGACAACCCAGCAAGCTACAACAACGACTCAGTCGCACTACACATCCCCGACACAGCCCCAAGCAGCATCAACCGCAGCTGGTGTCCCACCATCGCAGGGCCGGTTGTGGCGACCCTAACCACGACAACAGCAGAACAACAGTGCCAATGGATAGCACTCCATAGACGCAGCCCCGGCCACAACTACAAGATGATGATGACGACAATGACTGCAAGACGGCAACAGCAAGACTGCAACAGCAAGACTGCAACAGCAAGACTGTGACAGCAAGACTGCGACAGCAAGACTGCGACAGCAAGACTGCGACAGCAAGACCGTGTCGATGACAGACAACGACAACGACAACAAGGCAGACGACAACGACAATGACAACGACAGAGACGGTGTTGACAGTGACAACAAAACACAACAACTCGGACGGGGAGCATGCAGCGGGAGTTATCATAATTAGTAGTTAGTGTGTAGTAGATACTTCATGTACTACACAGTCTACACTACTACCTGTAACACCACAACAAAGGGTGCGGTATTGCTGTGGGTATAGAAAACCAAACCCGCACCCGCACCCGCAACAACCGTGAGACTATCACCACAGGTTTACCCACACCCGTGCCCTTCCCTAACCATGACACAGCGCGGCGTGGTGACAACACCAGCACCAGCAAGAATGGCAACTGGCAAGGTGACAACAGCGATCAAGACAGCGATGGGTGGCGGTGTCCAAGTCGGTCCAACTCAACACCCAAGTCGACACCAACCACTGGCACACACGACAATGACATAGCGGCATCGCAACATTGAACAACAACAACAACAACAATGGACAACGACGACGGACAACACAACAACAATGGACAACGACACGACAATGACGACGGTTGGGGATGCAACGACAGTGGGGGGCAGTCACATGGCAACACTGTGGCAGGTTTTGTAGTTTGTATTACAGTACTTGTTACAGTAGTTACTTTTTAATCTATACTATGGTAATGTACATAGTACACTAGCAGTCTAGCACTGTGGGTAATGACATGGGTGGCGGGTTGGCCAAGGTGCCACCTGTACCCGTACCCATCCCATCCCATAGCCACGACCCATGCGGGTCACCTGAACCCATGCCATTGCCTATGTGTGAACATCTTAAAAAAACATATGATGATGACTAAAGACAAAGTGTACGATTAAGGAAATAGCTTTTTCTTTAATAAAAGTATTTTATTTGTGCTTACTAAGAGTAAAGTTCACTGAGCTTGAATGCTGTTCAAGGACAGAAAAAATGTGATGTTCTTGGCACCTTCCTTTTTGGGGATGTCACTGGATGCGGAAAAATGGCCACTGGTAAGGGTATACCCCTGTATGTATGGGTGTAGGGGTACGAGGGGTAAGGGTAGGGGTATGGACTTCCGTACCTCTGAAAACACTGTACCCCTGGCCACGGGTATACGGGTATTCTTACATAAGCATTACATAAGCATTATGGGTATTTTTTGGTGATTTTTCCGGGTTTTTACAGGATTTTTATCAATTATACTCGGATTTTGATGTTATCCAAGGCCATAATGGCTTCAGATAAGGAATAAATAGTCAATGTAATGATTGTTAACATTTTTCAAACTGACTTTCCCCTAAATATATTGATTTTATATTGATTTTATACAAAAACCTGAATACCCTTGGTGTCATGGCGCAGCTGGGATGTGACCAGATGGAGTACTGGAGGGATGCACAAGATGACACCGAGTGGGCACACGAGGTACGTGGAGCCACAGCAGTGCTTGAACGCCTGCTAGAGTCAGGGGAATACCCCACAGCAGATCACGTGAATGTGGCACGATTGGTGAGCTCATGTAACCCTCATCCGCCACAACGCTACCAGGAGCCTTGGGAATAGGTTTCCTATATCGGCTGTCACGTGACCCCGGCACATGACCCACCTCAAACGGTCTGGAAGAGCCTAGATGAGCTTGCGCCTAGGCTGGAATGTGAGTCCAGATGAGCTTGAGCCCAGACACGGTCTAGATGGTGACCCCATGACTGTATGGCTGACTGATGCGAATCGAGAGCGTTATGCTATTGGATAGGTGTACTAGGGTTTTGGATTTGGGCTGAGCTTGAAAGCTCCCCCTTGTAGTATAAGTAGAGAGCTCTGGATGCCTTGTAGTCCTTAGCTTTGATATCTTGTGTCAATCCTTCCCTGTGTGGAGATTGTATAAAGCTAGATTGCCTCATTGTCTATCCCTTCCTCTTCCTTTGTCCTCTGTGCTAGTGTGCCGGTTATCGCCACTAAGTGTTCTGCTTGCCATCGTGCTTAGTCATCGCTGACGCCTCACATCCTATCATTATTACTCTTGCTCTTGCCCTTGCCCTTGTCGGCCATGCACTGCGTATCGCCCTAGCCATAGCCTACAGGATACTGAAGACAGTTGAAGTCGTGCAGCAGCAGCAAACAGGCAATTAGGCCACGCGATTGGCAGATGTCCGGAAGGAACGTAACACTTGGGGGTTTTTCCATACCCCTGGAAACCTGTGGAAACCCGTGGCAACCTGTGTATGTTTTTGTACCCGTACCTGTATGGGTATGGTGTTCACAGGTACAGGTATGGGTATGGCAAAAAAAACCTGGGGGTTACCCCTGTCACACCCTACCCACCCCCATATTCCCCATAGCCATCCCATCCACCCCCACCCCCATGTTCCCCACCCCTATCCTACTTACACCCACCCCTACCCCCATGCTCCCCATCTCCATCCCACCCACCCCCACCCCCATGTTCCCCATCCCCATCCCACTCACACCCACCCCCATGTTCCCCATCCCTATCCCACCCACACCCACCCCCATGTTCCCATTCCCCATCCCACCCTCACCCACCCTGGTGTTCGCGTTTTTTCCTTAATTTATTCCCTAAGTTCAATGGACTTTAGCTGACTGGTATTGACTTTGACTGACCATCTCATGTCCTCAAAAATAATATCCTGGTTTTTTTCTCCAAATTTCAAATGACTTTGGTTGACTTTGCCTGACTTGTGCAAAAATCTTGACTAATGGTTTGACTTTAATTGACCAACGTCCTATTTTAGCAACTTTCTTGCAACTTCCCTTTTTACTGAGAGTGACCACTGACCCAGGAGCTATTGAGGCTGGTAGAGCTGCTGGAGTTTGCCAAAGTCACCAAACCTGTTGGAGCTTCTGAAGCTGGTGATAAGGGTAGTCCCTCTAATGGTCCAATGCTGCTGAAGCTGCCACAGCCAGGTATTGAGCCAATCCAAGCTGCCCAAGGTGAGTGCTGGTGCTGCTCATCTGTAAAAGCAGGACCTGTCAAAAGCTGTCAAATGTGGCTGGAGACTGGTCTCCGACCACTTTTGACAGCTTTTGGCAGGTCCTGCTTTTACAGATGCTGGAGCTATTGAGGGCAGCGAAACTGCTGGAGCTGCCAATGTTGCCAAAACTGTTGGAGCCTCTGAACCTGGTGAGGAGGGTAATCTCCCTGATGGCCCAATAGCTGCCAAAGCTGCCACAGCTAGCAATTCAGTGGGTGTAAGCTGCCTAAGGCAAGGGGTGGCAACACTTGAGCTATGGAGGCTAGTAGAGCTGCTGGAGCTGCCAAAGTCGCCAAACCTGTTGGAGCATCTGAGGCTGGTGAAAGGGTAGTCCATCTAATGGTACAAATGCTGCCGAAGCTGCCATAGGCAGGTATTGAGCCAATCCAAGCTGCCTAAGGTAAGTGTTGGTGCTGGTGGAGCTATTGAGGGTGGCAGAGCCACAGGAGCTGCTGATGTTGCCAAAACTTGTTGGAGCCTCTAAAGCTGGGGACAAGGGTAGCCCCCCTAATGATCCAAATGCTGCCAAAGCTGTGGCAGCCAGGCATTGAGTTATCAGCAACACATCTTACTATGATCTGAGTAGACATTCTGACATGGTGGGCCCATTCAAAGCCATCAACGGCATGTCTTGGGAATAGGGATTACCACGGGTCAGCAAAACCCGCCCGGGTAGCGGGTAAGGGTTTGCCAGGTACGGGTCAGGGTCAGCGATCTCAAACCCTTGCAAACCCGTACCCGTGCGTACCCGTGGCACGGGTTCCCACGGGTATTCTTTCCTTTCCTCCAACCTCCAACACACACTCTCACGGTCTTACCACTGCTATTTTTGTCACCCTCGTTCCTTGCCCCTGAGCGCTGAGCCCTCGGGTCTCATCTCACGGTTCTCACCTCAGGCGCACGCCGTGCACCATACCACTTTACCACAAGCCCGCGCCACAGACCGGCTGCACAACGACTCAACAAGTCGTCCCGCTCTCGTTCCTTGCCCATCATGATGGGCCTCAACTCAAGTGCACGGTTCTGCAAGCGCTCGATACTGCTGCCGTTTGTCTTTCGACTCTATCCTTTTTTTGGTATGTCCTTCAGCCTTTTCGACTGCACAACGACTCAACAAGTCGTCCCGCTCTCGTTCCTTGCCCCTCATGATGGGCCTCAAGTGCACGGTTCTGCAAGCGCTCGATACTGCTGCCGTTTGTCTATCCTTTTTTTGGTATGTCCTTCAGCCTTTTCGTATTTTCTTTCCATGACTTGCTCAGCCAGATCAATCTTTCTATGCTGCGCAATATTCTTCGTGATCCCTTTCATGTTTCAACTGTGTGCTATCCCTTTCCTAGTCCCGCCCGTTCCTTACAGTCGATGTCACCCTGTTTCGACTTCGTTGTACCCATTCCCCCCTCTCCATTGCCTCACAATAGGTAGGATTTAGCACTGTACTGTACGGTCTGTGCCAAATGTACTTAAACACCTCGCTTGATCTGCCCTGTCAATACACCGTCCTGCACTTTCCTCCTCACCTGTGTACCCATTACTTCGCACAAATGTCTGCCAACTCGATTGAAGGGTCACGCAAGCGAAAGCCCACCAAACGCGCCACTGAAAATGGTGATCCCTTGGCCAGAAAGAAACCGAAGACAACATTGGCAACGACTACGACCGCTACTAGTACTCAGTCCAGTACGAATTCCGCTACCTTGACGATAAGGAAGACGGGCAACTCGGACGTTGCAGCGCCCGCCTCTCCTCCCTGTGCCCAATCCCATGCTCAACACTCTACCCCCGAAGTTGCGGATAAGAGTGATGGTGACGCTGCGTCTGAAACCGAGCCAATTGAAGTGGGCAGTGACAGCGATGACGAGTCTGTGCAAGTGATCGAGGAAGACGATGACACTGAGCTCGGTGAGTGTTGCATTTAATTTACAGGTTCTGCAAATTGATTTATTTGCAGATCGGCTATCCAAAGAATGGGACTCACCAGTTTACGCGTTCTTCAAGCCCACACCGACGATTGAGTACGTCAGTCGTCGTAAGGCCCATGTATTCCAGTGCGCTGCCCAGAGGTGCCGTGGCATGGTTCGCCGATTCCTTGACAAGGGCGATGCGAAGTCGACAAGCAACCTGCGTCGACACGCAGTACGTTGCTGGGGCGCCGAGGCGGTGGCCGCAGCTTACAACGCACGAGACTTAAAGGCTGCTCGTGAGGCTCTAAGTCACAACAAAAGAATTGATGGGTCAATTACTTCGGTCTTTCAACGCGCGGCAAAAGGTAAAGTTACTTACAGTCACCGCCAACATACCAAGGCAGAAGCCCGGTAAGTCTTGTCCCCTGGTCTTGAGAATAGATACCTAAAAACAACTCCTCAGTGTCGAGTTCATCCGTTGGATCGCCGAGAGTAAACGGCCATTCCAGATCGTGAATGACCGTGGATTCCGCGCTCTCATCAAGACAGGGAGGCCGGGATATCATATTCTGTCGGCACAGACCCTGTCACGGGACGTCAAAAACGTCTTTGTGCATGTTCGTGGAAAGATTGCAAAGATGTTGCAAGTAAGTTACACCTTTGACAATGACAAGACGCGATTTGCGTACTCACCTATGGCTAGGAATATCACGGCAAACTAAATTTTGCCACCGAATGCTTGGACCTCACCGAATCACAAGGCATACATTGCCATTACCGTTCATTGCGAATATAACGGAAAGCCGGTGGCGATGCTCCTGGACATCGTTGAGGTGCCGGAATCACATACAGGCGCCAACCTCGCACTCGCATTTACCAAGGTTCTAAATGACTTCGGGATCGGCGACAAGGTCAGAACGTTCATCTAAGTCAATAATGGAAAACACTCATCTTTTGGAATAGGTTCTGAGTATCACTGCCGACAACAGCGTCCTGCAACGACACGATGATCGACCACCTTCACACACTCCTCGATGACTTCCCTGGACCTGCGAATCAAATGAGATGTTTCCTCCATATCCTCAACATCGCAGCAAAGTCGATCATCAAGCAATTCGATGTGCCGACAGCCAACAGTAATGGCGCAGTGCTGGACAAGGCGGCACAGGTGCTTGCTGACTTAGCAGATGGTATCGATATTGAGGAGCGGGAAGTGTATGTGAGACAAGACGGTGATGACGAAGAAGTGGACGATCCACCACTGGATGCGTGGGCCGAGTTGCGAGGTGGATTGACAGAACAACTGAGGAACGAAATCGACTTGAGGATCCAGCCGGTGCGATCTATGTTGACTAAGGTGATTTCTATTTCTAGACTATTGATCCTGACTAATCATTTTGAACAAGCTGCGCAAGCTGGCATACGCGCTGACAAAATCGACCACCGGTCTCCTCCCACAGTGGTATAATAAACTTGTTTCCTGTCGTCTACCTCATCGTATTATGCCTCGAGACGTGTCAACTCGGTGGAACTCGACATTCGACATGCTCCACTTTGCACTCGAATACCGCTCAGCGATCGATGCGATAACCGCGTCACGCGATCTCCGGAAATACGAGCTATCTCCTGAAGAATGGGGGATTGCGAAAGAACTTAGAGATGTTTTGAAGGTACTTTTTTCACTCTATTCTTCCTTTTCATCGCTAAATTGTTTCTCATAGATTTTCAAGGACGCGACACTCTTCTTCTCGCGTGGCACCCCAAATCTTGCCACTGTCATCCCGGCAATGGACCATATTGACAAAGTTCTCACCACGACGTCTGACAACTCCCACCAATTCTCTCTCCCCATCCGTGCTGCTCTGGTCATTGGCAAGAACACAATCAACCGGTATTACAACAAGACCGACCACTCGGAGGTTTACCGCATCGCCATGAGTATGTACTATCATATTTACATATTTTCGTTTCCAATGCCCGTTATTGGATAGTCCTTCACCCGCGACACAAGCTTGCGTATTTCAAAACACAAAATTGGGAAGAACCTTGGATCGATACTGCCCACAACCTTGTCTGCGAGCAGTTTGAACGTTCGTATGCCTCAGCAGGTGTCGACTCGGACAACGACAACGACGATACCTCTACTGCAGACCCCATTGATAATGTGAGCGGCAGTGAGCCGTTTTTATTTTTCCTCTTATTTTTTCTGATTTACTGTCCTCCACAGTCATTTTCGAGTAATATATTTGACAACTTGCCTGATCTAGCCCCAACCTCATCTGACCTCCGCGATGAACTTGATCGCTATCTCGCCGCCGACACTGAAGATGTCAGGGATGGCCTCATATGGTGGTATGAGAGACGTGACACCTTCCCATGTCTATCCCGAATGGCTCGGGATTATCTCTCGATTCCAGGTAATGTGTCCAACTGCACCTTGGGCCATCGCTCATTACTCACTGCTTTTACTAGCAACTTCAATTGATGTCGAACGCGTGTTCAGCCAAGGTCGACTTCTCCTTTCGCATGTACGCAGCCGCCTCTCGGTTCACTCGACGCGTGCCCTCTTATGCGTCGGCACTTGGAGTGAGCTTGGCCTTATCAAAGACAGCGATGTCAAGGGATGCCTTGGTCTAGACGAAGTTTGTGGGGAGGAGGAGGAACTCACCGAAGACTGGGACGCCATTCCCACTTTTTAGACCCATCATGTTCTTGTTCGTGTTGTTGTTTCCACTGCCTCAGTGCAGTTAGCTTGAATCGTACGTGCGTTAGTATGTGAATTCGTGTGGTCTGCCAGTACCGGTTTTCGCGTTGACTTGTCCATCTCCCCCGGTGCACATACCCATTCTCGACTAACCTGCGCACACCTACACCATACAGTCCTCAACACGTTCAGTATCTTCCTGAACTAGACCCGTGCCTTGCGATTCGACGACAAGCCGGATTACTTTATTTACGCAAACTCTTCCACGATCTCTTCAGTGTTCAGTATCTTCCTGAACTATACTCGTGCCTTGCGATTTGACGACAAGCCGGACTACTCTACCTACGCAAACTCTTCCGCGATCTCTTCAGTTCAGTATCTTCCTGAACTATACTCGTGCCTTGCAATTCGACAACAAGCCGGACTACTCTACCTACGCAAACTCTTCCGCGATCTCTTCAGTTCAGTATCTTCCTGAACTATACCCGTGCCTTGCGATTCGACGAGTCGACGACAAGCCAGATTACTCATACCTACGCAAACTCTTCCACGATCTCTTCACCCGCGACGGTTACCAGTATGAGTGTGTTCAGTCTGAGTGTGGTACCATGCAGGTACGGGTACTCGACAAACCCGCACGCACCCGCGAAACCCGCCATCAACCCGCGTCAACCCGCATCAACCCGCCACCCGTACCCGCGTCAACCCGTACCCGTGGCTAACGGGTACGGGTTTTGGCGGGTACGGGTACGGGTTGGGTCGAGTTGACCCCAGGGTTACCCGTGGTAATCCCTACTTGGGAATGAAGGTGGGCCCATTCAAGGCTATCAGCAACATGTCTCTGTAGACATGGTGGGCCCATTCAAAGCCATTGGCAGCATATCTTTGGAATGAAGGTGGGCCCATTCAAGGCTATCAGCAACATGTCTCAGTAGATATGGTGGGCCCATTCAAGGCCATTGGTAACATGTCTCTGTAGCAACAGTGGGCCCATTCAACACTATCAGCAACATGTCTCATTAGACATGGTGGGCCCATCCAATGCCATTGGCAGCATGTCTCAGTAGCAACATTGGGCCCATTCAACACTATCAGCAACATGTTTCATTAGAAATGGTGGGCCCATCCAATACCATTCACAGCATGTCTTGGCAGCATCAGTGGGCCCATTCAAGGCCATCTGCAACATGTCTCAGTAGCAACAATGGGCCCATTCAACACTATCAGCAACATGTCCCATTAGACATGGTGGGCCCATCCAATGCCATTGCCAGTGGCAACATGTCTTAGTAGCAACAGTGGGCCCATTCAAGGCTATTGGCAACATTAGACATGGTGGGCCCATCCAATGCCATTGGCAGCATGTCTCAGTAGCAACAGTCAGCCCATTCAAGGCTATCGGCAACATGTCTCATTAGACATGGTGGGCCCATTCATTACCATCAGCTGCATGTCTTGGTAGCAATAGTGGGCCCATCCAATGCCATCAGCAACATGTCCCGGTGGGCCCATCCAATGCCATTGGCAGCATGTCTTGGTAGCAATAGTGGGGCCATCCAATGCCATCAGCAACATGTCCCATTAGACATGGTGGGCCCATCCAATGCCATTGGCAGCATGTCTCAGTAGCAACAGTGGGCCCATACAAGGCTATCTGCAACATGTCTCATTATACATGGTGGGCCCATTCATTACCATTGGCAGCATGTCTTGGTAGCAACAGTGGGCCCATCCAATGCCATCAGCAACATGTCCCATTAGACATGGTGGGCCCATCCAATGCCATCGGGCAGCATGTCTCAGTAGCAACAGTGGGCCCATTCAAGGCTATTGGCAACATGTCTCATTAGACATGGTGGGCCCATCCACTACCATCGGCAGCACATCTTGGTAGCAACAGTGGGCCCATCCAATGCCATTGGCAGCATGTTTTGGTAGCAACAGTGGGCCCATTCAAGGCCATTGGCAACATGTCCCATTAGACATGGTGGGCCCATCCAATACCATTGGCAGCATGTCTTGGTAGCAACAGTGGGCCCATCCAATGCCATTGGCAACATGTCCCATTAGAAATGGTGGGCCCATCCAATACCATCGGCAGCTTGTCTTGGCAGCATCAGTGGGCCCATTCAAGGCTGTTGGCAACATGTCTTAGTAGCAACAGTGGGCCCATTCAACACTATTGGCAACATGTCCCATTAGATATGGTGGGCCCATTCAAGGCCATCGGCAGCATGTCTTCAGAGTGAAGGTGGGCCCATTCAATGCCATTGGCAATACATCTTAGTAGAAATGGTGGGCCCATTCCAGGCCATCAGCAAAATGTCTTGGTAGCCAAGCTGGGCCCATGCAAGTGGTTCAGCAGCTGGCTGTCCTACCAGCTGCACTCACAATATGGGCCCACACCAATTGCTTGGCATTGATTTACACAGATAACCTATTGGCCTATGCAAGATGTTCACCAAATATATTTGTGGGCCCATGCGTATGTATACACTATATACCTATGATGGGCCCACATGGGCTTTACCAATGCTATAGACACTTTTGCACATGGGTTTTACCGAGTCCTACATCAAGGATCTGCAGCATTATGTGAAGGCTAGGCGCATCTCATCCACCAGCCCAGGGAGAAACCGTTCACCTTTCTTGAGGAGAATCTTGCACAAGTGTCCTGCATCCCACATGTCCTCCATGTATTCTTTGCGAGGTCTCTGAAAGGCCTTGAAAATGTGGTCTTCAATGGTGGGCCTGGAGAGTAGTCACCCGACCCACTGTTTCAAATCTTGCACCTCATACTTGCAGAGAGGAACAGTATATGTCTTGGCATTGATAGAGACGGTATTAAATAAGGGTTCACCACAGGTGGTGCCAGCGCAAACCTGATGATGTGTACAGTGTATTGGGACAGAGATAGAGATGTCAACGAGTGACACTTGTTGGAATGTTCCGAAGAGCCACTCGTACTCAACTCGTACTCGCTGATGCGAGTACTCGTGAGCACGAGTACTCACCAAATTCTCCAGACTGACACTCGTACTTGCGGCACGAGTACCCGTCCGAGCCACGAGTACTCGTATTCATTCAAGTTAAATGAGTACTCGTATTCATTCAAGTTAAATGAGTACTCGTATTCATTCAAGTTAAATGAGTACTCGTTTGACACGAGTACTCATGGATATCATTACTTCTATGTAATATAGGTACTACCAAAGAATAGCTACAGAACAATACTAGCTATAGAGCCCTACAAATCCCACCCCAGTGTAGCTGTCCCCCACCACCGTCGTATCTGAGTCACTGCCGTCACCTGTCATGTCCATCTCCATGTCGCTGTCGTTCGCGTTGCCGTCGTTTGTATCACCATCGTTCACGTTGCCGTTGTCTGCATCGTTGTTGTTTGAGTTTGCCTTGCTGTCGTGTCACCACCACGTCGCCGTTGTTGTCTATCACGTCGTTGTCATCGGTTGAGCTTGTCAATGCCTTGCCATTGTGGTTGAACTATGGTCACCGCATCGCTGCCATTGCTGCTGCGGCCCACTGTGTTGTAGCCATTGTTGGGAGGGCTGCCATCATGTTTGGGACAGGACGTGGGCTGGCGGGGGTTTGTCGTGGTAAGCTAGTCTTGAACGTTGAGCGCGTTGAGCGTGGGAAGCCACCAGACTGAAACAACCTTTTCCACACCCACCCGGTGATTGCCAGTTTCCAATGGCTACATGTGGTCCGGTGCGGGGACAGATCCAAGCCACGCCTTCCCACTGGCATCAACGACAAACTACGATGACTTCGCCAATTCAGCTTCGAGCTGCACAAGCTCACCCTGCCAACGCAGCTACGACCACGACGCCAGCAACAGCAATGAGGCGACGACGACGACCAAGCGGCGACGCAACCACAACGGCAAATGCCCATCAACTCGGACCATGACAACGGGGCAATGCCCATTGATTCCGACAACGAGGCAATACCCATCAACTTGCAAAGGCGGGGTGACTCAGATGGCTACTAGCACGGTGGTGGAGACCTCATACATGTACAATACAAGTAGTTAGTTATGCTAGACTAGCCGCATGTACTACTTACAGTAGCAACCTGTGTAACAAAACGGGCTGACTTGGACAAACCAATGCTGGCCCATAAACAAGTCATATAAGTCCGTGAGTACACGAGTACTTGTGCTCCAAAAAATGCAAACTCGTACTCGCGCAGACTCGCAGGCACGAGTACTCGTAGGCACGAGTACTCGTCATGTGACGAGTCAAACTTGCGAGTCACTCGTTTGGCCATAACTCGTTGACATCACTAGACAGAGACAACAAGTTGGATGTCTTCTGCCATTTTGCTGTTGGCCTTCTCCAGATCATGAGGCTTGTTTAAAGAAACCGGTGCTTTCCTCTTCCCTGTACCAGTAAGGGAGTATTCATAGAGAAAATAGCACAAAGGGCAGCAAATGTAGCTCTGGGTGACAGGATCAAGGTCATACATTGTCAGGAGCTTTTGTGGGTCCATCGGTAGTTCACGTGCCAATGAACGAAGAGATGCCTGACTGTTCAAAATGCTCCTCATACCAGCAAGTAGGACAGCTGCGCTGTGACAGGGAAGACGGTATAGAAAATACATGACCAAAGTCATCACGTAGACAGCAAGAAGCATTGGATTCTTAGGATGTTGTGTTACAAAATAGCTCTCTGGGCAATCATCAGCAACAGTAATAACAAGCAGGGATATAGACATAACCTGTGTTAACTATGGTGTCCTTGATGCCTCACTTGCTGCATTGACCAGACCATTCGATTCCCTTTAACCTATTTATTCTGATTAGTTCCTGGAGGACACAATCTTCCATGCTTTCCTTCCTATTGGTGACATTGATTGATTCGAGCATATCCAGAATGTTGCAAAGGTGAGCTTTGTGCTCAAGATAAAGTTGATTCTTTTGAGCTGAGGTTAATGCGTACAGGCTGACATTGGGGTGCCTGATTTGCTTGAGGTCTTCATTCAGGTAAGGGCCACTCTTGAGAGGGTCATTGACAAACTGCAAGGAACTGATGTTGGGCATCCACTCAGAACATGCAGAAAGCTCGGCATCTAGAAGGGGGAAAATGTCCATAGGCACAGGACCAGACATCAACTCGAGATGAAAGGAGATATGAGAGGGCAAATACTTTCACTTCACAGAGTGAGAGCATCACGGACAAAGAACAATAGCTAGATTCTGACCATTCTAATATGCATCATCAGATGTCATCATTATTTTGCCCATTCAATTAGACATGTTGAGACTCGAGAACAATGGCATATCACCATTGTTACCTATTTCTAGGTAGGCAAGGTCGGAGCAACTTGGAGGTCAGAATCCATAGTGATACTTTTTTGGGCTAGGCCTCATCTTGGGCCTCACTAGCCTTACGTGACTACATGACCGGGCGCCACTGTAGCCATCATCGTTACCCCCCCTCATCAGAAATTCGGAAGCTCATGGCGCAATTTCCATTGCCGGGATATTGAGAACAACAAGAGATAAGAGAAGTATGTGATGTTATAAGACATTACAGGTCAAACACCTGTGCTCACATTACAATGTATGGCACTGCAAGACTAGGACAGTCATCGCAAACTCATATACATTCTTCTCCACTCTCTCCAGTCCTGTGACTATCGTTTGACTGACCTCAAACTAGTTAGCTCTCATGCTAAACCAACCTTTGGCCCCATTGGTGGACACTGCGGTCTAGTGTTGGGGAAGTTTGGTCCCAGACCGATCCAAACTCGGTTTGAACTGAACCCAAACCGTTTAATCAGTTTGGGTTTGGAAAATTCTGAAAATAAACTGAATGGTTTGGTTTGGGGTTTGGGACCCCCAAACCGATGTCAAACTGTTCCAAACTGATTAAGAAAAATTATTAAAAATTATTTTATATTTTGTCCTCAAATGGTTTGGTTTGGTTCAAACTGAGTTCAAACCAAGTTTGAACCAAGTTTGACTGTGTTTGAACCAAAATAAATGGTTTAATTTATTATTATTAAAAATATTTCATGTTTTTGGTGTCAAATTAAGTTTAAACCAGGTCTTAACTGGTCTGAACTCAGTTTGAACTCAGTTTGAACCGAACCAAACTGATTAAGCGGCAATTTAAAGCACCTTTTTTTAATCGGTTTGAAACGGTTTGGAACGGTTTGGAGTGGTTTGAAGTGGTTTGGTTCCAGTTTGGGTCTGGTTTGGCAAAAATTAAATGGTTCAGTTTCCGGTTTGGCCAAAACTGGCCCAAACTGAACTGAACTGAACTTCCCCAACACTACTGCAGTCCAATCCAATTGTGTCATGGCCAAGAGATTAGTAGGTTGCATGTGATAATAACAATTGAAACAAGTGTCTGTCAGGAGCACATTAGTTGCTGTGCAGGAAGGTCTGAGATCTCTTTATCTCACATATCCAGTGAGATATGCCCGGCCTCATCCTGTCTCTCCTTGCGACTTCCATTGTGCATAGTGTTCAAAAGTCCAGTTGCATGAACTGCAAAAAAACTGGAACTGGACCGGACTGCAACCGGTTGCAACCAGACCTGCGGTTCCAGTCCTATGAGTTCCCGGGCTGCACTGGTTGCAGTTCACTGGAATCTGAAGTTTGGCTGAACCACTACAGGGCTGGTTGGGACCGGTCCCAACTGGTCTTTACAACTATGACCACCTGACGACACCAGCATCAAAACCACAAGTAACTACCAGTTTACGACAATGATTTTGACACCCGTGCCGACTGCAGCGTCAACACCAACACCAACCCTGGCCCCTGGACTGGCCTCAGCACCAACACCGACCACCGATCATGGACATTCCAACACCGACAACAACACATCAGCCACAATGTTGACACATTGACAACGACCTGCAACAACAACACATTGACCTTGATGTCGATGACTACAAGCTCCACAACGACAACCAAGGTGATGATACTTGACAGCTGCAATGACGACAACAGGCTGTTGAACAGCTGAACCACACCATCAACATATCGACAACCACAATGACAGCCACACCAACAGCATGTCAACACCCTTGACAACAACCAAGATGACAACACATCAATAGCTGCAACAACAACACATTGACAATGGCGACACCAATAGCCCCAATATCAACACATCAACAGGTGGACCACAACAACAACCTCAAGAACAACAGATCAACATCCACGACAATGACACATAAACACCTGCAACGTCAACATGTCGACATCCATGACAACTCCAACTCAAGTCAATGACAATCCTGCAATGTGTTCACAATGTGACGAAGAGGACGTGGACTATAGTATATTCCATAGAGTAGTGCTACTAGTTACATGGCTTGTATACCAGTACTTTACAGTAGTTCAATACATATATAACTGTGGTTGCAGTCAGTCTTTGGCCAGTTGCAACTGACTCAGGATGAACCAGTTTAGACCATGAGGACCAGTCTTTTGAAAATCTGGCAACTGGGTGGGACTGACTCCTGTCGGCTTGGTCTGGTTTTGGGGTCAGGGGATGAACTGATGGATTGGTTGCAGTCCTGGTCTTTCCAAATTAGGAAAAAAAACTAGTGTTTAAAAGTTCAGTCAGGTTTGGTTTTTTGCTCTTTTTTCAGGTAACTGAACCCGAACCAGTTCACTAATATGAAAATTACATGTGAACCTGACTGAACCTTTGGTCAGGTTACCTGTTGGTTCTGTCAGGGTTCTGTCAGGTTACCGGTCAGAACTGGTTAGAACTGGTTTTTTGGGGGTAACCTGACCTGACTTTCACATTTTTTGAAAATCTCAGCAAACCTGACTGAACCTTTGTGAACTCTTAGTGAACCTGACCTGAAGTCAGGTCAGCTGCAGTCAGGTTCCAGTCAGGTTCCAGTTATTTGCAGTTACCCTGACCTGACCTGCAAACACTAAAAAAAACTGGACCGGACTGGACTTTCAATCACTAGGTGCAACAGGTGAGTTTCTTTTGACGAGTTTTTTCCCTACTTTTAATCTTCAAAACAGATGGTACAAATTCCACATGGGTGAAGGCCCCACACCAGCGCCTTCACCAACATCCCTTCTAGCCGACAATACTCAGGCACGATCCCCACGTACGCCATGAACATGTCGACATCTGGCTCCGCCACTTTTGTGAGCCCAACTTGCATTTCCGCTTCACCTGTCAGCAGTGCCATGACAGGCATATGTTGACCTTACACATACTTGAATAACTGCATGGGGATCTTTTGATACTGAAGCAGCCCAGACCGCAATCATGAAAGAGGTCTGTAGAGTTCAATGCAAATTGATGGCTCATATGTCAACTACAGACATCTAGCAACCACCCATGTGGAACCAAAAGAGCTACAATGGGGGGCAAGTATGTTCTCTCCCTTGGCATTGAACAGTGACAAAGAGTCTACCAATTTTGCTTACCGTGGTTTCTGGCAGTGTCTGTGACATGTGGGCGTGATGCCTCCAGCAACTCCCGGCTATAGTCCCAGTTTGCTGAAGATGTACTTGCCAATGTTGCCATATGTCCACAGTCACCATCACTGTTCAGCACTTCACAAGCCCTTAACTTATCATCACCTGGGCCCTGGATATGACCAACTGGATGTCACCATCATTCTCACCAGGGGTGGCCCCTGGTGAGAATGATGGCAACATCCCTGCACTTCCACAATCTTGTTGTTCGGTCCCTCAGACTCCCTCCTCTCTAGTGTTTTAAGGTCCGGTCCATAGGACCAGAAAAAGACCAGGACTTGACCGGACTGGACTGTATGCAACTGGACCATCGGTTGCAGTTGCACCCTTTCTGGGCTTAGCCCGGTTGCAGTTGCCCTACTTTCAACAGAAACTCTGCAACTGGAAAAGACTGGTTGAAACTGGTCTTTACAGCAACCAACCAAAGAGACTGTTCACACATTCAGACAGTTTTTGTGCATGATATAATATGCAACAGGCTTATGGTACTGGCAGATGTTGGCTTTGCCACTATAATTACGATGACATTGCGTCTTTGTTATAGATACACGTTGCTACAGATCATGGTATGGGTACAGAATTCATGACTGTCAGTTCACTGGTTTCGCCGGACCGGAAGTCATGCCAACACAACCATATCAACACCATATCAACGTGTCAAAACACAACCACCATAGTCGCTTTGACATCGTCGATTGCTTTGCTTTGGCCCAGGGAACTAAGAAGTTAAGTGTCTCTCCTTATCCTTCTAGCTAACTTGTAACTAAATACAGTGTTTTTATCTTTTCTTCTCTAGGTTTTAAAAATGTTCTCACCACCACCTCTGCGCAAGAATGGCCACAATTTGGCCATGGCACCACAGCATTGACACAGCGACACCATGGAGTCAATGCAGCGCCACAACACCACGGCATCGACGCACTGCTGCAGCACCATGATGTCAATGCAGTGCTGCAACACCACAATGGTGATGTGCTGCCATGACACCACAGTGTCAATGCTGGCACCGCGACACAACTCCAGTGCGGTGCCGCAACACTGACACAGCATGCAGGCTCGGCCACATTTCGGCCATGGCACCACAGCATCGACACAACACCATGAGACCTGTGGCATCGACACGGCGACACCACAGGGTTGACACAGTGCCACGACATCACGACATCGACATGCCACCATGACACCATGACAGCAACGTGCCGCTGCAACACCACAATGGCAATGCGCTGCCACAACACCATGACGGCAACACGCCACCCTGATGCCATGATGGGAATGTGCCACCACGATGCCACAATGGCAACGCACCACCGCGATGCCACAATGGTGACACACCACTGCAATGCCACAATGGCAACATGCCGCCATGATGCCATGATAGTGACGTGCCACCGCAATGCCACAATGGTGACACACCACCACAATGCCACAATGGTGACACACTGCCACAACACTGACATGGCATGCAGGTTCCACCCACAATGAGAATAGTAGCAACTAGAGCATTCCCCAGCATGCTGCACTCACTCACGGCCTTAGAAACTTAAGTGCAACACGTTACCAATCAAGGCGACCATATGTGTAAAGTTTCGCGTTGCGTGGGTGCGTGCACAAATGTTTCTGACCACCTGCAACCTGGGCCCCATGTTCCCCACAGTTTGCCTTCCCGACCTTGCCGCATTTTCGCGCGGCTTTAGCCCTTCGACAACCACGCGTCCACGACCGCCCCGGATCCACATCCAACATTTCGCACCCTGCGTATGCCCGCACGACCATTTGCGACCTATTACACCCCTACAATCCTGTGCATCTAGTATACATGTATCTAGTGTATTTATTTCTTAGTGTAATATATGTTTTTCTATTAATTTCACACAATTCTTGGCCCATGATGCAAAATCATATCCGGTTGCACAAAAGACCGGTTGCAAAACCGGTCTTTATCGGCAATAGGACCGATTAGGACTGGTCCATAGTGGTCCCAGTCTGGTCTTCTGAAAATTCTGAATAATTAGGACCAGTCTCAGTCTGGTTGCCTTATTAGGAAGGTAAAAGACCGGACCAGACCAGACCTTAAATCACTACTCCTCTCCATGGAGTTACCATAATCAACCACACCAAGGTACACAAACCACATCACTACCTGCAGGCACGTAAGTCACTATGACATCATCGCCTCCCCTTGGCCCCCACACCCACCATTGCACATGGCCAACTACGACAGTCATGAACACATGTGTACAATGAGCTGGGCTTCTGCCCAGTGATATGAGTTGTTTTTTTTGTTTTGTACTACTTGTATTGTTTCTGATTGATGTTGCAGAGCCACCTTGTCATCGCCACCTCCATCCATCCTTTGCCATATGCAAGTCCACTGCCACCACCACCACTCTGCTGAGCAAAGCCCTGCCCTGACACCAAGCCGTCGTGACATGCAAGACCCATCACCACGCCAACCAACTGCCCACAAGCCCTGTTGTGGCACCACCCAAAATGGTGTGCAAGACCTTGCCATTGCCAACGTGGCATGCAAGTCCCCACTGCCGATGACAACAACTGGGTGACATCAACACTGCGAAGACAATGGCTGCAGTGACAGCACAAGACCCCCCCACTGCCAACCTGCCATGACGCCACCCTGACACAGTGCAGGCCCACCCTGCCTTGTGCAAGCCACTGTGATGCCCAGGACCCCACCACTGTCAACTTGCAGCAACACTAACCTGACATGGTGCTCAGGACCACACTACCATGCCGCACAAATGTTCTGGCCTGGCCCTGTCTGAATAGGGATGTCAACGAGTTAGACTCGTCTATACTCGTTTAGCTGTATCTCCTGAACCAGTGATCGTACAAATCTGAAATTTGGCATACAAGCAGGCATATTGTATATCTGCTCGCATTCCAAATTTCAGACCTGTACGATCACTGGTTCAGGAGATACAGCTAAACGAGTATAGACGAGTCTAACTCGTTGACATCCCTAGGCCGCCTGGGCCACAATGACTGTGACAAGGACAAAAGTAACAACAATGACCACAACTGCAAGAGGTGGCAGCAGTGGAGACAGCAGCAGGGGCAGGCAGGGCAGGGCACTATCATTAGTATCATAGCTACTTTACTTGTAATTTATTGAATTTAGTTCAATTTACCAACTTAAGTCGATGATGGTCAACCAGGAAGTCAAGCCATGTCGATTTGAACAACTCACGTGACCTGTTGGGTCACAACTTGGCAAAAGCCATGACCATGCGAGCTGACTAACAGCTGGCTGGGTTGTGGCAACACTACATGGGTTGCCACAGGTTTCCAGGGGTATGGAAAAACCACCAAGGGTATATGGGTTTTTGTATAAAATCAATATAAAATCAATATATTTAGGTGAAAGTCAGTTTGAAAAATGTTAACAATCATTACATTGACTATTTATTCTTATCTGAAGCCATTATGGCCTTGGATAACATCAAAATCCGAGTATAATTGATAAAAATCATGTAAAAACCCAGAAAAACCCAGAAAATCACCAAAAATACCCATAATGCTTATGTAATGCTTATGTAAGAATACCCGTATAACCGTGGCCAGGGGTACGGTGTTTTCAGGGGTACGGAAGTCCATACCCCTACCCTTACCCCTTGTACCCCTACACCTGTACATACAGGGGTATCCCCTTACCCCTGTCATGCCCTAGTTCCCACTGAAGATAACCTATCCATCCTGGCTGATGTCATGGACAGCGTTCAACAGCCCCTCCACTCTTTTCACAAGAAGAGTGTCACCCTTGGTTGGAACTTCAATGACAGTGGTCTTATTGAGAGAGACCATGTCATGTTTATTGACTGCCACTTCGTCATTATTGGGCTCGTACCCCTCAATCACTGTATGTCCACCTACCCTTTCCGATTTGGAGTGCTGACTGGCCCCATCCTAGCTTCCATGAACTTGAGACAAGAACAACTGACTTTGCTCATTGTACCACACACTCTTTCCCTTGACTGCCACTTCATCATTGTTGAGCTCGTACCCCTTGATCACCATATGTTCGAGCCCAAATGACAACTAAGTCATGTGTTGATGATCCAATACCAAGACCACTGAAAACAAGACAGAAAATGAGTGAGTTCAAACCCAATGCAATGGTGGCCTGACTGTGGAATAAAGACAGAAAATGTGAAGACAGAAATCTGGGGGAATCGTCCATCAGCATGGTCTGAGTGTGAGAGAAAAAAGGGTGCCAGTGTGTTACGGTACGCAAAGTGGACTCCCGCTCTCTGGCTGTGACCCCGCTAGTGGGACGTAATTGGTCTCGGACTTAGTAGTAACCGGTAGTGGCACGATATCACATGCTGATGTAGCATGACTCATTCCTAGGATAGCGATAATAGGGTTCGAGCTGTTATTGCTAGTCGTAGTACGGATTCGAGAGGAGCTTTAAAGTGTCCTCGTATGTGTATAAGTAGTGGTAGCCAAAGACCAAGATATGCCATCTTGGTCTTCTTTGAATCACCACTGTCTCCTCTCTTCGTGCGCTCTCTAAGTTCGCTTGTCTCTCCGAGCAAGTCGTCTTCATCGATATATGCCCAGCGACTCGTCTACGTCCTGGTGCCTGACGCGTCACGTGCCTCGTTAAAGCACCGTGTACCCGTGGGAATAGTCACGTGACAAGTGGCTCGATATTCGCTAAGTCGTGAACGCCCTTTCGTCGTCCAAGTCGGACTAACGCTCATGGTGGCGTAACATTAAGACCAAGATCCTTTCATCGTGGCATTCACTACTCGAGATCAGTGGACCAACTTTCAGACCTACTCCCTTGAACGCAGGGGAGATCGCAACGTACCAGTACAATTCCTACAAGCCGCACGTTGGAGGGAGTATCGAGGAGACACCGGATACTTTGTGGACTTTGTGTCGGGGCCAACCCGGTATAGACCAGTTGAGTTCAATTTCGAACACGTCTGTTGGACCGAAGTTACGTGGAACCCGATCGACAATAGGTGGGACATAGTACGCCCAGCAGGAAGACTCTACAATTGCGACATCGACGCGCGCAATCTACCCACAAGAGAACAGTGGGGACATATAGACGGACAACCAGAGGAAGAACCAAGTACTTCAGAACCGAGAACACCTGCTCCTTCTGAAACTAGCGAAGAAGACGAACATACAGACGAAGAAGAAGATTCCGAAGTAGAGGAAGTAACTAGACTAGCTGAGTCCATCCCCGTATCACAGCCAGAAATTATCCGAGTCAACCCACCAGCCGAAATGGCAACCATCACCGAAACCATCACCAACGAAGCAGTAGAAGAAGAAATCCGCAGGACTCAAGAAGAAGCTGAACAGCTCCTACTCCCCATACACCCAGCAACGGGACATCGCATGACGGCAGACGATGCAGCCATATTCCGAGCCATAGGACCAGATCAGCCTGACCCACCAGGCGACAACCCGCCACCAGGTGGAGGAGGACGACTGCCAAGACGCCCGTGCGGAGGATTCCCAGGGGGGTTTGGAGAAGGACCACCCGGAGGAGGAGGACCACCCGGGGGAGGAATACCGGGCGGAGCGATAGCGCCAGGAGCGCCAACACCTCGACTTGAGGGTGAGCCGCTGACTATATTCAAGGGAGATCGGACTGACTACGAGTCTTTTCTCACGCAATGGCACGCATACTGGGGGCTCAATTTCGATGTGCCAAGCATGCGTAACGTATACAAAAGATGTCTCCTGTTCTTGGGATACATCAAAGGAGCATCCGTCGCAAACTGGACGCTCGGTTTCCTTCAATGGCTCAACACCGAAGTACGTCAGGGAAGGGACAGGTACGATGAATACCTCTGGGACACACTGGCGGCGGGATTCGCAGACAGATTCTCGAACACCCTGGAGCAAGAACAAGCCCAGGCAGAATTGGCAAAAGGATTCAGAATGACAGGTGATGATATTGACTCGTACGTCACCAACTTCGAACAGCTGTGCCGGAAAGCTGATTACCGTCTCAACGATCAACAAACCATCGACCGCTTCACGGCTGGACTCCCGAGCAAACTATTCACGAAGGTCTACGAACTCGATGGACCTACCACCTTCACCGAATGGAAGGACGCGGCGCTGAGACGCCAGAAGCAGTACATCCACCTCCGCGCCCAACTGGGAATGTCCGTACCAACAAGGGGACCTCCGAGAGGACCACCACCCCGCTTTAATCCACCCCCACGCTTCGGAGGGTCTCCATGGAACGCGCCGCGCAACCAGGCCATGCGATACGATCCAAACGCGATGGACACGTCCGCGGACAGATCACGCGCACGACTCGTGGAAGTAGGAGACCCCAATCGAGGGAACTACCAACCGCGCCCCCCGTTTCCACCGAGAGGAGGACTGGGACAGAGTGGAAACGCCCCTCGCAGGGACATGAGGGAAGTAGTCTGCTATAACTGCAGTGGACTAGGACACATCTCACGCAACTGCACACGCCCCAGGAAGCAAAGGCCTCAGCAACAATGGCGCCCCGCAAGCAATAGCCGTAGCATGGAGACAGACTACTACAGTCAAGAACCACGTGCCCAGGTGGCCCACACAGCGGCGGAACCACAACAGACGGCCAGTAGCTGGCTCAAAGGGGTTAGAGGAGCAAGTGACGAGGTCAAGGACCTAATTCTCCAAGATTTGTGGGAGAAAGGGGATTTTCAGGACGCCTGAACCCATCGGCCTGGGTGAGGGCAACAAATTGTAACTCTGTAATCATGACTCGCTTTCGGTCTCTTAGAATTCCAGTCTCGATTCGCACCAGTTACTCAATGGCCGACATAAAAGGGCTCGTAGACTCAGGAGCCACCGACAACTTTATAAGACCCACGTTCGCCAAACGAATGGGCCTAGGACTCCAACCACTAGAACGCCCGAAGAAAATATGGAACATAGACAACACGGAGAATAAAGCTGGGTCTATCACTCATTTTGTAGACTTAGACGTACAGACCAACGGAATCCGTAGAATCATTCGGTTCCTCGTCACCGACATAGGAAACGAAGATTTGGTGTTGGGATACCCTTGGCTCGCAACTTACGAACCTACCATTAGCTGGACTCATGCTACCATCCATGAGGACGCACTCCCCATCATTATCCGGTCTATCAACCCCACCGAACCAGTCACAGTTATCGCAGGAGTGGCTACTGACAACGGAATCACCATAGCACGGACATTCACAGACGATGAGAAAGAGGACATAGTCCTGGAATTAGAAAGAGAATGCCAGCTACGTACCACAGCTACCGAATTGGCTATTGCCGCTAAACAGAACACGGTAGCCGCAGTCATCCCAGCGCCATACCAACGATTCGCCAAAATATTCAGCGAAGAGGCGTCTCATCGATTTCCACCATCAAGGCCGTGGGATCACGCTATCGAATTTAAACCGGGTACTCCAGCAACCATCGATTGCAAAGTCTACCCCATGACCCAGGACGAAGATGCTCAGCTCAAAGTATGGCTCGAAGAACAGCTGAAAATGGGGTATATTCGCCCGTCCAAATCACCATATGCATCGTCATTTTTCTTCATCAAAAAGAAAGACGGGAAGCTACGACCCGTACAAGACTACCGGAAGATCAATGCGTGCACTATCCGTAACCAATACCCACTACCGCTCATGTCGGAGCTCATCAACGACCTGGGAAACGGTCACATCTACACCAAGCTGGACGTGCGATGGGGGTACAACAACATACGTGTCAAACCAGGAGACGAACCAAAAGCTGCCTTTAAAACATGGTACAGACTCTTCGAACCCCTAGTGATGTACTTTGGACTCACGAATTCACCGGCAATGTTCCAAACTATGATGAACGAAATATTGGGACCCACCATCGCAAAACACGAGCTCCTGGGCACTATCATATGGGTGTATATGGACGACATAGGCATAGCCACTCACGAAAACGCAGGCCTTCAAGCACACATTGATGCGGTCTGCGACGTACTCCAAGTAGCTATGGATCACGACCTCTACTTCAAACCGGAAAAATGCCTCTTCCACTCACCGCGAATGGATTACCTGGGGGTAATCCTTGAAAAGGGGGTAACTCGCATGGACCCAGTAAAAATTTCAGGCATCAAAGACTGGCCGCGCCCAACGAAGGTCAGAGACGTTCATTCCTTTCTAGGCTTCTGTAATTTTTACCGCCTCTTCATTCGCGGTTTTGCCACGCACGCACGAGCACTTAACAAACTCACACGGAAAGACGCGGAATGGCAATGGGGTACGGAAGAAGAACGAGCCTTTCAGAAACTCAAAATGCTTGTAACCCAAGAACCAGTATTGGCACACCCTTCCCTCACAGACCAATTCGAACTTGAAGTTGACGCATCTGGATTTGCAGTAGGGGCAGTATTGCTGCAGAAAAAGAAAGACGGAAAACGACACCCCATCGGATACTACTCGGCCACCCTCAACGAAGCAGAACGCAATTACGACATATACGATCTGGAACTCCTAGCTATCATCAAAGCCCTCAGACACTGGAGACCCCTACTCGCGGGATCCCCACACAAAATCAAGATCTTTTTGGACCATCTCAACTTAACGCATTGGAGATCCGCACAAAAGATAAGTCGACGCATAGCCCGAGAAGTACTAGAACTGATGGAATACGACTTCGAGATCCATCACATCAAGGGAACTAACAACGGCCGAGCCGACGCCTTGTCTCGACGACCAGACTACGACCGAGGAGAACAGGACAACAATGGAGTTATAGTACTTCCCGACAAGGTCTTCGCGAGGGCATTGGTTACACAAGTACCGGAAGATCACGCACAAGACGAAAGTCAAATAGCCCCATGGGTCGACGCCCATCAGCTCAAGAAATTCGATGGAGTATGGTACAAGCAGGGGGCACGAGTGATCACCGGAACGACGTCACTACTGCGCGACATCATCAGTAACCATCACAACCCTCCCATCTATGGACACCCAGGAATCAAAAGAACGTTCCGGATCATCGAACACCATTATTGGTGGCCGCATATGTTACAAAACATCACCGAATACGTGAAAGGATGCGCAGAGTGCCAGCGGCACAAAGTCAACAACCGACCCACACGGGCACCTCTGGTACCCATCACACCAACCCCCGATGCTAAGCCTTTCGAAGTCGTCGCTCTCGACTTCATCACTAAACTTCCAGTCTCCCAGAATTACGACTCCATACTTACTGTCACCGATCATGACTGCACCAAGGCATCGATTTTCATACCGTGCGTCGAAGAAATCACGGCAGAGGAAACCGCAGCCCTGTACGTAACCCACGTGTTCAGACGATTCGGACTACCGGCAAAAATCATTAGTGACCAGGATCTGCGATTCGCATCAAAGTTCACCCGCGAATTATGCCGTATCCTGGGAATCTACCAGAATATATCAACGGCGTACCATCCTCGGACAGACGGACAGTCGGAACGAACCAATCAATGGCTGGAACAGTACCTAAGATTCTGGGCCAATGAGCGTCAAGATAACTGGGCGCATTTCCTGCCCATGGCAGAATTCGCGCATAACAGCTGGCCACACGAGGCAACAAGGAAGTCCCCATTCTCGCTTATGATGGGATACGACCCACGCGCTGATTGGATGGATAAGCCATCCCCCATCCCACAGGTGACCACGAGGTTGCAGCAATTCCAGGAAGCACAGAAAGAAGCGCAGTTCCTGATCAAAAAGGCACAATCCTTGTGGGTCAAACACCGAGATACGCCCAAGTACCAAGAAGGGGACCAAGTATGGTTAGAAGGCCGTCACTTACGCACAAATCAACCAACGGCGAAACTCACGGCGCGATGGCATGGACCCTTCAGGATTATTAAGGTACTATCGCCAGTCAGTTACCAATTGAAACTTCCCACGCAGTGGAGCATCCACCCCGTGTTCCATATCGATTTACTCATGCCCTATCGCGAGACACCTATGCATGGGGAAAACTTCACGCGCCCACCTCTGGATCTTGTGGGTGGCGAAGAGGAATATGAAATCGAAAGCATCCTGGACACGCGGCTATTCGGCAGAAGCAGAAAACGGCAATACCTTGTGAAATGGAAGGGCTACCCGGACTCGGACAATCAGTGGGTCAACAAGGATGATCTCTCAGCCGATGAAGCGCTCGCGGACTTCGAGCGGACATCAAACATCAGGACGACGGTTATAAACCAACCCTTTCATGCTGAGTCGACTCCATTCCTTCACTCTGGATTTCTCCCACATCACAACATGTCCTCTGCAGCTGTTTCCCCGTCTCCTCTTGCGCCCCACTCGCTCCCCACCTCGTCGACAACCTCACCTATGAAGAGTTCCGCGAGGCGATGGGCAACCTCGCCGCCGTCACCGACATCGACAACCCCAACGCACCCCCCACCTACTGGATCCTCAGTCAAAATGGACAGCGACTCAACACCGCACCCTACTCCCAGGCCGAAGTTGATCGGCTTCGTGAAGCTCTCCGAGGCAGTGAAGACGCCTCACCTGGACCTCTCCTGGTACGAGTCGAGTATCGGGTCAAGGCGGAGTCCGACTCCGAAGACGGTGGACCAATGGCAGAAGATGAGGACGCTCCGGGGATGGAGGTTCGAGGCCGAAGCGTGGAGGTTAGAGCAGCTGGAGAGGGCAGCAATAAAGAGAACGAAGATCCTCGAAGCGCGTCACCGATTCACTGCGACGATGCACGCGCGGTGTATGACCAGCCGGAGCATCTCACCGAGTGGTACCCAGCTGAGCATCCTTTCATCATCACCGCCACTGACTCTGATAATCCCCGCGAAACACCCTACACATGCAACATGGTCGGACGCCCCCTGTATAGGGGAGACGTACTTATCGAACAGCAACCACTCCACCCCACCGCCGTGCTGACGCGCCGTCTCGGCAGCTCGCACATCGCCCCTGCAGGTTACGTCCACAACCATGGGGACGACTACATCCACTTCCCCATCACCGACGCCCAGGGAGCAACCACGCAGGCCTCCTACATTCAAGTAGTCATGAATGCCGACCCTCTGGTACTCGGCCTCGTGGCTGACAGTGACAAGACCTTTTCCAAACCCCTGTACGCCGAACCACACGTCCGAGAGCGTGGCAAGCCGCTCTACACACCGTCCGAGATGAACGCCTTAAGTGGCGGTCATAGCAATCAGATCCGCACCGATAAGGCTGTCAACGCCTTGAAGGACCGGTCCCTGAAAGCTGAGTTGCACCGCTACCGCTCCTACAGACACGAGGCTGAAAGAATTGAGCAGAGGTTGTTCGTCCTCTCCGAAGCGCTCGGTGCCATGCAAGGGGAGCTGGCACGCAGCAAGTTCCGCCTTGAGATGGCGGACATCCACAACCGGATCGCGTCGGTGCAGGAAGGATGGTCGGGAGGAGTCGGACCCACTAGGTGCCGTGGTCGTCGCAGCTGAAAAGGGGGTGATGTTACGGTACGCAAAGTGGACTCCCGCTCTCTGGCTGTGACCCCGCTAGTGGGACGTAATTGGTCTCGGACTTAGTAGTAACCGGTAGTGGCACGATATCACATGCTGATGTAGCATGACTCATTCCTAGGATAGCGATAATAGGGTTCGAGCTGTTATTGCTAGTCGTAGTACGGATTCGAGAGGAGCTTTAAAGTGTCCTCGTATGTGTATAAGTAGTGGTAGCCAAAGACCAAGATACGCCATCTTGGTCTTCTTTGAATCACCACTGTCTCCTCTCTTCGTGCGCTCTCTAAGTTCGCTTGTCTCTCCGAGCAAGTCGTCTTCATCGATATATGCCCAGCGACTCGTCTACGTCCTGGTGCCTGACGCGTCACATGCCTCGTTAAAGCACCGTGTACCCGTGGGAATAGTCACGTGACAAGTGGCTCGATATTCGCTAAGTCGTGAACGCCCTTTCGTCGTCCAAGTCGGACTAACGCTCGTGGTGGCGTAACACAGTGGTTGATGGGGGTAGAGAGAAGAGAGGGTTGAATGAGGCAAGACTCAAGAGTGAGCCATTGTCAGATGGGTTGGTGAGCATGAGAATGGATAATCCTGCACAGTGGGGTCAGGGACAGTGACATCTACACAGCCCGGTCCTCAAGGTGGTCAGTCTGGTCAGGTTTTCTGCACACCTATAAGTCATACTGGTAGGGTGCATAGTAGATGTCACAAGAAAGTGCTGTAACTTGGTAACCCACAGGTACCTGTGCCATGGGTACAGGTTTGGCATGTACAGGTTTGGCATGGGTTCAGAATTGGCACCCATACCCGCATGACCCATACCTGTGACCTGTCACGGGTATGGCCAAAGTTGCCACTATTCTGCAAAGTGTTACATCCCATAAAAGGAAGGTGCCAAGAAGTCACATTGTTGGATTCCAAAACAAGACTGTTACTCCAATTAGCATTCAAACTCAGATGAGAGAACTTTCCTTTAGTCAGCATACATAAACATGTTTTGTTTTTATTGTTAAGTTAACTTATGTTTAAAACAAGAATTTAATTTTATTGTTATTAGCTAACTACTTTACATGGTTTTTTCTAAGTTGATCTACTGGTGCGGGGTCCTGCTGTTCGTGCGTGGCTCCCCCACCTGGGTTGCGCTCTGCTGCGCCCCGCATTGCCTGCACACCCTTTGTGCGACTCCTCCACTTGCTGCTTGCACTCGGGTTGCATCATCCCTCATTCCGTGTACCCCCTTCACATGTGTGCAGCCCTTCCCCTTGCATGCACCTCTTCTTGGATGCAGCGTGTAACCTGGGAGGGCTGGGGACATGTGGAGGGGGCTGGGCTGGGCAAACTGACCCTCTTGCATCCCCAGGGGTAGTCTTTGAAAGTTCAGTTGCAGGAACTGAAAAAGACTGCAACTCAACTGAACTGCAACTGGAAAAAACCGGACTTTTGGTTGCAGTTGTACCTAATCCTAGAATGTATCAGTTGCAGTTGCCCAAAATGGCAGCTGACCTCCAACCGGTTGCAACCGGTTGCAACCGATTTCTTAGTCAGCAGGTGATTGGGCTGAATTTCTGATCAAAACAAGCCTAAGATCACCCAAATTGGCCAAAAACTGAGCAAGTTATGATCAAAACAATCATTTTACTCATAACTTTTGCTTTTTTTGGCTGTTTTACCTAATTATTTTTTCATTATAAGGCTTTGCACTTAGCAAGTTATTATAAGTACCTATTAACACTAATTATAGTGGTTTTGACTCAGTTTTAGACCGTTTCAGAGATAGATTAAATTAACTTCAGTTGGGTCCAGTTCACTGGTGCAACTGGTTTTTTTTGCAGTTTTTTGTGCAGTTGCGTTGAGGTTGCAACAATTTTCATTTTTTGGCAGACAGTTGCAGTTGCAGTTGACCAAATATGTCAAAAAACCGTACCCAACGGACTTTCAAACCATACCCGGGGTGAGCAGGCGTGGTGGGGTGCATAACACCAGGCTGGTGTCGCCCACACCAAGGGTGGGTGAACTATCCATCTCCTCTTGTCACGATCACATGACACGTGACAAGTACGGAATAACTACGGGCTGACAGCGCATAGCAAACGGAATGCCAGCGGAGAGGGCTTAAGTAATAACTATAGAAAACCAGTCCCGAAAATCATAGTCTGTACGAGTATAAGTAGAAGCTTGTATCGTCTCTAGTTGCCTTGTCTTAGCTTTGATAAATCCCAGCCAAGTTCTGCTCAGCCTTGAGTGAAACAGCGCGTCCTGCTCGTCTCTTACATCCTCTAGAGCAAAGTGCCTTTGCTCGTCGTCATCCTTCCCGAACCCTTGACCCAACGGTCCGAACGATCTGGCTGGATCGTAAAACCTCTTGTGTATGTGGGCAGGGCGAGGCAGGGCACATGGGGCTGGGACAGGTGTTGCCTGCACTGAAGGGGACTGGGGTGGGCACGCTGTCCTCTGTGCGCTGGCAGGGAGGGGCTGGGGTGAAATGCCCTCATGCACACCCTTTCTATGTGAATGGGGAAGGGGCCAGGGCAGCGGGCCTGTGTGAACGTGGTGGCCCAGACATGGGGGAAGGGCCCACACACCCCTTATCTGTGTGCAAAGGGGCAGCAGCGGTCAATGCGGGGGACAGAGTGGGTGAGCAACTTATGGCAGTGGACGAGGGAGGTGGGGGTACTGGTGCAGTTCTGGACCCTGTGGTGGAAGCAAGTTGTGGCTGCCACATCAGTGTATGTGGCATGATGCCACGGGCTGACCCTCTCACCCTCACTACCCAGTTCTGTAGAATTGGGTCTCCTCTACTCCACTCTTCCCATCCCCCTTGCCCACCTTTTCACAGACGCAAGAGGACAGGCCAACACTTCCCCCTCCCCTGCATTGCACACCGCCATTTGTGTGCAGAAAGCGGTGCACTATGGTAAGTCACTCACCCACTCTGTCCCCCACATTGACTGCTGCCGCCCCTTCACATGCATAAGGGGCACACGGGCCCTTCCCCCGTGTCTGGGCCACCACGTCCGCGTGGGCCTGTCACCCCCCAGCCCCTTCCTTCCCAGCATCTGCCCCATTCATGCAGAAAGGGTGTGCATGAGGGCATGTCACCCCGGCCCTTCCCTGCCAGTGCATGGAGAACAGTGTGCCCACCCCAGTCCCCTTCAGCGCAGGTGATGCCTGCCCAGCCCCACACGCCCCACCCTGCCCTGCCTGCATACGCGAGAGGAGGGATGGTGCGCCCACCCCTCCGCACAGGCCATGCCAGCCCAACCCCACGTGCTCTGCCCTGCCCATGTATGCAAGAGGACAGACAGTGCATCCAGCCTGCCCCGCCCATGCATGCAAGGGGAGGGATAGCACGCACAGCCCAGCCCTCCTCAGCACGGGACACCAGCCCAACCCCACGCGCCCTGCCTGCATTCGCAAGAGGAGGGATGGTGCACCCACCCCTCTGTGTGAGCCACACCAGTCCAGCTGCCCACCACCCACGCACGCAAGGGGGAGGGTTGGTGTGTCCACCCCCTCTGCATGGGCTACACCAGCCTGGTGTTTACACACCTTGCCATGCCCGCACACCCCTGGGGATGCAAGAGGGTTGGTGCGCCCAGCCCAGCCCCCTCCATGTGGGGTGTGCTACCCCAGGGTTACACACCACGCCCGAGAAGAGGTGTATGCAAGGGGGAGGAGTCGCACAAAGGGTATGCGGGTGAGGCAGGGTGGAGTGCAACCTGGGTAGGGGAGCCGTGCACAAATGGAAGGATAGGCACATCAGAGCATGGGTGTGAAAGGGAGAGTGTGATGGTGAGGGTGTCATGAATGAGGCAAAGCGAAGCCAGAGTGAGGCTGCACATGTGAATGGCAGGCATCCCGCACCAGTAGATTGACTTAGAAAAATCCATGTAAAGTAGTTAGCTAATAACAATAAAATTAAATTCTTGTTTTAAACATAAGTTAACTTAACAATAAAAACAAAACATGTTTATGTACACTGACTAAAGGAAAGTTCTCTCATCTGAGTTTGAATGCTAATTGGAGTAACAGTCTTGTTTTGGAATCCAACAATGTGACTTTCTTGGCACCTTCCTTTTATGGGATGTAACACTTTGCAGAATAGTGGCAACTTATGGCCAACCCATGGTATTCCCTAATTGTCCCACGCACCATCCACTGCACATGGAATTCCCTCTCTTGATGGTCTTGCAGATATACTGCCTTCCATCCCCCTGTGCGGCGCAATGGAACCCTACCTGTTTCTTCAGCATCAAACAAGGAAGTGTGCGGTCATGTGCAATGCATTACGCTTTTCCCCCTGTTCCCTCTGGGTGTATGCTTCCCGAATCCAAACCTCCTTTTCCATCTCTGCTACATTCTCATGCCATCTGCCAGGTCAATCAGACAACAAAGAAGACAATGACGTGAACATTTGAGAAGGTTCATCTTTCTTCAATTATCTTTCATCTTTGTCTGATTGTGAAGAAGCTTGCATGTCGCCTGATGGAAAGGCGATCACCTTCTGTCAAGCTTGAGGTAACCATGCCTGAGAATCTGGAAGTATGTCCCTGACCAGCACTTCTCCTCTGTGTTGAAGTCACAGCAGTTCAAACTCACCACCATCTTTTTTTTCAGTGCTCAGCACAGGCTGTGATGGTTGTCTGTAACCCCTTAGACCCTGGAGAAAGACAAGATGTAGTGGTGGTAAGGTTTGGTTTGGTTTGGTTCTTAGACCTTTTTTCCTGAACCCTGAACCAGACCATTGGTTTGGTTCAGAGGTCTAGGCTGAACCCTGAACCAAACCATTGGTTCAGGTTCAGGGAGGGGTTGAACCTGAACCAAACCTGAACAAAGGCCATGCTTATGTAATCACAAAAAATGTGCAGAGCCACCCTGTCAGTTACCACAAAAGACTTTGCCTTTGAGGTATAGCTGATGGTGATTGGCCTGGGGAACCCTTGGGTTGACAAGGGCTACCTGTACCCGTACCCAGCAAATCTTCAAGGGTACAAGTTTCTGTGGATACGGGTACAGGTTCCTGCAGGTACAGGTTGGGTGTCTCAGGAGCAGAGATGTCAATGAGTTGTTGACAAATGAGTACACTCGTGAGTTTGACTCGTTGAGTCATCATGTGATGAGTACTCGCAGGCGTGAGTACTCACCAAGCACGAGTATGAGTTTGACTTTTTCTGAGCACAAGTACTCGCTGAGTACTTGCGGTACTCGGCATTACCATTGGTCCCACCTGTGCTTAAGTTGGAGCTACAGTTTTGCATGAAGAAATCTATTTTGTATTGCTTTACAATCTATCTAAGAAATCTGCTACTAGTACAAGAGCCACAAGGCTCGCCTCCCAAGTTGTTGTCAGCACTGTCGTTGCCGTTGCCCATCGTCATGCAGTGGTGTTGTTGTTGTTGTTGTCTGGTCATTGCTGCCCCGTCGTTGTCGATGTGTTGCCTTCTTCAAGGCCTTCTTGGTTGCCTTGGAAGTTGCATCGCCCATTGTTGTGGTTGATCAAGCCGGATTGACAGCCATCACCCCATTGTCGTGGTCGATGGGTGTTGTTTCATCATCATCATTGTGCCATCCAATGTGTCGTCGCTACTGCTGCTGTCTTGCTGTGGTCAGTGCATACCAGGGGTTTTCAAACCCCTGGGGGTTGGGGGTAAGGGTATGAAAGGGTAAGGGTAAGGGTTGGAAATCTCATACCCTCCATAAACCCCTGACCCTTACTCAAGGGTCAGGGGTTTTGAAGGGTCAGGGAAAGGGTACTATGAAATCTCAGATTTCACCTCTGAGGGGTACAAGGATCGAAAGTCAGACTTCATGAAGTGTTTTCCATCTATGATACCAGTTTTTTGTCCCTTAAAAAATATTGTGGACACTGTATCATTGACAGTATCAAGTGAACCCTTGACCAAACCCTGGGGGTTGGGGTAGGGGTATAGAAGGGTAAGGGTAAGGGTTGGGAATCTCATACCCTCCATCAACCCCTACCCTTGAGAAGGGTAAGGGTTTTGGAGGGTAAGGGTAAGGGTAGCAACAAAAATACCCCAGGGTTACCCCTGGTATGCACTAGCTGTGGTGGTATTGTTTGCAACCCGTGGGCCAGTCTGCATGTAGCAAGCGAAACTGGCAATCACCAGGCATGGGAAACTTGGCATCATTCGCTGGTGAGTTGCTTACACACCATGTGAGTTACCATCAACCATGCCATGACCACGACCATGACCTCGGTATACACAACGACAGCTGGCAGCAAACCACCAGCGAGTGGCCAGCTACAGACGACAACAAACCCCCACCAGTGCACCATCGACGATGAGTCAACCACGACAACACTATGGTGACGACAAGGCAGGTTGAACAGACAACAACAACATGACAACAATGACAAAGACAAAGACAACAACGACAATCCACAACGGCGACAATCCACGACAACTTGGACAACAGTCCACGACAACAACAGCCCATGATGACACCAACAACAACCATGGCAGCGGTGACACAACGATGCCAGTACACAATGGCAGGAGGGGGCAGCAACAGTGCAGTGGGCTTGATACTACTGTAGCTAGTGTTTAGAGTACATTGTGTAGTTAGTTATGGCAAAAATAATGATATCTTTAGAGTACTCATTCTATGTGAATGAATACAAGTACTCACGCTGCAGACGGGTACTCGCACCGCAAGTATGAGTGTCGATCGGAAAATCTCAACGAGTACTCGTGCTCATGAGTACTTGCAGCCACAAGTACGAGTCGAGTACGAGTAGCTCTTCAGAGATTTCCAACAAGTACTTGTACTCGCGAGTGTCACTCGTTGACATCTCTGCTCAGGAGTTGATGGGTTTTGTATTACTGTACTGTACTACAGGTATGGTATACAAAGTATAATACTAATGCCATCCACATGATCGCCCTCCCGGCTGCTGCCGTCGTGATTGTCTTTGGCATCAGTGTCACCACTGTGACTGTCTTCGCATCATCTTTGCATTGCTGCTGCTGTGGTTGTCTTTGTGTCATCGCTGCAGTCTTGATTGTCATCACCATCAACGGTCACCGCTGCCGTGATCGTCTTCGCATCATTGTTGTCGTCATCACCATCATCACCGCCACTGCCTGATCGTCTTCACATCATTGTTGTCGTCATCACCATCATCACCGCCACCGCCTGATCGTCTTCACATCATCGTCATCATCACCGTCATCACCTTCACATCACCTCTGCTGTCTTGATTCTCTTCCTGTCGTCGCCACCCCACCATGGTTCCTGATCATCTTCATGTAGCCACCGTCTTGATTGTCTTTGCCATCATCGCTGCTGCCGTGATTGTCTCATGTCATCGTTGCCACTGCCGTGGTCATCTTGATTGTCTTCATCATCATCGTCGCCATGTGTTACGATCACCCGGATCGTTACACGAGGGGTTTCAAGGAAGATCAGTAAGTCGGGCCGGAATGGTCACCGACGCTTACTAATCCACTTCGTGGGAACTTGGGCCGGGGTTGACTCTTCACTCTGTAGAACAAGCTAGTTGGGCTATATTCTTAAGAGACTCGAATGAGGGCTACAGAGTAAACTACTGGCTGTTTTATATCTTTACAAACTGTGATTTTCTATACTATTTTATGAGGGATGCGCAAGTGCCAGGGAGTCATAGTTCTGCTGGCACTGCTGAGCTGGCACTGCTGAGCTGGCACGACTGGAGTCACAATCTAAATATAGAACCGAGTCATCAGTCCCGAAACGAAACGCTTGCGTGGCATCATGTCACGTGATCGTGACACCATGGTTCTTGACTTTGTGTCACCACTGCAGTCTTGGTCATCTTTGCATTGTCCACTGTGATTGTCTTTGTCGACAATGAATGTCAGCGCGTAAACTTGAATGGACCGATACTCATCTTTTTTTGGTTTTGTGGGGTGGCACTGCTGACAGCATCTTGTGAACATCTGGGGCAAGCGCCGCACACTGGTTTGTAAAAGGAATAGAAGTTAGTGGAGTAGTGTTGGGGAAGTTTGGTTTGGTTTGGTTTGAGGCCATTTTTGCCAAACTGGAAACCAAACTGATTACATTTTGGCCAAACTGAAACCAAACTGAACCAAATTGATTCAAACTGCTCCAAACTGAACCAAACCGTTCCAAACCGATTAAATAAGCGCCCAGTAAGCGCCCAAATAATGTGTCAAATTGCTTACAAATCAGTTTGGTTTGAGTTTGGTTCAGTTTAAACCAAACTCAAACCATTTAAGACTTGATTTCAACTGAGTTTGAACCAGTTTTGGACTGATTTTGAACTAATTTTGAACCAAACTGAGTTTAAATGTGATTATTAAATGCTTGTTGGGCGCTTATTATGTAATCGGTTTGAAACGGTTTGAACTCAGTTTGGGACCCCCAAACTGGAAACCAAACCATTTAGCTTTTTTCAGAAAATCCCAAACCCCAAACCAAACTGGAAGTTTGGGTTTGGTTCAAACTGAGTTTGGATCAGTTTGGAACCAAACTTCCCCAACACTATAGTGGAGGATACAAGGGGCGAGAGGGCAGGACTTACTAGGTCGTTTTGATACCACGGCGAACCATGTGGTAATCCAATTTGATGAGTGCGCGGCTCAACCAGACATTCGCGACTGGGAAGGGTCAGCGTGGATGGGCCTAGGAGCAAGGGGGAGCAGAGATGTCAATGAGTGACACTCGCGAGTATGAGTACTCATCGGAATTTTCTGAGGGGTGACTTGTACTCGACTTGTACTTGTCGGTACGAGTACTCATGGGCACAAGTACTTGCCGAATTCTTAGGACTGATACTCATACTCACAGTGCGAGTACTCGTCTGAGCCGCGAGTACTCATACTCATCCATTCAGTACGAGTACTCGTCTGAAACAAGTACTCTAAGGGTGTTATTATTATTGCAAGGTCTAGCTACAACATGTACTGTAAACACTTGCTATACTACCTATAATAATGCCCACCTGTCACTGCACCCTGCCGCTGTCGCGTACTAGCATCGTTGCCGTGTCACCACTGCCACCGATGTCGTCGGTGTCGTCACGGACCATTGTCCTCACGGTTGGGGGCTGTTGTGGTCATAAGCCATTGTGGTTGTGGGCCATTGTTGTCATGGACTGTCATTGTCTTTGTTGTCGTTGTTGTGTTCAACCTGCCTTGCCACTGCCAATTCGCCGTAGTGTTGTCGTGGTCGTGGTCGACCCATCGTCGATGGGGTGCCGGCGGGGGTTTGTTGTTGTCATATGGCTGGCCACTCGTTCCACTGCTGTCGTCGTCGTCCAGGCACATACCAAGGTCGTAGTCGTGGTGATGGTATGGTTGATGGGTAAGCAACTCGTGGTGTAGCAACTCACAGATGACGCTGAGCTTCCCACGCCCAGTGATTGCCAGTTTTGCACATGTGGACTGGCCCGCAGGCTGGGCCAAGCCATGTGCACTTGTACCTAGGGATGTCAACGAGTTGCTGTCAAACGAGTCACTCGTGAGTGTGACTCGTCACGTGACGAGTACTCGCACCTACGAGTACTCGTTCCTGGATCCTTGTGCGAGTATGAGTTTAACATTTTCCAAGCGCGAGTACTCGTGAGTACTCATGGTAGCAGCAATACTATGTGATCAAGTTGGAGTGTTACAATTTTGTAAAAACATGTCTATTGCGTATCAAATTATAATGTATCTTTACACTAATAGTTACTGTAAGCTAAGCTAAGACAAGAGCTAGTCAGAGGCCACACGGGGGGCCCGCCGTCTGAGCCGTTATCAGCACTGTCATCGCAGGTCGCCGATTGTCGTGTGGTGTCGTCGTCGTTACCGTCGGCGTCGTCTTGCTGCTGTCATCATCGTTGTCGGTCGTTGTTTTCCCAATACCGTGTCGCGGCGTGTTGTTGTCGTCGACCGTCGTCGTCGTCGTCGGCTCGTCCGTTGTTGTTGTTGTCTGGGGCTCAGTCCAGCGTCGTCGTCGTCGCCATCTTTTACTGGTGGTATTGGTGCACATGCCTTGACCCAGTGTGGTGACGCCACCTTCAGCCCCGGGCCGGACCGCATTAGCTAGCAACTGGCAATCAGCGCGTGGGAACCTCGGCGTTCACATAGGCCGGTGTTGCTTACGCCATGACCACGACCTTGGCGTACACCGGACAACGACAACGGCTGTGGTAGCAAACCCCACCAGCGTGTGGCCAGCCACCCGATGATGACAAACCCCAGCGGGCCCCATCAACGATGGGTGTACCCGGGTCAACCAAGACGTGACAACACAACCGCGACGGCAAGGGACTGTGATGACCACGACAACACCAACTACGACGACTACGACGACCATAGCCATGTCCACCCACGACTACGACCATGACGACCACGACTGCGATGACAACGACGCGACGCAATGCGAGACACAAGGCGGTACATCGGCATACGACGGCGGTGACGCGGTATCGACACCAGTACGCGATGGCGGCGGCGGCAGGAAGCGATGCGGCGGGGGGCATAGTAGGAGTAGTAGCTAGTAATGTATCTGTAGTAATCTTTCTTATGTGGTTTCTTGAGCCTGTGTGCCTGTGAGTACAATGAGTACTCGCACAGTTTGAGTGAGTACTCGTGCTGAGACACGAGTACCCATGTTTCAAACGGGTACTCGCTCAGGTAGCACTGTGAGTACGAGTATTGGTCCAAGGATTCCGACGAGTACTCGTGGCTCACGAGTACTCGCACTGGCGAGTACGAGTCGAGTACGAGTGGCTGGTTGGGACTTTCTGATGAGTACTCATACTCATGAGTATAACTCGTTGACATCTCTACTTGTACCATACCACCACCAGCAACAGCAAGACAGCGTTGGCGACGACAACGATGTGATGACAACGATGGAACAACGCCCGTCAACCACAGCAATGGAGCGATGCCAAACCATGGGGTGATGCCAGCAACAGCAAGACAGCAGCGGCAATGACACCTTGGAAGATGCAACGACGATGACGACGACGACGGAGCAATGCCTGTCGGCCACAGCAAGGCAATACCCATTGACCATGACCATGAGGCGACACAGCAATAGGGCAACATTGACTGACAACAACAACAACATGGGCAACCACGACGACAAGTAGTTTAGTATAGATAGGACATGTAATCCAATACAAAATAAAATGATTTATCTGATACTGCTTAAACAAAAGTCTGGGACTGGTATTGGTGCCATTAGCACGAGTACTCACACTTGGAGAAGGGTCCACTCATACTCACACGAGTATTCAGGCACGAGTACTCGCAGGCGTGAGTACTCGTCATGTGACGAGTCAAACTCGTGAGTCACTCGTTTAGCCACAACTCGTTGACATCTCTGAGGGGGAGCATGGACATGCTGTTGAGAACTGTGGGCTCGTGCAGTTCCACAGTGAAGGCGGGCTGCAGGGGCCAACACTGGCAGATTATGGAGAGGTGGCAAGGACATTAAGCACATGCAGGGACATCGTACTTTGCGAGGGTTGCGAGGAGGGGTGAAGGCCATACAGCATGTTGCACACAACATCTCAGTGGCTAGCAACACACGTGGCTTGGAGTTGAATTGACTGACCACCCAGGTAGGGATTGGGTGCGGCTCCGAGTCAGAGAAGGTTAGTTTAGTCAGTGGGGTGCCGCTATTGTGGTTGGTAGCTCATGTACCTCAAGTCTGCGTCGGTGGCATGTCCCTCAATTTTCATCTTTGTCGCCGTGATTGCAGCAGATGGGGCATGGGCTCTGCCAAAGCAGAGTGCCTGGCACTGGCACCGTTGTTGTCATCAAAGTTTAACATGAAAACTACACCTATGGGATCAAAAACGAAGACAATGTGGAGTACATTAGGGCAGTCTTGTGCATCATGATGGGGTGGTAGTGACGGTGGACTTGTGCATGGGAAAGGGTGGAGGCAGTAGAAGGTGGGATGGTTTGAGGAGGTGCAAAGGCAGGTGAGCATGAGGTGTGGAGGTGATGTGGCAGTGGCAAGGATGTGGCGATGAAAACCCGAGGACAAGCTTCGAGTTGTAACCTTGTCATGGCGTGGAAATTGATTGATTTGATTCAACCAAACTAAAAAAAAAAGGACATAACCCATGGTCCCATGCAACCCGTGGTTCGGGTACGGATTTGCCTCGGGTTGAAGAAGGCTTACCTGTAGCTGCAGTGCGCAAAGCTGTGCAAGCACAACCGACACTCCCACGCTTGTGTGTGAATCTGAACTCGCACTTTTGGAATGCTGCTGTCAATTTATGAATAGAACACTTTTAATTTTGGTTTGAGTGCCTAAGTCTTTTGTATATTTTCAATGGTTCATTGGTTCAGAACTGGTTCTCCAGTTTCAGGAATTTGCTGAACCCTGGACCAAACCATTGGTCTGGTTCAGGTCAACAGCTGAACCTGAACCCAAAATTGGGGTTCGGACCGGACCGGTTCGGGTTCGGACCGAGGTTCAGAACTGAACCTTACCATCACTAACAAGATGGCTTTGAATCCTTGGCACAAGACGGATTCGACGAGAATTTAGCAAACGTCATTGAAGAGTCCTCTTCCGCTGGTCCTGTGTTGCTGATGGGTCAAGAGCGACGTGACCCGGTCTTCATACGTGCGGAATGTGTACAGAATGATGAGGTTGGTCCTTTTCTTATACTTTTTCCATTTTGCGCATGACTGTCGTTATACGCCGCTTCACACAGAACATTGAGGCGCAACATTTGGGAAGAATGGACTCGGAATGCAGTTTTGCAGTGCGTTGCATGGGCTCGCAGAACGTAGAGTGGAATCCTCGAATCCTCAATACGGGTCATTTTGTCTGCAAGGGAAAGTCCAGATAGATTTTGTTGCCCGTCTTCTGGATGAACTATACGAGCTATATTCATGCGACAGCACACAGGCGAAAGAGTTTCGTCTCCATCTTCGCCGTTATAATAAGGTGTTCACGTTTACTTCCATGGGTGGCTCAGACCGCCTGGATGGAACCATGTTTGATGGCCGCGGACCACCTTTCTATAAAATTCAACGCAAAGTTTTCCATAAAATCGGACCACTCTTGCCAGAGGAGAACAAGGCTTCGTTGTACAGCCAGCTGTACATTTATGATCCTGCCGACGCTCTTCAGCGCCGTAAGGACCACAATCGTCAGATGCGAGCGGTCACTATGTCTCTCTCTCAGGATCTGATACTACAGTACCACCCTTTCGTCGAGGTGTACAGACAAGTGTACGAACTATCGACATCGACAGATTTGCCGGAAGTAATCATGAACGTGCGCACCCTTCACCGAGCTTCATCATTCCTGACTCCTCGACAAACACTGCGTTCAGTTGACGCCTTCTTGACTAACCCTGCTCCTTCGTTCCATCGCCTTCATGTTCCCACAATGATGTACGTGACAGGGATTGTTGTTTCTGTCGAAAGAGACATCAAAACATTCACCGTCTTTGTCGCCCAAAGAGTGACCCCGACCACTGGCGTATCTCAGCTCATAACCCGTGCAAACCTCAAGAACAACGCGTCTGATTCTATGCTTGACATTCTGCCTGAAAAAAAAAGCGCTAATCGCAATTGCCAGCCATTTAACCTCCATCCAACAAACGGTCACCATACTTGAAGTACATGAAATCATCAAGCTGGCACACCCGGTTGACATCATTTGAGACTGCGTGATTGAACACTGGCAATGGGGAGTCGACGACTGACTCGGAAGTCATCCACTCTGACGTCGGATTGCAGCCATTGGACTGAACGTCGAGCTGTCCTTGCACCACACATGTACCTACAATGTTTGTCGTGTCAGCATACTGTGTTGTTCTATGGCGCAACGTGATAACAATTGGCATCCGTAAACTTTCATGAATGACGGCCCCTTGGGGCCGTCGTGAATCGCTAGTAGGTTAAAAGAGGCAATATACATTGCGTACGTACTGCTGTGAGCTTACAAATATGTTTCGTTCTTGGTTACACATATCTCGCATCACCTTATTCAAAGTTGCCGACGGCACCAAGTTTCCCCGGATTTCCTGCCGTCCGCCATGCTGCGAGAATCAAGTTCACAACTTCTTCAATCCCTTTTCCTTCCTTCACGCTACAGAAGATGGTTGGTCCATCTCCCCTCATGAGCTTTGAATCGCGATCCATGATATCGAGCGATGCGTTCACGTATTGAGCGATATCGGTCTTCAAAAAACAGTGATACTAAGTCATATCGGGGGACGAGCAAATGATCTTACCTTGTTGATTACCAGCAAGTCTGATTGTGATATTCCAGGTCCTCCTTTCCTGGGAATCTTGTCCCCACCCTACCAGGTAATGCTAAGGTTAGGAACGAAGCAATCGTGGATCTAATTCACGCACGGAAACGTCAATCACGTAGATAATATAGTCGGCGAGCTCTCTCGAATAGTTCGCGGCGAGATTATCGCCCCCACTCTCGACAAATAGTAGCTGGCAACCAAATTTTGCCTGTAAAGTCTCAAGCGCCCCCATGTTTGCAGATATGTCCTCGCGAATAGCGGCATGAGGACAGCCGCCGGTTTCAATCGCGAGGATACGCTCTGCGGGAAGCGCGCGGTTCTTTATAAGGAACTCCTGGTCCTCTCGAGTAAAGATATCATTGGTAACCGTAGCTGTCATAGAGTTAGGCCACAGATCTGGGATGGCATCGTACTACTGTGAAGGAATACACACCGATATTATATTGTGTTCGGAGGAACCGACAAAGAGCGAGAGTCAATGCAGTCTTACCAGAGCCAACAGGGCTAGAGGCATCACAAAGATATGAGTATGAGTTGACGAGTTGACCAAGCACCATTGGCGTACCCCCCAATCCCTACGGTAAATCCTCGCTCCTCAAAATTTCGTGAGGCGTATTCTGGCATGTCCCGTTCTTGGAATCGGCCTATAAGGTGCTGGGAGTCAATTGATGAATCCTAGAGGTTGGAACTAAAGTGACGTACCTGGGTGATCGAGGTGGTCATGTGTGTGACCATGCTCCCCATGGGCATGAGTGTGGCCTCCAGTTTCGTGGGGCCGTGCTGTACTCGGGCTCCCACTTGAGGAAAGGTTGTTGATGAACTGTACAGTTGAAGCCATTGAGCTATGTCATTCGGTTCCGATGCGGGTTGTAATTTCGCAGACACACGTGACGCCCGTGGGAGGAGAATTTCGGGGTCCGCCAATCCGAAACTCAGCAAGTCCGATACTATCGTTCCCACACCTCTGCAAACGTACCCATAACTGCAAATTCCGAAAGATCTTAGTAGATCAGTACTTTCCTGGCACCCTGTCTTCCCAAAAAAAATACACTTTGTTCTCTAGCATATGTAGATGTGAGATTGCACAATATAATGAGGATCAGAGCAAACGTAGGGTCATGAAAAATTGACAAAGGTGATGGGCTGGTCTAGAAAGTGTGCCCACACCCCCAGATCCCAGCAATCCCAAAATCCCTTCTGAAATTCACCTCATGTCAATGCTAAAATCTATCACCACAGTTACTCTGCAATGTTTGGAGTCAATAAATGGAGGCGATCGAGTTGGAGACAACAATCTCACCAAGGACCATGAAGAGGTGACAAAATGTGACCCAATTTGGCAAACTCCTTTTCAGACAGCAAAATGACTGGCACACATTGCCACATTTGCCGAAACGCTGCCCATTCCTCTGCCTGCCAAAACCCTGCCACCACTGTGACAATGCATGACCAAAATTTGCAGAGGTGGGTCCCATTGCTCCACGTTGAACGGATTCAGAAACAAAACAAATAAAAATCTGATTCAGGTAGTGAATGGCACGGGTTACCCGCGGGTTTTTCGCATTTTTGAGTTGATGAGGTTGTAGCCCTGAAATTTCTGTTTTTTTTAAGCCCAAAACCACCCAGATCGGTGAAGGAATGGCTTTTCTACAGATTTACCAAGTTTGGTGGCAAGATACCAAAAATCGATGTGTCAGGAAGTGTTTTGTTATGGTGTATCACGAAAAAACCCGTGACATTCCGGGTCACGGGTTTTTTCGTGACACACCATAACAAAATGCCTTAGGAGGCATCAGTTTTTGATACCGTGCCACCAAACTTGGTAAATCTGTAGAAAAGCCATTCCTTCACCGATCTGGGTGGTTTTGGGCTTAAAAAAAACAGAAATTTCAGGGCTACAACCTCATCAACTCAAAAATACGAAAAACCCGCGGGTAACCCGTGCCATTCACTAGATTCAGGTGTGAGATACATGTATCTATTAGTGATCTGCTTGACTTGGCCTCAAGCCCAAAGCCAGGCCCAGCCAGACCCTAAAAGGCCAGGCCAGGCCAGGCCAAAGCCCTGGTCAAGCCAAAGATTTTGGCCTGGCCTCAGATATTGAAAGCCCAGGCCAAGCCCACAGGCCCAGGGCTTTTGCTAGAGTGTTGAAATATTGAAGATAGTACTAGGCTACAGTTTAAGTAAGAACAGTCCTAGTTAGGTGTGTCCCAATCATGAGTTACTAACCAAAGTATGTGGTTATGTAATTACAGCCTGACACAGTTCAATATGCTCTCATGACTAGTGTTGGGGAAGTTTGGTCTCAGACCAACCCAAACTGGGTTTGAACTGAACCCAAACCATTTTAAACAGTTTGGGGGTCCCAAACCTGGTTCAAACTGAACCAAACTGATTAAGAAAAAATATTAAAAAATATTTTATAAGTGCTCAATAAATGGTTTGGTTTGGTTCAAACTTGGTTTGAACCAAACCAAACTGAGTTTAAACCAAATTTGAACCAAAATCAATGGTTTTTGGTCTCAAACAATTTGAAACAAAGTCTTAACTGATGAATTTGAACAAAATCAATTGTTTTTTGCCTCAAACCAAGGTCTTAAGTGGTTCCAACTTGGCCCGTAGTGTTGCTGCAGCTCAGAGCTGGCATTTTCTATCTTTTGGAATAAAATTTGGAAAACTGTGAAAATATTTGAGGAGCTGGATTTGCTCAAAAGCCGAGGGGTCCTCTGCCAATGCTAAGCAATCAGATCAGCCGTTTTCGATTTATTTGACATTAGCTGAAGGGTATTAGCTGACACCCTTCAGCTAAAGTCAAATAATTCAGAAACAGTTAATCGGATCGCTTAGAGTTGGCAGAGGACCCCTTGGCTTTTGAGATGATCTACCTCCCCAAATATTTTCATATTGTTCCAAATTTTATTTCACAAGATAGAAAAACACCAGCTCTGAGCTGCAGCAACACAACTTCCAAGTTGATTTTTGCATAGGTACAACCACACTAGTATGTCACCTAGTACTGACACACTTTGCACCTTGCTTTGCACTCCATATGGAGACATGGCACTATGTGCTCTTGCACATCCACTCATGTTACCATGTTACCAGTGACACAGCCTGCTGTGCTGACCTTGGTAGTAGTACTCTGCAATGTGTTAAATGCTGCTTAAAAATGCAGGCCCAGCAGTATCTGACACAGCTTACTTTTCTGTGAGTTGGCACCATCAGGTTCCCTGGAGACTGAGTTGGATAGTAGGGATGACTTGGAAGATGAAGAGTGGGAAGATGTAGAGGGAGTATCATGGGATGAAATGTTACTGGATAAGGGCAATGATGCAGAGATGACAATGAGTCTATCTAGATTATATCCACAACACTTTGCCTTGTTTCCTTTTTGTGTTACATTGACTACCAATTAATTGTACAACCCTTTTGACTAGTGATTTAAAAGCCCGGCTCGGCCTCAAAGCCACAGCTTGCATCTGTAATTGCAGTAGGTGTTCAGAGCTGTTCGGAGCTGTTCAAGGACACTCTGAACAGCTCTGAACACTCCGAACACCTAATTGCATTTACAGATGTTTGGCTCAGCTTTTGGGGGCCCAGCTCTTCTAAGATCTGGTGCCAGGGCTGTTCCCCCAGCTTTTCAGGGCTTCAGCCAGCCTCGGCTTTAGGGCCACAGCTTCACAAGCTTAGATACAGATTTTTGTAAAAAAAATGGTGATACCCTAAACTAAGATGAGCACAGGGTCTAGGGGGTGTGAAGGGTCGCAAGCGGTCGCGCAGGCCTCCGCAGGGTGAGAGATGTCGTATATGGGTTCGCGGCGATCGCGGACACGTCGGTGTCGAAGGGCTTGACCCACGTGCAAGTGTGGCAAGATTGAGAGAGGGAACGGTGTAGGCTGGTCGCAGGTGGTCGGAAATGGTCGCGCACGCTTCGGCGCGGCACGAAACTTCGTATGGATGGCCGCCAGGGTCAGGAACGCGTCGAGTTCGAGTAGCTAAGGCCGCGCGCAAGTGCGGCACGCTGGGGAATGCAAGGGAAGAGCTTCACTGAGCTCAAAAGTCCGAGGGGAGAACTTGGAGAAGTCTATTAGAAATCTTTCTGTGTAAAGTTGTAAATACATGAGCTATATACTGGGGAATGTAGGCTGAGGAAAGATGGTATTAGATAAGGAGGGGAAATGGGAATGGTAAAACACGAAGGGAAGCGTCCAGGATAAGTGGGAAGCCGAGCACTCAGAGAGCGCGGGAAAGCGGTGAAGCGCGTGAACGCGGCGCTTAGAAGCATACAGAGCGCGGACGAGTGCGGGCGAGTGTAGAAAGTGTAAAGGCACAAAATGCGTGAATTCACCAGCCAGGGAGAGCGCTGGCATATCAAGATATCAACGGACATCACTTAATAGTCAATACTATTGTACGCGCTTCCTCCTCCTCCTCTTCAAGACCCTCAACCAGTTTATCCCAAGACCAACCTTCTCCATCCTGGACAACGTCATTCGACTCAGCTTCGTGGTTTACCAGCTCTTTATCTGCCAGGTCCAAGTGTGCTTCCTCTTGTGTAGCACTGATGATGTCGTGGAAAAGGAGGTCTTGATGAATCAAACTCTTGAGGCATTGGAGGGCTTCAACAATATCCCCGTCGAGTCGATTGCGACGCTTGCTAATTGTGATCCCAGCGGCTGAGAACGCACTCTCGCTTGACACTGAGGATGCCATAATGGCAAGGTAGTCACACGCAAGGGCTCGCCATGTCGGGTAGCGTTGGCCATGTATCTACAGAGGGAGTTAGCAAGCCAAACGTGTTAGGAGTTTTGGCCGAGAACGTACCCCCCACCAGTAGACCATTCCCACCCCTTCGGGAACAACCTCATTTGAGTTGAGGTAGGCCGTCCATTCATCAAGCCAGGGTCTATCGGGATTGATGACCTCACCATCACCATCACTTTCACTGTCTGTATCATCAATATTCATGCGGCCAGGCTTGTTTGACGTCGACGGTTTGCGGATGCGGGTGGAGGTGGAGGCACGAGTGGAGGAGGTTGCCGCGTTCTCACTAAGTGTGATATACCGCTCTTTGAACTAAAGAACGAGTCAGCGACTAGTAGATGATTTAAAAGAGATATACATACGCGCATTTGGACAACATCTTCCACCTCTGAAAAGAGGTCTGGATCCCAGTGTTTCTTGAAATAGGCCATTTTCGAGGATGGATTGAGCACTACAGTAAAAAGTCAATTACAGAAGGAATTAAGGACAGCAACTATCACTCACCCATCGCCATAAGGTGGGCGTCTGAAGTACCCGTGCGTTGATAGTATTCATCAAGCTTTGCCAAGCCAGCGGTGAGCGCTGGTACAAATACCTTGTAGTGTGGTTTCTTCGAGGCCTTCTCCCATTCTGCATACAGCTTCTCCAATGCCGGCAGTGCGTTGTGAAGCGTTGGTCTTGAGGAGGTCGAAAAGGCATGTTGGGCATTGTCCGTGTGCTGAGGGTGTAGTGTTAGAGTTCCTCCGAATGATTTGTAACCAAGTTTGTAACCTCCACACGTACCTGCAAAAGGTTACAGAAGAGGCAAACATGCGTCCACTCATCCTTATCCAAAACAAAGTTGGAAAGCTTGCGCCATTGTTCGGCACTATTTTCCCTAGATCTAGATCGGAGCTCATAAACGAACTCATCGACGGCCTGTAAGACACCACAGTTAGGTTAGACTTGAGATGAAAAAAGAGAGCTTACCTGGCGACACGTCTCGGCGCAATTAAGCACCACATATGTCGAACTCCAATGGACCTTCATGTCAAGCAACAGCTGACAGGGGCATATGTCGTTACGCTTTTGAACAACCTCAAATAAAGCCTTCCGCTGTGCGGAGGAGCGCGCCTGGTCCATATGTCAGAGACAAATAGTGGTACAGAAAGGACTACACACCTTGACGCAGATGGCCCAAACGATGCCAATCTCGTCGCGCTCAATATCCCCTAGGTCGTTGGGGAGGTCGGCATCTTCAGGGTCTCCAGAATAGTATTTCGATTTGCTACACGTAGAGATAAGCACTTGAGTGGCCAAGTTGATGATGTGCGCCAGGCATCTGTACAAATATGAGCGTGTCATGAGTTTTACAAACTAAAGACATACCTAATATAACGACATTCAATGTCATACATTGATCCCGTCTTGAGGTTGTAGCACCGAGCAAATTCTTGAATCATGGTCGTGTTATTCTTTGCGTTGTCACACGTAATGTGTCCAACCTGTAAACAGTTAGCGACTTGGTAGAATATTGTAAGGATAACGCTTACCTTGTGGACGATACCAAGGCGGTTACAGACTTTGTAAAGTGCTTGTCCAGGTCTTGTGCCATTGTGTGCCGTGTTCAGTTGGATGAAACCGAGTAAAGCGTGCTCCTCAGTCCACTCCCCAACGACGCACTCTTCGATCCAGTGGCTGGTGACTGCGAAGTACCTGTCAGTATTATCAGCTTGCCATGCGTCGCATGTCAGGCTGATTTCACCGCCCACACCAGGGCTCTAGTGAATAAGCGTGAGCATTAGTATAAGGTACAAAGGGAGAAAACGAAGGAACTCACATTAAGCCGCTCTTTCAACAAACACATTTGTTGTTTGAAAGTCTTGATAATGTGCCCGCGTGTCCGCCATGGTGAAGGGAGCTTGACACCGTGGGTTGCGCGAGATGCGATGTCGATCATCCTCTTGAAGGATGGTCGGCTGAACACTTGCAGTGGCTGGAATGGAGACAACGAATCAGAACAGCGCTTAGACAAGTGACGAATACTTACTAGGTCTCCATCAATAAGCCACTCGATTGTGGCACACATGAATGCTTTGTCGCTATACAGAATTGGTCTCTCGCTTTCGGTCTGTGGCTTGAAATGGTCAGTGACGCTTGATTGGAGTGTTTTGAGACTCTTATCAAGGGCAGCTTGCCTGCGTTGCTTCGTATCGTCGGGTAACATGGATTTGAATTTGTTTTCTTGACACCACTTTCTATAGCGTCGCTAAGGTGATACACGCAGTTAGGATACAGAAAAAAATATCCAAAATAGTCGGGCTTACCGAATGCAAGGATGCGGTGTGCCGGCGAAGAGTTGAGTGCTCATTGGTCAGGATTTTGTCTTGCTTTACGCATCCAAGGCCTTCTCTACAATGCGCAGCAGATAAGTGATGATGATCAGGCGAGGAAAAGTGAGGATACTCACGCGCATAGATTACAGCTCATGCGCGGTTTAGGTTGACCTGGCACACGAGGGAGAGAGGTGAAAAAGGCCTTGATATCGGCGGTAGGGTCTGTCTTGTTGAGAGACTCTTCGCGTGGATCATCGATGTCCATGACCTGGACATCGATATGCATCCCCGATGCATCCAAGTCAGTGGGTGACCCGTTCGTCTTCGCTTTCTTCGAGACAAGAGCGCCGTCGTGTCCATCAACAAGGGTCGGTGCAGTGTTGACACCGTCATGAGAAGCCTGAGGTCGCTTGCATGAAGTCCGAGCTTGTGCCAAGTCCGAGTCAGATGTCGCAAGCGATGGTGCTGGGATGTACACAGATCCTGGTGGGCTGGACTCAGGCAAGGACAAGGGCGAAGATGGATTGGCTGGTGGACGACAAGTAACAGAAGTGGCGGATGCAACCATGCAGCGATGCGAGCTGAGCTCCAGTTCAGCAACATTGTCTGCAGTCAACTTCGCTGAGGGGTGAAGTGTACGGGTGGGTCGGGGACTCATGATTCTGGGAAGGAAAAAGAAAAAAGAAAACAGTATTTAAAGACAAGTACAAATCATATCCAGACGCACCAGACTCCACGAAATTCTGTGCGATTCTGTGTGAATTGAGTTGACGGACGGCGTGTTGTTGTGCAGATCGCAATTTTTGAAGCTCTCGAGTTGAGGGGCCGTTCCACATGGTGCAGAGCCAGGGCTGTGGGACATACTGCCAAGTACAGTGCATATCAAACCACAAATTGCAGTGAGTTGCGAATTCTCTTGTTGTCATGCAGATCGCGCGTTCTTGAGTTGAAGGGCCTGGCCAGACCACATGGCGGAGCCAGGGCTGTGGGCTGGACCGCCGTCCTCCAAAAATTGAAGCTTGAGACATGAGCTGTCAAAAGCCCAGCTGGCAGCATCCGTGGGAACAGCATTTTGCGGCTGGCTTTGGCTGGCTTCCGGCTTTCGGGCCGGGCCTTTAAATCACTACTTTTGACAAAAAGCCTTGGCCTAAGCCAGGCCAAGCCCAGGCCAGACCTGAGTTTTGGCCTAGGGCCTGGCTTAGCATTTTTCTAAGCCCAAGCCCTCTAAAGCCAAGCCCAAGCCCCTAAAGCCAGGCCAAGCCAGGCCCAGAAATCACTAGTATCTATTACTATGTACAAAATGAAGTAGCTACGATGTGTTGTTGAAGCTACAAAAAAAGATTACCGCTTTTTTGCAGAGGTGTGGGAACGATAGTAAATACTGTGTTTACTTTTAAAAAGTTACTGTAAATAATATTTTATGTTATCACTAATAAACTTAAGTAAGCCGCAAGAGCCACCAGAACATGGGATGTGCGGTGTGGAGGGATGTGAATGTACCGTACCATCATCCCCCTTGATCATCCCCTGCTATACCAATCCCCCCATCAGAGACTTTCCATTAGATGAAAAACCATACAGTGCTGGTGAGCAGTCCAGAAAGTGTGCTAAACCTGATGCTTGCTCAGCTGCTGCCAATAGGCTGCTGTAAAGTCAACACCAGGGCATTCAACAGCACCTCCAGCACACCTTGCCACCCTCCCCAATACCTCAACACCTCCTCCAGCACATGCGCTGATACAACTGTGCTCCCTGAGCCCTGAAAAGGTGATTTTCAAAGTTTTGACTTACTTCCTAGATTCCCCTGCATTTGCCCACGCTTTCCCACTCTCTCCATGCTTGCTAAGTGCCACTTTCTGTGTGCTTCCTTACTTTCCCATGCACTGTGAGTGCTCAACTTCCCCACTCATTCTGGACAGGTCTATGTGTTTTACAATTCCTTTCCCCCATTTACTAGCTCAGTGTAGCTCATCTGGAGTCCCTTGCATTCCCCAGTGTGCCGCATTTGCGTGCGGCCTTAGTGACTCAAGCACAACACGTTACCAACGAAGGCAGCCACTTGTGCGAAGTTTCGTGTCATGCAGAAGCATGTGTGACCATTTCCGACCACCTGTGACCAACCAACCCAGCAGGGCTCTATATAGCTCATTGTTGATAAGTGACCTGTGTGCACTTAGCGGCTAAATGGACACACAGATAACAGACTGCTTTAGATTAGATATACAGGACTTGTAGATTAGATTATTTTGATCTTTACAATCTCGGACTTCTTGTATTCTCTTATCTATGACATCACTTATGTATATGACATCATGGACTTCTCTAGACTGTCCTTGTATTTCATCCTTATACTTTCCTTTGTTCTATCTTTATTGTGATGTCACTATGATATCATAGTCTGGACTCTTCTTGTTCTTTATGCCTTGTTCTCTTAGTTTGTCCACTCCTTTGTCTGAGTACAGAACAAAGTGTCTTGTTGTATTTACTGTGACTTGCTGATACTAGTGTCACTCTCTGTAGGAGTATAAGTAGTGTACCCTGTACACTCTGGCACCACACCAGTTCTCATCTGTTGTGTGCCAGACTCTCCATCTGCTTCACTTGCTAGATCATCTCTGTTGCTGCTTCCAGCCTACCTGCATATCTCACCACAGTCTCCTTTGTCACTGTGAGTATCACCTCTATGTATGCTGTTCATCAGGTTATGGGCCCTGGTGCACAAGCCACTCCACTTGGCTGGTCACTGTGTTCCTAGGATCACACACCAGGCTGAGGTCTGTCTGGGGACTCACCCTCCTTGCCCAAGCCACTGTGCCCTGAGGCATCAGGTGCCAGTTGGTGAGGCCCCTCCACTACTATACACTGCCCAGTAGTCCTACTTTCATCCCTACTGTTTTCCTAGCCCCTGCACTATGCGCAAGGAGATTGGATCTGGTAGCCCCTTAATCCATATCCAGGTGTGCATGGCCCACTGGGCTGTGTATTGTGGAGCTTAGTGCCAGCTGTCTCTGGTGCTCCACACTGGGCGCAGGATCTCCTCACCATGGGAGTGTAAAACCTGGTTCAGACTCTGGGGGGTGTTCACCTTATGGTGTTCTGCAACCAGACTCCTGCCTTGTAGCGGCAATGGGAAAGGATACAGTAAAGCCTTTGGGCGATGAGGCAACCAACAGGCCAAGAAGGCTGAGGTAGACAGCCTTGGGCTCTGAAAGACCATTCCACTATCCCCTCTAGGGCTGAACATGAGTGCACCCTTGAGTAACCTGCACCCTTGCTCATGAGTATTTTGCATCATTGAAGTGATACCTAGATTCTTATGAGTATTGACTCATGAGTACCAAATACCCATGAGTATACTCATGAGTACTCACAGACCCATAAGTACTTGTAAGTACTTGGGGGTACTTGTGAGTATGAAGCAGAAAAGTAACAGAAATCATAATATAATCAACCAATATGTCAGTAACCCTCAGACTTCTACAAGTACTTGTAGGACCTGTCACAAGTACTTGTGCAAGTACTCATAGTTTATGTTGAAATCAATACCTGCACCCTTGGAAAACCCTTGACCATGAGTACTTGTAACTCATGAGTATGACCCTTGTGAGTATTCCCACAAGTAAACCCATAGCCACCCATGAGTAACCTGGACTCGTGTTCAGCCCTAATCTCCTCTGGTGCACTCTAGTGAGCTGTGTCTTAGACACATCCTGGCTGGCAGCCAGCTCCTAGTACGTGAAGAGGCTTTCACCCTGGGCAATAGCCCTTGTAACACTGGGATGTTAGTGGAGGCAGGATGTGTTAGTGTTCTGGCCTTACAGAATCACAGACAGGAGTAGCTACCCCTTCCACATCTTGCAACTATTATGAAGCACTATTGCTGACTGCTCCTCGGCAATAGATAAACCATCCCTATGTCTTCAGGACACTCTTCTTGTGCTGCCTCACCCACCGGTGCTGCCACCACTGGTGCGGCTGCAGGTGCCATGGCAGGAGGTTCTGGCCTTCCCCCTATCACCTCTGGGTCCACACCCTCCATGCGCCTCTCAAATGTGTATGGCACAACCTTCAGCATGCCTGCTGGCATTTGCCTTGACCAGTTTGATGGCTCAAATTGAAACAAGTGGTCTGGGACACTTGAGGCCATCCTCACTCTTCACAAGGCAGAGGATGTGTTTACTCATCGCACCCCTCCCACTGGAGTCACTCTTGATGAGTGGGACTCAGTCCAATGTCAGGCTAAGGCGTACCTCCACCTCTACCTTAAGCCTGACATCTACTCCCTTGTTTCCGATCCATTTGCCTATCCCACCTTCGCCTCGAAGTGGGACAAACTGAAGGATGTGTATGTAGTGATTTAAGGTCCGGTCCAGTCCGGTCTTTTGCCTTCCTAATAAGGCAACCAGACTGAGACTGGTCCTAATTTACTCAGAATCTTCAAAAGACCGGACCGGGACCACTATGGACCAGTCCTAGTTGGTCCATTTTCCAGTTGAACACTGGTTGCAACCAGTCTTTTGTGCAACCGGATATGATTTGTCATCATGGGGTGGGTTTCGCTGGACCAGAAGCCGTGTTGTCAACGACGTGTCAACCTCACAGTTGCTTTGACGTCCAACGCTCCCAGTCAACGTTTGTTGACTGCTTTGCCTTGGCCCATGAAACTCTCAAGAAGCTAAGTCCTCTTTTCTTATCCTTCTAGCTAACTCACAATTAAATCTTTCTTTTTCTTTCTCTTTTCTAGGTCTTTATCAGGGTGTTACAACACCACGAGACCACGAGACCACAGCATTGACGCTGTGCTGTGAGACCACAACACTGATGTGGTGCTGCAACATCACGGTGTCAACGCAGTGCCGTGACACCATGGCATCGACGTGGTGCAGTGACACCACCATGACCCTGATGAGGCACCATGACACCACAACCCCAACCCGGTGCCACAACACCACGGAGTTGATGTAGCGCCGTGACTCCACAGCATCAACCTGGCGCTGCAACACCATGACATTGACCTGGTGCAGCAACACCACCATGACCCTGACAGGCGCAGTGACACCACAACCCCAACCTGGCGCCGCGACACCATGGAGTCGACGTAGTGCTGCGACTCCACAGCATCAATGCGGCGCTGCAACACCATAACATTGACCAGGCACAGCAACACCACCATGACCCCAACCAGGCGCAGCGACACCACGACCCCAACCAGGCGCCATGACTCCACAGCATCAACGCAGTGCTGCGACACCATGACATTGACCTGGCACTGCGACACCACCACGACCCTGACAAGGCGCAGCGACACCACGACCCCAACCCAGTGCCGCAACTCCACAGCATCAATGCGGTGCTGCGACACCACAACTTCAACCCAGCGCCATGACACCATCAGTTCTTAGACTATATGTAGTACTAATAAACAATATATTATGCATGCAAATGAGATTTAAGTGACTGTCTGAATGTGTGAATGGTAATACAAAACTGTTGGGTCAGTTGCTGTAAAGACCAGTTTCAACCAGTCTTTTGTTGGTTGCCGAGAGATTGATGAAAATGGACAACCACAACCAGGCCGGGTCCAAAAAAGGTGCAACCACAACTGATGGTCCAGTTGCACACCAGTCCAGTCTGGTTGGGTCCCAGTCTTTTTCCAGTCCTATGGACTGGACCTTAAAACACTATGTGTATGCTGGTGCTTCAGGCAGCACCACCATCTTTAATTTGTGGATCCAGTTAACTCAAGCCCACCTCGACGACTCTGTGCCCATGGCCTCTCAATTGGCCAAGCTCAATGAGCTGCAGGTCAGCCTTTCCATTGCACAGATGGGTGTCACTGACACTCAATTCTGTCTCATTCTTCTCCACACCCTGCCAGCCTCCTATGAGGTGTTGGCATCTACCATCCTTGCCAGTGGCACCCCCACCAAACTCAAGCACGCTGAAATAATTGCACACATAGTTTCGGAGGAGGCGCACTGCTCTGGCCCCTCTGGGTCCTCTCTCAACAAGGCTGCCCCCATTAAATCCAGTGGTGGCCGTAAGAAGAAGGACCATTCCCAGTTGACGTGCCACTACTGTAACAAGAAGGGGCACATCAAGCCTGATTGCAGGCAGAGGAAGAAGGATGAGGCTGTGGGGAAGGTGAAGGACACTAGCAACAAGGCTGCTGACTCTCATGTATTAGTACCAACCACCGCCTCCATTAAGGAGGTCAATGATGAGCCCACCATCAACTGGGCGGACAATTCAGTTGGTGTTGCCTTGTATGCTGCCTTGCGTGTGCGTTGGATGATGGACAGTGGTGCCACACACCACATCACACCACATCGGTCCAACTTCAAGGACTACACCCTATGCAAATGCACTGTGTGCCTGGGTGATAAGTCCACAATCGACCAAGTTGGTGTAGGCTCCGTCATCTTCACTACGAGCCAGGGCATTTCTATCACCCTCAGTAATGTGCTACACCTTCCACAGGTGAAGACATGCTTCTTGTCGACACATGCCTTAGCACAAAAGGGTGCAGAAGTGGCCTTTGACAGTGGCTCATTCAAAATATCTGTCAGTAAATGCTGTGTAGCTGTTGGCTACTTGGAGGACAACCTCTACTGGTTGGACACTTCAAGCATTGGCCTAAATGCTCACATCAAAAGTGCTGCCACTACTCTTGATATCTGGCATCAGCGCATGGGACACCTCTCCCCTGCTGCTCTTAAGTTGTACGGTCCCTCTGCCACTACTGGCATGGACATTGACGACTCTACCACACCTGCTGTGTGTTGTGGGTGCAAGTTGGGTAAATCCACTTGCCAACCTTTCTCTGTGTCCTCCATCAAAAGGACAACCTGTATCTTTGAGATTGTGCACAGTGACCTAGCTGGTCCAATGCAAACTCAGTCCCTACAAGGCTCTGCGTACACTGCCACCTTCATAGATGACCACTCCAAACATACAGTGGTGTACTTTATTAAGTCAAAGGATCAGTTTGTGAAGGTGCTGCAGATGTATTTGGCCTGGGGTGAAACCCAGACGTCCCATAAACTGTGTGCACTCCACTCTGACTGTGGAGGCGAGTACATGGCGAGCCAAGTACAGGTAGAGATGTCAACAAGTGACACTCGCGAGTACAAGTACTCGTCGGAATTTTCCAAAGAGTGACTCGTACTCGACTTGTACTTGTCAGTATGAGTACTCGTCGGTGCGAGTACTCACTGAATTCCTAGGGCTGATACTCATACTCGCAGCGTGAGTACCCATCTGAGCCACAAGTACTTGCGAGTGCAAGTACTCGTATTCATTCGGACAGTATGAGTACTCATCTGAAACGAGTACTCTAAGGATATTATTACATTTGATAGACCTAGTTACAAACATCTACTGTAAACACTAGCTATACACTCTATACTGCCCGCTGCACTGTCGCTGCCCCCTGCCACTGTCGCATACTAGCGTCACTGCCGTGTCACCGCCACTGTTGTTGTTGTCGGCGTTGTCATGGACCATTGTCGTCACGGATTGTCATCATCGTGGGCCATTGTTGTCGTAAACCATTGTCGCCATGGGCCGTTGTCGTCGTGGATGTTGTTGTCTTTGACCTGCCTTGCCATCACCGTAATGTCATTGTGGTCGACCCATCGTCGATGGGGTGCCGGCAAGGGATTGTTGTTGTCGTGTGGCTGGCCACTTGCTGGTGCCACTGCTGTCGTTGTCCAGGTGTATGCCAAGGTTGTAGTCTTGGTCGTAGTTGTGGTTCACATACCAATATGGTAAGCAACTCGCATCAATGACGCTGAGCTTCCCATGCCTGGTGATTGCCAGTTTCACTATGCAGACCGGCCTGCAGGCAAGCCACTGTGCACTTGCAACAATACTACCACCAACAGCAAGACCGTGCCAGCAATGACAACAATGCGATGACAGCGACGGGGCGGTGCCCATTGACCACGGCAATGGGGCGATGCCCATCGACACGACCACAGGGTGCCAGCAACAGCAATGTTACATTCCTTCGGACGTCTCTCTAAATGCCTGTTTGCTGCTGCTGCACGTGCTCGAACATCTTCAGTATCCCATAGGCAACGGCTAGGGCGATACGCAGGGCGTGGCCAACCAAGGCAATGACAATGATGAAGTCGATAATGATAAGATACGAGGCGTCGGCGATGACTAAGCACGACAGCAAGCGGAACGCTTAGTGGCGATAACCGACACACTAGCACAGATGACAAAGGAAGGGATGGTCAATGAGGAATCTAGCTTTATACAATCTCCACAGTGAGGAAGGATTGACACAAGATATCAAAGCTAAGGACTACAACGCGTCCTCAGCCCTCTACTTATACTACAGAGGGGAGCTTTCAAGCTCAGCCTGAATCCGAAACCCTAATACACCTATCCAATAGCACAACTCGCTCTCAATTTGCATCAGTCAGCCATACAGTCATGGGGTCACCATCTAGACCGCGTCTGGGCTCAAGCTCATCCGGACTCACATTCCAGCCTCAGCCTAGGCGCAAGCTCATCCAGGCTCTTCCAGACCGTTCGGGGCAGGTCACGTGCCGGGGTCACGTGACGGCCGATAACTCCGACCTATTCCCACGCCTCCTGATAGTCGCGTGATGGTGGGTAAGGGTCACGTGTGCTCACCGCGCGTCCAGCTCGCACATGATCTTGCGTGTATGGCTCCTTCTTCCACTTCTCTAGCAGGTCTTCGAGCACTGCTGTGGCTCCGCGGACTTCTCGATCCCATTGTGGGTCATCTTGCATGTACTCCTGGGTGTTGTGTGGGCCTCGTCCCAGCTGCGCCGCGACAAGCAAGATGGTGGCGGGAATGACGCCTTGGACGATGCAACGACGAGGAGCGATGCCTGTCGACCACAGCAATGGATACCAGTCGACTACGACAATGGGGCGACATGGACGACATCAACCAATGACAACAACAACAGGGGAGACTGCAATGTCCAAGGTGACCAAGAAGGTGACGCATCGACAACAATGGCAACGGGGGCAACAATGACCAGACAATGACAATGACAACACCACCGCACGACGATGAGCAACGGTGATGACAGTGCCGATGATGACTTGGATGCGAGCCTTGCAGCTCTTAACTAGTAGTAGATTTCTTAGATAGATTGTAACTTGATACAAAATAAACTACGTGCAAAACTTTTCTTCCAACTTAAGCACAGGGACCAATGGTAATGCTGAGTACCACAAGTACTCACGAGTACTCATGCTCAGAAAAAGATAAACTCATACTTGCACTCACGAGTACTCACAGGCACAAGTACTCGTCACGTGATGACTCAAACGAGTCAAACTTGCGAGTGTACTCGTTTGTCAACAACTCATTGACATCTCTGAGTACAGGACATTCTTAAGCAGAGAGGGATAGAGCATCACCTTACAATGCCAGGTTCACCACAGTCGAATGGGAAAGCTGAGCGATTCAACCGCACCATTACAGATAAGGCAATGGCCATGCTTCACACAGCTGGCATGTCTAAAGGCTTTTGGGAGTATGCTATGAGCACTGTGGTACACATCTATAACTGCTCTCCCACCTGTACACTAAAGTGGCACACACCTTTTGAGCTTTGGTACTCTGGCAAGGTACCAGATGTCTCTCATCTATGCATCTTTGGATGCAAGGGGTACATGCACGTACCTGCTGATAAGCATTGCAAATTGGATGCGAAGGCCATTGAGGTCACACTTATTGGGTTTGAGCCCGAATCTAAGGGCTATAAGCTCTGGGACCACCAAACCCACTCTGTCCATTTGTCCAGGGATGTGACATTCGATGAGAGCAGCTTCCCATCCCTACAGGGTGTTGAGACACACCCAACACCTACGCAAGTGGCTTCACTGCCACCACCTGTATCAGTGATTGCCGTACCTAGCATGTCAGCGTTACCACCACAGTGAGCACCCTCCCCTGCACACTCTGACAGTAGTGAGGAGGAGGATGTTGAAGACCTCTTAGACCCCAAAACAGAGCGCCCCCACACACCACCACCACCTGCACCACCATCTCTTCCTGTTACACCTAAGTGTGAGCAGCCCACTCCCACTTCACCACCACCACGTCAAGGCGCAACACGCATTATGTGCCATGTCCCTCCTCCGTCACCAGATATGCCTGGAGGCTTTGAGGATCGTGCACAGCGTAGTCAGCTGTTGCATGAAATGGACAATGTGCCTAGACACTCTGCCCATGCACCTGTGCCCAACCCCCACTACTTCACAGTGGATAATATGGCCATGTGTGGCAGACGGCTGGGATTTGTGGAGCTGCTGGCTGCAGCTTACATAGGTAGAGATCCTGCATCCTATGCAGAGGCCATGCGGTCTGTGGATGGAGATGAGTGGACAATGGCGTGCCAGTATGAAATGGATGCGCTCACCAAGAATGGCACATGGGAGTTGGTGGATCTCCTGCCTAATTGCAAGGCAGTAAAATCCAAATGGGTCTTTAAGCTCAAAGTGGATGGCCGCTACAGAGCTCGCTTGGTGGCTAAGGGGTTTATGCAAATCCCTGGCATAGATTTTGATGAAACCTTCTCTCCTGTCACATGATTCGAGTCACTGAGATTACTTCTGGCATTGGTCATGCTGGAGGACTGGCACATCCATCAGATGGATGTCAAGTCTGCATTCCTCAATGGCATGCTTGACAAGGAGATTTACATGGAGCAACCACAAGGATTCATCACCACTGGTTCAGAGACAAAGGTGTGTCACCTAGTCAAGGCGATATATGGTCTCAAACAAGCCTCCTGTGCATGGAACTTGCAATTCCATGGAGTGCTACTTGCACTTGGCTTTAAGCGGACATTTGCCAATGCCGGCATATATGTGTTGCCTCAATGAGAGGGGGATGGACCACTCTTCGTTATCATTTACGTTGATGACATCACAATACTGGGTGCTTCTCTGGAAAGGATTAAGCGTCTTAAGTCAGATCTTTCTGAGTGCTATGAGATGACAGATCTTGGGGAGATAGAATCATATCTTGGTATGTGCATTGTGTGTGACCGCTCCCTCAGACGCATCAAAATTGACCAGTCTGGCTATGTCAAGGATGTCCTTGAACGCTTTGGCATGTCTGATGCCACTCCTCACTCCACACCCTTGCCTGCTGGTGCTGACGAGCACCTTCATAAATATATGGGTCAGGCTACTGCCTCTGACATTACGCACTACCAGTCACTCATTGGTAGTCTGCTGTACGTTCAGATTGGTACTAGACCTGACATTTCCTTTGCTGTGTCACATTTGGCGCAGTATGCAGCGAATCCTTCCCCCCAACATCTGCGGCTTGTGCAATACATTCTGGCTTACTTAGTAGGCACTGTGAACATGCGTATAGTTTACGATGGCACCAGTGGAGATGGCCTTCATGGCTACTCTGATTCTTCCCTGGGTGACCAGGTTGATGATAGACACTCCACTTCAGGTTATGTGTTCCTATTAGCCAATGGTGCAATAAGCTGGTCTTCGCGCAAGCAAAAGACAGTGGCCCAAAACACTACAGAGGTGGAATACATGGCCATGAGCAATGTGGCCAACTAAGCTGCTTGGTATCAGAGCTTCCTTGCAGAACTCAGGTACGAGGTCGACGACCCCATCCCACTTCATGGTGACAACAAGGGTGCCATTGACTTGGCCTTGAACCCTGTCACTGGGAGGCGATTGAAGCACATTGCCATTAGGCATCATGTCATTAGGGAGTACATTGAAAAGAGGACCATCACTCTTATTAGAACCCCTACTCTGGAAATGGTTGCAGATGGATTTACCAAGTTGCTCATGCACACTCTACTCCAACAACACAATGTTGACATGGGCTTGTGCTAGTCCTAGTCTTTGAAAGTCCAGTTGCAGCAACTGAAAAAGACTGCAACTCAACTGAACTGCAACTGGAAAAAACCGGACTTTTGGTTGCAGTTGTACCTAATCCTAGAATGTATCAGTTGCAGTTGCGCGAAATGGCAGCTGACCTCCAACCGGTTGCAACCGGTTGCAACCGATTTCTTAGTCAGCAGGTGATTGGGCTGAATTTCTGATCAAAACGAGCCTAAGATCACCCAAATCGGCCAAAAACTGAGCAAGTTATGATCAAAACAATCATTTTACTCATAACTTTTGCTTTTTTTGGCTGTTTTACCTAATTATTTTTTCATTATAAGGCAGTTGCACTTAGAAATTTATTATAAGTACCTATTAACACTAATTATAAGTGGTTTTGACTCAGTTTAGACCAGTTTCAGATAGATTAAATAACATTCAGTTGGGTCCAGTTGCAACTGGTGCAACTGGTTTTTTTGCAGTTTTTTGCAGTTGCAGTTGAGGTTGCAACAAATTTCATTTTTTGGCAACCAGTTGCAGTTGCAGTTGGACCAAATATGGTCAAAAAACCGGACCCAACCAGACTTTCAAACGCTAGCTAGTCCCAGATTGCTGATCATGGGGAGATGTTGATAAGTGACCTGTGCGCACTTAGCAGCTAAATGGACACACAGATAACAGACTGCTTTAGATTAGATATACAGGACTTGTAGATTAGATTATTTTGATCTTTACAATCTCAGACTCCTTGTATTCTCTTATCTATGACATCACTTATGTATATGACATCATGGACTTCCCTAGACTGTCCTTGTATTTCATCCTTATACTTTCCTTTGTTCTATCTTTATTGTGATGTCACTATGATATCACATCAGTATTTGTACAGGTTGCTTGACGGGGGTTGTACCACCTGGCGCCTGGTGGTGCCACCTGGTACAACCCATAAAGTTAGCAATTTGGCAGTTGCACAAGCCATGTCTAATCCTTCAAAAAGTTTCTTACACAGTGATGACCAGCAAGCAGGACAAGTTCAGAAAGTCAAGAAAGTCATTCAAGTCCAAGTATTAGGCATATCACTAAGTTAAATATTTGTCATATCATATTTGTCATATCCAATTTGTCACATCATATTTGTTATATCATATGTGATTATATTTGTCATGTTATATTTGGTCATATTTGTCATATCATATTATATCATATATTAGTCATATCAATCTTAGTCATCATTTTGCAGCATAAAAATAATATTTTATTCAGAATCAAAACAAATACATGGTAATAAGTACTACAGTGCTGGTGGTGACAGGGTCGGGGTGACGGAGGCGGGGCTGGGGTCGTGACATGGCACGCGTGGCGCCGTGTTGCGGTGGTGTTCTGTTGGTGGGTTGACAATCGGCGGTAGCAGCAGGGCTGTCGTGACATGGCACGCGTGGTGTCGTGTTGCAGTGGTGTTGGGGCGGCGATTTGACAATCGTGCACAGCGGTGGAGCGGCGTGGTGGGTGGCGACTGCGGGGCTAGGCAATGTTGCTGGCGTCATGGCGGTCGTGAGGGCTTGCACGACATGCGCCGTGTTGGGGTCGCGACGGGGCTTGTGAGTGTTGCACCGGCATGGTGGTGGCGTGGTGTAATTGACATGGAATGGGCCGGGGTGGAGCCTGGGTCGTGACGAGGCATCATGGGGCCTGCACTGTTGGGGTGGCGATGAGCGAAAGAAGAAAAACAAAGAATAAACAAAAAAAAAACTCATCTAACGAGGTGCATAGTCACACGAAGGTGGGTCTTGCGAACCGCGTTGGGGGTGCCGTCGTGGTGGGTCTTGCATGTCGTGACGTGGCTCTGGGGGCTTTCGCGCGGCAAGGTACTGGTGGTAGAGGTTGTGGATGGAGGGAGACGGGGGCCACAAGCGATGCGTGGCGAAACGGTGGGGCAGGCGCAGCGGTGACGTGGTCTGTCACACCAATGAGAAACGATAAGGAAAAAAAGAAAAAAACTTACCAAAGAGTAAGCTGAAGCTCCTCATCGTCAGCCAAGGTCTTGCATGTCACGACGATATGGTATCAGGGGGAGGGGGAGTCCGGAGTTCGCACGGCGGGGTGGTGGTGGTGAACATGCGTGGGGCAAAATATGGCGACGGGGTGATGTGTGGCAAGGCGGTGGCAGTGACGTGGCACTGTGACAGTGAGCAACGACAAAAAAAAAAGAAAAAAAAAAAGAACTTATCTGGGTGGAAGCCTAGCTCAACGTTAGTCGTGTGTTGGTGATCGTCGTGGTTGCAGTGGGGATTGTGGGTATCAGTCACGCCACGAAAAGTAAGGGTTGGACTGTTCAGGATGGAGCAGATTGGCGGAAGGGAGACAAACGTTCGATGAACCATGAACCAATCGCAAGGAACCCGTAACATTGTGTCACAACTTTCGGAAAATGTCGGCGTTTAATTCGGACTTTCGGTTGTTCCCGAAACACGTGACTTTTTCTGCGTCGTTTATTGGATACACTCCCACTACCAGACGATACAACAACCAGACAATACAACAAGTTGGTTCACATTTGTCTTCCTCCTACCAATCTGCTCCATCCTGATAAACAGTCCAACCCTTACTTTTCAAGTGGCGCAACTGATGCCCACAATCCCCACTGCAGCCATGACGACCACCAACACGCGGCTAACGTCGAGCTGGGCTTCAGCCCAGTGCACCCAGATAAGTTATTTTTTTTCTTTTTTTTTGTGTTTTACATCGTTGCTCACTGTCACAGAGCCACGTCACTGCCGCTGCTTTGCCACACATCACCCACTGCCATCTTTTGGCCCACGCAAGTTCTCCACCACCTACCACCCGCCGTGCAAACTCCGGACTCCCCCTCCCCCTGATACCATGTCGTCACGACACGCAAGACCTCGGCTGACGACGGGGAGCTTCGGCTTACTCTATGTTAAGTTTTTTTTTCTTTTTTTCCTTATCGTTTCTCATTGGTGTGAACCACGTCACCACTGCATCTGCCCCACCGTTTTGCCATGCGTCGCTCGTGGCCCCCGTCTCCCTCCATCCACAACCTCTACCACAAGTACCTCGCCGCGTGAAAGCCCCCGGAGCCACATCACGACATGCAAGACCCACCACAACGGCACCCCCAACGCGATTCGCAAGACCCACCTTCACGACTACACACCTCGTTAGATGAGTTTTTTTTTTTGTTTATTCTTTGTTTATTCTTCTTTCGCTCATCGCCACTCCAACAGTGCAGGCCCTATGATGCCTCGTCACGACCCAGGCTCCACCCCAGCCCATTCCACGCCAACTACGCCACGTCACCACTATGCTGGTGCAACACTCACAAGCCTCGTCACAACCCCAACACAGCACATGTCGCGCAAGACCTCGCGACCACCGTGACGCCAGCAACATTGCCTAGCCCCGCAGTCGCCACCCACTGCGCCGCTCCACCGCCACGCACAATTGTCAACTCGCCGCCCTTCAACCCCAGCCCCACCACCGCTGATTGTCAACCCACCGCCAGAACTCCACCGCAACATGGCGCCACATGTGCCACGTCCACGACCCCAGCCCTGCCACCGCCGATTGTCACCCCGCCGACAGAATACCACTGCAACATGGCGCCACGCGTGCCACATCACGACCCCAGCCCCACCTCCGCCACCCCGACCCTGTCACCACCGGCACTGTAGTACTTATTACCATGTATTTGTTTTGATTCTGAATAAAATATTATTTTTATGCTGCAAAATGATGACTAAGATTGATATGATAAATATGACAAATATGATATGACATTGCAGTAGTAATTAACACTAATTAATACTATAAATAGTTTTATCTATTATTTATTCTAATAATAACAATGATATTACAAATATTTTGGAAAAGCTATATTCAACTTGCCAACTTGTGTAACTTGCACTGGCTTTCTGCTGGCACACCAGCTAAAAAGGTGGAAGTTACCTGTGTTCTTACTGATGCCCTTGTGTTACCCAGCATGCTGCATTTGCGCACAGCCTTAGCGACTCAAGCACAACATGTTACTGACCAAGGCAGCCACCTCTGCCAAGTTTTGCATTGCACTTCTAGAAGGGTGCGTGATCAGTTCCAACCACCTGCGACCACCCGATCCAGCAGGGCTCTGTATAGCTCATCCCTCGCACTACCCAGCATGCATTTGCACACAGCCATAGTGACTCAAACACAACGCGTTACTGACCAAGATGGCCACCTCTGCTAGTGGTTTCAGGTCTGGTTGGGTCTGGTTGTTTACCCCTTTTGGCCCAACCAAAACCGCGACCAGTCAGTCTTTTTACAGCCATTGCACGACCAATAACTGGACCGTGACCAACTGATCGACATCGGTCGTGCGACCGGTTCTAGGTGGTTGGAACCAGTCCCAACCGACATGGCACCGCTGCCGGTAGGGAACAATGTGAGTCGTACCGCGGGTGCGGGTCAGACCTGCGGTGTAGGACCTCAACACCATGGTATAGGGACAATGCACTGCTGTTGCCCTATACCGTGGGTCATTAAGATAGTACTACTAGATATAACTACTGAACAAGTACTGTAAAAAGCTATCTGAGGTGTTCGTATGAAAGCCCGCTGCAGCGTCGCTGCCCCCTGCTGTCGTCATGTCCCCAGCATCCCCACTGTCATCTGTTGCATCGTTGGTCGTATGTGACTTGCGTCGTCGTCGTTCGATGTTGCCTCGGTCTTCACCCTTGCTGTCGCCATTGTCAGGTTGGAGACTGCACCAACCATCGTGGTCGAAACAACATTGCCGCCTCACCACCGCTTCTGCCACTGGTATCATAGATGTCGTTGCGATGGTGCTGGCACTGCATTTGAGGCCTGGGCGACAATCAGGCTTGTGTTGGTGGGACGATGGCAGCGTTTAGGAGCTTGATCGGCTCGGGGCTGCGTCGGCAAAGTTGTCATTGTCGTAGTTAGTAGCGCATGTGGCTGCATTTGCGAGGGGCCTGCTATTGATGCGGTCATCGTGGTCCGGGTATACTGTACGACTGGCATGCGACCGTCACAGCTGAGTCACACTTTCCTAATGTGTGTGGCCCAGGGTGCATGGCCCGGGTGACTGCCGGTTTGTTTGCTGGTCTGCAAGCCACATGCACTCTCAGCGCTCAGCACCTGCTATCAACAACGACCGGCCACGAGCCCACGGCAACGACTCGGACACTGTGCACCTCCCCGATGCGACAGCGGCACAGTGATGGCGACTACAACAACAGCTGGCCGATAGTCGACAGCAAGGCAGCTACAACAACAACAAAGATGCCATTGACAGTGTCAATGGCGACGGCAACGACAACAGCAAGAAGATCAACAACAACGACTATGACTACGACTACGATGACTACGACGACGACGATGACGACTACAACAATGGCAACGACAACACAACACAACGGGTTGGACAGCGACAACAACAACTGCGTCAACGACAACAACGACTACAACAACAACAACAACAACGTGACACGACGAGTTGGACAGCAAGCACATTCTTATTAGTAGTTTAGTGTAGCTAGTAGTTGTGATACTTTGTACTATAACACAGATTTATAACAACACGTCTTGACCTGTAGCACCACACCCATACTTCGGTTGCAACCAGTTGCAGTCGGTTGCAACTGGTTGGAGAACGTGCAGTAATCTCCACAACTGCAACCGCACCCCATGTTGCCGGGCCTCAACTGCAACCGAAAATCCAGTTGTTTGTGGTTGCAGTCCAGTTGGGTTCCGGTTTTTTTCCGGTTCCAGCAACTGGACCTGAAAACACTAACCTCTGCCAAGTTTTGCGTCACACAGAGGAGTGCATGACCAGTTCCGACCACCTGTGACCACCCAATCCAGCAGGGCTCTGTATAGCTCATCCCTTGTGCTACCCAGCATGCGGCATTTTTGCACAGCCTTAGCAACTCGAACACGATGCATTACCGACCAAGGTGGCCACCTCTGCCAAGTTTTGCATCACGTGGAAGAATGCATGACCATTTCCAACCACCTGCAACCACTCGATCCAGCAGGGCTCCTCATAGCCCATTTCCATTCCTGACCTCGCCGCACCTGCGCACAGCCTTAGCCCTTCAACACAGATGCGTCCATGATCATCACAGACCCTCATACGACATCTTGCGCCCCACAGAGGCCTGCACAACTGCTTGCGATGCTTCACACCCCCCCCAAATTCTGTGCACATGGTTTCCTAGCAATTTAGGTATGGCCATGCTGCCACTTTCTTTCTTATAGCTCGCATCGTCATTATTTAGTTATTATCCTTCATGTAGTATTCTACCCTGTAGCCTAATGTACCCCTCTCACACTTAGAAATTGTAATGTTTTTTTTGGCCTACTAGGATAAATTGACCAAGATATCAACTTAGAATGTTTCCTTGTTCCCGCTTACACAATCTACTTGGACTCATTTTGGATGTTTGTATTTGCTAATGAATGAAATTTCATAAAATATTACATCATTGAAATTATTCCTAAGTGGCTGAACTTTTGGAAATGTCTGTGTTCAATTCGGACTTTCAGATGTGCCTGATGTTGGAATGTGATAAGTATGTAAAGGCTTATCTATAGCAGTTACGACATTACCGAAGTATGGTTACCTATTACGGTAGTTAGGATATGTACTACGATGGGCATAATACACCCACTGAGTGAGAGAAGCCCTATGCCTATCTTGAAGTGGAAGTTTACATCAGGCATGTGTAAAAATGCGATATTGTGGACAGTGATACTCATCACTTTTACGCATTTGGACAGGGTAGGACCATAGAGCATAAATACCCTCCTATGTAGAGGGAGGCAAATACAGACACTATTCACTCTCATCCCCACTTGCGCATACACTCCACTCTACAGTCCCTCTCCTACTAAAAGGTGAGAACTCCATTCCTGTTAGCTGCATGCTTTGCTGCGCAACACCTGAAAAACGTGACTTTTTATGTCACGTGTATCTGTGAAATTACACCAACTGTGGGTAACTTATATATCCCCAATAAGCATCAGCAACACATGCTGAAAAAGGAAGATGAGCAATAGATGGAACCTTTTTGTATTCAGCTACTGATCTTCCTCACTTTGGCAATCAAAAAAAGGTGTCTGGTTATGTGACATTGACTCCACATTGACTCCAACTCTGTGACATTGAGTGGAGAGACAACATGGATCAAGAGACATCAGGCTCATGCATGTGGGAAACTGGGAACTCAACATGTTCCTCCCACTCGACACCACATAATGCAACTGCATCAACTTCTCATCCAACATTGACATCCACATTGTACTGGAGTACAATACGTGCGACTACTTACTTTGAATCATGTGCAGGTAGTTTCCAATGGTAACTGCTGGGCACATTTGTATCTACTCCAAAATCAAGTCCAGTGACCATCCTGAGGTGAACAGTTTGCAGTGAAGCCACTCCAGACACATTATTGTACTCAAGTCAGCCCCTAGTTTGAGCAAAAAATGCCCAAATTCTGGCTGCCCTGCATCTGCCTGGCTTTAATTGTCGGGTCATGTACATACATACAGTAACACAGGATAGGCCACGATACTTTGCAAGTTGGGTCACCTCTTCAAAGTTGGGTCACCTACTAGGCTAGTCATGGACTGTTTGTGAAAGAGAACTATGTGAATGGGATTTTCTAGACCACCCAGATCTAGCTTATATAGCCTAGATCTGGTCATCATACTCTTACTCTTTCATACTCTTTCAGCTATCCCAGGCTGACTGCCTTGTATCTGATGCACATTGTGTGTATACCCTTATGGGAGATGGCTTCCCAGCTCACACCAACGATGCAGAAGTGGAAGCAGACTTGGATTAAGTTGAGTGACTCCGACAGCGGCCTGGTCCCTCCATTAGCTGACCTCAGCTCCTCAAGTGGTCATCGATCATCACTGCATTTCATTTGACCTGAGTGCAGAATTCTCATCATTGTCCCACATCCATCCACGTGCCATAAATATGACTATTGGCATTGTCTTATCATCTCGCCACCTCTTCAGACTCACCTTGTACAAAATTCTGGCCTCTCAAACAAGGTGAAGAAACAAACATAGTGTAGGCAGCCCTCCCAGTCCAAATCATATTCTCAAGGTCTCCAAGTTTATGTTGCACTTATACTTGCAAACCATCAGACGAGCTCAGCAACAGACAGAAATCCCACCTCCAATGGTCAGCTTCTGATGAACAGCATACATAGAGATCATACTCACAGTGACAAAGTAGACTGTGGTGAGATATGAAGGGTAGCTTGAAGCAGCAACAGAGAGATCTTTAGCAAGTGAAGCAGATGGAGAGTCTGGCACACAACAGATGAGAACTGGTGTGGTGCCAGAGTGTACAGGGTACTCTACTTATACTATACAGAGGTGTGACACTAGTACAACACAAGTAACATAGAGTCACAGAATACAAGGAGCGTTGTTCTACAGAGGGACACAAAGGAGCATGTAAAAGGAGAACAAGGCATAAAGAACAAAGAAGGGCTAGACTATGATATCATAGTGACATCACAATAAAGATAGAACAAAGGGAATGAGTACAAGGACGAAGTACAATAGGAGTCCAGAGGAGTCTATGATGTCATTTTACAGTGATGTCATAGATAAGAAAGTCCGAGATTGTAAAGATCATAATCTAATCTACATAAGTCCAATATATCTTATCTAAAGCAGTCTGTTATCTGCGTGTCCATTGAGCCACTAAGTGCACACAGGTCACTTATCAACAGCTTCTTTCTCAGTGACATGTCTGCTAGGCAGCACTAGAGATGTCAACGAGTGACACTCGCGAGTATGAGTACTCGTCGGAAATTTCCGATGAGCAACTCGTACTCGACTTCGTACTCGTCGGTGCGAGTACTCGTAGGCGCGAGTACTCGCCGAATTCTCAGGAGTAATACTCGTACTCGCGGCGCGAGTACCCGTCTGAGCCCCGAGTACTCGCGAGTGCGAGTACTCGTATTCGTTCACATAGTTTGAGTACTCGTCTGAAACGAGTACTCTAAAGATATTTCACTTTTTGCTAGAACTAGCTACAGACATGTACTCTAAACACTAGCTACAAAGCCCACAACTCCCGCCGCCCTATCGCTGCCCGCTGCCGCAGTCGCGTAATAGCGTCGTTGTGTCGTCGCCAGCGCGGTGGTCATCGTCCGTATCGTCGTAGGCCTTTGTCGTCGCAGGCCGCTGTCGTCGTGGGTGGTTGTCATCGTGGGTGGTTGTCGTCGTGGGCCGTTGTTGTCGTGGGATGTTGTCCGAGTCGTCGTGGACCGTCGCCGTCGTGGACCGTCGTTGTTGTCGTGCCAGCGTTCGACCTGCCTGCCTTGCTGTTGCCGAAGTATCGTTGTGGTCGACCCATCGTCGATGGGTCGACCGGCGGGGGTTGTCGTCGTGTGGGTGGCCACTGCCGTCGTCATCGTCCAGGCGTATGTCGTGGTTGATGATAAGTGATAAGCAACTCACGTGGTGTAAGCAACTCATCAGCGCCAGACGCCGAGCTTCCCACGCCCTCGGTGATTGCCAGTTTCGCTAGCTACATGCGGACCGGCCCGCGGGTTGCAACACTACCACCCTTGCCACCACCAGCAACAGCAAGACGGCAACAGTATCGATTACGCATTGGACGACGCAACGGCGATGGAGTGATATCCGTCGACCACGGCAACGGGGCGATGCCCATCGACCCGACTCGACCACAACAACGGGTGACCCGCAAGGCGACCAAGACGACCAAGAATCAAGAAGGCGACGCGTCGTCGACGACGATAGGGGCAACAACGACCAGACGACGACAACAACAACACCGCCGCACGACGATGGGCGACGGCAACGACAGCGCTGATGATTCGGAAGGCGAGCCCTGCGGCTCTTAACTAGCAGATAGATAGATTGTAACTTGATAGTACAAGATAAATTATGGAAACTGTAATCAACTTGAACAAAGGTGGATAGTATTGTTATGACCCGGTGTACCACGAGTACTCGCGAGTACTCGCGCTCAGAAAAAGTCGAACTCGTACTCGCGCGAGGGTCCAGGCACGAGTACTCGCGGGCGCGAGTACTCGTCACGTGCGAGTCACACTCGCGAGTTGACTCGTTTGTCAACAACTCGTTGACATCTCTGGGCAGCACTCTGGCATGGGCATCAATGACAGTAGACTGCCTGTCCAGCAAACACCACCACATGCAGGGCTGGTTGTCCAGCACCAACCACTTCACCAAGCCTAGGTGATACTGAGCACGTCAATGAGGACTAGTGTTTAAAAGTTCAGTCAGGTTCAGTTTTTTGCTCTTTTTTCAGGTAACTGAACCCTGACCAGTTCACAAATATGAAAATTACATGCGAACCTGACTGAACCTTTGGTCAGGTTCGGTCAGGGTTCGGTCAGGTTACCGGTCAGAACTGGTTAGAACTGGTTTTTTGGGGGTAACCTGACCTGACTTTCGCAAATCTCAGTGAATCTGTGAACCTGACTGAACCTTTGTGAACTCTTAGCAAACCTGACCTGAAGTCAGGTCAGCTGCAGTCAGGTTCCAGTCAGGTTCCAGTTATTTGCAGTTACCCTGACCTGACCTGCAAACACTAATGAGGACAGACACTTGTTTTGAGAGACTGTCACAGTTGGTGAATGTTTGAAAGGCAAACCACCCCAGTTCGCTCTTGCCGATATCACATATAAAAAATGAGCCACCAGCAACAGCAAGACAGTGCCCGCAATGACAACGATGCGACAACAACGACGGAGCAACGCCCCAACCATTGCAATGGGGCGATGCCTGTTGACCACAACCACGGGGTGATGCCGGCAACAGCAAGACGGCGGCAGCAATGACGCCTTGGACAACATGACAATGACAATGACAGAGCGACGCCCGTCGACAACAGCAACACATACCCGTCGACTGCGACAACTGGGTGACATCGACAACATCGACCAATGACGACAACAACAGGGGAGACCCAGGCTGCAACGTCCAAGGTGACCAAGAAGGCGACACATCGACAACAGCGATGGGGGCAACAATGACCAGATGACGACGACAATGACACCGCCGCACGACGACGGGCAACAGCGATGACAGCGCTGACTTGGACGACCACTCAGAGGGCAAGCCTTGTGGCTCTCTAGATAGATTGTAACTTGATACGAAATAAACTACTTTATGCAAAACTGTTCTTCCAACTTAAGTACAGGTGGGACCAATGGTAATGCCAAGTACCACAAGTACTTGTGAGTACTTGCGCTCAGAAAAATACAAACTTGTACTTGTGCTCACGAGTACTTGCAGGCGCGAGTACTTGTCATGTGATGACTCAAATGAGTCAAACTCACGAGTGTACTCGTTTGTCAACAACTCGTTGACATCTCTGCTTGCTGTTACTAGTGTCACTCTCTGTAGGAGTATAAGTAGAGTACCCTGTACACTCTGGCACCACACCAGTTCTCATCTGTTGTGTGCCAGACTCCACATCTGCTTCACTTGCTAGATCACTCTGTTGCTGCTTCCAGCTTACCCTAATATCTCACCACAGTCTCCTTTGTCTAGTGATTGGCAAGGGTCTGGGTAACCCGCCTGGGTACCGGCACAGGTATTGCCGGGTAGGGTTATGGGTAGCCAGCCTCAACCCGAGGCCAACCCATACCCCAAACACAGGTTTCCATGGGTCATGTGCCTGGTAACCCCTTGTTTGATGCACATTGACGCGTTGATGATTCGCATTGAACGTCATTGATCAATGATCATTGAGCCTCAAGTGAGTTTCCATGCACGCCGCTTCCAAGGGTGAGTCACTGGCAGCGACGGGCATTCATGGCCTTCATAGACTCGTAGTTACTAACTTTTCCTACTACAGCATCTCAGTTCCGCTGCCACTTCAAGACTTTCACCGTGTTCACTGTTCCCTTTCTGACTTTCTTCATGCTTTCACGCTGCTGATGCTGCCTGGCCCTGGTCCCTGGTCACCATCACAGCCCAGCCCTCACCCTTTCCAAGCCATTCAGGCATTTGAATGCCGCGTTTCACTCTTGCCGTATGTAGGCTCCGAGCCTCCACCACTGGACTTGTTGCTGTCTACTTACCTGTCTCCCTAGTTTTGTCTGCCCACCCTCAATTTTTACCCCATGCTGCCACGTGTGTCATGCCACGAAGCTGCATGACACCATTTAGTAAGGTCCATTTGTAGCTTTGGCCTTACTTTTTCTGATGTTTCTTAGTGCTAGAACAGGTCTAGTTTCGCTGGTGCCAGTGTCTTGCCGCACCACCAGTGTCTTTCCCAGTGCCAGCGTCAGACTACTTGCTCTACTAGACTAGTACTAGCGCATGTATTTAACCCCCTGTTTCCTAGCTTTCCCAATCCCAGCGCATACACTACTTCTTCCTCCTTTTGCGACTTGTGTGAACCATGCTGACCACTTCCGATACCAACGCCAACATTGTCCAAGGACCACGCAAGCGTCGACCAACTGAACGTGTTACTGAGAACGGTGATCCGTTGGCCAGGAAGAAAGCAAAAACGACACCTAGGACCAGCATCAATGCCCAAGCTATCCCCGCCGCACCCCAACCTTCCATTGAAGAAATTCCAAATCCCATCCATCGCCCTCAACCCCTGTTGCAGCATGCTCATCAAAGTTCTGGGGCCACTTGTCACGGACCGGCCGAAGTGGACGCTTACTATACGAATATGACCGCTGTAAGGCCAGCACTTGGGCTGAGCCCAAAACCATCCATTTTCGGACTATCGATCTCTTCGGCCACGCGTCCTTTCTCGGTGTTCCTTTATCTCATTAGCTTCCCTTTCCTTTTCCTCTTTAAGTACAGCCCTCTTGTATTTAAACAGGATCTTTACTTTGTGCTAGGACATGAAAAATTCAGACGTTACTTTCCCCCTCTAACTCAGTGTGACAATCCCGGAAGTCAGGCCCAACCGTGGGCACTCGAAGGAAAACTTTCACTGATTCTCCTCTACCCCCTTCCTCTTGGAGTGGAACACCTCCGCCTTCGAACTCACCTAGGACCCTCACGTCCTTACACCGCGTTAGTAAGTAGTACTGTGTCATGGACAGGGGATCAGTATGCATACGGACTATCACATGCCGATGTGGCATGACGCATTCCTAGGATAGCTATAGTAGGGTTCGAGCTACTTAGGCTATTGGTACATATGATTCGGGAGGAGCTTCAAAGCATCCTCGTAAATGTATAAGTAGTAGTCGTCGAAGACTCAGGATTGCCATCCTGGTCTTCTTCAATCACCATTCTCTTCTCATCTTGTCATCGTTCAGCTTCACTTGTCTCCCTTGAGCAAGTCGTCTATCATTGAAGTATCCAGTGACTAAGATGTCCTGGTATACCCCATGGTCATGTGCTCAATTAAACACCGTGTACCCTACCCGATCATGTGTCAAGTCACGTGCGTACAAAGAGGATTATCGGCTAAGTCGTGAATGCCCTTTCGTAGTCTAAGTCAGACTAAACACCTGTGGTGGCATTACATTAAGACCAGGATCTGTTGAAGCGCAGAACTAACAAGCGAGGAGTAAAAGCAAAGAGCTAGTAGACAAGTTAACTTCAGAGGTGAAGGGAACTCTATTACAACTGCATACCTAGTAGACAAGTTACTATGGAACGTCTATGAGCAAAGGTAATATGAGAAGTAAAGAAGAAGGGACTTACACTTCAGAGGTGAAGGGAACTCTGAAGTGTAGAGGCGTAAACAGCAGTCCTTATATACAGGACGCTTAGCTAAGAATGGTCTGTGCGCACTGGTGACCCAAACACAATACATGTGGTCTGTGCGCCAGAGGGAGAAGTGCCATTGGAGGGCAGAGAACAATAGCTGCCTAAAGCAGACAATACCGGTATCTTAACAATAAAGAACAATAAGAGCCATATATGACTCTGACAATAAAGATAAACAAAAGCGGTCCGTATGAGTCCGGAGTGTCCAAAAGAGTCCATAAGGGACAGATACCGTATTTAGTATGTGGGCTGACACAATCAGATCCCACGAGACATGTGACTTATTCAGTCGCGTCTCAACATCCCTCCATGATTGGGACAGTCCATAGTGTAGAGTAACAGAGGTGTGTTAAAGTTGAAGCTCTGAAGATAGAGATCCTTGACTATTATATAAGATGATAATCTTTTCAAGAGCCAGAATTTGTAGGCTCTCTGAGTCAAGGTCCAACTCCTTCAGAGTTCTAAGAAGGGCTTTTCGTGGTTGTAAAAGACCCAAAGGAAGTCTGCAAAAGCTTCGCTTGCAATAGTTCGACGTTCCTGAAGCCTCCTTCTGTTTAACCTCTTGAAGATCAGAGAACATGATGTGCTTGTTACAGGACAATGTGACGTCCTTGCTGATAAACCAAGGATCGACGACCATTGACTGTGTACACAGCACGATGTTCCTGAGTCTTTACATCATTCCTAGATCAGTGACCATTTTGTCGAAGGGTTCTCTGGGCAGTGACTTAGTAAGTCCATCTGCAACCATTTCCCCTGTTGGAGTACGTATCAGGTCTATGACCTTGTTTTCTACATACTCCCTGACTACATGGTGTTTGATCAGGATATGTTTAGACCGTCTTCCAGTGACAGGGTTTAATGCTAAGTCTACAGCACCCTTGTTGTCACAGTGTAGGGGAATAGGGGAGGTTACCTCATACCCTAGTTCCCCGAGGAAGGTAGTATACCACTGAGCTTGATTTGACGCCTCAGAGAGGCTCATGTATTCAGCTTCTGTGGTAGACTGGGCTATGGTCTTCTGCTTTCTGGTACACCATGAAATGGCTCCATTGGCAAGCAGGAAGACGTAACCAGAGGTAGAGTGCTTCTCTTCTTGATCTCCCCAAGAAGAGTCACAGTAGCCATGAAGGCCTTCTCCACCTGAGCCATTCCCTCCAGCATAGCGCAACGCATAGTCCTTGGTACTGTTTAGATATGCCAGGACATATTTTGCTAGGCGTAGGTGCTGTGGTGAGGGGTTGGAAGCGAACTGGCTAAGGCGCGCAACAGCGAATGATATATCAGGTCTGCTTCCAATCTGCGCGTATAGCAGAGACCCAATTATCTGTTGATACTTCTTAATCTCAGAAGTAGAGGCCTGATCGTCATACTTGATCAAGTGTGCCTCGGCGCCAGAGGGAAGAGGAGTATATACTGGGTTGGAATCTAACATTCCAAAGCGCTCGACCACATCGCGGATGTAATCTGCTTGGTTGATTTCCATAGTGCGGTTTGCACGGTCTCTGGTGATGTTAACACCTAGATAAGACTGGATTTCACCAAGATCAGTCATCTCATATCGACTTGATAGAGATGCTTTCAGATCATTGATCTTTGATAGGGAGCTCCCAAGTATAGTGATGTCATCTACATATAAGATCACGAATAGTGTGTCACCCCCCTCTTGAAGATGATACACGTATACTCCTGCATCAGAGTACGTCCGCGCGAAGCCTAGGTCACAAAGGACCCCATGGAATTGTAAGTTCCATGCGCGGGAGGCTTGTTTCAGGCCATAAAGGGCCTTCTGTAACCGGCACACAAGGTGCTCGGAGCCAGCTGTGACGAAACCGACTGGTTGCTCCATATAAATTTCTTCCTCCAGTTCCCCATGAAGGAATGCCGATTTGACATCCATCTGGTGAATATGCCAATCTTCAAGCGTGGCTAACGCAAGAAGGAGTCGTAGGGACTCAAAGCGGGCAACTGGGGAGAAAGTTTCGTCAAAGTCCACCCCCTCTAGTTGGGTGAACCCTTTTGCCACTAGCCTAGCACGAAAGCGACCATCCGCTTTCTTTTTGAACACCCATTTACACTTCACCACCTTCCTATTAGCAGGAAGGGGTTCAAGTCTCCAGACATCAAGCTTACTGAGAGCATCGAGTTCATACTCGCATGCTTCAAGCCAATCAGTAGCTTGGTCAGACTCCATGGCCTGCTTATACGTTTGAGGTTCCTTGTAACCAGGGACCTCAGCGGCGTTCAGCAAGTCCATCATTCCCAGCCTACTACTACCCTGCACGAAGTCATCGTCTTCCTCTTGTAGATAGCGAGGATTCGTGAATCGTACCCTTGTGCTCCGCCTGGGACGAATAGGCGAAGGTACCTGAGTGTTCCTGGGAGATCTAGGGGTTTCCCTAGGAGGAGACACTTCCCGATTAAAGTTCGGGGCAGGTATAGGCGCGGAGACTACCGGAGGCCTAGAAGAGCGGGTGCGAGGGCGCACAGGAGTAGTTGGTGGTGGGGCTTGGGAAGGGGGAGTGTGATATATTGTCTGGTCTGCCGGGGCAGGTGTGGTGTTAGGGGGTGTGAGAGGGGTGCTAGGCTGTTGAGTTGCTGCAGGTACCATTGGTGGTAGTATAAAGACTGGTGTAGTCTGTGGTACTGCAGGGGCAACAGCTGGTGTAGGCGGGCCAGGCACTACAAAGAAAAACTCACCACCATCGGTTCCCCTTGAAGGTTCACCGGAGGAGGGAGCTGGAATGGATGGTGTGGAGTGACGGGCCGGGTCACTCAGGGATGGGAAGGTGTCTTCATCAAATGTAACATCTCGTGAAGAGATGAAGCACCGGCTATGTCTATCCCAGAGTTTGTAACCCTTTGATAAGGGTTCATAGCCCACAAACACGGCTTCCTTTGACTTAGGATCTAGTTTGCGCCGGTTGTGTTCGGGTACATGATAGTAGGCTTTGCAGCCAAATACTCTAAAGTAAGAGACATCTGGGACTGTACCATCCCAGAGCTCTAGCGGAGTTTTCCACTGATTAGAACGAGTGGGAGTGCGGTTATATATATGCGCAGCAGTATGAACTGCTTGTTCCCAAAAGCCGAGGCTAAGGCCTGCATGGTGAAGCATGCTAGTGCCTTTTTCCATAACTGTACGGTTAAATCGCTCGGCTCTCCCATTCTGTTGTGGAGAATAAGGCATTGTGAGCATATGCTCAATTCCTGCTTCCTCAAGTATGTGCTTAAGATCGTTGTTGACATACTCGCCACCACGGTCCGAGTGTAAGGATTTAATGGGCTTATTTAGTTGTTTTTCAGCCCACGCCTTGTAGTGTAGGAAGGCGTCCTTAAACTGGTCCTTTGATTTCATAAAGATGATTACTGCAGCTTTGGAGTAGTCATCTATGAACGTGGCGAAGTATTTGTTGCCCTGAATAGAATTGCTCTGCATGGGGCCAACAAGGTCACTGTGTACGATTTCAAGGGGTTCCTTGGCACGTTTGAGGGAAGGTGGGAAGGGTAGACGGGTGGATTTGCCGACTTCACAGCCATGGCAAAGCCCGTTTTCCACAGGGGAATCATTAACTTTGAGTCCTTTTACAGACTCTTGAGCATATCTCTTTAGCGCATCTTTGGACATATGTCCCATGCGCTGATGCCAGACATCAAGGCTAGCAGATGCAGGTGCTCGGACTGAATTCATGTAGTGTCCGTCTAGCCAATAGAGGCCAGAAGCCTTGTGTCCTTCCGCAATGGTTTCCCCATTGTGCCTAATGGCAAAGGATGTGGCGTCAAAACTAACTATAGCGCCCTTTTCTGCTAGGGCGCTGGTGGACAGAATACGCGAATGCGTATTGGGGAGGTGGAGCACATTTGATATTTTGAGGTTGAAACCTCGATTGGTGCGGATAGTAATAGTACCCGTGCCAACACTCTTGAGTAGAGAGCTGTCACCAAGGAGGACTTCAACACCTTCGTGAGAGGTATAGGTGTCGTAGTCCTCAATGTGTGGGGTAAAATGTGCTGATGCTCCACTGTCCATCATCCATCTTGACGCTATTTGAGTGTGGTTTGCACTCATCATGTAAAGGGAAACCTGAGGTACCTCATGTACCTCCTCTATTTTGCCAGAGCCATTGACTATAGTAAATAATCGGCTCTTTGGTACAGGTATGCTATTGGCCGCAGCAAACCTGTTTGCCGGAATGGAGTCCGGCGCCTCAGATATGGTATTCTGAGCAGCTTTCCCTCGCTGCCCAGCCCTCCCTTTCTTTGCATTCTCCTGGTCCCGCTTGAGTTTATAGCAGTCTGGCTTTTTATGGCCAGCCCGCTTGCAGTAGTGGCAGGTTATGTCCTGAGACACAGAGCTGCCCGATGCCTGCGACACGTGATCACGTGGAGGCTGATGTTTGATGGGGGCTATCTTGGTAAAAGATGCCGGGGGACCAGAGATGCGTGATTCCTCATTGATGAACCTATTGATGAGGTCCTGAGGTATGAGATTGGCAGGGGGGCCAGAGGCGAGGATCGTGCCTGCTATGGTGCTGTAGGAGGGGGGTAGTGCGTCTAAAAGTATGAAGGACATTTGCATGTCCGAGACGGGCATCCCATTCTCCACGAGGGTGTTCCTCAGGTCCAGCATTTTTTGGAGCTGAGGTAGGAAGGGGCTACCTTCCTGAAGCTTGGTATTTGCCAAGCCCACCCACAAATTAAAGGTGGCCATAGAGCCAACCTGACCATAGAGGCTGTCTAGCTGCTGGTACTTGTCGTGGACACTTGGATACAGTGCCATTGATTGAATACCAGAGAGGACCTCCGATGTCACCGATAAAAATAGGAGGCCAGTGATGACCTCTTCCTGCCTCTCCCATAGGGCCATGATGGCCAGCCCTGCATCTGTAGGACCTGTGGGTCCTGCTTGTCCTACAGGGAGTGCTGGGTGGTGGGGGACAGCGCCCACATTTGAATGGGTGAGGTGGCGCCTGCACCCATTCATAAGCATGAGGGAGGAAAAGGTCGACGACCATGTTTGCCAGTTGGTTCCATCCAACTTGGCGAGGGTGACGGACGGAGGGAAAACGAGATGGAAAGACATTTGAGATGTTTGTAAATCTGGTTCCGAGGAGCAGTCAGAACCAGCCCAGATCTTTGTAAGGGAAAGTGAAGTCCAGCCATAGGAGCGCTATAACTCCATAACACATAAAGTGTCATGCCTCAAGTTTGTGCGACTTGGATTTGTACTATAGTAGTGGAATCTTTTTTATAATGGCTGCCTTATACTGTAGTCTCCTAGGCCCGAATGTTACTAAGGGCGGATAGTCATGCACGACGCCGTAGGTTTCGAGCAAGAAGGATCAGAGGAGCATTGTCCGGTGAAGGACGCTCCGAGTCCATCTCTAGCCTAGTAGCATGAAGGCTGGGGCTATCCAAGAACTACAGTAAAGGGTAGTACCCTAGAGAGGAGCCAACAGCGAATTCCAGAAGTGATGATAGGGATCAACTCCCATAACAATCACGACTGTCGTCTGTGGAGTCTCTAGAACAGACCATTAAGGGTCTTGGTACTAAGTAACTAGAATAGTGATACATGCCATGCAGCGAATCCTGCACAAGGGGAGCGAATACTTCTCCTGGCAGAGGTCTACTCATAGCTACTATGTAAATACCATTATAATAACATAGCGTCTCCTAGTTGTATCAGAGGGAAGGACTTCTGGGTTTGACTATTAACCAGGCCTTCACACCCCTTAAAGTGACCCAGGTATTAACTGAGTATCACCCAACCATTAGAGAGGCATATAGCCGCAAGGGTCTTCCCCTTTTGGCCTATGAAAGCACTTCCGGACGAAGACCGGGTAAAGAAAATATAGTAGGAGTAGTGCTGCACAGAGGAATTTAAGGTCATGATAGGACCTTTCATGAGAACCTCCTTAGGAGGCTAGCCAAAATGGCGCATGACATAGTCATGGTGGACGAGAAGGGATGTGTGTCGAAATAATGGTAGAGGATGCTCACTGAAGATGTGTAAGACGACAAAGAAGATGTGGTCGGCAGAGAGAGCAAAGTGACACGAGTAGATCTGTTTAAAAATGCGAGTTAGTTATTAGGCGTCAGGGCCCATAACCTGTTGAAGCGCAGAACTAACAAGCGAGGAGTAAAAGCAAAGAGCTAGTAGACAAGTTAACTTCAGAGGTGAAGGGAACTCTATTACAACTGCATACCTAGTAGACAAGTTACTATGGAACGTCTATGAGCAAAGGTAATATGAGAAGTAAAGAAGAAGGGACTTACACTTCAGAGGTGAAGGGAACTCTGAAGTGTAGAGGCAGTAAACAGCAGTCCTTATATACAGGACGCTTAGCTAAGAATGGTCTGTGCGCACTGGTGACCCAAACACAATACATGTGGTCTGTGCGCCAGAGGGAGAAGTGCCATTGGAGGGCAGAGAACAATAGCTGCCTAAAGCAGACAATACCGGTATCTTAACAATAAAGAACAATAAGAGCCATATATGACTCTGACAATAAAGATAAACAAAAGCGGTCCGTATGAGTCCGGAGTGTCCAAAAGAGTCCATAAGGGACAGATACCGTATTTAGTATGTGGGCTGACACAATCAGATCCCACGAGACATGTGACTTATTCAGTCGCGTCTCAACAGGATCCCTCACCGTGGCGTTCACAACTCGAGACCGTTGGACCCAGTTCAGACCCTACTCCCTCGACAGACAAGGAGACCGCAATGTACCTATCCAATTCCTGGGAGCAGCTAGGTGGAGAGAGTTCAGAGGAGAACTCGGTTATTTTGTAGATTTTGCAACAGGACCCACGCGGTACAGACCAGTTGAGTTCAATTTCGAAAACTTGTGCTGGGTAGAGATTACGTGGAACCTGATCGACAACAGATACGATGCAGTGCGACCGGCAGGAAGAAACTACAACTGCGATATTGACACACGAGGGCTGCCCACAAGGGAGCAGTACGGATGCATTGACAGACAGCCAGAAGAAGAACCCAGCACATCAGAACCAAGGACTTCAGCCCCCTCAGAAACAAGCGGAGAAGGAGAGAGCCAATCTGAAGAAGAGGAACATGAGACAGAGGCAGTAGTGCAACAAGCTGAGTCCCTACATATAACCGAACCCGAAGAAATCCACGTTCTATCACCAGCAGTAATGGCAACCGCAACTGAAACTATCACCGAACAACTCCGACACACCACCATCGACAACGAAATCCGAAGAATCGTGGAAGAAGTGGAAGCACACCTTCAGCCCATCAACCCTAGCACGGGTCACTGGATGACCGCAGACAACGCTGCCATATTCAGGGCAGTAGGGCCCGACATCCCAGATCCACCACCAGGAAGGCTACGCAACCCACCACCAGGATCCAGACCTGGACACCCAGGAGGAAGTGGGGGTAATGGAGGCGGAGGTGGAGGACCACCAAGAAGCAACTTTGGAGGGATTTTCAGAGGAGGACCACTGGGAGGAGGACTGCCAAGAGGAGGACCAGGAGGAGGCCCGATGCCCAGACTCGAAGGTGAACCCCCGTCGATATTTAAAGGGGATCGCGCTGATTACGAGTCGTTCCTCACTCAATGGCACGCATACATGGGCCTCAACTTCGATGCCCCTATCATGAGCAACATCTACAAAAGATGTTTACTCTTTCTAGGATACATCAAAGGACCCCTGGTCAGCAATTGGACGTTGGGGTTCCTCCAGTGGTTGAACAATGAAGTCCGAGGTGGTACGGATCAGCACAACGAGTACCTTTGGGACACACTTACAGCCGGATTTGCCGACCGATTCGCCAACACGCTAGAGCAGGAACAAGCACAGGCCACCCTGGAAAAAGGGTTTAGGATGGCAGGAGATGACATAGACACGTATGTCACCACCTTCGAACAACCACCTTCGAACAACTAGCACGGAAGGCTAACTACCATCTCAACAACCAACAAACGATCAACTGGTTCACGGCAGGACTACCGGGCAAGTTGTTCACTAAAGTATACAAAATGGATGAACCCCACACCTTCAATGAATGGAAGGACGTGGCCCTCCAACGCCAGAAGCAGTACATCCATCTCAAAGCACGGCTCAACATCGCGGCACCAACTAGAAACATCCCACAACGCTTCCCACCTCAACCAAGATTTGGAGGGGTACCATGGAACGCACCACGCAACCCCCCTCCGAGGTACGATCCCAATGCAATGGACACTTTGGTGGATCAATCACACACCCGACTTGTGGAGACAGGTGATCCAAATAGGGGGCATATCAGAAACCCCCATTCCAGCCGCCCGGGAGACCAGGGCAGGGTAGAGGAGGAGGCCAACACCAAAACATGCAGGAAGTTATCTGCTACAACTGCAATAATCCTGGACACATCTCATGGAATTGTAACCGCCCTAGGAAACAGCGCCCGTTGCAGTGGCAACCGTCAAACAATCAAAAGGCAGAGACTGACTACTACAGTCAAGAGCCATCCGAAGCGTGTGGTGCGAACACCTGCTACCCCTCAACAACTAGCGAAGGAATGGATAGACGGAGTGAGAGGGGCTAGTGACGAAGTGAAGGACCTAATACTCCAAGATATGTGGAATCAGGAGGATTTTCCGGACGCCTGAACCCATTGGCCTGGGTGAGGGCAATCAATTGTAACTCTGTAATCATGACTCGCTTTCGTTCGCTTAGAATTCCAGTCTCGATTCAAACAAGTTACTCAATGGCTGACATAAAAGGGCTCATCGACTCCAGAGCCACAGACAACTTCATAAGACCAGTGTTTGCCAAACGCATGGGACTTGGGCTGCAAGCCTTAGAACGCCCTAAAAAGATATGGAATATCGACAACACGGAGAATAAAGCTGGGTCCATCACACACTTTATCGACTTGGACGTACAGACCAAGGGAAACCACAGAATCATGTGATTCCTTGTCACGGACATTGGAAATGAAGACCTTGTACTAGGATATCCCTGGCTGGCCACCTATGAACCAACCATCAGTTGGAACCACGCCACTATACACAAGGACGCACTTCCAGTCGTTATACGCTCTATTAAACCAGAAGAAGGACACACCATAATCGCCGGAGCAACTACACAAGATGAAGGGTGCATTGGCCGAGCATTTATGGAGGACGAACGCGAAAACATAGTCCAAGAACTGGAGGAAGAGTGCCAGCTACGTACCACAGCCACGGAACTTGTGATCGCCGCTAACCAGAACACAATAGCAGCCGTAATCCTGGCACCGTACCAACGCTTTGCAAAAATATTCAGCGAAGAAGCATCACACCGATTTCCGCCCTCTCGACCATGGGACCACGCTATCGAATTCAAGGAAGGCACACCAGCAACAATCGATTGTAAAGTTTACCCCATGACACAAGAAGAAGATGGCCAACTCAAAGTATGGCTGGAGGAACAGCTCAAAATGGGATACATCTGACCGTCAAAATCACCATACGCCTCATCACTCTTCTTCATAAAGAAGAAAGACAGGAAGTTACGCCCAGTTCAAGACTACCGAAAGATCAACGCGTGCACCATCCGAAACCAATACCCATTGCCCCTCATCTCAGAACTCATCAACGATCTCAGTAACAGCCACCTCTACACTAAACTCGACGTTCGGTGGGGGTACAACAACATACGCATCAAACCCGGAGACGAACCAAAAGCAGCTTTTAAAACATGGTACGGGCTCTTCGAACCACTAGTCATGTACTTCGGACTCACAAACTCACCGGCGACATTCCAAACAATGATGAACGAGATCTTGGTACCCACCATTACCAAGCACGAGGACAAGGGTACTATTATACGGGTATATATGGATGACATTGGCATAGCGACTCACGAAACAGCGGGCCTGCAAGCACATATCAATGCAGTTTGTGATGTCCTCCAAGTAGCCATGGACCATGACCTGTACTTCAAACCAGAGAAGTGCCTCTTCCATCAACCGCGAATGGATTACCTGGGGGTAATCCTTGAAAAGGGGGTAACACATATGGACCCAGTAAAAATTTCAGGCATCAAAGACTGGCCGCGCCCAACAAAGGTCAAAGACGTCCATTCGTTTCTCAGTTTCTGCAATTTTTACCACCTCTTCATTTGTGGTTTTGCCACGCACGCACGAGCACTCAACAAACTCACATGCAAAGACACCGAGTGGCAATGGGGCACAGAAGAAGAAAGGGCATTCCAGAAACTCAAAGCGCTAGTCACTCAAGAGCCTGTACTGGCGCACCCTTGCCTCACAGACCAGTTCGAACTCAAAGTAGACGCGTCGGGATTCGCAGTAGGAGCTGTACTGTTACAGAAGAAGAAAGACGGAAAGCGGCACCCCATAGGATACTATTCAGCAACCCTTAACGAGGCGGAACGCAACTACGATATATATGACTTGGAATTACTAGCGATCGTCAAAGCACTCCGACACTGGAGACCCCTACTAGTGGGATCGCCTCACAAGATCAAGATCTTCTCGGACCACCTCAACCTTACACACTGGAGATCTGCACAAAAGATAAGTCGACACGTAGCCTGAGAAGTACTCGAACTCATGGAATACAACTTTGAGATTCATCACATCAAAGGGACTAGTAACAGACGCACAGACACACTCTCCAGAAGACCCAACTACAACCAAGGAGTACGAGACAACGAAGGAGTAGTGGTGCTCCCCGACAAGGTATTCGCACAAACTCTGACTACCCAACTCCCAGAGTCACAAGAACAAGACGAAGAATGACTACGCTTGTGGATAGACCCCCATCAACTCAAGAAGTTCGAGGGAGTATGGTACCGACAAGGAGCTAGGGTCATCACCGGCGAAATGGACGACATTCGCACTATCATCCAAAATCATCACGACCCCCCTACATATGGACACCCGGGGATCAAAAGGACCGCGAGGATCATCGAAAGGCATTACTGGTGGCCGAGGATGCTGGATCATGTCACCAAGTACGTCAAGGGATGCGCGGAATGTCAGCACCACAAAGTCAACAACAGACCAACGAAGGCACCACTAGCACCCATAACCCTGATACCCGACGCTAAGCCCTTTGAAGTCATAGTGCTGGACTTCATCACTAAGTTGCCAATCTCACAGGGATATGACTCAATCCTTACGGTCACAGACCACGACTGCACAAAAGCATCCATATTCATCCCGTGTGTCGAAGAGATAACCGCAGAAGAAACCGCAGCCCTGTATGTCGTTCACGTCTTTCGGAGATTCGGGTTACCAGCGAAAATCATCAGCGATCGAGACCCCCAGTTCACATCAAAGTTCACCCGGGAACTGTGCAAAATTCTCGGCATCTATCAGAACATATCCATGGCCTATCACCCACACACGGATGGACAATTGGAGCGGACCAATCAGTGGCTAGAACAATACCTCCAGTTCTGGACCAACGAGTGGCAAGATAACTGGGCGCATTTCCTACCAATGGCAGAATTCGCGCACAACAGTTGGCCCCACGAGGTGACACAGACATCCCCATTCGCGCTTATGATGGGGTATGACCCGCGCACTGATTGGATGGATAAGCCGTCTCCTGTTCTGGCAGTAAACACGAGGCTTCAACAGTTCCGGGAAGCACAGCAACATGCCCAGGAATTGATATGAAAAACCCAGTCCATGTGGATCAAACATCAAGATACACCCAGATACCAAGAAGGAGACCTAGTGTGGTTAGAAGGACGTCATCTGCACACCAATCAGCCGACTGCCAAGCTTGCCGCGTGAAGGCACGGACCTTTTCGGATCACAGAGGTGATGTCCCCAGTCAACTATCATCTTGAACTTCCCACGCAGTGGAGTATTCACCCTGTGTTCCACATCGATCTTCTCACGCCATACCGAGATACGCCCATGCATGGGGAAAACTTCCAACGCCCCCCACTGGATCTAGTCGATGGACAAGAAGAATATGAAATCGAATGAATTCTAGACTCCAGGCGCTTCAGAAGAGGACGGAAGCTCCAATACCTCGTGAAATGGAAAGGATACTCTGACTCAGACAACCAGTGGGTCAACAAAGCAGACCTCTTTGCTGAAGACGCCATAGTGGTGTTTGAAGCAACTCATCCCACAGCTATAAGAGCCAGTCGAAGCGACGATGAGTCCCTATCAATCCTTCACACTGGATCCCACTCATTCCACATGTCTTCTCCCGCTCGCACCACTACCCCCTCTGTCCCTGCCTATGCAGTGGGCAACCTCTCCTACGAAGAGATGTGCGACACCATTGCGCGCATCGAGCCCATCACCGACCTTGACCACCTGGGAGCTGAAACCACATACTGGCTCCTCAACAATGATGGCAACCACCTCAACGCCCAGCCCGTCACGGAGGCTGAGGCTGGTAGGATTCGTGACACTCTCGGAGGGTGTACGCTCCCCTCACCTGGATCTGGCCCGGTTCAAGTCGAGTACCAGCTACAGAAAGTCAAAGACATGGAAGACGAAGATATGGGAGGAGTGGAAGGTAACGGCGGAGACGTGGAGGCTGGAGCAGCTCGACTTAGCCGCGAAACGACGGATGACGGGAGCGACAAAGAGAACCGCGTGCCTCGCGCTGTGCCAACAGTTCGACGTGATGATGCGCGAGCTGTCTACGACCTCCCGGAACAGCTGAGGGAGTGGTACCCAGCTGAGCACCTGTCCATCATTAACACTACCAACTCTAACCACCCGGGGGAAACCCCTTATGCATGCGATACGACGGGACACGCCCTTTATTGGGCCACCATCTCACCTGAAGCCACCCCCTCTACACCACCACCCGCTTGTGCCACCAGCTTGGCTGCACTCACCTCGCCCCCCACAGATTCAAGCATAATCGGGGGGACGATTTCATACACTTCCCCATTACCACGCCGCAAGGCGACACGCAACAGGCCACCTATGTCCAGGTTGTGGACGGACCAGACCCCCTCGTCATCGGGCTGATCGAAGACAGCGACAAGGTCTACACCAAGCCACTGTACACAGAGCCCCACATCTGCCAAGCCGGCAAGCCCCACTACACACCCAAAGAGATGCATGCTTTAGTTAGCGGGCATGCTGGGCAACATCGCCTCGATCGGGCCGTGAACGAGTTGAAGGACAGGGGGCTTAAAGCTGAGTTAAAGCACTACCGCCAGTATCAACATGAGGCTGAAAGGGTCAAGCAGCAACTGCATTCCCTGGCGCAGTCACTTGGTGGGGTCCAGTCAGAGCTGAAGAAGAGCAAGTATCGGTTAGAGATGGTGGACATTGTGGAGCGGGTGTTGCAGACCCAGGAAGGATGGATGTCGGGGATTGGCCCTATGAGGACACGCCATGGTCGGCGCAGCTGAAAAGGGGGTGATGTCACAGACCGGCCAAAGTGGACGCTTACTATATGAATATGACCACATTAGTAAGTAGTACTGTGTCATGGACAGGGGATCAGTAAGCATATGGGCTATCACATGCCGATGTAGCATGATGCATTCCTAGGATAGCTATAGTAGGGTTCGAGCTACTTAGGCTATTGGTACATATGATTTGGGAGGAGCTTCAAAGCATGCTCGTAAATGTATAAGTAGTAGTCATCGAAGACTCAGGATTGCCATCCTGGTCTTCTTCAATCACCATTCTCTTCTCATCTTGTCATCGTTCAGCTTCGCTTGTCTCCCTTGAGCAAGTCATCTATCGTCGAAGTATCCAGTGACTAAGATGTCCTGGTATACCCCATGGTCACGTGCTCGATTAAACACTGTGTACCCTACCCAATCACATGCGTACAAAGAGGATTATCGGCTAAGTCGTGAATGCCCTTTCGTAGTCTAAGTCAGACTAAACACCTGTGGTGGCGTTACACCACTGTAGTGTTTGAAAGTCTGGTTGGGTCCAGTTTTTTGACCATATTTGGTCCAACTGCAACTGCAACTGGTTGCCAAAAAATGAAATTTGTTGCAACCTCAACTGCAACTGCAAAAAACTGCAAAAAAACCAGTTGCACCAGTGGCAACTGGACCCAACTGAATGTTATTTAATCTATCTGAAACTGGTCTAAACTGAGTCAAAACCACTTATAATTAGTGTTAATAGGTACTTATAATAAATTTCTAAGTGCAACTGCCTTATAATGAAAAAATAATTAGGTAAAACAGCCAAAAAAAGCAAAAGTTATGAGTAAAATGATTGTTTTGATCATAACTTGCTCAGTTTTTGGCCGATTTGGGTGATCTTAGGCTCATTTTGATCAGAAATTCAGCCCAATCACCTGCTGACTAAGAAATCGGTTGCAACCGGTTGGAGGTCAGCTGCCATTTCGGGCAACTGCAACTGATACATTCTAGGATTAGGTACAACTGCAACCAAAAGTCCGGTTTTTTCCAGTTGCAGTTCAGTTGAGTTGCAGTCTTTTTCAGTTGCTGCAACTGGACTTTCAAAGACTACACCACTGACAGTGGTGACGAAGAGGCCAATACTGCAGGCCCACTTGCATCGTCCACTGACACCATTAAAATCAATAACCACACTGACGATGACGATGACGACAATGCTTGGAGTGATGAGCCTGAAGTTGAAGTTGAGGACGATATATCAGAATTGAGTGAGTCTTCGTTCATGCCTTGGTTTACACTCCATTGGATATACTGACACTTCAATAGAACGCCTCTCTAAGCACTGGGATGCACCAGTCTACGTATTCTTCAAACCTACGCCGACTGTGGAGTACATCAACAAGCATAAAGCACATGTCTTCGAGTGCGCTGCTAGACCTTGCCGCTGTGACACAAGACTCATCCACCGCTTCCTCTACACAGGTGATACTAGTTCCACCAGCAATCTCCGTCAACATGCAAAATTCTGCTGGGGAGAAGAAGCACTTGCTGCCGCGGATGCAGCACGCAATGTCAAGACTGCCCGCAAAGTTCTCAGAAACTACAAGGGTGTGAACGGCTCGATTACAGCAGTGTTCAAATGAGTTGGGAAAGGAAAGGTGACCTACAGTCACCACCAGCACACTAAGATTGAGGCTCGGTACGCTCTCAAGTTTTATTTAATTGTAATACTATCTAATGCCCAAGCCAGGGCCGAGTTCATACATTGGGTCTGTGAGAACAAGCGCCCTTTCCAGATAGTCAACGACCACATGTTCCGTTGCCTGATGAAGACAGGACGACTGGATTACTACATCCCTTCCACTGAAATGCTCTCATGCGATGTCAAGAGTGTCTTTCAACACGTTCAGGAGCGCATTTCCCAACTGTTACAGGTACATTGACTATCACAATTAGGGCTTTAATGTACTCACTTAAAGTCAGAAAACCGATGGCAAACTCAGCTTTGCCACCGATGCCTGGACATCGCCAAATTGCAAGGCATATGTAGCTATCACCAGTGCACTTCGAAAAGAATGGTGCCCCTTTGGCCCTTCTGCTCAATATTGTCGAAGTGCTGAAATCCCATACCGGCAACAATCTTGCGATCACATTTGTTGAAGTCCTCGAAGACTTTGGGATAAAAGACAAGGTGAATCGCTCAGAAGTGAGTGTGAAGTGTGCGCTGGACTTACATTGTTGTAGGTCCTTAGCATCACAACCGATAATGCGTCCAACAATGACACAATGATCAACGCTCTTAGTACCTCGCTCAATGGGTTTCCGGGTGCCGCCAACCAGACACGCTGCTTCGCGCACACGATTGACATTGTAGCGAAGGCCATTCTCAAGCAATTTGATGTACCAAAGGCTAACCCCAGTGCCATTCTTGATGAGGCCGCTCAAGCGCTTGCCAACTTAGCTAAGGACCTTGACTCTGAGGAGCGCGCAGAGCAGGAGACACGGGAGGCTGATGACGACGACAACGTCGACGATTGGCCACTCAACCCTTGGGTGGACCTCCGTGATGGGCTAACAGAGGAAGAGGCAAACCAGCTCGACGAGAGCACACAGCCTGTGCGATCAATGTTGATCAAGGTATGTTAATTGTTTGACTCATCGCACATTTTACTGACGTGGTACATAGCTGTGTAGACTCACCTTTGCTCTCAAGAACTCCACAACCCTTCTCCTCCCCAAATGGTTTGCAACCCTATCAACCCACCGCATCCCAAAGTGCATGATGCCACGTGATGTTTCAACTGGCTGGAACTCGACATACAACATGCTGGACTTCGCCCTCAGGTATCGCACGGCAATTGATGCAATAACCACCAGCTGCAATTATGATCTTTGCAAATACAAATTGCTACCGACAGAATGGAAAATTGTGGGAGAACTCTGTGATGTATTGAAAGTGAGTTGTTGTTTCATTATCTTCTTCTATCTCTGACATTCTTTTTGGACAGATTTTTAAGGACGTGATGCTGTATTTTTCACAAGGAGCGCCAAACCTTGCAGCAGTTATCCCAGCAATGGATCACATCAACAAGGTCCTCGCCACAGCGTCCAACAGCCCTTATCAATATGGGCCTTCCATATGCGCGGCGCTCGCTATTGGCAAGAACACGATGAACCGGTACTATAACAAAACTGACCACTCGGAAGTGTATTGTATTGCTATGGGTAAGTCATCATATATTTGTCTCTAACATGCTAACACATGTGCTCTCAGTGCCCCATCCTCGCCACAAGCTGGAATACTTCAAGAAACATAAGTGGGAGGACGCATGGATTCAAGCTGCACACGATATCATTCAAGAGGAATTCAGCCGGTCCTACGAGTTGGACGAAGGCCAGGACGACAACGACAATGCCAGTGTGGAGGATGATGGTGACAAAGTTGTAAGTAGAACTGCTCTTTTCTTTTAGTATTGGCTAACTGTTTGATTTGCAGACTTTTTCGAGAGCCAAGAATATATTTGATGAATTGCCCGACCTCGCCCTCATGTCTGTGATGTCCTCGGATCATAATAACGAACTCGATCGCTACCTCACAACTGGAGTCGAGGAAGTGAAGGATGCGCTCTCATGGTGGTATGAGAGGCGTAAGAGCTTCCCCAGCCTCTCACATATGGCACGCAATTATCTATCAATCCCAGGTGCATATCCTCTACCTTTCACTATCTGTTAGGATCATTTACAACTTCTATTTAGCCACTACAGTCGACGTTGAGCGGGTGTTTAGTCAAGGCCGTCTTGTCCTTCCCCATGTCCATAACCAACTCTCATTCAAGTCAACACGTGCCCTGCTCTGTGTCAGGATGTGGAGCACACTTGACCTGATTAGCGATAGAGATATCAAGGTGGCCCTTGGAGATGAAGTCACCAGGAAAGCAGATGAACCCCAGCATAACTGATGTCAGCCTGAGGTTTCAATTAGCATCGTTCTGACTCGTTCAATATATCTCTTGCCCTCATTTGCTTGGATTCTAGACCCCTTGTATTTGTGTGAAACAGCATGGCTTTAAAACAGCAAGACAATGGTGCATCAGGAAAACCTCAAAGTGCTTAGCTGTCTTAATTGGCCTATCAAGGCACCTCAGACTGTTAAGGTGAAACAGTGACTTAATTTGCACTTAGAAATATTCTCTTAAGGCAAGATTAAGGACACATATGTGACATAGATAAAAAACTTCAAATCAAGTGTGGTAAGATTGGTGAGGATTGAGAAGGGGAACAAGGGTGGGTAAGGGAAACATGGGAAAGGGGTAGTAGATGAGGGTAGGCATGCCAGGGGGAATACAGGGAAGGGAAAGAAAGGGATGGGGATGGAGAATAGCCTATGGGGATGGGGGAGGGGGACATGGGAAAAGGGAGTATGAGGTTGGGGGAGGGGGAAGGGGAATGTAGGGAAGGGAAATATGGGGATTGGGGAGGGAAATATGGGGATGGGGGGTAGGGGGTAGGGAACATGGGGAAGGGGAATGTGGGGATGAGGAAGGGGGGCAAGGGGAAGGGGATGGGGAATATGGGGATGGGGAAGGGGGACAAGGGGGAGGGGAGTATAGGGATGGGGGAGGGGGATGTGGGGAAGGGGGATATGGAGAGGGGGAGGGGGACATGGGGAGGGGGAGGGGAATATGATGATGGGGGGAGGGGAATATGAGGATGGGGGAGGGGGACATGGGAAAGGAGGATCTGGTCATTCAAATTAGTGTCCATCTGCAAAAATGGAACCAGTCAAAGCTGTCCTGGACTGGTCAAGTAGATTGTGGCAGACATTTTTGCTATCTTGGAAATAAATTTTGAAAATATTTGGGGGGCTGGCTTTCCTCAAAAGCTGTGGGGTCCTCCACCAACTCTAAGCAATCCTATGAGCCATTCCTGATTTATTTGACCAGTTCTGAATTTCTTAGGCAGAGAACATTTCAGGGTAGTGTTGCCACAACTTGAGTCACCTAAAACAAGTTTTTTGTTGCATCTTGGGAAATAAAATAGTTAAAAATCTGAAAATATTTGGGGAGGTAGATCTCATCAAAAGCTGGGGGGTCCTCTGCCAAGTCTAAGTGATCTGTCTAGCCGTTCTTGAGCTATTTCACCAACTCTAAAATCAACCAACTTCAGCTTGTGTATGAAGTTGGTTAAATTACTCAGAAATAGCTGGTCAGATGACTTAGAGTTGGCAGAGGACCCCACAATGTTTGAGGAGATAGACCTCCCAAAATATTCTCATATTTTTCCAAATTTTATTTCACAAGATAGCAAAAATGTCAGCACAAGCTGCTGTATGTCGGAAAATTCGGGAATGGGTTTATAATCCATCTCAGCAAGCATGGACATTTATAATACATTATAATTTTTGGGTTGCCATTATAATGTACCATTATAGGGGTTTACAGTTCGATTATGGTTATATTTGATTATGTAACATTTTCTTATAAATATTATAAGGTCTTATAATGATATATAAGATGAATCAATTATAAGGTGCTATGGAATTTTGGGACATAGTGTTGTGGCAGCTCAGAGCTGGCATTTTCTATCTTTTGGAATAAACTTCAGATAATTATGAAAGTATTTGAGCAGCTGGCTTTTGAAGAAAGCTGAGGGGTCCTCTGCCAACTCTAAGCAATTCAATCATCCATTCCTGAAGTATTTGACATTAGCTGAAGGGTATTAGCCAACACCTGTCAGCTAATGTCAAATAACACAGGAATGGCCAATTGGATCACTTAGAGTTGGCAGAGGACCCCTCAGCTTTTGAGAATATCTACCTCCCCAAATATGTTCATAATGTTCCAAAATTTATTTCCCAAGATAGAAAAACACCAGCTCCAAGCTGCCACAACACTAAGCTGCTGCAACATTAATTCAAATAACTTGGGAGTTAGCACAGGACCCCTTGGCTTATGTTCAAGCTCCCTAAATATTTTCATGTTTATACCTATTTTATTTCCTGAAATATCAGAACACTGTGACCACACCACTGGCTTAGCTGGCAGCCTGACACTGGCAGCAACACTATATAAATTAAATTCCTTGTGTTTTTTGTGTTATTGTAGCCATAATTAGTACTGTACTTTCATATCTATACACTCCTATTCACCCTGTAATTGTTTGAGGCAGAATTTTCAGTGAAAAATGTGTTATTTTGTGCAGATACATACACAAATTGACTTAGACAAAAATTGTGTTCAGGATTTCCGGGCGACTTCCGGGCGGAAGTTTAATTTGTGGCACGCACCACTTGGCCTTGTTCGAATTCGAATTTGAACATGAACCACCCTCCCCTGCTTTTCACTGCACGCAAATACAAAGATGCACACGAAGACGCAATACGAAGATGCGAGTACGAGGTAAGTTCTTTCTTTTTTATATCCTTTTCATCTCTCACCGATGCAGGACGTAGGACAGTGGCTGCCCGTGTCATGTCACGACCCACCACTCACCACTCCCACCTACCCGCCGCTCACCCGTGTACATGCGGGCTATCCGCCGTCTCGCGGCACTTGGTGTTCCCACTAAGATAAGTTCTTTTTTTCCCCTTTCTTCCTCATCTCTCGACCGGTGTAGGACACCCTCACCCCACCCCCGCAAATGCAACAAGTTCACCGCCACATCAACACTGTCGCACCCGCACCATGCCACCATGCACCAGCTGTCGCCGGCGCGCCTGATCCGACCCCACGGCACCCGCCCCCCTTAACCCTCAACACCTTGACGCCGTCAATGCCGCCACCTCGACACGACCGCGACACCAACACGACCCCGCCATTTCGACACGGCTGCCATCCCCTGCCTACCTCGACCCTGCCACGCGCCGTCTCAATACGACCATCACCACCACATCGACTCCCCGACCCCGCGGCACCCACTCCCTCAACCTCAAGACTTCGATGCCGCCAACGCCGCCACCTCAACACCGTGACACCAACACGACCCCGCCGTTTCGACACGGCTGCCATCCCCCGCCCACTTCGATCCCGCCACGCGCCGCCTCAAAACGGCTATCACCACCTCAACCCCGCCGCCGCCTCGACACTAGCGCCATGCCACCTACCACAGCCACCTCGATCCCGCCACACGACCGCCACAGCCACCTTGATGTCGCCGCCTCAGCGCCACACCTATCCCTGTATTATTACTAGCTACATGTAATACCATTATAATATATATATTGCTTCTGTCTAATCCCTGTGTGAAAAGCAAACTGATTTAAGAATAAGTCTTAAGGCTGTCTTATCAGGTCTTAGTTGACTTAAATTGTACTGATATCTTACCTGACCATAGGGTTAAAATAAGCCTCTTAAGACCATTAAGCACTGATTCAGAACCACCCTAAGCCTTTAAGAGAATTAAGTCACTGCCATTAAGACAGGTTAAGAAGGTGACCTTGCTTAAATTGCCTTAGGAAAAAATGACCTTAAAATGGCCTTAGGCACATTTTAAGGCATGATTAAGAGCATTTAAGTACTTTTAGGTTTTCCTGATGTGATGACATTGACAATGCCGACAACAATACCGACAATGATGACTCGGATGTTTAAACAGGGAGACAATGACACCGCATCAATGCATTGACAAGTCCAAGGTCGGAGAGAACGACACCGCATCAATGCGTTGACAAGTCCAACTCAGTCCGAGACTCTGAGTTGGTGGCACCATGAGTCTGCCTTGTCGCTGGCGACTCGCCGTGTTATGGAACGGCTTGTACCCGTTGTAGTTTACCTGTACCCGGACCCGTAGTACAAACCCGGCCAACCCCCCAACCCGTACCCGTGGGAACCCGTACCCCTGAGAAGCATCAGCAAACCCTGGGCCACCCCAGAAATTCCTGTAGTGATGGTAGAGACTGTAGATGTCATAGATGTCACAGTTATTTGGTAGTAGATTGGTAGAGACTTGGTAGAGACTTGGTAGCAAACCTTTAGACATGGTAGAGACTGTAGATGCTGTAGATACCATAGTTATTTGGTAGTAGACTGGTAGAGACTTGGCAGTGTGACTAGAAATTAAGCTAGAAATCTGGTAGACATGGTAGAGACTATATGTGTTGCAGACATCATAGCCACTCAAGATTGGTAGTTGATTGGGACACCTGGTAGCAAACCTGTAGATGTGGTAGATATTGTAGATATAGTAGATGTCAGTAGTAGTTGCAGACTTGTAGCTGTTGTAGTCATGGTAGTGGTGGTAGATGTGGTAGTGGTGGTATATGTGGTAGTGGTCAAGGTAGTGGTGGTAGATATGGTAGCTGTTGTAGTTACAGTAGACTGTGGTAGACTGCAGGTAGAGTTGTAGGCTGCATGTAGACTGTGGCAGTGCTGCAGCAGTGCTATGCAGAACATAAATCTCTCTACCAGCACTACAGAAACTGTGGGCCACTATGGCCTCTACATAGTGCTGCTGCAGACTTCCACAGACTACTGTAGTGGCCCACGGTTTGTTGATGCCTTTGGCAGGTAGCACAAGTTCAGAAAGTTATACAAGTCCAAATAGTCAAATATCTCTTACCAAATCTATTGGTCATAAGTTATCATAGTCAAGTCACACCAAATCACAGTCACACCATCTATGCATAAAAATAATATATTATTTAAAACAAATACATGATATTAGTACTACTGTAGGGAGGTGGAAGTGCCATAGATGGCGTGGATGGGAGGCGCGGATGGGGTCGGGGTCGTGACGGGTCGGCGGGGTGTTGCATGCCGCGTTGGGGTGACGTGGCAGGTTGGCGGTGGCGGGGTCTTGGTGTGGCGGTGATTCGGCGTGTGGCGGGGTGTTGCGCGCCGTGTCGGGGTGGCGCGGGGGTTGGTGGTGGCTGGGGCCTTGCGTGCCACGTTGAAGGGGTGTGGCAGGTCGGTGGGGTCTTGGTGTGTGTTGGGTCGGGGTGGCAGTGAGTCGGTGGGTGGCGGGGTCTTGCGTGCCATGTCAAGATGGCGTGGGGGTTGGTGGCGGCTGGGCCTGGCATGCCGCATTGAGGTGGCGTGGCGGGTTGGCAGGGTCTTGGCGTGCCGTGTTGGGTCAGCGAGGTGGGTTGGCGGTGGCGGGGTGGCGGGGCAGGATGGAGGTGGCTCGCGTGCACGAATGGGCTGCAATCTCCAGGGTGAGCGGGAAACAAAAAGAAGAAAACAAAGAAAAACTTATCTTAATCATTCAGCCAAAGGTCTTGCTGCCGTGTTGGGGGCGGCGAGGTGGGTTGGCAGTGGTGGGGTGTCGGAGCAGGATGGAGGTGGCTCACGTGCACGAATGGCGGTGAGCAGGAAAAAAAAAAAAGAAAAAAAAGAACTTATCTTATACATTGGGTCGAAGGTTTTGCATGCCGTGTTGGGGCGGCGGGTTGGCGGTGGCAGCATGTTGCGAGCCATGTCGGGGCGGCGTGTTGGGGCGGGGACAAATGGAAGCGGCTCGCATGCACGAGGGGGCGGCAATGGCCTGCAACGTTCAGGTTGAGTGGGAAAAAAAAAGAAAAAAAAACAGAAACATATCTTGTTGCACTGCGACTAAGCCCAGTGCGTCATCTGCCACGTCTTGACCACAAGTGAGGATGAGAGAGGGGCTTGAAAGGATGGGTCTGGGGAGGCCAGACAAGGGGTGGAAGTGGGAGCACAGGCAGCAGGAGTAAGGTGGGAGATACGTCATGTCGAGCGGAGGCTTAATCTGTGGCGTGGGAATGTGTGTCGTTGACCCGTTTCTCCCGTATACGGGCAAGTTTTTTTTTAATGTTCTTCTCTTACCACCACGCCGTTATTCCACGCGGACCATCCCCACAGCTACACAAGATAGAGGACATGGCTGAGGACTGAGCTGGCCTTCGGCCCAATGCACAAGATATGTTCTTTTTTTTTCTCTTTTTTTCTTCGTTCCGCTCACCTCACCTTCAACATTGCAGGCCATTGCCGTCCCCTTGTGCACGCGAGCCGCTTCCATTCGTCCCTGCCCCAACACGCCGCCCCAACATGGCTCACAACACGCCACCACCACCAACCTGCCGCCCCAACATGGCACGCAAAACCTTCGACCCAATGTATAAGATAAGTTCTTTTTTTTTTTTTCTTTTTTTTTTTTCCCACTCACCGCCATTCGTGCATGCGAGCCACCTCCATCCTGCTCCAACACCCCACCACCGCCAACCCACCTCACCGCCCCAACACAGCACAAGACCTTTGGCCGAATGATTAAGATAAGTTTTTCTTTTGTTTTCTTCTTTTTGTTTCCCGCTCACCCTGGAGATTGCAGCCCATTTGTGCATGCGAGCCGCCCCCATCCTGCCGCGCCACCCCGCCACCGCCAAACCCACCTCGCCGCCCCAACACGGCGCAAGACCTTTGGCCGAATGATTAAGATAAATTTTTCTTTTGTTTTCTTCTTTTTGCTTCCCGCTCACCCTGGAGATTGCAGCCCATTCATGCACGCGAACCACCTCCATCCTGCCCCGCCACCCCACCACCGACCAACCCACCTCGCCGACCCAACACGGCATGCCAAGACCCCACCGACCCGCCACGCCGCCTCAACGCGGCACGCAAGGCCCAGCTGCCACCGACCCCCACGCCATCCCAACACAGCGCGCAAGACCCCACCACCCACCGACTCACCACCACCCCGACCCCAACACATGCCAAGACCCCGCCGACCCGCCACGCCCCTTCAACGTGGCACGCAGGGCCCAGCCGCAACCGGCCCCCACGCCACCCCGACACGGCGCGCAACACCCCGCCACCCGCCAACTCACCGCCACCCCGACCCAACACACGCCAAGACCCCGCCACATCGTGCAAGACCCCGCTGACCCGCCACGCCCACCTCAACATGGCACGCAAGGCAACCACCACCAACCCCCATGACACGGTGCGCACAACCGCGCCACCCGTCGACTCACCACCACCCCAATGGGTACTCAGTACTTACAATGTACATATTTTAGCTTTTGTTTTTTGTACTGTAGTAATTGAAATATATATTTTTTATCTATCAAAAAGTGGGACTTTCCTGCTGGTGCACCAGCAGAAAGTTGGGAAATCCCTGCCAGTAACATGTGTTCTTACTGGTAGACTACAGTAGACTGTGGTAGACTATGGTAGACTACAGTAGACTGGGGTAGATTATGGTAGACTACAGTAGACTGGGGTAGATTATGGTAGACTACAGTAGACTGTGGTAGACTGCAGTAGACTATGGTAGACTATAGCACTTGCTGGCATCAAAACTACAGTCATTAACTGGGTTGGTACAGTACTACAGTGAGATTGGTCAGACTGTGGTAGACTGTGGTAGACTGTGATAGACTGCAGGCAGAGTTGTAGACTGCATGTAGACTGTGGCAGTGCTGCAGCAGTGCTACACAGAACATAAACGTCTCTATCAGCACTACAGAAACTGTGGGCTACTATGGAGTGCTGCTGCAGACTTCCACAGACTACTGTAGTCAATAATTGGGTTGATATGGTAAGACTATGGTAGACTGTGGTAGTAGGCCTGGATATGGTAGACTGTGGGTAGACTACAGCAGTGCTACAGCAGTGCTGCACAGAACATAAACGTCACTACCAGCTAGAGATGTCAACGAGTTATACTCATGAGTATGAGTACTCATCAGAAAGTCCCAACCAGCCACTCATACTCGACTCGTACTCGCCAGTGCGAGTACTCGTGAGCCACGAGTACTCGTCGGAATCCTTGGACCAATACTCGTACTCACAGTGCTACCTGAGCGAGTACCCGTTTGAAACACGGGTACTCGTGTCTCAGCACGAGTACTCACTCAAACTGTGCGAGTACTCATTGTACTCACAGGCACACAGGCTCAAGAAACCACATAAGAAAGATTACTACAGATACATTACTAGCTACTACTCCTACTATGCCCCCCGCCGCATCGCTTCCTGCTGCCGCCGCCATCGCGTACTGGTGTCGATACCGCGTCACCGCCGTCGTATGCCGATGTACCGCCTTGTGTCTCGCATTGCATCGCGTCGTTGTCATCGCAGTCGTGGTCGTCATGGTCGTAGTCGTGGGTGGACATGGCTATGGTCGTCGTAGTCGTCGTAGTTGGTGTTGTCGTGGTCGTCACAGTCCCTTGCCGTCGTGGTTGTGTTGTCACGTCTTGGTTGACCCGGGTACACCCATCGTTGATGGGGCCCGCGGGGTTTGTCGTCGTCGGGTGGCTGGCCACATGCTGGTGGGGTTTGCTACCACAGCCGTTGTCGTTGTCTGGTGTACGCCAAGGTCGTGGTCATGGTGTAAGCAACACCGGCCTATGTGAACGCCGAGGTTCCCACGCGCTGATTGCCAGTTGCTAGCTAATGCGGTCCGGCCCGGGGCTGAAGGTGGCGTCACCACACTGGGTCAAGGCACGTGCACCAATACCACCAGTAAAAGATGGCGACGACGACGACGCTGGACGAGCCCCAGACAACAACAACAACGGACGAGCCGACGACGACGACGACGGTCGACGACAACAACACGCCGCGACACGGTATCGGGAAAACAACGACCAACAACGATGATGACAGCAGCAAGACGACGCCGACGGTAACGACGACGACACCGCACGACAATCGGCGACCGCGATGACAGTGCTGATAACGGCTCAGACGGCGGGCCCCCGTGTGGCCTCTGACTAGCTCTTGTCTTAGCTTAGCTTACAGTAACTATTAGTGTAAAGATACATTATAATTTGATATGCAATAGACATGTTTTTACAAAATTGTAACACTCCAACTTGATCACATAGTATTGCTGCTACCATGAGTACTCACGAGTACTCGCGCTTGGAAAATGTTAAACTTGTACTCGCACAAGGATCCAGGAACGAGTACTCGTAGGTGCGAGTACTCGTCACGTGACGAGTCACACTCACGAGTGACTCGTTTGACAGCAACTTGTTGACATCCCTACCTGAGTCTGCGCTTTCATCGCTGCGATCTGCGCATCCACCTGCTCTTCATTCGAAAGTACGCGATTAGAAGATACAGCGACAGTAGTGATGGTGGGAGTTGATACGTCTGGAGTCGGGGTAAAGGAGGGGGGTCTGGAGGAGGAGGTAGTAGCCGCGCGCGTTCCCTTTTGTGGGCAGTTACGCGACATGTGCCCTTGAGCACGACATCTAAAACATCGTCCCTCCTTCTGAAGCTGGGCCCGGTCTCTGTCGGTAAGCGCCATGGAGGCTCGGGTGCATCCAATCTCCATGGCGTTAGGGTTTCGGTTCTGTTTGAGGGCCTGGACCCACTGCTCTTGGCTGTGTCCGCTCTTCTTTCCGCGCTGGGATCTGTTCTTTCCCAGGTGGTCCTTTAAAACCAGATATTCAGCCTGCTGTAGACGAGCGGCCGCCTTCCAATCATCCCATGTGATCGGATGTTGGAAGCGTGTGGCATTGATCACTAACTGGTCTGGGAGTCCATCCTGGAACATGTCCAGCGTCGTGGCTTCATCGGGGTTATACCCGGCTTTGTGGACTAGGTTGGAGAACATAGCCACGTAGGTGTCGATATCTTCGCCCTTCATGGTCAGAGTTTGTAAACTCTTCTGGGCTTTCGTTCGTTCCGCTGTATCGGTATACGATTGCATGAACCGATCACGGACGGTGTTCCACAGGTTCATTTCAGTCATCAGGACGCCTGTGTTTCGCTGGTCCTCGAGCCAAGCAAACTGCTCTGTGACCCAATCGTCGACAAGGGGTCCGCGGATGTAGGAGAGAAAGGTCATCGCGTGGGGGTAGGGGATAGCGAGCTGGTCGACGGTGGGGTTCATTTCTCGGTATAAGTTGAACGCAAGCATGAACTGCTTGCTTTTCTCTCGGTCTCCGTTGAACTCGGGGGGTGGGTTCCCTCCTAAGCGTCCGTGTCCTCCAGGTGCGGGCGGGATCGCGGCTGGTGCGGCTCCGGCGGGGGGAATAGGAGCGCCACCTGCTCCACCGCCCCCGCCTCCTCCGCCACCTGCGCCGCCTCCTCCACCACCTGGCGCACTTCCTCCACTAGCGCCGCCACCCGGGAGACCTCCTCCAGGAGCTGCGCTTCCGCCTCCAGGAGCCGCTGCTCCACCTGACGGGCCGCCGCTAGGAGCGCCTCCACTACCAGAAGGAGCTGGTCCTCCGCTGGTAAGGGTTGTGCTGGCCGAGGCATGAGTCTGTGACATGGACTGGGGTGTAGGTTGGGAACCAGGTAGGTCCGGGGGGTTTACGAATAGGGAGGGGGTGAACGTGGTTGTTGGTATGGAGACACTAGGTGAATTATCAGGGTCGGAGTCAATGTCAATCCCTTTCGGGTTATGACTCTTTAGTGGTCCGACGTTCAGCTCAAGCGGTACTGGTCCAATAGTATACCAGCTTCGTTCATTCGGCGAGTAATCAATATAAGCCCAGAGACGTTTATCCTCCAGGTAATGGATCTGGTGATACTCTTTCTTTTTCAGGTTGAAGATGTAATATCCTTCAACGCTGTTGATCTCTGCCCAGACAGCTGCTCCTTTGATACGGTCGGAGAGCTCGTCGGTCGTAAGCCGAGTGATGTACTCTGGCTGGAATCTGGATCTAGCGTGACTAGACGTCGCCACAGTGAGAGACTTGACTTAATGTAACGCCACCACAGGGGCGTTAAGTACGACGTGTACTTCGGTTAAGTCACGGACGGTAACGGGACAGGAGTATGTTACGTTCGGTTCGGAAGTGGACACTGACGTCAAGGGTATGACACCACGTCAGCGGTATATCGTCATGGACTTATGAGATCAGCCAGCCGGGTAAGCTCCGGCACATGTGATTGTGTACGATAACGGATCGGATCATGACTCGTAGTGACTCATACTAGGATAGCTGTACTAGGGTTCAAGCTACTTACGCTATTGGCTAGTACTTCTTGAAGCGGCGCTTGAAAGCCCGCGCATAACTGTATAAGTAGACTAGGGTAAAGACCAAGAAACGCCATCTTGGTCTTCTTCCAATACCACTACCAGTTCTTCTCTCTATAGGGATCTCCCCCTTTAAGTGAGTCGTCCAGCATACCCCTAAGACCAAGGGGTCCCCTGTGACTTATCCCAACGTTCCCTTCGTGGGCAGTGGATTACCCTCTCGACGCTACCTATCACAAAGTCTACCTCTATCTCAACGAATGCGTAGCATCCCCGTACTGTATCATATACACCATCGATCACCCAACGTGGGACGAACTCGAGTTATCACCAAACCCACCCCCAGGACTTCAGCAAGGAGACGACATTCATGGGTATCGAGGACTAGGAGGAGAGTTATTCCCGCATCCTTCGTTTTACCCGCAGAGCAGAGTCAATCGCCTCTTCTACCCTTTCGTTAGATTCGCCACACCCCGAGAGGCCTAAGTCAGGCATACGTCCGTGGTAGACGTTACAAGTAAGTCAGTTACGACTCAGTTCGATGGTGAACAAGTACCACTTGGCCTCCATGGACACAAGGGTAATAGCAAGGACAGGCTCAAGCGCAATGGCGAGCAAAAGAAGGGAGTCAAGCGAAAGTGCGACTCAAGGGATCAGATCGTGAGAGTAGACAGCGGTGTGGTATTACACAAGAAGTCAAGTCTACCGTACAAGCTAGGTAGCGTGAGACTTATATACTAGTACATGATGTTTGTCAGAGACAAACATATGGCGTGATCCTAGGATCCGGGTCCTAGAGAGCTAACAAAATGAGAATACGAAAAGAGAACAAGGGAATCCCGCAGGATGACGCGTGGATCAGAAGTCGTCAGCGGGTTCTGGAAGTCGCGCCACAGGGCGTCGTAACAGTCATGCGCTAGGCGCGAGATAAGAGCCGAGGCACGGATCGAAGCAGATCGTATCGTAAAAGTACAATGGAAAGTCGGCACAGAATACGAGTCACGGGATGCGAAGGGAAGAGGGGAAAGAAGGAGGGAAAATCGTAACACACTGGCGTCGGGTGATCCCGATCTTCTCAAGCTCCTCCACCTTCTTGCGTAACTCCTCCTCCTTGGCTGCGTACCCCGCCTGAAGGCATTGGTAGCGGTGTATCTCCGCTGTGACCGAGAGGTCCTTCATCCCCAAGAGGGCGGCATTGACCAACTCGTGATAGCTGCTGTCCTGGTCTAGGAAGATCAGGTTGTCGTCGGTGTAGGGTGCGGGGCTTGGATGGTTGTAGTCGGGCATGGCATGGACGGACTTGCCATACTGTAACGCCACCACAGGGGTGTTAAGTACGACGTGTACTTCGGTTAAGTCATGGACGGTAACGGGATGGGAGTAAGTCAGTTACGACTTAGTTCGATGATGAACAAGTACCACTTGGCCTCCGTGGACACAAGGGTAATAGTAGGGATCGGCTCAAGCGCAACAGCGAGCAAAAGAGGAGAGTCAAGCACAAAGGCGACTCAAGGGATCAGATCGTGAGAATAGACAGTGGTGTGGTATTACACAAGAAGTCAAGTCTACCGTACAAGCTAGGTAGCATGCGACTTATATACTAGTACACGATGTTTGTCAGAGACAAACATATGGCGCGATCCTAGGATCCGGGTCCTAGAGAGCTAACAAAGGGGAAGTATGAAAAGAGAACAAGGGAGTCCCGTGGGACGACACGTGGATCAGAAGGCGTCAGCGGGTTCTGGAAGTCGCGCCACAGGGCGTCGCAACGGTCATGCGCTAGGTGCGAGATAAGAGCCGAGAAGCTGATCGAAGCGGATCATATCATAAAAGTACAATGGAAAGTCGGCACAGAACACGAGTCACGAGGTGTGAAAGGAAGAAATGGGGAGAAGAAGGGGGAAAAATCATAACATTACCCCCCCTTCAGACTCGAAGTCGCCACGACTTCGACTAGTTGCTAGTATAGTAGCAGTCCTCTTCTGGTATAACAGTAGCAGGGTCAGGAGAAGGGGAACGGGGACAAGTGTGAGATCGTAAGAACATGTGGCGCCCCCTTCGGCCACACTTACGGCATCCCTCATACTGCGGGCAGTCGATCTCGTCGTGCGTCGCCTTCCAGTCGAGGCACTTCCCACACCAGCGGGTGCGCAGCGTGGGATTCTCGTACCGAGCGGACATCGGGGATAGTCACCTTATGAGGCACATCAGTAAGAATACAGGCAACTTCCAACTTTCTAACTGGTGTGCCAGCAGGAAAGCAGTGCAAGTTGCACAAGTTCACAAGTCAGTTATTTAATATAAATATAAATAACATATATTTATTTGATTAAAATGATTAAATATCTAATCTATTTTTTTATTATTATTGCTGTTTACAACTTTGGACACACAAAATAAAATAAAAAGAATCCATTTATTGCATAATAAAACATGTACAGTCTAATTAATCTATTGCCTCCCCGTCCCATTCCAGACCCTGCTGCCTCATCGTTGTCACTGTTGCCAGCGGTGGCGTCGTGGGGCTTGTTTGGGACTTGTGCGTGGGGGTGTCGCGACGAGTTTGCGGTTGGGTTGGCGGGTCGGGTAGCGGTCTGGGGCTGGAGTTGTGGCATGGCGGGGCTTGCCGTGTTGCGGTGTCGCAGCGGGTTTGCGGTCGAGGGGGCCTTGCGCGTTGTATTGGCTTGTGTGCAATGGGTTGCGGTTGCGGCGTGGCATGGTGTTGCGGTCGACGGGAAGTGGACACTTACTGACGGGCGATGACTCCCTTAGTAAGGAGTAATGTGTCATGGACTCAGAGGATCGGTCAGCCACAATATCACATGCTGATGTGGCATGTTTCATAGTACGGCTATAGTAGGGTTCGAGCTACTTTAGCCATTCGTCGTGTAGGTTTCGGGAGGAGCTTTAAAGCTACCTCGTATGTGTATAAGTAGTAGGAGTCGAAGACCCAGGATCGCCATCCTGGTCTTCTTCAATCACCACTTCTGTCTCATCATCGGAACGTACCGTTCGCTTGTCTCCACAGAGAGCAAGTCATCTCCCATCAGTTCTATCCAGTGATCCGATACGTCCTGGTATAGTCGGAAGTCACGTGCCACGATTTAGCGCCGTGTACCCCAAGTTCCATGTCCAAGTCACGTGCCTGTGTCACGTGTTCATCTCCAGAATATTCGCTAAGTCGTGAACGCCCTTTCGCAGTCTAAGTCAGACTAAACGTCCATGGTGGCGTTACATTAAAGACCAGGATCCCTCATTGTGGCGTTCACAACACGAGACCGTTGGACCCAGTTCAGACCGTATTCCCTCGAGAGACGAGGAGACCGCAACGTACCTGCCCAATTCCTAGGAGCAGCTAGGTGGAGAGAATTCCGAGGAGAAACCGGATACTTCGTAGACTTTGCAACAGGACCTACGAGGTATAGACCAGTTGAGTTCAACTTCGAAAACTTGTGCTGGGTGGAGATTACGTGGAACCCAATAGACAACAGATACGACGCAGTAAGACCAGCGGGAAGAAACTACAACTGCGATATCGACACCCGAGGACTACCTACCAGAGAGCAATACAGAAGAATCGACGGACAGCCAGAAGAAGAACCAAGCATGTCGGAGCCGCGAACACCTGCACCATCCGAAACAAGCGGAGAAGACGAAAGTCAAAGCGAGGAAGAAGAAACAGAGGCTATAGCACAGACAGCTGAGTCCCTCCACATTACCGAACCAGAACAAATCCAAGTACTATCCCCCGCAGTAGCTGAAGCTATGGCCACAGCCACCGAAACCATTACCGACCAGCTCAGACACACAGCGATCGATGACGAAATCCGAAGAATCGCCAAAGAAGCGGAGGCCCAGCTCCAACCCATTAATCCAAGCACCGGTCACCGAATGACAGCCGACGACGCCGCAATATTTAGAGCGGTAGGACCAGACGTACCCGATCCACCACCCGGAAGAAGACGTAACCCACCACCAGGATCTGGACCAGGAGGACCACCAGGCAACGGAGAAGGAGGAGGAGGACCACCGAGACGCAACTTCGGAGGCATCTTCGGAGGAGGACCACCAGGAGGAGGACCGCCAGGAGGAGGACCACCAGGAGGAGGACCACTAGCAGGAGGAGGCCCGATGCCCAGACTCGAAGGTGAACCTCCGTCAGTATTCAAAGGGGACCGAGCTGATTACGAGTCCTTCCTCACCCAATGGCACGCGTACATGGGGCTCAATTTTGACGCCCCTATCATGAGCAACGTCTACAAAAGATGCCTGCTATTCTTGGGATATATCAAAGGGCCCCTGGTTAGCAACTGGACGTTGGGGTTCCTCCAGTGGTTGAATAATGAAATCCGAGGAGGGACGAACAGGTATGACGAATACCTCTGGGACATGCTCACAGCCAGATTCGCCGATCGATTTTCCAACACACTGGAACAAGAGCAAGCACAAGCCACTCTCGCAAAAGGGTTCAGAATGATAGGAGACGATATCGACACGTATGTCACCACCTTCGAACAGTTAGCGCGGAAGGCTAACTACCACCTAAACGATCAACAAACGATCAACCAGTTCACGGCCGGACTCCCAGGGAAACTGTTCACAAAGGTATACGAGATGGACGAACCAAGAACGTTCAACGATTGGAAAGACGCGGCGTTAAGACGCCAGAAACAATACATCCACCTCAAAGCAAGGCTCAATATCACCGCACCTACGAGGAACACCCCTACTCGATTCAATCCACAACCCAGGTTCGGAGGAACTCCGTGGAACGCACCCCGCAACCCTACCCCACGATACGACCCAAACGCGATGGACACCTCCGCAGATCGCTCACGCGCACGACTCGCAGAGGTGGGAGATCCCAACAGAAACCCGTACCAACAACGAACTCCATTCCGAGGAGGTCAGGGTCAGGGAAGAGGAGGAGGCCAACGCCAAAACATGCGGGAAGTTATTTGTTACAACTGTAACAACCCGGGTCACTTCTCACGAAACTGTACGCGCCCCAGAAAACCACGTCAACAGCAGTGGTCGCCATCGACAAATCGAAAAGCCGAAACAGACTATTATAGTCAGGAACAACCAGAGGCGCGCACAGCAAGTACCTCCACCCCGCAACAAACGGCGAAGGAATGGTTGGACGGAGTAAGGGGGGCTAGTGACGAAGTAAAAGACCTGATACTCCAAGACATGTGGAATCAGGGGGATTTTCCGGACGCCTGAACCCATCGGCCTGGGTGAGGGCAATCAACTGTAACTCTGTAATCATGACTCGCTTCCGTTCGCTTAGAATTCCAGTCTCGATTCAAACAAGTTACTCAATGGCCGACATAAAAGGGCTCGTGGACTCAGGAGCCACCGACAACTTCATAAGACCTGCGTTCGCCAAACGCATGGGACTCGGGCTGCAAGCCCTAGAACGTCCAAAGAAAATATGGAACATCGACAACACAGAAAATAAAGCTGGGTCCATCACACATTTCATAGACCTCGACGTGCAGACCAAAGGAACCCACAGAACCATGAGATTCCTCGTCACCGACATAGGGAACGAAGATCTCGTACTCGGATACCCATGGCTCGCCACGTACGAGCCTACCATCAGCTGGACCCATGCGACGATACATGAAGAAACCCTCCCAGTCGTCATAAGATCCATCAATCCCGAAGAACACAGGACCATAATTGCCGGGACTGAAACACAGGAGGAGGCATGTACAAACCGAACATTCACGGAACAGGAACGGGAAGAGATAGTCCAAGAACTCGAAGAAGAATGCCAGCTACGTACCACCGCTACGGAACTCACAATCGCCGCTAATAAAAACAAGGCGGTAGTTGAAATCCCCGCGCCATATCGACACTTCGCGAAGATATTCAGCGAAGAGGCTTCGCACAGGTTCCCCCCTTCTAGGCCATGGGATCATGCCATCGAGTTCAAGGAGGGTACGCCGGCCACAATCGATTGCAAGGTCTACCCCATGACGCAAGAAGAAGACGGACATCTCAAAATATGGCTTGAAGAACAACTCAAGCTAGGATACATTCGTCCCTCCAAATCACCATACACATCATCATTCTTCTTCATAAAGAAGAAAGATGGGAAATTACGACCAGTACAAGACTACCGAAAGATCAACACGTGTACTATCCGCAACCAATACCCACTGCCGCTCATATCGGAACTCATCAACGACCTCGGCGACGGCCACATCTATACCAAGCTCGACGTAAGGTGGGGGTACAACAACATCCGGGTCAAACCAGGAGACGAACCGAAAGCGGCCTTTAAAACACGGTACGGATTGTTTGAACCCCTCATCATGTATTTCGGACTCACCAACTCGCCGGCGACCTTCCAAACAATGATGAACGAGATCTTGGGACCTACCATCGCGCGACACGAAAAACTAGGAACGATCATACGAGTATACATGGACGACATCGGAATTGCCACCCACGAAAGCGCCGGACTTCAAGCACATATCGACGCAGTTTGTGACATACTCCAGGTAGCCATGGACCACGACCTCTACTTCAAACCAGAGAAGTGCCTCTTCCACTCACCGCGAATGGATTACCTGGGGGTAATCCTTGAAAAGGGGGTGACTCGTATGGACCCGGTAAAAATTTCGGGTATCAAAGACTGGCCATGCCCAACAAAAGTCAAAGATGTACGCTCTTTTCTCGGCTTTTGTAATTTTTACCGCCTCTTCATTTGTGGTTTCGCCACACATGCGCATGCACTCACTAGCACAGTCGCTCGGCGGGGTTCAGGGGGAGCTTAAGAGGAGCAAGTACAGGTTAGAGATGGCGGACATTATCGGACGGATTACGGAGACTCAGGAAGGTTGGATGTCGGGCTTGGGGCCCATGAGGACGCGACGTGGTCGTCGCAGCTGAAAAGGGGGTGATGTTGCGGTCGACGGGAAGTGGACACTTACTGACGGGCGATGACTCCCTTAGTAAGGAGTAATGTGTCATGGACTCAGAGGATCGGTCAGCCACAATATCACATGCTGATGTGGCATGTTTCATAATACGGCTATAGTAGGGTTCGAGCTACTTTAGCCATTCGTCATGTAGGTTTCGGGAGGAGCTTTAAAGCTACCTCGTATGTGTATAAGTAGTAGGAGTCGAAGACCCAGGATCGCCATCCTGGTCTTCTTCAATCACCACTTCTGTCTCATCATCGGAACATACCGTTCCCTTGTCTCCACAGAGAGCAAGTCGTCTCCCATCAGTTCTATCCAGTGATCCGATACGTCCTGGTATAGTCGGAAGTCACGTGCCACGATTTAGCGCCGTGTACCCCAAGTTCCACGTCCAAGTCACGTGCCTGTGTCACGTGTTCATCTCCAGAATATTCGCTAAGTCGTGAACGCCCTTTCGCAGTCTAAGTCAGACTAAACGTCCGTGGTGGCGTTACACATGGGCCTACCGTGTTGAGGTGGTGTCGCGGGGTCCTGCACCCTGTGTTGGCTGGCATGGCGAGTCACGGTCACGGTCATAGGGCTGGAGTTGCGGGACATGCCGTGCTGCGGAGGTGTTGCGACGGGGCTTGAGCGTGGTGACGGGGTGCGGTAGTGGGAACTGTGTCGCGATAGTGTCACAGTGGGACTTAAAGCAGCAGCTGGCATCATGGTGAGTGGCCTGGTTGAGGTAGTGGCAGCCATAGGCTTGTGTATAGCGGGCAGCGGCAGCGATACCTGGTGAGAATGAATGAAACAAAAAACAAAAAAAAACGTATCTAGATGTTGGCCCACACTGTATTACAGGCTCCTGCAGCAGCAGGCCTGTGTCGCGGTGAGTGGCCTGGTTGAGGCGGTTGCGGTGGTGGTGGCGGCCACAGGCTTGTAGGTAGCGGGCGGCAACGGCGGGGACTTTGACATGCTTGAGGTGTAACGTAACGGCTCTGCAATGCGGGTGAGAACGAATGAAACAAACAAACAAAAAAAAAAAAAATCTGGATGTTGGTCCCCGTTGTATTGCAGGGTTCCTGTGCCGTGTCGGGGTGGTGTGTGAAGGGATTTGCGTGCCGTGAATTCATGGCGTCGTGGCAGGGTTTTCACATGGCAGATGGCGCTGTAAAGGATCATGCACGCCGTGGCATGGCAGCGGTGGCAGCAGACATCTGCATGGCGGAAGCTGGAGTTGGTGGCTACAGGCTTGCGTGCGGCGAATGGCGGTGGTGACTGCAAGGCTTGAGGAGACACAATAACAAGAAAAAAAAACATACTCATCTTCATATCACAAGTGACGTCATCGCGGTCATGATGCTTACATGCCTGCTAATGGAGTGGCAGTGGGATGGGGCCTGCTGTTGGGACCATGGCGGTTGGCGGTTGGGGTTGCAATGTCAGAGCAGTGACGAGGGCGGTGCGGCTGAGGGGCGGCAGGGGTGGCGAGGAGGCGATGTGTTGACGTGTCAAGCGGGCGGGGACTTAATCTGTGGCGTGGGAAGTGGGTCAGTTACATGGTTTTGTACTGTACCCACACATCACCGCGTCACCACTTCTTTCTACGCTCCTCTACGAGGGTTTTTTTTTTCTTTTTTCCTTTTCTTTAATGGATCTCTTTAGGGACCTACCGCCCATACCTGCTCCCGCGGACCACGTCCTACGCAAGAGGGACAACTGAATCCCTTCTGCAGACGTGAAGACGGGGCCGACTACGATCTGAGCTTTTGGTCTTGTGCAAAAGGTACATTTTTTTTTCTTTTGTTTCGCTCGGCTTCTCACTAGTGATGCAGAGCCTTTTCCCCCCTCCTCTCCAACATATGCAAGCCCGCCCACACGCCTCGTGACATAAGTCAGTTGTGTGTTTTTTCTTTCTCTTCCGCTCTATCCTGAATTGTTGCAGGACGACAGGGCAACATGCCATCCCTTCGTGGATGCAAGCATTTCCGCCCGCCTACACTGACACGTCGCCACCCTTCATTAAGTTTTTTTTTTTTTTTCCTTCATTTACTCATCGTCGTACCCTTCACTACTACGCCAGCCCACCCCCACAAGCCTGGGCAAACCCACCATGTCACGTTGCGATCCAGGCCCTGCTGCATCGTCACATCGCCACCGCTATGCCAGCCCATGCCACTCCAACTGCGCCACGCCACCACAACACCGGACAGCTGTGCACAAGCCCCACCGTGACGCCGCTGCTACATAGCGCACAAGGCCCTGTCACCGCCAACACCAGACACCACCGCACCACGGAAAGCCCCATCGTGCAACCTCACAGACAAGGTTCGATCCCACGCCACCGCCTCCGTCTCGCCGCTGCATTCAAGCCCGTGGCTGCCCATGACCCTGTCGCAATGCCACGCCGTGGCCCCAATCGCGCTACACGTCACTCCACCACGCCGGCCCACCGCTTCCACGCTACACAGCGCACGTACCCGAGACCGCCAAGCCACCGCAACACAGCCAGCCCCGCCGTGCCATGTCACAACACCGGCCCCGGTCCTGCCACTTGTTACCCCTACTGTAGCACTAGTAGTAGCTTTATGTATTTCTTTGATTCTGAATAAAATATTATTTTATGCTACACACCTAATGTGATGGTGACCTCCTGTGACTTCACTATCATATGACTAAAAATTAGTATGACAAATATGACATAACAAATATCAAAACAAATATATGACAAATATATAACTTAGATGATATGCCTAATACTTGGACTTGTATGACTTTCTTGACTTTCTGAACTTGTCCTGACTTGCTGGTCATCGCTCAGTAAGAAACTTTTTGAAGAATCAGACATGGCTTGTGGACATGCCAAATTGCTAACTTTATGGGTTGTACCAGGTGGTGCCACCAGGTGCCAGGTGGTACAACCCCCATCAAGCAACCCATACAAATACTGATGCAGACATCCACACAGTGGGCGAGACTGCCACACCACTGGCATGCGTCCCGCCGCCCTCGCTCGGGGCAATCTCTGACAAGGTGGTCCTTAGACCGACACTCGTAACACCTGCGACGACGCGTGCTGCCTTCCCCGTGAAGGCGCGGCATCTCGCTAGGTCCTCCTGCACGCGGTGGTAAGGGCATCTCGTCCGCGCTGTCGGCACGGAGCTCAGATGAATGGCGGGGGCGCGTGGGTTTCGTCATCAGCTCCACATATTGGTCGCTAATGAGTGGGATGATTCGGGCGTACTGCAACCTCTTCCATACGCTCGACATGTTCATGTCGAGGTGGAACTGGTCTTTTGACGCTTCGGCCTCCAGCCTGCGAAGGTCGTCCCGGCGCACCTTGAGCGCGTCTCGCGCCTCGAGGCAGGTGCGCAGGCGGGAGACGTCTGCGTGGAGTGCGGGATAGTGGAGGGAAGAGATCACCTCATCGATTACGATGTGGCGAGGGTCGTGAGGGTGGAATAGGTCCACCTGCTGGTCCGTGACGTGTTGTGGGAGTTGGTTAGCTTGGACAGTGCGCAGGTAGACAGATGTGACGTAGCAAGGTTCCCCCTTGCCCATGGTGCCTACGACCTCCTGATAATCCTTTCGGTAATAGATATACCGTGCTACCTCCTTCCCCAGCTCTCCAATCATAAGCGGGTGGAAACGTGGGGAAGTGGGGTCGTTAAGGAAGTAGGGGATGCCTGGTTCCCCTGACTTGTCCTCCTCTTCATTGTCAAGGAGGGCGTAGCGGTGGTCAGGGACTGCGAGCTCTACTGTAGGGCGAGGGGTGAACACGTGGTCTATACCAGGTGGGAATGGGGGTAGTGGGAGGCTCGGGTGGTGGAGTGAGCTTATCGTGGGCTGATGTAACGCCACCACAGGGGCGTTAAGTACGACGTGTACTTCGGTTAAGTCACGGACGGTAACGGGACGGGAGTAAGTCAGTTACGACTTAGTTCGATGGTGAACAAGTACCACTTGGCCTCCGTGGACACAAGGGTAATAGCAAGGACAGGCTCAAGCGCAACGGCGAGCAAAGAGGGGAGTCAAGCGAAAGTGCGACTCAAGGGATCGTTCGTGAGAAATGGACAGCGGTGTGGTATTACACAAGAAGTCAAGTCTACCGTACAAGCTAGGTAGTGTGAGACTTATATACTAGTACACGATGTTTGTCAGAGACAAACATATGGCGCGATCCTAGGATCCGGGTCCTAGAGAGCTAACAAGGGGAGAGTACGAAAAGGGAACAAGGGAATCCCGCGGGACGACGCGTGGATCAGAAGTCGTCAGCGGGTTCTGGAAGTTGCGCCATGGGGCGTTGTAACGGTCATGCGCTAGGCGCGAGATAAGAGCCGAGGCGCGGATCGAAGCGGATCGTATCGTAAAAGTACAATGGAAAGTCGACACAGAATGCGAGTCACGAGACGAAAAGGGATAGACAGAAGCGGAGGGGAAAAATCGTAACAGCTGAGATACAAGTGGGGGTGGAGCCGTCGACTCAGGGGATTCCGGCGACTCAGCCGGTTCAGCAACGGTGGGTAGGGAATGGTCGGGGTCGAGTGTGAATTCCGGCAGAGGTTCCGGAGTAATGATGCGCGAGTAAGGGGTGTAAGCGTCGTATCCCATGATCGGGATACCAGCCTCTTGAGACGGTATGGTCAAATTTTCGAGAATGATCTGAGACGGGGGACGGACGGGCACAGTGGTGACGACGGGTGTATCAGACATGAGGTTTTCAGGAATGATCATAGGTGACGAGAGTGGGCAAAGGGGGTGTGTCTTTTATATCTTTCGTCCAGCCCCTTCGGCGGTAGGATTTTGCCGATAGAATTCGGCGATTAAGTCAGGTGCGTGGCAGATGTTATCAAGTGGTTCCCACGAGCTGTCACTCATGGGAAATCCCTTCCACTGGATCAGGAATTGAAGTTTGTGCCCTCGGCCATGAAGGCGAGATTGTAACACGCGCTCCACTTCGAACTCTTCTTCTCCTTCAATAAGGTCAGGTGGAGGTCGCGTGAAGTTAGCTCCATGGAGTTCCGTCTCCTTGTATGGCGTAAGGAGGTTCGCATGGAACACGGGATGTATCTTCCACGTCTTCGGAAGATCTAGTTTGTACGAGACCGCCGATAAGACTTTCTTGATTCGGAACGGTCCATGGCGTTTTGGTGCGAGCTTTGCGGTGGGGTAGAAGGTCCGGAGGTTCGTCCCCTCCAACCATACTTGAGCGCCTTCCAGGTAAGGTATGAAGCGCATCTTCCCCCTCTTCGCCATAAGCTCTTGCGTGTGCTTGATGCAGTCTTGCGCGTGCTGGCGTCTATCCCCCATTTCTTCCAGTCGTTGATCAACGGACAGAGTTGACGTGGGTTTCGACGTCCACATGGTACGTGGTTCCCATCCCATAATCAGCAAGAATGGGGAATGCTTGGTTGTGGCGTTTGGCCACGAGTTGTGCGCGAATTGTGCTACTGGGAGTGCCTCCGCCCAGTTGTCCTGTTGTACGTTACTCCAGTGGCGAAGATACTGTTCCAACCACTGGTTGGTCCGCTCCGACTGCCCATCCATCTGTGGATGATATGCGGAGGAGATGTTCTGACGGATTCCCAGCATCTTACACAAGTCCTTCATGAAGGCGGATGTGAAGCGCGGGTCTCGATCCGTGATCATTTTTCGGGGAATGCCATAGTGCGGGTAAACGTGGTGGAGATAGAGTCGTGCCACTCCTTCCGCGGTAATCGTCTCATTACACAGGATGAAGATGGCCGCTTTCGAACAATCGTGGTCGGTGATGGTGAGAATGGAGTCGTATCCATTCGACGGAGGTAGCTTTGTGATGAAGTCCATTGTTACGACTTCAAATGGTTCAGCGTCGGGGTCTGTGGTGATGGGGAAAAGGTGTGGCTTTTGTCGGTGGGGGTTGATTTTGTTGGCTTGGCACGTCGCACAACCTTTGACATAGTCTTCCACGTCCTTTCGCATATTCGGCCACCAGTAGTCACGTCGCACCAACTCTAGCGTGTTTGCAATTCCTGGATGGCCCATGCTCGGCGTGTTGTGGAAAAAGGTAATTACCCCCCGTTTAAGATCGTTGTTGCCCACAACAACGAGAGCGTCTCCTTTCCACCAGAGTCCTTGGTGCTTTTTCAGGTTGTGGGGTTTGACCCACACGAGGACGGCTTTCTCGTCCATGTTTTGCGCTATTTGCGTCCAGATGTCCATGTCGTGCATTGACATCTGGGTCACACATATGAATCGGTCAGCGGGAGGACGATTACATCGTTGTTGTCCTCCTCGTTGGGCTCATAGTCAGCTCGTCGCGAGAGGGCGTCCGCGCGGCCGTTTTTTATACCAGGTACGTGCTTCAGTGCGAAGTTGTACTCCGATAACTCCAAAAACTCGCGTGCCACTCTTCGGCTGATCTTTCGGGGGTCTTTCCAATACTGCAGATTGGCGTGGTCGGTGTGGATGATAATTTTGTGAGGAGAGCCAACCAGGTAGGTATGCCAGGCTCGTAGCGCCTTAACTACCGCTAGTAGCTCCCTGTCGTAGATGTCGTAGTTGCATTCCGCTTCCGTTAGTGACTCAGAGTGGAACGCAACTGGGTGCATGCGTTGATCGGGTCCTAATTGATTAAGTACTGCCCCAAGGGCTACGTTGGACACGTCTACTTCGAGCTCAAATGGTTTCGCGAGGTCGGGGAAGAGGAGTGTGGGTTCTCGGCCAATGCTTCGTCTGATATTATCGAACGCATCCTGCTGGTCCTGGTCCCAACGCCAGGGGGTGTCTTTCTTTGTGAGGTCGTGCAGCGGGCGGGCGAGTGTGGAGAATCCTCGGATAAACCGCCTATAGAAGTTACAGAAGCCGAGGAAGGCGCGCACTTCCCTGAGGCTTTTTGGGGCTGGCCACTCCAGGACTCCCCGTACCTTAACGGGATCCATCTGGACATTCCCGTGTCCGATGATGAGTCCGAGGTATTCGATTTCTAACACCTCGAACTCGCATTTCTCTGGTTTAACATACAGGTCATGCTCTTCACAGAGGCACAGTACCTCATGCAGCACGTTCCGGTGTTGGGCGTTGTAAGGCCAGCATTCCGGCTGAGCCCGAAACCATCCATTTTCGGACTATCGATCTCTTCGGCCACGCGTCCTTTCTCGGTGTTCCTTTATCTCATTAGCTTCCCTTTCCTTTTCCTCTTTAAGTACAGCCCTCTTGTATTTAAACAGGATCTGTACTTTGTGCTAGGACATCCAATCAATCGAATGAAATAGAAGACATCGCTTTTCCCCTTCTCTTAGTGCGAATATCCCGGAAGTCAGGCCCAAACGCGGGCACTCGAAGGACATTCCCACTTCCTCTTTCCCTACCTCTTGGAGTAGAACACTCTCCGCCTTCGAACTCACCTAGGACCCTCACGTCCTTACACATTGGCTGCCCCAGTGAGGCGGAGTCAGTTGATTCCCCCTCCATCCCCCCTTTCAACCTTCAACCTTTTCACTTTCTTTTCGGTCGCCTCTGGTGACCTACGCAAATGTCAATCAGTCTCCTCCAGTCTACGACGCTCGCTCAAGTCAAGCCCAAGTTATTCGTCCCCCGCCTCGTTATCATCGTCAAGATCTAGTCGTTCTCGGTCTCCTTCCATCCATACCATCCATCCCTTCGTTCACGTTCGATCTTCGTCCCACCTTCTCATCCACTTTTAGATTACGCTTGTCCACTTCGTCATTCCCTTGTTTGTTCCCTTCAGTCCCCTTCGATCCCTTTCGATTTCGTTCTATCTGCTTTGATCACCCTCCCGTTCCAATCTCCGAACTCGCGCATTCGCCCCCCTTCGATTTCGCATCCTCCACGCTCGTCTTGTCTCTCATTTCATTCCTCTTTTCGACCATCTCACATACGCATCACGAGGATGTATTACGACGATGAGGATGATGACCCGTACGCACCACGGATCGGACCGGCAGCGATGCCATCACCTCGCTCAAAGTTCGCACCTTACTTTTCGGGATGCACAGACACGCTCGAGGATTTCTTGGAGGAATACGAAGGCCTAGCGTACGGCCGCGCACTGACAGACCCGCAGAGAGTCGACGTAATCATTCGCTACGTAGCCCCCTCATTGCGCGACTTCTGGAGATCGCTAGACGGATTTCGTTCACGCGACTGGCCCCGGTTTCGGCAATCCCTCGTTAACATCTTCGGCAATCCCACACCACGGCACCAGATCATGAGACAGAAGCTGCGCAGTTACGTTCAAGACTCGGCCAGAAAGCGGATGTATTGCGAGGACGACGTGCTACAGTACTACCGACAATTTCTATGCTACAGTGCTCCCCTGGTACATTCTGGCCACCTATCGGAAGAAGAACGCGACGCAGCGTTTTGGTACGGATTTCATCACGAGGATCGTCATGTCCTTTGGCCCCGTCTTCTTAGCAAGAACCCATTCCAGTCATCCGACATCCCCTTCCACTTCGAAGATGTTTTCATTTGCGCACGAGCAGCGTTTGCGTATGACGGCTCCTCATTTTGGTCGCATGTGAAGCAGTTCGAGCCCCCGATCGTTAGACGCGAGCAGCCCATCGTAGAGCCCATTTCTCGAGATGCCTACGGTTTCCGAGCAGTGACGTGCGCCATCGCCTCGAACGCTGAGACAACCACCACCCCCGACGAGCTCTCTCCACCTTCATACTCGACGCCAGACTCAGACTTCCCCCATCCTTTGATCCTGCCTTCGGAATCTCAGCACACGCAAGCGCCTTCGGTGACGCTCGATCTGCCCGAGACAGCGCACACGTTTTCGTCCACGTTGCTCCCCTCGGCTTCCCCTCGGTCTCATACTCCGTCACTTGTACATTCGGCTACTGACAACGACCTCATTCCTGCGCCCACGTTTCTGATCTCCACGTCCACGTTGCTACCCTCGGCTTTCCCTACCCCGGCTCACGCTTCCTCGCTCGCACACTTGGCTGCTGACGAAAACCCCGAGACCTCGTCCACATTCCCCTCGCCTTCGATCGCGCCTGCACCTTTTTCCATGCCGACATCCGATTTTGAGTACCTGCCCTCGGCGACGGTCGATCAGCCCGCGCCCACGTTGTCGTCCACGCCCCCATCCTCGTCTTCGATTTCGTCCACGTTCTTGCCCTCTCCTGCGCGTTTGGCAACGGAAGATCAGCCTGAGCCCGAGTCTGCGTCCACGCCTCCGATCACCCCATCGTCGCCTATTCTCCTGTCAGACCCCTCGTTTCGTTCCCCGAGTACTGACGACGTCCCCGAGATCGCGTCCATGTCCTATTGTTCATCTGAGGTTCCGCTCACGAGCTCTGAGTGCCTACCTTCGGCGATGGTTGATCAGCCCGAGTTCGAGCCCGAGCACGCGTCTTCGTCTTCGATCACTCCGACCTCTTCCCTGCCTGCTCCCTCGCTTGCTCTTGAATTTACCGACGACATTCGCGCGCTTTCGTCTTTGCCTCTGCCAGAGATGTCGACGCTCGACTCCCTGCCTGTCGTTCTGTCACCCAAGTCGTTGCTACCGGGAACCCTTAGCCAGTCCTCTAGGTCTTGTGAACTTGAGTCTACCCCTGCGTCCGCAGCCGATATCGCCCCACTGCCAGTGAGCACTGAGTCCCCGGTGGAGTTGTATTTGTCGTCGTCAGGCGAACTCGTTCCCTTTCTTCCCGCGTCATCCGAAACACCGCCAAACGCGCCCATTTCGCCCCATTCGACGCCACCGCAACGACCTCCCGGACTCAAGACAGTCGGCTCGGATTCGTCCCTTCTCGAAGTCACACCACCCCTCGCCTCGTCAGTCCCTCAACAATCGCAAGAACTTTCGCTGGTTTACGAAGCTTCGTCGGTGCTCGCGCCTCGTCTCTGTCTCTTCCACTCCTCACCCTCGCCTCGACTCTCCAGTACTTCTATTCATTTCGGCTTCGCATTCGCTCTCGTCACGGCAGCAGTCCTCGTTTCGACACTCATCAACGTTTCGGCAACTCTTCTCACCCACGCGAGCAAGCTCTGGAGCAAGAATCAAGACACCGGCAACAGTCAGAACAGCACCCCAGGTTACAAGACAGGCGACGACCTCGCGCATCGACTTCGACTCGGACAGTACACGCCCCGCGCCTTACGCTTCGTATTCGACCCCGGAGGCCGGTCTTCAAGTTCAAGCGTTCAGTTTCGGCACACGAAGACATTCGCCAGCGCAAGTCGAAGACACACATCGGCTTCATCACCACGCGCCGCGCCACCCTTCTCGCTCCCATTCTAGCCAACAACCTCATCGTTTTCGATCCCGGAGGTGTAGGTTTTGCGACTCGACGACGCTTGCAGGCGCAGGCCCTAGTTTTTGATAACTTTATCTTCGTGCACGACGCATACCTTTCCCAATATCGTTTTAGCTCACGTTTTCTTTATTTTCGACGCTGAAACTCGATTTTTTTTCTTTAGAAGTAGCTTGACCGGGGACGGTCAAGATTTTGACCCCCCAGGAGGTGTAAGGCCAGCATTCCGGCTGAGCCCGAAACCATCCATTTTCGGACTATCGATCTCTTCGGCCACGCGTCCTTTCTCGGTGTTCCTTTATCTCATTAGCTTCCCTTTCCTTTTCCTCTTTAAGTACAGCCCTCTTGTATTTAAACAGGATCTGTACTTTGTGCTAGGACATCCAATCAATCGAATGAAATAGAAGACATCGCTTTTCCCCTTCTCTTAGTGCGAATATCCCGGAAGTCAGGCCCAAACGCGGGCACTCGAAGGACATTCCCACTTCCTCTTTCCCTACCTCTTGGAGTAGAACACTCTCCGCCTTCGAACTCACCTAGGACCCTCACGTCCTTACAGCGTGGTCGAGGGCGGTGGTGATTAGGATGTCATCCATATAGACGATCACAAGCCCGAGTAGGATGAGGTCTCGGAAGATGTAGTCCATCATTGCCTGAAACGTTGACGGGGAGTTGGTAAGGCCGAAGTACATAACCAGGGGTTCAAACAGTCCCCGGTTCGTTTTAAATGCTGCCTTATGCTCATCTCCCGGTTTGACCCGTACATTGTTATAGCCCCATCTAATGTCGAGCTTGGAGAACAATTGGGCTCCTTGTATGCGATCGATGAGTTCGGGGATGAGGGGAAGGGGATAGTGGTTTCGGACGGTGATCTCGTTCAACCGCCTGTAGTCTTGGATGGGTCTCAGCTTCCCATCTTTCTTTTTGATAAAGAAGAACGGTGATGCGTAAGCGGACTTGGAGGGTCTGATATACCCTTTGTCAAGCTGCTCCGCGAGGAACGTGGTGAGCGCCTCCTCTTCGTTTTGTGCCAGCGGGTACACTTTACAGTCTAATGTTGGCGGGCATTCGGTAGGAGGTCGATGGCATGGTCCCACACTCGTGAGGGAGGAAATCAGTGGGATGCTTCCTCACTGAACACTTTACGGTGTCGCCGGTACTCTGCAGGTATCAGTTCTTCAAATGTGCGTTCGGGCCTCTTTGCCACCTCGCGCTGGGCTAACTCCGAGGCGGTCGTTGTTTTTCGTAGGAATGTGATGCAGGGATCCCGCTCATCATCTATGAGCTGTTCCCACACCTCCTCATCAAGTTCATATGTCTCCAACGCCCTTATGGATGCTTCCATAGGCGTGGCTTCGTCTGACAGATGAAGGCTGGAAATAACGACCGGTTGAAACTCCTCATTCAACGTCGCTTCTCCCCATCGTATCTGTGGCTTGAAGGCCGTGAACCAGGGGTACCCGAGGATCACTTCGTCTCTTCCTAAGTTCGTGATTAGGAAGCGAAGCATCTTGGTCTCCTTCCCTGTTCTTACGGTGAGATCGGTGTACTGCGTGATCTCTCCGTCTTGGTTGTTCATCCCATCTACATTCCAAATGTGGATGGGATGTGAGACATTTCGGGTGGATATCTGTAGTCGTTTGAGCAGTGTTGAACAAATAAAATTGTCAGTTGCTCCTGAGTCCACTAGGACTTGTTGTTCGGCCGTTGTGTGTGCAGATTTAAACAGAACTGGGATTCGCATGGATCGATATCTGCTAGTGTACACGTTTAGATTTAACGCTCTAGCCCAGGCTGCCGGGTTCAAGCGTCGGGAAAACCCTCTTTCCCGAATAGTTTGTCCACCATGAGGTCCCTGACCTCCTGAGTCTGCGCTTTCATCACTGCGATCTGCGCATCCGCCTGCTCTTCATTCGAAAGTACGCAATTAGAAGATACGGCGACAGTAGTGATGGTGGGAGTTGATACGTCTGGAGTCGGGGTAAAGGAGGGGGATCCGAAGGAGGAGGTAGTAGCCGCGCGTGTTCCCTTTTGTGGGCAGTTACGCGACACATGCCCCTGAGCACGACATCTAAAACATCGTCCCTCCTTCTGAAGCTGGGCCCGGTCTCTGTCGGTAAGTGCCACAGAGGCTCGGGTGCATCCAATATCCATGGCGTTAGGGTTTCGGTTCTGTTTGAGGGCCTGGACCCACTGCTCTCGGCTGTGTCCGCCCTTCTTTCCGCGCTGGGATCTGTTCTTTCCCAGGCGGTCCTTTAAAACGAGGTATTCAGCCTCCTGTAGATGAGCGGCCGCCTTCCAATCATCCCATGTGATCGGATGTTGGAAGCGCGTGGCGTTGATTACTAACTGGTCTGGGAGCCCATCCTGGAACATGTCCAGTGTCGTGGCTTCATCGGGGTTATACCCGGCTTTGTGGACTAGGTTGGAGAACGTAGCCACGTAGGTGTCGATATCTTCGCCCTTCATGGTCAGAGTTTGTAAACTCTTCTGGGCTTTCGTTCGTTCCGCTGTATCGGTATACGATTGCATGAACCGATCGCGGACGGTGTTCCACAGGTTCATTTCAGTCATTAGAACGCCTGTGTTTCGCTGGTCCTCGAGCCAAGCGAACTGCTCTGTGACCCAATCATCGACAAGGGGTCCGCGGATGTAAGAAAGGAAGGTCATCGCGCGGGGGTAGGGGATAGTGAGCTGGTTGACGGTGGGGTTCATCTCTCGGTATAAGTTGAACGCAAGCATGAACTGCTTGCTTTTCTCTCGGTCTCTGTTAAACTTGGGGGGTGGGTTTCCCCCTAAGCGTCCGTGTCCTCCTGCTGCGGGCGGGATCGCGGCTGGTGCGGCTCCAGTGGGGGGAATAGGAGCGCCACCTGCTCCACCGCCCCCGCCTCCTCCGCCACCTGCGCCGCCTCCTCCACCGCCTGGCGCACTTCCTCCACTAGCGCCACCACCCGGGAGACCTCCTCCAGGAGCTGCACCTCCGCCTCCAGGAGCCGCTGCTCCACCTGACGGGCCGCCGCTAGGAGCGCCTCCACTACCAGAAGGAGCTGGTCCTCTGCTGGTAAGGGTTGTGCTGGCCGAGGCATGAGTCTGTGACATGGACTGGGGTGTAGGTTGGGAACCAGGTAGGTCCGGGGGGTTTACGAATAGGGAGGGGGTGAACGTGGTTGTTGGTATGGAGACACTAGGTGAATTATCAGGGTCGGAGTCAATGTCAATCCCTTTTGGGTTATGACTCTTTAGTGGTCCGACGTTCAGTTCAAGCGGTGCGGGTCCGATAGTATACCAGCTTTGTTCGTTCGGCGAGTAATCAATATAAGCCCAGAGACGTTTATCCTCTAGGTAATGGATCTGGTGATACTCTTTCTTTTTCGGGTTGAAGATGTAATATCCTTCAACGTTGTTAATTTCTGTCCAGACAGCTGCTCCTTTGATACGATCAGAGAGCTCGTCGGTTGTAAGCCGAGTGATGTACTCCGGCTGGAATCTGGATCTAGCACGACTAGATGTCGCCACAGTGAGAGACTTGACTTAATGTAACACCACCACAGGGGCGTTAAGTACGACGTGTACTTCGGTTAAGTCACGGACGGTAACGGGATGGGAGTAAGTCAGTTACAACTTAGTTCGATGATGAACAAGTACCACTTGGCCTCCGTGGACACAAGGGTAATAGTAGGGATCGGCTCAAGCGCAACGGCGAGCAAAAGAGGAGAGTCAAGCACAAAGGCGACTCAAGGGATCAGATCGTGAGAATAGACAGCGGTGTGGTATTACACAAGAAGTCAAGTCTACCGTACAAGCTAGGTAGCATGCAACTTATATACTAGTACACGATGTTTGTCAGAGACAAACATATGGCGCGATCCTAGGATCCGGGTCCTAGAGAGCTAACAAAGGGGAAGTATGAAAAGTGAACAAGGGAGTCCCACGGGACGACGTGTGGATCAGAAGGCGTCAGCGGGTTCTGGAAGTCGCGCCACGGGGCGTCGCAACGGTCATGCGCTAGGTGCGAGATAAGAGCCGAGAAGCTGATCGAAGCGGATCATATCGTAAAAGTACAATGGAAAGTCGGCACAGAACACGAGTCACGAGGTGTGAAAGGAAGAAATGGGGAGAAGAAGGGGGAAAAATTGTAACACATACTGTTGGTCGCTGCCCTGTCGATAGGCGAGGACAAAGGGGTCTGCCGTAAAGACGAGCTGCGTATAGCGAGCTGGGTGCAGCCTCCCCTGAGCGTCTCGTATCTGGAAGGGGATGTAATGGACTCCCCTGTTGTGTTGGTACCCTGGGGGTGGCGGAGTCTCCACCCGAGATCGGGAAACTGGACTGTGTTCCTCCGCCTGATACTGGCGGAGTGTGGGTTGAGAAGCTTTCGGAGCACGCATTGGTCTCCCATCGGTGGTGCATACCGGCGGGGTTTCGTCGTGAGTAATGGTGAGGTGAGTCCCATACGTGATATGGCGGTTGAGCGGGCAATGCTCCTCCAACAGGTACCGGTTGTACTCTCGATCTTCTTGTACTGTAGTCTGGTCTTGACGGGACGGAGGTCGCATCGGGACGTAACCTTGCGCCGAAGGGGGCCATGAATGTACGGCTGTAGGGCTTGGCGAAGGAAGGAGGGATGGTACGGGGGAAGAGGGACGACTGCTTGCTGGTTGAAGGGGCTGGGGAAGCGACATGGGTGACAGTGTTGGGGCGTTCTGTACGATGAGGGTTGGCTGTACTGCGATTGGGAGTAGGTCATCGAGGACATAGTGGACTTGAACTGGGGATTGGGACATGAGTGTGGGGGATGACAGGTGAGAAGGATGGGGACATCTCTTGGGTTTTCCCCGTGCTTATATGCACTTCTCTGGCGGGGTTTGAACGTTTGAACTCCCTTATCGCTTCATCGGCGAAGACGTCATCCTTCGAGACCCATTGATTATCGGAGTCCGGGTATCCACGCCACTTTACCAAGTATTGCAATTTCTTGGTTCTGCCGAACCGCCGAGAGTCTAGAATCTTCTCAACCTCATATTCTTCTTCTCCTTCTACCAATTCCGGTGGTGGGCGCTGATAGTTGGGGCCATGCATGTGAGTTTCTTTGTATGGCGTCAGAAGATCTGTATGGAACACGGGGTGGATGCTCCACTGCATGGGAAGTTCTAGGCGGTAGTTGACTGCGGACATCACCTGAGTGACCTTAAACGGGCCGTGTCTTCTGGGTGCGAGCTTGGTGGTTGGTTGGTTGGTACGTAGGTGGCGTCCTTCCAGCCATACTAAGTCCCCGATTTGGTACTTGGGCGTATCTTTGTGTTTGATCCACCCCTGCTGCACTTTGATCATCAGTTCTTGGGCGCGCGCTCTAGCCTCTATGAATTGTTTCAGGCGTAGTGCCACCTGGGGTATTGGTGAGGGACGGTCCGTCCAGTCGGCTCTCGGGTTGTATCCCATCAGAAGGTTGAAGGGGGATTCCTTGGTCACCTCGTTGGGCCAGTTGTTATGCGTGAATTCCGCCATTGGGAGGTATTTGGTCCAGTCGTCCTGTCGTTCGTTGACCCAGAACCTGAGGTATTGCTCTAGCCATTGGTTGGTGCGTTCTGATTGACCGTCCGTGTGGGGGTGATAGGCTGTGGAGATGTTCTGTTCGATGCCCAGTATCTTGCATAGTTCTCTTACGAACTTGGAGGCGAATCGGGGATCTCGGTCACTAATGATACGCGATGGTAGTCTGAATCTGGTGAACACATGTTTTACGTACAGGGCTGCAGTTCCTTCCACAGTGATTTCTTCCAGGCATGGGATGAATATGGCTGCTTTTGAGCAGTCGTGGTCCGTAATCGTCAGTATTGAGTCGCATCCTTCCGATTGTGGTAGTTTGGTGATGAAATCGAGCGCTATGGTTTGAAATGGGGTTGCTTCCAGTTTAGGGAATATCGGTTGTAGGGGAGCTTGCGTGGGTCGGTTGTTGACCTTGATCCTTTGACAGTCAGCGCATCCTTTGACGTAATCCTGGGTTTCCTGTCGTAGGCCCGGCCACCAGTAGTATCGTTCTACCATCCTGATTGTTCGGTTGATCCCTGGGTGTCCGTGTACTGGCGGGTCATGATGTACTTGGATAATACGTCGTCGTTCGTGTAGGTCTCCTGTTACCACGCGTCTTCCGTCTTTGTACCACATCTCTTCAATTCTTTTGAGTTTGTGCGGGTCCACCCATTTCTTGATCGTCTGTTCATCTTGGGTGTATACCGGGTATGTCGTTCCCATTTCTATGGTGTCGATCGTCGGTTTTGTGCAAGTGGGGTTTTCTGTGGTGTCAATGACGTTTGCTCGAATGAAGATGTGGTCCAGTAGCACTGTGACGTGTTCGTTGTCGTTTTCTCCTTGGTCATAGTCCAGTCGTCGTGATAGGGCATCTGCTCGTCCGTTTGCTGTGCCCTTGATGTGGTGAATCTCGACGTCGTATTCTGACAGTTCCAATACTTCCCTTGCTACTTGTCTACTAATCTTTTGCGGGGATCTCCAGTATAGCAGGTTCATATGGTCGGAGAAAACCTTGATCTTGTGTGGTGAGCCGGCGAGGTATTGTCGCCAGTTGCGTAGGGCTTTCACAATTGCGAGGAGTTCCAGGTCGTAGATGTCGTAGTTTCTTTCAGCTGCGTTTAGAGTGTTCGAGTAGAATGCAATGGGGTGTTGTTTGTTGTCTGCATCTCGTTGGAGGAGTACCGCTCCTACTGCGTATCCTGAGGTGTCTACCTCCATTTCAAACTGTTTGTCTAGCTCTGGGTGTTTGAGTACTGGTTCGCTTGTTACCAGGCTTTTGAGTTTGTCAAACGCTTGTTGTTGTTCCATTCCCCATTGCCATTCCGTGTCTTTCCGGGTTAGTTTGTTGAGGGGTCGTGCATGTGTGGCAAAATTTCTGATAAAGGCACAGTAGAAGTTACAGAATCCCAGGAATGATTGTACTTGCTTTACGGTTTTTGGAGTTGGCCATTCTTTGATGCCTGAAATTTTGACGGGGTCCATGCGGACCACCCCCTTTTCAATGATTACCCCCAGGTAATCGAGGGAAGAAGAGTGGAAGGTGCATTTCTCTGGTTTCAGGTATAGGTCGTGTTGTTCCAGGAGGTCCAGTATGTCGTGTACTGCTTCGGTGTGCGCCTGTTCCGTTGAGGCAGTTGCGACTCCAATGTCGTCCATGTATACTCGGATTATCATCCCTTTGGTTTCGTGGTATTTGATGAGGGGTTTGAATATGTGGTTCATCATTGTCTGGAACGTGGAAGGGGAGTTGGTCATTCTGAAGTACATTACCAGTGGTTCGAAGAACCCGTGTTTGGTTTTGAATGCCGCTTTTCCCTGGTCTCCATCTTTGATCAATATGTTGTTATACCCCCATCGTACGTCGAATTTGGAGAATATCCATCCGCCGCTTAGATCTGCGATTAGCTCCGGGATTAACGGGAGTGGGTATTGGTTGCGTATGGTCCATTTGTTCAAGGTTCGATAGTCCTGTACCGGGCGTAGTTTTCCGTCCTTCTTTTTGACGAAGAAGAAGGGGGATGCGTACAGAGATTTAGAGGGTCGTATATACCCTTTGGCTAGTTGTTCGTCTAGAAACTCTTTTAGTGCTTTGTCCTCTGCTTGGTTCACCAGGTATATTTTGCAGTCGATAGTGTCCGGTGCGTCGGGTTTGAGTTCTATAGCGTGGTTCCACGGTCGGGAAGGGGGGAATCTGTGGGATTCCTCTTCGCTGAATACTTTTGCGTGTCTTTGGTATTCTGCTGGTATTTCCTTTTTTGTCGTGTATTGTTGTGCCGATATTGCCATTTCTGTTGCCGTGGTTCGGAGGTGTACCGGGAGTGATTCTTCCTCTAGTTCTTGGTATTTTTGTTTAGAGGCATCATCCGTGTATTGGGTGATGAGTTGTTGTATTTCCGTGAGGTTTAGACGTCAGGGGTTCGTTGTTCGTAATATGATGGGATATTGCTTGGTGTCTAAGGTAGCCGTTGCCCATTGGATCCTTGGTTGGAACATGGCCAGCCAGGGGTATCCCAGTATGAGGTCTTCTCCTCCTACGTTGGTTACTAGGAATCTGATATCTTTTTGTTTCCCGTCAGTCTGGATGTTTAGGTCTATGTAGTGGGTGATTTTCCCCCCTTTGTTATGTGTTCCGTCTATATTCCAGATGTTTCGGGGGCGTTCTAGTTCCTTGGTTCCTAGACGCATTCTTCTGATAAAGTCCAGGTGTATGAAGTTGTCTGTTGCCCCGGAGTCAACTAGTGCTTTCTTTTCGGCCATGAAGTAACTCGTGCGGATCAAAACTGGAACATGCATGGATCGATAGCGCATTATGAACGATGAGTTACAATTGACTGCCCTCACCCAGGCCGTTGGGTTCAGGCGTCCTGAAAATCCGGATTCCCTGCCATATTTCTGGCAAACATCTCTCTGCCCTCTTCTTCTAAGTTCGCAATTCTGCCCATTATGTCCTCTACCCGCTGCTGGGAGGTGCTGCTGTTTGCTTGTGTGGGCTCGTCGAGGTTGATGAGTGGTTCCCCTGCGACGCTCTGCAGAGCGGAGGGTACTTCCTCAATGTAGGTGGTCCTTCCCTGAAGTGTTCCGTGGTTGCGCTGTTGTCGTGGCTGCATGCATTCTCGTGAGAAGTGCCCTTTCTGGCCGCAGTTATAGCACGTGACATCCCTGGTATTGAATACTCCTCATCCTCCTCGTCCTCGACCCAGGAATCCTCCTCGCAGTGTAAACGGCGGTCGCCCCTGGGTGTAGTCTCTCCATTCCTGGGGGTTGTTGGGGTTCGCTTCTTCGGACCCTGCGACTCTGGCGCGGATTCTCCCGGGGGTGGTGTCCATTGCGTCTGGGTGGTTGCGGTATTGCTGCCATCCTTGTTGTCTGGTTGGGGGTTGGAAGCATGCTGGTTGTCCCTGTCTGGGTCGTGCGTTGCCTTGTGGTTGTTGTCTGCCAAAACCATCCGTTCTGGCCTTCATGTGGATGTATCGCTTCTGTTGCTCGATGGCTGCGGTTTTCCACTGTTGGTAAGTGTTGGGGCTGTGGAACTGGTATGCGTTTCGGTAGAGGTCCAGCGGTAGTCCCCTGGTGAATTTGTCCAGGACTAGGGGTTCGTCTAGACGGTAGTCAGCCTGTCGGACTAGCTTTTCAAATTTGGTGACGTAGCCATCTATATCGGTTCCCGTCATTCGGAATCCCTTATCTAGCTCCAGTCTGGCTCGTTCTTGTTCCATGTTGTCACGGAACTGTCGTTTGAAGGCGAGTTCTACTCCCGCCCATAGCCACTTGTCGTATCAGTCGATGTGGCCGTCGAGCCATTTCTGGGTCTCCGTGGTCCATTCGTCGACTAGTGGTCCTTGAATGTAGGTGAGGAACATCATTGCTTTGATGTAGGGGATTTGTAGGCTTCGATTTGTGAAGTTGACTCCTACGTATCGTTTCCACTGTGTGAGGAACACTTCTGCTTTGTCGCGATCCCCTGTGAACACCATTGGTTCTTTTCCTATGAATTTATCGGTGGTCGTGTTGTTGGGAATTTGGGCGGCATTGGTGGGTTGTCCTCCGTTGCCTCCTCCTCCTCCTCCATGGTTTCTGTCTTCCGGGTCTCCTCCCGGGGGTCCTTGGTCTTCTGGCTCTTTGAACAGTGCCGTTCTAGTGTGTGTCTCCTGGGTAATCGTTTGAGACATGTTGGTGGGGACGGACTTAGTGATAGTGTTCGAAAGTCCAGTCTCATGAACCGGAAAAAAACCGGGACCGGACCGGACTGCAACCAATGGCAACCGGACCTTCGGTTGCGGTTCATCCGGCCTGAGAATTTTACCGGTTGTGGTTCATCCAAATTTGGCAAATGGGTGAACCGCCACAGGGCCAGTTGGGACCGGTCCCAACCGGTCTTTACAGCCACGACCATCCAACAACGCCGACTTCAACAACGACGACCAAATGTGAACTACGACCACCATTCTGACACCTGGGCCGACTGCAGCAACGCCGATGTCAATGCCTCGGACCGGCCTCAACAGCAACAGCCTCAAGCAACAACCGCGCCATCACCAACGACCACAACCATCAACACCGCATCGACAATCACGACCACAGCTGCACCCAACACGTCGATGACCACAGCGATGACCAAGATGACGACAGTTCGACAGCCGCAATGACGACAGTTTGACAACTTGAACGGCAACACGTCGACAGCCGCAACATCAACAAGTTGACGACGACAACGACGACAACGATGACAACAAGTTGACAACAACAACCATGAAGACGACGACGTCGACAACCACGAAGACGACGACATCGACAACCATGACGACGACACATCGACAGCTGCAACGACACAACCACAGCCGCAACATTAGCACATCAACAACCACAACGACGGCCGCAACAACAATGCGTCGACAACGATCCACAACGACTACGCATGACGACTTTGGCCGCAACGCTGGCACAACGACCATGACTTGTCGTCGACGACGCGACGGCTACCACGACACGTTCACGATGTCCTCTTGGTGACGAGGACCATAAGTATAATCTTTACATCCCTAGAGCACTGTAGTAGACAACTTGTATCTAGAGTAGTTTAATACATATATTTACAGGTTGCAGTCGGTCTTTGGCTGGTTGCAACCGACCCTGAATGAGCCGGTTTAGACCGCGAGGACCGGTCTTTTGAGAATCTGGCAACCGGGTGGGACCGACTCCTGTCGGTTCGGTCCAGTTTTGGGGCTCGGGGATGAACCGATGCATCGGTTCCGGTCCCGGTCTTTCCAAATTAGGCAAAAAAAACCGGACCAGACCGGACTTTCAATCACTACTTAGCGATTTCCTCTAGGGTGGTTTCTTCTGTCTCGTCTTTGATGACCCGAATTTCTTCGGGGTTACTTGCGAGTGAGGGGGACGGTGCTGGGGTTTTTGGTGTGGGAGATCGGGCTGGTTCTTCTTCTTGTCCGTCAATTATTCCCCACTGGTCCCTGGTTACTACGTTGTTGACTGTGATGTTGAGGTTGAGGCTGGAGGTTGCGGGTCGTGTTATTTGGTATTTGTTGTGGAGGTCGTCCCACTTGATTTCGGTCCAACAGGTATTTTCGAAGTTAAACTCTACTGGTATGATCTGCTGCTGGTTCTGTCGGTTATAGTAGTATGTCACGTAGCCTGGGTCTTCCGCGTCGTCTTTCCAAAATGCAGATTGTAGGTATCTTTTGGGTACGTTTCGTTCTCCTCTCCTGTCGATGTGATAGGGTCTGAATGGTACCCAGTAGTCTTTGGTTGTTTGGAGATTGGCCACGGTGGATCTTGGTCTTAATGTAACGTCTACCATGGACGTTTGCCTGACTTAGGCTTCTCGGGGTGTGGCGAATCTAACGCTGGGGTAGAAGAGACGATTGACTCGGCTCTGTGGATAGAATTGGGGGTGTGGGAATAACTCTCCTGCTAATCCTCGATATCCGTGGAGGTCGGGTCCTTGCTGTAGTCCGATAGGAGGGGTCTTGGATACTTTGAGGTCGTCCCAAGTGTTGTGATCGATGATGTAGAGGGTGCAGTAGGGGGACGCCACGCGTTCGTTGAGATACAGGAAGACTTGATGATATATGGCGTCGAGGGGATAATCCACTGTCCACGGAGGGAACGTTGGGATAAGTCACAGGGGACCCTTTGGTCTTTAGGGTATGCTGGATGACTCACTTAAAGGGGGAGGTCCCTGTAGAGTGAAGAATCGATGGTGGTATTGGAAGAAGACCAAGATGGCATTTCTTGGTCTTTACCCTACTCTACTTATACAAGTACACGCGGGCTTTCAAGCACCGCTCCAAGAGGTACTAGCCAATAGCGTAAGTAGCTTGAACCCTAGTACGGCTATCCTAGTATGAGTCACTACGAGTCATGATCCGATCCGTTATCGTACACAATCACATGTGCCGGAGCTTACCCAGCTGACTGATCTCATAAGTCCATGACGATATACTGCTGACGCGGTGTCATACCCTTGACGTCAGTGTCCACTTCTGGGCCGAACGTAACACATGCCACCCTTTCTCTCCGGTCGTTCAGAAGGAGGTTGACCCCCTCCTTGCTGACACGGGCACCAAAAGTGCTCCCGGAGAAACCGGCATTACGTGGACCATACTCAAACTCGCATGGGAGGCGATTGGTGCCCACCTAATCCACCTCTACAACGCATGCCTGCTGCACGGACACCACCCCGCCCTTTGGAAACACGCCATTGTGGTCGTCATCCCTAAACCGGGGAAGGACGACTACCTGGCACCAAAAGCATACCGACCCATCTCACTCATCGAGTGCCTCAGCAAGCTGTTGGAAAAGATAGTCACCAGACGCCTCCTATTTGACGCAGATTGCCACCAACTCCTCCTGTTACATTCGGACCGGAAGTGGACACTGACAGATGGGTATGACACCACGTCAGCAGTATATAGTCATGGACTTGTAGGATCAGTCAGCCGGGTAAGCTCCGGCACATGTGATTGTGTACGATAAGCGGATCGGATCATGACTCACACTAGGATAGCGGTACTAGGGTTCACGGTACTTACGCTATTGGCTAGTACGGATTGGAGCGGCGCTTGAAAGCCCGCGTGTAACTGTATAAGTAGAGGACTGCAAAGACCAAGAACAGTATCTTGGTCTTCTTCCAATACCACTACCAGTTCTTTGCTCTATAGGGATCTCCCCCTTTAAGTGAGTCGTCCAGCATACCCCAGAGACCAAGGGGTCCCCTGTGACTTATCCCAACGTTCCCTTTGTGGACAGTGGACTATCCCTTCAACGCCATCTATCACCAAGTCTTCTTCTATCTCAACGAACGCGTGGCGTCCCCCTACTGCACTCTCTATATCATCGACCACGACACTTGGGACGAACTTGAGACGTCCAACACCCCCCCTATCGGCACACAACAAGGAGACGATCTCCACGCGTATCGAGGACTAGCAGGAGAGTTATTCCCGCACCCTCAGTTCTACCTGCAGAGCAGAGTCAATCGTCTCTTCTACCCTCTCGTTAGATTCGCCACACCCCGAGAAGCCTAAGTCAGGCAAACGTCCATGGTAGACGTAACATTAAGACCAAGATCCACCGTGGCCAATCTCAAGACAACCAAAGACTACTGGGTACCATTCAGACCCTACCACATCGACAGGAGAGGAGAACGAAACGTACCCAAAAGATACCTACAATCCGCATTTTGGAAAGATGACGCGGAAGATCCAGGCTACGTGACCTATTACTATAACCAACAGAACCAACAGCAGATTATACCAGTAGAATTCAACTTTGAGAACACCTGCTGGACCGAAATCAAGTGGGACGACCTCCACAATAAATACCAAATAACACGACCCGCAACCTCCAGTCTCAACCTCGACGTCACAGTCAACAACGTAGTAACCAGAGATCAGTGGGGTATCATCGACGGGCAAGAAGAAGAACCAGCCCGATCCCCCACACCCAAGACCCCAGCACCGTCCCCCTCACTCGCAAGCAACCCCGAAGAAATTCGGATCATCAGAGACGAGACAGAAGAAACCACCCTAGAGGAAATCGCTAAGTCCATCCCCACCAACATGTCTCAAACGATCACCCAGGAGACCCACGCTAGGACAGCACTGTTCAAAGAACCAGAAAACCCCGGACCTCCGGGAGGAGATCCAGAAGACGGAAACCATGGAGGAGGAGGAGGAGACGACGGAGGACAACCCATTAACCTCACTCAGACTCCCAACAACGCGACCACCGACAAATTTATAGGAAAAGAACCAATGGTGTTCACAGGAGACCGTGACAAGGCAGAAGCATTCCTCACACAATGGAAACGATATGTAGGAGTCAACTTCGCAAACCGAAGCCTACAAATCCCCTACATCAAAGCAATGATGTTCCTCACCTACATCCAAGGACCATTAGTCGACGAATGGACCACAGAGACCCAGAAATGGCTCGACGGACACATTGATCGACACGACACATGGCTATGGGCGGGAGTAGAACTTGCCTTCAAATGACAATTCCGCGACAACATGGAGCAGGAAAGGGCCAGATTAGAGCTGGACAGAGGGTTCAGAATGACGGGAACCGATATAGACGGCTACGTCACTAAATTCGAGAAGCTGGTCCGACAGGCTGACTACCGTCTAGACGAACCCCTAGTCCTGGACAAATTCACCAGAGGACTACCGCTAGACCTCTATCGAAACGGATACCAGTTCCACAGCCCCCACACCTACCAACAGTGGAAGAACGCAGCCATTGAGCAGCAAAAGCGTTTCATCCACATGAAAGCCAGAACGGACGGGTTCGGAAGACAGCCACAAATCAACGCACGCCCCAAACAAGGGCAACCAGCGCGCTTCCAACCCCCCACAAGACAGCAAGGATGGCAGCAATACCGCAACCACCCAGACGCAATGGATACTACCCCAGGAAGGATCCGCGCCAGAGTCGCAGGATCCGAAGAAGCAAACCCTAACAACCCCCAGGAGTGGAGAGACTACACTCAAGGGCGACCACCGTTCGCACCTCGAGGAGGATTCCTAGGCAGAGGACGTGGAGGACGAGGCATATTCAATAGCAGGGATGTTACCTGCTACAACTGCAACCAGAAGGGTCACTTCTCACGAGAATGTACACAGCCACGACAACCGCGCAACCGCGGAACACTCCAAGGAAGAACCGCCTACATCGAAGAGGTACCCTCCGCTCCACAGAACGTCGCAGGGGAACCACTCATCAACCTCGACGAACCCGCACAAGTAAACAGTGGCACCACTTCCCAGCAGCGGGTAGAAGACATAATGGGTAGAATCGCGAACCTAGAGGAGGAAGGAAGAGAGATGTTCGCCAGGAATATGGCAGGGAATCCGGATTTTCAGGACGCCTGAACCCAACGGCCTGGGTGAGGGCAGTCAATTGTAACTCGTCATTCATAACGCGCTATCGATCTATGCATGTCCCAGTTTCGATCCGCACGAGCTACTTTATGGCCGAAAGAAAAGCACTAGTCGACTCCGGAGCAACCGACAACTTCATACACCTGGACTTCATCAAACGAATGCGCCTAGGTACCAAAGAACTAGAGCGCCCACGAAACATCTGGAATATAGATGGAACACACAATAAAGGGGGGAAAATCACCCACTACATAGACCTAAACATCCAAACTGACGGCAAACAGAAGGATATCAGGTTTCTAGTCACCAACGTAGGAGGGGAAGACATCATACTCGGATACCCCTGGTTAGCCACATTTCAACCCAGAGAATCCAATGGGCAACAGCAACGCTGGACACCAAACAATACCCCATCATCATACGAACAACAAACCCCCGACGTAATAACCTAACAGAAATACAACGGCTCATCACCCAGTACACGGATAACACTAACAAACAAATATATCAAGAACTGGAAGAAGAATCACTCCCCATACACCTACGAACCACCGCAACGGAAATGGCAATATCGGCACAACAATACACGGAGAAAAAGGAAATACCAGCGGAATACCAAAGACACGCAAAAGTATTCAGCGAAGAGGAATCCCACAGATTTCCCCCTTCCCGACCGTGGGACCACGCCATAGAACTCAAACCCGACGCACCGGATACGATCGACTGCAAAATATACCCAGTAAACCAGGCAGAGGACAAGGCACTAAAGGAATTCTTGAACGAACAACTGGCAAAAGGATACATACGACCCTCCAAATCTCCGTACGCATCCCCTTTCTTCTTCGTTAAAAAGAAGGACGGAAAACTACGCCCGGTACAGGACTATCGAACCTTGAACAAATGGACCATACGCAACCAATACCCACTCCCGTTAATCCCAGAGCTAATCGCAGACTTGAGCGGCGGATGGATATTCTCCAAATTCGACGTACGATGGGGGCATAACAACATACTGATCAAAGACGGAGACCAGGGAAAAGCGGCATTCAAAACCAAACACGGATTCTTCGAACCATTGGTAATGTACTTCGGAATGACCAACTCCCCATCCACGTTTCAGACAATGATGAACCACATATTCAAACCCCTCATCGAATACCACGAAACCAAAGGGACAATAATCCGAGTATACATGGATGACATCGGAGTCGCAACTGCCTCAACAGAACAAGCGCACACCGAAGCAGTGCACGACATACTGGACCTACTGGAACAACACGACCTATACCTGAAACCAGAGAAATGCACCTTTCACTCTTCTTCCCTCGATTACCTGGGGGTAATCATTGAAAAGGGAGTGATCCGCATGGACCCCGTCAAAATTTCAGGCATCAAAGAATGGCCAACTCCAAAAACCGTAAAGCAAGTACGATCATTCCTGGATTCTGTAACTTCTACCGTGCCTTCATCAGAAATTTTGCCACGCATGCACGACCCCTCAACAAACTAACCCGAAAAGACACGGAATGGCAATGGGGAACGGAACAACAACAAGCGTTTGACAAACTCAAAAGCCTGGTAACAAGCGAACCAGTACTCAAACACCCAGAACTAGACAAACAATTCGAACTGGAAGTAGACGCCTCAGGATACGCAGTAGGAGCAGTACTCCTCCAACGAGACACAAACAACAAACGACATCCCATTGCATTCCACTCAAATACTTTGAACGCGGCCGAAAGAAACTACGACATCTACGATCTAGAACTCCTTGCAATTGTAAAAGCCCTACGCAACTGGCGACAATACCTCGCTGGTTCACCACACAAAATCAAGGTCTTCTCCGACCATATGAACCTGTTATACTGGAGATCCCCGCAAAAGATTAGTAGACGAGTAGCAAGGGAAGTACTGGAACTATCCGAATACGACATCGAGATTCACCACATCAAAGGCACAGCGAACGGACGAGCGGATGCTCTATCACGACGACCGGACTACGACCAAGGAGAAAACGACAACGAACACATCACGGTGCTACCAGACCACATCTTCGTCCGAGCAAATGTCATCGACACCACAGAAAACCCCACGCGCACAAGCCCGACGATCGACACCCTAGAAATGGGAACGACATACCCAGTATACACCCAGGATGAACCGACAATCAAGAAATGGGTAGACCCGCACAGGCTTAAAAGAATTGAAGGGACGTGGTACAAAGACGGAAGACGCGTGGTAACAGGAGACCTACACGAACGACAGCGCATTATCCAAGTACATCATGACCCACCAGTACACGGACACCCAGGAATCAACCGAACAATCAAAATGGTGGAACGATACTACTGGTGGCCGGGCCTACGGCAAGAGACCCAGGATTACGTCAAGGGATGCGCCGACTGTCAGCGAATCAAGGTCAACAATTGACCCACGCGAGCTCCCCTACAACCAATATTCCCTAAACCGGAAGCAACCCCATTTCAAACCATAGCGCTCGACTTCATTACCAAATTACCACAATCGGAAGGATGCGACTCGATACTGACAGTCACAGACCACGATTGCTCCAAAGCAGCTATATTTATCCCATGCCTAGAAGAAATCACGGCAGAAGGAACCGCAGCCCTGTACGTAAAACACGTATTCACCAGATTCGGACTACCGTCGTGTATCATCAGTGACCGAGACCCCCGATTCGCCTCCAAGTTCGTAAGAGAACTATGCAAGATACTAGGGATCGAACAGAATATCTCTACAGCGTATCACCCTCGGACGGACGGACAGTCAGAACGCACCAACCAATGGCTGGAACAATATCTCAGGTTCTGGGTCAACGAACGACAGGATGACTGGACCAGGTACCTCCCAATGGCCGAATTCACGCACAACAACTGGCCCAACGAAGCAACAAAGGAATCCCCTTTCAACCTCCTTATGGGATACAACCCGCGAGCCGATTGGACAGACCGTCCTTCACCGATCCCGCAAGTGGCACTACGCCTGAAACAGTTCAGAGAGGCTAGAACGCACGCCCAGGAACTGATGATCAAAGCGCAGCAGAGCTGGATCAAACACAAAGATACGCCCAAGTACCAAATTGGGGACTTAGTATGGCTAGAAGGGCGCCACCTACGTACCAACCAACCAACCACCAAGCTTGCGCCCAGAAGACACGGCCCGTTTAAAGTTACCCAGGTGATGTCCGCAGTCAACTATCGCCTAGAACTTCCCACACAGTGGAGCATCCACCCCGTGTTCCATATAGATCTTCTGACGCCGTACAAAGAAACTCCCACACACGGCCCCAACTATCAGCGCCCACCACCGGAATTGGTAGGAGGAGAAGAAGAATACGAGATCGAGAAGATTCTAGACTCTCGGCGATTCGGCAGAACCAAGAAACTGCAATACTTGGTAAAGTGGCGCGGATACCCGGACTCCGATAATCAATGGGTCTCGAAGGATGACGTCTTCGCCGATGAAGCGATAAGGGAGTTCAAACATTTGAACCCCGCTAGAGAGGCGCATATAAGCACGGGGAAAACCCAAGAGACGTCCCCATCTCCTTCCCTCTCTACCACCCACACTCATGTCCTCATCCCCAGTCCAAGTACACTATGTCCTCGACGACCTACTCCCCATCTCAGTCCAGCCGACCCTCATCATACAGGACGCCCCAACACTATCACCCATGTCGGTTCCCCAGTCCCTTCAACCAGCAAGCAGTCATGCCCCTTCCCCCGTACCATCCCTCCTTCCTTCGCCAAGCACTACAGCCGTACATTCACGGACCTCTTCGGTGCAAGGCTACGTCCCGACGCGACCTCCGTCCCGTCAGGACCAGACTACGGTACAAGAAGATCGAGAGTACAACCGGTACTTGTCGGAGGAGCATTGCCCGATCAATCGCCATATCACGTATGGGACTCACCTCACAGTTACTCACGACGAAACCCCGCCGGTATGCACCACCGACGGGAAACCAATGCGTGCACCGAAAGCTTCTTGACCCGCGCTCCGCCGATATCAGGCGGAGGAACACAGTCCAGTTTCCCGATCTCGGGTGGAAACTCCACCACCCCACGGGTACCAACACAACAGGGGAGTCCATTACATCCCCTTCCAGATACGCAACGCTCAGGGGAGGCTGCACCCAGCTCGCTATACGCAGCTCGTCTTTACGCAGGACCCCTTCGTCCTCGCCTACCGACAGGGCAGCAACCAGCAGTACGGGAAATCCGTACATGCCGCGCCCGACTACGACCATCCGAGCCCCGCACCCTACACCGACGACGACCTGATCTTCCTAGATCAGGACAGCAGCTACCGTGAGTCGGTCGACGCCGCCCTTCTGGGCATGAAGGACCTCTCGGTCACAGCGGAGATACACCGCTACCGATGTCTTCAGGCGGGGTACGCAGCCAAGGAGGAGGAGTTGCGCAAGAAGGTGGAGGAACTTGAGAGGATCGGGATCACCCGACGTCAGTGCGTACTGCAGCTGGAGCGGGCGAACGCCATCAAGCGCATCGAAGACGAGAGGGACTCCTACCGCCCCGGAGCAGAGGAGGGGCAGCGCATCGCCACCATAAGGGAAGTCTTGGAGCGTGGTCGGTCTGGGGCCCGATCCTTGAAAAGGGAGTGATGTTACGTTCGGACCGGAAGTGGACACTGACAGATGGGTATGACACCACGTCAGCAGTATATAGTCATGGACTTGTAGGATCAGTCAGCCGGGTAAGCTCCGGCACATGTGATTGTGTACGATAAGTGGATCGGATCATGACTCACACTAGGATAGCGGTACTAGGGTTCACGGTACTTACGCTATTGGCTAGTACGGATTGGAGCGGCGCTTGAAAGCCCGCGTGTAACTGTATAAGTAGAGGACTGCGAAGACCAAGAACGGTATCTTGGTCTTCTTCCAATACCACTACCAGTTCTTCGCTCTATAGGGATCTCCCCCTTTAAGTGAGTCATCCAGCATACCCCAGAGACCAAGGGGTCCCCTGTGACTTATCCCAACGTTCCCTTCATGTTACGCCACCACGAGCGTTAGGTCCGACTTGGACTTCGAAAGGGTATTCACAACTTAGCTTTGCGTCGAGAGTATCGGATCACGTGCCCTATACCTTGTCCGTGACAAGGTAGACGTTGGCTCGAGTAGAAGAGAGAAGAAGAGAAGGAGAAAGAGAAAGAGAGGGAAAGGGAGAAGGGACTTCGGTTGAGGATGCGTACTCTGAGATGCACGAAGAGAGTGGTGATTGCAAGAAGACCAAGATGGCGTATCTTGGTCTTTTACTTCGAGTCTTTATACATATACGAGGAAGCTTTAAAGCTCCTCTCCAAACTCGTAACCAATGGCTATAGTAGCGCGAACCCTACTACACCGATACTCGGAATGAGTCATGACACAAACATGTGATACAAGAGATGAGTCCGAGGCCGATTACTCCGTTACTCGACAGGCCGCGTGCGTAAGTAAGGGTCCACTTCCTGTTACCGTAACATCACCCCCTTTTCAGGTGCGACGTCCTCGGCGCCGGCTCGGCCCGACTCCCCCCATCCATCCCGACTGCCGTTCTTCGATCCTGTCCATTACGTTAGCCATCTCGAGGCGGAACTTACTCTTCTCCAGTTCCGCCTGTATTCCCCCCAAGGCTCCCGACAACTCCATGATGCGCTGGTGCATGCGGGCTTCTTCCATCACGTACGAGCGGTAGCGGTGGATCTCCGCTTTCACGCTGACGTCTCGGAGCTCACTAACCGTGCGGTCGAGGCGCGGTCGGTCGTAGTATCCGGTCTTGAAGAGGAACATGTCCTCTCGAGGGTACACCGGCTTGCCCTGCTCCTTGACGTGGGGCTCGGCATACAAGGCTTTGGAGTAAACCTTGTCGCTGTCCTCCACCAGCGCCAATACCAACGGGTCTGCGTTCATGACCACCTGAACGTAGGCGGCCTGTCGCACACTCCCGCGGCCGTCATCCACCTGGAAGTGGACGAAGTCGTCGGCTCGGTTGTACTTGTAACCGTTCGGCGGGGGTCGTTCGCCTCGCTGGATATAGCGAAGGCGCAGAGATGGGTGGAGAGGGGGTGCGTCGGTGCGCACGTCGCCTCGGTAAAGGGGGCGTCCTAGTGTGTCGCAGGCGTAGGGGGTTTCGGATGGGTCGTCAGTGTCGGTGGTGGTGATAATCAGCGGATGCTCATCTGGGTACCACTGCTTCAAACTCCCTCGGACCTGTCCGAGAATCGACTCTTCAGCTGGGCGACCACCGCCAACTTGCCCTTCATCAGTTGATGCCGTTCCTCCCGCTTCGCCTGCAGCTCCTGAATTACCTCCTCGCGCCTTCGATTCCTCTTGAGCCTCAACATTATAGCCGTCCGGAGTTGGCTCTCCGTCCACTCCTCCGCCTCCTCCTTCCAATCGTTCTTCTGCTTGGGCGTCCAGGAGGCGGGCAGCGGCCGCCTCAGCCTCCGTGAGGGACTCAACCCGCACTGCGCTAAGTCCAGGTGAGGGAGGCGCAGATTCTGGGAGAGCTGCACGAAGCCGATCAAGCTCGGCCGTTGTGAGGGGTGTGGTGTTGAGGCGTTGACCGTCCTCGGTGAGGATCCACCAGGTAGCGGGGTTGCTGGTGTTGGGCTCGTATTCGGCCGGGAGTACGGTTTGAAGGGCCTCCTGGAGCTCTTGGTAGGTGACGGCTCCGACGTTTGAGGCAATCTCAACGAGTGCATCGGTAGAGTGGGAAAGGGACATGAGGATGGAAGCGATGAAGCCAGTGTGTAGTGAGGATGAGGGGGATGTCAGTTTCTGAACTAGCGGCGCGTCCTTTTATCCTGCGAATGGGTCGGACTCGAGCCCGTTCGTACTCCGCTATGGCTTCATCAGCGAAGACGTCATCTTTGTTGACCCACTGATTCTCCGAGTCGGGATAGCCCTTCCATTTGACCAAATATTGAAGTCGCCGCCCTCTCCCGAATTGCCGTGTGTCTAGAATTCGCTCGACTTCGTATTCCTCTTGGCCTTCTTCCAAATCTGGTGGTGGGCGCTGGAAGTTTTCTCCGTGCATGTCGGTTTCTTGATAGGGTGTGAGAAGATCGATGTGAAACACTGGATGAATGCTCCACTGCGTGGGAAGTTCTAATCGGTAATTGATGGGGGACATCACCTGTTCCACTTTGAAAGGGCCGTGTCGCCGAGCCGCGAGTTTGGCTGTGGGTTGATTGGTGCGGAGGTGTTTCCCTTCCAGCCACACGAGGTCACCAGTCTTGAAACGTGGTGTGTGTTTGTGTTTCACCCATAAGTTCTGGGCCTTCTTCATCAGTTCCTGAGCTTCTTTTCGGGCTTCTCGGAATTGCGCCACTCGAGTTTCCACTCGTGGGATTGCGGACACCTTATCCGTCCAATCAGTGCGCGGGTCGTATCCCATAAGGAGATGAAATGGGGACTTCCGTGTGTTTTCGTGCGCCCAGTTGTTATGCGCGAACTCTGCCATTGGTAGGAAGGCCGCCCAGTTATCTTGCCGCTCATTCGTCCAGAACCTTAGATATTGTTCGAGCCACTGATTGGTGCGTTCCGATTGTCCATCAGTTCGGGGGTGATAGGCCGTCGATATGTTCTGCGCGATGTCCAATATGCGACACAACTCTCGTGTGAATTTGGACGCGAACCGGGGGTCTCGATCGCTGATGATTTTAGCCGGCAGTCCGAACCTCTTGAACACGTGCGTTACATATAGCGCTGCGGTTTCTTCAGCCGTGATTTCTTCTACACAGGGGATGAATATGGAGGCTTTCGTGCAGTCATGGTCTGTGATCGTGAGGATGGAGTCGTATTCCTCTGATTTCGGCAGCTTGGTTATGAAGTCGAGAGCTATGGTTTCGAACGGGGTTGCGTTAGGGATGGGTGTGATCGGATTAAGAGCGGCACGTATCGGTCTGGTGTTGACTTTGTGTCTCTGACATTCGGCGCACCCTTTCACGTACTCTTTGACGTTTTCGTTTACCTCCGGCCACCAGTATCGTCGTTGCACGATTTGTTGAGTTCTCTTGATTCCGGGGTGTCCGTGGATCGGTGAGTCGTGGTGTTTCTTGATGATTTCTCGCTTCTCGCTTTTGCCTCCGGTTACGACTCGTTGACCTTGTCGGTACCAAATGCCGTTGATTCTTTTGAGGTTTTGGGCGTCGACCCAGTGCTGTAGCTTGTCTTCTTCTTGCAGAGGGTCTTGTTCGTGTGTAACTTGCGTCGCCCGTATGAATATGTCCTTTGGTAGTACGGTGACGTCCCGGTTATCGTTTTCTCCTTGGTTATAGTCCGGTCGTCTGGATAGTGCGTCCGCTCGACCGTTGTTTTTCCCTGGGATGTGGTGAATTTCGAAGTCGTACTCCATGAGTTCTAACACTTCCCGAGCGACTCTCCGGCTTATCTTTTGTGGGTCTTTCCAGTATTGCAGGTTCATGTGATCCGAGAACACCTTGATCTTGTGCGGTGATCCGGCTAGCAAGGGTCTCCAGTGCCGGAGTGCTTTCACGATTGCGAGCAGTTCCAAGTCGTAGATGTCATAGTTCCGTTCGGCTTCGCTTAGCGTGGCGGAATAGTATCCCACTGGGTGTCGTTTTCCATCTTTTTTCTTTTGTAGTAGCACCGCCCCAACGGCGAATCCAGATGCGTCGACTTCCAGTTCAAATTGCTCCAGTAGGTTGGGGTGTGCTAGTACGGGTTCAGTGGTTACCAGGGTTTTTAGTTTCTCGAATGCTTGGTTCTCGTCTTTTCCCCAGGTCCACTCGATGTCTTTTCGCGTTAGTCGGTTGAGGGGTCTCGCCAGCGTCGCAAATCCCCGGATGAACAGTCGGTAAAAATTGCAGAAGCCCAGAAAGGAGCGTACGTCACGGACCTTCGTTGGCGTCGGCCAGTTTTTGATGCCTGCGATCTTGATCGGGTCCATGCGTGTCACCCCCTTTTCAAGGATTACCCCCAGGTAATCCATCCGTGGTGCGTGGAATAGGCATTTCTCCGGTTTGAAATATAGGTCGTGGTCCATAGCTACCTGGAGTACGTCGCTTACTGCGTTGACTGTGGGCTTGTAGTCCCCTGCCTTCCCGTGTTGATATGCCTATGTCGTCCATGTAGACTCTGATGGTGGTTCCGAGTAATTCCTGTCGCGCGATGGTGTCTCCCATTATGTCGTTCATCATGTTTTGGAAGGTAGCCGGTGAATTGGTGAGTCCGAAGTACATGACTAAGGGTTCGAACAACCCGTACCTCGTCTTAAACGCCGCCTTTGGTTCATCTCCCGGTTTGATTCGGATGTTATTGTACCCCCACCGTACGTCCAGTTTGGTGTATATCTCTCCATTGCCCAGATCGTTGATGAGTTCTGACATTAGCGGGAGTGGGTACTGATTCCAAATGGTGTGCGCATTGATCTTTCGGTAGTCTTGGACCGGTCGGAGCTTTCCGTCCTTCTTTTTGATGAAGAAAAATGACGACGCGTAAGGGGACTTGGATGGTCGGATGTAGCCCATTTTAAGCTGTTCTTCTAGCCATTTCTGCAGTTGTTTGTCCTCTTCTTGTGACATTGGGTAAACTTTGCAGTCGATCGTCGCGGGCGTGTTTGGTTTGAAGTCGATGGCGTGATCCCATGGTCGTGACGGGGGAAATCTGTGGGAGGCCTCTTCGTCGAAGATCTTCGCAAATCTTCTGTATGGTTCAGGGATTTCGGCGGCTGTGGTATGTTGGTTGGCGGCGATAGCTAGTTCCGTCGCCGTGGTGCGAACGTGGCATTCTTCCTCTAGCTCGGCTACGATATCCTCTGCTTCTTCTTCCGTGATGGCCCTTGCGATCGTAGTGTGTGAGTTGATCGTATTTATGGACCGTATGATGATAGGCATAGCATTTTCGTGGATTACTGCGTGGGTCCAACTGATGGTTGGTTCGTATGTCGCGAGCCAAGGGTATCCCAGCACCAGGTCCTCGTTCCCGATATCGGTGACGAGGAACCTCATGACCTTTCGGATTCCTTTAGTCTGAACTTCTAAGTCACTGAAGTGCGTAATCAACCCAGCTTTGTTTTCTGTGTTGTCTATGTTCCATATTTTCCTTGCTCGCTCGAGGGGTTGTAATCCTATCCCCATCCGTTTAGCGAACGCGGGTCGTATGAAGTTGTCTGTGGCTCCGGAGTCCACTAATCCTTTGATGTCGGCCATTGCGTAACTTGTTCGAATCGATACTGGAATTCTAAGAGACCTGAACCGAGTTACTATTACAGAGTTACAATTGACCGCCCTCACCCAGGCCGATGGGTTTAGGCGTCCTGAAAACCCTCCTTTCCCCATAATTCTTGGAGTACCAAGTCTTTGACTTCGTCGCTTTCCCCTGCTATTCCAGTGAGCCAATTTTGGGCCCTGTGCTGTGGTTGAATCGTTGCTTGGGCGTTACTCGCCTCTGCCGGTTCCTGGGTGTAGTAGTCCGTGTCCGCCACTCGTCCACGAATGGGAGGTCCATTTTGTCGCGGTTTCCTTGGTTGGTAGCAATCTCGTGAGAAGTGGCCTGCTTTGTTGCAGTTATAGCAGATTACTTCCCTCATGTTTTGCCTTTGTCTGCTTCCCCGTCCTCCTCCTCTTGGTGCGAACGGGGGGCGTTGAGGGTGGTTTCGATTTGGGTCTCCTACTTCGGCTATCCGGGCCCTGGTGCGGTCTGCGGACGTATCCATAGGTACGTACTGCTGTTGCTGCGGTCGTTGAGGTGGCCCCCACGGGTTGCGTTGGGGGTTCCATCGATTGATGGGAGGCAGTGGAGGGGGTCTGGTGCTTTTATGGTTGTCGAGTCTTGCCCTCATATGAATGAATTGCCTCTGCCTTCGGAGCGCGCATGCCTTCCAGTCTTCGAACGTGGTTGGTTCATCCAGTTCGTATACTTTGGTGAACAGGCCCGGCGGGAGTCCCGCCGTGAATCGGTCGATTGTTTGGGCGTCGTCAAGTCGGTAGTGAGCCCTTCTTACTAATTGCTCGAATCTGGTCACGTACGAATCGAGGTCTCCGTTAACCACTTTAAATCCTTTCTGTAGTTCGGCTTGAGCCTGTTCCTCCTCCAACATATTGGAGAATCGTTCCGCGAATTTATCGGTGATATGGGTCCACAACGCGGGGTCGTGTTGGTGCGTACCCAGGCGTAATTGCGTGTTGAGCCATTGGAGTCTTTCCAGCGTCCATTCGCTTACGTTCGTCCCTTTGATATATCCTAGGAACAGGAGTGCTCGGCGATAGCAATTGACCATGATTGGTGCCTCGAGGTTGGTTCCCCAATAGATGTGCCATTGGGTTAGGAACGCTTCGTATTTAGTGCGATCTCCGTCGAATATGGTCGGAGGTTCACCTGATAGTTTATCTGACCCGTTCGGTCCTCCGGGTGCTCCGCCTCCGGGTGCCCCTACTCCTGGAAATCCTCCTCCTGGGAATCCTCCTCCTGGTGCTCCTCCTCCTGGTGCTCCTCCTTCTGGTGCTCCTCCTCCTGGGAACCCTCCTCCGGGGGCTCCTCCTCCTCCTGGGAATCCTAGGAATGGTTGTCTGGGTAGAGGTCTCGCCGCGCCTCTGTGGCTTGGTGGATCCGGTTGGTCTGGTCCTATGGCTCTATATAACGCTGCATCGTCGTCGTTCAATCGATGGCCTGTTTGGGGATGGATAGGGTTAATGATGGCTTCGGCTTCTGCCTGGATTCGTCGGGCCTCTTCTGTTGCTACATCTTCTCGGGTTTGAGTGATTGTGGCCATCTCGGGCGTGTGAACTTGGATGGTCTCGGGTTCGTCAATCCGGAGGGACTCAGCTTGTCTTATAATCTGTCCTCCTACGGCTCCGAGCGAGCTTTCGTCCTGTCCGGTTGTTTCTGACCTTTCTTCTTCTGAGTCGGACTCCGATTGTTCCGAGTTTGGGGCTCCGTCGATGCGTCCCCACTGTGCTCTGTTGGGTACTTCCCTCGCGTCTATGTCGCAGTTATATGTTCTGCCGGCTGGTCTTACTACGTCCCAGCGATTGTCTATGGGGTTCCACGTAACTTCCGTCCAACAAACATTCTCGAAGTTAAACTCAACTGGTCTGAAACGGGTTGGCCCTCCCGCGAAATCTACGAAGTATCCGGTGTCGCCCCAGTATTCTCTCCAACGAGCTGCTCGTAGGAATTGTTCTGGTACGTTTCGGTCTCCTCTTCTTTCAAGGGAGTAGGGTTGGAAACTGGTCCACCGGTCTCGAGTTGTGAACGCCACGGTGAGAGATCTTGGTCTTAATGTTACGCCACCACGAGCGTTAGGTCCGACTTGGACTTCGAAAGGGTATTCACAACTTAGCTTTGCGTCGAGAGTATCGGATCACGTGCCCTATACCTTGTCCGTGACAAGGTAGACGTTGGCTCGAGTAGAAGAGAGAAGAAGAGAAGGAGAAAGAGAAAGAGAGGGAAAGGGAGAAGGGACTTCGGTTGAGGATGCGTACTCTGAGATGCACGAAGAGAGTGGTGATTGCAAGAAGACCAAGATGGCGTATCTTGGTCTTTTACTTCGAGTCTTTATACATATACGAGGAAGCTTTAAAGCTCCTCTCCAAACTCGTAACCAATGGCTATAGTAGCGCGAACCCTACTACACCGATACTCGGAATGAGTCATGACACAAACATGTGATACAAGAGATGAGTCCGAGGCCGATTACTCCGTTACTCGACAGGCCGCGTGCGTAAGTAAGGGTCCACTTCCGTTACCGTAACACTTCGTGGACAGTGGACTATCCCTTCGACGCCATCTATCACCAAGTCTTCTTCTATCTCAACGAACGCGTGGCGTCCCCCTACTGCACTCTCTATATCATTGACCACGACACTTGGGACGAACTTGAGACGTCCAACACCCCCCCTATCGGCATACAACAAGGAGACGATCTCCACGCGTATCGAGGACTAGCAGGAGAGTTATTCCCGCACCCTCAGTTCTACCCGCAGAGCAGAGTCAATCGTCTCTTCTACCCTCTCATTAGATTCGCCACACCCCGAGAAGCCTAAGTCAGGCAAACGTCCGTGGTAGACGTAACACCTCCCCACTACACAATTCAGCACACGCACCTTTTCGTCCACCTTGGATGCGGGCCTCGCGCTGACTCACGACATCCAGTGCGCCTTCCGGGTTAAACGGAAATGCGCGGCCCTCCTCTTCAACATCAAAGGTTTCTTCGATCACATCCACCAGGAACGGATGGTGGCCACGCTGACGAACCTCGGCTTCCCCAAGTCAATCGCGGTGTGGGTCAACTCCTTCCTCACGGACCAACGAGTCTCCTTGTCATTCAACGGAGTCACGGCCCAGGAAAGAGGACAACCGGTGGGCACCCCTCAGGGTTCCCCACTGTCTCCCATCCTCTCGGCCCTGTACACATCCTCCCTCCTTAAGCTTGCGCCACCACATATCAACTCAACACTCGGCATGTATGTCGACGACGGTATCATCTTCGCACATGGGCGGTCCTGGACTGAGGTAGACAGCATACTTCGAGACAGGTACCGCCAATGCGAAGACTGGCTCCGCCGCTCGAACCTCGCGTGCGAACTGGACAAGACAGAACTCATCTACTTTACACCCCCGTATGTAAGGAAGTTTGAACCCCCACCCACCTCCCTTATGCTACCAGACCCCACATACCATACCTACTATCCAGTTAATTCATCCCCAACCATTCGTTACCTCGGTTTCTTCATTAACCACCGCCTTGACTGGGAGCCGCACGTGACCACGATGTGTAACCAGGCACGTGCCTCCCTGAAGGCTTTACAGCTTCTCAGCAACTCCCAGAGGGGGATATCCACGGCGAACTGGTGTCTGCTGTTCAATGCAGTATGCATGCCGGTTCTGTCTTACGGATGCCAACTCTGGATGACATCAAGAAAGAAGATCGGACTGCTCAACAAAGTCCAATTGGTAATCAATGAGGGGGTCCGTGTGGTGTCCGGCTCATTCAAGTCGGCACCACGCACACCCCTCCACGAATTTCTCCGCATCTTGCCAGCACGGCACTATTTCGAGAAACTGACATCAACTTCTGCCACCAGGCTGTTCCATGTTCCCTGGACGTCTCAACTTCTCGCCTGCCTAGGGGAGGATTGGGCACCGACGGTCCAGAGCGGCCCACACTCCAGCAATGGGGGGGTGGTGTGTAACAGAGCACTGTACGTCCGGTCTGGAGGACGTCCACAGAACCAGCGCCCCACTGCCTTGGAGGCTCTCAGTGCGTGGGTAGACCCTCTGCTCACTGAGCACGTCGACGTCATGGCCGTCGCCCCCTGGGAGGTCCACAACTGGGAGGCACACGTAACCGCTGAAGGGCACGCGGACCCCAAGGAGCAGATGTTACGATTTTCCCTCCTTCTTTCCCCCCATTTCTTTCCCACTCTTCCTTTCGCATCCCGTGACTCGTATTCCGTACCGACTTTCCATTGTACTTTTACGATACAATCCGCTTCGATCCGTGCCTCGGCTCTTATCTCGCGCCTAGCGCATGACCGTTACGACGCCCCATGGCACAACTTCCAGAACCCGCTGATGACTTCTGATCCACGCATCGTCCCACGGGATTCCCTTGTTCTCTTTTCGTACTCTCCCTTTGTTAGCTCTCTAGGACCCGGATCCTAGGATCGCGCCATATGTTTGTCTCTGACAAACATCGTGTACTAGTATATAAGTCTCACGCTACCTAGCTTGTACGGTAGACTTGACTTCTTGTGTAATACCACACCACCGTCTATTCTCACGACCCGACCCCTTGAGTCGCACTTTCGCTTGACTCCCCGTCTTTGCTCGCCGTTGCACTTGAGCATATCCTTGCTATTACCCTTGTGTCCACAGAGGCCAAGTGGTACTTGTTCACCATCATACTAAGTCGTAACTGACTTACTCCTGTCCCGTTACTGTCCGTGACTTAACCGAAGTACACGTCGTACTTAACGCCCCTGTGGTGGCGTTACAGCGGAACACCTTCGTCAACGAGCTTTACGCTTCGAGACGGGAGGCCAGTATGTTGCTCATCCGCGTAGCCAGGACGGTCTCTAACAAGAACCGGCCCGACAACCACATGGTGGGAGGAACGGCCATCTCAATATGGCAGGGAGAGTTGGAGCTGTGTGCCCGGATGTGGACACTCAGTATAGGGGTTGAGACACATGACGTCCACCTCTTCGGCATTTCCAAAGCCGCCAAGCTTATATCAGCTGAGTTCTCATGTGCCCCACTTAAACATATTTACATCTTTTCCGGTGATGAAGCGGCCAACGGCGCCATCACCAATACACATACCTTATCCCACCAGGCCGAGTCTCTCTGTTTCCATAAAGCGCTGACGACTTTCTACTCATCACCCAGGGACACGAGGATTCACCTCGTGTGGTCCAACCGTCCAAGGAACACAGGAAGAGAGCTGCGGATTCCCAAGCCCAGTTAGCCGCTCGCGATGCCTGTACCCACGCCCCATCTGCCACCCTCCAATGAGTGCAATCCCCCGCATTCGTCAAGAAATGTGCCCGTGCTGCCGCATTCCATAACTGGACCCGTGAGTGGCTCATCACCCAGAACTCACCCACCACACGCATCCCACAAGCGTACGGGCACTCCATCAACTACCACCACATGCCCGATGGGCATAACCACCCCCTTTGGCTGGCCGCCATCCCCCCCAAAAAGCCCAGTGGAGAGTACGTCCCCATCACACGATGCACCCACTGCACAGCATTCCAACTCGCCACCCTCCACTCCTTCACATCCGACTACACCAAACGTCACCGGCCCGACCTCCCACTGGAGGCGGCCTTCTGCCCATGCGGCTTCCGTGACCGATCATTTATTCACCTCGTGTATGACTGCCCGCGTTTCACCTACCAACGACGCGCACTCTTCTCGGCACGAAGCACCCTCTCACAGGCATCTGTAAATGCAATTAGGTGTTCGGAGCGTTCAGAGCTGTTCAGAGTGTCCTTGAACAGCTCCGAACAGCTCTGAACACCTACTGCAATTACAGATGCGCCACACACCGGAGGATACATCACTCCACCAATCGACCTGTTCACAGATGGGGAAGGGGAACTGCCGTATGCATTCTGCCTCTTTCTTCAACAGACTGGCGCGGCTTCAAGACCGGAGGCTGGGGTGCAACCCCCGGCTGATCATGGATGATTAGGGATCGTCACGGGTCGGCAAAACCCGTACGGGTCATGGGTACGGTGTAAGGCTACCTCGGGCGCTGAGCCCGAAACCGTCCCTTTTCGGTATTTTCGGCCTCGGACAGGCATCACGTGGATTCCCTGCCATATCGGTCTCGCACTCCCACGGCGTCACATCAGCCCGTTCTATTTCCTCCATTCTCATCCCTTCCTTATCGCTCGTCCCATCTACCCACACATACTCTCCTCGTCGCTCCTTCGCTCACTCCTTCGCAACCACGCAAACGGACGACGACGACGACGGTTTCCCGCAAGATGGCCTCTAGGCCACTCGCACCCAGGCCGCGCGTTCCCGCGCCTCGAGTCGCCTTTGTCCACCAGCTCTCCGAACCCATCGTATCATCCTCCACCGCCTCCTTCCTTTCACCCTGTCAGCTCGCTTCGCCCGTACAACGCCTCGGCCACGCAGCCCCTTTGTCACTGGCAAGGGCGCGGTCTCTATCTTTTAGTTTCACAATTACTGACTCTTAATAATACCGTAGGATCGCGCTGTCGTCGGACACGACGCCGACCTCCGAGTCCGTTCTCCTTGGATCCATTCTCACTGCCTCGGCCCCTCTGTTTGTTGTCCTCGGCTCCTTTGTATCGCCTCGCCCGTTCGTACCTTACCGTTGGTTTGACTCGATCGTTTCCGCGTTCCGTCTCGTCTTGTCCCCCTATGCCACCTATTTCCCTGTACTCTTACCCTACTTACTGGTCAGGGTAGCTACAGTCTCGCTTGTATTTAAGCTCGCGTTCTTGGCTCGTGAATATCATCCTTGTTTTCCCCCTTTCGTTTTCGTTTGCTTGCGCGATTCCCGAGGTCAGGCCACTCGACGGCACCCGGAACTCTTGTAAGTTAAAGCGAATCTCATCTTCCTCGTCCGCTCTCGCTTCTCTCATCTTCGACCCATACTCGTGTTCGCGTCTTCGCGTTCGCATATCCCATCCTCGACTTGTTCTCGCGTTCGCGTCTTCGCGTGCGCATCCTTTCGGTCTCGGCTCTCCTCTGTTTCGCTAAACCCTGCGGAATCCCTCTCCGTCTTCGAACTCACGGGACTCTACATCCCTACAACGGGTCACGCGGGTATGGGTCAGGGTAGTGATTTCCCAACCCGTGCAAAACCCATACCCGCAGCACGGGTACCCGCGGGTTTTTCTACCACCAGTCTCTCAGGCTGCCAGTGGTTATGATCCTAAACCACTTACAGTTTCTGTTCCACCTTGGCTGCGACGATGTAAGAACTCGGGTAGCACAGGCCCTGCGCCCGAACCCCTCCCTTCAAAATTTTAGGTACAGTACTACCGCCAAATCGGACCCATTCCCACGACGTCGCGCCACGCCATCGATTCTCTTCAAGTTGCAACTTGCCAGTGCACGTTTCCCCCATCCGTCCATTCTTCCTGAATCTTCCATCGTCTTTCTCTTCGCTCGTGGCTCGTTATCTCACTCTGACCTTCTGAGTTGTTACTGACTCATTCCCACGACATCCGACATCTGAGTCGCACCGCATCACCACTGAATCACATAGCTGTCTTGCCGTCGTTACCACCCATCCGGGGCCGCTGTCCAAGCCTGAGCCTGCCGCCCCTAGTCCATGCCTATTAGGTCCTACCTCCCCACGGAACTCTACAGCGAAGGCACTGGAGATAGACCTCTCGCACTTTCATCCCATCCCACCCCATCCTATCCATCCATCCATCCCTCTCTCTTTCGTCGTCCATTATCTCGCCTCGCTACATTGTATTGAATTGATATCTGATGGCCATCTCACAAACGGCCCTTAGGCTCATAGACCCTGGCATCGCGCTCCTGCGTCTCATGCTGTTTCTTTTCGGCGTGCCCACATCTGAGTCAGTGGCCCCTTCTAGCGACGCTAAGTGTTTTTTTTTGAACTTCACGATATATTCTACTGACTAAGAGGACCATGATTTCTCAACAGAACTACATGACGACGGCGACAAGGCGATGTTACGGCGACCACGGCCGTGATGACGGGTTACGTTGACCCATGATGATACCACAGCGGCGACGATGCAACACCATAGTGGGAGCAACAAGGACAGCGGCACTGTAGCGATCACAGGGAGGCGATGAGGTGATACTACGATGAGGCGATTACAACGGCAACTATGACGGCCATGGGGCAAGGCGACTGCGACGATGACGACGACGGCCACGGGACGACTACGATGGATGATTACAACGAGGCAATGGAGATGGCGATGGTGACGGGGTGACCACGAGGCGGCCACGACGGCCACGGCGACAGTGATGGCATGGGGCGAGCACATGGCGATGACGACGGTGACTAGGAGTCCACGACTCTTCAACGACCACAGGCAGTAGTACTACTAGTGCCAGTAGTAGAAATATAGTACACTTATGATTGCACGCAGGGGCATGCGGGTATGGGTACCCGTCAAACCCACGATCCGTTGCCTCACCCGTCCGCACCCGTACCCATATGCGCGGGTTACCCGTACCCGCGACCACGGGTATGGGTTTCAACGGGTACGGGTATGGGTTGAGGCTGATCGACACGCAGGTGACCCATGTCGATCCCTATGGATGATGAAGCAGCTCTCGACCGCATTCCTGAAGACCTGGCCTGGCGCCACCCACGTGAGTCGTCCCTGCTGTACATACACGACTCCACCACCCTGTTTCGAACCGAGCGCATGTTATACCTACCCTTGACCCTGACCAGCTACCTTGGAAGGTGCCCCCTATGTTACCGTATTTACCCTCTCTGTCCCGCCCGCACGTGAGTTCTCTTACATTACTGTGTTTCATAACTTTTGCTCTTGTAATCGAGGCGAAGACCGTTCTTGTACTAAGTACTGCCGCAGAATATAAATGGTTTAAAAAAAAAAAAAAAAAAAAAAAACAGAGAGCGCTTTAGACATTACAGTCTTGCTGAGAACCTTGAAGAAGCGAACTCCTATAATTCACAACTTGTTGACCTTTCATCATCTCAAAGCTGGGAAGGATGGGAGCATCTTTTACTTGGATCAAACGTCATTCAAAAGTCAAATTCTATGGAGTGGATGACGGAGGAAATTCAGCATCTTAAAGAACTGCTTTCGAACACTCCCCTGGGGACCTCACAGCACAAACGCCTCCTCAGCGAACTTGAAGAATGGTATAAATCGAAGTACTACCATACCAACGATATATCTGATATCGAAGAGTCCATCAAGTATAGCCGTCTGTCACTCGACGCCACTCATTTCCCGTGGCCAGCGGAGAGTCACTCCCCTCAAGTCCTTACGCAATGTTCTCTTCCTCGCATTCGAAAAAACCAGCAAGATCAACTACCTCGACGAGTCAATCACCATCGGCTATGACCTTCTCGCGTTGAACGGTGAACAATCTATCCACTTTCACGTAATTCGGACGCTTGTGTCATCTTTACTCACCCGCGGGCGGTTGCTTGGGAGAAGAGAGGACCGACTCGAAGCCATACGGTTAATGTCAATGGCCGTTGATAATCGATACGCGCGGGAACCTGACCGATTCCGGCTGTCGTGTCAGTGGGCCATCGTTGCACGAAATATCGGTCACCCCTTGCATACAAGACCGCCATGTCATTGGTCCAAACGTCCTTGTCCTTCGCTCCGACGGTATCCATTCAGCACACCCGTCTCGTCGCAATGGGCAAGGAATGTCAGACCATGCCACTTGACTATGCATCCTTTCAGATTAAGCTAGGTTTATTTGAGGAGGCCGTTGAGATACTGGAACAAGGGCGAGGGCTACTTTGGTCCGAGATGCGAGGCCTCCGTACCCCGATGGTCCGACTTATCGAAGAAGACCCACCATTGGCAAAGAGATTTGCCGATATCAATCAAGAACTCGAGGCGCTGACCACATCCATCACACCGAGTGGGAGGCTAGAAATGGGAGACGGCGTCGGTGAGGGTAGTGATGGGATGGACCCGTTCGGTCGGCTTGTGGTAAAGCAGCGCAAACTGGTGGAGGAGCGGGGTGCGCTGATTTCACAGATCCGAGACCGACCAGGGTTGGAAGGATTCTTGAAGGCGCCATCATTCATCTCTCTTCGCTCCGCCGCCTCCCGTGGCCCCGTCATAATTATCAACCACTGCCGATGGCACTCTGATATCTTGATTATCTTCCATAGTTCTCTTCCTTGCTCCATTCCTACCGCCAATGGTTTCTACGCCCGCGCAAATAAACTACGGGATGAGTTGGTCGAGGTGCGGAAGCATGGTCTCGACTCAGTCGAATATCAGGATGTTCTATCTCCGGTACTGAAGGGCCTCTATGAGCTTGTCGGAGAACCGGTCCTCAAGAGGCTTCGGTTGTTAGGCGTGCCAGAACAATCTCGGATCTGGTGGTGCCCTACGTCAGTCTTCTGTTCTCTTCCCCTTCATGCTATGGGCCCAATCCCATCCAGCGGTAATCGTGACCGATATTTCTCGGATCTGTACATTCCTTCATATACACCATCTCTCTCCGCACTCGTCGAGTCTCGCAATCAAGAGGCAAGCCCACGGATGCTGGACAAGCCCTCGTTACTGCTTGTTGCCCAACCAGAGGATTCGCTTCCAGGCGTGAAGGGAGAGATCAAGGTCATACGATCGCTCGAACCGCGGGTCACGGTGGCGACTCTTGTCTCGAGTGAGGCCACACCCTCTTCCGTGGTCGAGGGCCTCCGGGGCAGTCGGTTTGTGCACTTCGCATGTCATGGAGTGCTGGAGACGGGAAAGCCATTCGACGCTTCGTTTAAACTTCACGGCGGCTCGCGTCTCACGCTGCTGGACATTGCACGGTCTCGACTTCCGGACGCAGAATTCGCGTTCCTTTCTTGCTGTCACGCTGCGGAAATCACGGAAGACAGCGTCGCCGATGAGGCGCTTCACCCTACTGCTGCGATGCAGTATTGTGGATTCCGGAGCGTAGTTGGGACGATGTGGGAAATGGCAGATACGGACGGGAGAGACCTGGCCAGGAGCTTTTACAAGTCATTATTCTCCAGCCGAGAGACGAGTGTGCCTTATTATGAGCGATCTGCAGGAGCGTTGCGGGACGCGACACGGAAGCTGAGGGAGAAGAGAGGAATCACGCTGGAGCGATGGGTGAACTTTGTGCATTATGGGGCTTGATGGTGCGCCACCGGTGAGTGTCGAAGTTTTGGCAAACACATGACTGTAGTACTTACTGGTCCTCAGAAAGATTCGGATATGTTCTAATACTTGACATCATCGGTATCAATTTGATATGTATAGTTGTTCGTTTTATTGTTTTTTGTCTCGATATCACTCGTATAGCGCCCGATCTCATTGTTCGTTAATTTGATTGCACTGATGCGTTGTGTTCCATTAGGACAGCACGAGAAATATCTGAGCCACGGTGGCAGTACGATCGGACGAAATGCGCGTCGGGGAATTCGGGCCGGTTGGACGACTGACACTACCTTGCAGCTCCGTTTTACTTTTATTTCACTCGTAACTTATTAATCTTCAACAGTTCTCTTAGGATTTAGGTGAGGCCGGCGGCTTGTTGAGGAATGCGAGTATGTGGGAATTTTGAAGTAGGGCGTATGCCCCTATCTCCGCAGATTCTGGTTTATTATCCAGCTTATCTTATTCTACGGTAATTTAGTGATTACATAATTGACTGGTCTGGCTTGTCCGTTCCGGCAACTTTCCGGGCTCAATCTCAACAAGTTCATTCCTGTCTCTCCTTTCAAATGCGTGTCAGTTCCGGCTTGGGGCCACATGGGCTCCACACGGGCTCTATGTTCAAAGTTAGGATATAAAAGGGAAGTGGTTGTGGGAAGAAACAAGTGCACAGTGAGTCTTACGCGGAGCATCGAATCGGGAAGGAGTCTGTGCCCTCCTTGACCAGCAGTACTTTTGCTCTTACTTTCATTTCACTCATACTTATTCTCCGTATCTATACTGTACTGTACATTTATTGCCCTGCTTTGGACTCCAGAATGAAATACGTTTTCGGTATCAGTATAGATTGGAATGATGCCAGGTTACCCAGGTATATGGAATCTGCTGTAAGCGCACTACTGTCGCGGATGCAATAATCTCCTTCAGAACCATCGCACGAGGGTGCGCTAAACAGATGGACGCACGTCTATCAGGGTTCGGAATCTTCCACAACATCTGCGTTCTGACCATGGCATCCCAATCTCAACAACCAAAGAAGCAAGACGATGTTCCCCTCTCGCTAGATATCGCCATCAACATGGTAAATATCGTGAAAGAGGCTTCGAGCATGACACCGGCCCCAGCTGTTTTCGGCGCTGTCGCCATCCTTCTCACTACAATCCGGGTAAGCTCCCTTCTCTTCCGCGATGGGACGTTCCGAGTTCATACCTAGCCAGGACAAGATGGCCATCGATCAGGATTGTGTGGACCTCGGGGCACTCTGTGTGAGTGTCTGCGATGCCCTTAAACGAGCAACGGATGGAAAGAAGCTGGAAGATCTCAACGGGACCGTGCGTGATGCGATAAGGCGGTTGGAGGCGTGAGTTCACCCAACGATATACACTTCGAGTCTTCTCACCTACTAACCCTGTTCTCGATCGCAGTACTGTGGAGAACATACGACAAAGGATCGACAATGTGACCAACCGGGATGAAATCGTTAAATTTTTTGCTGCGAGCAACGACAAGGGGAATATCGCCGGTTGGACGTCGGAACTCATCGGGATCCTCCAAGTCTTCAACGTGCGTTCGGTCGGCCGTTGCTTTGTCATTACTAATTACCCCTTTCTCAGAGTGAGCTGATTCTGAAGGTTTCTGACACGCATCGGGTTGCCGGTCGAAATCTGGCGGTAAGTGACGACCTTGACCCGGCACTACACGCGTCCGACACTGTGTCGTGCGAAGGGGGCCTTCAGTCACTCGACCCTTCAGCGCCTGAACGTGAACGTTCGTCCATCGAATGTACGGTACCCTAATGAGACGAGCCTCCCTCGCGCAGGTACGCATATATGTAAGTTCTCCAAACCACATTACGTCTCAGGCTCTCCAAACCCTATCCCTCTCAATATGATGTCCATACTCATCCTCTCACATAGTCCCCACCTTGAGGGCCGGCCTTGCCGATATCGTAGACTTCGGGCAGGATGGAGTCGTTATACTCCGTAACGGCTTCAACGTTCAATCCTTCCTCGCAATCAAAGACTACGGTTACAACGCAGGAGGATGGCGCATCGAAAACCACGTCCGTCTCGTCGGCGACGTCACTGGTAATGGAGCCGATGACCTCGTTGAATTTGGAGAAGCTGGCGTCCTAGTCTCCACCAACAACGGCGACAACACCTTTACCAGCCCCGTCAAACTCGTCCTCAAAGATTTCGGCTACGATGCTGGGGGCTGGCGGGTCGAGAAGCACATCCGCTATCTAGCTGACATCCGAGGCGTCGGGCGATCCGATATTGTCGGATTTGGACACGGTGGAGTCATTGTTTCCAAGAACGACGGCAACGCGAAATTCAACCCCGTCTACCTCGCTCTCGGGGACTTCGGCTACCGCACAGGGTGGCGCCTCGAGCGTCACCTGCGCTTTATCGGTGTCGCCACAAAAAGTGGCCATCCAGACATCATTGGATTCGGCGATAAATCCGTCTTCATTGGCCGCAACAACGGAGACGGAACCTTCGCGCCTGCCCAGGCAGTCATCAACAGCTTCTGCTACGACGCGGGTGGCTGGCGCATCGAACAACACCCCCGCTTCGTCGCAGACTTGACCGGTGACGGGAAGGTCGACGTCATCGGTTGCGGCCATGCTGGAGTATACGCTTCTTTGAACAAAGGAGACGGCACTTTTGGTCCCGTCAACCTCGTAGTCAACACCTTCGGAACCAAGAAGGGATGGAAGGTCGACAAACACCCTCGTTTCATTGCCGACCTGACCGGTGACAAACGAGGAGACATCATCGGATTCGGCGATGCAGGAGTCTACGTCGCGTACAACAACGGAAACGGCACATTCCAGCCTGGCAAGCTCGTTCTCAGCGATTTCGGCGTCCAGCAAGGATGGCAAGTCAACAAGCACCCGAGATTCGTCGTGGACTTGACTGGAGATGGTCGTGCAGATATTCTTGGGTTTAGAGAGAACAGCGTCTTCGTCGCGTACAACGACGGCAAGGGAGGGTTCCCATCCGTTAAAACTCTCACCAGCGAGCTCTCATTCAGCGGTGGGAAATAGAGCGTTGACAAGACCGTGCGCTGGCTTGCCAACTTGGACCAGGCTTGGTAATCACTTCTTTGAACTTTCTGCGCCGTCGATCGACCTGTAAAATTACTTGAAACATCGTCTTGTATAATTTACCTGAACTTTCTGTGTCGTCGGCCGCTTTGTATTCCAAATCAAATGCGAACATGTTTTACTTTGATGCTCACTGGTCCGCCCCCAAAGCAAGGAGTGTGTCGTATGGGACGCCTACAAATGTGACTGTCGCGCTTAATTTCTGGATGACTCCAAAGGGCAGATCTTGTTACAGAGCCGGTTGGCGCTTCAATCGCCGCTTGCGCTTCCTCGGTGACATCACAGAAAATGGCGGATTCGGCGGGAGGCAGGAGCCACGTCTTCGTTAGTACCCGCCGTACAACCAGTAGTTTTACCGGCGGATTCCGGGAGTGGTAAAGCTCATCTGGTGTGATCGGACGAAATGCGATGCAGGTTTTCAATGGTGTTGGAAGTGCAGCTGCGTGTAAGCGCCGGAACAGCTCTGCGTGTCATTGCTGTCAGCTCCGGCTTGACGCACTCTTGACGCCACATACTATGGATGCCACACGAACTCTCCGTTCACCTGTTGCATTTTCCCGAGTAGGCTCCTCCATGATCACCATTTTTGCGCTTTGATCGTTTTGATAAATAAAAGGAGGCCTTTCTCTCCAAAATAACAGATCAGTTCAGTGGTTGTGCCAATATCATGTTGCTCTCCGGGCCAAGTCCGACGCGACGGTGGCAGAGCAGTCCGAATCCTCACGCTCCGTACCTCGTCTCAGCACCGGCCCCCTCCAAACACGGTTCTCCTCCGAACGTTGTTGTCAAGAATCGTCAGCAGAATACGTTCGTGGCAACTTGGCACTTTCCGGAAGAGATCTACGCCAGCACATTGCCATCGTGGCGTGCGGCCTTCCGGCGTCAATGCGTCGCGGTGGTTGATTCGGAGCGAGAATGCGAGACCATCGCCCAGTAGCAGGTGCATTCCCCTTTCCATTCTTCGTACTTCGCATTCAAATAGGAGATAAAAGTCCCAGATACTGGTCACATACTTTTTGCACACGTACACATACCTTTCTCGTATTCCTCCCTGCGTCTTTCTTCTTCGGACACGACGATCTAGGGAGGGTGAGGATTTGGTCCCGGTTCTGACCAGAGCCTTCATGATACTGATTCTCTTCGGCAGGCTTTGCTATGCCCTCGCCTTTGGCGTTTATGTGTCGTCGTCCTATTTGAAGGACCTAGTGTGCTCCCCTCGACCCTATGCTCCGCTAGTCGTGCGACTTAGTAAGTTCGTGGAATAGCTGTTCTTTATCTTACAACTAACTCTCTGTTCGCTAGCTGTTGGAAACCATCACCTTGAGTACGGCTTGCCTCAACCCACTCTACGAATTCCACCTCTATGGCGTTGTTCCTTGGTGCACATGTCTACGACTGTTATCGGCTCCCTCGGCCACCGCTTTCGCAACGTGGGTCATGGTCTTGTTTATATACATGTTTTCAGTCGTGGTCGGCCGGCTGTATACGGGAGTGCACGGGTTCATGGATTGTACCGTCGGGATCATACTCGGGATAATCAGCTGGTTATTACAACACCTCGTGACGACTGAGAATTGGGTTTAGAGTAGCGATTGGAGTGGTGCGTTGATATTCCCATGTCGTATATATACTCCTTCTCATCCCCTAGCAGCACCCTTGGTCGTGACCGTGGTCTGCCTCCTCTTGGTCAACCAGCACCCTTCGCCCGTTGACGACTGCCCCAGCTTCGAGGACGCAATCCCCTTTGCCTCGGTCATCCTAGGCATCATCACCAGCTTTTGGTGCTCGAAGTGCGTCCCCGCGCTGAATACAGACCCGTTCACCTCCGTCACGCCCGGGGTCGCGCTTGACTCTCCTGCCGCAATCACGACCTGGGTGCTATTCGCGCTCCTAAAGTTAGTCACAGGGGTACTGATCATCTTCTCGTGGCGCATTCTCGCCAAACCGAGCGTGCAGACCCTGCTGCCGCCGCTGTTCCGTTGGCTTGCATGGGTGAGCCCCGTGCGCCTGCCTCACCGGCGACACTACACGCCTGCGACGGAATATGTGCACGACCCGCTGCGCGCGGTGCCGAATATGATAGATCTCGACTTTGCTGTCGCAGAGGTCGCGGATGAGGATGCCGGCGTCGCGAGCGGGCGGCGTGGGCGAAGCGGGGGCGCGGTTAAGTGGCGCGGGTCCCCGTCTGGATCCGTGCAGGAGAATGTCATCACGTTTGAAGAGGTGAGCGAGGGCGGCACAGGGGAGGACGGGGAGGTGAAACATTATGATGCCGATGGTACGTGTGTTCTTTCCGACGTGTGCCACCTGCCCGTGGTTGTGCTAACGGGTTTGGCGGGGTGTGCTAGTTCTGACGAAGGTCTTGGTGTATGTGGGCATTGGCGCTATTGCGACTGTGATGGTGCCCGCTCTGTTCGAGGCGCTTGAGTGGGGTGTCCCTGACGGCGTTCGAGCACCATCAACCCCCAAACGTCGCTGCATAAGGAAAGGCGTTTTCGTACGGGGTTCCCCCGGGCCAGAGCCTTGATATATAATTTGATAGAACGTCCCCGGCGAGATGAGATTTATTCGTGAAAGCACTTGCCAGGATTCGACTCGAAAATCGCTTTTGTAAGCAATGGAGGCGTGCTGAGTCTCCGGGCCTATAAGTCAATTTCAGGCGTGTCCGTCAACTCGAAGCCGTTGGTGACGGCTTCCATTAACGTATGCAGACAGTTTCCTCTAGCATAGCCAAGAGGACAGCCTTTCCACGAACAACGGGCTGGGTACACATGTCCGCCTCGTGTCGTCGCCGTCACGTTTAAGGCCTGGCCTGTGAGCTAGGGCGAGGCTTTTCGTCTGCCCACCTGCCTTCCCAGCTCCAACCGTACAATTCACTATCACGCAGCCCACAGTTTCTAATTTCTACACACTGGACCATGGAACCTGAACGTAAGCCTGAATCTCCAAGTTCGAATCATCCTGGTAATTGACACCGTGACCCCCTTCTTTACAGTCTCGATCACCGATATTGACGGCCAGATCGCGAATGCTCAGAATATACTGTCGCGGCACCCTCGAACCCACTCAGAACACATCATTTGTGTACATCATCTCGCGATGGCACGATTCGCACGCTATACACTGTCACAACAGAAGGAAGACCTTGACAAGTCCATTCTCCACTTCACCGAGGCGATCCTCCTTCCGCCAGTTTCCTGTGGTGGAAATTCCATCAATATTGTCGAACCCTTTTCTTACCTCGCACTCGCCCTTCTACGTCGCTCCGAGGAGTTCGAACAACCCGAGGACATCAAATACTCTATCGAGTACCTCCGTTACCTCCGAGGGCTGCCCCTTGATTCTTTCGACCTCTCCAGAAACACCATTACGACGTCACTGATCGATGCATTGGGAATTCAAGTTACCTCGGAAGCTGGGGATGGGACACAGAATGTGAATGAGATGGTGGACCTCTGCCGCGAATTCCTCGGCCCCAACATATCGGCTGACCTTCCTGTCGCCGCTTTTATGACCTTGTGTGTGGCTGTCGCGGCCGAAATGGCTCGAGGATGGTCCGTCCAGTCGTTAGACAAAGTTGTTGAATGCCTACGGGATGCGTCGAGGTTGTGCCCACCAGGTTCTGAGTCGCACCCCGTCTTGTATGCACTGGCCGTCACATTGTTGATACGCTTCCTGGGAACTCATTCAAATGAGGATTATGAAGAAGGAACGGCGCTATTGGAAAGAATCCTCGATCCCAACCAGCCTGGAGAATGTCCAGATTCAGTTCGGGATCCAGCTTTGCATCTCGCTGGCGGGTTCGCATACACCAGATCGGCCATCTTCGAGAACCCAAAATATTCCGAAATCACAATTTCTCGCCTTCGTACATTTCTTAACTCTTCTTCCATTAATTCCATTAATGGGCCATTTCGTCGTCGGATCACTAGCATTTTGGCGGATCAAAACAGAGAACGTTTCAGACATTACAATCTTGCTGAGAGCCTTGAAGAAGCGAACTCCTATACCTCACAACTTGTCGACCTTTCGTCCTCTCAAAGCTTGGAAGAACCTGGGGAACGTTTACTTAGATTAGACGCCATTCAAGAGTCATATCCTATGGAGAGGATGACGGAGGAAATTCAGCATCTTGAAGAACTGCTTTCGAACACTCCTCCAGGGACCCCACACCATACAGGCCTCCTCAGTGAACTCGGAGAACGGTATATGTCAAAGTTCTCCCGCACCAACGATATATTTGATATCGAACAGTCCATCAAGTATAGCCGTCTGTCACTCAACGTCACTCATTCCCATAACTATTGGAGATTCATTCCCCTCGCTTCCCTACGCAACATTCTCCTCCTCGCATTCGAGAAAACAAGCAAGATCAACTACCTCGACGAGTCGATCACCATCGGCTACGACATTCTCGAGTCGAGTAATACACAGGACCTCCACTTTCATGCAATTCAGATGCTCGCGTCATCTCTGCTTACCCGCGGGCGGTGGCTTGGGAGAAGGGAGGACATACTCGAAGCCATACGGTTAATGTCAATGGCCATCGATGATCAATACGCGGGGGAACCTGACCGATTCCGACTGTCATGTCAGTGGGCCATCCTTGCACGAGTCGTCGGTCACCCCACCACCTTGACTGCATATAAGACCGCCATGTCATTGGTCCAAAAGTCCTTGTCCTTCGCTCCGACGGTATCCATTCAGCACACCCGTCTCGTCGCAATGGGCGAGTTTTGTCAGACCATGCCACTTGACTACGCATCCTTTCAGATCAAGTTAGGTCGATTTGAGGAGGCCGTCGAGACACTGGAGCAAGGGCGGGGCGTTACTTTGGTCCGAGATGCGAGGCCTCCGTACCCCAATGGTCCAACTTATCGAAGAAGACCCGTCATTGGCAAAGAGATTTGGTGATATCAATCAAGAACTCGAGGCGCTGACCACATCCATCACACCGAGTGGGAGGCTAGAAATGAAAGACGGCGTTGGTCAGGGTAGTGATGGGATGGACCCGTTCGGTCGGCTTGTGGTAAAGCAGCGTAAACTAGTGGAGGAACGGGATGCGCTGGTTTCACAGATCCGATCCCGACCAGGGTTGGAAGGATTCTTGAAGACGCCATCGTTTACCTCTCTTCGCTCCGCCGCCTCCCGTGGCCCCGTCATCATTATCAACCACTGCAAATGGTTCTCTGATATCTTGATTATCTTCCATAATTCTCTTCCTTGCACCATTCCTACCATCGATGATTTCTACACTCGCGCAAACAAACTACGGGACACGCTAGTCGAGGCGCGGAAGCACGGTCTTGACTCAGGCGAATACCAGGATGCTCTATCTTCTGTATTGAAGGGCCTGTATGAGCTCGTTGGAAAACCGGTGATCAAGAAGCTCCGGTTGTTAGGTGTGCCAGAGCAATCTCGGATCTGGTGGTGCCCGACGTCGGCCTTCTGTTCTCTTCCCCTTCACGCTATGGGCCCAATCCCATCCAGCGGTAATCGTGACCGATATTTCTTGGATCTGTACATCCCTTCATATACACCATCTCTCTCCGCACTCATTGAGTCTCGCAGTCATGATGCAAGCCCACAAATGCTGGAAAAGCCCTCGTTACTGCTTGTCGCCCAACCAGAGCATTCCCTTCCAGGCGTGAAGGGAGAGATCAAGGTCATACGATCGCTCGAACCGCGGGTCACGGTGGCGGGTCTTGTCTCGAGTGAGGCCACACCCACTTCCGTGGTCGAGGGCCTCCGGGGCAGTCGGTTTGTGCACCTCGCATGCCATGGAGTGCTGGAGACGGGAAAGCCGTTCGAGGCATCGTTCAAACTTCACGGCGGCTCGCGTCTTACCTTGCTGGACATTGTACGATCTCGACTTCCGGATGCGGAATTCGCATTTCTTTCTTGCTGTCACGCCGCGGAAATTACTGAAGCAAGCGTTGCCGATGAGGCGCTTCACCTAACTGCTGCGATGCAGTATTGTGGATTCAGAAGTGTAGTTGGGACTATGTGGGAAATGGCGGATACGGACGGCAAAGACCTGGCCAAGAACTTCTACAAGTCACTATTCTCTAGCCAAGAGACAAGCGTACCGTATTATGAGCGATCCGCGGAAGCGTTGCGGGATGCGACACAGAAGCTGAGGGGAAAGAGGGGAATCAGCCTGGAGCGATGGGTGAATTTTGTGCATTATGGGGCTTGATGCAGCTTGATGGCGCACCTTCGGTGAGTGGTCGAATTTCGGCGTATTACTGGACGCGACTGACGCTTAGTACTGCATGTTGTGTCACCAGAGTGATGCTGGCGTTGGTTATGTTCGGTTGACTGTTGTCACGGTCTCGATGCTGTGTCGCCTGTGTAGTGACTTACGGTGGTGGGAAAGAATCTGTACTCAGGCTATCTCGAATAAGACCAAGTTCAGGAGCAGTCAACGTTCAAACTTTCAGGCTTAAGTTTAAGTGCATTTTTGCTATTATTAAGTTTCGAGACGTTGCTGTACTGTACAGTACAACAGTACGCGACCACTGAGTCAGACAGTCACGCCCCCCATTTTGGAAGCTTTGGAACTCCGCTCGACTGAAGGGGTAATAGGTAGCGGGCCGTGAAACCGACTCGGACCGGGGAATATGTCGCGTCCTCGAGCGACTTTGACCGCGACCGCGACTGCAACCGTCAACGACACATCCAATACCCGCAACGCCGACCAGGGTCTCGTCTTTTCGTTTCAACAGATTTTAATCTGCTATAGCTGAGTGGTTATTCGGCTCTTGTGGGTTCACGGTGGCATCTCGAATACTTCGCCTGTACGTTAACTTTGGGCCTAATTCCTGTCAAACATCTAATTCTTCACAGGAAGTGTTGTATAGAACCCCGGACGCCTAATGAACCCCTCAATAGACCCTTCTCTTCAGAACCTCACACAGCCACCTTCTTCCACAGAGGCTACCGTGCCAGAGCCGGTCCAGTCCATTACACCCTCCCCGCACCCTCCAACCGATAATCAAAACGCCCTTGCGCCTACACCTACAGCACCCGCACCACAGCCCCCACTTACAGTAGAGAAGCAGGCCAATGCAGATCCCCCCCAATCCGCGCCGGAGAACCAGAATGGCGTGACGGACCGTCAGCTCAATGTCACCGATGCTCTTAGCTACCTAGATGCCGTGAAGATCCAGTTCCACGACAGGCCGGATGTGTATAACGTCTTCTTGGATATCATGAAAGATTTTAAGAGTCAAGTGTGAGCCTCTTTTCACTCGGATGCTCTACCCGGTCCCTAGCGCCCGTGGGCCATCATTCTGTCTTACAATATTTTTCCACAGGATCGATACTCCCGGAGTAATCCAACGCGTTGCAACCCTATTCCATGGTCACCCTTTCCTCATCCAGGGTTTCAACACTTTTCTTCCTGTCGGATACCGCATCGAAGTTGGCTCTGACTCACAGTCATCTGAGGTCATCACAGTCACCACCCCGTCGGGGACAATGTTAAGGTCAACCAATACTCCCAGCATTTCGGCACCACCCCCATCGTTATTAGCACCACCGCAGCAAGAAATAGGCCAGCTGCCGCCACCAGACCAACCTACTGTGTCTACTACCCCGCTCCCTTCTACATCTGCTCTAGGGTTGTCGAACACCCCGAAGCTCTCTGGCAGTTCCATCGACCTCCCTACTACTGACGATCACGAACGCCAAGTTCTAGGGCCGGCAATGGAATACGTCCAACGGATCAAGACACGGTTCAGTAACGATCCAGACACATACAAGCAGTTCTTAGAGATACTCTCGAATTACAAGTCTAGTGCAAATAACGTTCGTCTTGCTGCTTCTTTACGTACTCCCGGTTTACACTAATGCCCGTGCATCAGGCCGAGGTTGTAGCAAAAGTTGAAGAGCTGTTTAAAGATGCGCCTGACTTGTCCTCCACGTTTCTGGATTTCCTACCTGGTACAGGTATACAAGATAACGACGGACTCAATGCGCTCAGGGGGCCTGGCACTCGGACCGGCACGCCAACTGGTGAACACGCGCGGGTGCAGAAGCGGAAGCAGCCTGCAGAGCCTCCTCCTCCTCCTCCGTCTGCCCCCGCAAAAAGACGACGGAAAGCGGCGGATAGAGATAAGGAGAAGGATCGGGATAGTGGGCGTGCGACTGGGAGCCGGGTAAGCATCTTACTGGTTCCTCGTTGGGGCATGACTTGACGCCGCGAGAAGGCTAAGCAGCCGCCGACCGGTCGCGAGCCGCCAGCGTTTTCCCATTTCAACACTATCACCGCTCCACAATCGCCACGTCGATCGGGCCACGCCTATGCACACCATGGGCCTCCACCACCTGCACCGCAGAACTACGCGCAAGCGGGCGCAGCTGTTGTGCTTCCTCCTCAACCGCTGGCGTCAGTGACGAACTTGGACGAGACGCAGTTCTTCCCACGGGTTAAAGCGGCGCTCGACTCGCGCGAGACGTATCACGAGTTCCTCAAGCTCGTGAATTTGTTCACGCAGGACTTTATCGACCGAGCGCGCCTGATACGGGAAAGCCGCTCGTTCCTTGGGGAGGGAGACCTGATGGTGCAGTTGAAGGAAATATTGGGATGGGACGAGGCCATTGAACGATCGGCTCTAGCTAAGGAGCGAGAAGAGATGTACCCACCTCCCGGGAGGCCGTTGTCGATCCTTGACCGGCCGTGTCGCGAGGAGCTGAATATCAGATACGGGAGCTACCGGCGTTTGCCTGCAGACGTACGTACCTTCTTTCGTTCCCGGGCGTGGTAATCGACATGGCTTCCAGGATATCAATGTAGAATGTAGCGGGCGCGACGAGATGTGCAGGTCAGTGCTGAACGACGAATGGGTCTCACACCCGAGCTTCTCGAGCGAAGATTCCGTTTTTATGGCGCATAAGAAAAATCTGTACGAAGAGGCGTTGCATCGGACAGAAGAAGAGCGGCACGAGTACGACTTCCACATCGATGCGCTCGTGCGCACGATCGGCGTGCTCGAGCCACTCAACCACAAGATCATGGCGATGAACCCCGAGGAGCGTACGCTCTTTCGTCTCAAGCCGAATTTTGGCGGCGCAGGCAAGGCAGTGCATCAGCGTATCATCAAGAAAATATACGGGCGGGAAGCGGGACTCGAGGTTCTGCAAGCAATGCAGGACACGCCGGCGCTCGCGCTGACCGTGGTGCTCGCGCGGCTGAAGCAGAAGGAGGTGGAATGGAAGCGGGCGCAACGCGAGTGGAACAAGATCTGGCGCGCAGTGGACCTGGCGAACTACGCACGCTCGCTGGACCACCAGGGCATCACGTCCAAGACCGCAGACAAGAAGGCGCTCACGGCCAAGGCGTTCGTCGCGCAGATCGAGGCGATCATGGAGACGCAGATGGCGCGCCGCGCCGCGCTCGTCGACCCGCTATACGCGCGTGCGCGCCCGCAGCACCAGCTCGAGTACGAGATCGAAGATCAGGACGTGCTCCGCGACGCGCTCAAACTCGCGTTTGCCTACCTCGCCCGCCTCGGCGGCACCCAGCTCCGCCTCGACGCGGCTCGCAAGGGCTGGGTCGAGACCCGGCTGTACAGCATCGTCCGCGCCTTCTTCCAGCTCAACGATTGGGACGAGCGTCCTTCGGCAGCGCGCCCCCGCGCGATCTTGAAGCACGCCTCGGTGACCCCTACCGTAGCCCCGAGCCCGAATGCGCAGTCGGCAGGAATGGCGACCGCGACAGCGGGAGAAGCGGCTGCTGGCGGTGAGGACGCGGACTCTGCAACGAATGCGACGGTAGGGGGCTCGAGTACGCCGCGCGCACGGAACGGCGCGCTTCCAGCGAACTTTTCCGGGGACCTACGCAAGAGCCTCCTGAAGAGCGAGCAGGCCAAGTCGGCCCGCGCCAATACGCACCCACTGCCCGGGTCGCCCTCGCCCCAGAGCTCGCGCAAGGCGTCACCCATCCCTACCATTCCAACTCCGGCTCTGGTCCCGATGGCGACTGATGACGAAGCCCCACCGCCGCCACTGCCGCCGGTAGTTCTGGTTGAGTCGAATCCCGCGGCCGGGGAGAAGCGGAGGTCGAAGCGCCGGTCGTTCTTCACGAATACGTGGTTTTATACCCTACTCCGAATGGTCGAGGTGCGTGTGTCAGAGAAGATCGGGGGTCGCAAGTCGCTGATGTAATTGGTTGGTTGGACAAGGTACTGTACTCGCGCCTGCACTTGTTCAAGAACATCGCGGTGGAACGCGTAAATGACCCGAGTTTCAATACGAGGCCCAGTGTTACGGCGATGGATCTAGAGCTGCTCGAGGCTGGCGGGTCGGCGGGTGTTCATGAAGGGCAGGGACAAACTCACGTGCGGGTCACTGCGCTGCAGTATTACGAGCTCATGCTTGAGACGTGCGAGCGGTTGTTCGATAACCAGATCGAGCAACTTGCGTTTGAGGACCAGATGCGCGAGATGTTCGGTTTACATGCACGTCATTTCCCTCCTCTTTCCGTATCTGCATCTGATCCGAGCGACACGCAGGATGCGTACAAGATCTTCACCATTGACAAGGTGCTCGCCTCCCTGATCAAACATGTAACAAATCCTCTTCGCGTGCTCTTACAACGTATCGGATTCTGACGAAGGACGCTCCTTCTCGTTTTTTTTTCACAGGTTCAGAGCTGGGAGCAAGACCCGAAGCTCGAGAAGATCACCAAGCTGCTCTGGGACGAGCGGCGTCTGGAAGCTCCGACGGTCGAGGACCACCGTGCGTTCCGCCAGCAGGCGGAGGGGATCCTCGGGCCCGAAGAGAACCTGTTCCGCGTCGACTGGGTGAGAGAGCGCCCTCTATCCTTCGTGGTTGCCCGCGGACTGACCCGGCGCTCAGCTCCCAGAATCAAAGATGCTCACGTTCCAGCTGCTCAGCAAGGACGGCTCGAGCCTCGACGACGCCGAGGTGCTCTCAGGGCGCTGGCAGGCCTACGTCGAAGGCTTCGTGTCCGAAACCGAGACGCCCGGCGTGCCCACCAGCAAAGTGCGCCGCCCATTCCTCCGAAGGTCCGCGCCCACCCTTCCCCACTTGGACTTGAACTGACAACCCCTGGCAGATCCCTACCGACCAAGGCGGCAGGTGGAAGTAGTAGTAGTAGCCAGGGCTTTTACGCGCGTGGTGGGCTGGAGATCAAGGTGTGCGTGCGGACCTATCGATTGTTTTATGTGTCGCGGACGGAGGACGTGCTGTGGCGCGTGCAGGCTGCTGCGGAGCGAGAGCGCGCGGCGGCGAGGCTTGTGGCGAGGGACGCTGGGCGCGCGCGGTGGGTGGAGAAGTTCACTACTAGGGGAGGCGCGTCGGAAGCGACTGGTATCGAGTAGCTCGTCATCTATTTTTTTTCTTTTGTTAAATGGTTTTATGTCGTTTCGACCTTGTCTTGTGTTGCACCAAAAAAAACATATATATCTCCATTACCATATTACATTGCACTAGTTTTTATTTGTTTCTTGGAGTCTTGCTAGAGGGACCGTCGATGATCTGTTTCTAATGTTCTGTGTTTTTTTGAGTATATCATTTGCTAGCTAGCCGTGGGTGATTCCTACACGGGAGTGGGGATGGATATAAAGACAGATTCGTACTACAATTCATATTTTCCACAAAGAACACACACAACTCGAAGATCAGGCAAAGAGCAACAACCACCACACTGAAAAGAGAAAGGTTAATTAATGGGCACGATGGAGGAACGCCCCCGAACGAACCAAAGATTAAATAAAAGCGAGATGTAAACAGACTACGGTAATGGTTCAGCGATATGGAAAAAAAGAAAAAAGCGCAGAGCATCAAGGTCGCGATCGAAAAATTACGCGGATCCCTTTTTGCCGAGAGTCAGAGCACGCATGCTTTCCTCAAGCACGCCAAGCCCCGTTTCACGCACCGCACAAAGCGTCACACACGCCATTTGGCCCTGGCCCTGCGTCTGCGTCTGTACCTCCTTGGACTCCGTCACTGCCACCAAGCTCGCCGCAGCTGCCGTAGCCTTGACTGCCTCGGCAGCGCCCGAAGGCGGGTCGATATCGACGACGCGTACGACGGCTGTGCCCTCCAGCACGCGCCGGACCTTTTCTGCGTCCCATGCGGGCGCGCGTACATTCGGCGCTGTATGGGAGGAGGAGGAAGGAGGGTAAGAAGGGGAGCCAGAAAAGGCTTGCCAGAACGCGCTGCCGAGGCGCTGAACGAGTGTCTGTGAGGCCATCGTCGCAAGCGCTGCTTGCTGCGGCGTTGGCATCTGCCCCGAGGACGTCGAGCCGGGATTTGGAGAGGCGGGAGGTGTAGGGTATGCTGATGCTGCAGCGCTCGAGGATGAGGCAGACGAAAAGGCGGACGTATGGATGTGGTGCTTGCCACTGAGGAGGGAGGACAACGACGATGATGAAGCAGCACCGCGTAAGGTCGGTGTGGATGAAAAGTAATGAGGACGGAGGTTGGCCGCGAGGCCGGAGAGTGGCGGGGACGAGGGGTGTTGCTGTTGCTGGTGTTGTGGTGCGGCGGCCTGTTGATGCTGTTGTTGTGCCATGCGGGTCCAGAGCTGCATGCGATACCTAGACGCATGCAGCAGTCAGTAGCCACCCACGCATACAAATAAGGTAAACGCACGCATCGAGCATTTTCATGGTAAAAGGGTTTGAGTCCATAAATGAGTCGAACGGCGGGGGTTTTCCCGGCCCACCAAGCGTCGAAAGGCCGACACTGTTAATGTTGTTGTTGAGCGCAGGGTTGATGTTCTCTTGCAGAGTTGGCTTGATGGCGGCGCCGGCAATGAGGTCGGGGATCGTGACGGTGTGCACTGGTGTGATGCCCCCGAATGAGGTGCTGCTGCCCCCCCAGAACCCCTTTGCGGCGAGGTGTGGGGAGGCCGTGGCAGGCAGGTCTTTGTGGGTGTTTGGTGTGAGCAGCGGCGATGTCGATGCGGAACTCCGGGACGAGATGGGCAATGGGCTCGGCGGAGGGAGGACCGGCGAGTTGGCGCGTCCAGCGGGGGAAAGGAGAGCTTTCTTGAGTGCCTTGATCTCTTGCTGCAAGGCCGCATTTTCGGATCTCGTCGAGCCTAGCTCGGTACGGATGACATCGATGAGCCGATCACGTTCCGCAACGTCGCCCTCAAGGGTGGTGATGTACTCTGATTGCGAACATAACTCTAAATTGCGAGAGAGAAACAGTAAAAAGACACTACTCACCCTTGCGACGGTTGCGGAAATTGCGCGCGCTTATCTTGTTACGCAGTTGGCGTTTCTCCCTGCTAGACATCTTTTGATACTCCTCGGGTGTGGGGCGCCAGTCATCCAAAGGGTTGTCATAAGGGTCTGTCTTCACGACGGAGCTGAAGTGGATTTTTTTCTGAACCCCACCAGAAAGGACCCCGGACTTGCGGTCCTTGCCTTTGTTGGAAGGTTTGATGGGTGGGGGAGTGACCGGCTCGTCGTCGTCGTCTTCCTCATCGTCCTCCTCTACGGGATGATCGTCCTTTGCGGCGTCTTCATCTCCAAAATCACTGGGGGACTTGGATGTAGCAGGGGTGGCCATCAGCTGGGGGTCGATGGCGAAGGCCGGTGAGAAAGCGCTGGTGGCACTGGTTGCCCCAGAGTCAGGACTGTCATTAGTAAAAGTGAGAAAGTCCCAAGGGGTGTCTGGTGAGGCGATCGATTTGTTGTTGAGGGAATCGTCGTTGATGTTGGAGAGGTTGAACCAGGCGTTGTTCAGTTCCGACTGCGGTTCGGCTATGACGGGGATGGTGGGGAAAGCGGGGGAACGATGTCCGGAGCTCGGGGACGAGAAGTTAAAAGAGTCTAAATCAGCGAGAGTGGCAAAAACGTCATTTGAGTCGAAGACGAAAGGCGAGGGCTCGAGCGGATTATCTTCGAACATTGTCGAGAACGAAAGAGGGCAGCGACGAGACAGGTCGAGACAAGACCGCGAATCGTAACGGCACGGCAGCAATTGTAACACTATCACGCAAATAATTAATCCTTAATTAATTAATTATGGCTTCACCTTCTGACCTCAACGCACAAATATTTCAACGACTCCATCCGAGGGCGTATTTGGAACGCTTTCTTGCCGAACAGGTTCGCCCGGACGGTCGCGAGGCAGAAGAATGGAGAGATCTCTTTGTACACGTCGGTTCCGTCTCCACGGCTGACGGCTCTGCCCTCGTGCGCCTCGGTGACACCACAATCGTCTGTGGAGTCAAGGCTGAGATCGCAGAGCCAGACCTCGAACAGCCAACCGAAGGCTTTCTCGGTTCGTATCTCTTGGCGTTGCTCGAACACTGGAATGACGATCTACGCTTTTAGTCCCGAATATTGATCTTCCGGCTATGTGCGCGCCGCGCTTTAAGCCGGGACCACCCTCCGAGGAGGCGCAGGTGCTTTCTGACCGACTTGCGTCTACAATAAATGCGTATGCCAACACCCCCAAACTGATCTACACCCCCCCCCCCTGACAATTTGGTCTCACAGGGCCGGCGTTCTCCCACTTTCAGCGCTATGTATCCATCCCGAGCGTGCTGCCTGGGTCCTGTACGTCGACGCGACGTGCATCAACTATGACGGAAACGCATTTGATGCCGCGCTCATCGCCATGGTTGCCGCACTGAAAAACAGTGCGATCCCTTACAACGACTTGCGTTGCCTGCGATCTGATGTCGATACCCGAACATAACAGCGACCCTCCCCAAGGCGACTTTTGACGAGGAGACGGGCCGCACGACGTGTTCGCGAAAGATCCGCGAGGCATTGCCGCTCAGGCGTCTTCCGATTTCGTATTCGTTTGGCATATTTGACGGGTAAATCCCCACGCTTTTGTCATGCTCGGCCATACAGCTGACTGTACTCGACCGGGGGGTTTTCCCCGGCCCACTAGGTCAACAGTCCTTGCGGACCCCACTGCGTTTGAGGAACCATTACTGGATACATCTATATCGGTCGTGCTGGACGAGCATGGCTCCCTCCTGTCGGCCGGTCAGCTTGGCATCGCTGATAAGGACAAGATGTCAGCGTGCGTGGCGGCGGCGAAAAAGCGGTATGAAGCGCGCGGACGTGAAATATATTCGTTTTGAGTTTGTATTTGCGACTGTCCGATGATTGTTATCGTAGAGCGCCCCAAACCGACTGGGAGCGCTCATGAGGATGGACACGGGATCACACTGAATTGATCACTTGATATGACGCTGTACTAGGACCATCGCTATGACTCTTAGCCCCCTCCATCCTCAGCGCTTTCCCTTTCCTTTACCCTAGCTAGCTTTGATGACCGTTGGCCAGACGCAGCTTGAGCGAGCGATCCATCAGATACAGAACAGAGCCGCCGTACCCGAGCTCGACTTTACACAGCACCAGCTCGAGAATGGGTACACCGTCAGCACGCAGGAGCGCGCTGTCAAGGAGGTGTGTGCGCCTCTCGCTTTTCACAATTGCTTGTGCGAATACGACGATGGGTACCATTGCGGCAGGTGCAAGCACCCGCGATGACCGTCCCGACGAACGACCAGTTCTTCGCCAAGACGGACAGGACCAAGCCAGACATCGCCTTCCTGAAAAACCACTTTTATCGCGAGGGTCGCTTAAAGGAGGAGCACGCCTTGTATATCATCGACAGGGCGACGCAGCTCCTCCGCGCAGAGCCCAACGTCTTGTCTGTCGAGGCTCCAGTAACAGGTGCCATAATCACACTATTTACGTTAACACCCATGTCGTTCCTGACACCTTTTTCATCGCAGTCTGCGGGGACATTCATGGCCAATACGTGCGCTATCACCTTTTCATCTCCACCTAAATCAACTCATATCCGACCCGATCATAGTATGACCTCATGAAGTTGTTCGAAATTGGCGGCAAGCCGTCGAATACCCGCTACCTCTTCCTCGGGGACTACGTCGACAGAGGCTATTTCAGCATCGAAGTGCGCATCTCGCCTCTCTGGATTCTTCATCTCTTACTCACGTCACGCAGTGCGTTCTCTATCTATGGGCGCTCAAGATATGGTACCCAGACTCGTTCTTCCTCCTCCGTGGGAACCACGAGTGCCGGCATCTGACCGACTACTTCACGTTCAAGCTCGAATGCAAGCACAAGTACTCCGAGCGCGTCTACGAGGCATGCATCGAGTCCTTCTGCGCCCTCCCGCTAGCCGCGATCATGAACAAACAATTCCTCTGCATACACGGTGGGCTGTCTCCCGAGCTACACACCATCGAAGACATTCGTAAAGTGAGCCCTCCCATACCTTATGCCCCCACGTCGTGATGAAAACCTGCGCATAGCTGGACCGGTTCCGTGAACCCCCAACGTCCGGGCTTATGTGTGACATATTGTGGTCCGACCCTATCGAGGACTTTGGGCAGGAGAAGGGCCCAGAGAGTTTCGTGCATAACCACGTGCGGGGCTGCTCCTACTTCTATACCTACAAAGCCGCGTGCGAGTTTCTGGAACGCAACCGCCTGCTGTCCATCATCCGCGCGCACGAGGCCCAAGACGCTGGGTGCGTTCGATTTCCCGTCCAGCTCGTCCGTCTTGTCTGAAGGAGTTACTGGTGCGGGCTGGTTGTGGTTGACGGTACAATAGGTACCGGATGTATCGCAAGAGCCGCAAGACGGGGTTCCCGAGCGTCATGACGCTCTTCTCGGCACCGAACTACCTGGACGTGTACAATAACAAGGCTGCAATGGTCAAGTACGAGTCGAACATGTTCAGCATCCGGCAGTTCAACAATATGCCGCACCCGTACTGGCTGCCCAACTTTATGGATGCTTTCAGCTGGAGCCTGCCGTTCGTCGGCGAGAAGAGTGCGCCTTTTTTTTTTTCTCTCACGTTTCTGAGCGATCGGTTGACCGGTTTGGCAGTTACGGACATGCTTGCGGCAGTGCTAAATATATGTACGCAGGAAGAGCTCAAGGAGGGCGCTGGCGGGTCTTCGTCGGCAGGCGCAGCGCCCATCGACCGTGATGTCGCCGAGCGACGCAAAGTGATCAAGAACAAGATCCTCGCCGTCGGACGTATGGCGCACCTTTTCTCCTTACTCCGGTGCGTGCCGTGTGTGCCTATTTGTCCGCTGGGCAATCCTGCTCATCTTTCCTGACAGCGAGGAGTCGGAGCGGGTGTCGGAGCTCAAGAGCATCTCGGGCTCGTCCAGATTGCCGTATGGCACGCTCGCCCTCGGCGCCGAGGGCATCAAGAACGCCATCAAGACTTTCGACGACGCGTACGCCCTCCCCTTATCTCGTCCATCTGCAAAACTAACTGATACCGCGATGGAACTTCTACAGACGCAGATCAGATATCGAAAATGAGCGCCTGCCGCCGATCGAGGAGCGCCCACCTACTTCCTCCAATATAGTACCCGGCGCAAGCACAGGCCCGAGTGTGAGCACGGCTCCGCGCGCAAGTGGTGGCGTGGGGCCCCCCGTGACGTCCTTCAGGAGGCCGAAAGAGGGAAAGACGACGCGCCGATAACTGCTCCCTCTTTTCTCCGAGTCACCTGCACCGGGTACCAGTGGTCGAAGATTCTGCGAATTTGGGAGCCGTTGTTTGCGCAGTAGGTGTCACGTCGGATTGTATGACATACGGCGGTCCCCTCTCCTGGGACCTCTAGAATGATGGGGCGAAGCGCCACGAGAGGGCAGGTAGGGCTCATTGCAAACCGTTGTGAGATATAGGAAAAGCACGAGATCAGATCTAATCAGTTCGGCCGTATTTATGTGCTTTAGCTTAGATGTTCGGTTAGTACGTTCTGTGCGTTGTACCACTTTCTCAATATTTCTACTATGAACATATCCAGGGCGTATCTTGGCCTTCTACTAGTATCGGAGTGCGGAGATGGATTGTGAGTAACTGAAGCCTGGGTAGTAGTGAAATATGGCCAACAACGAAACGATAAACCCAAGCAAGACCCAAGCCCAAGCCCACTTAGCGTCCACGGTGGTATTGGGCATTGAAGGTGAGGTGTCTGAAGTCAAAATCGAGTCTGATTGATCTGATCCCCCGAAAAAAAGTCGGAGTCGAAGTTGTTTTTAGACTCGTAACCAGCCGTTCGAATGAGGATTTTGAGGGGTCGCAAGCGACCGGAGGATCCTCGATTCTCCCTCTATCGAGGTTCTGCGAAGCCGACACCCCATAGAGGGAACGGTCACCAGTCTAAGTTGTTTTATCTCATTTTATGAGTTCAAATGGGATGACATGATGACAGTTCAAAACGTGTCATCGTGGCACCTGCCTTTTCTGGCTGTGACACACCCAGCGGCAACTTGAACCTCCCGCTTGTTTCAACCAACAAAAGCCTGAGCGCCGCCTGCGTTCTCTGGCAACTTCCCATGTCTTTCATATCCGTGGAACCTCAGTCTAGAGTATCTCTAGAGAGCCACTCGAACAGTCTGCTTACCCAATTTGACGTACAACTTGAAATTATAGCAGATCGCTATTTGACTTTCTTCCAAGAGAGGTCCGTCAATGTCATCCAAGTCTTACTATGCGTTGCACTAACCGCCAAGCTAACCGCTCAATTTTCAGGCGAAGAATTGAGATATTCTAGTCGGTTGTCCGAAAATTGAACCTGCCACGTATCCGAACTGATTTATTTCTCCTCAAGCATTAGTTCTCTACGGAAACTTCATCGTGAGGCAACAGCTGCCACGGTTGACGCCCCATTCAACTCACGTGCCGAACCAACCACGTCGAGAGCAGCATGGGATAAAGTGATAGACCATTTAGAAAGTGGTACGCATTTGTACATTGTAAACTGCAGCTTGGGGCACCCACAGCCATTGCAGAAGCCGACACCCAGCAAACTTTCGTGAATGTTTTGGATAAAGACGTGATTCCACCCCTCGCAAAGTTGAAGGCAAGCCATAAACTCTCGTTTGGGCTGTTCTGATAATAGGCTGTCTAAAAGGAAACTGAAGATCAGACAAGAAAGCGGGTTGAGGAAGGTCTCAAGCAATCCGCCGCAAAATATGCTGACCATGCAGAGAACGCAATTTTGAAGCTCCAGCAGGCATACTCGAAGAAATATCACCCTCGTCAATATGCTCAGTCAACGGACGCTTCTCAGGACGTTCCGAACAAAAGGTTTGGAAACATGGTCTCGGGTCTATTTGGGGGTCGGCAGGAAGACTTGGGTGGACTTGAGCACGAAGAAGGTACCACCGACATCATCCATGGGTTCCAACTTCAATTGGTTTGCTGAATTTGCTCTCTGAATTAGTGTCCGACGATGACTGTAGGAAGGCCGTTGCCTTGCTCAATACGTTGCGATCGGAGAGGATCGAGAATCTGGAAGACGGATATAATGTGGGTGTTGTTCAATGCTAAGATATTGTTTAATGTTACACCAATCTTGAAGGGCTCGTTTTCACGCCAACCGTCAAGAACGTTCTTGTTAAATATATGGATGGTTTGACGTCAGTGCTGTTAGGCCCTCATGAAATCTTCGAGAATTGACACAGTATGCAGTACAGCATGCACATGGAACGGCAACCTGGCAAAGAGCACTAGCACAGAAGTTGAGATAGCCCTAGCCGGAACAGATGTGTCCGGTCTGAGAGCGTCTTTCGGTCACGCTCGTTCCTTTTCTATTCCTCCACTCACTCTCTACTGCAACTATCGTCCCGATGCGAACTCGGACCTGATTTTCGGTGTCCCCCCGGTGGATCTTACGACCTATCAAGACAATGTGCCGAAAGTAATTAGAATGTGCATCGAAGAAGTCGAGAAGAGGGGTCTGGATACTCACAAAATATATTCGGTACGTCAAATGAGTCATGTGTTTGGACTCATATTTAGTATCGCAGGTTGGTTCTGTATATGACGCAGATATATTACAGGCTAGTGGGATCCGCCCCAATGACCAACCTACCAGTTGACAGGAGCTTGCATTCAGTTGCGACGCAGGTTCGAAAGTGAAAAGTCATTTTCGTTCAGTTCTACAGACGATATCCATTCCGTTGCGATGCTCCTCAAGGTGAGCCATCGCAACCATTGCAAACACGCCAATTTATTATTTCTGATCCAACATTAAGCTTTACCTCTCGGAGCTTCCAGAGCCACTGTTTATGCTCTCTTTGGAGGATTGTGCTAGGCAATACCGACAGAATGAAGGTAAGTTAAGTGCTCTCAGTGCTCTCGCACATTTCATCCACATCCACGTTCTGAAGTCGCGTATAGCTAGATATACCGAAAATGATTGCTCCGTGTTGCGATCGAAGATTTGTGAACTACATCCGGTTTACAGGGCATCTCTAGAAGCTCTTTTGCGGCATCTCTTGCGTGTTTCCTCTCATTCAGAAAAGAATGCAATGACCGTGAAGACGCTCGCTGATCAGTTCTGCTATACTGTCCTCCGGGGGAAAGTAGTCTTGGAAGGGGGTGTTCACGTGAAGGCACGTTGCGACAACTTCCCTTAATTTTTTTTTAACTGATACCCTCAAAGGAAGCGATTATGGAGGATCTCATTCAAAACGCGCACACCCTGTTTGATGAGCGCACTCCTCCAACCGTTCCCTCGCCTTACGGCTCGCTTTGGGGTCTTGAGTTTTCACGATCCGCTGAGGTGGGCTCCACTGCCCCACATCGTCCATGCCTTGTTGGAGGGGTCCCCACGTCTACGCAATCCTTTTTCTCCACATCATATTCGGATTCTCCTGTGGAAGGGCGCCTCACACCCCTACTGGGACTTTCGTTGTCACAGACCCTTAAGGAAGGTGGGGAGATGATTGCACAAGAGCATGTCTTTCCTAGGACAGGAGGCACTCAGGTGGTCGAGACATTGTTGAATAGCTCGCCGCCGGAGGCTGTGTCCCTTCCACCCACACCTGCCACCGAGTGGTGGCTACCCCATCTGGGGCTACACCAGCATCCAGAAACGCTGACAATTCCTCAAAGTCGACCCGAGAGTGTGCTATCCAATACCTCTGATTTTTCCTTCTCCGCTGCGAGTTTGTCATCCGGCACTACTGAATTTCCCCTCTCCCCCGCTACGAGTTTTCTATCCAGTACCACTGAATTTCCCCCTTCTCCTGCTGCGAGTTTTCTATCTTCGATATGGGATTCCCCCTCGAGTACTAATGAAAGGTTCTGATGGCACTTTTGTATATTGTATCTCTGGAAGCTCCATTTAATCGACACCGCAGGTGGTGAGGATGTCCAGATGCGGGTGTAGTAGACAGAATCACTTTCTCGGTTTCATGAAACGTGAGGGGTTAATCAGTGGTTACGGATGTGTAGGAGAGGAAGTGAGAGTCTAAGGGAATGAGGCGAGACGAAGTGGGCGAAACTGAAGGAGCGACTGCCCTCACAACGGATGTACGGTGCCACCACCGTGACCGCTCCTGACATTTTCTCGACTCGGAAATAGAACCAAAAGTACAACCTCCTTTTTTCTTTTCTTTTCTTTTTCAGTCCTATGGGAAGGTGCTTGAACTGTCACGCGTCACGTTCGAATCAAGGATATAAATTGATATTTAAAATAAATAAAAAGACCCTCGCCACTCTCGATACTTCTCCTGATCCTGACGTCTCACGACGCATGACAAAAAGACATTCAAGGTGATTCGTGCTTCCGTAGTACTCGGGTCTACAATCAGATTACATGGTATAGAAGGCACCGGGGACTACATAGGCGATATCGAGACAACGACGAAACCAACAAGATATCCAATATAAATACCGACGCCAATTTTTGGTCTGACTCGATGACACAACATCCTAACCTTTCTGAGAATTAGTACCGTGAGGGCCAGAGTCACGCGCGCACTGAGTACTGAGGATTCGATCACTTACCGAAGACGCGCCATCAAGCCCCGTAATGCACAAAGTTCACCCATCGTTCCAGCGTAATCCCTCTCTTTCCCCTCAGCTTCTGTGTCGCGTCCCGCAACGCTCCCGCAGACCGCTCATAGTACGGCATACCTGTCTCTTGGCTAGAGAATAGCGACTTGTAAAAGTTCTTGGCTAAGTCTCGCCCGTCCGTATCTGCCATTTCCCACATGGTCCCAACTACACTTCTGAATCCACAATACTGCATAGCAGCAGTTAGGTGAAGCGCCTCATCGGCAACGCTTGCTTCAGTGATTTCCGCGGCGTGACAGCAAGAAAGAAATGCGAATTCCGCGTCCGGAAGTCGAGATCGTACAATGTCCAGCAAGGTAAGACGCGAGTCCCCGTGAAGTTTGAACGAAGCCTCGAACGGCTTTCCTATCTCTAGCACCCCATGACACGCGAAGTGGGCAAAGTGACTGCCCCGGAGGCCCTCGACGACGGAAGAAGCTGTCGCCTCACTTGAGACAAGATCTACCACCATGGCCCGTGTCTTGAGCGCTCGTATGACCTTGATCTCCCCCTTCACGCCTGGAAGAGAGTCGTCTGGTTGGGCAACGAGGAGTAATGAGGGCTTTTCCAGCGCATGTGGGCTTGCGTTGCGAGACTCGATGAGTGCGGAGAGAGATGGTGTATATGAAGGGATGTACAGATCTGAGAAATATCGTTCGTGGGAAGTATCTGAGTTGCCCGATAGGATTGGACCCATCGCGTGAAGGGGAAGAGAACAGAAGACGGAGGTTGGGCACCACCAGATTCGAGATTGCTCTGGCACGCCTAACAACCGAAGCCTCTTGATCACCGGTTCCCCAACAAGCTCATAAAGGCCCTTGAGTACAGAAGATAGAGCATCCTGGTATTCGCATGAGTCGAGACCGTGCTTTCGTGCCTCAACGAGCTCATCCCGTAGTTTCTTTGCGCGGTCGAAGAAACCATTGATGGTGGGAATGGAGCAAGGAAGACGATCGTGGAATATAATCAAGATATCAGAGTGCCAAAAGCTATGGTTGATAAGAATGACGGGGCCACGGGAGGCGGCGGAGCGGAGAGTGGTAAATGAAGGCGTCTTCAAGAATCTTTCCAACCCAGGCTGGCCTCGGATCTGTGAAATCAGCGCATTCCACTCCTCTACCAGTTTCTGCCGCTTTACCACAAGCCGACCGAATGGGTCCATCACCATCAAATCCATATTTTGAGCGACGCCGTCTTCCATTTCTGGCCTCCCACTCGGTGTGACGGATATGGTCAGCGCCTCAAGTTCTTGATTGATCTCAGCAAATCTCTTAACCAACGGTGAGTCTTCAATAAGTTGGGCCATCGGGGTACGAAGGCCACGCATCTCGGACCAAAGTAATGCTCGCCCTTGTTCCAGTGTCTCAATGGCCTCCTCAAATCGACCCAAGTGGATCTGATAGGACGCATAGTCGAGGGGCATCGTCTGACAAAGCTCACCCATTGCGACAAGTCGGGCGTGTTGAATGGATACCGTCGGAGCAAAGGACAGGGACTTTTGCATTGAGGACATTGCGGTCTTGTAGGCGATCAAGGTGGTGGGATGACTGATAGCTCGCGCAAGGAGGGCCCACTGACATGAAAGTTGAAATCGGTCAGGTTCGCGCGCGTATTGATCATCGATGGCCAAAGACACTAATCGTATGGCTTCATGGGGGTCCTCTATTCGATCAAGCAACTGCCAGCGGGTAAGTAGAGATGAGACAAGTTGCTGGGTTAGTTGCAAGTGTCTAGGCCGTGCCGTTTTCAATGTGAGAATGTCATAGCCGAGGATGATCGACTCATCGAGGTAGTTGGTTTTGTTGGTATGCTTGAACGCGAGGAGGAGGATGGTACGCAGGAAACCAAGGGAATTGAATTTCCTCATGTCACTGGGATGAGTTGCGTCGACTTGAAGTAACAGCCGGCTATACTTGATGGACTCTTCGACATCCGATATATCGCCAGTACGGCGAAACTTTGATTCATACCAATTTGCAAGGTAACTGAGGCACTCTCTGTGACGTTCGGTCCCTGGAGGAGTAATTGAGAGCAGTTCTTCGAGGTGTCGAATTTTCTCTATCATCCTCGTCATCGGGCATGACTCGCGAACAGTGTCTGATTCGAGAAAAAGTTCTCCAGGGCTTTCCAGGCCTCGTGAGGACGAAAGGTCGATAAGGTGTGAAGTATAGGAGTTTGCGTCTTCGAGGCTCTCGGCGAGACCGTATTCCGTAAAGCGCTGTCCAGCTCGAATCGCCAAGATCTCGGTGAATTGAAGACGAAGCCCTTCACCGACGGGAGAACAGAGTGAGGCACGGACACGAGAAGTTGCCACTTCGGAATAATCTGGGTTCTGGAAGAAGACCGATCTAGCGTACGCAAGCACAGTGACGAATGGTGAAACTAGATCCCGAATTGAATTCGGACACTCTCCAGGCTGATTAGGATCGAGGATCCTTTCAAATAGTGCCATTGCCTCCTCATAATCGTCATTTGAATGAGTTTCCGTGAAACGAACGCAAAGTTGGTTGGCTAGCGCGTACCAGACGTCATACGAACCTGGTGGGCACAACTTCACCGCGCATTGTAGGCATTCAATGGCTTGATCTAGTGATTGAGCGCGTCCCCGATCGAATTCAGTGTTGACAGCTTCAGACAAGGACTTAAAAGCGGCGACAGGAAAGCCTGTGGATAAGTTGGAGGTGAGGAGTTCGTGGCAGAGGGCCATCATCTCCTTGATATTTCGTGTCCCATCCACAGCCTCCGACTCAACTTGAATACCCAATGCCTGGATAAGTGTCGTCATAACGTTGTTTCTGGGGACATCGAAGCGGTCAAGGGGTAGTCCTCGAAGGTACCGGAGGTAATTGACGGAAGATCTGACGCCATCGTGCTGTTCGAACTTGGAACGTTCTAGAAGAGCAATTGCGAGGTGTAAGAGGAGTTGGAAAACATTTTTGAGATAGGTCCCGTCCTGGGAAATGGGCGGAAGGAGGATCGCCTCAGTGCAGTGTACGATAGACTTGTCAAGGTCTTCCTTCTCTTGTGACAGTTGATAGCGCGCCCATCGCGCCTTGGTGAGACCGTATACGCAAGTAATGTACTCCGAATGAGACCGTGGGTACTGCAAGAGTGAATTCTGAGCAATTGGGATGTAGTCGTCGATATCAGCGATCGAAACTGTAAAGAAGGAGGATACTACGGTGTCAATTACCAGGACGGTTCACAATTGGTGACTCGGGCTTACTTTCCAAGCGCATGGTCCAGTGCGTGAAAATGGGAAATCGTCGGTACGCGGTACCTGACCGTGAGTTGAACAGCTGGGATCGAGAAGGAAGAAAGGCTGAATCAAGGGCTGGATGGCACACGAAAAGCCAAGCGAAATGCCTCCGAGTTCCCCTGGATTACAAGCCAGCTGTAACTTAGTAAACAAACGCGAATTCGCATGGCAACGGAGCAGGCACAGATCTCCATCCGGCTCCGCTGGCAAAGTTTAGATTGAATGCAAGTGAAGGATCATAAAACATGTATCTATATAGGTAACTAGTGAAATGAGTACGAAATGCCCTATGTCATGGATTCAAAAAAAAAAAAAAGCCCTATGTCACCGACATGTGACTCAGTGTACACCTATAGCAAACTCATTGAATGGCATTGAATGGACGGTCCTTTAGACTCCGAGTTTAGAGCAACAGGTCCCATAAGTCATTTCTGCACGTGAGAGGATCGTGGACGACAAATTTTTGGGTTACAGTAAGTGGTGCAAGAAGTAGTGTATAGTACTAATAGGGTGTCCATGGGTATAAGTCTAACTCTCCCCGCTCATTTTCAGTACACACTTCCCCACTCGGGTTCCCAGGAGTCACATCGGGAGAGGTATAGGATGGAGTGCGTCGTCACGCCGTCGTGCATCGAAGCGAGACCACAATTGAGGCCGAATGCATTGGCCGAATGTCTTCGGTTGCCGGTTTCGACCTTAACCTTGACCTTAACTTTGAGTAGATGATCATGAGTGGGTAAGTGGCCTTTACAAAGCACGTGTATGGTGCTATTTCCCCAAGCATTTGGCGGCTGGGTTCAGAAACGTAAACTCTACTATCTCAAAATAACTGTTCCAGGATTTTGCGGAAGCTAGGCGTTCCAAGACCCGTGACCTGCGTAGCCCAGGGTCATCCACCTTCGACTGAAGAAGTATCAAATCAGGTGGAACGTACAGGGTCCCATCCAACGATGGCGGAGAATCCATCCATGTTGCAGCCTGGATTCGAGCCCTCTGTGATATCGGTGAGACCCCGAGAGCCCCTTCCGTACAGCCAGGGGTTGAGGAAGCCGAGTGGGTCCTGACCTGTCAAAATCAGCCAGTCATTAAGCAGCGAGATTATGCCCGCCACAATCTGTAAATTGGCAGTCAGCTGGGTGCTCAAGGACGGACGACCCAAATAGGAGGAGGGAGGAGAGATAGACGCACGGGGGTCGCTACACTCGTGCCGCTCACCTCGTACTCTTTGCCCTTGAAAAGATGCGCAACCCGACGGCCTGCGCGGCGATGTCTGGGATGCCGCGGCCAGAAGCACTACACCAAGTACAAATTACGAATGGGTTATATCAGGTCACAGAAGCGAACACACTTGTAAAGACCTTGATACCGGTTCCCGAGGTCCTGGAGGAATGTGGACGCGGCCTCCTCCTGGTACGTCGGGCGCTTGAAGTAGTCTGAGAAGCCGCCGCCGGAGAATTCCGCTGCAACCTCCGGCTCGTAGTCCGTCGTTCCGCCGACGACGGTAACATAGGGACCTACAAAAGCGTGGCGATGCTGTGAGCGCCCTGGACTCGGACTCGTGTACTACGTCCAATCCGAGAAAAATGGCCACACATACAGGTTCCAGGAAACCTAGGTTCGAACCGGACGGTGCCATTGTCTCTCATGCAGGTCCCGTCGCCGATGCCGTTGTTACCGCTTGACACGATAACGCTGACGCCACGTACACCGAGCTTCGCGAACTGGTCGCACACGTTAATTGCATATTCCCTCGAGAGGGTACGCTCTACATTGCTGTACGATATGCTGATGGTCTGAGGGATGTTCTCCTGGTCAAGGATGTATTTGAGCCAGGACATTAAATCGTCATCCGTGCCCGACGGCCCGTAGCCGGTGCTGTAGAAGATGTGAGGGTTCGGATATGCCATGGCCTCAGCGTATTGGATGTCCATGTTTGCCTCTTCGTGTGGGTGGGTCGGGTCGTACTCCTCCCCGTTGACCTCTACGACGGTGAACGTCGCGTCACCTGCTTCGGAACGGTATTTCTGCATGAACGCCGTCAGGTCCGTCGGGCTCGGATAATTCCCTAAGAATCCCACAATCCCGAGGACATTCTCGCCCTGGGTATTGGGTGTATAGGCTTCCGTGTCATACAGCCAGCGAAGGAACGACGGTATGACGGGATTGACTTTTGCGCGACTCGATAGCATCGTCGCAGGCTCTCCCGATGTCGACTTCAATGCCCGGTCAGAGCGATTCCGCGATGTCTGCCATTGCGTGTGCGGGGAGACAAAGGACGTCGTAGGCGCCACAGTCAACACATGCCAGTGCAGCGCCACGGGGAGCGAATAACCGACAGTGCGGACAATGGTCTTGCCCCTCTCGACGTGCCTGTAGAGCTGGTACGATGCGCCGAGGAGAGTGTTAGCTTGGGTCACGGGCACAGCTTTGAGCATGAGTGTATTGCCGCCGTGGGTCATAGAAATGGATGAGGAGGATATGCCGTGGTGTTCGAGCCAGGAATTCACGAGCTCGAGCGTCTCTGAATGCGGTGCGACGAGGTCAGTCACCTGGTCCTTAGTCAGGTATGCGCGATATCTGCATCGGAGCAGTGGCACTCGTGAGAAAATGCGTCAGCAGAGGAGTGGTGGTGGACGTACCTTGGATGCCCGGGTTCACTGACCTCGTAGAGCGCGTCGACCAAAGCATTCTCACGCTGAGGCTTGAGAGCAATGTAAAGGTCGATTGTGGTTCCAGAAGGCGGGCGGCCCAGGGCCATCCAGTTCTTCGGGATGACGTTCCAGGAGTGCTTGGTGTGCATGTCGTCCCAAGGTGGTGAAAGGCGCTTCGCAAGAACACCAAGGAGACTAGTGGCGAGGACGGAGAGCACAGATATACAATGGTAGTGGTGCATGATTACGGGAGGCGGGCGAGATGGTGTTTGCGACACAATGAGTTTATGAGGTTAAGGTGGCCTAGAGTCCAAAGTGCGAAATGGTTGGAGCAATGTGAGAGCTTTTATGATGCATTATTGCGCGAGAACCTTGGCGAGAACAGAACCCTAGATCTGCTGACCGAAGTAAAAGCGATTATGACCGAGGTCCGAGGCATAGGGTTGCTTTAGACTGTGATGAATAAGATACGACCATTGACTGGACAAGATTGGGCAGGGGTGAAGCTTGGTGAAGTGTGACCAATAATACTACTACGCGGGCTATCTGGAGCAAGTGTGGTCAAGGGTGCGTGATTGCTCAGGCTAAGGGCCGCGCCTCGTAACTACTACCTCGGATCAGGCCGGTTATCCTAGGCCTAGAACAGCATCCGCTAATCTGCTCGCCAACAAATTCATGCCCGGATATCCAAGCCTGGGTCCGGCACCGGGGCACCTCATCTACTTGTAGTCACCTAAGCCCAATCCCGTCCCTCTGAATCCTATCCATACCAGCAAACCTAAAAGCAACCCGTCGTCATATTCGCTTCTCTTTGTGAGTCGCGGTTTACTTCTCGTGGGTGGCGTTTTTTTTTTATGTTCCATTTTTATCACTGGGCCGGGCCATCAGCATTTTGTTTGGAGACTAGTTGGCCTGGGCATACTACTGGAAGTACTGAATTTTTTGCCAGGTAGTGTCCAGAGCGCCAGATGTTGACTTTCTTGCCAGACCAATGCCAGACTCGACATATCACCAGATGTCTTGCTAGGCATCGTGTTTTCGCCAGACCTTTGTTGACTTTCAGATAGAAGCAAAAACTAGGGGCCATTGCCGTGCAAATGAACATGTTGAGTGACTCAATATGTGCATTCGCACGGCAACGGCACGAGGCGCACCCCACCCAGCCCAGTACAGTATCTACGCACAAGTCGTTAGAGGCTGGCCACAACGAGATTGACTTGCGGTACCGGTACCGGAGATGAAAGGCCCCCCACTGTATGGTACTAGAGACTAGACACCATTGGCAGTGACCTGGAATAGGAATCAAGTATCTACGCGCCTTCACTTCGAAGCGGTGCCTCAAACGCCTCAAAGGCGGGCGGCCAACGCACCTGCAGTGTATAGCCGATCTCATCCCGGGTACAGTCCAAGGTACAGTCATGTCAACCTAAGTTTTAGACGCCGTCACTTCAATCTCTTCTCCAATTCCTCGATTCTTTCTTTGGAAAGCGATAGGTTCTACCTTGAGTTCTTGCTGGTCTGGGAAAGGGGTGGCGGGACGGAAATACTGCACCGGAGGTGGGGTCTGGACCAGGAAAGAAAAAGGTGCGTTGTCTCTTGCCTTTTTTTCCCCGGTCAATCCCTTCCTTGCCCTTGTCGCTCGTTCACCCCCGTCCGTTCAGGCTGCCAACGAATCTAATTTCCAGGCCTCAGGCCTCAGCCTTGTCAAGGGCTCGAAGCACCTCTCCGCCGTTGAAAAATCGAGCGTTTGGAACGGTATGGCACACGCGTGGCAAGAAAAGCCCTACCTGCACCGGGAAAACCCAGCTCCTGGAAAACTTTTAAAAAAAAATCCATTTCGGTGGGCATCGCCTGTATCAATACAGTATCTTGTTTGGTTTTCCTCAGATCACAGAACTAGATGAGCCTTGCCACCCCATCCCCAAGGTATTCATCGTGTTTCTGGTCCCCGCACGTCCGACGTCTGATGTTGGATATTCACGGGTCGATACACTCAGGTGTTAGGGACTATACGGGTGATATCGGGACAACAATAAAACGAACAACTATCCATACCCAATCTAAGTACCGACATCAAGGATTGGTCCGACCTCGATGACCCAACGCATCTGAATCTTGTTGAGAACGAGTTGCGTGCGCGCCGAAATTTCGATCGCTCACCGAAGCCGCACCGCACCATCAAGCACCATAATGCACAAAATTCACCCATCGTTCTAGCGTGATTCCTCTCTTTCCCCTTAGCTTCTGCGTCGCATCCCGCAGCGCTCCCGCAGATCGCTCATGGTACGGCGTACCTGTCTCTTGACCAGAGAATAATGACCTGTAGAAGCTCTTTGCCAAGTCTTGCCCATCCGTATCAGCCATTTCCCACATAGTCCCAACTACACTTCTGAATCCACAATACTGCATCGCAGCCGTAAGGTGAAGCGCCTCGTCGGCGACGCTGTCCTCCGTGATTTCTGCGGCGTGACAGCAAGCAAGGAATGCGAATTCCGCATCCGGAAGTCGAGATCGTACAATGTCCAGCAGGGTAAGACGCGAGCCGCCGTGAAGTTTGAACGAAGCCTCGAACGGCTTTCCTGTCTCCAGCACTCCATGGCACGCGAAGTGGGCAAAGTGACTGCCCCGGAGGCCCTCGACAACGGAAGAGGGCGTGGCCTCTCTTGAGACAAGGCCCGTCACCACGGCCCGTGCTTTGAGCGCTCGCTGTATGACCTCGATCTCTCCGTTCACGCCTGGAAGAGAGTCGTCTGGTTGAGCAACGAGCAGTAATGAGGGCTTTTCCAGCATCTGTGGGCTCGACTTACGAGACTCAATTAGTGCAGAGAGGGATGGTGTATATGAAGGGATGTACAGATCCGAGAAATATCGCTCCGAGTCGCAAGTACCGCCCGACTGGGATTGGGCCCATAGCATGAAGGGGGAGAGAGCAGAAGACGGAGGTTGGACACCACCAGATTCGAGATTGCTCTGGCACGCCTAACAGCCGAAGCCTCTTGATGACCGGTTCTCCGACAAGCTCATAGAGGCCCTTCAATACAGAAGACTAGAGCATCCCTGGTATTCGCCATGAGTCGAGACCATGCTTCCGCGCCTCGACGAGCTCATCCCGTAGTTTCTTTGCGCGATCGTAGAAACCAGTGACAGGTAGGAATGGAACAAGGTAGAGAATTGTGGAAGATGATCAAGATATCGGAGCGCCATCCGCAATGGTTGATAAGAATGACAGGGCCACGGGAGGCGGCGGTACGGAGAGTGGTGAATGACGGATCCTTCAGGAATCCTTCAGATCCTTGTCGGCCTTGGATCTGTGAAATCAGCGCATCCCGCTCCTCCACCAGTTTCTGCTGCTTTACCACAAGCCGACCAAATGGGTCCGTCCAATCCCTATCTTTAGCGATACCATCTCCCATTTCTGGCCTCCCACTCGGTGTGATAGATATGGTCAGCACCTCGAGTTCTTGGTTGATCTCAGCAAATCTCTTTGCCAATGGCGAGCCTTCTTGGGCAATCTGGGTACGAAGGCCACGCATCTCTGACCAAAGTAACGCTCGCCCTTGCTCCAGTGTCTCGACGGCCTCCTCAAATCGACCTAAACCAATCTGAAAGGATGCATAGTCAAATGGCACGTTCTGACAATTCTCGTCCATTGCCACGAGTCGGGCGTGCTGGACCGATAGCGTCGGAGAGAAGGACAAGGACCTCTTTATTGATGACATTGCTGTCTTGTAGGCAGTTAAGGCAGAAGGGTGACTGATCATTCGCGCAAGGACGGCCCACTGACATGAAAGTCGGAACAGGTCAGGTCCCTGCGCGTATTGATCATCAATGGCCAATGACATTAATCGTATGGCTTCGTAAGGGTCTTCCCTTCGACCAAGCAACTGCCAGCGGATAAGTAGAGATGAGACGAGCCGCTGAATTATGCGAAAGTGGTTGGTCTGCGCAACCTTTAACTCGAGAATGTCATAGCTGACGGTGATCGACTCATCGAGATAGTTGACCTTGCTGGTTATCTTGGACGCGAGGAGGAGAATGTGGAGTAGGGAACGCAAAGGAATAATTTTGAGGATGTCACCGGAGGTCGCATCAATTGACAGTCGGCAATAGTTAATGGACTTTTCAACATCCGATATATCGTTGGTACTGCAGAACTTTGTTTTATACCATTCTGCAAGGTGACGGAGGCACTCCCTGTAACGACCGGTCCCTGGAGCAGTAATTGAGAGTAGTTCTTCAAGACACCGTATTTTCTCCTCCATCTTCGTTGTCGAGTGTGACCCTCGAGCAGTGTCCTCTTCAAGAATAAGTACTCCAGATATTTCCGGGCTTTGAGAGGATGAAGAGTCGACAAGTCGCGAAGTATTGGAGTCCGCTTCTTCAAGGCTCTCGGGGAGACTGTAGTGTTTAAAGCGTTTTCTGCTTTCCATCGCCAAGTTTTTGGTGAATTCAAGACGAAACCCTTCATCGAGGAAAGGAGAGCTGAGTGAGGCACGGAGATGAGACATCGCCACTTGGGAATATCTTGGGTTCTGGAAGATGGCCGATCTGGCGTGCGCGAACAGAGCGACAAGTATTGTGGCCTTTCCGCGAACTGAATCAGGGCACCCTCCAGGCTGCTTGGGGTCAAGGACTCCCTCAATCAGCACCATTGCTTCCTTGTAATCGTCATTTGAATGGGCTACCACGAAGCGAACTAAGAGTGTATTGGCCAGCGGAAACCAGACACCGTGTGACTCTGGTGAACGTATCTTCACCGCGTCCCGTAAGCATTCAATGACTTGGTCTAGCGACTCTAATCGTCCTTCACAGAATTCGGCGATCACAGCATCCTTCAAAAATATAAAAGGGGCGACCGGAAAGTCTGCCGATATGTCGGAGGTGAGGAGTTCGCGGCAGAGGACCACCATCTCCCTGATATTCCCACCTCCATTGGCAGCCTCCGACTCAACTTGAATGGCCAACGCCCGGATAAGTGATGGCGTGATGAGGTTGCATAGGGCGTCGGAAAAATCAAGGGGTAGGGCTCGGAGGTAACGGAGGTACTCGATAGAAGAATTGAGGTCATCGAGCTGTTTGAACTTCTCGGCGCGGAACAGCAGAGCATATGCGAGGCGAAAGAGGAGTCTCACAATCCTGTGGGAATCGGGCAGAAGGAAGATCGCCTCAGTGAATTGTACAATGGCTTTGTCGAGGTCTTCCTTCGTTTGTGATAGTCGATAGCGCGCCCATTGCACGTTGGCGAGATTGTAGACGCAAGTGATGTAGTTCGAATGGGGTCGTGGGTACAGCAGGAGTGAATTCCGAAGAGATGTGATGTCGTAGTCGATATCGGCGATCGAACCTGGAAGGAAGAGTGATGCGGTGTCAATTACCACGGACGGTTCGGACTTGGAACTCGGGCTTACGTTTTGGTGCCATGACAAGTGAGAAATCGTCAGTAGCCCGACAGTGAGTTGGGGATGCGATTCTGCGAAGGCGAATGGAAGAATGGTAGACGACTGGCTCACAGGCCAGATCCTAATAACGTGCGCACTTGCAGTGCAGCCGCAACGAGTACCCATCGCTTTCGGAAAGACCGTACTTTTGGCTATGCAGCCTATGCTTGATTCGCAGACTCATGAACAGCCTACGCAAAGGCCCCCTAATACTGTAACTTGGATGACACGACCTCTGGTGAATTGTGATATCAGAGATGACAACAGAATAGTAGTCGAAGCAAACGCCATTGTCAGCGACTCGGTCCTAAAAAGGCCCGACATACTGTTATATGATATATCACTTCGAAGTTCGAAGCAACTTGTACTGTAAGCTTCCGAATCTGGTAAGCAATTTCACGGGTGCCCAAACCTCCGAGTCCGAGTCAAACCAAATTATCATTATCTCTTGCTTTCTCTCCCGGCCCTCGTCGTTCCCTGTCGCCTTTGTCGCTCATTCGCCCCCACCATTCAGGCTGCCGATGCATTCAGTTTCCAGTCCTCAGTCTTGTCAACCACTCGATAGCACTTCTCCGGTGGGCTTTGAAAATCTGAACGTCTGAATTTGAACGGCCGTGGCTGAAGCGAATGGCACACATTGGCAGGAAACGGATGTCCAAGTACCTGAATGTCGCCCATTGACAGTGGTACCACACCTCACTCACACGTCCTGCCCAGGTGGGCAGACGCGGCTCCCTGGATGACTACTTTGCAGGCGTGCGCTTTGATGGTGTCAAGCGTACTCTTCCCGAATCCATCGAGTGTCATTCCAGTATCGCGATACCCATGGCATTATAACGTGCACTAGCTTGTACTATGTCCCAACGGAAAAGGCATAGGATTAGGTATGTTGGGTAAAAAATATCCTCTATGGTGATGGGATATCCAATTAGATATGTTAGTCATTTGTTCGTAATGAGAGCAATGATACCATCGACGATCGGTTTCCCCGGTCGAAGCCCAGGCATGAAAAAGTCGCATGCAATCATGCCGCGTCGTGCCCACCCATCTATCATGAACGTGCCCCAAAAAAGTGTCCACGACATCGTCCACGCCCAGCCCCAAAAGCCCCGCACCCGCGTGCCAGTCGTACGCTGCCAGACGCGCTCTAACACCGCGCCGACGCCTATCAGAACGAAAAACGCGCCACCGCTGCTGAACTCCGTCCCCCTCCCGAGCCCCCACACCCCAACGTAGTGCAATACGGCGGACACCCCAAACCCACCGAATAACGCGCCTGGCTGCCCAAGCAGCGCACCGCCCGGGCGCGCGCCAAACACGACGAAGACGTGTCGGAAGAACTGGTGCCAGCGGAAGCTCCAGAAGTCCACGATCGAGGTGGCCGTCCATGGGCGCGCGGAGAGCGCGGGCCAATCCGTAGGCGGGCTGTCGCAAGAATACGCGGCCAACGAGCGTCGCGGCGTGGTACATCGCATCGACAGTCGTGTATACGACGATGGCGCCGCAGAGCGTGAAGAACGTACCGAGCGCAGCACGCGGGAGGGGGTCGAGAAGTGGATCGAAGAGCGTGTCGCCCGCAGGGGTGTCGACGGAGGGACGGTTGAGCTGCACGATGTAATGGGCGATGTCGAACACGGTCAACTTGAGAAGCAACTTGAGGACCACCGCGGCGAGTGACGGCGGCGGAGGTCGCGTGCGCAGGAACGACTTGGACCCCCACGACCACCTGATTCCGCGTTGGTTACTCAGGAGGTCAAAGGCGTCGAGGACGATATTTGGGATGGTCAGAGGTCGTTCGACGGGGTTGGGTTGGCCCTCTGCGAGTGGTTCGTATCTCCTGAACGGCTTTCTCGCGAATGCCCATTCGGTCGATCGCAATGCCATAACGATCACACCAATCTATAGTGGCGGTGGAAATGGGTGATGTTAGCGAACACGCACCGGGGAGAATATACGGATGACAGGAATCGCACCACATATGCAAAGTTCCAGTGATTGAGCCGTTCACCATTCTTGACCCCCAGATATAGCGCCAAACCCGCTGAAAAGTTCAACCCGAATGCGCACCTCCAGGCCTGCCATAAAATGAATGGGAGAAGAGATAACCTGAGGACGAAGGTGTGCGGGAGGATAACGAGGACCGCCATTGCATAATAGGACGAATAGAAGGGAAGGAAGGCAGCACCCGTAAATGGTTGACGAAGGGCAGGGTCCGGGAAAGTAAATAGATCGGGTAGAGCAAGCATGTCGGTGTGAGAGGGATATGGCGGAGTCACTGTGACCTATTGGCGGGGGTTCGCTGTCAAGCGCGGCGCGTTTTATACATGGCCTAAGCGCCGATTGAAGTTGAAGTTGAGAACCGACATTACTGTAAAGGAATAGTTCAGTTGGACGGCTACTACCACTACCATTTGAACGACGATGGCTGAATCGATAAGCTTATTGCTAACCACATATCATAGCAAACCCGATCATAAATCTGTACAAATGGTTGTTCTACTAGTAGCATCATATTGCCTTTCCATGGCCTCTTCGTTCGAACATCAGATCGCGACATAGAACGTGTCAGTAGACTAATGTCCAAGCGAAAGCGATCGACCGGGGCAAACCCGACTCGCCCGACTCAAGGAGGTCACGGTAATCTCGCGCTGTGCAGTATTATGAATTCGAGTCGGGCTATCTCGCTTGCTACTCCAATAATAAAGTCCCGATTCGTTGGCCAGCAACTGAGACATAGTGGGCTTTCACAATTGATGAGTCAATGGAGACATCGCAGGGTGCAGCAATTACTTCTAGACTCTTTCCCTTGTCGACGCGTCGTATAAGAGACTACATTCGCGTCTCGTCGTTGTTGAAGTTATATACTGTAGGCCTTGCAAGACACCGATTTTGCTTGGAGGCTCCCTTAGCCATTCCGGTTCGACCTTCAAGTTGATGTGCATCTGGATTACGAGGTCTCCGTTAAGCAGCTCGTGTACGGTGTACCCTCAAGACTGCTGTTTTTCCACACGTCGTTAACAGTCTCGATTAGTTCACCGGGATTCTGTCAACCTCGGGTCTGCGCTTTCCCCGCTCCCTGACGCTTTCGGGGAATGTCGAGATGAGCATGTCTTCATACGACCTCGCCGTGTCGGATAATTTTTTTGAAATTTCTGCGCCCTTAATTACACTTCTTCCGATGTCCTGCCAGCGTGATAAAACCTGAAGCGAGTCTACTGTTTCGTCTCGGAGTTCTGCAAGGCCCTCTGGTCGGACAAGTGCCTTTAGGGCTTGCCACTTATCTTCTCGGAGCCCGCTTGTATTCTTCTTCCCAATACTTCTTCCATATTGCATGTGACGCTGTCCGCGGTGTCGGTTGAGATACGAGTTTGCTTGACAGTAGGTTTCTTCAGGACGGCTGCAAAGGCAGGGATTTCTTCCCTTCCGAGAGGACTCCGTTGTTATACATGTCGATTCTGGGGAGTTTGTCTTCTAACTGATGGTATCCGTCCTTGGCTGGCATTTTCCTCGTTTCAGTATCCTTGGTCTTCCATGGGTCTGTTGTTGCCGTTGTTGCGTTCGCCATGGAGTTTGTTCGTGTGTCTGAACGTAAGTTTCTCTTACCCCCATTCCTGGGGAAAGGGCCAGGTGGTATTGGCGACAAAATGACATTCATCGCCATTCTATCCCAGCTTTTGTTTCCCTAAGGGCTTCTATTGGTATAGGGTGTGTAGTTGTCTTTGTATGCTGTATAGTGTTCCATTGCCATTGAGGTGCTGTGACGCGGCTGTGATGGCAGGGGCTACCGCGAGAGGAAGTGCAAGCAGGCCATGTCGTGCCCAGGTATCGAGCATAAACGTGCCCCAAAAAAGTGTCCACGACATCGTCCACGCCCAGCCCCAGAATCCCCCCACCCGCATGCCAGTCGTGCGCTGCCAGACGCGCTCTAGCCCCGCGCCGACGCCCATGAGAACGAAGAACCCGCCAGCACCGCTGAACTCCGTCCCCCACCCGAGCCCCCACACCCCAACGTAGTGCAATACGGCGGACACCCCAAACGCACCGAGTAACGCGCCTGGCTGTCCAAGCAGCGCACCGCCCGGGCGCGCGCCAAACACGACGAAGACGTGCCTGAAGAACTGGTGCCAGCGGAAGCTCCAGAGGTCCACGATCGAGGTGGCCGTCCAGGGACGCGCCGAGAGCGCGGGCCAGTCCGCGGCGGGCTGCCGCAAGAGCACCCGACCGATCAGCGTCGCAATATGGTATATCGCGTCGATGCTCGTGTACATGACGATGGCGCCGCAGAGCGCGAGGAATGCCGCGAGCGCGGCGCGCGGGACGGGGTCGAGGTGTGGATCGAAGAGCGTGTCCCCTGGAAGGGCGAAGACCGAGGGACGGGTGCGCTGTATGATGTAGAGGGCGATGTCGTACACGGTCAGCTTGAGCAGCAACTTGAAGACCACCGCGGCGAGTGACGGCGGCGGAGGTCGCGTGCGCAGGAACGACTTGGACCCCCACGACCACCTGATTCCGCGCTGGTTAAACTGGAGATCAAAGGCGTCGAGTATGATATTTGGGACGGTCAGAGGCCGTTCAACGGGAGTGTGTTGGCCCTCTGCGAATGGCTCGTATCTCCTGAACGGCCTTCTCGCGAATGCCCATTCAATAGATCGCAGTGTCATGACGGTTACAGCAACCTATAGTAAGCGAAGGGAACAAAGTGTTGTCAGCGAACACGCACCAGGAGGGGAAGGAGTACACAGATAACAGGAATCGCACCACATATGTAAACCCATAGTAATTGAGCCATTCCCCATTCTTGATCCCCAGATATAGCGCCAAACCAACCGGAAAGTTCAAGCCGACCGCACACGTCCAAGCCTGCCATAACACGAATGGGAGGAGGGAGAGCCTGAGGATGAAGGTGTGCGGGAGGATGACGAGGACCGCCATCGCATAACAGGAAGAGTAGAAGGGAAAGAAAGCGGCACCCGTAAATGGCTGACGATGGGCAGGATCTGGGGGAGTGAAAATTTCAAGAAATGTAGATAGAGCGAGCATGTTGATGTGAGAGGGATATGGCGAAGTCACTGTGAGCTAGCAACGCGTGTTATATGTCATGCACCTGAGCGCCAATCGAAGTTGACAACGCTGACAACCGAACATCACAGCAAACAACCAAGTTAGTTCCGTTCGATGTTGGATGGCCACGTAGCATAGGACGAACACGGTTTCGAAGCACGGGATAATTCGGGATAGCGATATAAGTATAAGCTAAACCACATATCATCATATCATGATGAATAGTAACACAAGGCAGCTTTACAACTGTACATCTCTGGCTCTCCGCTCGAGTATCAGCGCGATTGCGCCATAGAATATACCAGCAGACTAATGTCCGAGAGTCAATCGACTTGTACGGCGTCTGCGCGTGTCCTGCTGGCCCGGACCAAATGAGGTGAGATCTGAGGTGAGGTTAAACCATCACTTGACCGCAGTTCATTAACGTTCATTCCCCTGTTAGCCGCCATCAGCCGCTATTATGGACTTGGGTAAGAAAAAGTCATCTCGCTCACCGGTTCACCGAAAAGTCCCGATGCAACCCACAATACATTGTCAAGGCGGTGCAGTTACGGTATTCCGAGTCCAACTCTTGACAAATTCTATGAACTCATGCCGGTGGAAAACCAACTGCGAAAAACCGTTACAAGAGCTGTGCCACTGCGTAACGCGGCTTTGCATCAGGTCATGGGGTTTCCGGCCATCTACCCGTCCCTTTCGACACGGCAAACCTTTCGACCTTATTTTTGGAACCGATTCTCGAACCTATTCAATTTTTTGTGCATATGGGGTCAGTGTAGAACCCTACTATGTTGGCACAGCTCTTTATGGAAGGTTGTATCCCTACTTGTCGCCCCCGCTAAACGCACAAACTTTCCTCCAGTATCCTCCCTGGAGTTCGGGTCCGCCGACTGCTCTTCTAACGTGAACTCCGTATCATGTCCTTTATCTTACCTAGGTTGTGGAAGTCAAATTTGCTTCGAGTCAAGTCCGAGCCATGGGTTATCTACATACTCGCTAGCCTGTGAGATAAGTACACAGGAAAGCTATTCCCCATGATACCATCTGGAGACATCGCCTACTATGACGTCATCTGCCTACACCAGCTCTTGTTAGTAGTCAACATAAAAGCACCAGCACTCACAAATAGGGCACATTTCTATCGTCGGTCATCGCCACACCCTATCTTATACTCTGGGCTCAGCGCACAAATTAGAACACGCTCACGTCACACGCACGTTTACACAGCTACACCGCACCCATGTCTTCTACAGGATTTTCAGCATCGAGGCGTATATCTTCTCCAGAGTTGCAGTGCGTATCTTATCTCTGGTCGCTCAAGATCCGGTATCTGAACACTGGCACATTCTCTCTCCCCCTTGGAAACGAAGAAAGTCGGTCTATGACTAGATGACCTAGTCACCTCATGTCCAAGCGCGAGTGCGAGTGCGAGTACTCTGTATGAAATATGCATGGAATCGTTTTGCGCGCATCCACTGGTTGCGATCATTGATATACATCTCACCTGAGCTGAACACTCCCAAAGACTATGACCGGATCCACCCCCATTTTCCCCAGTCTGCGTTCTGACTAGGTAGATACATAGTGAGGTCGCTAGACATCTTCTACGGGTCTCATGTACGACATCTTGTGGTCTGGGGTTGACAATGTTATAGACAACCATGTGCACGGGTACTAATCGAGTACTAATCTTTCACCCACGCCGCTGTGTCCGAGTTTCCGGAACGCAACAACCTACTATCCATCGCCCGTCATCCGTTCGCACTAAGTAGAAGACCCTTGTAGAAGACGCTAGGTTTCCTGCCTTGCCTGTACGAAACACATGCACGAAGCAAACATTTATGATACCGTCGCTTGTACAAGAACACTGATATCGTATCCCTAATGAAATCTTCGAGTATGGCTTCACTTGCACTCTCGGCGGAGGGGAGTTGAGTGGAGTTACCAAAAGAGGGAAGCGCTCGGATCTGGCGATTGAGTTGACCCTGGACCCAATTCTCTTCACTGCACTCACACATCTCTCACCTCCCTCGCTCTAATTCTCATGAAATGACTGCGAAAACACAGCTAGAACGCGCGATCAATCAGATTCAAGGCAGAGGACCAGCACCAGATATCGACTTTACTCAGCACCAGCTCGAAAATGGCTACACCATCAGTACGCAAGAACGAGTCGTCAAAGAGGTTCCTCATTCATGTCACATTCCTATGATTTTTCTGACGAGTGGCGCCCATCACCGCGTGCTCTGCGTGGATGTGACTGCAGGTCCAAGCCCCGGCTATGAACATACCGACAGACGACCAATTCTTTTCCAAAACTGAACAGGGCAAGCCGGACATCGCCTACCTTAAGAACCACTTCTACAGAGAGGGTAGACTAAAGGAGGACCATGCGCTCTTCATCATCGAGAAGGCTACAGAGATCCTGCACGCCGAGCCTAATCTCCTCCACGTCGACGCCCCAGTGACTGGTGAGCCTTTTTCGAGCCCCTACCTCGTTCCGTCTCTACCTTGCGGTTACTGAATGGGGCTTCATCTCAGTCTGTGGTGATATCCATGGACAATATGTACGTTTTGGACCGTCACCGCGCTCTCCGCCCCGACCACTGATCCGGCAACTAGTATGATCTTATGAAACTTTTTGAGATTGGTGGCAACCCTGCCACTACCAGATATCTTTTCTTGGGAGATTATGTCGATAGAGGGTACTTCAGCATCGAGGTGTGTGCAAGCGACCTAGTCACGTCACCCTTTATTCAATCCGCTCTGTAGTGTGTTCTCTACCTCTGGTCTCTCAAGATCTGGTACCCTGATACCATCTTCCTCCTCCGGGGCAATCACGAATGCCGACATTTAACAGATTACTTCACGTTCAAACTCGAGTGTGAGTAGGCCCTCACATCTTCTTTTCCCGCTAATTTCGCCGCATATAGGCAAGCGTAAATACTCTGATCGTGTCTACGATGCTTGCATGAACTCCTTTTGCGCGCTCCCTCTCGCCGCGATCATGAATAAGCAATTCTTCTGTATCCACGGCGGTCTTTCCCCTGAGCTCAATACCTTGGATGACATTCGAAACGTACGTATTTCCCAGCCGGTCATCTAGATGCCGCACCTCATACGATCATCCTTAGCTCGACCGCTTCCGCGAACCACCGACATCTGGCCTCATGTGCGACATCCTCTGGTCCGATCCGGTAGAGGACTTTGGGCAGGAGAAAGGCTCGGAAAGTTTCGTGCACAACCACGTGCGCGGTTGCTCCTACTTTTTCACTTATCAAGCCGCCTGCACGTTCCTCGAGCGTAATCGCTTGTTATCTATCATCCGCGCGCACGAGGCGCAAGACGCCGGGTAAGCCCGTTTTTCATACGCTCTGCACGCCGAGGCCCATGATTGCAGATACCGGATGTACCGTAAGACTCGCACGACTGGCTTCCCATCAGTCATGACGTTGTTTTCGGCTCCAAATTACCTCGACGTGTACAACAACAAGGCGGCAATCCTCAAGTATGAATCGAATGTACTGAACATTCGGCAGTTCAATTGCACGCCGCATCCATACTGGTTGCCCAACTTTATGGACGCTTTCACGTGGAGTCTGCCATTTGTTGGCGAGAAGAGTGAGGACCCACATTCTCGCTTCAGTTACTGAGGACCTGATGGCCACGTGACTCCCACTTAAAGTCACCGACATGCTCGTGGCCGTGCTGAATACCTGCTCGCAGGAGGAACTCATGGAAAGCTCAGACGACGAATCTACTGCCGTCTCGTCCGCGAACGCACTCGAGACTACCCCTGAGGAGGATTCGGCTGAGCGGCGGAGGATCGTCAGAAACAAGATCCTTGCCGTTGGCCGGATGGCGCGCGTATTTTCCGTGCTCCGGTAAGCAACTATCATGCTCTTTCGGTGGGTCTCGGTCGAGTCCTGAACTGTAATCATAGCGAGGAATCAGAGCGTGTCTCGGAACTCAAGAGCATGTCCGGATCAGCGAAGTTACCGGCTGGTACTTTGGCATTGGGCGCTGAAGGGATCAAGGATGCCATCAAGGGCTTTGATGACGCGTACGCCTCGGCTTCATACCCTTTTTCCCACTTTCGTTAGAACTTACGTGCACGATCGTGCACCACTTCAGACGTAAATCTGATATTGAAAATGAGCGATTGCCACCTGAACTATTCGACGCGGATTCGGAAGAGGGTAGAGCGTATATCTCATCCTCGCTACCCCAGACCCCGGCAGAGGACCCTCAATTGGGTGGCGAGGTCCCACCAAGTGGCGTCGCAGCTGCACTGGAAGAAGCTTTGTCGAGTGCACCGTCGAGCCCCATTGGACCACCGTCACCGTCGTCTAGTTCTGGGCCGATAACCCCATTCCGGCGTGGGCACGGGCGGCAAGCGAGCTTGGGTACGACGATGACGAGCCCAAGCACGCGGAGGCGGAGCATCGAGAGCACGATGTCATTGTTGAAGGAGGCGGCCGATGGGAAGGAGGACGCGGAGTTTGAACAGTTAGCAGACCATGTGGTGGGGAAAGAGAAGAGCAAGGAGGTGAAGGAGAATGCGATACCGGCGCGTTAAGATAAGCACTGCGTTTGTTTTGTTATTACAACCATATGGCGCATGTATGGCTCGTTGGGGGATAATCGCGAAAGTGTGCACAGACGATAAATAATGGGGTTCCTCGTTTCGTGCTGCTACAACATAGTACAGTTCTGGTACCTGGTTTGTTCGGATCATTTCATACAGTGGCACGCACTAGTGCCTCGACCATTCCTGTTGGATGTCACCCTAACATGCCAACTGAGGTGTCGACTCATTCGAGGTTGCTTATTAGTTGCATGCAAGCGAGCGTTTGATCAGACTGCCGCCAAAACACCTTCACCTCTTCACCAGCTTGTCCAGCAAGAAGTCTAGCCGTGCTGTCTGCAGCCGGTCATGTGGCCTCTGGAAGGGATGCCACCGAAATGGAATTATGGCCTCACCCTCGCGTTCTTCCATTCTGTTTTCTATCTCTCGCATTGTGTACATAATAATAGCCATGATGTATCTGGCCTCGTCCATCCGAGGACGACCACCCGTATATAACATAAGCACGTCACTCGACGAAATGCAGTATCCTTCACCCCAAAGTTCTTCCTCCCCTCAATTGACTACCTAACTTACGTGGGATCACAATGGAGAAGTGTCCCACGGAAATACACGCTTATATTTTCGAACTTGCTTGCACGGACGGTGGTGCGGCCGGCATCGCACTTTCCGCGGTCTCTCGCCACGTCCGCGCTGTGTCTGCACCCTACCAATGGTGCACCCTCGCCGTCGCGGGCACCACGCAGACCGTACGGCTCGCCGAGCGCATCCGCACCCTCTCGTCCGGAAAAGAGCCTTCAAGCGCCGATTCCGAAAAGGGCAAGGGCAAGGGCAAGGGCGCGCGGGGGAGGGGACCGGAAATCATGCACCTGTTCGTGTCAAATCGCTCCGCGTCGCGCGCGCGCGAGCTGCGGTACCAGGAGATGGGCGCGACGCGTGACATGGCCGAGCGCCGCCGGATCGAAGCGGCGTTCAACGCCGAGGCGGACGCATGGGCGCGCGCGGTGCGCGTGCTCCTCGCGTATTCCGCACCGACGCTCCGCTCGCTCACGATGATGTGCTACGACATACACGTCTCGCCTAACGGCAGGCTCTTCTTCGCCGACCTCAAGCGCCACCGCTTCCCGCGCCTCGCGGAGCTCTCCATCCGCGGCGGGTTCGACACGCGTCTGCGGGACTATGACGGCGCGCCGCAAGGGGGCGAGGCGCGCAGCCTGCGCCTGCCCGAGGGGGGCGATGGGGGAGAGGAGGAGTGCAGCGGAGGAGATGTGGACGAGTTGATGTTGCCCGCACTACGGCGGCTGCACCTCGCGTCGCCGATCTCGTTCGACCTTTTCTTGCAGCGCCTGCGCCCGCTCGCGCCCGACCTGACACACGTGCGCCTCTCGGAGCTCCTCGCATTCGACTACGACATGGCGCGCGCGCTGCACTCGGAGCTCGCGGAGCGCGGCATCGTGCCCGCGCGGCCTGCCCCGCCTCCGTGAACGCCAGTGGAGCGCCGAGCCCCGCGCCGTGCCCGTCGACTGGGAGCGCTTCCTCCCGCCGCCGCACGCCCTCCGCCGTCTCGTCGTTCAGCCCGCGCAACTCCCCCCCGCGCCGGAGGAGCTCTGTGGCTGCTGCTCGGGGTACTACCGCGTGGACGACATGACGCGCCTCTTGCGTGAGATGGCGCGCGAGGCGCTCGTGCCGCATGGCGAGGAGGACGCGGCGGTGTATGTGTTTCTGCCGCCGGGCCCGCGACATAATGCGTATGGGTTCGAGGAGGGCTATCGGGATTGGCTGGGGCGTACAGCTGGGGGGAAGGGGATGCTGGAAGGAACAGGGTGAAGTCGACATTGACGCCAAGTCGCTGGGGGCGGGAGGAGACAACAAAGTTCAGTCATGGGACGTTGTTGGGAAGCGGGCGATATCGAGGTGGTTCTGAACAATCTGCTTTGCTTTGTCTGTTTGTACAACATATTTTCTGTCGTATCTATTCTCTCGATGTCTGCCTTTACATTTGACTTTGACCTCGAAGATGACCTCGATGAATCCTTCGACGTCATCCCTCCTCAAAATCCAACAGCGGCCAGCGTGCATCCTATCGGTGCTGACAGCGTCCCGGAGGGCTTACCAGTATCTGAAGCAGAGCTACCAGCAGAGGAGATCCCGCTCTCCGAATTGGTCCGTAGCCCCATATCCCCCACATCGATTCGATCCTCACTAATGACGGCCTGCCGCAGCGCAGCTCTCCGCGCTCCCCGAAGCGCTCTCGTACTCGCCGCTCGCGCTGCCCGCCAATGGCACCACCCTCGTGCGGCGGGACCTCTTCGACGCGCGCTTCCAGCTGCTAGCGCAGGGGCGCGACGAGCAGGCCGCCCTTGTCGACGCCCCTGCGGACCTCGTCCCCGGCGTGTACGAGGGCGGGCTCAAGACGTGGGAGTGCGCGCTTGACCTCGCCGCGTACCTCGACCGCGACGTCGTCCTCGGCGCCCAGGCCGGGCTGCGCGTGCTCGAGGTGAGTGTGTGACAGACGGATGGACGTCATTCGTTGAATGCCGCTGTAGTTGGGCTGTGGGACGGCGGCGCCGACGCTCCTCCTCTTGGACCGCCTCTTTGCGTTTTTAGCGTCCTCCGAGACGGGCGGTGCGCCGCGAGCGAGCGATGGCGAGCAGCCGATATGTGTGCCAGAGACGGAGATACACTTGCAGGATTATAACCGTGCCGTGCTCGAGCTCGTCACATTCCCGAACGTCCTACTCGCGTGGTGTACGTTCCGTCCGTCGCTCGTCGACTCTCCCATGCTTCAACTTTTCACAGACGTTTCCCCGCTCTCTGCGCAGTATCGTGCGTCTGCTCCCGACGCGGACTCGGACTCAGACGATGGGGCCGTCAGCGCCTCCATACAAACTAGAGGACACGAACGGAGGCAGGGAGGGCTCACGGTGACTCCAGCACTGCTGGCGGCCTTTAAGACCTCGCTCGACGCGCACAGGGTATGCCTGCGCTTCTTTTCTGGCGGTTGGACGTCCCTGCGCGCGCACTGGGGGGCCAGTCCACCGCCGTACGACATCGTGCTTGCCAGCGAGACGATCTATCGCACCGAAGCGCTCCGCCCATTCCTGGGCGTGTTGCGCGCCGCCATCGCGGGCAGCGGCGTCACGCTGTGCCTTGTCGCGGCTAAGGTGCTCTATTTTGGCGTCGGTGGTGGCGTGCGGGAGTTTGTGCGTGTGGTGGAGGACGAGGGTGGGACGGTGCACACGGTGTGGGAGCACCGGGAGGGCGTTGGGCGGCGAATCATGCGTGTCGAGTGGTAGACGCTGCTTCAGTTTGATTGCAAAAGGGTGTAATATTCTACGAGTATGCGATTACTTATCATAAATGTCTTCTCACCAAACAAGAAACAAAAAGAAACAGCGACGGTTCCTCAGACATCCTCCAAATGCGCGAACGGGTTCCACACCTCGGTAGTGGCACTCCGCGTCGCCCTCGTCCTCGCCCGGTCCTTCTTCCGCGCGTCAGCCCTGCGGCCCTTCTTGCTCTGTCCTTGCACACGCCCCTCAACGACATCCGCCTCCTCCGCCGCCTCGCTCTCCAATCCGCGCTCCGTGAGGCCAAGCAGGCGCCGGGCCGCGCGCGCGACGCGGTAGCGCGTACGTGGGCGGGCAGGGGCGGGCGTGAGGCTCGGGAGGCTGCGCACTGGCGACGAGGATGCCATGGCGGCCCAGGATGCGGATCCTACAGGCAGTGAGAGCGACGCGGCGCTGCTGCTCGGGCCCGCGCTGCTGTAGGGCATCGTTGCGGCGCGGCGCATGCCGTGCGTGCCCGCTAGCGACGCTGACGAGGAGCGGGCTGGCGAGGAGGGTGATGGCGGGCAGATAGGTGATGGGGACTGCGAGCGCGAGCGCGAGGATGAGGAGGAAGAGGAAGTGCGTGCGGAGGCGCGGACGAGCGAGAGGAAGCGCGGGAACGCGCCTGTGCGGTTCCACACGCGCGTGTCGAGCCCGCCGTCAAAGTCATCCTCGTCGGAAGAGGAACCGTCGATGTCCGTGTCGCCTTCGCCCTGCCTGTCCGCTTTTTCTGGCCGGGCACGCTGTGGCGGGCTCGGAACGCGGCGCCTGTGTGTCGGGAAAATGCGCCGGGGAGGTAGGGATGGGGTTGCTGTTCCTGGTGCTGGGGTTGAGGAAGGCGAGCGAGGGGGATCGAGGTGCGCGGAGCCGTAGGCGCGGAAGACGAAGGGCATGTTCCCGACGCCTTTGCGGTGCGGCACGGTCTGCGTGTTCAGCGTGATGTGCACGCTGGTCTTGTCGTCGTGGTGCTGTATTTGATGGGTTAGTAAATGCAGAGGAGAGTGGGCGTAAAACGCACATAGATGATACCGCGCTTCGGGTCGCGTGAACGAGTGTCCCACACATGCCCGAGGGTGAGATCGTCCTCGCCTTCCCACCGCCAGCTCGCGTCCTCCTCTTCGTCCTCCAGGTCCTCCTCGTCCTGCCCCTGTGCGTCCGCAGCGGCGATGAGATCCGCGAGGGAGCGCGAGGAGTAGTAAGGGTCCCGAGCGCGCGAGAGTTTGACCCGTACCCTGCCACGCGTGATTTCTCCAGGAGAGCCGATGGATATGCCGTGCTGGACCGAAAAGAGGTGGCCTGGCGCACGGGGAGGCGCAGAGGGGTCGCCGGAGAACATGAATAAGATGACAGCGCGCAAGAGGCGGAAGGAGTAGGAAAGTGGGGCTTGTACGACGCGGTAGGTGCCCTCGCGCGCATACTTTTCGGCCGCAGGGTTTTTTGAATAAACTGTATCAGTGGTAGGAGAAGAATCCGGAGGGGTGTTCCAGAGCGAGGGCTTGGGTGGAGGAGCGCATTCTGGCACGGGGGTGATGAGCTGGAAGCGGAGCGCGACGTGTTTTGAAAAGGGGGTGGCTTTCGGGAGTGTGAGATTGTTCACTCGCCGTTTAAGGCCAAGAGGGTTCGTGGGTGAATCGGCGGGGGTAGAGTAGACCGATGGCGTGTACGGGGTCGAGAAGGCGGAACTAGGACTGGCAGCAGATCGCGGAGCAGGCGTAGAGGTGTGAAGCCTCTTCAACGGCAAATCAGGTGAAGACGACTCGATCTGAGTAATCGTACGTTTTGGCATTTGAGACCACAGCAAATGCAGAGGGACTACTCAGGCTCGGGCAACTCGGCATCGACGCGTCTCATTACATCACGTGCACCGTGTCCCACGAACCGTGCGCCGCCTCAGTTCAGATCGAAAACGCAACTCTCAATGATCTGCCTCGTTCCCTCTTATTCCGAATTCACTTCTTCTGGTACTTCCGTATTTCCACTAGCTGCGGCTTTCTTCATGGAACATTCCCCAAGTGGCTCTCGGTGGGGAACGCTGCAACCGCATCCTTGGGTCTACCACACGGTCCACACCCCTGATCCTTGACACGCCCTTCACCCTCGTACACGGTACACCTCCATGCGTATAACACTAGGTAGAATTATGCACACCGCAAACGGCACCGTAGCTATACTGGGATAAATTCTCGTATTGTTTCACGGCCATCCGATTTCACCTTGTTCCTGTGGAGTACCAAAGGTCCCCTTTGTTCGCCTCCTGATCTATGTGGCTCCTTCTGAGTCACCAATGGTGAAGCTCGGTACACTATCAGACACCCTGTGTTAGTTATCTTTACGCCAACGTGGACTCCTGCCCACTCGCCGACGCCATTGTCGCCAGTACCTCCCTCTACTATCCCCTGTGAACCGGTCTCCCCCTGCCAGCACAAATTACCCATGTTCTCCGAAATTCTGACATACATCCGGATGCACATGGGCCCCATCTTTTTTAACCTGTTCTGGCGGTTCACATCATGCCCAACCCCAGCCCCTGGCCGGGTCTAATTTCCCCAGGGCGCCAAAACCCCTGTGGACGTAAATTTATCGCCAGTTGTCGAGCGCTTGCTAGTTGCACCCTGACGTCTTTCTTGGAAATCCAATTTTTTTCTTCTCGTTTCCCAGAGCGAACTCTGACGTAGCCATCGTCGCAAAAACACGACCACAGCCGACTGCCATGAGGCCCAATCATCCCGTAAAAGTCCTCTCTTTCAGCGAACATCCGGGGTCTTCATTTCCTTACCCTCTTCCCATTTTGCGCGAAATCCGAACACGTTATCAAACCGCGTCCTTTTCATTTCGTGTGGCCCAAGACCCGATCGTTTCTCCTCGATTTCCTTTTTCTGATCTCACCTATTCCATCGACTCTTCGTCCACCTAATTTCCCTCCGCAATACAAAGTCCACGCCACGTAGCGGGGATGATTCGTTGTTGAAGATAGTCCCGACATGCTATTGAAGACTCTTGTTCGGACCTGTTCGGTCGCCCCATCGCACTCTCACGGTATGGTTTATCCGAGACATACGTCAATTAAAAGCCGCGGTATTGTCCACCAAGTTCCTTTTTCCATCAGTGGCTTTGTTTACTCTTCCAGCTGCACTCGTACCCCTTTGCCGTGTACGCAACTGGAGCCGTACGGAAGCAGCCGCTCCCCCTAACCAGTCAGCAGGCTACCTCACACACGCAAGCAAATTTTGCCTTGGCACGTGTAAGCAAACCAGCGGTCAGGCCAGAATAGACGCGAATGGCACGTACCTTTGAGACTCAGGAGAGTGACACTAACAGACTAGGCTATTTTCGGAAATGGGTCGCACCCGGGATGCCGGGACAGGGACCGGGCCGGTTTGGTTTGCCGACAACCCCCGTGGAATCGCGACATCGGTACCGCGTGCTCGCAAGATTTAAGCATTGATGTTGACGTGCCACTAAAAGATGTGACGAAATCATCCCTGGCTAGCTAGAGTGTCGGGCAAGGACAGTCATAACAGTAAAAAGGTTCGTCATTCTCTGACGCATGATCCGGTTTCCATTTGATAGATCTCCCCCCTCTTGCTCAAAAACTCTGATGTGGGCTTCTGCAAACATACTAAACGCAACTTCTTTGTTTGGGTGTTCAGACCGCGTGATTCATGATCTCGCTGTCAGGAGCCAGCCCCACCCGCAGAGTCGTGCCTTGGTGATGAACGGCGCTGTCGGTCTGAAACCGTACCCTTCAGGGAGATAACTTTCCAGGGAGACGGCGGTGTGAAGCTAAAGTCCAACTAATTCATCCGCTTTACAGGTGAGATCTGATGCGCGTCGGCAGTTGTAGGGGCGCGACCAGTCGCATCAGATCGCCTGCGCTGTACACATACGGTGACAGCCACTCCCCTGGGCTCGAGCAGGCTAACACACTTGTCACCACGCACGCGTGCACCCTGCGCTTCCGAGTACATTGCTAGCTTCGAACAATTCAGTTTTGCAGCATTGTTCTGATGACGATGAGGTCATTTGGAACGTGAGCTGTAGGGGTCCCCGTGGACTGGCTGATTTAATTTCGGCTTTCGTTTTGTTTACCATACAGCGCCAGTACGAGTTCGGTCGACGCAAAACATGTACCGTACTGTACAGGTGGGGTTACACAGGACCGGGTCGATACGGGGCGGGCGTCTGCCAGGGTCTAATAACCAGCCAGACGGAACCGATGAGGCGCGGCGCATATCTGGGGAGGGGGCTTAGGCGCTCCAATGAACACGCGACGTGCGACTCGTAGAAAAGCAGGGTCCAATTACGCCCGTAGTATTACATGCTGGGCGTTCCGCGGCCCACCGTGTTTGTCGGTTTTGTATGAAACCTCCCGCGATTGGGCTTGAGAGTGATATAGATAGACGCTGCGCTCTGTCGGCCGATGTCCGTGATGAGGACAGCGAGCTTCGATGTGGTGCCTTAGTACCAAGCTGCCAGTGTTCGGCCCAGGCGCGAGTGGTGGGGGGATCAGGGCCAACATTGCCCGTAAAAGAATCACCTGCAAATGGCGTACCGTAGTGATCGCGTTCCCATTCGTCGGGCTTCGGGTTGTTGTTGTTGTTGATGTAGTTATTATTGTTCGAACTTCTTGCTTCTGCTTCCATACCAGAGCTAATGCAGTAACATTTCTCCGCCAAAACCAGAGCAGAGTTCCCGCACGAAAACTTTTTGCGCAGGCAAAGCCCCAAAAGAAATAGCCGAAATGTGGGGCCTCCCCCGGACACGCAGAGCCCATCAAAAACCATGCACCCCACCTACCCGAAAGACAGGATCAATGGATCACGTCGTGTAAGTTATCTGCCCCTGCCTTACGCCCAGCGTGTTTTTGCAACGCTTCTTCCAAAACAAAACAACCGACGCCAGGAAGTTACCAAACTTAGGGAACTGGTGCCGGGGGCCTGGGCAACAACAACAACAACAACAACAACCCATCGCCATCCATTGGACCATTCATTGACTGGCGCACGGACAGACAGACACCGCGCGCCACCCCAGGTTTTTGCCCAAGCGAGGCGCGTGCAGAGAGAGGCTTCGTAAGAGAACCGGGGGGCTGCTCCGTTCTGATTTCAAAATCCAGGGTGCGACGCGCGAGTCCCAGCTACCAATGAATTCAAGCGGGCATCTCGGGCGCACCGTGCGAACCGTTTTCGCAACACACCAGCCAGCCACTTACTTCTCTCACGCTGGTGCATGGACAAAGAGGCGGAAAAGAAACGAATCGAAGTCGTCCAGATTGTCGGTCGGCCCCTTACAATGAGCGACTCGGCCGGGTCGAGCGACGCCTCGACTTGCAGGGCTCACCGCCCACGCCCACTTGCCCCGCCTGCCTATCTAGGCGATCGCCCCTTGGACGAGCGACGTCCATTCCGCAAGAAGAAGCACCAGCGTTCAAGTTAGTTGGACAGCCCGATGAGCTGGACGATTTGTGCCTTGTGCCTTTCGCAGAAAGACAGGAGCCGGTTGGCCATGAACCTATGTGTTGTTCTACCCAGGAGTAGTGTGAGTGAGTGTTGGGCTGTGGAATCGGTGGAGGGGGTGCTGTAGTGCAGGGCCATGGAAAAGATTTGTGAGGTGATGCGGGAGATGCGAAGAAGATGCGGGGCTCCGCACCACGGGCGCCGGCAGATCCAAGTGATTCTGCATATGCCAGTTGTGTAGACGGGATGAGTGAGTCTGTGATGTGCAATGGGCTACGCCTCCCTTGTTGGTATCACAAATCAAAACGAGTGGGGAATGGATGACATCCGTGTCACGTCATTCCCCCATTCAATCGTTCCTCGAGGCCTTCACTCCTCCTTTTAACTTAACGCAGTGGCGGTCACGAGGGCCATCTACGACTGTCAGTGTCAAATTTTCCTTCGAGATTACGGTACGTGTGTGCTGCGCATGACCAACGGTGTTCATTACATGCGCTCCATTTGTGCGTGCATGACGTTCTGCGGAATGGTCCCCGCCAGCGCGTGCATGTTGTTGCTGTGGGGGTGCACGGGGGCGCGTCCAACGGCGTACTCTGTTGGATTATTGGGATTAGGAGTTCTCCAGACAGAGACCATCAGAGACCATCGTGACCTACCGGATTTGCGTCCATCGGACTCCATCCGTTTGTTTGTAAGGCGAGCATGTCGCACGCCAAGAAGATAACCGCGGCGCGTAATGCCATGCTCTTTGAGAGGAAAAAGACGTCACGGTTTCCGGATCCTCTTCCTGCCGGTGGTTCATCGATGCGTAACCCTTGCCAGTAGTTGCGCATGCCAGTGCCCACTGGTTCGGGTCTGCAACGCCTGCATCATGCCTGTATTGCCCCTGCACGTCACTGATACATACAGATGCTCAGCCGAAGCCATTCGATCGAAACACTTGAAAGCAGCAGAAAATGGAAACTCGAGATCAAACTAAGAAGTACGCCACAAAAGGACGACTGGAACACACACATTGTCTACAATAACGACAACCACAGCATTCCAACAACACTCTCTCTACATGTTCCGGTGCCTCACTCACCCGGAGACCCCGGAGTAATCACTATTATAGCAGCCCTGTCGTCATATCGGTAAATCAACGTGCAGCCGCCATACGCACCCCGCATGCCCCAGCCACGCATGCCGCGGACCAAACTTCCGAACATTCCAACTGTACTGTACCGGCGCTGCAGTAGGCGTCAAGTTCAATAGCGCTTTTCGGTTTTTCAGGTCCGAAAATCTCCATTTTGCAGTAACTTACTCCCAAAGACTGCTGCGCTTGACCGGCAAAAGTGTCGCCCCGTTGCAGTGGTGGGTCCCGAACAGAGGGAAAAAGTCCCGGAATTGCAGCTCTTCTGTTTCTATCTACTGTATTATGACCGACGACGTAAATTAGCATCACGATATCCGAGTCCGAGGTGCGGCACATCAGAAAAAATCTCCACAAAGTCGGTCTTTTTCAGCCGCTTCCATCAACTTTTTGGACAGCATGGACAAATTTAAGCGCGACGCAATAAGGCGCCACAAACTCGATCGCCCTTGCCCATCTTGATGGTATGTCTAAACGAGCGCCTCAGAACCCGGACTGCGGAAAGAGAGAAAGGCTGGGGTCTCTGTCTGGCTAGCGCACCTGTTCTACCACAGTGTCTGACCCACCCATCCAACTGTCTGGCCGATCACAAATTAAACCCCAAAAAACAAAGAATGCTGTCTGTAAAATGCGTTCGCGTAAAACACGTTCGCAGAACCAAGTTGCAAAACCGGGGTTGTCTCTCCCTCGTCTACTCAAAAATGATCCCAAAGAGACCAGATGGGAGTCGAGGCGTCTGAGCATGTGCGACCAAGACTAAAATGAGAGAATAAATTGAATACATCGCTGCATCATTCAATGTAGTAGAAGATTAACGGTAGAGTTTCGTACGAGTAAGTTACCAGGGCCGACAAGGCGTTACCTCTTTTTCTTTTTTGTTTAGTTCGCAAGCGACTACTCCGCGCGGATCAAATCCCATACTATGGTGGTGCGTCAGAGGCGACCATTAGCGATGCGAGGGACGCAGTCAGTCGCGCAACATGAGATGAGCCCAAAAACCTGCGGCGATCGCGATCAAGCAAGCAGGTCGGGGCAGGACACTCCTCCCCTTCCACCATCCCCCCTTCTCCTTTCCTTTTCGCTTTCATCAATCGTTAAACTATTGATCTTCCGACGATACGTACAACAACGGGGGTAGCTCATGTTCTGCCCAGATCAACCCTCCCCTCAACCCTCCCCCCCTGGCGGAAACGGCGTTCCGCGTGCCGAAAATAGGTTAGATAGCGCGTCATCGAGGTCATGTAATGGAATAATGATGATGATATCACTAGTCAATCAGGAGGTTGCCAAGTATGCGTCGCAAGGGTAATAATCGACGTCCAATTCAAGGTCATACAGTAAGGAAGGAAAAGTAAGCAGAGTGAACAAGCAGATCCGTCAGTAGCACTAATAGCACAGCAATGACGTGAGGGAATAAATAAGCCAGACAGAGAGAAAGAGAAAGAAAGAGATTAATGTACAACGTGTTTGCTGGTAATGGCGGTGGTGGTACAGTAGCAGCGTCGCCGGCCGCGTAGGAAAATAGCACAGACCAAGATGAATGGTGATGAATTTTGAGGCGTACAGTAATGGTTGACCTGTCCACAGAGAGAGGTAGCGCCAAGGGACATCATGAAACTTCCATGCCCTCCTGTTTGACGCGCACATCCTCGCTAAGACCAACACGGTGCCGCTGTCGGCCACGCTCGGCCGAAGCTACGCTCTCAGCTTCCATGTCGACATCATCACTCTCACTTTCCGCGAGGGAGCTGAGTGCGTGTTCCCACTTACCAGAGCCGACATGTAAAACGAGCTCCTCTGCCGCGCTTCCATTGCCGTTGATGGAGGAGTGGGTACCGTTGTGATGCGAAGAGGCGATGCTAGGAGGCGACTCTCCCGGATGTAACGCACCGATCTGCGCTTCCAGCTCGCGGTTGCGGCTTGCCTGTGCCATAACGAGCTGTTGCAAGTATCTGTACGAGTCTCTGCATGAGCATACAAGTAGCGCCCAAAGGCAAAAAGAGTTGACACACCGAATGTACTCCACACTCTTGCGCAGAATCATGCCCTTGTTCGCTTTGACGATCGTCTCTCCAGCCCCCTCGCTTTTTCCTGAGTCTTCGCCTGCTGCGGTCTGGGCGGCGCCTTCTGGAATCAGATTTCCTAGCAGGACGTCGTCTGGTGTGGGGGAAGTCGGAGTTTGCGTGGACGCTGAATGGGAGCAGGGTCAATTCATTCAGAATGAATTCAAGGGGACAAAAATAGATAAAGTGGCGTACCGCCAGGGTCCAGGATACACTCAGGAATGAGGGTCGCGAGTTCACTGATCTTCTCATTGATGTTGTCCCGACGACGTCGCTCAACCGCATTATGGCTCTCACGGCGCCGTCGGCGTTTTTCATTTGCGATTATCGCCCTGGGGACGGAACAAGTTTGTCTCTTATCCTGAGCAAAAATAAAAGAAGTATGGATATGACTCACTGTTTGGCGGCTGCATCCTGAGCTGGATCTGCTCCAATGTCCTTCGGGCTAATCCCGCTTGCACCGGGAGTGCCGAAACTACCAAAGGCGCCAGTTCCGAGGCTGTCGGGAGTCGGGAGAGAGAACTCTTGGTGCCATGTGCTAGCCGAGTGTACAGAGAGAGGAGAAACGGGGAGGGCCGAGGACTGGCGATGGGAGGGGATGAGGATCGCATGTGGGTGCGGGCCATGCCGCGGAGGGGAGGCGGAGCTGACGCTGCCGCGTTTTGGACGAGCGGTGCGTGTGGGACCCCCGTGGGTAGACGGTGGCTCGGTGGCAGTAGGTGGACGAGAGCGAGAACGAGAGCGGGCATCCGCAGACTCGGAACGAGAATAATCAACGGGGTGATGGTATGCGGAGGGCGGGGGTTCTCGTGGGTCGTATCTGAGGGAGGAGGAAATGGCGGGGAGGCCACCGCTATAGTGTGGCGGTGCTTGGCCGGAGGAGTTCGGGTTGGAGCTGGAGTAAGCTTCGTGGAAGGGAGTGGCAAGTGGGGGGAGTTGGGTCGGGAGAGAGAACTGTTGCTGGGGTTGCTGAGGTTGCTGCTGGTAAGAAGAGTGTGGCGCAGAGATGTCAAAGATGTTGTGGCGATATTGCTGCTGCTGGTGAGATTGGTTGTGAGAGGATCGTTCAGATGCATCCGGGGAGTGAGTGGAACGTTCATGAGATTGGTGGTGATGAGTATGAGGGTGGTGTTGATGGGTGGACTGAGGAGAGTTAGCCATTAGACTGGCGAGTTCCTCAGTAAAATCCATGGAAGGTTGAGACGAGTCAGTGTGTGCCTTTCGGAAGGAATCAGGGAGGAAGTGCGGCATGAACATAGTGTTTGGGTCGAATTGGGATTGAGGAGGGGGGGAAGGTACAGATGGAGGAGGGGATGGAAGATGAAAGCCCTCTTGTCTGATTTGAGGTTTATACGACGAAGCCTGGTAAAAGGCCATTAAGATCGGTGATCTTTCCGATTGAATTTTTATTTTTATTTTCAAAATTTGTCAAAGGATTTTGAGTTGATAGGGGATAGAGGAGAGGGGGAGAAAAGGCGAAAGGAAAAGAGAAAGGGTAGGCCAAGGGAAATGAAGATGTATGCGTTTGGAGGCCTCCACGGTGGGGGGCGCAATCGCAAAACAGTGAGCGAGATTATATTTCAATTCAATTCATACTGCGATTACCCTGCTGAACCGGTCCGCTCGTCCATCCGGGGTCCTCGCCACTGTCCCGTAACCGGGCCCGGATCATCACTCCTCCGTTCGTCCTTCCACTTTAGTTCACCCCCCTTCGCCGACGCCACCCCGCCCTCCAGCTAAGTCCCGCTTTCTCCCCACCCCGTTTTAGTCTATATACCAGTCCACGCCAATGCCAGCGCGACAAATAACTTGAGTTTTTGCTCCTCGGTCTTCCCCACCCTCCCCGGATTCTCCACTTTATTTAGCAGATCAATCGAACCACGCTGTCCCAGAATTCCCGAATTCCAGCCCAATCGAGACGCTCTACGTGACGCCCCTTGCGGCGACAGCTCTTACTAGTGATCAGCTCGTAAGTTACCTCCTCCTCACGCACATTTCGATACCATGACAGCAACGATCGAACCCTATAGCCGACCCTCTGACGTTACACAATCTTTTCGTCGCCTTGACCTGTGCCAAGAGATGAGAGAGGGATTGTATGTTAGAGAGACTGGGAGATACTGTAAAATAATTCAGGTTTTGGACAATGTCGTTCGGGTTGACCCCGCGCCTGGCGAAGATCCTCCGTTCTTCACGCTGTTTGAGTCAATGACGTCGGGCCCGCCACTGTCTTGGCCCCGGCACTGTCCCCTGCCAGTCGCGTACTGTGATGTACGTACAACACTCTTCAGCCGCTTAATTGCTATATCCGAGTTCCTACCGCACCCGTACCATTTAATCGATCCCCAACAGATGCCACGTTATGTGATAAACTGGCCACTTCTGTTTCCCTGCCCTGGGATTGCCCCGTATAAAAGATGGCTTTTTGTTTTGTTTTTATTGCAAGTTGATTGCTTGAAGTTTTTAACCCGAACGACATGTGGCTCTGGAAATGCCGAATGACGTCGTCGCGTGCCGTGGAAGGAGACCCGATGTCAGTCCAATGATGCTGTACCTGACTGAGAGGCCCATAATCGATACGTACGCATGTCTTGCCTCAGGCTGTGGGAAACTGAGCTGCCGACGGCAAGCTTGGCTCTCCACTGAAAGGACGACCTTCCCATTTACACACATACAACACGACACGACATTTTCAAACAGAACTTTGACAGTCTCCTGCTTCTTCTGTTCCCGGTGTGATGTGATAGACAGCTAAGGCACGCGCTGCACAAAAGTCCACATCAAAAGGGGGAAGAATGCAAACGTTGGCGCTGCTTGCACATGTACAAATGAGAACAAAAACAAAAAGCGAAACGTACGATATGACGGGCAATTTTTGTTTCCCTCTTTCTGTCCGCTTCGTACCTAGGGAAAGGTGGGGACAGCTGATTAATGCAGGGAATTAGTTACGCAAAACAAACAATGAACGAAAGGACGTACGAACGTGTTCCCCAACCGCCAGCGATTGGTGCGTGCCTCTGCCCGCGACCGCCCTTTTCAAGCACTCTAGGTCCTCCCACCAGAACCTCTGGCCGTGTTTCACACCTCCCTCACCCCATTCTAATAGTTCTCTAGCGAATAGAAGCAACATGAAACAACGACGTCACATGTAGAAGTGAAAAAAGGACGACGCACACACGCACACGCAACGCACATGCTGTGCGCACGCCTGGATAGTGGGCATGCGTGCATTTCGGGTGCGGGCGACGTCAATCGGCGGGGTGGGAGCGGAGCAGAACTAGGTTTGGCAAGTCGGATACGGGGTTCGGAGTCTGGACAAAGGGTGAGCATAGTCCGCGTTAGGACCACCCGTGTACGTACTGCGGGGTTGCACGTAGTAAGAAAATATCCAGGTCGGAGGAGAGGTGTTCGGAGAGCGGAGAGGGAAGACGCGTCTGGTTCGAGTTGCGGGGCAACCTTGGTTTGGTGGGGTCAGAAACTTCGACTCACACTCGGCTACAGGTAAACCCCACGACAAGACCAAAAAAAGCGCAAATGCTTGCGTAAGATTTGACATGTTATTTTTTCCTTTCGGCTTTGCCTTGTATTTTGCTTCACGCCAGGGTTGTCCAGGCGTGCCGGAGTGTGGAATCCAGTGCAAGGGTGGATTCAGATCCACCCCAGCGCCAAGTTTGTGGAGTTGTGTGGGGCCTTTCTGTGAAGGCGAGAGCGCACATTGCCGTTTCGTTTGCCTCATTCCCAACCGATTTTCATTTCACGGCACCGCATCGAAGGAAGGAAGGGTTTCTCTTCCATACCGCCCCAACCGGACTGGCTACAATTCCAGGAGTTACATCTCATTACCTCAGGCGGTGTGTGCCTTTGTCCGTACTTAGGCTATGGCGTATCACACATCTATAGAAGCTTCCGAGCAACAAGTTATATGTGGCGGTCCTCAGACACCGCGGCTGTAGCTCAGCGCAATACACACGCACCTCCCTTTGATTGGACAGAAGCTAGCCGAGGAACGCGAAGCGCAAAACTGCGGGGGAGAGCGCCGCGTGGCGACCAAAGAATCGTACTTTCGTTTGCCAGACAAGGACGAAGACAAAGACGAGACTGCACAAGGTCAAGGCGTCAAGCAAACGAGATACACGCTGATTACCGTGGTTGGGAACCCGCTTATCAGAAGACCTCTGCGACTCTTCAAGGTTTCCTTCCTGAGGCAAATACGGAGAGAATATGATGAAACGGCACCGACTCGGGGAAAAGAGGTGAGGAACGAAGACGGGAAGAATTGATAGGGCTTTGAAGATCGAGCAACCGACAGGAAGGACATCACCCTCTTCCGTCCTTGTCAGTTCCAATTTGGAACACGATTGCCGACTACAGCTAGGTGTTTCTTTTGATGCGCCGGTCATAAAGGAGGGTAACAGGACAGACAGATAGGACCTGGTAGGGCGGTGGGGCTACGCCTTACCAACACCACTTGTACTGGTGTTCGGCACGAAATAGGGGGTTCTGATGCGCCAAGTAACATCCATACAGCGCCGCCGGTCGGGGCCTTTCGGCCAGACTCTGTGGAAGAGGCGCCATGCGTCCGAGTCATATCCTGAGCGTGAGTATGTTATCTAGCGCTGGAAGGTCTGGAACATCGCAAGACTCGAACAGAACTAGCTAACAGGCGAAGAAGGATTTGGGGAGGTCACACGGACGCACGCAGGCACCCACACCCGCGTGCCAGGAGGCTACCAAGAGTAAAAGCACCGGGGAATGCCTCCGCGGACACATAACTAGCTCAGTTGGACAACGCACGCACACATGCACTGCGGCGCCGGCATCGCGGTCGGCATGGCCGTATCCGTAAGGATCAAGCCTACCTTTTTTGCGGGTTCCACTGCCCCATCCAGGCAACGAGACCCTTACGCCTTCCAATCTTCTCGTCGCATTTGTCTACTGTAATTGGGCTTTGCCGAGTGAGGACGACACCTCAGATCGGGTTGGGCGCAACCAAAAAAAAAAATAGGTGCAGAATCTTCGGCCGTAAGGTCCGGGGGGTTTGTCACGGTCTACGCCCTGGTCCCAGGGCGCACGATGTTTCTGGGAGCGGAAATTTACTTTTGAAGGTCCTTGGTAGCCAACGAGGAAGCGCCAGCGCGGGTGCTAGTGGAGTACATGGTGGCGCTGACTACTGACTGCCATCAGGCAGGGGTTCCGTCCGTCACACCGGTAGTGCAAGGTAGAGACTTGATTCGCTGAGGCACTCCATAATAGCGCTCAGGGTTGTTGGTTTCGGCGAGATGGAAAATTGATTGGAGATTGATTAGATTGGTGGTTGGGAGCCCCACACCCGACAGGGCCACAGCCTTTTGACAGTGGGGTATTCCACAATAGGACACCGGCCGGGAGCAGTTACGAGCCGAAGGGACAAGGGACAGGGAAGACCCCTGGACACTCGTCTGGAGCGTTTACTGGCCCTGCGCCGCGGATGTGTCCTGTTTTTGTCAGATTGACGATCCTTGGTCCTCGGTGACGACTCGGCCAAATATCTAAATCCAAATCAATGAACTTGGGCATTCGCTTCCTCGCCTGATGAAGACCTACGGTAATCGAGAAAAATGGTTGCGTTGACGACAGTAACGCAAAGAAGACAGAACCGTCGCGTGGCCGGAGGAGTGATGAACCGATGGACTTGCCGCAATGTCCTTTGTGGTCATGGCGAAGATCCGTGGCGAGATCGGGGAGCAATCGATTCGGGAAGAAGGGTCACAGGCCGACCCGGCAAGGTGGGAGTGGTGGCAGGAAGGGACGGCGTGCCACGAAAGGGTGGCTTGCGAGAGAAGTGCTGGTGGTGGAACATTGATCTGGCCAATTGTGCCCGGGACATAGGAAAAACAGTTGAACCAAACGTGCGACGCGAGTCCCAAAGGGGACGTGTTGGGGTGTGAGTAGAAGGCGGGAGTTCCCAAGCCCAAGAGTTGTATGAGATGATAGTTGGACGTCGTCGCGAGTAGCGGGGAGAGGAATGTAGGGAGGGGCCAAATTATATCGACATGGCGCACTGGCAGGGTAAATGGGCCTTCCCCGCCACTAGTGACCTGGGCTGGGCTCATAAATACTGGAGGGGACTCGTCTCCACAAGAGTCCGTGCCCACCTGATAAGGGTCATCTGTCCTCCACACGCGCCCGTGTTTTCGACTAATTTCCACTCCCGCGGGTAGAATATGACATGATCACTACATCTTGACCTAAGGCAATTGTTAGGTCATGAAAGGGCGCGACCCCAGCTGACACGACTGTTCGATTCCGTTCGGGGGGCACCGAGCATCTAGTGCAATGCGTGCGACATGCCAGCAGGTACCCGAGCATCATCGCGTAGATAGGTGTATCACCTGAGCGTCCGCGGACAGCGTTGGTCACGGTCACCTGCTTCGGTCGTTGCCTCAGCCCCAAAGATAAGGATACGTTGCTTCCGAATTTTGAATATTTGTCACGAGTGCTAGGGTCCAAAAGTGTCTAATCAAGCCAAGCCACTGAGCAGAGTAGAGAATGCCGCCGGATGCATTGCGCGCCAGTATGTTGCTGACACATGATTGATAACTTCTACACCGACACTACAGTACGCTGGCAGTAGCCACTGGCATAACTTGTTCTCGACTGTATTCCTGCCAACTACGGTTCTCTTCAATCAGTCCTCTTTTGTTCTGGACCATCGCTCCACCATCCGATTGATCGCATTCGGTTCCGAACTCGAACGAACCACGACACGTCTTGTCATGCGAAGTACAAGGGTCCACCATGACCCGCTAATGTATACAACTTGAAAGGTTCTTGTGGCAGTGGCGCTCAGGCCGTGCGATCATCGGGTGCTAGGATTATGCCATGATTGCATTGCTTGCCAGCGACGTCCAACTTGATCCGAGTCATCGTCTAATATACCACGTCAGCTCACCATCAGCTAGGAAGTTTGCCCTTACACCCTCTAGATGGATCGCTGGGCGAGGATTTGATACAATCAACCACTCCAGCTTCATTGGGTTACCGGGGCGGAAGTCGGCGTGCACATTCTCCACCGGGCGCAGGTCGCGCAGCTTCTTACGCGTCCCGCGACAACGCTTCGCTCACAACACAAAATGCGGACCCTCATGGGTGCTTCTGTCTCCTCGCCCCCACCGGGTAATCTTGGCTCTTGGGTCTGCTTAAGTTACGAGTATCCGAAGATGAGCGCTTGCCAGGACAGCCTCCTGGTCCTTGTAGTTCTACACTGGGTGATGCGGATTTCTCACAAGTTGCCTTCTCACTCCATCACAGGCTCTTGGCCCGCGCCGGTAGATAGGGTTCGCTATATTGGCAAACTGTATCTCTCCCATTTAGTGAAGTACTATATTCTTCTCATAATCGATTTCGGTGCGGCACTCCTAATTGGATGGCCCCAAGTGTGGAAAAACTACTCCTGTACCTTGAATATATCCATTTCTTGTCAAGGCTACGCCCCTCAAAATCTGCATGGCATATGTTTCCATGGTGCCGCGCCATCCCAATCACAACGTCGCAACTTCGTCTCTATCTCAGGCCCTACTGCTGCGCACCGTATCCACATCCGCCAATTGATATCCCACTCAGGTAAAAATATTTTCTCCACTCGCGCCACTGGTCTCACACAAAGACAATTGGAATTACTAACCACAATTATCAGTACGAAAACGGATGAGATTGGCCCTGCAGGCACAATGTGCTCACAGCTCCCGCACTGCTTCCGGTTGAGCGCGTTTCTTGGCGTGTCTGCAATGGAGGGGTCGGCGTACGCAGGGTTCCTGTCATTGTAAGCCCTTCGGGCATAGTTCCCCGCGCCGAGCGCTGTGCCATGAAGCTCCTGGAGAAAAGGATTTACAACGCCTACCGTTTGGGCATAGCGCAGAGGAACCTTTCGATCGTCCAAAAATAACCTTGTGTTCTAGAATAAGGTGAGACATACTTCAATCGATCTCCACACATGGATGGGCCTATGCCATGCATGGTATTTACCTGTCGTATTGCGCACAAACGAGCTCAACTTTAGCCAAGTTATAATACTGCTGGCATTGTCTCCGGGAACTCACATAGAGATCGAATGTCCCGGTCGGACTCGGATTATCACAACGATAACGGACCACTAGCCCCCGGCCCCCATGTCGTCTTTATTCTTGGACTTCCGACATCAGCCGCGGTCATGAACCCATTGTGGGATCGAGACAGGACAAGAGGTGGACCTGCGGCAGAGCGGGGCATGGATGAACGCTGGACGTTGAACATTGAACACTGTAGATAGTTAAGCGAGTATAGGGTCGACCCAAGGAGAAGTGTAGATAGAGAAGATAATAGGAAACACGGACGGGACCGCTGACGGAGACGGAGACGGATCGTTAACGCAGGAGCAAAGAGGTCGATAATATTTTCCGTCATAGAGTATATACGTGCTTAGTAATCGAATAGTAACATGGCCCAGCGGAGACATAGTCCTTACAACACTCGCGACTTGCGACGCGGCATCCCTTGCGGTATTCAGTAGACTCGCTGGAGGAACGGGAGAAGGCATCATGATGATGCGCAGTCAGTACAGTCCCCATATGTCACACAGTAATATGATTACGTTATGTTTCGCACCACCGCCACTGCTGCGACACGGCAAGGTTACTTGCTGCACTTCTTGACTCTAAAATATCCTCTTCTCTTTTTCTACGTCCCGTAATTTCTCTCCAAAATGACAGTCAAAGAACAGGTCGTCCACGACCGGGTGAACCTCGTCCGCCTTGTGCGGCGTCTCGACAAATCCGTCAACGAAGCGGACTGGGGTACGGAACGCAGCTGGACGCAATGGCTCAAATCGGAGAGAGTGCTACAGGTTCGTCCCTTGTTTAGCTTTAGCCCTCTCTCTTCGTAAGAAACTCAATGTATAGCTTGTAGCAATTGAAGTACGCCCGAAAACTACTGGGAAATGTGGAGCTTGACAATCAGATCCAACCTTCGGTGTGAGTGCTCTTCACCACTTCCTAGAATCCAAACACAAGGGACCTTTGGCACCGACCAGCTAAACGCGCAGAAAGCTCGGGAAGCGCCTCGTGGACATTCGTGGCCTGCTGGACAGGCTGGACGCCTCTATGCTATCAGTCAACGGCGTACGTCGCCATGTGTATGCTAGAATGCCATTATTAATTTCCCTTCTTTTGCAGCGGGTCGCTCCTGAGCCTTCGCGTCTAGAGCCGTTCCTTCCTACCATACCGCGCCCATCCCCATCCGTCACCCGAAAACCTGATCTGCCAACAGTCCAACGCCTTGCGCCCCCCTCACACGTCACGTCGAGTCTTCTTACCACTGAGGATACGGAGGCTTCCGCAGCTGCGGACGTGGACCTGCTCCTTGGCTCGGCTGACGAGTCTGCTGCCTTTCTGCCGCCGGATCGGACCCCGTCTGCAATCGGCGCGCGCAACACGGGGGGCGACGCGGCGTCTTCATCTGCGCTGCTGCAGAACAGCACGGCGCTGCAGGAAGAGCTGGCGGCGCAGCTAGTGCAGATGGCGGGCCAGCTGCGGCGGAACGCGGAGCACTTCTCCGGCGCGCTGGCGGCGGACCAGGGAGTGCTTAGCGTCGCGGAGGAGAAGGTTGGCGCGAACCTGGACGTGATGAAGCGGGAGCGGCTGCGGCTGCGGGATCACCGCGGGAAGGCACTCGGAACGACTTGTCTGACGATATCGAGTGTCCTCGTCGTAGCGATCGCGTTTTTGGTGATGTTCTTTGTCATCCGGTTCACATGAAAGGCGATGGCCGTTGGCGTCGTAATGAACCAGTTACTTTTCTGGTTATTGTGTGCGTGTGTGCGTCGGCGATTTTATCGCTCGACAACGCCAACTGGTGGCAAAGCGTCGACACATTGCCTATGACTGAGTGAGTTGTCAGCGTGTACTCTTGCGTGTACTACTGCCTCAATGAACTATTCTCAACTTGAAGCACGTCACGTTACGCATAAAGAAAATCCACGGATTACTGTAGTGGTTCTATCTAGGTGTAAATACAAGTGCTACTAGTCCAACTCTGCCCATGTACGAAGTCGAAAGATCGAGGCAGGTTTCATATCTCCAGCAACCCAGATATTACTCGGGCGATGAAGAATGGCCTTGTATTAGTTGCAGGGTCCACATTAAAAGTTCACCTTCACCACATATCATCCGGAGAACCCACTTAGCTGACGATTCGCGATATCTCAAAAATGGAGTTGGTCTTCTAAGACTCCCACGCACGGTCGGGGCCCACCACGTTCCCGCGACGCAGCGATGATTTCGACGCTCCTTTCCAGGTGTTGGGCGGCCATAATCGCGGTGTGGCTGCCGTCGCGGCAGGATTACCCCCGTAAGGCCCCACGAACGAGTCCTCGCCCCACCCGAGTAGGCACGGCGCTTGACGATGCGTCCCTACTGAGCCTGGCAGAGGCCATCTCTCGGAAGATAACTCGCGATCGCGCAGCCATGGGACAGGACAGGCTCCTGGACCCCATCGTCTCGCAGGAAGTGTGTGTCGTTCACTATCATAACGTTGCTCAAGTGGTGACTTTGACTGCAAAGTTGCTGGCCACAGAGGCCGTACTTTCGCCGGCGTTTCGTGCCGTCTCGGAGTTGTTGTCCCCCTCCCGACAGGTGCACCAGGTTCCCCGAGACGTTCTGACAAAAATATTTGTACTCGTCGGGACGGGGGCGGAGGTTGTACCTCTGACGCATACGTGTCGTCGGTGGAGGCACATCGCACTACGCACCCCGAAGCTGTGGACGTCCCTGAGGGATCGCGATCTTACAAATATGCTCCCCGTGTTCATTGAACGGTCTCAGGGGGCTCCCCTCGATATCTCCGTGTCCATAAGCTCTGATGACACACACCGCCTGAAGCTCCTTACCGATCTTCAAGCAACTTCCTCGCATTTACGTTCGTTTGACGTGACAATATCAGGCTCTTTCACAGATGCTGTCAAGGAAGCTTTCTCTCATTTTCACGAACCCGCACCGCTGTTGACCACTTTCTCAATCCGATTCGATCATGATACCAAGGTTCCTGCTCCCGAGTCTCCAGAGGCGGGAGATGCTTTTAGTAGTCTGTTTGGTAGGGAACACCCCATGCTATCCGCTCTGTCCCTCAAGTCTCTACGTCCGTGGACTTCTCCTTTGTCCGAAACTTTGACAACCCTCACATTAGCATCGCTCTTTCTGTCGGCGAATGACTTGTACCCTTGTCTCCAAGCCGTGCCCAACCTGAGGTTCCTCGCATTGTTAAACGTCATCTCTACCCTCTCAGACGACTACGTGGGTACCTCGGATCCAATATCCTTGGACCGGCTGGATACTATGTACATACACCAGCCTGGGGGCCCTTTCAAGCATTTCGGGCACCTGATGACCCACCTACAATTCCCGCGACTGGATCTCGCGTGTATTCTGATGGGGGAGTGCGACACCCTAGGCGACGACTTCATATCGACTCTAACGCACCCGGTCCGGCTGTCTCACCGCCTCACGAGATTGGCCCTCCAGCTAGACGGCGAGCCCGCGTCCAAGTTCTACCTGCACGGGGCGCACGACGAGACCTTCGTAATCTCGCTCTGTCTCCCGACCGCCGCCATACCACAGATATTCGGCGCGGGTACCATCTCCCTCGGGCCCATCTCAGTCGACACGTCCACCACGACCGAGTTTGTCCTGCGCGCGGACGGAGAGAACCAGACCATCTCGGCGGACAACCTGACGCACGTGTTCCGCTCCCTCCCCGCGATAGATACGCTCGTCGTCACGGGCATGCCGCTCGACAACGTCGTCAGCGCGCTCGCCCGCCTCCGCGACGAACTGCAGACCCTAGTTCTCCCCCAGCTTCGTAGCCTCTACGTACGTGGCGTCGGCACGGACGCCCTCGCGCTCATGCGTTATATGGGCCAGCGCCTGGAGCCAGGGCTCCCCAACCCACGCGTCGTCTGCCCCGCGTCTTTGAAGGGTTCGGTTGGGTCGCGATTCGGGGAGGTCGAGGCCATCGAGGTCTTAGGTGCCGAGAGCTTCCCCAGGCCGTTGACGGTCCCCGAGTCCATGCAAGGGTTTTTGAAGCTTAACTTAGGACGGGTGAGTGCGCGCCCCCGCTCTCGGGGAAGTTGACTTGACTCTCTTGTACAGAATGAACTGGATTGGCTCATGGAGAGGAACCGTTGGAATTGGAACTAGACCCCTCCGGCATGAATAGGGCTATCTTCACCGCCTGCTGAGTTGAGACACTGGAGCACCTTGACTGGACCCACTAACGAGACGCGATGATAAAAATTTCACTTCAATCCATTTTCTGGACTATGTACGAGTACACCCTAAATGGTACAACGGGGGAACGTAATATAGTTTCGCAAGTGCCCGGAACCAATCGAAATGGTGTGCACTTCAAGGTTGGGCATACCCAATTTGATGCATCACCTTGGCGCGAGTAGCGAAGGATGATTACAAAATCCACGTAGTGATTCGCGTTTGCGAAGCATGTGCGTCCATAGGCTACAATTAAATGGTTTGTTCAAGACCAATTGCGTCGTTTGAGTATCCAGTCCATCTGACTCTACCTCGAATCAGTAAGTGTACTGGTTTCAAGACTGGATGAACAACGCGTACCGTTTCTAGATTCATCTTGAAAAACTGTTGCATAGGCTCCGGAACTGCAAATGGTTTCGGAAATTCTCCAGACTTGAGGTCTTCGATCGCTCTGATATCTCCATATCTAGTACCGACGGTATTCTTCAGCGACGCCGCGCATACAACCTGTGGAACAGGAAGCTCTGGCTCCAGCCTCTGTCCAAGGAAGCGGGTTAGGGCTAGGCTGTTGTCTCCGATTCCGCGAGTATACAAGTTGCGCAGGTGTCGAAGGACAGGGCGCTCAGATTCGTCCCGGAACCGATTCAAGGCGGTAACAACATTGTCCAAGGGCATCCCCGTTACGACCAGAGTTTCCAACTCCGGTAAACATCGAAAAACGTGGATGAGATTGTCCGCAGAGACAGTAGAATTGGCGTCGTCCCCACGCAAGATAAATCGGGTCACCTGAGATATATTGGCAGAAAGAGTGCCCACGGAGAGGCCCGAGGCGTTGAAAATACGGGGCATAGCGGTGGTCGGGAGACAGAAGGAGAATGCGAGGCTGTCTTCGTGCACACCGTATAAGTAAAACTGAGACTCTGGTAGACTGTCTAGGTGCATGACCATCTCGGTGACTGTCCTGAACATTCTGTACGAGTTTTCTGGGCTCTCGGGTATATCATCATCGACAACAGCGCTGTCAGACATGAAGATACAAGCCGAATCGAGGCGCGGAATTGTAATATGGCCTAGGAGATGGTTTAGATGTTTAAGAGCCCCACGCGGCTGATGGATATATAGCGCGCGCAGGCGGTCAAGGGTAATGATGGTATCAGGTCCAGAGAAATTTTCTGACAGAACTGAAATGGTGTTCAGAAGGGCGAGGGTCTCAAGATTGGGAACGGATCGAAGGGCAGGGTATAGTTCGTCGGCTGAGATAAAGATGGATGTGAGTGTCAGGGATTTGAGCCGTTCAGAGAGAAGGGGTGGCCATGGATGTAGATTCCGGAGGAACAGGTTGGAAATAGCTGGCAGTTCTCGGTTGAAAAGCATTGCAAAACAATTATTTTCGTCGAAAGGAACCGGCTGAGGAATTGTAGCGTCAAAATCGAACCGAAGCGAAAATTCATTCAGTACGGACGCATGGCTTCGGCAACGGGAGAATATACCCTTGACCTCGTCCGTGAACGGTCCTGTGACGGTAATGTCCAACGAGCGTAGGCGCGAGAACGGGAGTTCCAATAGGGGCTCGAGCCGTCGGATCTCGTCACAGTTGGTATGCAAGGAAACGTCCAGAAGGTGGTCTCCGGAACGTCCCAGAGCTACTGGCATCATATGGGTGAAATCGTCTGTATGAAAAGACGACCAAAGTTCGGGGGTTTTGAGGGCGATGTCTCTCCACCGGCGGCAGACATGTGAGACGGGTAGGATTCTCTTCCCTGACCCCACGAGGCTGAAGATCTGTATCAATATTTCCCTTGGTAGACGATGTGCCGGCCGAAGGGGGTTGAGCATCTCCAGAAAGGAGTGGTAGGCGGGTGAAAGAACCCTTTCCACCTCGAGCAACTGAATTTGGATTGAGGTTAGTCTGGGAATGAAGCCGTGACCGACTCACGTTGCGAGTCGTCTCTGGATGATTGATCCCCTCTGCGATTAAGTACCTCTCCTGATCCATTTTTCTTGTAAAAGCTTCTGCAAGCTGAAGCAGCGACGCATCGTCCAAAATCCTCTGACTTGTCTTCTTCCAAAACCACGAGGAGTTGAGAATGAAAGGGAATCGCCACAGGAGCACAAGAAGGGCGGTAAGGAAGCCCAACAACTCGTTGAGAGACATCATGAGGGAGGGAGAGAAGATAAATCCGAGCTCGCGCAGGCTTGCTCGGTTGGCGCCAGCGCGAGCTGATGCACGCACAGACTCCGAGTCGGCGGAGCCGCTAGAGCTACACTGACCCTCCAAAAAAGGCAAATGTTGACAAATAATTCCCCATGCTTGATTTCCTGGGTGGAAACAAATCCATGAGCTAAAGTTTGAGATGCACTTGATTCTGATTTGGGCTTGAATTTATTAACTAATCTTATTCAGGTTGGTGACCGTTCCATTGTTCCCATGGTCGGGCGGGCTGTATGCTGGCACGTACAGTCTGCTGGATTTTTCTTTCGAAATCACACTCGGGTCAATCGGCTGGATGCTCGGCTGGGTACTACGAAGCCCCTAATTTCCTAAGGTATAATTGACTTGACAGTAGCGGTTGGAGTGGTGCGTGGCCACTCCCGCGTGGTGTGCTTACTCCCTCTCACCTAGCAGCCCCTCGATCGTGACCATAGTTCGCCTCCTTTAATCAGCCAACTGTTGATTTAGTGGTTTGCGGGCCCTGCTCTGTCTAAAAGCCTTCTATTCGGCCCGTCTTTTGGGGGCTTTAGGCGAATATATATATGACAACTGTGCTACACAAGAAATTCAATGTCGTCGTCGCTGCCATCGCCGTCCAACTCACCATCGCCGTGGTCCTCCGCGTGTCGTCGTTGTCGTCGCGTCGTGGCACACCTGGCGCGTGACATGCGTTGGTGGCGCGCTACTGTGCAGGCGCGCCGGAGTCATCCAAGTCATTGACATTGTTCCCATCGGAGTAGCGTCGTCATCGTCGGGGCGCATGCAGGGATTAAACGAAGGGCTATCGTTTTAGTCGTCGCCGTCGTTACCATCGTCATTTAGGGTCGCACATGTTTCATGCCCCTGAGCAAGCGCGTCAGTGTTGCTGTCGGGGCATCATCGCCGGGGTCACCTGCGGCTGCATCATCATCATCGATGTAAGGGCGATCACGATTTACTCGAGGCGTTCCGAATATTGACTCGAGGCAGACTCCTTCAAGAGTTGTAGCAGGTCTTGTAGCACCTCGACGCGGGTGTTGAGCAGTTTGACCAGCGACCGACGATGCGTTGTAGAATCTCGAGATCACTTCACGTCGGTTCATAAAGCAGTCACGGGTTAGGGTACACCTGGGCACGGCTCGTTAGTGGGGTCTGTACAACAGTTAGGTAAGCTAGGGAATGTCGACAAAGAAAATGCTACATACGCTGTTCCGGAATCCCTTTACGGAGGTACAATCTGTCACCAACGTCACGCATGTCCACGCATAAATCTGGGAATACAGTCAATATATTGCCGTCGGTAACGAGCCGGGTGCAGACAAAATTTACCGTCTCCCTCGGGCGGTGCAATGAATCTGCAATCACCACCACAGTGAGGACACCCTTGTTGGTATCCAAACTGGACGCCTTCCCAGTACAACGCCTGAGTTCCTTGAGTCACCCGAGTCACTCGACGGCTTCGCTGGCTCTGGCCCACGTTGTCCAAGTTCAGAATCGAGGGTGCAAGACCATGGCGGAATGAGGCATTGTCGAGGCTAGCACACGGATGATGTGACGGATCCGACCGTCGTACCCGGGCCAGGCTGGCACACCGGGCGGAGTCGTCTGGCTACCCCTCAGGCTCATCCTCGACGCTCCACTCTTCTGGCTTTGCGACCCCATTTGCAAGCAGTTCGCTTTACTGCCATGCCCAGTGTGCGTGTTGACGAAGATGCAAAAACGACAGTTTCCCCATCACACAATCCATGAGACGGACGCAAGCCTTGGATGTGTCAGCGCGAACGGGTGCTTGTAGTGGAGTAGCTGATAGCTGACAACCGCCAACATAAGTTGTCTATAACGGTGACTGGGAATCACCGAGGTCTTCCGAATCGGTTGCTGTTAGCTTTCGTGGTACTGATGTGGGCATGAGGGTGAACGGTGCGGTGTGCTGCAAGAAGTGAACGTGGGAACTATCATTTAGTCAACACCGTCTGCAACTTCCGTGGTACTGTAGCGCACCTTGTGGTGAAAAACCGTATAGCACAATCGGGACGGGAAGCATCCATAGCGCCATGTACCCCAAGGCGCACTCAAATGGATTCGAAAAACAAACAAAAACCACACCTCTGCAAATGTACCCATATCTGCAAAAGACTGCAAATTCCGAAAGATCAGTACTTTCCTGGCATCTTTTCTCCCCAAAAAAAATAAACTATGTCCTCTAGCATGTATAGATGTAAGATCACACAATATAATGAGGATCAGAGCAAAACTATGATCATGAAAATTTGACAAAAGGTGAGGGGGTGGTCTAGAAAGTCCACGCCCATTCCTAGGCGACCTGAAGTTGAGTTCAAGAAGTCAAGCTTCCCGTGAAGGTGCAGAGGTGTAGGGTGTTCTATTGAATTTAGCCAGGCTGAATCACATGCTATGTGTCATTACGTAATGTTACTTCTCGTGGCCGAGTCGCGTCCGAGTCCTTGCGTCCTTGCGTCCTTGCTCGCTCGGATTCTTCGATCATCAGAACCGAACAAGCTCTTGCCATTGAAGGTTGAAATGCATATAATGCTACGATGCGCCGCCCTACGCCCTACAAGTCGTAGTCTCCTTGCTTTCCCTGAGTTCCCTCTACAATAGCTCGTTACCCTCAAGGCTCCACCGTTATCCGCCATTCTCTGAACCATGGCCGAGAAAAATATTTGGACCATCGGTCAATTCTTTCCTCCAAAGCCAACCTGGACTGCTGCGGATGTCCCTGATCAGACAGGGAAAACCGTCATCGTGACGGGCGGCAATGGTGGTATAGGGAAGGAGACAGCACGGGTGAGTCTTCGCTTACTGACACCCCATCGTGGCACTTTGCTGATGCAAGAGCGTTCATAGGTGCTACTCTCAAAAGGCGCCAGGGTGTATATCGCTACGCGGTCAGAGGAGAAGTCACAAAAGGCGATCGAAGAGCTCAAGAAGGAGACAGGAAAGGACAGCATCTTCTTCCTGAAGCTTGACCTAGCAGACCTTGTCTCCATCAAGGCTGCCGCTGAAGAGTACATCAGCAAGGAAACGGAGCTTCACACGCTCTATAACAACGGGTAAGGGCCCGCGCACGCGCACGCATACGCTACGACAGACACACCTCTGACACGACGCAAGTGGCGTTATGAATACACCGATTGACCATGTGACGACACAAGGTTTCGATATGCAATTCGGAACGAACGTTCTAGGTGGGGTGCAGACTGACCATGCAACTGTTATCACCTCTCTCACCTATCAAATCCGCAGGACATTTCTATCTCACCACGTTGCTCCTTCCTCTTCTAACTGCGACCGCAAAAAAAACTTTTGCGGGAACTGTACGCGTCGTCAACGTGAGCTCCATAGCACACCAATATGGGGCACCCGAGGGCATCAGGTGGGCCACGCTCACCCCCGGAAATGATTCGCTCGAGGCACGCAAGGAGCTTACCTCGACCAAGTTATACGGCCAGAGCAAATTGGTGAGGTGTACGAATGCTACCCGATGCCACCCGATATTCATTTTTGTAGGGAAATATCCTCTTTTCTGGGGAGCTCGCTCGGCGTTACGGCGCCGAAGGAATAGTATCGACCTCTTTGCACCCTGGAATTATCCACACGGATCTCGGGCGTTATTCGGGTTCATTCTTGAATTGGATCGAGCAGATGATAGGATATGATGTCTCTTATGGTGCAATCACTTCTCTGTATGCTGGCACTGCACCCGCTGCGGGTGAGCTCAATGGCAAGGTGGGTAAAGAAATCTGTCTGGGAATCTTCCCTTCCGTCCTGACCCACGTATGTAACCTTTCTAGTACCTCACGGTGTGGGCACGCGTTGCGGTCCCCAGCAAGAATGCGCTCGACGCCGAGCTCGCGAAGATGCTGTGGGAGTGGTGTGAAGAGCAAGTCAAAGATATATAAGCTGCCTTGTAAACTCCATGCTTTCCCTACTAGTTCCCCGAGCTGTCGGTCTTTCTGACCGTTGTGCTTTAACCCCTTATAATGGCTTTCTGCACCTCGCGCTTGTAAATTACTAGTAGTTTCTCATTGATTGATTTTTTGCTTCTGTACTCTTTGCTTAGTATGTAGAAAAAACAGTAGCAACAGCAGAAGGAGCATATTGCAAGTTCGCAACAGCAAAACAACAAAAGTTTACAGCCATTTTCAAAAAGATCATTGCGCCCATAAATGGGCATCAATACTTGCCCTTTTTGTCGACAGCGCCAAGCCGGCTCTAGGAGCTGCCAAAACACTATGTCAACCACCGCCAACAATAAAAATAAGTTGTCAATAATGGTGACTGGAGTATCACCGATGTCTCTTTCGAATCGGTTGTTGTTACCTGTCGCGGTACTAATGTGGGCATCAGGGGGTGAGCGGTGCGTGCGTGTGAGAGGATGTTGCAGAAGTGAATGTGGGAATTCCACGGTACTGTAGCGCACCTTGCGGTGAAAAACCGTACAGTGCAATTGGGAAGTATCCGTGTTATCATAGTGCGGTATTAGTGCCATGTACCCCAAGGCGCACTCCAATGGATTCGAAAAAAAAACTGTGCTACCTACATGGACACCCTGATGCGAGTCGCCCCATGGAAATAAGTCTAGATCATTTTCAATGCACAACTTCCTCATTCGGGTTCCCGGCAGTCACATCGGGGGAGGTATAGGGCGGAGTGCGTCGTGCACCGAAGCGAGACCACATTTGAGGCCGAATGTCTTCGGTTGCCTGTTTCGATCTTGACTTTGCGTGGATGAGTGGGTAGGTGGCCTTTCACGGCATGTATAGTGTTATTTCCCCAAGCAATTGGCTGGTTGGGTTCGGAAACGTAAAGTCTACTATCTCCAAATAACTATTCCTAAGACTATTCCTGCATTTTGCGGAAGTTAGGCGTTCCGAGACCCGTGACCTGCGTAACCCAGGGTCATCCAACGTCGAAAGTGAAAAAGTATCAAGTCTGGTGGAACGCACAGGATCCCACCCAACGATGGCGGAGAATCCATCCATGTGGCAGCCCGGATTCGAACCCTCTGTGATATCGGTGAGACCCCGGGAGCCCCTTCCGTACAGCCAGGGGTTGAGGAAGCCGAGAGGTTCCCGACCTGTCGAAATCAGCCAGTCATTGAGCAGCGAGATTATGCCTGCCACAATCTGTAATTTGGCAGTCAGTTGGGCGGACAAGGACGGACGACCCAAATAGGAGGAGGGAGAGAGACGCACGGGAGTTGCTAAACTTGTACCATTCTCCTCTCGGTCGTTGCCGTTGAGAAAGATCCGGGCTCCGACGGCCTGCGCGGCGATGTCGGGGATGCCGCGGCCAGAAGTACTGCACCAAGCACAAATTACGAATGGGTTAGATAGGTCACTGAAGCAAGCGTACTTGTAAAGGCCCTGATACCGGTTCCCGAGGTCATGGAGGAAGGTGGACACGGCCTCCTCTTGGTACGGCGGGCGCTTAAAGTAGTCCGAGAAACCGCCGCCGGAGAAGCCGCTGGGGAGCACCGCTGCGACCTCCGGCTCGTAGTCCATCGTTCCGCCGACAACGGTGACATAGGGACCTGCAAGAGCGTGGCGATGGGGTAAGCGTCCTGGACCCGCACTTGTGTACTATGTCCAATCTGAGAAAAATCGCCACACGTACAGGTTCCCGGAAACGTGGGTTCGAACCGGACGGTGCCGTCGTCTCTCAAGCAGGTCCCTCCGCCGATTCCATCGTTACCACTCGACTGGAGGACGCTGACGCCACGTACACCGAGCCTCGCGAACAGATCACACACATAGAATGCATAGTCCATCGGGACGGAATACTCTTCCTGGCTGTACGACATGCTGATGGTCTGAGGGATGCTCTCCTGGTCGAGGATGTATTCCAGCCAGGCCATGAGATCGTCATCCGTCACGGCGTCCGACGGCCCTCGGCCAGTGCTATAGAAGACGTGGGGGGTCGGATAGGCCATAGCCTCAGTGTATTGAATGTCCGTGTTTGCCTCTTCGTGTGGGTGGGTCGGGTCGTATCCCCCACCGTTGACCTCAACGACAGTGAACGTCGCGTCATTTGCTTCAGAGAGGTATTTCTGCATGAACGCCGTCAGATCCGCCGGGCTCGGGTAATCCCCTAAGAATCCCACGATCCCAAGCACATTCTCGCCCCGGGCGTTGGGTGTATAGGATTCCGTGTCGTACAGCCAACGCAGGAACGAAGGCGTGACGTGATTGACATTCGAACGGCTCGATAGCAATGTCGCAGGTTCTCCAGTTAACTTCACTGCCCTGTCAGAACGATTCCGCGGTGTCTGCCATTGCGTGCGCGGGGAAACAAAGGACGTCGTAGGCGCCACAGTCAACACGTGCCAGTGCAGCGCCACGGGAAGCGAATAACCGACTGTGCGGACAATAGTCTCGCCCCTCTCGACGTGCCTGTAGAGCTGGTAGGATGCGCCGAGGAGAGTGTTGGCTTGGGTCACAGACACGTCTTTGAGCATCAGTGTATTGCCGCCGCGCGTCATAGAAATGGACGGAGAGGATATGCCGTGGGATATGCCGTGGTATTCGAGCCAGGAATTCACGAGTTCGAGGGTCTCTGGACGCGGTGCGACGAGTTCGGCCACCTGCTCCCTAGTCATGTATGCACGATATCTGCATCGGAGCGGTGGCACTCGTGAGAACATGCGTTGACGGAGGAGTGGTGATGGACGTACCTTGGATGGCCGGGGTCACTGACCTCGTGGAGCGCGTCGACCAAGGCGTTCTCATGCTGAGGCTTGAGAGCAATGTGAAGGTCGATTGTGGTGCCAGAAGGCGGATGACCTAGGCTCTCCCAGTTCCTCGGGACGGCGTGCCAGGAGTGCTTGATATGCATGTCGTGCCAAGGTGGTGAGAGGGGCTTCGATTGACCACCAAGGAGACTAGTGGCAAGGACGGAGAGCACGGATATACAATGGTGGTAGTGCATGATTACAGGAGGTCGGCGAGATGGTGAGGTGGCCTGGAGTCCAAAGTGCTGAAATGGTTGGAGCATTGTGAGAGCTTTTATGATGCAATTTTGCGCGAGAACCTTGGTGAGAGCAGAACCTTAGGTCTGCAGGCCGAGGTAAAAATGATTGCGACCGACTCAGGTCCGAGGCCAGGGGTTGCTTTAGGCTGTGATGACACGGCCCTTGACTGGATAGGATTGGGCAGAGGTGAAGCTTGGTGAAGTTTGACCAATAATACTATCTGGAACAAGTGTGGTCAAGGTGCATGATCGCTCAGGCTAAGGGCTGCACCTACGACTAGATGAGGGATCCGGGCTTGGATATCTAGGCAAGCCTCTAGCAAATTTTGTTGGCGAGCACTTATTGCCAGTGTAGCGAGTGCTGTTCTAGTTCCGGATAACCTTCCTATTCACGTATTCTGGGCCTGGTCCGAGTCCGAGGTACAAGTACTATACTTACCACACCTCTACGAATGTACCCATATCTGCAAATTCCGAAAGATTTTAGATCAGTACTTTCCTGGCATCCTTTCTCCCCAAAATAAATACACTACGTCCTCTAGTATGTCTAGATGTAAGATCACAAAATATAATGAGGATCAGAGCAAAATTCTGGTCATGAAAATTGACAAAGGTGATGGGGTGTTGGGATATGGCCCGGAGAGTTCAATCCTCCGATGCTAGCCCAATTTTAGATAATCGGTATCTAGTTGCGGTGGAGGCTCTGTCCCATCCTTTCGCATTCTCACGCGCCTGCCAATTCCAGTCCATCTCGCCTCCATAACTATATGGGGTCTAGAAAGTGTGTCTACATCCATTCCTATGCCTACTGTAATTTGCCTCACTTTGGTGTTTTGTTTTTTTAAATCGTCGTATTTGCCTTTACCTTGGCGCGCAGATCTAGGGTTCTGTTCTCGCGCAAAAATGTATCAAGTTCTCACACTACTCCAACCATTTTGACACTTTGGACTTCAAGCTTCAAGTTCAGGCAACCTCACAAATCCATTGTGTCGCAGACACCATCTCGCCGACCTCCAGTAATCATGCGCTAGGCTACCATTGTATATCTGTGCTCTCCGTCCTTGCCACTGCGTGTGGTCTCCTTGGTGGCCTTGTGAAACCTTCTCACCACCATAGGACGAAATGCACATCAAGCACTCCTGGAACGCCGTTCCAAAGAATTGGGTGTCCCTGGCTGGCCGCCTTCAGTTCTGGCACCACAATCGACCTTCACATTTCTCTCAAGCCCCACCGTGAGAACGCATCAACGCACTCCACGAGGTCAGTGAACCTGTGCATCCAAGACACGTCCACCACCACACCTCCGCTGATGCATGTTCTCACGAGTGCTATTGGTGCTCGACACCCATGGTCGCGCCGAAAGCAGATTTGTTTGCCTGCGTCCCAGCACGGTACTCGACTTACCTATGACAATTACGACATCGGTGCTGTTCGCGCTGCTGAAGCTAGTGACGGCGATGTTAATCATCTTTGCATAGCGCATGCCCTCGTGAATGAGGATGCTGGCGTCACACACATTCGGCGCGACCCAAGTGGTGCGAGTCATAACTGGAAACCATGCACCAGGCCTACGAGGGAGTACAACAAAGAGAAGCACTGTGACGTCGGTGACGCATATGTTCTTTGCTCTTCAGAAGTTAATCCGTGGTTCTGGCGACAAAACTGGCCGTATATCCCTCATGACCAGCAGTGCGCTGTTATGGCGCAGCGCTTGGCTTTGGACTTCAACTCCACAAGCGTACGTCATCACGGCCATGTCGTAGTTTCTTGTTGAGCCCAAGAAGTTACGATATGGCCGAAAAAGCGCAGCTTCAAGTAGCCAAGCACATGCGCGCCTGCATAGGTGTTTCCCTCCTGCTACACGTCATTGTCGCGTCAGAACCCACTCTTTTGAGGCAGGCGTTCCTCAATATGAGGGGTAACTATGACCACGGGGTATTTCTCGACACCGGCACTGTGGTACTGATGAGATAGCATTCATGAGGTTTCAGGCAGTCGTCTTTGCACCACATTCTCCTCTTGATCGGTAGATATATTGTTTTACATTCAAAAAATAATGCCGTGTCAATCGAAAGTGAGAAGTTGAGAACATTTATGATGACTCTGCAGATGTGCAGAGTTGAACTTATAGCACCTCACATTTGTGTTGCACCGCAGGAGATTTGATATAGTGCTATCAGTAGCAGAGTAGACATATGGGTACGACAGTTGGCGCGCTACATTCTATTTTATACCGGCAAGATGGTCTGATAGCAACTGTGTGATGTCCACAAAACGACGCAATCTGAATCGGAGTCTGACCCGTATCTTTTTTCTTCTTTTAAGAGTCTGACCCTTATCATCCTCTACACCTACATTTGCGCCATGCCTGAGTAGCAGATGCACCACGTCGGCCACGGGTTCCTGGCGAGATATTGCCAGGTGCAAAAGTGTCGAGTGGCTCCCATCACATATGTTCAAGTTGATGTCCAACCCGCCGTGGCTGCCGTGGCGCGCTACTGTGCAGGCACGCCGGAGTCATCCAAGTCATTGACATCGTTGCCATTGGGGTAGCGTCGTCATCGTCGAGGCGCATGCAGGGGATTGGACGAAGCGCTATTGTTTTAGTCATCACTGTCGTCACCATCGTCATTTGGGGTTGCACATGTTTCATGACCCTGAGCAGGCGCGTCAGGGTTGCTTGAGGCATCATCGCCGGGATCACCTGCGGCTGTATCATCATCATCGATGTTTGACCAACGACTGACGACGCTCTCGAGATAACTTCACGTCACTTCATAAAGCAGTCACAGGTCAGGGTACGCCTGGACACGGCTCATTAGTGGGGTGCGTACAACGGTTAGTAGGTAAGCTAGGGGATGTCGACAAGGCAATGCTACATACGGTGTTCCAGTGGGATCCCCTTGCGGAGGTACAATCTGTCACCAACAACTGTCACGCATGTCCATGCATAGATCTGGGAATACAGTCAATAAATCACCGTCGGTGACGAGCTGGGTTGCCTCTGCGCATTGGGACACTGCCCAAACAACTCGATCTGCCTGGGTTCAGAGAGGCGTGAAGCCGCCTTCGCGGGGCTCGTAACTTCGTACAGGGGTCTGCCTAGACTGGGGAAACGTCCCTGGAAGTCTCTAAGCGCGAGGGTGCGGCACGCTAGAGAACGCGGGGAACGAGGGGAACTGGGCCCTACGGACTCGGAGCCCTGAAGACCTGAGGGGAAGCACTAAGATTTTCTGGGGTTGGAGAAGTAGGTAACAGAATATATTTATACAAGCAAGCAGAGAAACAGATCTAAAGTTAGAATGGAGCCCAGAGAGTAACCAAGCGAGGCCGCAAGACCAGGGGAAACGTAGAACAGCAAAAGGCAACAAAAGGGACGTTTTACCTAGTCGTGCGCTGGGCGTATTGTCGAGGAGGAAGATTCCGGAGGTATGGGTCAGATACAAACATGGGCATATTGACGGTCAATTCGACATTGCCGTCCGAGGGGCGTGGTTCACGCCGAACTCATAATCCGGTAGCCCCAGACGAACCCACCAATAATACCAATAATATTCGACGAGAAGAGCAACTCGAATGAACCAAATAAATAGGGTGAGGAAAACGTACTCATTTGACTAGTGATGGTAAAGTTCGAACCGTTCAGATTTGTGTCCCTTTTTGCCAAACCACAAATTGGACTATGGGTTCAGTTTTGGGTTTGTTTTGGTCTAGCCAAACTCCTGAACAGAATGAGCCCTTGAACAGACCTTCAGTCCAGTTTGGGGCCCAGACAAAAATGGCCCAAACCCGAACCGAACCGAACTTTACCATCACTAGTCATTTGAGGCCCTTTATACGCCTACCCGAGTTTGCGAGTCGACCTCATCAAGCTCGGGCGGTGCAATGAATCTGCAATCACTACCGCAGTGAGGACCCTTGTCGGTATCCAAATTGGACGCCTTCCAAGTACAACGCCTGAGTTCCTTCAGTCACCCCCGACTCACCCGACGGCTTCGCTGGCTCTGTCCCACGTTGTCCAAGTTTAGAATCGAGGGTGCGGGTCCATGGTGGAGTGAGGCATTGTAGAGGCTAGCACACGGATCCAACCATCGTACCCGGGCCAGTGACGGGGCCACGCCGGGGCGACGTCATCTGGCTACCCCTTAGGTTCATCCTCGACCCTCCACTCTTCTGGCTTTGCGACCCCATTCGCAAGCAGTTCGCTTTGCCTCCGTGTCCAGTGTGCGTGTTGACGAAGATGCAAAAACGGCAGTTGCTCCATCACACAATCCATGAGACGGACGCAAGCGAGTGGATGTGTCAGCGCGAAGGGGTCCTTGTAGTGGAGTAGCTGCCAGTGACAGCTGTCAACGGCCGCCAACAATAAGTTGTCAATAAGTGACTGGAGAATCACCGAGGTCTTCCGAATCAGTTGTTGTTAGCTTTCGCGGTAGGTACTAATGTGGGCATCAGGGTGAACGGTGCGGTGCGGTGCGGTGCGGGTGCTACAGAAGTGAAGGCGGGAATGATTCCACGGTACTGTAACGCACCTTGCCGGTGAAAAACCAAACCGTATGGTGCAATTGGGACGGGAAGCATCCGTGTTATCATAGTGCCATGTACCCCAAGGCGCGCTCCAATGGATATTCGAAAATAAAACCCCGTGCTGTGCTACCTACATGGACACCCTGATATGATAAGTCTAGATCTCCCAGCTCATTTTCAATACACAACTTCCTCACTCGGGTTCCCGGCAGTCACATCGGGAGAGGTATAGAATGGAGTGCGTCGTGCACCGAAGCGAGACCACATTTGAGGCCAAATGTCTTCAGTTGCTGTTTTGACCTTGACTTTGCGTGAATGAGTCATGAGTGGGCAAGTGGCCTTTCATGGCATGTATAGTGCTATTTCCTCAAGCAATTGGCTAGTTGGGTTCGGAAACGTAATCTCTACTATCTCCAAATAACAATTCCAAAGAATATTCCTGCATTTTAGGGAAGTTAGGCGTTCCGAGACCCGTGACCTGCGTAGCTCAGGGTCATCCAACGTCGAAAGTGAAGTATCAAGTCTGGTGGAACGCACAGGATCCCACCCAACGATGGCGGAGAATCCACCCATGTTGCAGCCCGGATTCGAGCCCTCTGTGATATCGGTGAGACCCCGGGAGCCCCTTCCGTACAGCCAGGGGTTGAGGAAGCCGAGAGGTTGACGACCTGTCGAAATCAACCAGTCATTAAGCAGCGAGATTATGCCTGCCACAATCTGTAAATTAGCAGTCAGCTGGGCGCTCAAGTACGGACGACCCAAATAGGAGGAGGGGGGGAGAGAGACGTACGGGAGTTGCTAAACTTGTACCGCTCGCCCTTTTCCTCTTGCCGTTGAAAATGATCCGGGCTCCGACGGCCTGCGCGGCGATGTCGGGGATGCCGCGGCTAGAAGCACTGCACCAAGTACAAATTACGAATGGGTTAGATCAGGTCACTGAAGCGAACATACTTGTAAAGGCCCTGATACCGGCTCCCGAGGTCCCGGAGGAAGGTGGTAACGGCTTCCTCCTGGTACGACGGGCGCTTAAAGTAGTCCGAGAAGCCGCCGCCGGAGAACACCGCTGCGACCTCCGGCTCGTAGTCCGTCGTTCCGCCGACAACAGTGACATAGGGACCTGCAAGAGCGTGGCGATGTGGTGAGCGCCCTGGACCCGCACTCGTGTACTACGTCCAATCTGAGAAAAATCGCCACACGTACAGGTTCCGGGAAACGTGGGTCTGAACCGGACGGTGCCGTCGTCTCTCAAGCAGGTCCCTCCGCCGATTCCATCGTTACCACTCGACTGGAGGACGCTGACGCCACGTACACCGAGCCTCGCGAACTCGTCACACACATAGATTGCATATTCCATCGGGACGGAATACTCTTCATAGCTATACGACATGCTGATGGTCTGAGGGATGCTCTCCTGATCGAGGATGTATTCCAGCCAGGCCATGAGATCGTCATTCGTCCCGGTGTCCGACGTCCCTCGGCCGGTGCTGTAGAAGACGTGAGGGGTCGGATAGGCCATTGCCTCAGTGTATTGAATGTCCGTGTTTGCCTCTTGGTGTGGGTGGGTCGGGTCGTACCCCCCACCGTTGACCTGTACGACGGTGAACGTCGCATCATTTGCTCCAGAGCGGTATTTCTGCATGAACGCCGTCAGGTCCGCCGGGCTCGGGTAATCCCCTGCTAATCCCACGATCCCAAGCACATTCTCGCCTCGAGTGTTAGGTGTATAGGTTTCCGTGTCGTACAGCCAGCGCAGGAACGACGGCGTGACGTATTTGACATTTGCACGGCTCGATAGCATCGTCGCAGGCTCTCCCGATGTCAACTTCATTGCCCTGTCAGAGCGATTCCGCGGTGTCTGCCACAAGGTCTGCCATTGCGTGTGCGGGGAAACAAAGGTCGTCGTAGGCGCCACAGTCAACACGTGCCAGTGTAGCGCCACGGGAAGCGAATAACCGACTGTGCGGACAATAGTCTCGCCCCTCTCGATGTGCCTGTAGAGCTGATAGGATGCGCCGAGGAGAGTGTTGGCTTGGGTCACGGACACGTTTTTGAGCATCAGGGTATTGCCGCCGCGCATCGAAATGGACGAAGAAGATATGCCGTGGTGTTCGAGCCAGGAATTCACAAGGTCGAGGGTCTCTGGACGCGGTGCGACGAGTTCGGCCACCTGCTCCTTAGTCAAGTATGCACGATATCTGCATCGGAGCGGAGGCACTCGTGAGAACATGCGTTGGCGGAGGAGTGGTGATGGACGCACCTTGGATGGCCGGGGTCACTGACCTCGTGGAGCGCGTCGACCAAGGCGTTCTCACGCTGAGGCTTGAGAGCAATGTGAAGGTCAATTGTGGTGCCAGAAGGCGGATGACCTAGGCTCTCCCAATTCCTCGGGACAGCGCTCCAGGAGTGCTTGATGTGCACGTCGTCCCAAGATGGTGAGAGGAGCTTCGCAAGACCGCCAAGGAGACCAGTGGCAAGGACGGAGAGCACAAATATACAACGGTAGGGCATGATTACTGGAGGTTGGTGAGATGGTGTCTGTGACACAATGAGTTTGTGAGGGTGGCCTGAAGTTCAGAGTGCTGAAATGGTTGAAACAATGGGAGAGCTTTTACGATGCAATTTTGTGCGAGAACCTTGGCGAGAACAGAACCCTGGATCCGCGGGCCGAGGTAAAAGTGATTGCGACCGACTCAGGCCTCAGGTCCGAGGCCAGGGGTTGCTTTAGGCTGTGATGAAAAAGAGGGTGATGTTTGACCAATACTGTAATACTACGTGGGCTATCCAGAGCAATTGGATCAAGGGTGCATGATCGCTCAGGCTAAGGCCGCGCTCACGGGACTACGGGACTGCCGGGCGAGCCGGATGTCGGCTCGTTATATACTGCAGGCAAGTAGGCAGACAACAAGTCTGGGGATTCTTGCACTGGCGGCCAAAGGCTGAGACGACCGCTTACGTACGCACCCCTATTTCATATGTCAGATAAAATTTCCGTTCTGCGTCCGCGTACAGCACCCCTTGGTGGGATAGAGTAATCCCCCGCCCCGTGGTTGCCCCGATTGCGGGGATTCAAGTTATAATGCTGGCAGTCGTGCCAGCGTTTTTTTTTGTTTCAAAAACTGGAACCTTCGATCATGTCTTTGAACCTAAATAATCACCGTATCCTCCCTCTACCCGACGAACTTATCTCGTACATATTGGAGCACACTGATTACAAGGCAGTGATTGCCTGTCGAAGAGTAGGCCCGCCTCGCCTCCTTCCCTTGCAGTCATTAAGCCATCGCTAGTCATGCCGCCGTCTCAAAGACATAGTGGATGACTCCTCGGCCCTTCAATACCTCGTGGAGTTGAGCGCTGCCAGGATGTGCGACGGGGCGCCGAGTACCGTTGGGCCTGCAGAGCGGTTAATCAGATTACAGAAGGCGCAGACCGCGTGGAAGAGCCCTTCGTGGTCTCCGGTAGATCACTTCCCTTACTCGAAAGAAATGTCCCCGTTCCCCGTGACGGCATCGGGAAATCTGGTGGCATTTCGGAGCGACAGGAGTCGCATGGGCGAGCTGCTCATGCTGCGATTTCCTTCTGATTTGCGTGGCATCCCTGAGCAGCTTTGGTACTTGGACCTGGACTGCGATCGCCTGGAATCGATTTGCCTAGACGATACCCAAGATCTCCTCGTTTTTTCATCGTAAGTTCCCCCAAATATCAGGTCTCTGCACTCAGTGAGAACATGTTTTCTTAGTTCACATTACATCCACATTCGGACACTCTCCACCGGTGGAGTCCACCCTCTGACAAGCACCTCTGGCACTATACACCCTCACTTAGACCACGAGGCGTTCGATCTGCACCTCCATGGAGACCTCCTCTCCTTCGTCGGAACATCACACATCCTTGTCTGGAATTGGAAGACCGGTGATCGCCTGGCAGAAATCGCAAGCGTCTCTCCTTCGTGTCCCTTTTGAAGGATGCGGTTTTTGCTGACTATTTCTTAGCCTTTAACCACCAGCCCGCCGTGCTGTGCATTCCTCGACGACAGACACATCATCTTTACGCACTACAACCCCACGCGGGAGCCGCGCACGATCAGCTTCCAGGTGACGACCCTGCCCGACAGCGACAACACCGGCCCGTCGCCGCCGAGCTCCTACCGCTTCGCGCTGGACCTCCCGATGCACTCCCCGCCGTACTTCACCGAGCTGCACGTGAACACGCCGCCGCCGAGCCCGCCGGGCGCGCACGGGCGCGGGCTGTTCTACCCCGACCCGCGCCGCAAGCTGCTGGCGCTCGAGGTCGGCGCGATCACGGTCGAGGGGTTCACGGCGGTGTTCACGCTGCACACGCTGTACGTCCCGCACGACGCATTCCTGTCGTACATCGCGGCGCACCCCGCGCCCCCACCCCCGCAGCAACCCGGAGACCCCCTCCCCATCGACGTACCGTGGGAGGCGTGGGGCCCCGGCCACACCCGCCTCGTGACCGTCCCGAACGTCGCGCACAGCCGCTACCTCGGCTTGTTCAAGGTCTGTGGCATGCAAGCGCTCTGCGAGCCGCCCATCCTCCTCGATGACGGCATACTCTGCATCATGGACTACCTCCCACCCCGTGTGCCGCCGCCCGCAGACGGCAGCGTGCATGATGAACAAGCACTTCCTTTAGCCGAACGGCAGCGCCACCGAGGAGACGCCGGGCTTCGGGATTCTTCCGGTGACGGTGCCATAGCGGAGCACCGAGAGCTGCAGCGTGTGCCGCCACCATCGACGCCGCCGGACACGTCGATCCCGTATAGCATGAAGGACGTCCCGCTCCCGGAGGGACTGGGTTCTGATAGTGTCCGTTGCGTGCTCTGTGAGGACGTGGTCGTGCTGTTTGAGGTGGGTACCATTCATCTCATACCCGCCCAACCGGGACTGTTGTCGGCGTGGCTGACCACCTCGTCACGCAGTTCTCTGTGGGCAACCCCGAACGGCCCAGCCAAATGATAGACAGGATGTTCTATCATCCTATCTAACTATCGAGCTCGCTTCACCGAGGCCCGGAAAATTGCGAGTCTGGAGGCTTCTAATGAGTCGTCGAAACGTTCCGGGTCGAGGTCTCGACTACCCCTCATCTTAAATATAGTTGTTCGGAACCAGGAGATCTGCGTATTGAAGTTTTTTTTAAATCTGTTACCTCAACGGCAATGCGCATTTAGACAGTTTCACTCAGATACAAGGTAGGGCTGGAGCACTGCTGTATCATCATGAAGTATGGATGCGGGTTGTGTATGTACAAAAATATGCTGGTGACAACGACAATTACAATTCCGAAGAGATCCGTGACGACCTAAGTCATCTATCCGTCATTCCTCCAGGGAACAATCGTTTTGGGAAGTCGTCGTCTCGAGGAGGAGCTCTGACGGGCCACGGCAGACGACGCGCGTTACAAGGAACCCCACGAGTAGCAGCGACAGCTGCTCCCGCTCACTGTTGCCCCATCGCAGCCTCGAAGGGCCGAACCCAGGGGTGACAAGTAGGAGTAGTCGTGAGTGCGCCAAAACCATAAATGTGCGCCCCGTGGCGCTCACCCGCCGCACGCTCCCCAGGAGAAAAGAAAAAAAAGAAGGAAGGGTGTAAAGTAGAGCGCCTTTGGCTCTGCGCAGTTCCAGCAGTCCTGCCGCTTCATCCCGCACGCATCGCCGATATGCCCTCCGCCCACCGCCTTCTCAAACCTCCCTCTTTCTGCGCGCGTCCGCCTCTGGGAGGACCGTTTTCAGCACCACTGGGGTACACGAGGCGGGGAGCGACGACAAGCACAGCTCGAGATTTTTTGAGACCAGCGTTCCCGCCTGACCCCCAGTGACGACGCTTGCGATGACGACCGACGCAGTGCCCTGCTAACCCGCTACGTCCGATGGTCCGTCCGTCCGTCCCCAGTTCAACTGGCCCGGAGATGCGGGGGGATGGCGCGCGTTAGAAACGCACCTTGACCTCCCCCCGGGGAACCGCTATCGGCGTCGGTATTGCTGCTACTCCAGCGCCCGCTCGGAGCTTCTGCTGCTGCTGTTGCTGCCACTCCTCGGAGAACACCCGGGTCATGCGCGGGACGGCGGCGGAAGCGGTACTCTGCGCCCGAGTACGTGTGCGCGCTGCCTCCGCCTCCTTCTGCGCGATCTCCTTGCGGGTGCGAGCCTCCCATGCGCGGACATGCTGCTCGCGCAGCTCCGCCTCACGGATGCGCCGCGTCGCCTCCTCGTTCTTACGCCGGGCGTTCTCCTCGTGGCGTGCGGCAACCTCCTCCCGTCGACGGGCCTCCTCCGCGTAGCGCAGTGCGGCAGCCTCCTTCCGCTGGACCTCCTGCTCCCGCTTCTGCACAGCGGCACGGTGCTCCTCGTAGCGCTCCTTGTCGTGCGTGGAACCGACCGATGATGCTTCGGACGGGCTCGAGACGGACGGAAGCGAGGACGCGGGTGAGGCGACCGGGGACTGGGAAGGCCGGGCCGATGCATGCTGCGTGATGGAATCACGGCGTACCGAAGGGAACGCACGAGGCGAAGATGACGACGAGGATGCGACCGGCCCATTTCCGATAGAGACGGACCGCCCTCCCACGGAGCTTCCCCTGGGAACGCCGTTGCGGGAGCTGTTGCGTTGGATCGGAATGGGAATGGGCTGTGATTGCCGGGAAAGGTGTGGCTGCGGCTGCGCTGGGGGCGGAAGAGAAGAACTCGAGCTCGAGGGAGGGGAGTGGGATACGTCTCTGCGCATCTTCTCACGCAAGATATTGTCCATGATGTTATGCTGCTTCTGCAACGAGGGCGTCCTTGCCAGTGAAAATTTCCAAGCAGGCGGCGCTCACGCTCGGCCTCAACCCGGCGTTGGAGCTCGGCGCGTGCCAGCGCACGGATATCGGCCATGCTCTCGTCAAACTCGCGTTGGATAGCTACCTTCTCTTCCGGCGTAGTCGCAGAGGCAAGCGAAGCGTCCTTTACTGCCTTCACGTCGTCGACGAGGGAAAGGTTAAACTCAGCCTCGACAGTCTTCCTTTAGCGCATCGACCCATGGCTCTGGGCTATGGCGAGGTGCAACAATGGGGATGGATTGAGGTGATGGCGTTTGGGAGTGGCGCGTGGGAATCGGGACAGCTGGGGAGAGATGGGATGGGGTAGCGCGGGGAACGGATGAGGAAGCTTGCGACGGAGTTCGTTCATGAACTGGCGGGGAGGCGCGCTGGACCAGCCTGGGTGCGTAAGTGAACATCGATGATAGGAAATGTGTGAGAAAGGTGGAAGGAAAAAAAGACGTCGCCGAGTCCGACGGATATGAAAGAGGGAATGGTGTAACCGCAGGAAGTCGTCGGAGAGAGAACGGAAGAGCTCGTAAGGGGTGGGGACGAGCACTGCGGGACACAATAGGGCTTATCGGCGGTCGGGGGGGGACAGAGGTGAGATATATAGAAAAGAAAGGGATGACGACCCCGAGTGCCGTATCGAGTATCGCCCATCGGCCTCGTGGCAGACATGAGTCCCACGCCGACTCTGACCCACCATCACCAGCAGTGCCTGTAATAGTTTTCTACGGATGCAGTTCCTACAAGTCACGGCGACCCTCCCGTGCCATTCTTGCCAGATCCTCCGTCGGGGATGAAGAAGTTCGGGGTCAGCCTCCCTCCTTGGCCACGCCCGCTCCTTGGACGACAACTAACAGCTACGGTGCTAGAAAGCTTGATAACCGTATCAACTCCTAAACGATACTATCGGATGAGCGCTAGGTGCCACGATTGACCCTATTAACTTGAAGTTACCCGTGAAGGGTGGTACCCTTAATGAATGGGCGCAGGGCCTGGGCAGATAATTAGGCTTGAAACTAGAGCCACTAATCGATTACCAGGTGAAATTCAATCCGAACACGCTTCGTTGACCCTGTAAGATTTACCCAGATATCACAGAACTGACCGTTGCCCTAACATCTTAAGTCCAACCGTGCGCACGGTTTCATCGCCGGGAACACGAGACGCTGTGAGGCCCGATCATTAAAACGATCTAGCCGGGGCGTCGTTACGGCTCCGCCATGCTTCAGGCCATTCGTATTCCCGAAATTGTTCAGGCCGCCAGTAATAGCCAGGATTGGGCGAATGCCTTCAATCGACCACAACTTATCGTCTCTCCACAGATATCGCCTGCCAACTCCCATTGCTCCACCTATTTCTCCAATAGTCCGAATGGTGCCCAACTCATAACCATGATAGCGACGAACCCCGTGACCACGGGGCGTTTCCCGTGCCCGACTCGTGGCTAGGTCCTTCACCCTGCTGGAGACACGGTCGACACGAAGTTGCCGAGAACTCCTTCGAGACCAGCACACATGTTGTGACTGGGCGCTTCACCCCAGCGTGCGACCGAATAGTCCGCGAAATTGTCTACGGCGGACAGTGGGCTTCGCAAATGATGCATAGCGGGTACACGTGTCGATCGATACACGTGTTGTTCAAACACGAGGCGAAAGGCTTGAAACGCACCTTAGATGTCAAACACGGCATACGCACTGGTTTCGCCATTCTCAGTCGTTGCGAACTGTGACCGAGATCATACCGGGTGAGGTCATCATCATCACAGTCACCGGATCTAGAAATGAAAACCTTTCGCTTTAAAAACAATATCGCATACGTGTGCCTATGAATGTCTTCCAACGGAACATGGATAGCGATCATGCCGCCCCATAGCATCCAGCCGCTGCATCAGTAACGGCCAGGGGTAGTGACAGCTAGGAGCCTGAGTCACCCAAAACAAGCCACAAAGACAGCACCCATGTTCAGCATTCATGCGTCCAGGGCAGCAAAACGAAAACGAATGTACGAGGTCTCCCGCCTAAAGCACTGTGCGATGACGTCGTGCGGCTACCTCGTGGAGGTTAACAGGCACAAAGCATGCCCAAAGCAGTTTGAGGTCCCCGAAGCCGAGTCCCCTTAGTCCAGGCTCAACCAGAAACGGTCCATGGGATTTGTCGAGTCTTTCCCAAAAAGAAAATGTGACCTCGGGGCTCTGGAGTCCAAAGTCAATAGCAACTAATAATGATAACATTTAGCCGAGAAAATGGCAGCAGTCAGAGATGATAACTGTTGTCGGTACTATACCTAGTAGATAAAGACGGAACATAATTAGGACACTTTCGCCGTGTCGGTGTTGACTCCGCGCTGCGTGGACGCTCTCCTTTTTTCTCCCTTTGGTGGCATGGATCGGTCGACAGCCCCATTTCGGACGCGACGCACCATAGAAATGATGAATAAGCTTTCGGAGACCCGACGAGAGGGGTCAAGTTTCTGCCCCGCCGACGGACGCGAGCCATGGACAAGAGTTCCGCCCTCCCTTGAATGTTTGTGCCAGCAGACAGGCAATGAAGATGTCGACCTGCTCCCGATTCTGGCTCGCAATGCAAAAGAACTACGGCCGGGTCCTAATCGTCGTCGTACACGAAAGTACGAACATCGCCCTGCCCGAACGGTCGGGTTCACCTGAAATGGATCCCTGACATGAAACGGGTATTATTCCTAAGGCCATCCTTCGATCGGTATTTTCGTTCCATTTCGGGGGCGATCCTCCATGTAGCCCCAAAAATGAAGAAGAGGCGCTAGAATTTATACTGGCGGCGGGCACGACATAGGGGGATGTCGAAAATCGAAGAGAAGGCACCGCCGCGTGATGCGAACAAATAGGAGGGACCCAAGTGCCCGTTCCAACGGCGCGCCGACGGGCACGCACAGCTATGGATGTAGCCGCTGGATCAGAACGTCCTCTTGGAAAACGTCGAAGTTCAAGCAACGTTCAAGACGAACTTTCGAAAAGTGCAATCGTTTTAGCTCGATCAGCATCGCCGGGAATTGCCGTTGGTCTGAAGACTTTTCCACGTGATCGAATGATCCATTGGTGGCGAGCCTGCAAGCGAGCCTGGGCTTTTTCCCACCTCCCTAGGCCTCCTTGGAACTAGGTAGGCCTCCTCGGAAATACTGTGAAATGGACTGAAACCCCGGAGTTCGAAGAAATCTGATTGGATTGGTGTGTGCGTTTTGTACGAGAGGTTTCGCACTCCACTGATTCACAGCTTGCGGAATCTTGGAATCAACAGGAATTATTTTCATCGTACTTCACCTCCTCCATTCCATTTTGTATATATGGGCTTTCAGTGCTTCCATGAGAACGGTGCGATATACGTCCAGCTGCGTGCGCCACTCTACCGACACAGTAGCTTCTTTCATCCAAGCCGTGTTACTACCGCGTACTGTCGCAAAACTACGAGACTTTGTACTATACTGTGATCGTAATATCAACCATCAGACGGGCGGTGGTGAGTTTCACTTTTCGAGATACACAAGGTCATCCATGATCTAGAGAGCTGTTACTCGAGTACAAGACGTTCAGTCAACTTTGTCCCTCACTACCTCGATGGGTGGTCCGATGGGGAGGCCACGAGCGTCGTCAGTGATCAACTAACGAGGTCAGTTGATTGAGGGCTCCCGGTTTCTCGTTATCAACGAGCCGCTTGTTCATCACTGGTCTGACACTGGGGTGCTTGCCATCGAAGAGCAGCGTTATCTGGTTTCTAAAAAAAGGAAGGGCCTTTCAATGCACGACATTCCCTACAGTAATCACCTCCGAGTCTCGGAACAGGATGGTTAAACGCTAAGCGCTGATCGTGGACGGCACTCGGCGAAAATCTTATGCAACTGTACAGCTGCGCAAGATCCATCCGTATCGGCAGCTGTTGATCCAAACGCCGAGACGTCCTACACGTGGCACACGTTTTATCCGGAAGCCTCTCGTTTGGTCATACCCTTCCAGGTGCATTCGTTGATGATCTCTCTTGTATTGCTTCCTCGCATTCGTTCTGTGGCTTTGTTCTGGTCTATCCGATCCGGCCGTTGTTGTTCCGAATGGTTGCGCTGCGGCCCGTCAGAACGAATACCAGACAGCCATAGCGTGTACGATTTTCTCCCTTCTCCCCCATTTGTCCTGCCTGCTTACGCATCTACAGGGAAGACAAAGACTTTCCTGAATTGTCGCTTTTAGCTGTCTCGATATGTCTGATGCCATGAGTGTTGTACAGGTATGGCAACCTTCAGGACGACGTCGGCGGTGGAGGAAGGTGGAATGACTGAAAAGCAACTATTGTAACCAAGTCACTTTTCGGGCATGTACCGTGGTTTCTACATCTTCATCTTGGCCGGGTTGACCCATGCACGGATGACGTCGCCCCTCACTCCCACCTCCCCACTCCCGCCTCCCTCCCCTCATAACGATATTCTTGAAGCCTTGCATCTTAACACAATCCCAGGGGGCATCGATACCAACACATCTTGAGGGAGTGCGCACATGTGTTCGTGTGCTTACCCGCGTTCTCGCCCGGGGGCAGTTTCTACTGCTTCCCAGACAACAATTTTCCTTCCCATCCTTCTGTGTTGAATGATCCTTCTTTCGTGTGTTCGTCATGCCTCTCGACTCCTGGATCGGACGCGAATTATGTTGCTTTGTGTAAATGTAAGCCCATGCGATAGTATAGTAGATTACACGATATGGCTTTTGATCATCACCTTTTCAAGCGAGAAACGTATTCCCTGAGCCCACAGCTATTCGATTTGTCTTACACTAACACACGCCGGTATCCGACTAAGCAAAAGGAAGCTACTTAGGCGCAGAGGCGGCAGCTGCGAGTTCTGCGGCCAATTTGGTCATGGTGTCGATAAATTCTTGGATGGCAGTGATCTGGATGTTGTCTCCGGAACTGAGCGTGAAGATGTAGATAGATTCGATGTTGAACGCGACGCCATCGGGAAGATCACCGGACAGCCTCGACTGTATGAGGCAAGAGATGTCAGTGATGCACGTGTATATGCAGCTGAAAAAGTGTGTTGGGCGTACGTGAACCCAGATGCTCCCTGGAGCCTCGTTGAATTGGAAGATCTCGTACTGTGGCACAGGACATGATGCATGATTACGGCTCCAGTTGATGAATGCGCGACGCGACGTACTTTTAAGCCGGTGTAACCAATTAATTTCCCGAGGGATTTCGCATACTCTATGCCCTCGGTCTTATTTTTCGGCGGATCATTCGCAGTTGCGGGAAGGGTCTTGTGTATGTAGTCGTCCGAGAATAGTGCCTCAAGAACATCGAATTTCCAGTTTGCGATGGCTTCGTAAAATTTCAACACGACACTGAGTTGTGCAGAAGGGTTGGAGGTGGCGGTAGACGTCATCTTGCCTGAACGCGAGTCGCCACCATTAGGAAGAGCCTTTTCTATATCGCTGACGCATATCAGAAAGTGTTCTTCGTATGGTACCACTGGCATACCGTAGGGCGCACGTTAATGCATCATACATCGGGGTGTGATGACGATTTGTGGCGCCATGATGGCCGACAAAACGCGTAATGCGTAGCTTTTGATGATATTTATAACGGCGTTATCGGAAGTGGTATCTATGCTCCAAGGCGTGCTCCAATCATGTCGTATGTTGGTCATCTGATGAGGTTTCACTTCTGCTGCGGACAGCGACCGAAGTACAGTGTATTCGTATCGACTGGCGCGGAGGGATGACTGAGAGTCATAATTACAACTGATGCTATACGGTCCGATCACCGAAAGGCGACAAGTATAGATGCGGATATTTCAATTTACTACAGCATGTACAGTATCGCATCAATCAAAGGTTCTTTGGCAGGGGAGGGAAGGGGGGGATCCATGGGTTCTATGTAACCTACTACTAGACTTCGAAAAATAAGTTACCCACAAGCGTATACAGTGAGCACCACAGGGTACTCCGACGGAGGAGGAAAGAGCAGAGAAAAAGTTGAATCATATGATGATCACATCATCATCATGACGTCCTCCTGCCACCGCGGGAGTAATACGTTGACCGCGGCCTTGTGGCGGCGGCGACGCCGATGGACCAGCGCCGGTCCGTGAGCCGTCGCAGGCGTTCCATAACGTCCCGTGCGAGAAAGACGGTGCCTTTGTCGGCCTCGTCCAAAACGCTCTGTTCGTCGAGCCACTCGAGTATCCGGATGTCCGACGGGTGGAGTACGGCAGGGTGTGAGTACCGGAAGATGGTGATGAATTCGTGCGCATATATCTGCGCCTCGACGGCGCTGAGCGCGGAGTGACAGCTCTCGTGTGCGAGGGAGGAGCACACTGAAAGAACAAAGGAAAGGGGCACCCGTTTTAGCAGGCCACGATGAAAGGGGCAGGAGAGAGAGGACGCACCCTGTACGAGACATACATCGTCATGGACTTGCGCGAGCGCGAACTTCCGTGGTTGCATTGTGATGGAGGAGGGTGAAGGTGATGTTGTGGAGGAGGGAGACAGCATCGCGTGCACCGCTGTGGCCATTATTCAACGTTCAAGTGGAAGTGGCTTTGACGTTAACCGAAAGGGGGTTCTCGGGCTTTGAGTCGAGCAAGCGACTGAGAGAGTTGCACTTATATAAGAGAGGGAATTGATTATAGGGGAGAAAAATGTAATGTAACACGTAACACGCAATGGGGTTCTTGACCGAAGAGACCCGACAGTCCACTTGGCCCGGATTTCGCGTTTCCCACCGCCTTTCAAAAAAAGAAAGAAAGGTGGGGCACGGCCATCATGGCATCGCATCAAACACGCACAACACGCTCAGATTGTCGAGCGTCCACGTGCGCTTCGAACTCACAGTGGGGATCGGAACAAGAACCTTTTCGGTTCTCAGCCCGGTTTCCGACGGGTGGCTTTGTAGCTTTGTGTCATCCACTCTCCGTCGATTTCAAATTGTCCACTCAGGATTGGGTCCCGGCGCGACTCGCTCCAGTCTCGCTCTTACACCCTTACTCTAGCCCCCCGGGGTGCGCAGGGACCCTAATCTTATCAGTCTGGCGAGCAGAGGGCGGCGCCGGAATGGTGAATGCACAGATCTGTTGACGGTGCCTAGACTTCATTTTGATGCTGCGGCGCGCTACGACCTGGCCACGTTCAGTCCGAATCTAAAAATTGTGAAGATTGAAACAAAGCAGCTAAAGTCGTTAGTTTTGCGCGAACCGATTTGCTTCATGTGCGAAGAAGAGTGAGTCGCGTGTCGTTGTTATTGCAAATGCGCTAAATGCGCTGTACATACTGTGCGCCTGCCTGACGCAGACCATTGATAGAAGGGGGGCCGAGAAGCCTTGTTGGAGGGTTCCCCGTAATAAGCAGATAACGAGAAGGGTAGATGAACTTTATTGAAACAACCCTACCTCTCATCTCTGTCCCTTGAGTTGTACGCACTAACAGCGGGCGGACCATGCGTGACCCCTGGTCTGAACAGGGCCGGATTACTCAAAGGAGCGGTGGCGCCCGCTCAGCTGCTGCGGTAACTATTATATACATCTCGTGATCAATGGACTTGGTCTTCCATTGTTCCATTTGTCCAAGTGATAAGGCACTTCTCGTCAGTGCGGTAGCGCAGGATCAGTACTGTAATTTCCTGAACCAGCCGAATATCACCGCTGCGCAACAGGGATATTTATTGTAGGTACAAGTTGAGCGCTATTCGCCCAGTATTCCTGTTATCGACCGTCAGTGGAAGTCACTTGCGCGTGGGTCACTCGTGGGGACACGTCAATTCCATGTCGCTACACGCCAGATTAAATCAAAATAGATGCTAAATGCACCACGATGATGACATGAGGAGTTGGTGATGATGCCAGACTGCCAGTGACGAGGTTATTACTTTCGGCGAAAGCCGGGAGACTCCAACTTGGTGTTCTATTCCTGTCCAATACGAAGGATGTGAACGAGGTCACACGACCATGAGGGAAGCTCCATTGACGGGTAATTTGGGAACACTGTAGAGAAAATGATACCCAGCCGAGTTCTCCCCGCTCTCCACACAACCTGTCGTGTTCTACTGTAATCTGTCATGCCCCGGGGTATCCGGATCCGTCGCGTAGCCATATCACACCACACCCGATTGATTACATAGAGACTGTGCACACTACGTCCTTATTGCCGGACATGCTGCCACCCACCTACCTAACTACCTTGGGTTGTTGCGGCGTCAGAGGGTTCGGCGCTGGAGAACCACCCTCAAGAAGGGCCTTTGCGAGCACCACCACCAAGTCCGAACTTTTCCCATTAAGCCAAAGATACGGTCGTCGCTATCCTAGGGCTGAGTGCCGATGAGAGGACGGCCTTCGACAACACCGATGATTTCAAAATTCCCTCTCTGAAATTGTACATGGGAATTACGGCGAGATTACGGTTCGGGGAGGTGACCGAAGTCTTTTGTCATTGAGATTGGGAACGGAGCACCCAAAGTCGAAGCTGAATGTCCGCGATGGCGCCCACAGCCACCGACCACCGTCAGGGTTGAATCAGGAGTCCGATGTGGCACCACAAATGGTCCGCTACGCTGTGAAGGTGAAGGTCGAGAGGTGGTCGGACAAGTTCAGGTGCCAGGGTGAGCTCCATATCCCGCTGTCAAGGGTGCGGGGAGGTAGTTGATGTTGAGGTAACATCATAAATTCATGAGCCTCGTCCACAGTGGCATGTGAAAGTGGCTAGACAATACGGGTGTGTCACATCGGCTGGATTACCGTAGCTTATCAGAATGGACGTACACAGGTGCCAAGTGAACATCGTTGTGCTGATAGGCTGTATTCGGGTATGTTGGCACGAGGTTTCCTATTTAGGACGATCCAACCTACGACTCCGCAACTCCCTGTCCCAAGCCCTGTTCCGATCGAAGTTAACAATAGGTGGGACTACAGACTAACGTTGATTGTCGGCTCCAAGGTCGGTTCTAGCCCAATCCTGAAGCTTGAAGCGCCGGAAACTCATACGAGAGCTTTCTCCACTCTAGTAATTGCTCTCCGCTTTAAGTCATGAGTGCACGAGCTTTCATGAGCTCCAACCAATGCCCCTAAGTGCAGGCTCGTGATTCTCTAGCTCCGCTTCGTAGGACCTTCATTTTACGCCCAGTGGTTTCAGGACATTTTGAATGTCTTATCCGAGTCGTGGTCATAGTTTCTTTGAGTTTTACAATTCCAGACTGACTGACTGTCGTTTAAGTTTAGATGAATCATTAAGGCCGATTCAAAAGCGCAGGCAACACTCGCAAAGAATCGGCAGTGTGATTGTTCTGCATGGCCTCCAGATGGCCACGGTCGTTCTGACTGCAATCAATGGATGCCTTCTCGTTGCTTATTTGCAAATTTGCCGCATGTTATTCTAGGCGATTGCTATGTAGAGCGTGTCTTATCCTGACCTTTAACAGAAGGTCGTTTGTCGTTTGTCGTCTGTCTTCACCTCATCTCCCCCTTTCCCCCACAACAGCCCGTTACACTCTACCGTTATCCGCCATTCTCTGAACCATGGCCGAGAAACGTGTTGGGCTCCTCAGCCAACTCTTTCCTCCAAAGCCAACCTGGACTGCTGCGGATGTCCCCGATCAAACGGGCAAAATCGTCATTGTGACAGGCGGCAATGGTGGTATAGGGAGGGAGACTGCACGAGTGAGCACTCGTTCACTGGCGCCCTATCGTGGCATTTTGCTGACGGAGAGCGCTCATAGGTGTTGCTCTCAAAAGGCGCTAAGGTGTATATCGCCACGCGCTCAGAGGAGAAGTCACAAAAGGCGATCGAAGAGCTCAAGAAGGAGACAGGGAAAGACAACATCTTCTTCCTGAAGCTTGACCTAGCAGACCTTGTCTCCGTCAAGGCCGCCGCCGAAGAGTACATCAGCAAGGAAACGGAGCTTCACACGCTATATAACAACGGGTAAGGGCCTGCGCATGCACAGACCACGAGACACGCCTCTAACACGACGCAAGTGGCGTTATGTATACGCCGATTGATCATGTGACGACACAAGGTTTCGATATGCAATTTGGAACGAACGTTCTAGGTGGGTGCAGACTGACTTTGCAACCGTTATCACCTCCTCTCACATATCGAACCCGCAGGGCACTTCTATCTTACCAAGTTACTCCTTCCCATTCTCACGGCGACCGCAAAAAAAACTCCTGCGGGAACTGTACGCGTTGTCAACGTGAGCTCCCTAGGTCATCAGTATGGGCCGCCCGAGGGCATCAGGTGGGCCACGCTCGCCCCCGGAAATGATTCGCTCGAGGCGCGCAAGAAGCTTAACACGACCAAGTTATACGGCCAGAGCAAATTGGTGAGGTGTGCGAATGCCGCCCGGTGCCACCCGATGCTCATTTTCTCAGGGAAATATCCTCTTTTCTAACGAGCTCGCTCGGCGTTACGGCGCTGAAGGTATAGTATCAACCTCGTTACACCCTGGGGCCATCAACACGGATCTCGCGCGTCATACGAGTTCACTCTTGCAACGCTTCGGGCGGATAGTGACATATGATGTCTCTTATGGTGCAATCACTTCCCTGTATGCTGGCACTGCACCCGATGCGGGCGAGCTCAATGGCAAGGTGGGAACAGAATTCTATCCGGGAATCTTCCCTTACGTGTGTGCGATCTTTCTAGTATCTCACGGCGTGGGCACGCGTCGTGGTTCCGAACAAGAAGGCGCTCGACGCCGAGCTCGCGAAGAAGCTGTGGGAGTGGTGTGAAGAGCAAGTCAAGGATATCTAAACTGCCTCGTAAGCTCCAAACTTCCCGTAGTCTCCCGAACGACTTACGATACTTTACGATACGGTGTTCACTAAATGGACACCTTTCTGACCGTCTTGTGCTTTAATCCCCCGTAATGGCTTGCTTCACTTGTTCTCGTGCTTGTAATAGTAGTCTCTCCTGATTACTTGCTTGTTTGCTACTGGACTTTTCACTGAATTGCCTATCACATGTCGTATTCCCTGACTCTCTGTGAAAGCTCGGGACTCTACAGCACCAGTGGGTTCACGTACGGACCTCTGAACGATAGCCGAAATCTCAACATGCACATGCTCAGGCTGCGGCATCTCGCACCCCACCAATCCAATCTCCTAGCATGCGCCCACTGAGACACGGATGTCGACCTGCCCCACGAGCTCCAAAGCAACCATTCCTTATTCTTCTCCTCTTGCAATGCCCACTTCCCGACCCATATGTGAGTTTCACTTGCATCACCACCGCGGCCACTCCCACACACACCTTTCTAGTTCGTCTACCCGTCCACTCCCGAGTCGCACGTCCTCTCTATCGAGTCCAACCGCTGGGCGACGCTTGCCGCGCATGCCGCCCGGCGCGAGGCTCTCCCTTGCACGCTACTAGGAGAGGCAAGGGAGGAGGCCGCCGCCGGCCATCAGCGCTTCGGCAAATGTGCATGTCGTTGATTCGGTGAAAGCAATGAGAACAAGTGGGGAAAGATATGTTGTGTCGTGGCCTCAGATACTTCTTACTCTGGCAGAACAGTACTTCAGTTTAAAGAGTTCTATCTCGTCATTTGTGAGTGTCAAACAGAAAGGCCAGCTACCGCGGCAGTATATAGTAAGATAGCTAGCTGCTCTAATGACACATGCCGGGAACCAGAAAGGCCTACCCTTCGTGGTTCGTCCACGAGTTTTAGAAAGACATGACACCACATTCCAAGCTTTGTTTTTATCCGCTCCAGGGAGCATTGAATTTTGAGTTCATGAAGTTACGGACGACGCCGGAATCGAGAGATGGTCACGTGCCGGTGTACGAGAGCGGAGCGAAGTGGATTCGCATTAGGCAAGCGGGGAATTTACGAGTCAAGAATCCACTTGTTACATTTCCCAGGCTCTTCTATACATTTGGGCACGACACCGAACCACGAGACTGCCGCGCTTGCCTCTTATTCGGGGCCACAAAAGAAAATCGAGTCTGCGCTGGAACATTCGGGAGAATGAGATCATATCAGTAGCATATACACATCATAGCTGCCATAGACAGCTTTCTAGAACCTGCAAATCGTAGAATGGTACCATAAGCGAGCCGAACGCACGAGAATAAACGAAGCCGAGAATATTCCTGAGGGGGACTCCAAAAATTGTGCGGGCATGTACGATGCACGCGCGGACGCAACCGCCGCTCGGACCTCCAGCGGACGTAACATCTACCACAAGCTCCCCCAGAAAGTGCAGAGGCTGTGGGAGTGGTGGGACTCGGAGTAAGTCAAGGATATCTAAACTGCCTCGGGCTCGTAAGCTCCATACCCCCCGTAGTCTCCCGAACAACAGTCGGTTGACGGTATTCGCTACAGTACAGGCTGAGTCTTGAAAAGGTACTCTGTTAACCATGGCCAAAGTTTTTTCTCACCGGATAATTATTTTATACCCAGATAACTATTTTATAACTACATATTTGCGAGATACAAATTTCTCGAGAATCAAACTATGCTTGACTATGAACCACGCACCTCAAATTGGCCTCAAAGGCCTCAATTGGGTCAGCTGTCGTCCATTTTTGCTCTTGGGGCCCGTGTTTTGGATTTTGCTGTAAATGGACACCTTTCCGGCCGTCTTGTGCACTAATCCCCCATAATGGCTTGTTCTCGTGCTTGTATCCATCTGCAAAAATGGAGGTTGTCAAAGCTGTCAAAGCTGTCAAAGACCGGTCAGGACTCTTATGTAATGTGCGAAGGTATCTCATCTGAGTCGCCTCGCGTCCCAGGCCGTGCGTCCTTCAAGGGCTCGCATCGGATTCTCAAAGAATCCGAACCGAACAGGCTCTTTCTACATTGGAGATTGTCATGTTACGTACCGTAATATATAGCGCTGCGATGCGCCGCCTTAAAAGTACAGTCGTAGTCCCTTTCCCCCTTGCTTTCCCCCTACAATAGCTCCCCACCGTTATCTGCCATTCTCTGGGCCATGGCCGAAAAAAATATTGGGACCATCGGTCAATTCTTTCCTCCCAAGCCAACCTGGACTACTGCGGATGTCCCCGACCAGACGGGGAAAACTGTCATCGTGACTGGCGGCAATGGTGGTATAGGGAGGGAGACAGCACGGGTTAGTCTTCGCTTACCGGCACCCCATCGTGGCATTTTGCTGATGAAGAGCGGTCATAGGTGCTACTCTTAAAAGGCGCCAGGGTGTATATCGCCACGCGGTCAGAGGAGAAGTCACAAAAGGCGATTGAAGAGCTCAAGAAGGAGACAGGAAAGGACAGCATCTTCTTTCTGAAGCTTGACCTAGCAGACCTTGTCTCCATCAAGGCTACCGCCGAAGAGTACATCAGCAAGGAAACGGAGCTTCACACGCTCTATAACAACGGGTAAGGGCCCGCGCACGCATACACCACGACAGACACACCTCTGACACGACGCAAGTGGCGTTATGAATACACCGATTGACCATGTGACGACACAAGGTTTCGATATGCAATTCGGAACGAACGTTCTAGGTGGGGTGCAGAGTGAGTTTGCAACCGTTGTTACCTCTAACCTATCAAATCCGCAGGACACTTCTATCTCACCAAGTTGCTCCTTCCTGTTCTAACGGCGGCCGCAAAAAAAACTCCTGTGGGAACTGTACGCGTTGTCAACGTGAGCTCCATAGCACACCAGTATGGGGCACCTGAGGGCATCAGGTGGGCCACGCTCGCCCCTGGAAATGATTCGCTCGAGGCACGCAAGAAGCTTACCTCGACCAAGTTATACGGCCAGAGCAAATTGGTGAGGTGTACGAATGCTACCCGATGCTACCCAATATTCATTTCTGTAGGGAAATATCCTCTTTTCTAAGGAGCTCGCTCGACGTTATGCAGCCGAAGGAATAGTATCGACCTGTTTGCACCCTGGAGTTATCAACACGGATCTCGCGCGTTCTTCGGGTTTATTCTTGAATTTCATCGGGCTGATGATAGGATACGGTGTCTCTTATGGTGCAATCACTTCTCTGTATGCTGGCACTGCACCCGCTGCGGGTGAGCTCAATGGCAAGGTGGGTACAAAATTCTGTCTGGGAATCTTACCTTACGTCCTGACCCACGTGTGTGACCTAGTATCTCACGGTATGGGCACGCCTCGCGGTTCCGAGCAAGAATGCGCTCGACGCAGAGCTCGCGAAGAAGCTGTGGGAGTGGTGTGAAGAACAAGTCAAAGATATATAAGCTGCCTTACAAACCCTACGCTTTCCCTAGTCCCCCGAACTGTCGGTGAATGGACACCTATCTGACCGTCTTGTGCTTTAACCCCCTGTAATGGCTTGCTTCACATGTTTCCGCGCTTGTAAACTACTAGTAGTTTCTCATTGCTTGTTTTTTTGCTGTACTCTTCACTAGTATGTAGCAAAACAGTAGCAATAGCAGAAGGAGCATATCGATAGGGTGGGTTATCAAACTTATAGACAAAGCACATCGTTGCAGCAGCTCTATCTAGATGTTGATTCAAGTACTCCAACTGTGACCATGCATGGAAGTAGAAAGGTCCAGGTGAGTTTCGTGCAGTTCGTGCCCTGCCGTGCCAGGTATCTGGGCTGGAATGATGGTCCACAAGATGAGCCATTGGCATGCACAAGTTCAATGACGCAACGGCGCAGTGTTAGGGGGATCTGGCACACCAGAGTAAGATAAACAGCTGGGGTGCCAGGTGTGCGTAAAGCGTGCTTAAATACATCGTAAGGACCAAACCAAATCATAGTAACAACAGTGAACGATAGTGATTGTCCCTGATCACATGCATAAACTAATTGTCCGAAAACAAGTATAGGTAGGGCGAGGGGAGGGTGAGGAAGGGAAGAGGCGGGTTCTTTTCCCCGGACTATTACATAATTCTCCCGCACACCCTTTTCGCTCTGATGGAGTCGAAGACTGGTCATGGACTACGTACTCGGAATAAACGTGGTTCAAAAAAAGAAAACGAGTATCAGTATCCTAAGAAACCAAACGATCGTGTTACGAGTCCCTGCTCGTATCTCATCTCGTCTCGTCTCGTCTCCCTTCATAGCCTATCAGGCCTATATCAGGCGCATTGATCACGCATTATCGGATTCGGTGTACTCAGGCATGAACGCGCAAGTACTCGCAGTCGATTCCCGAACATCGAGACGTTTCACGCGTGAGCGCACAGTATCTCGATATTCAATACCGTGATATACTGGTACCCACACAAGCTAATACGAGCTGGGCAAATGCTCCGGGTAATTTGCCCCAAAGGGCTTTATTGTACGCATCACATGATCCCATGAGCCAGGCACAGTAATCAACGTTAATCAACAACGGCGACCTGAAGGTGTACTCTGTAAGTTACTTTGCTATTTGATGAAGGTTGACATCTCTGACGGGTTCCCTGACCTTAATTAAGCCCCGCGCGACTGTCAGTGTACGGCACGGTGCGCAGCCCTACTACGGTCGTAGTCTCCCCTTTCCCCCTACGATAGCTCATTACCTCCACCCATTTTCTGAACTCTGAACCATGGCCGAGAAAAATATTGGGGCCCTTGGCCAACTCTTTCCTCCAAAGCCAACCTGGACTGCTGTGGATGTTCCCGATCAAACGGGGAAAACTGTCGTCGTGACGGGCGGCAATGGTGGTATAGGGAGGGAGACAGCACGGGTAAGTCTTCGTTAACCTCATCGTGGCATTTCACTGATGAAGAGCGCTCGTAGGTGCTACTTGCGAAGGGTGCCAAGGTGTATATCGCCACGCGGTCAGAGGAGAAGTCACAAAAAGTGATTGAAGAGCTCAAGAAGGAGACCGGAAAGGACAGCATTTTCTTCCTGAAGCTCGACCTTGCAGACCTTGTTTCCGTCAAGGCCGCCGCAGAAGAGTACATCAGCAAGGAGACCGAGCTTCACACGCTCTATAACAACGCGTGAGGACATACTCGCGTTCACGCCATGAGACACGCCTCTAACCCGACGCAAGTGGCATATATGCAGTGGTTGATAAGGTGACAACACAAGGCTTCGATATGCAATTCGGAACGAACGTTCTAGGTAGGTTGCGGACGGACTCTGCAACCACTATCACACATCGAATCTGCAGGACACTTCTATCTCACTAAGTTACTTCTTCCCGTTCTCGCCGCGACCGCAAAAAAGACTCCTGCGGGAACTGTACGCGTCGTCAACGTGAGCTCTCTAGGTCATCAGTATGTGCCGCCCGAAGGTATTAGATGGGCCACGCTCGGCCCCGGAAATGATTCGCTCAAGGCACGCAAGAAGTTTAACGCGACCAAGTTATACGGCCAGAGCAAATTGGTGAGGTGTACGAATACTGCCCCTTAGCCACCCGATGTTCATTTTTATAGGGAAATATCCTCTTTTCTAATGAGTTTGCTCGGCGTTACGGTGCTGAAGGCATAGTATCGACCTCTTTGCACCCTGGGACTATCAACACGGATCTCGCGCGTAATTGGAATTTTCTGGCACAATTCTTCATGCGGTTGGGAACCCACAATGTCTCTTATGGTGCAATCACTTCCCTGTATGCTGGCACTGCACCCGCTGCGGGCGAGCTCAATGGCAAGGTGGGTACAGCATTCTGTCTGGGGAATCTCACCTTACGTCCTACGTCCATGATCTTTCTAGTATCTCACAGCGTGGGCACGCGTCGTGATTCCGAGCGAGAAGGCACTCGACACCGAGCTCGCGAAAAAGCTGTGGGAGTGGTGTGAGGAGCAAGTCAAGGATATCTAGGATATCTTACTTTACTATAATACCCTTCAATAGTTTGTCACGTGTTCTCTATGAATGCCACTAGCACTGCCGCTACAGTAAGGTTAGTACAATAGGCTAGTAGCAATAAGTCCCGTCTGTGGTCCATGTCGCACGAACACTGTACGTTCCGAATGACATCCACCTTTAATACAAGTAATCCCCAGCCCAAACCTAGCGAAATCTCAGTATGCTGCCGCATCTCGCGTGCCATTGATCCAATCTCCCAGTCTGCGCGTCCCAAAACACGTATGTCAACCTCCCTCTGCTTGCCCCATGAGCGCGCTCTGCTCCAACTTACGCTCCTCCTCTCACGACGCCCGTCAGGTAGAGCTCCCTCCCGACATCCACCCGCTCCCCGAAAGCGTAAACCCATACGTAAGTTTCACCATTGCCGTGACCCCCTTCCGCACACACACACACACACACACACACACCCCACTTCCAGTTCGTCTACCCGTTCACTCTCGAGCCGCACGTCATCACCGTCGAGTCCAACCGCCGCGCGGCGCTCGCCGCACACGCCGGCCGGCGCGAGGCGCACCTCCTTGCGCGAGAGGACGAGAAACAGCGCCGCAAGCGTGAGGCCCTCCGTCGCATCGCCCCTGGATTCGAGCCGCGTGGCGCGCCGCTCGTGCCCGTTAAGACGGGCATAGCACTGGACCAGCAGCAGAAGGAGGACGGGATGGGCGGTCAGGGAGGACACCCCCGGGACGTCATGGATGATCTTGTCGACAGGCTCGCTGCGCTGGAATCGGCCGCAGACTCCCACTGATCCGATGCGACCTTTTCTTCTGGCCGTAGACCGGGGAATATCACCCCCCGGCCATGCTTCAAAGAGAAGTCGCGGTGTCTATCAGTAGGATCAGTGGATAAATCAGTCTCTACTGCAGGATAGGTTCCAATTCCATCTAGACTCCAAACCGCATGGTTGCTGCTTATTCTTATATTCCAACAATATTGTATTAATGGTACTCGTGGCTATTTTTGTAGTCAAATGCACAAAATCGTAAGAATACAAGCATATAGGCTACACCGTATGTTCTTCTTCTAGCTTGCTACATGAACTCAGAGCGACAAAGGGGACAACTTGAAGAATGACTCGTGTTGAACCACTAGTACATTAGTCAGTCTCTGGGCCAGGACCTAGGACGTCGGAAAACACATACCTTGTACAGACAGGAAGCGTGGAAACGATTCTTGCAGGTTTTGCACGGTTTTCGCGGCAGAGATCCGTCAGAAAGGCTGATGATACTGGGACAGGACGGGTGTCAGACCTCTCTCCCTCTTCCAATGTTGGCGGTGAAAGGGGAAAGGCTCTTACGAATAGCAGATCGCGCACTCAGTCTGGCCCTCGAAGTGCAGCGCGACATTTTTCTTGAAAAGGCTGATCGCATCGACAATCCGTCCGTTCTGATAGGCTCAGTTAGCAGATAGCCGCCTGCTTGCGAGCCGCACACACGTACCTGGGACCAAACGATTTGCTGCACGCCGAGTAGCCAGCCTCGCCAACGGCTTTCTGTGACCCCGATTCTTTTCGAATCTTTCACCGTGACTCGCTGTAGAGGCCAGTCACTCGGAATTTTCAGTGTAAGCTCCAATTGGTGTTCGTCGACGTTGTACGCCGCTGTGACTTCGTTCACAGCGCTAGCTACTTTGACCGTGAGGTTTTCTGCGTTCAGTTCTTCAAGGCCTTCGGGGCTTTTGAGGTGAGCGAGTTCGGTGTCGATTATGACAGGGGAGAAGTGCGTAGCAGTGTAGGTTGTGACGGATGTGGACAGGTTCTTGTCCTTGCAGTCGACTAGCCAAGAACGTACGAGGGATGGTATAGTCAAGAGTGCCCGGTAATATACGTGAGCAGCTAGGAGCCGGATGCTCAAAGGGTGTTCTGGTTCAAACACTAACGAATCGATGAGTTTGGGGTCGGAATAGTGTTCCAATATCCTACATTCGATATAGAATTGGTCTATTGACCACGCGTCCAGCTTGACCGCTTTTCCGACGCCTCCATAGAGTTGAAGCAAGTTGAGAACCAAGGGGATCAGATGAGTGGTAACTAATTCGACTTCTTGTAGATGTTCCGAATACCCAGACTTGACCTTCATGGACTATAAATCTGGCTTGAATATTGACGTGGACGATAAGAAGACGATTTCGTACCGCGTTTGTATACAGGTCCAGAGTGATCATCCAGCCAAGCAAAGCTCCGAATGTTCTCTGCGATGACATTGATTACTGGCCAACGAGGGCTTCAACTACATCCGGGCGTACCTGGCTTGGGTCCTCCTCGATATCAACAATATCGAGGGTTTGTTGAAGCAGTGATATCAGCTCTAGAGGCAGCGAAGATCTGACAATGGACTCCGTGTCCACGCCTGCTTCGATTACGAGGTGTTCGGTGCGTTTGTGGGCCGCCTCCCGTAACAACTCATAAGCCATCTTCTGAACACTTGTAGACGGATCGAACAAAAGATGCGACATCTAGACAGCATCGAACGAAATGATCAGTACGTTTACTGTTACGTGTTGTGAGGACACTTGCCTTGGGTAAGGTTGCGTGATCCATCAAGGAAGAGGGTAAATTTTGCACAATCGATAGGGCCGCCTCACGACATACCGTGCGAGGAGTCGACGCGGGAACGGACCCTGTGAGCCATGAGTGACGGAAGACCGGATGGGCAAATCAGCACATACGAGGTTCCGATGCCACGATATCCCGGAGGAGCGAGAGTACCGTTGTCTCGCGTTGCTTCCAGTCGGCACGCAGAGCCTTGTTATAGAGAACTTGGTCTTGGATAACCTGAATGACCCGGATAGTCCTCCAGAGGGTCGTGAGTGTCGTATCGTCCTCGAACGAGGTATTCTGCGTAAACCCAATCAACATCAACGTGGCCCGTTTAAAGACAACTACGGGGACGGCTCACCTCAAGATTGTTCTCGATCACATCGAAAATAAAATCCCAGTGCGATCCCGACACGTTTTGCAAGATGGGTACGAGGTGGAAGAACACGTTCGTGATCTCACTCTCGACGTCTTCGTCGATGTCCTCGTCCGATGAGACCCACCCTTGACATGCCTTCACAAAGTTAACGGCACGAGGTTGTGGCAGGAATACTACCTCCGACTCTGGGTCCGGGGCAGTGGCGACCAGGCGACGCAACAGAAGGAGGCCATCCGTGTTCGCCTTGCTTGGAAGGATGCCCAAGATTCCTGCAGCTAACTCATTTCGGTATCTGTCAAGACGGGTGGGCTCGGAACCAAGCTGCGTAATGCAGGTCACAATGGCAAGCGAAAGCGCTAGGGCTTTTCGGCCCGTCAATTATGACCGGCCCTCGCACTAATTACGATAGGTAGACGCACAGTTCTTTTCTAACTTGCGAGCTAGAAGCATCCATTGGTCGGCTTCATCCCTCGTGGCGTCGCGTAAAACGTGTCGTAGTACGGCATAAACAATCCTTGCGTGCAAGCCGTCATCCTCGTCTTGCGCGTGTTCAATTAATTCCACGGTGAAAGACGCTAGACCGTCCAAAGAATTCGCACGCCTTCCATTCAGCAGCGACGTGATCGCGTTCACATGCCAGTTGTCGTCCGCAGCGGTGGTCATCAGGAGATAGGCTGTCAGCTGCTGCGCCTTGGCCGTAATGTCCCGCAAGACATTTTCGGGTGCTGTTCTTGAGAATGCTGGATTTGGCAGAGACGGCACTGCGAGCAATTCTTCCGCATACGTCGCTAGTGCGAGGAAGTGCCGAAGTGCCCACAGGTTGGCTCGTGCTAGTCCCCTGTTATCAGCGTAAGTGTACAACAGTGCCGTGACGCCCCGCGCATATGCACCCAGCCCTTGCTGGTCGGATTCGCAGTCCGGGCCTTCCGCGGTTTCGAAGGACGATTGTGGTGGAATGAGGGGGTCGAGGATTGCAAGACTAGCAGTCGCTGGATCGAGCCGAAGGTTGCAGAGCATGTCATCGAGGGACCTTTTCGTGGGAAGCAACTCGTCCAATCCGCCAAGAAGTCTGTCCACACCACCATCTGTCGCGGCACGCAGGATATCCAAAGGGCTTCGTCGCAGGGTGAGTGTCGTATGTTGTAGAAGATTCCGGAGTCTCACCTTACAAGGATTGAGGTATGAACAATAGCGTCTTGTAAGCGCACGGAGATTGCCGCGCCTAACTGTTTTTGTAAACCCACAGGCGCACTTTCCAACCAAGACGCCCATGTCTTCTGCGCCACAGGAAAGACGGCCGCCGGTAGAGCCCTGGGCAGCAAGAATGCTAGAGCAAAAATGTCAGGAAGAAGGGAAAGTGCTAGGTCCTCATAAAGTGCTCGTTCGGGTCCCGTTTCCAGGCAAGTAGCAATAACATCGATCAGCACGGCCAACTTAACTGGGTCCTCATCATCATCTCCTTGAAGGACACGCGAGAGGACCTCTCCAAAGGTGACGATCACCTGCTGAAATAACCCATCGAACGATTTCTCCGCAACAAAGTAACCTTCCGGTCTTGTCAGAAAATTGGAAAAAGTTAGCACCCGAGCGCACCTGAGCATCGGACTACACGTAGGAGCAGAGGTAATGCATCTGCATTAACGGACCCCATGGCATCAGCGAATATCGCACTGATCGATTTGTCAAACTCTTGTTGGGCGGGCCTTAGATGCTCTGGAAGGGCGCCTTGCTCAGTTGCATCTAAGAGAGGCGGAAGGACGACGTAAACGGGTTGTGTGGGTAGCGATTCCAGAAGTGAACGCCAGAGTTTGAGCGTTACCGCCTGGTCACCGCGACGCGAGAGGTAGGTTGTTAAAAGCTTTGGTGAGATACTCAATATCTTGCTAGAGTGTTCCAAAATCATCTCATCCAATGCCTCATAGTGTCAGTGTAAGCACAAGGAAAAATCGCTGGACAATAGGCGTTCATACCTCTGCATGTTCAAAGCCGACAAAAAGTGAATCCCCGAAAGCATCGATCATGCCAAGCAATACACCTAGCGTGCTCTGCGTCCCCTCATCCTGTGACTGCGAGCGGAGCGCATTCCGACTTTGGGCGAGTATGCCTTCTACAACCCACTGGAAGAGACTATCGGCGACTGAGAGAGGGTGACTGTTGTTCGTAAACACGGTGCGGAAAGCTTTGAGAAACGAGAAGAGCAGGTGCACGTGTTGTGCATCCGTGGAGGCCAGAAGTGCCTTCGTCCCGGGTAGGAAAGTGTCCCAAGCGGCGTCAAACAACCCTACCCGACGCGAGCCGCTTAGAAACGCACAGGTTAACATAGTAGAAGCGCGAATACCTGGATCGATCTCGTTCAGTGTGACCATACTCTTTGCGATCAAATCTCCTGCGACGCCTTCCTCGACTCTGAGTCTCTTTGACGTGCTTTCTTCCAACACTCTCGCATACTGCGCACGCACAAGTGCCTCTGCCGCGTCGTCGTCGTACATACTGTTTCCCATGCCGTCGCGAGAACCACGCACGCGTCGCGCCACGAATCCGGTGCACTCGAGCAGGGCTCTAAGGAATGCGGCGGACTTGGCGGCACGATCGAGAGCACTAAGCGCGCGCCCGTCGATGGCGGCCCAAAATGAGGAGAAGAATGGGCCGGCGGGGGTGTCCGAGTCGGAATAGAGTAAGATCTATCGTGGGAAAAAGAGAGAAAGAATTCAGCATGACGGTGGAGTACGGATGGGCGGCGAGTTGGGCACGAACGGACGATGGGATGGAGTGGAGGAAGACGAGAACGGCTGGGTAGCCTTGTAATGGCAAACCCCCACAGCCGAGCTCTAAGAACTGCAAGAAATCCGCGAAGCCTGGTGATCGGCCGCTCTGTACTACAGGAGCTGCTGGTGGCTGTTTTATGTTGTCTTCCGTATCAGAGTCTTCGCCTTCTTCATCGGAGTCGCTCTCGGTCGCCTTTGGAATTTCAAAAGCGGCATCAATCTCCCAGGCGCGAGAGAACTCTACCATATAATGAGTGACATCAAGACCACAGAACCTAAGCCAGAGCGTACCCTTGAGAAACTTCAGCCACGGCCGCCACATCACTCCTCTGACCTGCACGCCTGGCTCAGAAAAAGAGGAGCGAAGAACAGCGACGCTGAGCAACGGCACCAAGCCAGCAGTCTCATCTGAATATCTACCCTGTCAATTATAATAATAAGTCCCGGTTGGTTGGAACGTACCTGGCCAGTTCTCTAGTAGCGCGAGGAGCAACGCCCAGGCATAACTTCGAACGCCTGGCTGCCCATAACCAAAGCTCTCACCCTCCGCGAAAGGACACGTCTGTTCATGACAAAGAGAGCTCCACAGCCGCGCGTCAGATAAAATCTCGAGTAGGTTCTCGGGTAACTTGCGTCTCTGCGCACAAGCATCTGAACGTGCGTCGCTCGTGAGCCTCCCACGAATCCGAAGTAAATGCGCGCACGCACCGAGAACCCACTGCAACGCGCCGAGTGCCCCGATCCGCAACCGTGCCTTCCGATCCGCCTCGCTCTCCTCCTCACTCTCTCCGCCTCTCGCCCGCGCAGAAGCCCCGTTCTCGTCCTCCGCTTTCCGCATCTGCGCCGCCACCGGGGGAGGGACCGGCCGCCCACGCACGATCCGTGGCACGACGATGTCAACGGGCACCTGCACGGGGTTCAAGTACGCGTGCAGCGCGAGGGGGTCGAGCAGCGCGCGCTGTGCGAACGCGAGCAGAGCGGTCATCTGCGTGTCGTCGAGTACGAGCCGGTCTGCGCTTCCGTTGGGCTCTTCTGTCGGTGCGGGCGAGGGAGAGGAAGAGGGAGAAGGTGCAGGTACGACGGGGAGGAGGATGTGCGCGTCCCAGGAGCGCTGTGCGACGAGCGCGACTTGCCTCTCGGCGTCGCGTGCGGCCATGCACCAGCTGCCGAGGATGCATTCGACTTGCTCTGCGGACGCGACCTCGCGGAGGTAGAAGAGGACCTGGGTGCGCAGGGGCTCCGCGCGCAGGATCTCGGCGTGGACCGTGAGCGCGAGTACACGCAGGCGACGAGAAGGGTGCAGGAAAAGTGCGGGTGTGTGGTGCACCTACCAAAAAATAACAGCCGTGTGTGATAAGCCAGGGACGACAAGAAAGAGACGAGATGGAACGTACCCAGATCGGCAGCGAGAGCGAGAGTGCGTCGAGCCGTGCATATGCGTCTGCGTCCTGATCATCGTCATCGCTTAGAAGACGCACACGATCGATCCACCCCACACGCAACTCCTCCAGCGCCTTGGTTTTCGTCACCGTGTCCTTCTTGCTCAGCCCACGCAGCACGACGAGCAAGTCCGGCGGCAGGCGTTGCGCCAGCCCGAGAGCGTCGATCGGGTCCTGTTGCACAGGCTGCGGCTTGGCAGGTGGGACATACGCCTTCTTGCGCGGCGGCTCCTTGTTCTTTCCCCTATCCTTGCCCTTGGGCTTCTTGTCCTTGGGCAGGTTCGACACATCAGCGGGTGGGCCGTCCTTGCCCCCTGCGGCCTTGCGTGCGTGCTTCTTACGCGTGGCAGACGACGCGGATGATTTTGAACTGCCCTTAACCATGGTACACGCTACGAAAAGGTGAGTGGTATAGTAAGTTGTTGACTAGGGTTTCGAAGACTCGTCGGCGTCGAGTCAATGGTGCTTGTTGCTGAGTAATCAATGCAATCGACACGATGCTAATCCGCACAATACTGTAATCATTTGTGTATGTACTGTAGCAATGTAGACATAAGATAATGAAATGATGTCATGTATATCGCTCTCGATCGCAATTGCAAGATACTCTGCCGTTCGCTCGCGTAATGCTCGAGTAAATGCTGTCACCAGGTCTGCTTGAAAGATACTCGGGGCAACAGAACTTGAAGGAATACCTATCGCGAGTTTTGTGCTGGTCACTCAAAATGCATTCAGGCGAGTCTCAGCGAACGTAAGTTCTGCCGTAGTACGATATCTCGAACTTGGAAACAATCAGCGAAGTATCGGATTAGGCGCATTGAACCTACCACTCGCGAGGATGCCTGCCGTCGTCGTGCTTTCCTATATAGTTTCTATCAGGAGGGAGTTTATCGTAGAGTAGTCGAGAGAAATTCCCACCGTGACGGACGTGCAATAACCATAAAATCGCCTCGGCGTTGGCGAATAGGTTCTTTGAATGGCGCTAAACTTCCCGCGGAAGTCTAGTATACCCGAAACGACAATCAGTGAGAAAAGATCACAAGGAGAGACAGACACACATTTGGAAGCTGTCTCCATATCGTTCGGCCGATCGTCGTAGCTCTTCACATATCGTGCGAGACGAACACCAGAATCAAGCTTGCGCTGGAGGATGTCGCACTTGTTGAGGAAGAGCACGAGATCGACTTTGGCTAGTAGCTTGTTTTGGCAAATACCTTTCCATAATAATACCGAGTCCTCCTATGAGGACGTAAAAGAATCAGGCCTAAGGAGTCGACAAGTACAAGTAACGTACCAGACGGTTCACTTTGGGATCTTCTGACAGAACTTGGTCGAATGCAGAGATGGGCGCTAGGAAGATGATGGCCTCCACTACGTATCCCGTCAACATGGAACGTGATGGCCACGCGCACCAGAAAAATGCGCGCACCATTATCAAAGAAAGGCACCCATGTAGCTATGTACACCAGCGCGCGAAAAACGTAAGCATGTAAGAGACCGCGACAACCGGATGGAAGGATGGGGCACATACGCCGCTGCAGTCGAGCTGTCAGTAGTCTGGGTCATGAGGCAGGCCAGATGCATGCAGGCGCACTTGGAAACGTGATCCACCGACATCCACAATTCGCCATTGGGTTCCCTGATCTCCCGCCTCCATCTCGAACTTGTACTCTGAAACGCCGATTGTTTTCAACCTCGCCCTGAGCACGTCATCTGCTCAAAGCTTGTTAATCTAAGTGCACTGGCGTCCAAAGATAGGGTATCGCGCCGCGCACCGTCCGTGGGGACGTAATTGTACCCGGTTACACGGTCCAAATCATTAAGGAAACTGGAGTGAGAGCAGGAAATTTCGTCAGTCCCACCGAGCGTGGGGAGAACTGTTCACTCACAACCCGCTCTCCTCCTCAGGTCGTATGCGGCGCAGCGCCAAAATCTCACGCACGCGCATGCTGGACCACAGCCGCATCAAGTCTAACCGACATTCGAACAGCGCACGCTGGCTCTCGTCTGCTGCCTCGGCCGCCACGGCACTTGCTGGGCGTGTACCTGCGCCACCGGCGCGCCACTTCCCTGGGCGCACGAACACCTCTTTGGCGAGACCAAGAGCGGAAACGGTTAAACCCAGGGGACCGCCTCCGAGATCGGCGGGCTCGTCCTCGGAGGGTGGAACAAGGCGCTCCTTAAGCATCGCCTCGACCCGCCGGAGGGGCATCAGGCGCTGTGAAATAGCATCGAGTTCAGCGTCTTCTTGAGACTCGTCTTCAGAATACGAGTCGGCGTAATATGAGCGAGAAGATGGATCAATGGGCCTCTCATCCTCATCCTCAAAATCAGACTCAAGGTCCACACGGCCTTTACCCTTGCCCTTTCGCTCTGTCCGTACGGACGTAACCTGAGAGCGCGAGTCCCAGCGTGGGCCGGAGATGGTGCGGACGCGAGTACGAGAGGTTTGTCGGCGATGGGCGGCGACCGCCCCTAGAATTGTATGCACGGAGCGAATGACATTGAGCTGTATAATAACGCGCCAGTGTATCCGTTCCTCTCGGAATGCTGTGGGTGTGTAGATACGCTGGAACTCTGGGAAGAAAACCGGGGATTACATATGCGCACGAAGGCACGAGGGGACACTACGCACGGCGCAGTGTCGTGGACTTGCCTGAAGACAAGGTAAGCAATAGCGGATTATGAGTGCGGGATACACGCGTGAGACGGACGCACCAGACTCGCTTTGACCCAGGAGGAGTACACGAACTACCCTGCTTTTCTTATTGGCCTGCCGTTCGACGCGGATGGCCTCGTCGATGGCCTGAGAGACACGAGCGGCTTCTTCTTCGCGAGCAAGGCGTATTGCTCTAGCCTCGGGTGATTCATCCAAGGGAGGACGGAGAGCAGCAGCGAGGGGATCTTCATCTTCTGCGGAGGCGCGCATGATGCAGGATTACACGGGGAGAACTTGGAGGAGATTCAGAGGAAAGATAATTGGGGAGACAAGGAAGCGGGCAGATATGAAGAAGAGAACAGGGCACCGGCAGGAACAGGGTAACGGGATATTAGGGACGCGCCAGATAAAATAAAGTGAATTTGAGTTTCCCAAGGTCCGTTCCTTGCATCAAACCACGCTTTCTTACGTTGACACTTCCCTCTTTTTGCCATTTCCTGTGCAAAACCCAGTCCGATAATAAAAAGAATGACTGTGACCCCGACAAGCATTCATTTTGGGAAATATCTTGCATAATGGAGACCCGTCCCTGATCGAGCGAGCCGATCCCTCGGGCCAGGCACCGAGTCCGCCGGTCGCCGCCTAGAGCCCAACGGGCCTCCCTCCAACAATATAGAGGAACGACAAATACAGTCACCGTATGAACTCTTTTCAGGTCTCTGATAGGTATTCTGGTCCCCACGCTCGCTGCCTCACCTGCCGCATTCCGTCCCTTCCTCCTGTAAAAGTGCACGGCACCATCCTAGACGCCCCTACCCCCATGTGTCTCCTCTCCCATCTGCCAAGTTTCCATACAGTGGAACAGCCAACTTGCGCCATGACTACCAGAATTATCAGGTCCAGCCCAACACGCGCCAGCCCCCCTGATCACCCTATTCTGTCCGGGCCGTAGTTGTCTCACCACTGGATCTGTGGTGGTGATATCCGCAAAAACAATGATCCAGCAATCGACAGCGCATTAGACGTGTCCAGAGGTCCAACGAGCCGTTGATCGCTCACAACAGACACAGACTGAAGAGTTTTATCTTTATCACAGGCGCACACCACCTCCATATCCCGTGCGCCAGGCACCGGCTTCACTTGAGTCCAAACCTCATCCAGGCACATGATCCCGGAAACGAAGAGAACCTGGTGCCCAAGTAAGGGTTTCCGTGCTTTCACAGCCCACGACCCATGTGCTCCTTGGACCCACCTACTCCGTTCGTCTGCGTCATCTGCCCCCTCAATTATCGTATACGTACACGAACCCTCCGTGCTTCACCGGGTATCTCACTGGCAGGCACGAATCAACCCTATTTCTCCCAATAAGCAAACCAATACCCTATCTAGTATCATCCTACGATACTCCATCGCCGCCGGTCTCCGCCGTGCCTTCTTTCAGGGCAATCCTTTAGGGATCGAAGGGAGCGTGCCAGGCACATCCCTTGCACTGCGTTAATTTCCCCACGCCTTCTTTCCTCGACTCATGGCACCGATTCTCACCAACGCTAAAGATAGGTAACCTACAGACCAGTCATCAATGGACTATAACCGCGGGTACCTTTACCGGGCCTAGGCGTGGCTGCATTTGCACACGTCCATCGGCATCGAGCCGTAGTCGAAACAACAGATACTTATGTCTGACCAGGGAACCGCTTATCTTAACATCACCGTGCGATACTCCAATCGCCGACGAGCGCGAAACGCAGCCCTAGAAGATACAGCCGCAGGCTCAGCTTCCAGAAACGAAATGAAACGTATCCTCTTATCTCAACACCGGCATCATGCGCAATTCATTAATCACTTAGAGGGACCTAGGTGCTGTAACGCTCCGACAAGCACCGTCCGAACGCCTCACCACCGCGGATGTATCTCAGGGGTTTCAGGAGAGCCGATAGGTGAAAGCGCCCGAGTCCGCGCGATATGGACATGCGCGTGCGCCGCGGAAAGGTCGTAGTATGACATGCCCCCACTATTTTCATGCGTGCGTATCAGCGAATCCGACAAGTGGGAGAATCTTCAGGGCGCCAGACTTCGGCCCTGGCACGTTGTTCATTAACGTTCATGTCACTTGTGTTCTCAGGTTTCAGGAAAATGCGGAGACTTGCCCCGGCTTTAGCCGAGATCAAGACGGAGACTCGTTACGCTATTGGCTGGCCAATCCAAAGACAGGATGCACTACGAACCTCTGAACACGCAGTCTGCTCCATTCGGACGCAACTCACCCCATGGACCGAAGTCCATCATCGTACAGAGAATTTCCCAACGAGTTGGCCCTCCAGGAAATATGACAACAGCGCCGCGTAAGTATGAATCAATGATCAGAATTGCCCGTCGTCCGTGGCGCCGGTGGATGCCGCGGGCATGCTCATTCACAGGTCTTATACGTGGTTGTATGCCCAGGCCTTCGCTAGGCACACGCCGCAGTGGGACGCCTCATCGAGAATGAGAGACGCAACGATCCCCAGGGACGTACTAGAAACCGGAAATGAAAGGCTAGCATCGCAGAACGAACTTATCCGGCCAGCGCAGTCCATCGCCAGCAGCAACATGCTTTGCCTAGTCATCGGTCATCGCTTCTGCCCGAAACACGTTTCCCGCACCTGCTACACGGGATCCGCAACCTCTCGCACGAAGGGAGGATCGACGGTACCCTGCCAAGACGCCGAAAGAGGTGTTTAAGTACCGTGCCACGCTCGCATGTCAGATCCGGACATGGCGTGAGAGCCGATGCGCTGGAGGCTCAAAATATCGGCCGACGAAGCTCGTACCTGGTGACCTCGTATTCGCTCCCCCCTGTGAGGACACGCAAAATACAACAGTGTCGTCGTCCAGCAGGAACAAGGCACCTCAGACTGGCCGGGCCCGGTTCCATCTGTGATATATCCCGGACGTTTGCCAACTTGGCACCCTCAAAGTCACCAGGGGCATCAAAGCGTGGCAGGGGTCAGCAAAGACGGCGAAATGATACAACCAACCTCGTGGGCTACCAAGGTCCACTCAAAATCCATAGATGAAGAAGAGCCAACGGCAACGACCTAGAAGTACGGGCATTATTTCACGATGTGGTCTAATTCGAGCCCTGCGGTGTCTGCATGGAGATGTACCTACTACTAGAATCTTGGCCGATGTTTTTTTATAGTTGCTTGTGTCCCTGGGCGTCTTGGGACCTGTCCCTCTCCAGTAATCAGATTAATCAGATACGGTGTAGTGATGTACATATGGTAAACGGAGGAGGGTGGATCTTGTACGACAACAAAAGAAAAGCCGCCGAGAGGATCTTCCCCTTAGCAACTGAAATGGTTCCTCCCCTGCAGGCCCACACACGGCACACACCTTGTCATATTCGCCATTGGGAGGACCCTTCAGTCGAATTTTGATCGAGGCATCATCTTTGCTAGCGCCTGCATCATCTGCACACCCTTTTCTCGAAAGTGGTCGAAAAAAATGGACGATCTCGTCACCGAAACTGCAATCTGCTCATGCCGCGTTCTCCATTCGGGCTGCCGTTTGAATTCGGAGCTCCATCTATCTGTGACTGGAATCAATCAATCAATGGTCGCATCTTTGCGGGGCAATATTCCTCGGGCATAAGTTAGTATATTATTATGTATCACGTACCTGGGCACTTCCCCGTCGACCCAACTGCGGCAAGATCCGTTTTACCTCGACCTCAGGCCTTCGTGGGACTTGCTTTCTTGGCAAGTTGGAGCGGATCAGCGATGTACTCACGGGGCGATCACCGCAGGAACGTTAACAGGCCTAACTTAAGTGCGAGTTTTCCCAGCGGCGGTGGTTTCGTGGGCCTCCGAAATCGTTCCCCAAGGCTGGCCCATCATGCATCATGCATCATGAAGTGTGCCCGAACCCAGCGTCCGGCGCTTTCGTAGCGACCCTACGTAATGACTTCTTCTACTCCAGAGCTCGGCTCGGGTGGAGAGTCCGTCAAGTGAACCAGGTGGCTTTGTACCTGTCCTCCGTGATCGCGTGATCGGTGGTCTTTTCTTCGATGTACCGTGCTCGTGATTCACATATGTCGATGGGTGTATATGGGCACGCGTTCGTCATGCACAGGCATGGACTACTGTGACACACTCGTCCCTCTAAGTCTACTACTCTTCCAGAGAGACCTCTCACTTGATAGTTGCTTCTAGTTTTGACAGATACACATCGTGTTAGGGCCTCAAACGTAGCATACACTGAACTTCACACAGACGATTAGCAAATCTGATTAACCTGACCTCGGACGAAATTTCTCCCAAACTATCTAGGACTGCTTTGTTCTTGGCTTTGTTGTTGTATCGTATAACCCATGAAACCGTCATCATGAGAATCATGATGATGCCGTTAAACTTCGTGAGAGCGTATTATGAGAACGTTGTATCCTTCTTGCAACAAGATACTTCCATGATATAGCCGTTCTAAGGCAAAGCGAGGAACGAGCGGTGCCTTAGAGTGAGCGCGCGAAGCGGCACGTGCTCATTCCGCCACCTGCCCGCCCTGCTTGTCAACCGGTCTGAAAAACCGGGATTTCTTTCGTTTTAACCCGCCCACCACGCCCTTTACAAATGGATCGATGATGAGGTCCTTTGTGCACGCCGACGCTCACCCAGTCGCTCCGAGAGGGTTTCCCACCCACCCGGTCGCGACCTCGCCTCGGCCACAAACACTCTCATTTTCGGTCGAGAAGCGCTTCGCGCTTTCACCCAATCTCTCGTTCTTTCTCCTTCCTTTTCGCGTACCGCATGGACTATCATACCACCTAAATACCCGCTCATAGCCTCCTTCTCCTTTGTTTTGAGAAATACAATCGTCGAAAGTACCGCCGTCCCACCGGCAGCTCCATCCACCCCGTGCCGCGCCTCCCGAGCCTTCCCTCGCCCCCGATCCAGCGCGGCACGAAATTCCTTTCGTAAGAGCTAAGAAAGCGACTCGCAAAGAGAGAGCAGAATTAGCGCGGGGACAAGTAAGCGCCTGTGCCCACGGCGTCTACATTTTGTTCGGGATATCCTCAGATCCATCACCGGGCCAATCTTACAGTATCTACTTCACCGTCTGCATACCAAATTCAGAAAATGCGGCGTCCTATGTCCTTACGACTGGTGCTACTGAGCGCGACTAGTACCCATGCAAGCCCCATGAGATACGTTCAAGAGGGCAGGCGCCAAGTACCATTTCCGGCGAGATTTACCAAAAAGTCCGGTGGTCAAAAAAATTGTTGTGGACCCTCCATAAGCAACGACTCATACTTCTCCCTCAACCCTCTGCACGTCTCTACGAAGCGGCCTCGGCCACTTGTTTGCAAATTTACTGTAATATCGTTAATCCAAAAAAGCGCTGTGCGCTATGTCGGAACCATCAAGCCCTTCCGTCCCTACCTCGTCGCCATCGCTCTCATCCATCGATACACCACCACCACCACCGGGCACACCTCCAAATCTGCATCAAAACACGATCCACCCCGAGGCCAGATGGGTCGTCCAAAAATACGGGGGCACAAGTGTTGGGAAGTTTGCCGCACAAATAGCGGAGAACATCGTCCCGTACGCCAAAAGTTTCTTTCTCCTTTCCCCCGTTTTGGACTAAGACCGACGTACCCCCGACACACCCAGTGACTACTTGGATCGATACAAGCTCGCGATTGTCTGCTCTGCGCGCTCTGGTTCTACCAAGTCGTTGGGCACCACCAACCTCCTCTTACGCGCTGCATCCGAGGCTCTTCAACGCGCTCCGCAGGTCAGGTCGCCCTTGCAATCTGGGGCAGCGACACCTTCATACATCTCTCGGGGCTCCCGCACGGGCTCTCCACCCCACATCGCCGACCTGCTTGCCGACCAACACACTAACGAGGTATCTTCCTTCAACAAGACGGTCGACTTGATTCGTTCCGAACATATAACAGCGGCTCGTGGTTGCGTGAAGGGAAAGGAAAATCTTTCCGAACTGGAAGCGGACATCGATAGAGATTGCGAGAACCTGAGAGCGTTTCTGTTTGCCGCGCAGGTGCGTGTTTCCCGATGTATGCGCCTTTTGGCGTGCTGAGGATCGGGAAAAACTACAGGTCATCGATGAAATCTCACCTAGATCCAAAGATAGCATCGTTGGCTTTGGGGAAAAACTCGGGTGCAAAATCATAGCTGCCACACTCCGGGACCGTGTATGTCCCCTGCGGTCGTCATTCCGCTCTCAACCTTCATAACTAAAACCTCGGCGCAGGGCATAGATGCGGAATATGTATCGCTGGAAAATGTTGTGCCACCGTACGACCAGGTTGATGGTACACTTGGACAAGACTTTTACGACCAGGTTGGTTCCGCGTTTGCCACACGGGTGCAACAATGCGGAGCGCGCGTGCCAGTCGTTACAGGTAGTTCTTCCTTAATCTACTCCCAGACGTCTAAGCTCTTACGTGTTTGGCACAGGCTTTTTCGGTCCCGTACCAGGCTCATTACTGAAACAAGTGGGCCGCGGGTACACTGATCTGGCAGCCGCGCTTCTAGCAGCGGGTCTCGGTGCATCTGAGCTGCAGATATGGAAGGAAGTCGACGGGATCTTCACCGCGGATCCGCGCAAAGTTATCACCGCGCGCCTCCTTCCTGTCATCTCCCCCGAGGAGGCTGCCGAACTGACGTACTACGGGAGCGAGGTCGTCCATCCGTTTACCATGGAGCAGGCACGCACCGAACCTTCTCGCGACGAAAACCCCGTTTCTGAACGTGGCAGCAGGTCATCCGGCGAAAGATCCCGATACGCATCAAGAACGTCGAGAACCCGCGCGGCGGGGGCACTGTCATCGACCCGGAGGCCGATTCGGACACCGATCCGCTGCCGGATTTTGGCGCGGCGTTCCTCGATGGGATGTTCACGAATGTGCACGTCAACGGCACGGGCACGGTGGCGCGGCAGCGACAGCGGCTACCGACTGCCGTGACGATCAAGGAGCGCATCGTCGTACTGAACGTGCAGTCGAACCGCAAAAGCGTCTCGCACGGCTTCCTCGCGGGGATATTCGGCACCCTCGACCGCTTCGGCGTCGTCGTGGACCTGATCAGCACGAGCGAGGTCTTTGTCAGCATGGCGATCGAGGACGTGCTCGATCGGAAGCTGCAGGCGCGTCTCGTGCGGGATCTCGAGAAGATCGGCACCGTGCGTCCCTTCTCTTTTCCCCCACTAACCGCCGTTGCCTCACTGGTGCCCGTTAGGTGTCTGTGCATCGTGACATGGCGATCTTGTCGATGGTGGGCAAGCAGATGCGAAATATGGTCGGCATCGCCGGGCGCATGTTCACGACGCTCGCGCAGGGCAACGTGAACATTGAGATGATCAGCCAGGGCGCGAACGAGATCAACATCTCGTGTGTCCTCGACGCCCGCGATGCCGTCAAGGCCCTCAATCTCATCCACCAGAGCTGTCTCCAGATTAAGCCTGAGGGCACCAAGGGCCGCGGTCTGTCCTCCACAGTTTTATCTATCACCGCAGGCGCTGACGTCGTTTCGCAGTCGGGCCCTGGTTGTTCTGACCGGTGGTGGTATGGGAGGACGGTCGGACGGGAAGAGGGGTAGTAACACCCATGGCTGGCGAGAGTGCAGGAGAAGAGGTCTTTCTCGCTGTATGTACGTCGATGTACGCGTTGCGAGGGCCGCGGCAGTTCAACTCTGCTTGCGAAGAAGATAAAACAAAAAGAGGGTAGGGACTCGCCGTCTCGTTGCCCGACTTGCTCCTGCTGTATGATGAATCGCCGAATGTATCGTGGGCAGTAGCAGATGCATACTTCATGTCGTAGCGAACCTTTCTTATTTCTTTGGGTCTGAGAAATAAGAGACCAAGGGCCGAGAAGTCATAGAAGCACATGCACAAACAAGTTTAATTTCTGAGCGGTGAGGAATCGATGCTACACGAGGAAACGCCGGAATGAAGGTATATGTACATGGAGTGATGTTATGGACGAAGATATAGGTATAGGGATATGATACTGTGGATTCGCGCAGACACATTTAAACAGTACTGATTAACGAAAAGCAACGAAGAGCAAGAATGGGGGGTGGCAGCAAAACAGCACAGAACGGGCAAAGCGTCCCTTTGGATAGATATAGGTAAAAAGAAAGACAGCAAGAGTACCGATACAGTGCAATGATCTAGTGGATCGTGATGACTTGCGGGGCTTCCACGATGGCGGGTGTGCCAAGGCGAACGGTGAGGACAAGTATGCCGTCCTTCATCTCCGCCTCGATGTCGGCGACCTGGCGGTGACACGCAGCCCGTGCCATTAGGAAGAGCGACGATAAAGAACTGCCGACGAACCTGGGTATGCGGCGGTACTTGCAGCCGACGGAGAAAGTCTCCAAATTTTCTCTCACGGTTGGTCCTCTCCCGTTCTTCGGGAGCGGGTTCTGCGAATGGCGGACGCGATCGCCCTGCGATCGTTATCTGCCTTGCGTGAGTATACGGCTCCGTTGCGAGCGTCACGCTGAGTTCGCCATGTGTAATACCCGGCAGTTCGAGCATGGCAACCATAGTGTTCGTGTCGATATTGAAATGAATGTCGGTACGAATTGAATAAGTTTTGGAAGGAGACATGAGCGGCACAACTTGCGGAGGGCTGCAGGACCGGCACGAGCGTTAGGGCCCAGTGGGCAAGCAAAAGAACACAAGCAAAGGGAAGGGAGGGGGGTTTGCGGCGCGGCGCACCTCATCCGCGTCAGCCCAGACCTATTGTCCTCTGTAAATGGTGATACACGCGCTTGATCGCTCACTGAGCGTGGAGTCTTCCCAGCCTCGCCATGAGAGGCGTGAGTAGCAGCCCGTCCTCCGCAGGCGCTGTGAGGGCGGCCACCATAGGGATGTGCTCGCGTGCGAGCTTTGGTGACCCGCACCAACCCTGATGATGGGGCTGAGCCCGAATTAGTGCCCGTGGGCTGCTCTGCACCAGCGCCTGACACGTCCGTTTGGACATGTGTACGAGGCCTGCTCTCACCGCTAGCAGTGCCAATGCGTGAACGATGATACTGGCTAGGCACAACGGGCACACGCTCTTCGAGCTGTATCACAGTCGGAGAAGAAACAGCAGGGGTAGCAGAAGCTGAAAACAGCTCCTGCGGTGAAGAAAAATCTGCCGGATGAAGTGTAGTGATACCAGTTGATGTGGTGGAGTCTTGTGGTTGTTGAACTTGATTGGGAGCGGAGGTAGTGACGTCGAAGTCCCATTGATTGTTCACGGGGGTACTGGCATTGCTACCTCCACCAGGTGTAGTTGGAGACATTGAATCTTGAGGAAAACCTGGACCGTTATACTGATAGCGATATGACATTTGCACAGTCCCAACAGCGAACATACGCGGTCAGGAATAAGAGCTACGGGGACCTCCAACGCGTCTGCGGGAAACCTTAAATACGCGGTTTCACGTCCCGTGACTCCCTTTCGGTCCCGTCGAACAATGTCTCCCCGGCCCGAGAGTTTCCTTATTTGGTCATCAATCGGTCATGACTCGCCATTGTACAAGCTGCCACCAAAACGTGTTTACTGTATCTATCGAACGCATCAATCTGAAATGCCGCTAAGAGTGCGCTATCATCCTCTAATTAATACGATTTGGGGCTATCCCGTCCCGTGTCACGGCGCTGCCTCGTGCCTCGGAGTTGCATCAATCCTGGGTCCCTCTGACTCGCGCGAACTCCTTGGGTGCATTCTACACCGCCAGGGCTCTGGGGAGCTTGTGGTTTATCCACCGCAGATGTGGCCACTCCGTGCAATCTGCGCGTAACCACCAATGTGACGTGTTTCCCCAACGAAACGTGAAGGAAGCGCAACACAAGTCGGGCATCCCAATCTCCTGGTGCTGCGGGCACAAACGACACGTGTACCGCCCGCTGCTCCTTCCCTTTTATCTTCATCGGGAGACCTTCTATCACCGAGAACCTGCAGCACCATCATTGGTCTATCCAAAGGGCAATTCCGAGCATGATGGTCGCTTACCCTCGTGACCCGGCTCCAGTCACTGCCACATCAACCAGAGTCAGACTGACGTTGTCCGCCGTTTTCTGGATGATAACAGGGATCGTCTTCTTGTCAATGCCAATGCCAACTTCGGACTTGAAGTCAATGCCTTCCTCCCCTGAGACGGAGAGGTGCTGTGCCTCCACGCCTCTCGCGGGAACCGCGGCGGTACTTGCTAGTTCCTCCTTCCCAGCCAGTGTACGTGCGCGCTTGTTCGACGGCTTCGGTGCGGGTACGTAGGGATAGGGCGACGGAAGGATCGCGCGTGCTGGCCGCCTCGTGCCCGCCTTCCACTCTCTGAAGCCGCATTTGAGTTGGTGATCCTCTCCGCGGCGGTGCTTCGCGAGTTCGCCATGGAGGACAAAGCACTTGCATGGCTTGCAGTGGACAACGTCATGTCGAAGGTGACATTGGGCGTCCCAGCACTTCCCCATCCCCATCAATGCGACGGGACACACGGTGATAGTCATTGCGCGTAGAGATCTGCCGGGAAGGAAAAGGGAGTATGGTGGGAGGATGCGGTGCCAGGTAGAAATATATATTGTCTGTGCTCCAGCCTTCCGCTGCGGATGAACCCATGACCATTCGAAATGCGGGGTCAAGGAAATAACGAGTATACATATAGAAAAAGCCAATTACTCGTGTGAAGTCGCAGATACGCCCCGCTGCGCAGTGGGCGAATATGGTAATCATGGACTGAGGAGGTACTTGCGCCCGTCTAGAGAGACAAGCAGAACCACACGTAGCTACACGACAAGAAAGGACTCAGCTGCGGAAAGACCGACCTTGCCGTAATATGGCTCTTTCCTCTCCTTCCGCTTCTAATCGTGTGAGAAGAACCTATAAATCTTCTCGCTCTTCCCATCTATGTAGCTCTCCCCATACACAACTCCTCCAGGCCTCGGTATCACCTTGTATCCGGGTACGTGAACATGTTCCTCAGGGTTCCAATTAGGTGCTTTCCCAGTCCATCCTTTGCGTAAGTAGGCGTAGTTCAAGAATGTGCGCCACAATGCGTCCTTCCCTAGTACTTCCGGGTCTCCGACCACAATCAACAGAGCCTGGGCGCGCGTGATGGCCACTAACGAGATATGTGTTAGCCCCATAAAGTCAGGATACTCAAGAGATGCGCGCACCGTTCATTCGTTGGCGGTTTTGCAAGAAACCCATTGCCTTCCGCTTGTCCACCTCCGAGTTGCTTCGGGTAGTAGCGAAAATAATGACCTTTCGTTCCTGGGGGAAGGCAATCAAGAATTAACTTCGGCGCCGCGAAAACAATGCCATTGTACAAGCCTGTCCCTGGAATTTCTCGACGGAATTCACAGCAATACCCCTCAGGCCAACAGGCCTCAATAACTCCCGAATTGCCCTGACTTGTGCCTTGTAAGGTGCGACGACACCTATATCTTCCACAGCTACGGCCGGGGTTAAGGGAACCAGTGCGATATCAAAGGGGCCCAACGCTCACCGATCTTGCATTCACGGTCCTCAGTAAGCTTTTGACAATAGTCACGAACGATCGATGCTTCATGCACGTTGAGATACGACGGAGAGTGCTGCGTACGCAGCTCAAGGCCCTTGACACTATGGAACACAACCGGGAATCCTTGCTTTGGCAATACACCTGAGTGTAGTAACAGACGTGAAACGTCCGAGCTCGCATAAGCTTGCATACTGTCTTCATACAAGTATCGATTCGGCCATGCGATAATTGTGCCGTGCGAGCGACGATTCCGCTGGAGAACGACGATCCTGCGCGCTTTCGGTTGAGGCTCACAATCCAGTAATGCGAAAGAATAGACTGCTCACGTTTTCCCGGCTTGAGTGTCGAGTCTATAAATCTTGGAAATGTGCATCAATCGTTCGAGGTAGCTCGTTCCCAGTCCAGCTTCGGAAGCTGGGCCCGACTTGATGACAGGGCCCAATTGATGAGGGTCGCCTGCTAGGATAACATTGGTGTCATTGTTGGAGAAAGTTGTAATCGGGATCAACACTAGCGGTTCGTCAGCCTGCGCAGCCTCGTCTATGAATATATGGCTGAAGTGCCCGGCCGGAATATCCGTCTCGAGGAGAGCCGCAGAGGAGCAGGTAGTGAGCACAACGCGGTATACCCGTGGATTTACAGACTCTGGGGACGCATAAAAAACTCGCACGTCCTCGGGTACGCTCTTCATATCGTACGAACGGGCTTTCAGACGGAGTAGTTGGTCCACAGTTAGACCGGCAGCGGCGAGGCGTTCGACGAGAACATCTGCAGCAGCGTTGCTCGGGGTGCATGCCAGAATCTTGAAGCTGACGTCACGGCGTACAAGCTGCATGATGCTTTCGACAACAGTGGAGGTCTTCCCTGTTCCAGGGCTGAGACGAGACCGTCAGTACGAGGCTTGGTCGAAACGTGATGATTCTCACGGTCCAAAAATGATGAATGGGACGGTTCCTTTTGGCTGCTGTAGGATTGAAACCACCGTCTGTAGCTGTTGTTCATCAACGCGAATATCCTTGTTGACCAGTGGGAGCTCGTCGATCTCAGCCTTCGAAAGACGTCGAATCGGTTTGATATCAGGGGTAGAGGGGAACAAGAGGCGACGCAGATGCGTGAGCGACGAGGTGAGTGCGTCATATTGGCGACATAGCGTAACGCGATTGAGTTGGAAGCGTAGCAGAAATGTCGCACCGCGGTAGAGACTGAAACTCTTCGGTACTTGAAGAGATATCTTGAGCACAGCAAGACCGTCCAGCGTGGATACATGAGTATTCGTTACACGTGCGTCATAGTGCACGTCTTCTTGCCTATCCTCCAGCAAAAGAGTGTCTCCTTTAATGACCTCCGGGAGAAGATCCTCTTCCTTGTTCTTAAACACAACACTATGGGGGTGGTACGAAATAAATGGACAGCAGGCATGAGGGAGGAACATACAAGTATCTCGAGCGCTGTTCTTGGACTTCAACCTCCAAGGGAAGTTGGTCCAGAATATCTCGCCTGTTCGAACGTCACGGTCTGGTCAACGAGAAGGAAACCAGACCTACTGCTGGTGCCCCTCCTCGACGTTCAACAGAGCCATGAAATACTCTGCGTAAGTATGCATGGTTAACTCCTTCGGCTTCAAAGCGGCGATCAGACCCGGCGCCTTCTTGTTGTAAGGATGTTTAAATGTAGTGCTGTCTACTGCATTCTGGACTAAACGCGGCAGTTTATATTGGAGATTCCTGGATGTTTTGGCGGTGCTTTTGAGAGGTATGATCTTCTCCAGTGGGATTTGTTGACCGCTCCCAGAGCGTGGGATATACCCTTCCTTGTCAAGAGATTCGAGACGTTCATGATCCTCGATTGAACCAGCAATAGTTCGTCGCCTTCGAGAAACCGTGAAATGACCCAATTGTTGGCTCTCTGTACCAGGATGGGTGGTCCGGCTGTGACCCTTGAAAGTTGCTCTAAAACTGCTCTGGCTGACGGACGCCAATAAAACTGATAGTATCACGACTCACCTAGAACCACTATCTTCCCATGATCTGATTCTTCCTTCGACAAAGGTGACATCCGGGAAGCCCTCCGCGTGATTAATGGTGACCGAAGACGACGATGTATCGAATGGCCCATTTAGGCCGTTGCGTCCGACAATGCCAAAATCCACCTCGTCTTCGTCCGAGACAGAGACATCGGTGTCCTGACTATCAAGTGACTCACTATCAAGAGACGCGTCCTCTTCCTCTGTGGAGATAGCCGCGTCGTAATCCGCCAGGCTACTTCTAGGAAAGGACATCCGAGGACGTGCACCGCCAACATGCCTGCCTGGGAGCGTAGCGCGCCCGCGTAGCTCGCGGAGAATAACGAACTCTTTGCTGCTCGGCCGAGTATTGTCGCTAAAGACGATCTCTAAGGACACGCGGAATGTGCCAGCATATGGCGCCTGAAAGGACACGAGGACTCTGCGTGGCTTTTTCTGCCGAACTGCTGACGTCTCCCCAGACCAAGACACAGTGAAACTGCGAAAAAGTACATGAGAATCTCAAATTGACTCATCGAACAACCCGCACCATGAAGCTGGGGTTTCTGTGAGGCGTACGAGTACCAAACTGGAAACAGAGAGACTAGACAACACTTTGGTTTTCTCTATGAGGATGGTATGTTTAACTGGAGAAAAGGGCGGCTGCCCCGCCACTTTAGTTCCTTCAACGACGAAGTCGACGCCATTGTCGTGAGACACTGTGACGCGTGGGTCAGAAGTAATGAAGGTCGGTACGCTGATGGCTGGCAACTGTGCGCTCGGAAGTGATATGGGCCGAGAGTTTGGGAGGTTAGAGGGAGAGGGAAAGGGCCGGTGAGGCGTAACTGGGTTGAGGGTCCTGGTGGTGGCAACGTTAACATGCCGAAGATGTTTCTTCCCCGTGTTATGTTCTGCGAGCAAGTTAGAAAAGTAGCAGCCGCAATGTTTGCAATATGGTACCATGGTAGATGGGAGGGCCAGAGGCGGGTGCGTGCTTGGTGGCGCGACCTCTCCATGGATCCACGAGGCGCTAAAATACATAAAAAAGTAATCGATTTGAACGTGGCTGACACGGCCGGCGGGTAGCCGGTGCATCGTTGATGGCCTCATCGAGTCGCGTCCCCGTTCCATTCAGCCAAGATCCAGAGCGGCGTGGAGCCCAAACGTGCTAGTGTCTTGTTCATGTCATTGGCCCTATGAGAGCAGGATACAGTACGCGCGGTCCAGTATATATGGTGTTTAGTGTAGTAACCAGCAGAGGCCGTCTACCAGTACTCGTTGCACTGAAGTTCGAAAGTTCAAGTTGAGGCTTGAAGGCCCCAAGCTCCAATCACTGTAGTGTGTTCTGTCCAATCGCCCACCGCGTAGGCGCCGAGTCAGCTTGGTGATGACCCTTTTGGCTGGGCCCGTAAGAAGCCCGGGGATGAATGAATTTACTCGAATGGATCTCCAACCGTCATGTCAAGTTCGAGGATCTGGTCCGAGGTGTGAAACATACTCTCAGGGTGCTCACGTCGTTGTGCTTGGTTCATTTGCCGTCGTGACTGACCGACTCCCCTTTTGGCGCCAACTCCGGCCTATCGGGACCGCATTTTCCAGGAAAACGTGCGTCGACTCGGAAATGTGTCGACGTTTCAGCTCGGGTTACGTCAATCATCCGTAGTAGGGATCACTGTAGTATCGTTCTGGCCTCCCCAGTTGCGATCATGTCACACGAATAAACCTGTGAATTGTTGCCCCGACAAAAACACGACGAAGAAAGCGTAATAACACGAGCCGTGCACAAGGCCGTGCATCCCTCTCCGATTGTGCTGCCTGCAGAAACGACACGTAGACTTCCTACCTTCACTTTTAACCTGACGCTGTCCATCATTTTCTGGGCAATAAAAGGGATGTTGTTGATGACCCTTTTTTCTTACCAACGTCAACACCCACTGCCTTCCTCCCGCGATTCAGACACAAGAGAAGCCTCCATTTAGTACACCACCACTATCATGGTCCACTGGTTCTACGCGCACGCTTCTCCGGCGGTTCTGCCTCAGTAACGGAAGGACCGGGCATGCTGATCACGTTGCGTACACCTTCCACTCTGCGAGAAGCCGCAGTTGTTGTCTGTTATCCTGTCCGCAGCGGTGCTTCGTGGGTCCGCCATGGAGTACTTGCATGTCTTACAGTTGACAGTATCGTCCCGAAGGCAACAATAGGGATCCCAGCATTTCCCCGTCCCCATCAACACGACAGGACACACGATAATGGTCATTGCCTATTAGAGATCTGCCAGAGAGACAAGGAGAAGGAACAGTATAGTTGGAGCTACGGGATATATGTGTTGTCTCGTTCCAGTCCTCCGCTGCGGATGAACTCACGACCATTCGAAATACGGGATCAAGGAAGATATTTTCCAGTGGGAATAATGAGTACGGAAAAACCCAATTACGTGCAAAGTTTCCAGACACGCCCCGCTGCGCAATGAGCGAACATGGTAAACAAAGGCTTCCCAAGTTCGCAACCTAAGACAGACATCTGGACAGAGCGATTCCCTGGCCCGACAACAGTGACGGATGACGTGGCTCTTACGCGCGGGCCGACGGCCGACGGGAAGGAGTCTGTATGCAAGCTCAGATAACGGAGCCTCTTCAAGTTGCATATAACATCTCATCGATATCATCGTTCCAATCTCCCCAGCTGCCATGGTGCACAAAAACTTAAACCCATGTCGACCTCCGCATGCTCACTACAGTGCCAAAATGAAGTAGTCTGCACAAACCTCAACCTTGCCGTACTTCCTTCCCTTCCCTTCTGCTACTCCCCCTGATTTGAGGAGTACCTGTAAATCATCTCGCTCCTCCCATCCACATAACTCTCCCCATACACAACTCCCCCAGGCCTCGGTATCACCTTGTATCCGGGTACACCCACATGTTCCTCAGGCTTCCAACTGAGTGCTTTCCCAATCCATCCCCCGTTTAAGCAAGCGTAGTTCAGAAATGTGCGCCACAATTCGTCCTTCCCTAGTACCTCTGGGTCTCCGACCACAATCAGCAGAGCCTGTGCGCGCGTGATGGCCACTAACGAGGCATGCGTTAGCCCCATCAAGTCAGGATACTCAAAGAGTAGCACGCACCATTCATTCGCTGGCGGTTTTGCAAGAAACCCATTGCCTTTCGCTTGTCCACCTCTGAGTTACTTCGGGTGGTGGCGAAAATAATGACCTTTCGTTCCTGGGTGAAGGCAATTAATAATTAACTTCGGCGCCGCGAAAACAATGCCATTGTACGAGCCTGTCCCTGGAATTTCTCGACGGAATTCACAGCAATACCCCTCAGACCAACAGGCCTCAATAACTCCCGAATTGCCCTGACTTGTCCCTTGTAAGGTGCGACAACGCCTATATCTTCCACAGCTACGACCGGGGTTGAGGGAATCTGTGCGATACCAAAGTTGCCCGACACTCACAGATCTTGCATTCATGGTCCTGAGTAAGCTTTTGACAATAATCACGAACGACCGATGCTTCATGCACGTTGAGATACGACGGAGACTGCCGCGTACGCAGCTCGAGGCCCTTGATACTATGGAACACAACCGGGAATCCTTGCTTTGGCAATGTGCCCGAGTGCAGCAACAGACGTGAAACGTCCGAGCTCGCATGAGCCTGCATACTGTCTTCATACAAGTATCGATTCGGCCATGCAAATATCGTGCCGTGCGAGCGACGATTCCGCTGGAGACAGACGATCCTGCGTGCCTTCGGTTAAGAATCACAACCTAATGGTGCAAAAGAAAAAGAGCGCTCACGTTTTCCCGGCCTGGGTGTCGAGTCCGTAAATTTCGGAAATGCCCATCAATCGTCCGAGGTAGCTCTTTCCCAGTCCAGCTTCAGAAGCGGGACCCGACATGACGACAGGGCCCAATTGGTGAGGGTCGCCTGCCAGGATAACATTGGTGTCCTTGTTGGAGAAAGCTGAAATCGGGATCAACGCGAGAGGTTCGTCAGCCTGTGCAGCCTCGTCTATGACTATATGGCTGAAGTGCCCGGCCGGAATCTCCTTCTTGAGGAGGGCCGCAGAGGAACAGGTCGAGAGCACAACGCGGGAAGCCCATAGTTTTGTAGACTTTAGGGACGCATAGAATGGTCGCATGTCCTCTGGTATGCTCTTCATGTTGTACGAACGGGCTTTCAGACGGAGTAGTTGGGCCACATTTAGACCGGCGGCGGCGAGGCGTTCAACGAGTACATCTGCAGCAGCGTTGCTCGGGGTGCATGCCAGAATCTTGAAGCTAGCGTCACGGTGTACAAGCTGCATGATGCTTTCGACAACAGTGGAGGTCTTCCCCGTTCCAGGGCTGAGACGAGACCGTCAATAGAAGTCTTAGTCGAAAAGTGAATATTCTCACGGTCCGAAGATGACGAATGGGACGGTTCCCTTCGGCTGCTGTAGGATCGAAACCACCGTCTGTAGCTGTTGTTCATCGTCGCGAATATTCTCATTGACCAGTGGGAGCTCGTCAATTTCAGCCTTCGAGAGACGTCGAATCGGTTTGATATCAGAGGCAGAGGGAAATAGGAGGCGACGCAGATGCGTAAACGACGAGGCAAGTGCGTGATACTGACGACAAAGCGTGACGCGATTGAGTCTGAAGTGCAGCAGAAATGTTGCACCGCGGTAGAGATTGAAAGTCTTCGGTACTTGAAGGGATATCTTGAGCATAGCAAGATTGTCCCGCATGAATACATGAGCATTCGCTACACGTGCGTCATAGTACACGTCCTCCTGTCTATCCTCCAGCCAAAGGGAGTCTCCTTCGATGACCTCCGGGAGAAGATGCTCGTCAGAGTTCTTAAACTCAACACTATGGGGGCAGCACAAAATAAATGGACAGTAGGCAGAAGGGAGGAACATACAGGTATCTCGAGCGCCTTTCTCGGACTTCAACCTTCAAGGGACGTTGGTCCAGAATATCTCGCCTGCTCGAACATCACTGTCTGGTCAACGAGAAAGAAAACAGACGTACTGTTGGTGCCCTTCCTCGACGTTCAACAGCGCCGTGAAGTACTCTGAGTAAGTATTGATGGTTAATTCCTTCGGCTTCAAAGTGGCGATCAGACCCGGCGCATTCTTGTTGTAAGGATGTTTAGATGTAGCGCCGTCTACTGCCCTCTGGACCAAAGAAGGCAATTTATATTCTGGAAGATTCCCGGACTGTCGGGCGATGCTTGGGAGAAGTATGACCTTCTCTGGTGGTATTTGTTGACCGCTCCCAGAGCGTGGGATATACCCCCCTTGGTTAAGAGATTCGAGACGTTCATGATCATCGATCGAACCGGAAATAGCTCGGAGTCTTCGAGAGACTGCAAAATGACCCAATTGTTGGCTCTGGGAGAATATTAGGTGGATCGTTGCTTCGAACTGGCCCTCGAATTCAGGGATAAATTCGATCTGCACTGTCCTCTCCGTACCAGGACGGATAGTCCGACTGTGATCTTTGAAAGTTGCTCTGAAACTGCTCCGGTTGATGAATGCCAATAAAATTGATAACGTATCATGAGTTACCTAGAACCACTCCCGTCCCATGATCTGATTCTTCCTTCGACAAAGGTGACAGCCGGGAAGCCCTCTGCGTGATGAATGGTGACCGAAGATGACGATGTATCGAATGGCCCATTTAGGCCGTTGCGTCCGACGATGCCAAAATCCACCCCGTCTTCGTCTGAGACAGAGATACCGATTTCCTGACCATCAAGAAATGCACACTGTTCCTCTGTGGAGAGAGTCGCGTCATCATCCACCAGACTAATTCTAGGAAGGGACTTCCGAGGACGTGCACTGTCAACATGCCGGCCTGGGAGAGTAGCACGCCCTCGTAGCTCGCGGAGAATAACGAACTCTCTGCTGCTCGGCCGAGTATTGTCGCTAAAGACGATCTGTAGGGAGATGCGGAATGTGCCAGCAAATGGTGCGTGAAAGGACACGAGGAGTCTGCGTGGCTTTTTCTGCCGAACCACTGGTGTATCCCCAGACCAAGACACAGTGAAGCTGCGAAATATATGAAAATCCCAAATTAAGTCATTGAGTAATCCGCACTATGAAGCCGGGGTGCCTGTAGGGCGTACGAGTCTCAAAACGGAAACAGAGAGACTAGACAGCACTTGGGTCTTCTCTATGAGGATGGTGTGTTTGACTGGAGAAAAGGACGGCTTCCCCGCCACTTCAGTTCCTTCGACGACGAAGTCGAGGCCATCTTCGTGAGACACCATGATGCGTGGGTCAGAAGTACCGGGAGTCGGTACGCTGATGGGCGCGCTCGGAGGCGACGCAGGCTGAGAGTTTGGGAGGTTGGATGGAAGGGGAGGAGGCTGGTGAGGCGTAACTAGGTTGGGGATTCTGATGGCGGTAGCATTCCGAAGATGGTTCCTCCCCTTGTTATGCTGTGCGAGCAAGTGAGCAGGAAGGTAACACCTGCAGGGTTCGCAATATGCTACCATGGTAAACGGGGGGTGAGAAGTGGGTGCGTGCTTGGTGGCGCAATCTCTTCACGGAGCTACGAGGCGCTAAGAAAAAAGGTAATCGGTTTGGCGATTTGAGCGAGGCTGACACGGCAAGCGGGTAGCCGATGCACCGTCGACGGCCTCGTCGAATGAATAGAGTACGCGTCTATGTTCCTTTCGGCCAAGACCCAGAACAGCGTGGAGCCCAAACGTCAGTGTCTTGCTCGTGTCATTGGCCCTATGAGAGCAAGATACAGTACGCGCGATCCGGAATGGTTTAGTGTAGTAACCAGAAGCCGTCTCAGGCTACCAGTACTTATTGAACTGAAGTCCGAAAGCTTGGAGCTTGAAGCTTGAAAGCCCGAAGCTCGAATCACTGTATTCTGTCCAATCGTCTGCGAAGCTTGGCGACGACCCCCACTGGGGCCAATGCCAGTGGCCCCAAGAAGTGAGGGTGTGGACGCCCCCTTTCCCCCTCCGGTCACGGACCGTGATCGTGACAGGGGCACGCCTGTCAGCCAGCCAAACAATGGCAAGGGACGGCAGCGGAGGGGGCGCCGCGCGAACCGGGCGATCGAAGCGCCGATCGAGCGGACTGAGATCCCTCGATCGCGCCTGCCCCCCGCTCTGCAAAGCCACGCACGCCGAGTGCAGCGTGCGCGCGTGTCGTCTCTGTCGCCGTCTCTCGAACACCGTGGGTGCCACCGACGTCGACGACCCACGACCCCACCGTCCCGCACAGGGGCACAAACACGCAGCCCGCCCGCCCGCCACCCTACCACGGACCATACAACGCGCACGCTCGGCGTAGACACGACCGCGACCACGGGGCACGAACATGGCCGGAGAGGAGAGGGAAAAGAGGGCGCGTTGGCGCGTGTTCCCGACCCAAATGACACGGCAGGAGGAGGGGGAGGAAGAGAGAGCGAAACTAGAAGACAAGCTCACCGAGGGATTTCCAGCAGGTGGACGAGTGCGCGCATGCTTTTTGTTCGGTTTGTTGTTGCTGCTGCTGCGGTGGCGGCGGGGTAGAAGACGGGAGATGGGAGATGGGGACGAGGAGATGGGGACGGAGGGAGACGAGGTGAGCGCCAAACTTGTCTGCCGCCGCTTTCGTAACTCTCACACCGAGCCGAACACGTACTAACTTAGTAGATATCATTACGGGGGATCATCAATCAGAGCGCACGATGGATCGGGCTCGCGTCACGCGTCTTGGTCTGCGGATGGGATTGGGATTGGGACTGGGACTTGTGGACGTTCCTTGCCCAGGTCCCTGCCTCACTTCCAGCACCTTTCCAGCCTCCTCCCCGCGAAATCCTCCACGAAAGCGAGGGGAGGGGGGAAGTTCACGTTCCAACACATTCCCACGCCCCGATCCCTTCCTTGGTCGGCGCTCCTCGGGGTCGACGCGTGTTTGGACGCGTGTTTTTGGACGTGTGTTGATCGTTATCAACGTACGTACTCGCGTCCCCTTCGTCGCACCACCGATGCTCATCGATCATCGCTCTCTCCTCCCCCCATCATCGACGTTCACACCTCCCCCCTCACACCCCCATCGACATCTCCCCATGGCGACCTCTTCGGCGACTCCAGATGCTCACTCGGCGGCCATTGCTGCCTCCGACAATGAGCTCGCGGTGCCTCTCGGCTACCCCATTTGTTGGCATTGGTGTTGCGTACGTACGTCGTTTTATTCTGTGGTGTCGACGCTCAAGTTTATTTGTTTGTCTTCGACCTGCGTGCCCGGCTATCCCGACCTGTCCCGAGACCCGCCGTTCAACCGACTACCTTCCCCACCGGTCCCTTTCCGCGTCCCTTTCATCGCACTTCCCTCCCCTGCAGCTTCCAGGCCACTCCGACTGACCGCTGAGTCCCCTTGGACCAAACTTGGTCTCAGCTCAAATCGCCGCTGCACGGTATGCACCTCACCGCCCTTTGCCTTCCCGGTCACTCATGCGCGCACGGGAACACGCCGGCTTGGACGACGCCTTCCAACCAGGTCGTACTGCGACATCCTCGACGGCTCGTCGTCCCACGAGGGCGCGTGCACCCGGGGCCGGTGCGTCCTCGACGACGTCACCTGTGAAGAACCCCACGTTGCCCGTTCCCGCGCGGCCGCAGGTCAGACGCCCTCACTTCCTCGTCTCGTCTCGCCTTGACTGACCCTCGTCCTCTTACCAACGCTCGACCCTCGGGCGCCGTCTACACCGCACACCTTCAAACAAACAACCGTCGTTCACACCACCCGTAACGTACACGTGCCTTTACATTTGTGATCACTAACACGGTCGCTATCACTAACACGGTTTATTTCCCCAGTTCCCACCACCTCGACGTTCAGGAGCAGCAGCACGACCGGCCGCACGCGAAGCACTTCAACACAGGGGCCCGGTTGAGGTTGAAGAAGTCCTCCCGGTTCTGCGACGGGTCGTCGTTCCAGGAGATCAGGTACTTGACGATCGTCAGGTGCGTGAACTCCGTGCTCCAACCACCCCACTCGCAAATCCACCGGAGCGGCCACCGGAGGTCGCTGGCTAACCACTGGCACCCACCACGTCGGAACGAGTGGGTGCCGTAGGCAACGGGGTCAACGCCGATATCGATTAGGTTGTTGCGGAACATCTCGAGGAAGCATTCAGCCGTCTACCCAGCGTGTTAGTGGCCCGTGAGGGGCGGCCGCTTTTTCGGGGCAAGGCGCACGCACCATTGGCTGGTTGTTCTCCGAGATTCGATCCCCGGACCCCAGTTTACGGAACATATACCCGTGCTCGATCTGCGAGGCGTCTATCCACTCGGCGTAGGCCCGTACGGGGCAGAGGTGGGCCATCGGCTCGGGCAGCTTGTGCAGCACAAACGGCTTGATGTGCCCGAACTGGTTTGTCTTTCGGAACGGCAACGTCAGCTGGAGCCGGTTGTTTCCCAGGTGAATGAAGTCATGGCTTTGGATTTTGAGCACCTCGTCCACGCGGAGAAGACAGCTGAACGCGAGCGTGAACGCAAGCTGGAGTAACCGCCGTGCGTTCTGACCCGCCCACTGATTGCAGTCGGCCTTGCTCTTCTTCGCCGGTGGGTGTCTCAAGTCCCTGACTGGCACTCTCGAGTTGAAGTGATACAGGTCGTACATCGTTGCCGCGCTGATCGCCCTTGCGCTCGTCGCGGTCTCCCCGGCTTGGACCTTGCGTCGGTGCAAGCTGAGCATGTACCGGGAGACCACCTCGGATACCGATGGGTTCCCCACCATGCGCCCATCGCTGCCGCGTTGCCAGTGCATCGACCCGAGGCCGTGAATGCGGCCGAATGCGTAAGTCATCGAGGCGCGCATCTTCTGCGCGGTGCCGTATGTTGCGCGCACTTGAGTGGACAGCCTCTTCTTACCGTCGAGGTTCAGCTCGTCGCACCTGTACATTTGGTGAGGACACAGTTTTTATTTGATAGGAATGTGCGGACTGACTCGTTCATGATCCACACGACGATGAACTGCGGCGCGTATTGGTGGGGTTCGTCGCTGAAGAACTCGCTAGGTCGGACGATATTCTTCCGCGTGAGGAACTCGGCGCACTGGGCTATGAGCCTTGAAGCGACGTGGGTTAAGGGTACCGGGCCACGAGGGGGACGATGCCTACCGCAGGTACTCGCCGTGCGTCCTATCCGATACCCCCCTTGACACGTCTTTCACCGTAGCGAGCAGGTCCGTCATCGTCACATCGGGCGCGGCGTCGACCGCTTCAAGTGCCGGGAGGGTCTCAACCTCCCCTTCAAGGTCATCCAACATATCTTCCGCGTCGAACTGACCCGCGGGGTTGGAGGGCTCGATATTGTCTAACACGCCAGCAAAGGAGATAGGGTCGAGGCAACAAGACATCGTGGATTACAACAGAGGGGACGCCCTCGCGTCCTGTTGTCTATTAAAGGCGCCCCAATAGGGGCGGGTGGTAAAGGGGTAGGTCACGTCGTCTGACGTATATACGATACGCTGACATGGCCATTGAATTGATGACCGCCGCCGCCGTTTTCGACGCCACCTGCCCAGCCACCCCCACTCCTCTCCCTCTCGCCCTCGCCCTCGCCCTCGCCTGGACCTCAAGACCATCGCGTTGCCTGCGCACAGCGCCGCAGTCGAGGTCGCCCCCACACACGACGCCAGGACCACGCGACGCCACAGTCGAAAGGTTCGACCCATCTACCCCGGCGTGCGACGCTGGGATCGTCCCCTGGTACGCCCTCTCGCCCCTCACGCTGCACCGCAGACCGATGCGACCCTCTGCGGTGCAGCCTCCGCCACTTCCCGCCCGTCCACGCGACCTACCCAGGTCCCAGCCACCCCTCCTCACCATTCGGAGGGATCGTCCCCAGGTTCGTCCCGCCTACCTCGGTGACCGTTGCCCGCTCACGCGCCCTCGCTCCTCTCACCCTCGAGTCGAATCGGCTGTCTGAATCACAAGGCCATCGCGTTACCCGCACGCGAACCCGTGCGCCCCGACACCGGTATTTCCATCACGACCATGGCCATCTTGAACTCCTTTGTCAATGACATCCGCCCCTCCTCACCGCGCCCCGACACTGGTATTTCCAACAAGACCAAGGCCACGAACTCCTTTGTCAATGACATCCGCCCCCTCCTCACCACTACCCGCGCGCAGTGCCGCAGTCGAAGGGATCGTCTCCAGGTTCGTCCCGCCTACCTCGGCGACCGTTGCCCGCTCACGCGCCCTCGCTCCTCTCACCCTCGCACGCGACGCCACTCACACAGGTGCACACCGGTATTTCCAACAAGACCACGGCCATCCTGAACTCCTTTGTCAACGACATTTTCGAACGCGAAGGGGTCGTCCCCAGGTTCGTCCCGCCTACCTCGGCGACTGTTACCCGCTCACGTCCTCTCACCAAAATCCAGACTGCTGTTCATCTCACCCTCGAGTCGGCTGTCTGAACCACAAGGCCGTCGCGTTACCCGCACGCGACGCCACTCAAACAGGTGCACTGTGACACCGGTATTTCCAGGTGAACTTTCGAAGCACGCCGTTTCTGAGGACGTTCTCCGGCGCAGGCGCCAAGTAAACAGACCCTTGTCCCTATTTTTGTGTACGATACTACTGTATTCTGCTATTTTATATGCCTCGACAAGCCGAAGAACCTCCTTGCGGTCGAGCTCACTATATATATATAATCGAAAGAATCTTTTTTGTTTTGTTTTGTTTTGTTTTAATAATAAAATATATAATTGAAAGCTTCGCATGTCTGAGCTTCTTCTCGTGAATTGAAGAGGAGAAAATAGGGAGACCGTTGGGCGACCTTGGTAGGTCACGAAACCCATTTTGACGTGAATTGGAGGAGTACATGCACGTCTCGGTTACGAGGGACAAGGAGGTGATTAGCAGTCGTGTCTTGTTCTTTTTTTCACGCGTCGCAACATCAGTGGACGGTATACACGTAGGCACGACGCGTCGAGAAACGCGCAGTACGACCTCCGGGGTTCGACCGTCGCCTTGCCCACGCGCAACGCTGCGGTAGTGGTACCCCCAAAGACAGTGACAAACGATTATAATTGTGACTAAAATACGTCGTACGCGCTACGACTACGGGAAACGGGAAACGGGGGAGCGACGGCCTGCCCAATCAGTCCGACGAGACGTGTAGACTACGGTAGTGCTTCGCGATCGCCGAGGACTTGTTCCTCACAATGTGCTGACTGCCCCTCCGGTACTCGAACGCGGCCCCAAATCCGTCGCCGTACTTGTCTTTGGCCTGCTCGGCGAGGCAGCGATCGGCGGCCATGCGCTCCTCCTTCAGGGCCTCACAGATGGCCGTGTACGACATCGGCTGGCCGTCGGCGGTGAACTTCTGCCAGAAGCCGGTCTCCGTGAGCTCTTGCCAGCTCGTGGCGATGTCCTAGATATGTCCGATCCGGGCGGTAAGCGTCACGCATCGGAGGATAACGGGGGGAGGGTGCTCACCCGCCAATGGGCCCAGTTTTTCTTCGTGCACGCCCACTGACCGGACTTACCGTAGCGGTACACGGTCGGCCAGTGCTTGAGCGCAATCGGCTCTCCTTGGATGCGGAGCACCGCCTCCGAGGGGGTCCACTCGGGTGAGCTGTCGTCCCACGTCCTCATCAGCCGAGGGAGATCTTTCGCGAACGAGACGAGAGGCGGGTCGGGAACGCTCTGCTTCTCAAAGCAGAGCGACCTGCCGTTTCCGAGCTTGAGGTAATCCAGTGGGCCTTGGAGAACCGACTCGGCGGGTGTCGGCGGTCGCTGATGGGACGAAGTGGGAGGAGAGGGACCGTCGGTGGTGGTCGCGGTCGTGGCGGCGGTGTCCGTGGTGGTCGTGGCGCTGTCCATGGTTCCGGGTCCTCTGTGAGCGGGCGCAGGCGCAGGCGCACTCACGACGGTGACGGGTGATGGAGCGACACCACCGCCGTTCCCACCGGCGATGGCCGCCATCAGCGCGGCTAGTTGGGCCTGCACCTGCTGGAGCTGGAGCTGGAGCTGCGCGGCGATGACGGGGATGTCCATAGTCATGGCGTGAGCGTCTTGCACGTGAGAAATAGAATGGGGGAGCTCACCGCCGTCGGAGGACCCTCGGGTGAGGGTGAGGATGGCGCGTTGCTGACATCGCCGTGGACGCGCGCCACGCCGTCCCAGTCGCGACCCACGTCGGGTGGCGACGACTCGTTCTCTGGCTCCTCTGGCGGCTTGTATGGGTTGCATGCCACGAAGTTGCGGGCCTGTGGGGAGAAGGGGAAGGAGCGACGTGGGGGTGGCGTGGTCAGACCGGACGTGAAGGGGACGTGGACGAGGTGGGACGTGTGGACGCACCCACACCAATACCGCCGCCCTCTCCTCGTCTGTGCGCATGTCCTTCAACCTCTCAGTGGGGAGGCAGGGCTGGGTCGTCGAGCCCGTGCCGGCAGCGGCGGCGCTGAAGAGCAGCTCACGGCGCAGCGTCGACCGCTTTTTCGTGCTCGCCTTCTTCCCCGGGCCCTTCGTGCTCTTCGTGACGCCACCGTCTCGAGGTCCACGGTGCTTCTTGCGTGCGCCGGCAAGGAGGCTGTGGGGTGGTGGCCGGTCGTGTCAGCTCGTCGTGCACATGTCGCGTCGCTCGAGTGGGAGTGGGAGGGGAAAGAGGGAGGGAGACACACTCACCCGTCCCATCCCTGCCGGTCTGCACTGAAATTCTTCAGCCGGTCTGTCAGCGTCGTCTTGTTGCCGGTTTTCGCGAGGCGGAAGGTGTCGCAGAGCTCCCGGAGGCCCGCGCGAGAGAGGTTGGTGCTGGCGTGGAAGGACGTCGTGTCAGCGTCGTGGGGGGTGATGACCGGAAGTGAGACACTCACAGGTCGTGGTGCGCCACCTCGTGCGCGCCGTTGACGACGTTCCCCGGGAAGGGCAGTAGTCCCTGCGAGGCGTGCCCGTCCGACGACGGGGACGCATCGACGTCCATCGGCTCGTCGCGATGGGGAGACCCCGTGGGCTCGGACGCGGCGGTCAACTGTCGCTCGTGTTTCTCGATGAGGAGGGCCATGAGGAGGGCGACGAGGGCGGAGAGGAGCAGCCAGCAGAGTGACACGTCGACAGGGGCGGGAGCAAATCCCAAATGAGGCCTTCCGCCATCGCGGACTAGCGATCTGGGTTCACTGGGGGGGCGCGGCCACTCAGCATTCAGTCTCTAGTTTTTTTAGCACGAACACGGGGCGGCACGGGCGGCAGGACGAAGGAGGCAAGCGACGGGGCGGCGTCAATGACCAACCCGACGGGTGAGCCCGATCGGGTTGTTTGCCACCTGCGCCACCGCTTGCCACGCCGCGCCAAACAAACGACCCGTTCCCCGGTACGGGAACCGCCGTGCTCGGATGAATCAGCGATCGGCCCCGCGGACCGGTCACCGCCGCGTGACGGGAGCGAGACTTTTGCGAGAGAAGCCTAGGGATAAATGGATTACTCGAATGGGTCTCCATGCTCTCAGGGGACTAGGAAGCATTGCTGTGTTTGGCTTATTTGCCATCGTGACCGAAGTTGAACGTGGAGAATTTCAACTTGAAGCAGTTTTCAAGCTCCCTTGGAGAAGACTGGCAACTCCGGCCCAGTGGTGCGGCGTCGACATTTCAAACCGCTTCAGCGCGGGGTTACAGTAACTTGAAGTCAAACTTAATCACCTTCCGCAGTAAGGCCAATACTGTATATCATTACTGCAGCCTGAATGTCGTTCCGGCCGCCCCAGTTGCGATCTCGCACGAATAAACCCGTGAATTGTTGCCCCCACAAAACATGACGAATGAAGCGTAACACGAGCCGTGCATCCCATTCAAAGTTCTTCTGGTGCTGTCTGCAGAAACGACACGTAGACTTCCCACCTTCTCTTTAACCTGACGCTGTCCATCATTTTCTGGGCAGCAACGGGTGTTGTTGATGGCCTTTTTTCTTACCAACGTTGACACCAATTTTCGTATGGAATCTAAGGCCTTCCTCCCGCGACACAAGAGAGGCCTCATATCTTAGCATACCACCACTATCCACTGGTTCTACGCGCACGCTCCTTCGGCGGCTTGATAGGGTAACGGAACGATCGGGCGTGCTGGTCACGTTGCGTAGTACGGCCTTCCACTCTGCGAGAAGCCGCAGTTGTACTCGTTATCCTGTCCGCAGCAGTGCTTCGCAGGTTCGCCATGAAGGACGAAGTACTTGTATGTCTTGCAATAGACAGTGTCGTGCCGAAGGTGACACTGGGCGTCCCAGCATTTCCCCGTCCCTATTAACGCGACGGGACACATAGTCATGGCCATTGCGCGTTAGAAGTCTGCCAAGTTGAGAGAAAACGGGAAGGAAAATGGAGTATAGCGGGGGGGCCGGTGCCAAGTGGGAATAGATAGCATTTGTGCGATAAACCCATGACCCTGCATGACCATTCGAAATACGCGGGTCAAGGAAGCCAATGTTTTCGAGTGAGTATTTGGGAATAACTTACTCAATAACTTGAATGAGGTCAATTACGTGCGATGTTCCAGACACGTCTAGGTAATTACTTGCGCCCGTCTACTTTAAAGAGACGAGCAGAATCACACATACGCACGTAGCTACACGGCCAGAAAGAAGCCATCTACAGAAAGGCCAGCGTTACCATGATATGGTTCCTTCCTCTTCTTCTGCTTCCTCGAATCGTGAAAAAAACCTATAAATATTCTCGCTCTTCCCATCTATGTAGCTCTCCCCATACACGACTCCCCCAGGCCGCGGTATCACCTTGTATCCGGGTACATGAACATCTTCCCTGGGATTCCAACTGGGCGCTTTGCCAGTCCATCCTTTGCGTACGCAGGCGTAGTTCAAGAATGTGCGCCACAATTCGTCCTTCCCCAGTACCTCTGGGTCTCCGACCACAATGAGCAAAGCCTGTGCGCGCGTGATGGCCACTAAAGAAGTACGCATTAGCTCCATAAAGTCAGGACACTCAAGTGCAACACGCACCATTCATTCGTCGACGGTTTTGCAGGAAACCCATTGCCTTCCGCTTGTCCGCCTCTGAGTTACTTCGGGTGGTAGCGAAAATAATGACCTTTCGTTCCTGGGCAAAGACAATCAAAAATGAACACCATCTCCAGTGCCGCGAAAACCACGCGATGATTGCACGAACCTGTCCCTGGAATTGCTCGACAGAGCCCACAGTAACATCTCTCAGGCCTGCAGGCCTCAATAACTCCCGGATCGCTCTGACTTGTGCCTTGTAAGGCGCGATAACACCTATCTCCTCCGCATCTACAACCGGGAATAAGGGAACCAGTGCGATAACAAACATACTAAATACCCACAGATCCTGTGTCCACGGTCCTCAATAAGCTTCTGACAATAGTCACGGACGACGGATGCTTCATGGACATTGAGATACGATGGGGAGTGCTTCGCACGCAGTTCTCGGCCCTTGATACCATGGAACACAACCGGGAATTCTTTCTTTGGCAATACATCCGACTGAAGCAACAGACGCGCAACCACTGGGATTGCGTGAGCGCGCATTTTGTCTTCGTACAAGTACCGATTCGGCCATGCGATGATTGCGCCATGGGAGCGACGATTCCGCTGGAGGTCGACGATCCTGTGTGCCTTCGGTTAAGGACCACAACCCAGCAGTGCGAAAGAAATGACTGCTTACGTTTTCCCGGCTTGGGTGTCGAGTCCATAAATCTCGGAAATGAGCATCAGTCGTTCGAGGTAGCTCTTTCCCAGTCCAGCTTCGGAAGCTGGGCCCGACTTAATGACGGGGCCCAATTGATGAGGGTCGCCCGCCAGGATAACATTGGTGTCCTTGTTGGAGAAAGCTGAAATCGGGATAAACGCGAGAGGTTCGTCAGCCTGTGCAGCCTCGTCTATGACTATATGGCTGAAGTGCCCAGCCCGAATCTTCAGCGCCTGGAGGAGGGCCGCAGAAGAACAGGTAGTGAGCACAACGCGGTAAGTCCGTAGTTTTGCAGGCCTTGGGGAAGTAGAGAATTCTCGAATCTCCTCGGGTATGCTCCTTATATCGCGCGAACGAGCATTCAGACGGAGTAGTTGGTCTACAGTTAAACCGGCGCTGGCGAGACGTTCAGCGAGTAGATCTGCGGCGGCGTTGCTCGGAGTGCATGCCAAAATCTTGGAGCTGGCGTCACGGTGTACGAGCTGCATGATGCTTTCGACAACAGTGGAGGTCTTCCCCGTTCCAGGGCTGAAAGACCGTCAGTACAGGTCTTAGTCGAAAAGTGAAAACAGACTCACGGTCCGAATATGATGAATGGGACGGATCCCTTTGGCTGCTGTAGGATCGAAACCACCGTCTGTAGTTGTTGTTCATCATCGCGAATGTTCTCGTTGACCAGTGGGAGTTTGTCAATCTCCGCCTTCGAGAGACGTCGATTCGGTTTTTTGATATCAGAGTCAGAGGGGAACAAGAGGTGGCGTAGATGCCCGCCCGACGAGGCGAGTGCAAAATACTGACGACGTAGTGTGACGCGATTGAGTCTGAAGCGTAGCAAAAATTGTACTCCACGGTAGAGATTGAAACTCGGCGGAACTTCAAGAAATATCTTCAGCACAGCAAGATTGCCCCGCGGGAAGACATCAGCATTCGTTATACGTGTGTCGTAGTACACATCTTCCTGCCTATCCTCCAGCCAAAGGAAATCTCCCACAATGACTTCTGGGAGAAGGTCCTCGTCCTTGTTCTCGAACTCAACACTATGTGGGCGGTTCGGATAAACGAAAATGTAGTCAAGCAGAAGAACATACAAGTATCTCGAGTCTCGCATTTGAACGTCAACTTCGAAGGGATGTTGGTCCAGAATATCTCGCCTGCGCGAACATCACTATCGGGTAGATGAGAAAGAGACCAGACCTACTGCTGGTGTCCCTCTTCGACGTTCAACAGTGCCGTGAAGTACTTCGCGTAAGAATCCATGGTTAACTCTGGCGGTCTCAAAGTGGCGATCAGACCCGGGGCCTTCTTGTCGTAAGGATGCCTAAATGTAGCACTGTCTACTGCCTCCTGGACTGATTGGGGTAGTTCATATTCGGGAAGATTCCCAAATCGGGCTGGGTTTGGGAGAGGTATGATCTTCTCTGGTGGTATTTGTTGACCGCTCCCAGAACGTGGGACATACCCTTCTTGGGTGAGAGATTCGAACCGTTTATGGTCCTCGACTGAACCAGCAATGGCCCGTAGCCTTCTAGAAACCGCAAATTGACCCAATTGGCTCTCGGAAAAAACTAGCTGGAGTGTTGCTTCGAACTGCCCCTCGAATTCGGGGATAAATTCAATCCGCACTGTGCTTGTCGTACCAGGACGGATGGACCGGCTGCGACCATTAAAAGCGACTTTGAAACTGTTGTGGTAGATGAACGCCGATAAGGCTGATAAGGCGTCGTGGCTCACCTAGAACTACTCCCATCCCATGATCTGATTCTTCCTTCGACAAAGGTGACAATCGGGAAGCCCTCTGCGTGATGAATGGTGACCGAAGACGGCGATGTATCGAATGGCCCATTTAGACCGTTGCGTTCGACGATGCCAAAATCCACCCCGTCTTCGTTCGAGACAGAGATACCAGTGTCCTGGCTATCAAGAAATGCATTATCTTCTTCTGTGGAGGGAACTGCGTCATCATCATTTTCATCCACCAAGTTGTTTCTAGGAGTGGGTTCCCTAGGATGTGCATCGCCAACTCGACTGCCTGGGAGGGTAGCACGCCCGCGTAACTCGCGGAACACCTCGAACTTTTTACCGCTCGGCCGGGTATTATCGTTGAAGACGATTTGTAAGCGCATGCGGAATGTGCCAGCATGTGGCGCTTGAAACGACACGAGGATTCTGCGTGGCTTTTTGCGTCGAACTGCTTTCCCGGATAGAGACTCCGTAAAACTGCCAAGAAGTACGTGAAAACTCTCAAATCAAGTCATCGAATAACCCGCACCATGACTCCGCGGTGTCCGGGGCGCGAAAGAGTTGCACTTTTTCAATGGAAAGACTGGACTCCACTTTGGTTTTCTCTATGAGGATGGCGAGATCAACTGGAGGAAAGTGTGGCCGCCGCGCAATTTCAGTTCCTTCGACCACGAAGTCGAGGCCATCTTCATGAGATACTGTGACGCGTGGATCGGAAGCATCAAGAGTTGGCACATTGGTGGCTGGTGAAGATGCGTTCGGAACAGACACAGGTCGGGCATTTGGGAGGTTAGATGGAGGGGGGTGGAAAGGCGTGACCGGGTTGGCAGGAATTGCGGCAACATTCCGAAGATGTTTCCTCCCCTTGTCATGTTGTACAAGCGAGTTAGAAACGTAGCAGCTGCAAGGTTCGCAGTATAGTACTACCATGGTAAATGGAAGGTGCGAGTGACGAGGTCTGAGTCGCGTGTTTGGTGCCACAACCTCTATATGGCACCACGAGGCGCTAAAAAAAGGTAATCAGTTGGCAATTTGAACGTGGCTGACACGGGTACTAGCCGGTAGATCGGCCTCTTTGAACAGAGTACGCGTCTTCGTTCCTTTCAGCCTTGACTCAGAGCAGCGTAGAGCCCAAACGTGTTAGTATCTTGCACGTGTCATTGACCCTATGAGAGCACTTTACGCGCGGTTCGGTACGGGGTTTGCTGTAACCAGAGGCCATCTATCAGTACTCAGTACCGTACTGAAGCTGGAACTTGAAGCTTGAAGGCCGAATAAGTGTGTTCTCTTTGATCGCCCACGACCCCAGCTGGCTGCAAGAAGCCCGAGGCCTGAGGTTGAAAGGACCCCCAACCATTTCGAGTTCTAGGATGACCCTGGTCACCGTCTGGTTGAGTGAAGAAATACCCATACTCTCCGAGTCAAGGGATTAGAAGACGTGCTCACATTGCCGTGGTTGACTCACTGGCATCTGCCATTCGTGAGTCGTAACCGTGTCCAACTTTTTCAAGCTCCTCCTCCCCAACTCCGGCCTATGGCGGGACTGCACTTGCCTGTGGTAGTACATCGGTCTTGACATTGATACTGGCAGCACATCGACATTCAACCTGGCTTACAACACCCCACAATAGACAACATATCATTATCGTTCCAACTTCCCCAGCTGCCATCGTGTCCCACAACAACTTGAACCGGTGAACTTGCCCCAACAAAACATGAAGGAGGTGTAACACGAGCCATGAATCTTGTTCTCCTGGTACTGCGGGCAGAAATGACACATAGACTCCCTTCCCGCCTTCTTCCCTTGTATAGATTTGCTATTTCTGAGATCCGAGAGCTGAGAGCTGTAGCACAACGTCGATCTAACCTTGGATCTAACTAACAGAGGACACCATGACGGAGCCATAGATCACAACCTCATAGACCCAGCTGCATATCAATTTTTGTCAACCTGACGCTGTCCATCTTTTTCTGGACAACAACAGGGATGTTGTTGATGGCCCTTTTTCTTACTAACGTCGAAATAAACTTCCGTCTGGAATTCAGGACTCTTCTCGAGACCAAGAGAAGCTTTTCCTCCCTGTCCTTCGGGAGCACTCCATCACTACCCACCAATTCCTCCCATCTATGCTCATGCTTCTTCGGCAGCTTCAGCTCGGGTATGTAGAGACAAGGTAACGGAAGGGTCGGGCGTACTGGCCGCGTTGTATCCCCCTTCCACTCTACGAGAAACCGCAGTTGTGCCCGTCATCCTGTCCGCAGCGGTGCTTCGCAGGTCCGAGGACTCGGACAAAGTACCTGCATGTCTCGGAGTGAACAGCGTTGTCTCGAAGGTGAATTGGGCGTCCCAGTATATCCCTACCCCTCCATGCGACGGGGCGCGTGATGACAGTCGTTGCGCTCGCGATCTGACAAGTCGATGGTCCACGGGAAGCAACGGGGAGGTGGATGAGAGGCTACTAGGGTACTAAGTAGACAGAGATATACCCTTTTCCCTGTCCCTCTATGATCATTCGAAGTACAGGGCCAATGAAACTACATATTTTCAACAGGGAATACTGAGCACCAAAAGTCAGAGGTACCACACACCCACTGCGCAAGGAGTAAGCACGGAGTCGTGGAGTGACAACTTGCGCCGGTCCAGGATAACGGGACGGCAAGAAAAACTCGTCTACAGATATTCCAGCCTTGCTTCCCCTCCGCCTCCCCTAATTTGAGGAGTACCTGTAAATCTTCTCGCTCTTCCCATCCACATAACTCTCCCCATACACTACTCCCCCAGGCCTCGGTATCACCTCGTATCCGGGCACATGAACGTCTTCCTTAGGCTTCCATGTGAGCATTTTTCCCGTCCATCCTCCGCGTAGGCAAGCGTAGTTCAAGAATGTGCGCCACAATTCGTCCTTCCCTAGTACCTCTGGGTCTCCAACCACAATAAGCAACGCCTGCGCGCGTGTGATGGCCACTAAGGAGGTATGCGTAAGACCCATGAAGTCATGACGCCTCAAAGAGCAGCCCACCGTTCATTCGTTGGCGGTTTTGTAAGAAACCCAGGGCTCTCCGCCTATCCACTTCTGAGTTGGTTCGGGTAGTAGCGAAAATGATCACCTTTCGTTCCTGGATAGAAGTAAGAATTAGCACCGTCCACCTTAGAAAATCATTTACTGCACGAACCTGTCCCTGATATTGCTCGACGGAACCCACTGAAACATCCCTCAGATGTGCAAGCCCTAATAACTCCCGAATCGCCCTGACTTGTGCCTTATAAGGTGCGATAACACCTATATCCTCAGCATCTAAACCGGGATTAAGGGAACCAATGCGATATCAAAGATGCCCAATACTCACAAATCTTGTGTACACGGTCCTGAGTGAGCCTTTGACAATAGTCACGAACAACCGATGCTTCATGCACGTTGAGAAACGACGGAGAGTGCCGCGCACGCAGCTCACGGCCCTTAATACCATGGAACACAACCGGGAATCCTTTCTTTGGCAACACGTCCGACTGGAGCAAGAATTGTGAAACGTCCGGAATCGCATGAGCGTGCATACTGTCTTCGTACAGGTATCGATTCGGCCATGCGATGATTGCACCATGCGAGCGACGGGCCTGCTGAAGCTTGACAATCCTGTGTGCCTGAGTTGACAAACTCAATTTAGTAATAAGAAAAGACTGCTCACGTCGTCGCAACTTGGGCGTCGAGTCCGTAAATCTCGGAAATGTCCATCAATCGTTCGAGGTAACTCTTTCCCAGTCCGGCCTTGGAGGCGGGGTTTGACTTGATGACAGGACCCAATTGGCGAGGATCACCCGCCAGGATAACATTGGTGTTTCTGTTTGAGAAGGCTGCAATCGGAATCAATGAGAGAGGTTCCTCCGCCTGTGCAACCTCGTCTATGATTATATGGCTGAAGTGCCCAGTTGGAATATTCTGCATCGCAGGAGGCAGCCCGCAGAGGAGCAGGTAGAGACGACAATGCGGTAAGCTCGCATTTTTGCATGCTCTGGGGAGGTCGAAAATGCCCGCACGCCCTCGGGTATGCTCTCCATGTCGCGCGAACGGGCATTCAGACGGAGTAGTTGGTCCACAGTCAAACCGGCGCGGGCGAGAAGTTCAACGAGTACATCCGCAGCAGCGTTGCTCGGGGTGCATGCCAGAACCTTGCCCCCATCGTCACGATGTAAGAGCTGCATGATACTTTCGACAACAGTGGAGCTCTTCCCTGTTCCAGGCCTGAGGCGAGATAGTCAGTACCAGACTCAATCAAGGCATCAAGATGTCCTCACGGCCCGAAGATGATGAATGGGACGGTTCCCTTTGGCTGCTGTAGGATCGAAACCACCGTCTGTAGCTGTTGTTCGTCTTCGCGGATGTTCTCGTTGACTAGTGGGAGCTTGGTTATTTCAGCCTCCGAGAGGGGTCGAATCGGTTTGATATCAGGGGTAGAGGGGAACAAGAGGCGACGCAGATGCTTGAGCGATGAAGCGAGTGCATAATACTGACGACGTAGCGTGACGCGATTGAGCCTGAAGTGAAGCAGAAATATCGCTCCACCGTAGAGATTAAAGCTCGTCGGCACTTGAAGATATATCTTCAGCACAGCAAGATTTCTCCGCGTGAAGACACTAGCTTTCGTTATACGTGTGTCATAGTACACGTCATCCTGCCTATCCTCCAGCCAAAGAAAATCTCCAAGAAGGACTTTTGGTAGGAGATCCTCGTCCAAGTTCTCAAACTCGATACTATGCGAGGTTCGACACAAACGGGCGTGCAGGCAAAAGAGAGGAACATACAAGTATTTCGAGTCCTCCGAGTCCTTTTGAACTTCAACTTCGGAAGGACGTTGGTCCAGAATATCTCGCCTGCTTGAATATCACTATCAGGTCAATGAAAAGGAGGTCAGACCTACAGATGGTGCCCTTCTTCGACTTTCAACAGTGCCGTGAAGAACTCCGCGTAAGTATCCATGGTTAACTCCATCGGCCTCAAAGTGGCGATCAGATGCGGCGCCTTGTTATTTGCTTGCTTCGTTGTGCTTTTATTATAAAGAGGGATGGAAAACGTACTCACATCGCTGATGGTAATCGTGATCCTGTGCGTACCCAAATTTGTCCCAAGTTCTCGAAGTTCCCTCACTTACCCAACTCCGACCTGGAGCCAGCGAGCTGCCAGCGACCGCTTGGCAGTGTATCATGGTGCTACGTCGACTACGCAAGCACAGATAACAGACTTTTTTCTAGAGCTTACATATAATTATTTCCTGCTGTAGTGGCAACATATCGTCGATATAATCGTTCCAATATCTCCCCAGCTGCCATGGTACACAAAAACTTAAACCCATGTCCTCCGCCGCGCGCTCACTACAGTGCCAAAAGTGACTCGGCGACTCGGAAGTAGTCTACACAAACTCCAACCATACCGTGCTTCCGTCACTCCCTTTCTGCTACTTCCCCTAATTTGACGAAAACCTGTAAATCTTCTCGCTCTTCCCGTCCACATAACTCTCCCCATACACTACTCCTCCAGGCCTCGGTATCACCTCATATCCGGGTACATGAACCTCTTCCTTAGACTTCCAAGTGAGCATTTTTCCCGTCCATCCTCCGCGTAGGCAAGCGTAGTTCAAGAATGTGCGCCACAATTCGTCCTTCCCCAGTACTTCCGGGTCTCCGATCACGATGAGAAGAGCCTGTGCACGCGTGATTGCCACTAACGAGGTATGCGTGAGCCCGATAAAGTCAAGGCACTCAAAGGCAGCACATACCATTCATTCGTCGACGGTTTTGTAAGAAACCCATTGCTCTCCGCTTGTCCACCTCTGAGTTGCTTCGGGTTGTGGCAAAAATAATCACCTTTCGTTCCTAGGTTAAGCCAAGTAAAGAGTTAGCACCGCCCGTTCCAGAAAGTCGCGCTATTGCACGAACCTGTCCCTGGAATTGTTCGACGGAGCCCACAGAAACATCCCCTAACTTCGCAAGCTTCAATAACTCTCGAATCGTCCTGACTTGTGCCTTGTACGGTGCGATGACACCTATCTCCTCCTCATCTACGGCTGGAGTTGAGGGAACCAGTGTGATATCAAAGATGCTCATGACTCACAGATCTTGTGTTCACTATCCTGAGTGAGCTTTTGACAATAGTCACGGACGACCGATGCTTCAAGAATGTTGAGATACGACGGCGAGTGGCGCGTGCGTCGTTCTCGGCCCTTGATACCATGGAACACAAGCGGGAATCCTTTCTTCGGCAACACGTCCGATTGGAGCAACAAACGTGAAACGTCCGCACTCGCGTGAGCGCGCATGATATCTTCGTACAAGTACCGATTCGGCCAGGCGATGATTGCCCCATGGGAGCGACGGTTTCGTTGAAGGTCGACGATCCTGCGTGCCTTGAGTTAACAAACTCGATTCAAGAGCGCGAAAGATAAGCCCACTCACGTTTTCCCGGCCTGAGTGTCGAGTCCATAAATCTTGGAAATGCGCATCAATCGCTCGAGGTAACTCTTTCCTAGGCCAGCATCAGAAGCTGGGCTCGATTTGATGACAGGACCCAATTGATGAGGGTCGCCCGCCAGGATAACATTGGTATCTTCGTTCGAGAAGGCCGCAATCGGGATCAACGCGAGAGGTTCCTCGGCCTGCGCAGCCTCGTCGATAATTATGTGGCTGAAGTGTCCGACTGGAACGTTCTCCGTTTGGAGGAAGCCAGCTGAGGAGCAGGTAGAGAGCACAACACGAAATGCCAGGAGCTTCGCACGTTTTTGGAATACTGAGTATGCTTGCACATCCTCGGATATGTCTTCCTCGTAGCGCGAATAGGCATTCAGGCGGAATAGTTGGTCCGCGTCTAGACCGCCGGCGGAGAGACGTTCAACGAGTAAATCTGCAGCGGCGTTGCTCGGTGTGCATGCCAGAATCTTGAATCTGGGATCGCGCTTCAATAACTGGATAATACTTTCAACAACCGCGGAGGTCTTCCCTGTTCCGGGGCTGAGGCGGGGTGTAAGTGTTGATCTCAGTTGAGGCGTGAACATAGACTCACGGTCCGAAAATGATGAATGGGACGGTTCCCTTTGGCTGCTGTAGGATTGAAACCACTGTCTGTAGCTGTTGGTCATCTTCGCGGATATTCTCGTTGACCAGTGGAAGCTTGGCGATGTCGGCCTTCGAGAGGCGTCGAATTGGTTTGATATCTGAAACCGAGGGGAACAAGAGGCGACGCAGATGTGCGAACGATGATGCGAGTGCATGATACTGACGACGTAGTGTGATGCGATTGAGTCTGAATCGAAGTAGAAATTGTGCTCCACGGTAGAGCTCAAAACTTGCTGGCACTTGAAGGGATATTTTGAGCACAGCAAAGGAGCGCCGTATGAAGATATCGGCATGCGTTATGCGTGCTTCGTAGCGTACGTCTTCCTGCCCATCGTCCAGCCAGAGGAAGTCTCCTACAATGACCTCGGGGAGGAGATCCTCATCGTTGTTCTGAATCTCGACACTACACAGGCAATGTTGGATATACGCGTTTGTAGGCACCAAAAAAGAGGAACATACAAGTATCCTGAGCCCTGGCTTTGGACGTCAATCTCAAAGGGAAGTTGGTCCAGCATATCTCGCCTGTTTCGACATCACTATAGGACAATAAAATGGAGAGATATTAACCGTACTGCTGGTGCGCGTCTTCAACATTCAACAGTGCCTTGAAGTATTGTGCGTATGTGTCCATATTTAACGCTCCCGGCCTCAGAGCCTCGACCAGTCGCGGTGCCTCCTTGTCGTAAGGGTGCTTGGGTGTAACATTTTCCATCGCTGTCTGGACCAATGGAGGTAGCTCGTATTCTGGGAGTTTCCTGGACTTCCGGGGACGATCTGAAGGCCAGAGAGGTATCACCCTTTGTGGTGGTACTTGTCGACCGGCGCCAGTCCGTCGAATATACGTTTCGTTGTCGAGAAATTCGAAACGTTTATGATCCTCGAGTGAACCTGCAATAGCCCGTAACCTTCTAGAAACTGAAAAACGAGTCGGTCGTTGACCATGGGAGAAAATCAGCTCAAGTGCGGCGTCAAACTGTCCCTCGAACTTCGGGTTGAATATGATTTGTACCGTGCTCTCCGAACCAGGTCGGATGGTTGGGCTATCTCCTTCGAAAGTCGCTATGAAACTGCGGTGACTGATGAACGCTGACAAAACTAAGAGAGAATCCTGGCCTACCCAGAATCGTTCCCATCCAGTGATCTGATTTTCGCTTTGACAAACGTGACAGCCGGGAAGCCCTCTGCGAGGTTAATGGTGAGTGAAGATGATGGGGTTGCGAATGGCCCATTTCGGCGCTTGCGCTCGACGATGCCAAAATTCACCCCGTCTTCATCCGAGACAGAGATACCGGTGCCGTCGCCATCAGGAAGTTCCTCTTCTTCATCCGTGGAAAGGCTTGCGTGGTCATCCGCCCAGTCACTTATGGGGTCGCTAATTGGTTCCTCGGCAACTCCGTGCAGTTTTCGCTCAATTACAAAGTTTGCTTTGCGTGTGCGGTCGTAGAAAGTCAGCTCAAGAATCGCCTCATAGTTCCCCACTTGCTGAGGGGTGAAAGTGAGAGTTATTGTGCGTTGGCGCTTAGGCTTGATCCACTTGGAGTTTCCCACGAGCTGAGCGGAAAAAATGCTACGCATTGGGAATTTGAGGATTTCGTAGTCTTATTAACAGACGTGGACTCACCTGGCCACAGAACCATCCGACAAGCGCACCTTAACACCCTCCAAAGAAACCAATGGATTGGTTGAGGACTTGTTGATGACAAGCTCTAGACTCTGTGCTGCAAACGGAACGTCGGGCCGTGCGCGTTTTAGTGAGAATTCAAGACCAGACTCGTGGGAGACAGTGATCCCGGCGCCTTCGCTGCCTACCGTGACAGGGGCAGAGCTACTGGGAAGGGTAGCTTGCCCACGTAGCTCACGGGATACAACAAACTCTCTGTCACTTTGCCGAGTTTTGTCATTGAACACAATCTCCAAGGATGCGCAGAATGTGCCAGCATGTGGCGCCTGAAAGGACACGTTGATTTTGCGCGGCTTGCCCTTCTGGACTACCGACGTCTCCCCGAGTACAGACACGGTAAAACTGTTAAGAAGGTTATGAGAATTTCAAATCGAGTCATTGAATAACCCGCACCATGAAGCTGGGGTGCCTGGGGGGCGTACGAGTCTCACGACGGGAAAAGAAAGACTAGACGTCACTTGAGTTTTCTCTATGATGATGGTCTGTTCGATTGGAGAAAAAGACGGATGGCCCGCCTTTTCTGTTCCTTTGACAATGAAGTCGAGGCCATTTTCGTGAGACACCGTGACGCGCGCCAGTGGGTCAGGGGATATAGGGTTTTGTATGCCGATGGCTGGTGAAGATGCGCTCGGAAGCGACATGGGCTGAGGATGTGGGAGATTCGTTGGCGGGGGAGGTTGGTGAGCGGGAGGTTGGTGAGCCGTGATTGCGTTGGTGGTCCCATTGGCGGCAACGTTCCGAAGATGTTTCTTCCCGCCGCGATGTTGTCCGAGCAAGCTAGCTGGAAATGAACACCCGCAGGGCTCGCACCGCGAAATATCGTGGCGATTGGTACAAGGACCGTCCGTACAAGTTCCCCCAGCTAGTGCAGTCGGGCAATAGGCTACCATGGTAAATGGAAGAACGAGTGGCGAGGTGCGCGTGTTTTTGGCACAGCCGCAATGGTGCCACAAGGCGCTAAACAAAAGTTATTGAATGCGATTACAGCGGTATTCATAACAGTTGTCACCTGCCTTTTTTAGCAGACTCACGGACATTCAAAACTCAAGAACGGGGTTCGTAGTTAAGTCGACGGGGAAATTGAGTTGTCATACAGAATTAGGGTTATGGAATAGGTATCTCGAAATAATTGGGTTATGGAATAGTTACCTGCGTTGCTATGCTCGGCCACTGTGTGCGACCTTCGACCCAACTCAAAGTCGGCGTGCTCTCCACGCCTTTCTATCTATCATCCTTTCCAAAGCCTTCAACAATGGTTTGCCGGTACTCCAAAGACATCAAGGACTTGGCCTTATTGATGTCCCTTCAAGGACTGCGTGACTCAGAGATCCATGAAATTACTGGGATCAGTGTACAGTCGCTCAAGAGGTTCCGCAAAACACATCGCCAGACCGGGGGCGTGCCCTCCCCACCGCCAATCGACAATGGTCGGCTGCGCGTGCTTACCGCAATTCAAGTAAAGGTGTGTCTGCAATATTTTGGTCATGGACATTGTCTCACTGTCACAGTTCCTCACTGATGCCGTTGACCGCCAGCCCGATACATCACTCATGGAGTCATGGAGCTGCAGGTGGAGCTTCGGGAAGCGTTCGGCACTGAGGTATCACTTCCGACGATCCTGCGTTCCCTTGCATCAGTATTTGTACGGGTTGCTTGATGGGGGTTGTACCACCTGGCGCCTGGTGGTGCCACCTGGTACAACCCATAAAGTTAGCAATTTGGCAGTTGCACAAGCCATGTCTAATCCTTCAAAAAGTTTCTTACACAGCGATGACCAGCAAGCAGGACAAGTTCAGAAAGTCAAGAAAGTCATACAAGTCCAAGTATTAGGCATATCATCTAAGTTATATATTTGTCATATATTTGTCATATCATATTTGTCATCCATTTGTCATATATTTGTCTTGATATTTGTTATGTCATATTTGTCATATTAAATTTGAAGTCACAGCAGGTCACCATCACATTAATTATGTAGCATAAAAATAATATTTTATTCAAAATCACACAAATACATGATACTAGTACTACAGTAGTGAGAGCCAAGGTGCCGCAAGTGTTGGTAGTGATGTGGCGGGGCGGTGGTGGCGGGGCCAGGGTTGTGACGTGGCATGTGGGGCTTTGTGTCGCAGTGGGTTGACAGAGTGTTGACAGTCTTGTATGGGGCGGGCCAGCGTGGCGGTGGCGTGGCGGTGGCGTGGCGTGGCGTGGGTCGAGGTCATGGGTGGGATGGGTCTCGCTAGCGTCACGGCGGGTTGGCAGTCGCGAGGTTTTGCGCGCGGTGTTGTAGTGATGTTGCGCGGTTGACGGGCTGGGCCATGACATGGTAGCGATGAGCAAAAGAAGAAAAAGAAAAAGAAAAAAGGACTTAACAAGGTGGGTAGTTGAGGTCGTATCGTGACGGTTGGCGGTGGTGTTGGAGTGACATCGCGACGGTGCTTGTGAATGGCGCGCTGGCGTGGTGGTGGCATGGCGCGGTTGACGGTCGGGGGGCTGGGCTGTGACGTGGGTGGCGATGAGTGAAACAAAAAAAAACAAAAAAAGAAAGAAAACAAAAAAAAAACGCACTTAACGATGTGGGTAGTTGCGCGGGCGGTGTCGGTGGCAATGTGGGGCAGAGCAAGCGAAAAGGGCTTGTGGGCAGCGAGTTGGTGTGGTGGTGGGCCCCGCGAATCGCGTTGAGGGTGTCGTCGTGGCGAATTTTGTATGTCGCGAAGGCATGGCGTCGGGGCAGGATACTGGTGAAAGTTGATGGAGACGGGGGCCACGAATTTATGTGTGGCGAGGTGGCAAGGCAGCTGTAGCGGTGACGTGGTCTGTGAGAAATGACACAGAAAAAAAAAAAAAGAAAACATATCTAGGAGTGCTAGGCCGAGCTCATCGTCGTCTTGCATATCCTGACAGCACGGCATCGGGGCGGGGCTTTCATGCGGCGGGGTACCAGTGGTGGAGGTTGATGGAGATGGGGGCCCACGAGCTTACGTGTGGCGAGGCGGCGGTGACGTGGTCTGTGAGAAACGACACGAAGAAGAAAAAAAAAATACTTGCCGATCTCGTCGTCGTCAGCCGGGGTCTTGGGGGGTTTCGCACGGCGGGGTGATGATGGTGGAGAACTTGAGGTAACGGCGGGGGTTATGGGCCGATGTGTGGCAAGGTGGCGACATTGACGTGGCTCTGTGACGGTGAGAAATGACATAAAAGAAAAAGAAAAAGAACTTATCTGAGTGCACTGGGCCGAAACCCAGCTTGTCGTTACCCGCGTGTTGGAGACCATCGTGGTTGTGGTGGGGATTGTGGATGATGAGAAGCAAGTCGTGCTCGTGCCACTTGAAAAGTAAGGGTTGGACTGTTCAGATTGGTGAGGAACCTTTCGGATGTCCGCGTTTATTCGGACTTTCCGAAAAACGTGCATCACGTTATCTGCAATTGGTCCACATTCGTCTCCCACCAATCTACTCCATCCCTTACTTTTCAAATGTCAATGGCGCGACTTCATGCATCCCGACATCCACAATCCCCACTGCAACCACGATGGTCACCAACACGCGAGTAACAACAAGCTGGGTTTCGGCCCAGTGTACTCAGATATGTTATTTTCTTTTTGTTTTACATCATTTCTCACCGTCACAGAGCCACGTCACTGTCACCGCCTCGCCACACATCAGCCCATAGCCCCCGCCGTTGCCTCAAGTTCTCCACCATCATCACCCCGCTGTGCGAAACCCCCCAAGACCGCGGCTGACGACGACGAGATCGGCAAGGGTTTTTTTTTCTTCGTGTCGTTTCTCACACCGTCTCCATCAATCTCCACCACCGGTACCCCACCGCGCGAAAGCTCTGCCCCAACACCATGCCGTTGCGATACGCAAGACGACGATGAGCTCGGCCTAGCACTCCTAGATATGTTTTCTTTTTTTTTTTCCGTGTCATTTCTCACAGACCACGTCACCACTACAGCTGCCTTGCCGCCTCGCCACACATAAATTCGTGGCCCCCGTCTCCATCAACTTTCACCAGTATCCCGCCCCGACGCCATGCCTTCGCGACATACAAAATTCGCCACGACGACACCCTCAACGCGATTCGCGGGGCCCACCACCACACCAACTCGCTGCCCACAAGCCCTTTTCGCTTGCTCTGCCCCACATTGCCACCGACACCGCCCGCGCGACTACCCACATCGTTAAGTGCGTTTTTTTTTTGTTTTCTTTCTTTTTTGTTTTTTTTTTGTTTCGCTCATCGCCACCCACGTCACAGCCCAGCCCCCCGACCGTCAACCACGCCATGCCACCACCACACCAGCGCGCCACTCGCAAGCACCGTCGCGACGTCATTCCAACACCACCGCCAACCGCCACGATACGACCTTGACTACCCACCTTGTTAAGTCCTTTTTTCTTTTTCCTTTTTTTTCTTTCGCTCATCGCTACCCACATCATGGCCCAGCCCCGACCGTCAACCACGCGACGCCACCACCACGCCAGCATGATGTCACTACAACACCGCGCGCAAAACCTCGCGACCGCCAACCCGTCGTGACGCCAGCGAGACCCATCCCACCCGTGACCTCGACCCACACCACGCCACTCCACCACCACGCTGGCCCGCCGCATACAAGACCGCCAACCCGCCGCAACACTGCCGCAACACAAAGCCCCGCGTGCCACGTCACGAGCCCAGCCCCGCCACCGCCGCCCCGCCACTATCACCACCAACACTTACAGCACCTTGGCTCTCACTACTGTAGTACTAGTATCATGTATTTGTTTGATTTTGAATAAAATAATATTTTTATGCCACAAACCTCACCATCATGACTAAATATGATATGACAAATATGAGCAGTAGTAATTAACACTAATTAATACTATAAATGGTTTTATCTATTATTTATTCTAATAATAAAAATGATATTAAAAATATTTTGGAACAGCAATATTCAACTTGCCAACTTGTGCAACTTGCACTGACTTTCTGCTGGCACACCAGCTAAAAAGGTGGAAGTTACCTGTGTTCTTACTGATGACTTCAAAGAGAGGGGTACACAATGAAAACGGTAAGTTTTCATCTTTTGGCCCCTCGGGTTCTTATGACGTCAGCGACAGATCACACGCCGTGCTCTTGAGCATAACGAGCAGGACCGTGAAGAGTACATGAACCTCATCACTGCCCATTTCCATCCAGAACAGCTCGTTTTTGCTGACGAGAGCCATTTCAATCGGCTTACACTGAGGAGACCATATGCGTGGTCCCTTCATGGTGAGCGCGCTACCCGATATGAGTTCTTTCTTCGCGGAACCAAATATTCCATGCTACCTGCTATCTCCCTGGATGGGATCTTACACCTCGAGGTCGTTGAGAACACCATTACCGGCGACACTTTTCGGCAATTTGTCAAAGGCCTTCTCCCACGTATGAACAAATGGCCGATGCCCAATTCGGTCCTCATTGTCGACAACGCAGCCATTCACAAGGTGGACGGAATTCGTGAACTGGTTGAGGGACGTGGTGCACGCCTCATTTACCTCCCCACGTATTCGCCTGACCTCAACCCGATCGAGTTGGCGTTTTCATCAATCAAGGCATGGCTACGCGCAAACCGTGCTCGCATCAACGCGGATCTCGAGACTGGTAATGGCAATGTCTACGATACATTCTGGGAGGCCGTCCACTCTGTCACGACGGACGATGCAAAGGGCTGGTACAGCCACTGCAGGTACCAAGTCCCTCCTTAGTTTTTTTTTTATGTATCTACTTGTGCACGTGCGAGCATATGACTACTCAGAATGTTAGAGAACAAATAAAACTGTGAATTGAAATAGCCTATGTATACAGCATGGCTCAAAGCCCCCAAAGGTTGAGGGAAAACTACTGACTGGTTCAAGTAGGGGGTTGTTGTATGTTACGCTCTAGGTGGGCCGTGGGATAGCTGACAAAGTTACCTCACACTTCGTACGACATGGCCCTGTACGACCTGTTGCCATCCAACTCGGCCCCATCTACCACCGTCTCCTCGTCCGAAATATCGATTACCTCGCCTGTATGAACTTCTCCAAGTGAGCTCGGGGATCTCTCCTCCAAGTCCTGCAACACTTCCTCCTGTTGAGAAAGGGAGTCATCATCGCTCGTCTCCACCAAACCGAGAGGGATGAAGAGGGTTTTGCAAAACTGGTGGAGGCGGTGGGCGAGATCATGACCAAGATCCCCAAACGATGCAAGAAGTTCGACCAGTAGTGAGTACACGTCCACTGAATCCATGATACCAAGATCGACGAACTCTTCCTCTATGTCGATGTAATTCAGGCCAATGGCCGGCTCATATTCATCTATGAGCTGTAGCAGCTCCATCAACATTGGGACCCTCAGTTGCGCAAGGCAGTCCAGAAGGGTCAAAATACGTGAGGGCTGTGAACCTCTTGTGGGTGGTCGTCGTGTACTGGGCCCCGCAATGCCTGATGGTATGTCACATGGGGGGTTATTGTTGACGCGAGCGAGATCCAATGGACCTGGAATGGGTGTTGATGTAGCGGAGACTAGGTGCACTGTGGAGTTCCCTGCTCCCAATGCTGGTGCGATATTGACAGAGACATGTACCTCGGGCGGTGCATGAATGGTCCGAGCTTTTTTTGTTGGTGGGTAGTCGTACTGAGCCATATTCGGGGGTTTATGTATTGTTGCTTTCCCGAGCGACTGGAAAATTGGGTGAGTTTCTCGTCACGTTTACTTGTTTCCGCACTGCTTACTATGTGCTTTGCCCACAATGTCATCTCCTCATGGGTCAGCTCCTCATGCCCCTCTTTTGCACTCTCTCCCGACTTCTTGAGCAAGCAGTACGTCTTTTTGCCTGGGCTGGAGTGTTTGCTACAGCTGAGGTGTTGCTGCAACCTGATGAGACAGTCCAGCTGCCGTGCCATGTCCGGACTCGGTACCAGGGGAACGTCGTCTTCGTGAGACTGTTTCCCCCTCCCCTTCCCCTTGGACCTCTGTGCCCTCACACGTGGAGGGTCATGCTGCGGGTATACAAAGGTCAGTGGTATATCTTTGTTACATGCCTGCGACTCACCATATTCTTGACTTCCACTGACACTGCACGTGTCCGCGCTGAATGTATCTTCCCTATCAGCCAGGCGATTGCATCTGCCCAGTCGCACTCAGTCCCAAGGTCTGACCATGCGCCTCCCTCTCCGACGATCCGGAATACAACGTGCACCCCACTACGAGGCCTACCGAGGCGATGGAGCACCTCGTCACGGAAATCGTGCCACTGCATGTCAGTCTGCGTGGTAAATGCATGTTTGATGTGGTCGTCGACCACCTCAGTCTGGAACCGCCAAACTTCAAGCAGTCAACAACTACCTTCCCAGCACAAAGGTATGTAACGCTTACCTCCATCACTGACTTCTTCATTAGGGTAAGTCCTGCCTGGCCAGGCCACAGTCGACAATGGGGCAGCACTGTTCGTACCTACACCCCTATCTGTAACGCCACCACAGGGGCGTTAAGTACGACGTGTACTTCGGTTTAAGTCACGGATGGTAACGGGACAGGAGTAAGTCAGTTACGACTTAGTTCGATGGTGAACAAGTACCACTTGGCCTCTGTGGACACAAGGGTAATAGCAGAGACTGGCTCAAGCGCAACGGCGAGCGAACGGGAGGAGTCAAGCGAAAGTGCGACTCAAGGGATCGGATCGTGAGAATGGACAGCGGTGTGGTATTACACAAGAAGTCAAGTCTACCGTACAAGCTAGGTAGCGTGGGACTTATATACTCGTACACGATGTTTGTCAGAGACAAACATATGGTGCGATCCTAGGATCCGGGTCCTAGAGAGCTAACAAAGGGAGAGTACGAAAAGAGAACAAGGGAATCCCATGGGACGACGCGTGGATCAGAAGTCGTCAGCGGGTTCTGGAAGTCGCGCCACGGGGCGTCGTAACAGTCATGCACTATGCGCGAGATAAGAGCCGTGGCGCGGATCGGAGCGGATCGTATCGTAAAAGTACAATGGAGAGTGGACATAGAACGTGAGTCACGAGACGAAAAGGAACAGACAGAAGCGAAGTGGAAAATCGTAACATTACCCCCCCTTCAGACTCGAAGTCGCCACGACTTCGACTAGTCGCTGGTATAGTAGCAGTCCTCTTCGGGGATAACGGTAGCGGGATCAGGAGAGGGGGAACGGGGACAGGTGTGAGACCATAAGAACATGTGGCGCCCCCTTCGGCCGCACTTACGGCAACCCTCATACTGCGGGCAGTCGATCTTGTCGTGCGTTGCCTTCCAGTTGAGACACTTCCCACACCAGCGGGTGCGCGGCGTGGGATTCTCGTACCGAGCGGACATCGGGGATAGTCGCCTTATGAGGCAGACATCCACGCGGTGGGCGAGACTGCCACACCACTGGCATGCGTCCTGCCGCCCGCGCTCGGGGCAATCTCTGACGAGGTGGTCCTTAGACCGACACTCGTAACACCTGCGACGACGCGTGCTACCTTCCCCTTGAAGGCGCGGCATCTCGCTAGGTCCTCCTGCACGCGGCGGTAAGGGCATCTCGTCCGTGCTGTCGGCGCGGAGCTCAGATGCATGGCGGGGGCGAGTGGGTTTCGTCATCAGCTCTGTTACGATCACCCGGATCGTCTGCGAATACTCAGCTGAATCTGAGCTTAGTGGGCCGGTCCGGACGCTGCCGGTGCTTAGCTAAGCTTGAAGTCGGACTTGATCTTGACCTTTCACTCTAGAGAACTAGCAATTGGGCTATATTCTTAAGAGACTCAGATGGGGAACATACAGAGTAGACTACAGGTCTTTTATATCCTACACACTGGTATTTTCTATACTATTTTCTGAGGGACGTGCAAGTGCCAGCAAGTCTATGTGCTGTCACTGCTGAGCTGGCAGCCCTTTGCCCTGTGAGTCACTAGGAGTCATAGTCCAAATCGGGAATGTAAGACCGGAAACTGAAACAGGAAATATGTTCGTGGGAAATGTCACGTGACCGTGACAAGCTCCACGTATCGGTCGCTAATGAGTGGGATGATTCGGGCGTACTGCAACCTCTTCCGTACGCTCGACATGTTCATGTCGAGGTGGAACTGGTCCTTTGTCGCCTCAGCCTCCAGCCTGCGAAGGTCGTCCCGGCGCACCTTGAGCGTGTCTCGCGCCTCGAGGCAGGTGCGCAGGCGGGAGACGTCTGCATGGAGCGCGGGGTAGTGGAGAGAAGAGATCACCTCATCAATTACGATGCGGCAAGGGTTGTGAGGGTGGAATAGGTCCACCTGTTGGTCCGTGACGTGTTGTGGGAGTTGGTTAGCCTGGATGGTGCGCAGGTAGACGGATGTGACGTAGCAAGGTTCCCCCTTGCCCATGGTGCCTACAACCTCCTGATAGTCCTTTCGGTAATAAATATACTGCGCTACCTCCTTCTTCCCCGGCTCTCCAATCATAAGCGGGTGGAACCGTGGGGAAGTGGGGTCGTTGAGGAAGTAGGGGATACCCGGTTCCCCTGACTTATCCTCCTCCTCATTGTCGAGGAGGGCGTAACGGCGGTCAGGGACTGCGAGCTCTACTGTAGGGCGAGGGGTGAACATGTGGTCTATCCCAGGTGGGAATGGGGGAAGCGGGAGTGACGATTGGTGCAAGGTACTGAGTGTCGGCTGTGAGACAAGAGGAGGCGGGGACGTTGACTCAGAAGATCCCGATGACTCGGGTGGCTCGGCAATGGTGGGTAGTGAGGTTTCGGGGTCGAGTGTAAACTCGGGCAATGGGGGAGGAGTAATGATTCGGGAGTACGGGGTGGAAGCAGCGTCGGGGTTCATGTCCGGGATCCCAGCCTCTTGGGACGGGACAGTCAGGTTATCGAGAATGATTTGGGAAGGGGGGCGAACGGGTACCGTGGTGATGACGGGTGTATCAGACATGAGGTTTCCGGGGATGATCATAGGTGACGAGAGTGGGTGAAGGGGGTGTACCTTTTATATCTTTCGTCCAGCCCCTTCGGCGGTAGGATTTTGTCGGTAGAATTCGGCGATTAAGTCAGGTGCGTGGCGGACGTTATTGAGTGGCTCCCACGAGCTGTCACTCATGGGAAATCCCTTCCACTGGATTAGGAATTGAAGTTTGCGCCCTCGGCCATGAAGGCGAGATTGTAACACGCGCTCCACTTCGAACTCTTCTTCCCCTTCGATAAGGTCAGGTGGAGGTCGCATGAAGTTAGCTCCATGGAGCTCCGTCTCCTTATATGGCGTAAGGAGGTTCGCATGGAACACGGGGTGTATCTTCCACATCTTTGGAAGGTCTAGTTCGTACGAGACCGCTGATAAGACTTTCTTGATTCGGAACGGTCCGTGGTGTTTCGGAGCGAGCTTTGCGGCGGGGTAAAAGGTCCGGAGGTTCGTCCCCTCCAACCACACTTGAGCGCCTTCCAGGTAAGGTATGAAGCGCGTCTTCCCCCTTTTCGCCATAAGCTCTTGCGCATGTTTGATACAGTCTTGCGCGTGCTGGCGTCTGTCACCCATCTCTTCTAATTGTTGATCAACGGACGGAGTTGACGTGGGTTTTGATGTCCACATGGTCCGTGGTTCCCATCCCATGATCAACGAGAATGGGGAATGTTTGGTTGTGGCGTTTGGCCACGAGTTGTGCGCGAATTGCGCTACTGGAAGTGCCTCTGCCCAGTTATCCTCTTGCACGTTGCTCCAGTGGCGGAGATACTGTTCCAGCCACTGGTTAGTGCGCTCCGACTGCCCATCCGTCTGCAGGTGATATGCGGAGGAGATGCTCTGGCGGATCCCCAGCGTCTTACACAAGTCCTTCATGAAGGCGGACGTGAAGCACGGGTCTCGATCCGTGATCATCTTTCGGGGGATGCCGTAGTGCGGATAAACGTGGTGAAGGTAGAGCCGTGCCACTCCTTCTGCAGTAATCGTCTCATTACACGGGATGAAGATGGCTGCTTTCGAACAATCGTGGTTGGTAATGGTGAGGATAGAGTCGTATCCGTTCGACGGGGGTAGCTTCGTGATGAAGTCCATTGTTATGACTTCAAATGGTTCGGGATCGGGGTCTGTGGTGATAGGGAAGAGGTGTGGCTTTTGTCGGTGGGGGTTGATTTTGTTGGCTTGGCACGTCGCACAGCCCTTGACATAGTCTTCCACGTCCTTCCGCATATTTGGCCACCAGTAGTCACGTCGCACCAACTCTAGCGTGTTTGCGATTCCTGGGTGGCCCATGCTTGGCGTGTCGTGGAAAAAGGTAATTACCCCCCGTTTAAGATCGTTGTCACCCACGACAACGAGAGCGTTGCCTTTCCACCAGAGACCTTGGTGTTTTTTCAGGTTGTGGGGTTCGACCCATGTGAGGATGGCTTTCTCGTCCATGTTTTGCGCTATTTGCGTCCAGATGTCCATGTCATGCATTGACATCTGGGTCGCGCGTATGAATCGGTCAGCGGGGAGGACGATTACATCGTTGTTGTCCTCCTCGTTGGGCTCATAGTCAGCTCGTCGCGAGAGGGCGTCCGTGCGACCGTTTTTTATACCAGGTACGTGCTTCAGTGCGAAGTTGTACTCCGATAACTCCAAAAACTTGCGTGCCACTCTTCGGCTGATCTTTTGGGGGTCTTTCCAATACTGCAGATTGGCGTGGTCGGTGTGGATGATAATTTTGTGAGGGGAGCCGACCAGGTAGGTACGCCAGGCTCGTAGCGCCTTGACTACCGCTAGTAGCTCCCTGTCATAGATGTCGTAGTTGCGTTCCGCTTCCGTTAGTGACTCAGAGTGGAACGCAACCGGGTGCATGCATTGATCAGGTCCCAATTGATTAAGTACTGCCCCAAGGGCTATGTTGGATGCGTCTACTTCAAGCTCAAATGGTTTTGTGAGGTCAGGGAAAAGGAGTGTAGGTTCTCGGCCAATGCTTCGTCTGATATTATCGAATGCATCCTGCTGGTCCTGGTCCCAACGCCAGGGGGTAGCTTTCTTTGTGAGATCGTGCAGCGGGCGGGCGAGGGTGGAGAATCCTCGGATAAACCGCCTATAGAAGTTACAGAAGCCGAGGAAGGCGCGTACTTCCCTGAGGCTTTTCGGGGCCAGCCATTCCAGCACTCCCCGTACCTTAACGGGATCCATCCGGACATTCCCGTGCCCGATGATGAGTCCGAGGTATTCGATTTCTAACACCTCGAACTTGCATTTCTCTGGTTTAATGTACAGGTCGTGCTCTTCGCAGAGGCGCAGTACCTCATGCAGCACGTTCCGGTGTTGGGCATGGTCAAGGGCGGTGGCGATTAGGATGTCATCCATATAGACAATCACAAGCCCGAGCAGGATAAGGTCTCGGAAGATGTGATCCACCATCGCTTGGAAGGTCGACGGGGAGTTGGTAAGGCCGAAATACATGACCAGGGGTTCGAATAGTCCCCGGTTCGTTTTAAATGCTGCCTTATGCTCATCTCCCGGTTTGACCCGTACGTTGTTATAGCCCCATCTAATGTCGAGCTTGGAGAACAATCGGGCTCCTCGTATGCGATCGATGAGTTCGGGGATAAGGGGAAGGGGATAGTGGTTTCGGACGGTGATCTCGTTCAACCGCCTGTAGTCTTGGACGGGTCTCAGCTTCCCATCTTTCTTTTTGATAAAGAAGAACGGTGATGCGTAAGCGGACTTGGAGGGTCTGATATACCCTTTGTCAAGCTGCTCAGCGAGGAACGTGGTGAGCGCCTCCTCTTTGCTCTGTGCCAGTGGGTACACTTTGCAATCTAATGTTGGCGGGGCATTCGGTAGGAGGTCGATGGCGTGGTCCCACACTCGTGAGGGAGGAAATCGGTGGGATGCTTCCTCGCTGAACACTTTACGGTGTCGCCGGTACTCCACGGGTACCAGCTCTTCGAATGTGCGTTCGGGTCTTTTTGCCGCCTCGCGCTGGGCTAACTCCAAGGCGGTCGTTGTTCTTTGTAGGAATGTGATGCAGGGGTCCCGCTCATCATCCATGAGCTGTTCCCACACCTCCTCGTCAAGTTCATACGTCTCCAACGCCCTTATGGATGCTTCCATAGGCGTGGCTTCGTCTGACAGATGAAGGCTGGAAATAACGACCGGTTGAAATTCTTCGTTCAACGTTGCTTCTCCCCATCATATCTGTGGCTCGAAGGCCGTGAACCAGGGGTACCTGAGGATCACTTCGTCTCTCCCTAAGTTTGTGATTAGGAAACGAAGCGTCTTGGTCTCCTTCCCTGTTCTTACGGTGAGATCGGTGTACTGTGTGATCTCTCCATCCTGGTTGTTCGTCCCGTCCACATTCCAAATGCGGATGGGGTGTGAGACGTTTCGGGTGGATATTTGTAATTGTTTGAGCAGTGTCGAACAAATGAAATTGTCGGTTGCTCCTGAGTCCACTAGGACTTGTCGTTCGGCCGTTGTGTGTGCAGATTTGAACAGAACTGGGATTCGCATAGATCGGTATCTGCTAGTGTACACGTTTAGATTTAACGCTCTTGCCCAGGCCGCCGGGTTCAAGCGTCGGGAAAACCCTCTTTCCCAAATAGTTTATCCACCATGAGGTCCCTGACCTCCTGGGTCTGCGCTTTCATCACTGCGATCTGCGCATCCGCCTGCTCTTCATTCGAAAGTACGCGATTAGAAGATACGGCGACAGTAGTGATGGTGGGAGTTGATACGTCTGGAGTCGGGGCAGAGGAGGGGGGTCCGAAGGAGGAGGTAGTAGCCGCGCGCGTTCCCTTTTGTGGGCAGTTACGCGACAAGTGCCCCTGAGCACGACATCTAAAACATCGTCCCTCCTTCTGAAGCTGGGCCCGGTCTCCATCGGTAAGTGCCACGGAGGCTCGGGCGCATCCAATATCCATGGCGTTAGGGTTTCGGTTCTGTTTGAGGGCCTGGACCCACTGCTCCCAGCTGTGTCCACCCTTCTTTCCGCGCTGGGACCTGTTCTTTCCCAGGCGGTCCTTTAAAACCAGATATTCAGCCTGCTGTAGACGAGCGGCTGCCTTCCAATCATCCCACGTGATCGGATGTTGGAAGCGTGTGGCGTTAATTACTAACTGGTCTGGGAGTCCATCCTGGAACATGTCCAGGGTCGTGGCTTCATCGGGGTTATACCTGGCTTTGTGGACTAGGTTGGAGAACGTAGCCACGTAAGTGTCGATATCTTTGCCCTTCATGGTTAGAGTTTGTAAACTCTTCCGGGCTTTTGTTCGTTCCGCTGTATCAGTATACGATTGCATGAACCGATCGCGGACGGTGTTCCACAGGTTCATTTCAGTCATTAGAACGCCTGTGTTTCGCTGGTCCTCGAGCCAAGCGAACTGCTCTGTGACCCAATCGTCGACAAGGGGTCCGCGGATGTAGGAAAGAAAGGTCATCACGCGGGGGTAGGGGATAGCGAGCTGGTTGACGGTGGGGTTCATTTCTCGGTATAAGTTGAACGCAAGCATGAACTGCTTGCTTTTCTCTCGGTCTCCGTTGAATTCGGGGGGTGGGTTCCCTCCTAAGCGTCCGTGTCCTCCGGGTGCGGGCGGGATCGCGGCTGGTGCGGTTCCGGCGGGGGGAATAGGAGCACCACCTGCTCCACCGCCCCTGCCTCCTCTGCCACCTGCGCCGCCTGCTCCACCGCCTGGCGCACCTCCTCCACCAGGGCTGCCACTCGGGAGACCTCCTCCAGGAGCTGCGCTTCCGCCTCCAGGAGCTGCTGCTCCACCTGATGGGCCGCCGCTAGGAGCGCCTCCACTACCAGAAGGAGCTGGTCCTCCGCTGGTAAGGGTTGTGCTGGCCGAGGCATGGGTTTGTGACATGGACTGGGGTGTGGGTTGAGAACCAGGTAGGTCTGGGGGATTTACGAATAGGGAGGGGGTAAACATGGTTGTTGGTACCGAGACACCAGGTGAATTTTCAGGATCAGAGTCAACGTCAATCCCTTTTGGGTTATGACTCTTTAGTGGTCCAACGTTTAACTCAAGCGGTACTGGTTTAATAGTATACCAGCTTCGTTCGTTCGGCGAGTAATCGATGTAAACCCAGAGACGTCTGTCCTCCAGGTAATGGATTTGGTGATATTCCTTTTTTCTCGGGTCGAAGATATAATATCCTTCGACGTTGTTGATTTCCGCCCAGACAGCTGCTCCTTTGACACGGTCAGAGAGTTCGTCGGTTGTAAACCAAGTGATGTATTCTGGGTGGAACGTGGATCGGGCGCAACTAGATGTCGCCACTGTGAGAGACTTGACTTAATGTAACGCCACCACAGGGGCGTTAAGTACGACGTGTACTTCGGTTTAAGTCACGGATGGTAACGGGACAGGAGTAAGTCAGTTACGACTTAGTTCAATGGTGAACAAGTACCACTTGGCCTCCGTGGACACAAGGGTAATAGCAGAGACTGGCTCAAGCGCAACGGCGAGCGAACGGGAGGAGTCAAGCGAAAGTGCGACTCAAGGGATCGGATCGTGAGAATGGACAGCGGTGTGGTATTACACAAGAAGTCAAGTCTACCGTACAAGCTAGGTAGCGTGGGACTTATATACTCGTACACGATGTTTGTCAGAGACAAACATATGGCGCGATCCTAGGATCCGGGTCCTAGAGAGCTAACAAAGGGAGAGTACGAAAAGAGAACAAGGGAATCCCGTGGGATGACGCGTGGATCAGAAGTCGTCAACGGGTTCTGGAAGTCGCGCCACGGGGCGTCGTAACGGTCATGCACTAGGCGCGAGATAAGAGCCGTGGCGCGGATCGGAGCAAATCGTATCGTAAAAGTACAATGGAGAGTGGACATAGAACGCGAGTCACGAGATGAAAAGGAACAGACAGAAGCAAAGTGGAAAATCGTAACACTATCTCTCCCAGTCCCTCCTGGACGGCCATGCCTAGGGAGGTCCTGATCTGTCGGTCCATCAGCAACATGACCACGCTCCCTATGTGGAGGTGGGTCTTCATTGCCAGTGGTTGTGCATTGAGTGGCTAATGGATTCTCCAGGAATGGACCCGGCGCAAATCCTGGCAGAGGCGCCATGGGGTATTGGGTGTAACCCCATGGCTGAAAGGGTGGATACGGCAGAGGGTAGGGCATCGCGCCATATGGATGCGCATAGGTTGGTGGTATGTTCATAGCTGGACCAACCAAACTGTACTGACCGCTGAATATAGGACCTGCCACTGGTGGCAGATTCGGAGCTGGCAGAGGCGGTACTGCAGGAGTGTGAGGTGGGACATGGCCCTCGGGCGGTGGCAGTGGCAGCGGTGGGAGTCCAGGCATTGCTGCAGGTATGTCTGGTGCAGATGGCTGTGAGAGATGGAGAGTAACCTTGCGCACACAAGGTCGCGACTGGCTAGCTGGTGGGATTTCAGGAGGAGTAGGCATTGGCGTCGAGGTAAGCTCGTTTGACCCCTTTGGTGCCAACTCTCTGCTACCTACTTATACTCTGACTTTTTCAGGGTTTTTGTGTCACCATTGAATCCCGGCCCCCTTCTCGCCCTCACTACCCAGCGCCCCATGCCAACCCCCAAATATTGTCATTGCCAGCACCAACGACAGCAGCAATGGGCTGCAATGATGACGCAAGTCCTCAACAACATGTCCTCAGGTTCAGGTCACATGCTGCCCACGTGGGCTGTGCTCGATTGTTGACAACCAGCTTTGTATTGTAATATAGATTCAATATGACTACTTTCCTATCCCGTCGGAACCAACTTATTAGTAGCTGCGCAGATCAGTAGTCAGCATTAGTGCCTCACTATGCTAAGTGATAGTTTCTCATTTCAAACAACTGATAGGTGGAATATATAAATTCATCGAATAATTACTGCAATTAATTTTTGTGGGAAAGAAATTCGGCATGATCACCAAGATGCCCATTCAAATACCGCCTGTATCTCTAAAGTGGTTGTGAGGTGACAGGTGTTATGAATACCGCTGTAATTACAGTATGACCCGGGCAGGGCCCGTAGTGTACTAGTATAACCAAAGTATAACCCGAAATTATGATAACGACGAACCACAGAATTCTGCGGAAGGCCACTAGTCTCAGTTGCCTTATCACGTCTTGCAACGTGTCCCGAGTCTTACTGTAAGAAAAAATGTCCATACAACTCTTAAACACGATTTACCCTCCTCGAAAGGTCGAGTTCGGTCGGCAGAACCGATGAGACTTGGAAGTACCGAGGGTGTTAATTGACTTATGAATCAATCCCGATGCAGGTCTTCAATTCGGATCTGACCTGGAAGCAGCCATTGAGACAGTCAACTGGTGGTATCCGATTGCTCTGTATTCAGAAGAGTTTCCTCGGTCTTAAACACGTACAGATAATTAGCGTATCAGATAAGATCTCATATACAGTCCTTATAGTGAGGGGGAACATAGTAAGGAGAGCAATGCAGGAAAATGAGGGGATGAGATGAGATATAGAGACGAGGAGTGAACGATGCGAGGTGGAACAAGGGGACGACTCGGAGGCAGGAACAAAAAAAGAGTAAGGATCATGGATAAAGATTGATAGCGTCCAGAAGTAAACAGAGAGTGTATCGGGTCATGGTAGTAGGATGTGGTGGATCGGACGACAAACTGCTGCTAGGGAAACGACTCAGCCGCCGACGACGGTCACAGTGTCGCCTGCAGTATCTTCCCAGTCCTGCCAGGGCCAGGCAGCGGCCAGGCTAAGTAGAGAGATCCCGGCCGTCCGGGAGTGCTCTAGTGCTCTCCGGGCCGCGCGGCGCCACTGTCAACGAGTTCAGCCCTTGGTTCAGCCAGTGTTCAGCCTCTCGTGTACCACTTGAAAATCACACGAAAACATGCAAAAAGACACTCGGAAGCTTCCTTTGGCAGACAATGGAACCTGGGGAACTACGGAGACAATGGGACCCGGAACCTTGTCAGCAGATAAATAATGGATTAGAAGTTGCCAACGTCGACACCAGGCAGACCATACCACCCTCATGCCAATGGATGCGAAAACGCAACCTTCACTCTGAGAGATAAAATACAAGCAAAATTAAGGTAGTCTCTAGATGATTGTTAGATGAATACACGACCCTCGGTTTCGGTACTTAAATGAAGGCATCCAGGCCTGCGAACTCTGTTTCACACGGTGACGCATTCGATTTATCATATCCGATTCGTATCTGATCCTGGATTCGCGCCTCACAGACTCTACAGTTCTTACCACGACGTCCATTAAGAACGAACCACTGAGCCGACGCCATCTGCATTTTCTTTATGGGAGCAGGCAGTGTGGGAGGGCGACCGCCAGACCGAACAATTAAGATTACAACCATCGTAACTTGGCAAGCTTAAGCGGACCCCATGATAACACTCTACAAAGCCTTCTCGGTGCCCCTAATCTTTCCATAACACTCCACCAACGCTACGCTGACCCTCGCCCCTAGAAAGGCTGGGGTAGGCCAGGAGCCTGGGCATCGATCGTGTGGTTCTTCGAAGGCATATTTCCATATTTCGCGAGAAAGTAGACCGTGTCGTCCAGACCTCGCAGACGGTAAATTTCTCGTTGTTCATTCTCGCTCAAAAGTCTTCCGTGGTTCCTCAAGACATGGTTTCTAACCCTCTCAGGGCGGGTCCATCTGGTGCGACAGAAGGGACACTTGCGCCTCTCCTCGTGCCTGTCGCGAACATGCCGTTTCAGTTCCTGGAGTCGTGAATATACTTTACTGCAACTAGTACAGTAATACACTCGGGCCTTGCCACGGTTATCGGAGATCCTTGCGCCTCCCAGTTCCGGATCCTGATGAGCCGCCTTGGGCGCTAAAAATGTCCGGTGTCAGGTTTGAGATTGTCGAGAAGACTATAAAAGGTGAGTACCTTCCCACTGTTGCCGTTGTATTTGATTAGAATGCATCTTGCTAGAAAATGGATCAATGACACGAGAGTGACATAGTTGAACATTGCCTCCCCAGGAGTCAACCCCCCATTCCGGCGGACATCTAGTGAGTGTTATCTGTTCATCATGTGTGACGACACGCTTTACAAATCGATGTCAGGAAAATTGTGTAACACGCCGCAACAAGTTTACTTACTTGGTTATACCCAGAACGTTGGTTACCAGGAATGGCTTCAGACTCGCCGGAGCTCCGATCGAAACTGTCGGCAGTCAAAGGAGGTGGCGCTTCGATAACCTGCCTTTGCGAAAGGATGGACGATGTGTCCAGTCCCTCCCCACTCTGCGACCACACTGTATGACGGTTCGTCATATACGGGGTACTAGAAAGCGTTGCCTGTGCGAGTTCAGAATCCATAGATGGGTAGTTGCTCATTCGCTTATACCATGAGGCCTCACCTGACCATAGATATCAGACGACCATTGCCACCAGAACGAACTGTGACGACACACGCCCCGACTATTGGACGCATCTGCCATTGTCGTTGAGCACACAGAACAAATCCCGCTTTGGACTAACGAGTTACCAGGACATTGTGGCAAGGCGAGGCACTGGTCTGTCATGGACTTCTCCAGCTAATGGTGACTGGGGGATGCCTTTATGTCGTACACACGCTTGGATACGAGAGCACAATGAGATACGGGAGGTCTGTGAGTAGATCTGGGTGCAAGTGACACAGGCTGTACTCATGCAAGGAAGGAGGGGTGAGGTATTTGTTTGTCTGTTTCACGGCCTTACATTCGCACTTATATGTAGTCTAGGGCTTAGGTGACGGATTAAGCTGTTTGTATCAAGTTTGTATGTAGGCGTTCGTCAACTGGCCGTGATATGCCAACCATAAACGGGACGCGAAGGCAAGCGGGTTGGTTGACGGTCGTCGGTCGGCGACGGCCTACCCGGGCACAGGCACATATCACGGCCTAAATTGACCACGCAAGAAGAGAGCTTCTCGGCGTCTTCACGAATTGTCAGCTGATGTTCTTTGGGTGTGTGCGCGTTACTGTGTTGTAAGGCAGCGCGTGGTGTTTGGTGTCACATGCTCCGAGGCTCAGGCTAACTTGGACATTGGCCACTGGGCATCAGGACAGAAACCGTGCTCGAGAAGAGCTACTCCTATTCATCGTCGAATTGGGAACATCGCAACACGTTTTGTGGATTTAAAGGTCGCCAGGGTCCCTTTGGCGTTATCCCTAAACTGAGGGTCTCCGCTGGGCCACCACGCTGATATCGCAGAGTCATTCTTCAAAACCCGCTGCAACTCGTGGTGTACAGCACATCGCAACGTGTCTGTATATCAAACGCACGGCGTAACTGAAGTCCCTTATCCGTCAAGTTTTTGATGTGCCCTTTGTGGGGTCAAATTCCAGGCACATAACCGCTCGTTGCCATTTGAACTGTGCTTTGTTGTCAGGCGCCATAAACCACAGCTAAGACTGTATTGAAGATACAGTCTATGGGATCAAGTAGGTAGCAGCGGCGAAGTCAATCGAGCGCCGAGTAAGGGGGATTGGCACTCCAGGTCAACCCCTGATACGGATCGAGGCATTTTGGCGCGTGGTTGGAAGAACCATTTTTATCCTTGGTTCGAATCGCGTTCTAATTTTCTAGACTACACAGGCAGCGTATCCGTGTCAAGGACCAGGGCCCCTTGTTCACCCCTGGAGCTCAATAGAACATGACTGATTCAGTAGTAGGTAAGAGGGACTTGTGCCATTTTCGTCATCAACGGCCGGTGTGACTATGATCCTAGAATGCGTATACTGTCTGCCGCAATATTTTGCACGCGGTTGAGTAAGTTGCACCGGAGCTTTTTTATGATAAAAAAATCCATAAGTCTGCATTGGTTCCCAAGGTACAAATAAGGACGCGTGGATTTGTAGACGGTGTTCGTTTCCTACATACCAAGACCGTACCAAAATGCACGCGATAGGTAGGGCGGTGGGCCGTTTCATCGAGCGCTCGTTCGGTTTTAGCCAAGAGACATTTGATCTGACGATCTGCGTCTGAGATCGTCTGGATCTTATCTTGGATCTTATCAGCAAAAAGAAGCGCAGGCATTATATTTGTGCAAACATGACACTACTGTACGTGTGAAACTTGAAATACAGGCAATCTCAACCTGATGCTTCAGTCCTACAACGGCGCAAACTCAAGCTTCAACTTGAACGGAGCTTGGTGGCACCCAGACTCCTTCCCGTCGGCCCGCGCGTAAGAGACAGATGTACCTGAGCCCGAGGGAGCCCTTGTTGGGAATCGGGGCCTCACACACGATGTCCACATTCTTGATGCGTAGTTCATATTCCTTAAATGCATAGTGGCTTGACTCTATGCCCTTTGGTTACTTTACGTGTAAGACTGGGGGTGGGCGAAGATCCGTACAGTTTGATATTTGTTATACCCGAATTTGGTGGGGCGCAGCTGTACTCTGTGAACAAGGCGCGCAGGGTACGATTGAACGTTATCGCAAGGTACGGTTACTGTAACCAACCTCGGAACTTACATACCTTTCGGGGACGTTTAACAATGTGACCAATGCCATAACCAGCACCGCGCCTCAAAACTAGGCTCGTAATATTCTCCCCGTTGGGAACGAATGGAAGAACGGGAGATAACACACACCAATGGTCACGATTCCACCGCGTGCCGGAGGTCGTAGCTCCGGGCAGGATGTCTCCAAAAGTCCAACTGGCCCACAGCTTGGCACCAGACAGCTCTATCCCCCAGGTCGCATGATGTCCACCTAGCGTCGGCGATGACACCCCAAGTAACGACTATCATCCCTTAGTTCCCTTTTCCTGAGGGGAGAAGTAAGTATCGTTTCCGCTTGGCACCGAGGTGACCTTATTGGGGTCGTCAGCTGAGCTGTGCGAAAAAAATGCTGTGCATAAGGACAACGAATAACTCGCAGTTTCTCTAATAGACATAAATTCACCAAACCACAGAACCACCCAGTTAGCTTCACCTGAGCAGCGTCAAAGAAACGGATGAATAGACGGAGACTTCGTTGATGACAAGCTCTAGGGTCTGACGGAATTCCCGACAGACTCGTCCGAGATGCCGATCTCAGTACTTCCGTTACCTTCAGATCCGTGTCCTGCCACCGTGTTGGAGGCACCTACGCCAGCAGAGCTACCGGGGAGGGTAGTATATCCATGTACATTGTACACGAACTATGGGGTAGATCAACGGTAGGAGAGTCCGCTCAACATCTGAGATGAGACGTCTGCCTATTCTAATAACGATAGGCGCCTATTAGATGTTCAAAGAAAAGAGAAAAGACTAGTAAGTTAGCTTTAAAGTTATTGCAATACTGGCACAGGAGCCGATGCCACTGATGCAACCCGAGACCAGGGCCGAGACTCAGACGTTTGGGATCGTGGATACAACAAAGCAGATATAAGGAGGTGTAAGGAAAGAGAAAAGAGACTAGGGAGATCGAGGGGACGAGGCTTGGGACGAGGTCGTTTTTTAAGCTCACCTCTGGATCTTGGAATGTATGAGGCTTGCTTTAAGCTTGAAAGCTTGAAAGCTTGAGCTTGAACGTTTGAACGTTGGGTTTTGAAACAATAAAGGAAGTTCGACGATCGGCGTGATCGGAGCGTGGAGAAAGCACTGGCGTCTCGACTGGCGTGCAATGGGCAAGTGTAAGCTAGTTGCGGTTATCAGACATTCAATTGTCACTTACCAGTATCATAATTATATCAACCCTGTGCGTGCCCTCATGCAGGCCTCATGGGGCGTGATTGCGAGACGCGATCATTGTTTTTAGTGGTTTGCGGGCTCGGCTTCAAAGCCTAAGGCCAGCCTAAGACGGCCGTCCGAAACCGGGACGGGACTGGGACGAGAAGTGGGTCCTGGCAAGGCTCATGGCCCGGTCTTCAATTTTGGCATTCGGCTCACACGGTCCCACGTCCCAGGCCTCTATTGTTGGTGACGCGCGTCCTGGGCTCAGGATTCACCGGGATTCGCGACTCCTTCGGAGCTGCATCCACGCCTCCGGAACTGTTATCTATACCTTCGCCATTGATTCCACCTATTCGCAACTTCATCCACCCCTTCAAAATTGGCAATTGTATCCACCCCTCTGGAATTTTCTTTCACATCTTCTTAAACTAATCTTCGTTGTACTTATAAATATATATTTTTCTTTCTCACTGTCACGGCCACAAACCATCGGCTATGTCCACTCGACCGCGTGGAAGATTCCCTACTGCCAAACTGACCACCGACGATGCTGGTGAGCTGGATTGGAGTTCACGGGATTCTCATAGACACCTCAGAAGACTGCCATCAACACGGTTCCCCAAGTGATTCCCACTTCAGCGGATTAATACCAGAGGTCCGTACTCACTGGCATGGCAGCAGGTGGGCGGGGGCCGCTGGTGCCAGAAGTTCGTTCTGTGCTGACCCCAAGAACTGCAGATACCAGACGCAAAGTGTTCACAGACACTTTCCTGCGCCAGCCCCCATCCTCTTGGGCCCCTTCAAGCTGCTGCTGGCCCCATCACGCTCTACCGCACTATTATCGCTTTCACATTACTTGCATTCTTTCCCCTTGCCTTGCCTTGCCTTACCTCGCCTACTTTCACTTCCCTCAACCTTACCCTCAACAGTGAGTCTTATCACGTTTCCTCCTGACCCGACTCGACTCTACTTGTTGACTCCCAACTTTCGAAAATATGCCTATCTACCATTATTGCACACCGTAGGGTTACGCCGGAAGAATGGATGACTGCCGTCGAATTTCTGACTCGCAATGCCGCGGCACCGGGCAGATGTGCACCCCTCAGGCTCTCCGTCAGGAATTCATCCTGCTCTTGGACGTGCTTGGCGTGTCGGCGCTCGTCGATGCGCTCAACAACCCACCGGTCAGCGCAGCGACGGAGGGCAGCGTTTTAGGTCCGTTCTTCACCAAGGACGCGCCCGATGGTGCATCTTATTCCCTTTGCCACGCCGAGTTTGTGTGCTGACCAAATCCACCAGTTCCTCTTGGCGAGTCATCGGAAGGGAAGGGCGAATACTTGGACGTTGAGGGACACATGCGCACTATCAGCGGCGTGCCTATCCCTGGCGTGGTCATCAAGACGCGAGAGACAGACGACAAGGGTAAGCGAGTTCCGTTCCGCTCGTTTTCCCACCCTGATGTGCTGCGATGTGCACTCTTTGTAGGCTTCTACGATACCCAGTATGCGGGTCGCGTCGTCGCTGACTGCTATGGTCAGCTCGTGACTGACAAAGACAGCAAATATGGGTAACGTGCTATCGTTCCCATCCCTTATCCCATTCCCAGTGACGTGAGTACCATCTTTTGTTTGCTTTTGGTGTGATTGACCGGACTTCTCTGTGCGCTGGTTGGGTGATAATTAGGGCCCGGTGGGTGACCTCCTTCTGGCACTCAGGCAACACATCATCCATCCTAACCACCTGCATATGATGATCGACCTTCCTACTTTCACACCAGCCAATTTTCGCCAGCAAATCGTGCCAATCATGCCATGCGGACGCAGCCGTGGTGATACCTACCAGTGCCCAGACGTCAACCAAGAGGGTCCGTGAGCCAGGCCGTTGACGATGCAGAGGAGTGGAGTTGGGCGGAGGTCACCGAAGACCACAGGTGACTTGGATGGCAACGACGTCGACGATAACTTCAAATTCCTCACACAGTGTCACGGTAGCTGTTGTATTCTCGGATGTAGTATTGATAATTATAATCAGTAGAGGTACTACCAAGACGCGGCTAGCCGCGTCTTGGAGGCCGAGACTGGCCCAAGACGTTGAGGCCCACGAGTAGAGTCCCAGTCCCTGTAACCTCTGGGCCTAAAGACCCCCTAAGACGAGCCTAATGGCGGCTTTTGGGCCGGGACGGGCCCGCAAACCACTAATTGTTTTGATGGAGGCTAGGCTTCAGTACTTCAGTACAGATTTCTTCATGGATTTTGGTAGTTGAGTAGAGGTCTGACATCAGCCGTGCTGTCGCTGGGAGTAACGCTTACACAGCAGGCAGGAGCGGGTAAGCAGAGTCTGCTTATAGTCAACTCAACTAAGGGATTGACTAATGTCCAATATATTGAGCACTAAGTCGACTTGATTGTTATTGTGAATTATATTAAGACAATAGAATAATTTGTAGACCCTTCCTTATGTGTCAGATAATTATAAATAAATTTACTCGAACAATTAGATATTAGTCACTTGATTAAGAGAGCCCTGATTATTTCCAAATATATTTAAACTTAATTGTTCATGTTGGCTGGTGCCTGACAATTAAGTTTAAATAGATTTGGAAATAATGAGAGCTCTCTTAATCAAGCAACTAATATCTAATTGTTCGAGTAAATTTATTTATAATTATCTGACACATAAGGAGGGGTCTACAAATTATTCTATTATCTTAACATAATTCACAATAACAGTCAAGTCAACTTAGTGGACAATATATTGGACATTAATCAATCCCTTAGTTGACTATAAGCAGACTCTGCTTACTGGCTCTTGCCTGCTGTGTTAGCCAACTCGCAGTCATGATTCACAATATTCACACTTGGAGAGGTTTTTGCCAGGGGATGAACCAGCTTTCTTACGTCTGACTTGGAAGCACAACAACTAATGAACCAGATACAACACAGTAACTCGGAAAACCGTATCCTATGATAAAAAAGTCATCTTCAGAAGTTCAGATCCTAGCAAGTCATCTCAATGTTCAGTCTTGCCACCACCAAATTTGAGTCTGTGCTGACTGCTGGTGCCCCAAATATATGGGGTTTCCAGGAGTTAGTTAATTGGGTGTGTAGCTTCCATGCGGGGTCATGTTTCCATATTCCTCGAGAAAGCAGATCGTGTCGTGTCGACCTTGCAGGAAGCGAACTTCTTGCTGTTGATCTTTGGTCAAACGACTTTTGTGTTTCTTTATGAGATGGGCTCTTATCCTCTCGGGGTGGGACCACCTGACATGACAGAAGGGACACTTGCGCTGCCACTCATGTCTGTCCCTAGTGTGTTGTTTCAAGTCTTGGGGTTGTTGATACACTTTGCTGCAATCAGTACAGTGATACATCCCCCAGGGTGCCTTCCTGTGAGTAGTGTTGGGGAAGTTTGGTTCCAAACTGATCCAAACTCAGTTTGAACCAAACCCAAACTGGAAGTTTGGTTTGGGGTTTGGGATTTTCTGAAAAAAGCTAAATGGTTTGGTTTCCAGTTTGGGGGTCCCAAACTGAGTTCAAACCATTTCAAACTGATTAGATAATAAGCGCCCAATAAGCGTTTAATAATCACATTTAAACTCAGTTTGGTTCAAAATTAGTTCAAAATTAGTCCAAAACTGGTTCAAACTCAGTTCAAACCAAGTCTTAAATGGTTTGAGTTTGGTTTAAACTGAACCAAACTGAAACCAAAGCGCTTAACAGGGCGCTTATTTAATCAGTTTGAAACAGTTTGGTTCAGTTTGGAGCAGTTTGGAGCAGTTTGAATCAGTTTGGTTCAGTTTGGTTTCAGTTTGGCCAAAATGTAATCAGTTTGGTTTCAGTTTGGCAAAAATGGCCTCAAACCAAACCAAACCAAACTTCCCCAACACTACCTGTGAGCATCAGAGTTCCATGTGCTTCCCGTGTCTGGATCTTGTCGAGCCTCCTTAAGCTCTAAAGTTGTGGGATGTTAGGTTCAAGTACTGTTGGGAAGCCAATAATATGTGAGCACCTTCCCACTGTTGCTGCGGTACTTGACTAGTAGGGCACACGTCACTAGGAAACGCATTTCCGCTACAGGGGCAACATAGTTGAATTTGTCCTCCTGGGTTGGACGACGAGTCAATTCCCTGTTCCAGAGGCTGACATCTAGTGAGTCGTGTCTGTTCCTCTTGTATTGTAATATGCTTTGTGCATTGACATTAGGAGAGTTGGGTATCAAACCATGAGTTTCCCCACCTGGTTATATCCAGCACAAGCGTGGCAACCAGGAATGCCCTCAGGGCCCCTCACCCAGATTGCTGAAGCTTCCATTAAAATTTTCGGGAGCTAAATTCAGAGGAGATGGCTCTTCTGGGATCTGACTCTGCGAAGGGGTGAGTGACCTGCCCATCGGTCCATTTACACTCTGCAGCCACATTGTATGAGGGTTTGTCGCATCTGAAATAGTAGGGGGCATTTCCTCATTTTCCTGTGCATGGGTTGGGTAGGTAGCGATCAGCCATTGCTCATGGCCCCCTGTGCATTTGAATCATACCTGACTTATGATATGGGAAAGCAACCATAGTACATCAGGAGGACATGTGTTACGTTCCTTCCGGACGTTGGTCAGTCACATGACCTATTTGCCTGTTTGCTGCTGCTGCACGTGTCCGAACGTCTTCAGTATCCCTTAGGCAATGGCTAGGGCGATACGCAGGGCGTGGCCAACGAAGGCAATAATGATAAGATGCGAGGCATCAGCAATGACTAAGCACGATGGCAAGTGGAACGCTTAGTGGTGATAACCAGCACACTAGCACAGATGACAAAGGAAGGGATAGACAATGAGGCAATCTAGCTTTATACAATCTCCATGTGGGGAAGGATTGACACAAGATATCAAAGCTAAGGACTACAAGGCATCCTCAGCCATCTACTTATACTACAGCGAGGGGCTTTCAAGCTCCACTCAAATACTGAATCCTAATATGCCTATTGTAACGCCACCACAGGGGCGTTAAGTACGACGTGTACTTCGTTAAGTCACGGACGGTAACGGGACAGGGTGTGGTCAGTTACAACTCAGTTCGGGGGTGAATAAGTGTTGCTTGGTCTCCGTGGACACAAGGACAATAGTGGAGTAAGGCTCAAGCGCAAAGGCGAGCGAAGACAGGGAGTCAAGCGAAAGTGCGACTCAAAGGTTCGGATCGTGAGAATGGACAGCGGTGTGGTATTACACAAGAAGTCAAGTCTACCGTACAAGCTAGGTAGTGTGAGACTTATATACTGGTACATGATGTTTGTCAGAGACAAACATGTGACGCCATCCTAGGATCCAGGTCCTAGAGAGCTAACAAGGGGAAAGTATGGAAAGAGAACAAGGGAATCCCACGGGATGATGCGTGGATCAGAAGTCATTAGCGGGTTCTGGAAGTCGTGCCACAGGGCATCGTAACGGTCATGCGCTAGGCGCGAGATAAGGGCCGAGGCACAGGTTGAAGTGGATCGCATCATAAAAGTACAACAGAAGGTCGACACAGAATGCGAGTCACAAGATATGAAAGAAAAGAAGAGAAAGGAGGGAAAGAAACATAACATTACCCCCCCTTCAGATTTGAAGTCGCCACGACTTCGACTAGTCACTAGTATAGTAACAGTCCTCCTCGGGAACGACAGTGGTGGGGTCAGGAGAAGGGGAACGGGGACAGGTGTGGGAACGTAAGAACATGTGGCGCCCCCTGCGGCCACACTTACGGCATCCCTCATACTGGGGGCAATCGATCTCGTTGTGCGTTGCCTTCCAGTCGAGACACTTCCCACACCAGTGGGTGCGCGGCGTGGGATTCTTGTATCGGGCAGACATAGGGGACATTCACCTTATGAGGCAAACGTCCACGCGATGGGCGAGGCTGCCGCACCACTGGCACACATCCCGCCGTCCCCGCTCAGGGCAATCTCTTACAAGGTGGTCTTTGGACCTACACTCATAGCACCTGCGACGACACATGCTGCCTTCCCCTTGAAGGCGCGGCATCTCACAGGGTCCTCCCATCCGTGGGGGTAATGGCATCTCGCCAGGTCCATCTGTGCGCAAGGGCAGCGGCATCGAGGAATGACGGGGTTGGGTAGGTTTGGTCATAAATTCCACATATTGATCACTGATAAGGGGAATGACGTGGGCGTACTGCAACCGCTTTCTCACACTGGACATATTCATGTCCAAATGGAATTGATCTTTGACGGCCTCCGCCTCCAGCCTGCGGAGATCGTCCCGTCGCACCTTAAGTGCGTCTCGGGCTTCCAGGCAGGTGCGTAGGCGAGCGACGTCGGCGTGGAGTGTGGGGTAATGGAGGGAGGAAATGACCTCGTCGATGACAAGTCGACGAGGGTCGTGGGGGTGGAATAGGTCTACCTGCTGGTCCGTTACATGTTGTGGTAGTTGGTTAGCTTGGGTTGTGTGCAGGTAGACAGATGTGACATAGCATGGCTCCCCTTTCCCCATTGTCCCCACCACCTCCTGGTAATCCTTGCGGTAATAAATGTACCGCGCTACTTCTTTCTTTCCCAGCTCTCCAATCATGAGCGGGTAGAAGTGTGGGGAGGTGGGGTCGTTTGGGAAATAGGGGATACCTGGCTCTCCTGATGTGTCCAGGTCTTCATCATCAAGGAGGGTGTAGCGTGGGTCAGGGACAGCAAGCTCAACGGTGGGGATGGGGGTGAATATGTGGTCAATCCCAGGTGGGAATGGGGGGAGCGGGAGAGAGGACTGGTGTAGGGTGCTGAGCATTGGTTGCGAGACAAGTGGAGGCGGGGATGTTGATTCCGAGGACTCTGAGGACTCGGGTGGTTCAGTGATGGTGGGTGGTGAGGTCTCGGGGTCAATCGTGAACTCAGGCAGCGGGGGAGGGGTAATGATTTGAGAGTACGGGGTGTATGCGGCATTGGAGTCCATGTCCGGGATTCCAGCCTCTTGGGAGGGGACAGTCAAGTTGTCGAGAATGATTTGGGAAGGGGGGCGAGCGGGCACAGTAGTGATAATGGGTGTATCAGACATTAGGTTTCCGGGGATGATCATTGACGGTGAGAGTGGGTGAAGGGGGTGCGTCTTTTATATCTTTCGTCCAGCCCCTTCGGCAGTAGGGTTTTGCCGGTAAAACTCGGCGATTAGGTCAGGTGCGTGGTGAACGTTATCAAGTGGTTCCCACGAGCTGTCACTCATGGGAAATCCTTTCCACTGGATCAGGAATTGAAGTTTGCGCCCTCGGCCATAAAGGCGAGATTGTAACACGCGCTCCACTTCGAACTCTTCTTCTCCTTCGATAAGGTCAGGTGGAGGTCGCATGAAGTTAGCCCCATGGAGTTCCGTCTCCTTGTATGGTGTAAGGAGGTTCACATGGAACACGGGGTGTATCTTCCACGTCTTCGGAAGATCTAGTTCGTAAGAGACCGCCGATAAGACTTTCTTGATTCGGAATGGTCTGTGGCGTTTTGGGGTGAGCTTTGCGGTAGGGTAAAAGGTCCAGAGGTTCGTTCCCTCCAACCATACTTGAGCACCTTCCATGAGTGCCTTCCATGTACGGTATGAAGTGCGTCTTTCCCCTCTTCGCCATAAGCTCTTGCACATGCTTGATGCAGTCTTGCATGTGCTGGCGTCTGTCACCCATCTCTTCCAGCCGTTGATCAACAGATGGGGTTGATGTGGGTTTTGACGTCCACATGGTGCGTGGTTCCCACCCCATGATCAACGAGAATGGGGAGTGTTTAGTTGTGGCATTTGGCCATGAGTTGTGCGCGAATTGCGCTACTGGAAGTGCCTCCGCCCAGTTATCCTGTTGCACGTTACTCCAGTGGCGGAGATACTGTTCCAGCCACTGGTTAGTGCGCTCCGACTGCCCATCAGTCTGCGGATGGTATGCGGAGGAGATGTTCTGATGGATTCCTAGCATCTTACACAAGTCCTTCATGAAGGCGGATGTGAAGCGCAGGTCTCGATCCATGATCATCTTTCAGGGGATGCCGTAGTGTGGATACACATGGTGAAGGTAGAGTCGTGCCACTCCCTCCACGGTAATCGTCTCGTTACACATCTGTAAATGTGGGACCTGTCAAAAGCTGTCAAAAGCGGTCAGAGACTGGTCTCTGACCGCTTTTGACAGCTTTTGACAGGTCCCACATTTACAGATGCACGGGATGAAGATGGCTGCTTTTGAACAATCGTGGTCGGTGATGGTGAGAATGGAGTCATATCCATTCGATGGGGGTAGCTTTGTGATGAAGTCCATTGTTACGACTTCAAATGGTTTGGCGTCAGGGTCTGTGGTAATGGGGAAGAGGTGTGGTTTTTGTCAGTGGGGGTTGATTTTGTTGGACTGGCACGTAGCACAGCCTTTGACGTATTCTTCAACATCCTTCCGCATGCCTGGCCACCAGTAATCACATCGTAACAGCTCTAGTGTGTTTGCGATGCCTGGGTGGCCCATGCTAGGGGTGTTGTGGAAAAAGGTAATTACCCCCCGTTTAAGGTCGTTGTCGCCCACGACAACGAGAGCATCGTGTTTCCACCAAAGACCTCCCAACTTTTTCAGATTGTGGGGTTCTACCCAGTGCAGTACTTCTTTCTCGTCCATGTTTTGCGAAATTTGCGTCCAGATGTCCATGTTGTGCATTGACATCTGGGTTCCGTGGATAAACCGGTCTGCAGGGAGGACAATAACATCATTATTGTCCTCTAAGTTGGGTGCGTAATCCGCACGCCGTGAGAGAGCGTCTGCGCGACCATTCTTGATGCCCTGTACGTGTTTTAGCGCAAAATCGTACTCGGACAGCTCCAAGAATTCGCGTGCCACTCTTTGGCTGATTTTTCGCGGGTCTTTCCAGTACTGTAGATTGGTGTGGTCAGTGTGGACGATGATTTTATGGGGGGAGCCGACAAGGTACATGCGCCAAGCTCTCAGTGCTTTCACTACTGCAAGTAGTTCCCAGTCATAAATGTCATAGTTGTGTTCAGCCTCAGTCAGAGACTCTGAGTGGAACGCAACTGGGTGTATCCACTGGTCCAGCCCAAGCTGATTCAGCACAGCTCCAAGGGCTATGTTTGACGCGTCTACCTCCAACTCAAATGGTTTGGTGAGGTTGGGGAATAGTAATACCAGTTCTCGGCCAATACTTCGCTGGATGTTGTCAAATGTGTCTTGTTGGTCTTGGTCCCACCTCCATGGTGTATCCTTTTTTGTGAGGTCGTGGAGTGGCCTTGCGAGAGAGGAGAATCCTCAGATAAACCACCGATAGAAGTTGCAGAACCCGAGGAATGCGCGTACTTCCCGCAGGCTTTTTGGGGCGGGCCACGCCAGGACTCCTCGTACTTTAACAGGGTCCATGCATATGTTTCCGTGCCCGATGATGAGGCCGAGATACTCAATCTCATATACCTCGAACTCGCACTTCTCGGGTTTAACGTATAGGTCATGTTCTTCGCATAGGCGTAGAACCTCATGTAGCACTTCTCAATGGTGGGCGTGGTTAATGGTGGTGGCGATCAAGATGTCATCCATGTAAACTATCACTTCTCCGAGTAGGATGAGGTCCCGGAAGATGTACTCCATCATGCTTTGGAACGTCGATGGGGAGTTGGTGAAGCCAAAGTACATAACCAACGGCTCAAATAGCCCCCTGTTGGTTTTGAATGTGGCTTTGTGCTCGTCCCCCATTTTGACTCGGACATTATTATATCCCCATCTTGTGTCTAGCTTGGAGAAGAGCCTGGCCCTGTGTATGCGGTCAATGAGTTCTGGGATTAGGGGGAGTGGATAGTGGTTTCGGACAGTGATTTCGTTCAGCTGTCGGTAGTCCTGAACGGGCCACAGTTTCCTGTCCTTTTTCTTAATAAAGAAGAACGGTGACACGTAGGCTGATTTCGAGGGCCTGATGTACCCTTTTTCTAGCTGTTCGGTGAGGAATGTTGTGAGAGCCTCTTCCTCATTTGGGGCGAGTGGGTAGACTTTGCAGTCTAGTGCAGGTGGAGCATTCGGGAGAAGGTCTATGGCATGGTCCCACACTCGTGAAGGGGGGAATCTGTGAGATGCTTCTTCACTGAATACTTTAGAATGATTTCGGTATTCAGCGGGTACCATTTCTTCGAAGGTGCATTCCGGTTTACATGCCACCTCTCGTTGCGCTAGTTCTGACACCGTTGTGGTTTTGCGTATCAACACGATATGGGGGTCCCGCTCATTGTCCATGAGTTGCTCCCATGCCTCCTTGTCAAGTTCATACGTCTCCAACGCTCGTATGGAAGCTTCCATCGGCGTGGCTTCATCTGACAAGTGGAGGCTGGAAATAACGACCAGTTGAAACTCTTCATTCAATGTCGCTTCTCCCCATCATATTTTTGGTTCAAATGCGGTGAACCAGGGATAACTGAGGATTACTTCATCTCTTCCTAAGTTGGTGATTAGGAAACGAAGTGTCTTGGTCTCTGTTCCAGTACGTACGGTGAGATCTGTATATTGGGTGATCTCGCTGTCTTGGTTGTTCGTCCCATCCACGTTCCAGATGCGGATGGGGTGTGTAACGTTTCTGGTGGTGATCTGAAGTCGTTTGAGCAATGTCGAACAAATAAAGTTGTCGGTTGCTCCGGAGTCTACAAGAACTTGTCGTTCGGCCGTTGCATGTGCAGATTTGAAAAGAACTGGGATTTGCATGGATCGGTATCTGCTAGTGTACATGTTTAAATTGAGAGCTCTAGCCCAGGCCGCCGGGTTCAAGCGTTGAGAAAATCCTCTCGTCCAAACAGCTTATCTACCATGAGGTCCCTGACCTCCTGGGTCTGCGCTTTCATCGCAGCGATCTGCGCATCTGCCTGTTCTTCATTTGAAAGTACGCGATTAGAAGATACGGTGATAGAATGGACGGCAGGAGTTGGTATGTTTGGAGTTGTGGTAAGGGAGGAGGGTCCAGAGGTGGGGGCAGTAGCTGCACGCGTTCCCTTTTGTGGGCAGTTACGCGACAAGTGCCCTTGAGCACGACATCTAAAACATCGTCCCTCCTTCTGAAGTTGGGCTTTGTCTCTGTCGGTAAGTGCCATGGAGGCTCTGGCGCGTCCAACATCCATGGCATTTGGGTTTCTGTTCTGGTGGAGAGCCTGGACCCACTGCTCTTGGCTGGGTCTGCTCATCTTTCCACATTGGGGTTTGTTCTTTCCCAATCGGTCCTTTAATACCATGTATTCAGTTTGCTGAAGACGGGTGGCCGCTTTCCAATCATCCCAAGTGATCGGATGATGGAAGTGTGTGGCGTTAATGACTAACTGGTTTGGGAGCCCATCCTGGAACATTTCCAGGGTCGTGGCTTCATCGGGGTTATATCCCGCTTTGTGGGTGAGGTTGGAGAAGGTGGCGATGTAAGTGTCAATGTCTTCGCCCTTCATCGAAAGAGTTTGCAGACTCTTTCGAGCTTTCGTATGTTCTGCCGTATCGGTGTACACTTGTACGAACCGATCATGGACCGTGTTCCACAGGTTTAGTTCGGTCATTAGGACCCCTGTGTTACGTTGTCCTTCGAGCCAGTCAAACTGCTTGGTGACCCAATCGTCAACCAACGGTCCTCAGATATAGGACAGGAAGGTCATGGCGTGGGGGTAGGGGATGGCGAGTTGGTCAACGGTGGGGTTCATCTCTCGATAGAGATTGAAGGCCAGTATGAATGCCTTGCTTTTTTCTCAGTCTCCGTTGAACTCGGGGGGTGGATTCCCTCCTAAGCGTCCGTGTCCTCCAGGTGCAGGTGGGATTGCGGCTGGTGCAGCTCCGACAGGGGGAATAGGAGCACCACCTGCTCCACTGCCCCCGCCTCCTCCGCCACCTGCGCCGCCTCCTCCACCGCCTGGCGCACCTCCTCCACCAGCGCTGCCACTCGGGAGACTTCCTCCAGGAGCTGTGCTTCCGCTTCTAGGAGCTGCTGCTCCACCTGACGGGCCGCCGCTAGGAGCGCCTCCACTACCAGAAGGAGCTGGTCCTCCACTGGTAAGGGTCGTGCTGGCCGAGGCATGGGTCTGCGACATAGACTGGGGTGTGGGTTGCGCCCCTGGTAGGTCGGGGGGATTTGCGAACAGGGAGGGGGTAAACGTGGTTGTTGGTACAGAGACACTGGGTGAATTATCAGGGTCGGAGTCGACGTCAATTCCTTTTGGATTGTGACTCTTTAGAGGTCCAACGTTTAGCTCAAGTGGTACTGGTCCAATAGTATACCAGCTTCGTTCGTTTGGTGAGTAATCAATATAGGCCCAGAGGCGTTTGTCCTCAAGGTAATGAATTTTGTGATACTCTTTCTTTCTGGGGTTGAAGATGTAGTATCCTTCAACGTTGTTGATTTCTGCCCAGATAGCTGCTCCTTTAATATGGTCGGAGAGCTCGTCGGTTGTAAGCCGAGTGATGTACTCAGGCTGGAACTTGGATCTGGCGCGACTAGATGTCGCCACTGTGAGAGACTTGACTTAATGTAACACCACCACAGGGGCGTTAAGTACGACGTGTACTTCGTTAAGTCACGGACGGTAACGGGATGGGGTGTGGTCAGTTACGACTCAGTTCGGGGGTGAATAAGTGTCACTTGGTCTCTGTGGACACAAGGACAATAGCGGAGTAAGGCTCAAGCGCAAAGGCGAGTGAAGACAGGGAGTCAAGCGAAAGTGCGACTCAAAGGTTCGGATCGTGAGAATGGACAGCGGTGTGGTATTACACAAGAAGTCAAGTCTACCGTACAAGCTAGGTAGTGTGAGACTTATATACTGGTACATGATGTTTGTCAGAGACAAACATGTGACATGATCCTAGGATCCAGGTCCTAGAGAGCTAACAAGGGGAAAGTACGGAAAGAGAACAAGGGAATCCCGCAGGACGACGCGTGGATCAGAAGTCATTAGCGGGTTCTGGAAGTCGTGCCACAGGGCATCGTAACGGTCATGCGCTAGGCGCGAGATAAGGGCCGAGGCATGGGTTGAAGTGGATCGTATCGTAAAAGTACAACAGAAGGTCGACACAGAATGCGAGTCACAAGATATGAAAGAAAAGAAGAGAAAGGAGGGAAAGAAACGTAACACCTATCCAATGGCACAACTCTCTCGATTTGCATTAGTCAGCCATACAGTCATGGGGTCACCATCTAGACTGCGTCTGGGCTCAAGCTCATCCAGACTCACATTCCAGTCTCAGCCTAGGTGCAAGCTCATCTAGGCTCTTCCGGACCATTCGAGGCAGGTCACGTGCTGGGGTCACATGATGGCCGATATAGGAAACCTATTCCCAAGGCTCCTGGTAGCATTGTGGCGGATGAGGGTCACGTGAGCTCACCAACATCTGTAAAAGTGGGACCTGTCAAAAGCTGTCAAAAGCAGTCAGAGACCAGTCTCTGACCACTTTTGACAGCTTTTGACAGGTCCCACATTTACAGATGAATCGTGCCACGTTCATGTGATCTGCTGTGGGGCATTCCCCCGACTCTAGCAGGTGTTCAAGCACTGCTGTGGCTCCACGCACCTCATGTGCCCACTGTGCCTCGCCTTGCACGTCCCTCCAGTACTCCATCTGGTCGCGTCCCGGCTGCACCGTGACAACATGGGTCCTAGTGGTTCGGCACCGCTGTCCTTGCCGTCGGGTGGACAGGATGGACTTCGACCTGGACTAGACAATCACCTGGACCTATGGAAGGGTATTGGTCTCCCATGGACTCCCTTCACCTAACAAAGACAGCCAAGTGCCTGTATGCCACACATGTGCTAGGTAGCGAGAGCAATTGGGATATGTGGAGATCTGGGAGTATACTTGGGCATAAGTGATCTCTACACTTCCTGAAGAGGGGGTGAGGGATCTGTTTGTCACTTTCATCACCCTACTTGCCAGTTATACCTATATGATCACTAGTCTAAGTGAGTGGTAGATCCATGGGCGAAGGTGTTGGAACGTGATAAGTACGTAAGGGCTTATCTATAGCAGTTATGACATTACTGAAGTACGGTTACCTATTACGGTAGTTAGGATACATACTACGATGGGCGCAATACGCCCACTGAGTGAGAGAAGCCCTATGCCTATCTCAAAGTGGAAGTTTACATCAGGCATGTGTAAAAACGCGATATTGTGGACAGTGATACTCATCACTTTTACGCATTTGGACAGGGTAGGACCATAGAGCATAAATACCCTCCTATACATAGAGGGAGGCGAATATAGACACTATTCACTCTCATTCTCACTTGCGCATACACTCCACTCTACAGTCCCTCTCCTACTAAAAGGTGAGAACTCCATTCCTGTATGCTGCATGCTATGCTGCGCAACAGGTTATGGGCCCTGGTACAGGGTTTGCTGTTGCACTCTTTGACAGAGTTGCGCTGTCGTCACTGTCCACCACAATGACGCCTTTGAAAAGAGGCTCTTGTGCGGTTGTAGGACAACAGACTGACAGAGGCACTCTGGTTCATGCCAACCCAGTATTCGTACTCTTGGCCATCACCTAAACTTCCAGGAAGTTGTAATGCTATTATAACTAGTTGTAATCACTACAATGTGTTATAATATATATATACCAGCAACTTATGTGGCTCCTATGTTATAACAGCTACAATGTGCTGATAATAGGGTTACAAATAATATACAATCATGCTACAACAAGCCATAGGGTTTGTGGTGACTTAATTGTAATGCTGGTATTGTAGTAAAGTTGCAATCTGGTTACAATTGTGCCATGCTTGGGTTATGACAAGCTGCCATGGCTGTAGTAACTACTTTATACTGTGCTAATATTTGGGGTCATAAAAAAATACAATTTGATTTGTAGTACTTGTCAGATGACATAATTTCACCATTTATTTGCACCTTTAATTATTTGTTACCTATATTATCTATCTTATCTATTATTATTAATTATTATACATTATCTATACAATAATTTGGCATCGCTTTGTCACGGAGTTGTCGGGCTCCGAACCTTTTTTCCCACTCGCTTGCTTCATCAATTTCCACGTCGTAGGTTTTTTTTTACACCCACTTTGTGCTTTCATATTCCTTCTTTCGTTCCTTTTTTTTTGGGGAACGCAATGTCTCAGACAGAGCAACAGCGTGTGTTGGTGGGGATTAATTCAGCCACTTCGGAGTAGGCCTTTCAAGCGGTTCCCCAAATGATCACATGTCCTTGCATGACCGGGCTCTTGGCTACTCTGTGGTTTCACTGGCAGTGGGTTCTCACCGATGGCTTTCCCGTTCTATGTAGACTGGCTGTTATTTCCCATCATATGCATTTGGTGTTCTCACACACCATGCTCGCGCTGCTCGACTGACAACAGTGACTCATTGTCCAACGCGCCGTCCACTGTCACGTTGACGATATACTGTCTCCAACTCGGTCTTCAATCCCCCTGTGCGGTGCGACGGAACGCTACCTGTTTCTTCAGTCTGTTGAACATCTTCGATCACACGAACAAGGATGTGTGTTGTCACGTGCAATGCATTACTCCCGTCCCCCTGTTCCGGGCCCCTCTGGGTATGTATGCTTTCAGACCTCCTCTTCCGGTCTCTGCTACGTTCTCATGCCGTCTGCCAGGTCGATTGTACAACAAAGAATACGACGACGCAAGCGATGACGTGAAAGTTTGCAGAAGGTTCATCTTCCTTCCATTGTCTTTCGACTTCGTCTGATTGCGAAGAAGCTTGCACGTCGCGGTCCTCCCTTTCTTTTCCATTTTTTTTTGGCCAGACGTCGCTCTTATTGCCTGCTTTCTACTGGGTATCGAATCACGGGATGACGGTGGATGCAACGCGCGCTGCACAAGATGCTATGGACAGCGTACCTTATGATACTCGAGAACGACGGGCTGAATGAACGGCAGCTGCGCGAGTGCGCCCGGCTGGACGGCTGGCTGCGCGCGTTCTGGTTCGAGGAGGACGGTGCATCATGCGCACGTCTCGCGATTCACGACAACGCATGGCCGCCGAACAACGACTTCAGCGCAGTCACCATGTGGCTCTTCTGGTTCCTCCTGCGGCCGGGTGCGTCCCATCCCCCTCCCCTCCTTGATGCGCACAATTGACACTTTCTTTTTTTTCTCATCACCTGTCCAACTCTACCCCTCAACTCTTTCCGTCCACTCGGAACTCCTCGACATCCGTCCCCTGTTTATTTTATTCTTCATTGGGGCATTTGTTAACGGCGCATCTCTCTGCAACACTGAGTGACTACAGACGAAGCAGAATTGAGCAACGCGACTACCATATTGAAGTCGTTGGCCCTTGGTGCACATGAGGTGTGTCGTACTTACAAAGTCCATCTTTCGCTTATGATGTCTTCTCTCCCCCCTTTTCTCTTCCTTCTTCTCTTTTTCCACCACCACTTGGTGACACACTGTTTGCATTCGGCTACTCGCACCTGGGTCCGCCATGCACACTATACCAGGGTTCTGCCAGTGGGTCTCTTGATGCGTGTTGCTATGTGTGTGCTTATGTGCGTCTATCCATGTATGGCGAGAGACGGCGCCCTCTAGATTGCCAACAAACAAATGTTGCCGTCATCGACCCATATACCGCTAACGGCTTTTCCTCTTTCGTCTTTTGCCATATCATCGGGTCATCTTACCTTGCTCCCCGTTCTCCCTTGACCTGATTTCTATCTTTCCAAACATGTTGGCAATTACACTTCCATTTTCCCCCCCTCTACCCTGGACCGAACCTTTTCTCAAGCGATTTCTTTTACAGTGAGACTACTTTGCTTCAAAAGAAGCGGAGCTCATCTTTCGTGAACTGCATCACCAATTTAAACCAGGCCGCCATGTCACAACTCAACGCGTCTTCTCCGCGAGCTGATGAATGACCACCACATTCTGCATCGTTGCGGCCTTGAGTCTACACAAGCAGTTCAGCTTCCTGACCCCTTGAACAGTCCACAGTCATTACAACTCACGTTTTCCCCGATTCCATCTGACCACTCGACTGATCTCTACCATCCTCGCAGTTTACAACGTCACTGATCGCAAGCGCAAGTCATACGACGCACTGGCCTGGTGGTTGACCGGACGAAGCATGCACATCCCTGAGGCGACAGTGAAAATAAGGTAGACGCAGCCAAGGTGTGCTTCTGCTCACTGTCTTTTCCGTTGTATTTCGAGACTGTTCAATGCGACCCGGGGAGGGGGCATGGGCGACTGGTTTCGATGGCGGAGGGGGCTGCATTCGAGGGTGCGGTGGATCCCGCGAAACAGCAGCAGCAAGATGCACAGTGGAAGGGCCTCCGAAGTTCAATTAAATCTGTCTGAGGCCCACACACGACAACCGGAGGCAGGGCTCGAGGATTTGCTCTCCCCTGCTGCAGCTGCAGCTTACCTCACAGAGTCACGCTTAGCCCCGATGTCAGAGCTCACGCAAGAGCGAGAACATGCAAACGAGCTGGAGGACCGCATGAGAACGATGCAGCGCGGCTGAGGGAGCGCATTCGTATGCCAGAACCGTCTCTGCGTACTCTGTAATCCTACCTTTTCACATAAGTCTCACGTACTCACACGATGTTGCCGCACCCCCTAACCCACTCCAAACAACGTGCTCCCCTTGACTCGAACCATACAGCATGATCGCATGTCGCATCCGTAAACTTTCATGAATGACGGCCCCTTGGGGCCGTCGTGAATTGCTAGTACATTATAAACTGCCTTGCCTGGGATTTGAACCCATGACCACATCATGTGACTTGTTGACTTATTTTCCAGGATTGAACATCAACCACTACACCAATAAGTCTTGTATACTCTACCTACTATGTTTTATTTATATAGCAAGACAGAAATTCAATATGAAGGTGGCAGTGATATCACAATATGACAACAACCAGTCTTAGAGAACCACAACTATATTACAACAAAATCTTATTTTGAGTGGGTATTATAATCAGTATATAATCATGTCATAGTGATACTGAGTTGTCAGGAAAATTACAACAGTATTATAATTTGTATACAATCATGTCATAGTGATACTGAGTTTTCAAGAAAATTACAACAGTATTATAATTTGTATAAAGTGCTGCATTGTAGATACAAAGTGGTAAGGGAGATTATGACAATATCACAAAGATTGTAGCAGCCTTGGGATATTTGTAACATCTGTAAGCTATTATATCTAGTTATAACTTTCCAGAGGATTAGGTGATGTGAGGAGTACATAGACTTGGCCTATCGCCTAACTAAACAAGGCGCTACTACGGCTCTAATGAAAATTGGAGTGTTGAATAGCATAACCTTGGGGTGACATTGAGCAGGATAGTCCGACGTCAGGCATTAGTGATCCTAATGTCCAGATGGATGTTGTCCATTCAGTTGGAAACAGCCTAATACTGGCTGAAGTCACGTCGATGTATGGCAGTAATTGCTGTGCCGGTGTTGGCTTTCTTTTTGATTCACTCAGTATTGTTATTATCGTAATGCAATGCTGACGTTCTCAAAAGCCAACAGATCTACCATGTCCTCTCAACTCACTCAACTTGTCCCCATCTTTGACGGTTCTAACTGGCCCACTTGGTCTCAGCAGATGACCGCGTTTTTTATGTCCCAAGGGCTGTGGGGCTTTGTTGCTGGAACTATCGCCCAACCTGCTGCTGCAGACGTTGCTGATCGTGCAGCGTGGAACAAGAGCGATGAGATGGCCAGGGGTAATCTTACCCTTCACCTTTCCCCTTGTCATGACTGACCCCATTTTTACTTCAGAACTTACTTTATTCTGTCACTGTCGGGACTTGACCTACATCCACCTGGACTGCCTTACTTCACTCTACGTCATTCCAGTTTATTCCGTTTCATCCCCGTTCTAGTTCGTTCCACACCCTTCTACTCCACTCCATTACATTCCACGTCATTCTATATTGTTCCACATGGTTCTATCTCATTCCAGACCCTTCTATCTATATGCAGCATTGATGATTCACCTAGTACCAATGCCGCTTACCATAGACGACCTCAAAACCTATATAAACCCCTCAGCAGTAGCAGTAGTTCCTTAGACTTGTCTTCGTTTGTATCTGGCGAATAAACAGTCATCTCTGCTCAAACCTCCTGTGTGATCCCCTTGTCTCTATCATTCACACTGATTCCCCTTACGTTGGGTTATCACCTCGGAGCTTCTAGGTATTGAGCTATATCAGTACCTTGCACACCTCGCATCCCTTGCCCACCAAGTCACGGGACTCGGCAGCTTTGTACCTCACACTCAGTTTGCGTAAGTCGTGCATCACGCCCACGCCGGAGCGTAACACCCCTGCTGTTCAGCAGGCAGTCACCGGAGCGACTTCTGAGGTGCTCTGGGCTTCGGTGAAAGACCGGTATGGTGCAGTATCTATGCCCCGCATCTACAAAGATTTCAAGGAAGCCATCTCGGTTCGTTTTAATACGAACCAGCACCCTGCTCCCCAGTTCGAGAAGATGGCTGCTGCCTTCTCTCGTCTTGGAAACGTTACTATCGGCACTGGTGCTGCCACCACTACCCTTGCCATCAAGCCTCAGCTGCAGGCTCTTATTGCTATGTCCGCTCTGCCCCAGAAATGGGAACATCTCATTCCCATCATGTGCAACAATCTCCCTATCGCTGATCTCAAATTTGAAATGGTCTTGGCTTGTGTCGAAGGCCAATTTGAAACTGAGATCAATCATGGACAGCATAAGGCTGCTCACAACGTGCAGAAGCTCTCTGCCATTAAGCGGAAGTGTGTGGACCCTCACTTTTCCAAGCAAGGTTCACAGCAGCAGCAGCCTAGCGCTCCTGGCCCGTCCAACCAGCAGCAGCCTTTCAGGCAGCGCAGAGGACACGGATCTGGAAGAGGCAAAGGCAAAGGCAAAGGCAAAGGCAAGGCACCTGCACGTGCTCCTCAGCACTCTCACGTTGCTTCTGTCGCCGCACTAGCCCCACCTACTACCCACAAGGTGACTCATATTGGGTCATCTGGTGTCTCCACACGCACAGAAGTCAAGTCTTCCTCGCCTCAGAGGAGTCCCAGCTTCTTCCCCTCTGTCAATAAGGCAATGTTGCTTGCTGCATCAGTAAGAACGCAGGCAACTTCCAACTTTTTTGCTGGTGTGCCAGCAGAAAGCCAGTGCAAGTTGCACAAGTTGGCAAGTTGAATATAGCTGTTCCAAAATATTTTGATATCATTTTTATTATTAGAATAAATAATAGATAAAACTATTTGTAGTGTTAATTAGTGTTAATTACTACTGCAGTGTCATATTACGTCATATTATATTGTCATATCATATCATATATTAGTCATCTATCTTAGTCATATAATGGTTATTTGCAGCATAAAAATAATATTTTATTCAAAATCAAACAAATACATGGTACTAGTACTACAGTAGCGAGCCAAGGTGCCACAAGTGACAAGGTTGTGACATGAAGCCCGGACTTGCCATGTTGCGGTGCGGTGGTGTCGGGGCGGGTTCGTGCGCGGCGTTCCGGCGTGGCGGTGGAGTGGAGCGGGGGTGGTGAATGCGGGGCCAGGCCATGTTGCTGGCCACGGCAGTCGTGAGGCCTTGCCGTGTTGGGGTCGCGACGGGGCTTGTGGTGTTGCGCCGGGGCTTGTGGGTGTCGCGCCAGGGCTTGTGAGTGTTGCACTGGGGATTGTGAGTGTCACGCCGGGGTGGTCGTGGCGTGGCATAGTTGGCGTGGCATGGACTGGGGTGGCCATAGTGGGGCCTGGGTCATGACGAGGCATCTGCAGTGACGGGGTGACAGTGCGGCGTGGGGTGGCGATGAGCGAAAGAAGAAAAATAACAAAAACAAAAGGACTCACTCAAAGAGGTGCGTAGTCGTGTGAGTGGTGGGTCTTGCATGTCGTGACGTGGCTCAGGGGGCTTTCACGTGGCGAGGTACTGGTGGTGGAGGTCGTGGATGGGGGGAGACGGGGGCCACGAGCTGACGCATGGCGAAATGGCGAAGCAGGGGCGACGTGGTCTGTCACATCAATGAGAACGATAGGGAAAAAAGAAAGAAAAAAAAACTTATCATAGAGTAGAGCAGTAGGCTGAAGCCGAGCTCGTCGTTGTCTTGTGTGTCGCGACGGCATGGGGGGGGAATTTGGAGTTCGCGTGACAGGGTGGTAGTGGGGGAGAACTTGTGTGGGTCAAACAAAAGACGGCGGCGGGGTGACGTGGCTTGTGACAGTGAACAACGATGTAAAACATAAAAAAGAAGAAAAAAAGAACTTATCTAGGTAGAAACCCAGCTCGACGTTAGTCATGATCGTCGTGGTTGCAGTGGGAAAAGTAAGGGTTGGACTGTTCATCAGGATGGATGGAGCAGATTGGTGGAAGGGAGATGAACCGTGAACCAATTGCAAGCTTGAACGTTCGGCTTTCGGATAATGTCTGCATTTGATTTGGACTTTCGGTTGTTCCCGAAAAACGTGACTTTCTGCATCGCCAACTCCACCACACTACCAGTGCCAGTGTGACGCGACACGCATACAGTACGACGACATTTCTTGTAGTTGGTTCACGCAACTTCACGGTTCGTCTCCCTCCCTTCCACCAATCTGCATCCTGATGAACAGCCCAACCCTTACTTTTCCCACTGCAACCACGATGATCACGATTAACGTTGAGCTGGGTTTCTACCTAGATAAGTTCTTTTTTTCTTCTTTTTTATGTTTTACATTGTTGTTCACTGTCACAAGCCACGTCACCCCGCCGCCGTCTTTTGTTTGACCCACGCAAGTTCTCCCCCACTACCACCCTGTTGCGCGAACTCCAAATTCCCCCCCCATGCCGTCGCGACACGCAAGACAACGATGAGCTCGGCTTCGGCCTACTGCTCTACTCTATGATAAGTTTTTTTTTCTTTCTTTTTTTCCCTATCGTTCTCATCGATGTGACAGACCACATCGCCCCTGCTTCGCCATTTCGCCATGCATCAGCTCGTGGCCCCCGTCTCCCCCCATCCACGACCTCCACCACCAGTACCTCGCCGCGCAAAAGCCCCCTGAGCCACGTCATGACATGCAAGACCCACCACTCATACGACTACACACCTCTTTGAGTGAGTCTTTATTTTTGTTTTTGTTATTTTTCTTCTTTCGCTCATCGCCACCCCACGCCACACTGTCACCCCAACACTGCCACCCCAGCCCCCGACACCATTGCTACCTCACCGCGCACAAGCCCCGCCATGGCTGCGACCACCAACCTGTCACCGTGACACCCAACACGGCGCACGAGACCGCAACCGCCAACCCACCAGCACGATGCCACAACACGACTTGCAAGACCCCACAACCGCCAACCCACAGCCACGCACCCCGACCCAGCATGCAAAGCCACCAACCCCATCACCGTGACGCCACAACACGGCGCACAAGACTACAACCCGCCACCGCCATCCCACCGCCATGTAGCGGTGTGACTGCCGCGCTACGCCAAGTCAAGTGAACTGAAAAGGTGAACTGAACAGGTAAGCACACTCAACTCGGCGCGGAGACAAGTCACGTGCCAACGCACAGTCACTGCAGAGAGTCTAGACGCTTGGAGTCTTTATACAAGAACTCAAGTCTAAGGTGATCACGCAGTGGTACGTCTGAGTGGAGAACCAAGAGGACAAGTTAGATTGGAGAGAAGTAAGAGGATACAGTGGAATGCGTACCTGAGTGGAGAACCAAGAGGACAAGTTGGTTCCACTCAGGACGCTACAGGGAAGCTTATATACACTACTGCAGCTGAGTCTAAACTGAGCTCGAACACTATTACTAAGTGTACAGTAAGGTCCTATGACTCAGGAGCTGACGCGTCGTGTCTATTAATAGCGTTATCTATGGTGCTGACGTGGCACTCTGTCATAACGCTTACGAGCAGCTCCACTTGCTGAGTAAAACCTAATACAGTGAGTAAGCGTAAACTACTAAGCACGTCTAGATCTTTCTAGTTCCTTCTATCCTTATCATCCAATTGTATGAGTCCGTACTAATGAGGGATACTAATCCCACGATCACGTGCACATGGTGGCAAACACATGTGACTAACGAATGTCTCTGTACTTCGGCCCTTCATATTCTCACCGTATAAATCCGTAAAAATACAGAAAAATAGGGAAAATAATACGCGTCCATGACACGCCACACACCCCAACACGGCATCCAACACTGCAACTGCCAACCCACCGCCATGACGCGGCAACACGATGCAACGCAGCATGCAAGGCTACAACCCGCCACCGCAAACCCACCGCCACACACCCTGATACGGCGCCCAACACCACAACCGCCAACCCACTGCCACAGCGCCGCAGACGATGCTCAAGACTCCGCGACCGCCAACCCACTACGCCGCCACGGCTCATACCCACACCACGCCGCGACGACACGGCTGCACCTTACAGTAGTACTATCATGTATTTATTTATTGTGAATAATATATTATTTTTATGTGGTAGATTTGGTGTGATTGTGACCAGGTGTGACTTGACTATTATATGACTAATAGATGTATGATATAATATATGATATGACAAATATTTAACTTATGTAATACTTGGACTTGTCTGACTTTCTTGACTTTCTGAACTTGTCCTGCTTGCTAGTCATCACTGTGTAAGAAACTTTTTGAAGGATTAGACATGGCTTGTGCAACTGCCAAATTGCTAACTTTATGGGTTGTACCAGGTGGCACCACCAGGCGCCAGGTGGTACAACCCCCGTCAAGCAACCCATACAAATACTGATGCTGAGTGGCTGGATGTACCAGCTACAGTCCAGACCACAAAGACGCTTGAGCAGCGCTTTGCTGATATTGATGAGGTCATGCATCTGTGCATTAATCGGTTCATGGACAAGGAGTATGACTCTGATGTCGACATCGACATGTCACAGCAGCCTTCGGGCAGCACACAGTCAATCATGAACATAGAAGGATTAGATGACACGGAGATATTCAGTGAGTGCTCTAATGCACTCCAGCTTGATCTGTCGGATCTGACAATAAGCGATGGGGTCTCTATTTTGGAATCTGAATCGGATTCTGATAAAGAAAATTGTGCCCCCATGCCCTCTTATGTCAATCCTGCTTCAATTGTTGAAGCAACAGTCAGGTGGGCTACTACCGGCGTAAGCCGTTTTGGTCGATCGCGCTCTAACGAGCAAATCTATCGTATCTGGTGCAGAAACCAACAGTGGCTGGCAGACCACAACTTGCTGACACATCCGGACTTCGGCACCCTGGTTTCACCAGGAGCTTCTCATGCGAGGATGCCGGAGTCTTATCTAACCGGACCAGATGATGTTTCCCTTGATTGGGGAACTAACGATGAAGAGTACGCTTTCTCTTCACTTTGTGCAATACATGCTGATAATGTTACAGCATTAGCCCTGCCCCCAAGAAGTCTCGGGGATGGCAGTTGTAATAGTAACGGACAGGAATCGCATGTAGTAGTACAGAAGTCGCCTGATATGTATAATATTAGCAGTGCTCTCCTTGATTCTCTTCAGTGTGAGCATGATGAGTACTTCAGTCAATGTGCAGAGTGCTTAAAGCGCACTAAAAATATGTGGCTCCTTGATTCAGGAGCATCAGCACATTTCACTAATAATCTTAGTGACTTCATCAAGTACCAGCCAATGGCTAAGTCTGACAGAATTCCTGTAAAGACTGCTGCCCACATGTTATATGTTGAAGGAACTGGAACAGTCTTGCTAGAACACTATGTCGCAGACAAACTCGTAATTACTCAGGTAAATCCGGTTCTACAGTGGCGTTCAAAAGTATTGCACAGTCATGTGACTACTTTTGTATCGCTTCGCACTTCTCGGATATTAACATACTGAAGTAATAAATGCCTGTACATTGTGCCCTTGGATGTAAAGGACCCTAAACCAATGACCAATAGCCAGAAAACGTGCATCTAAAACAGCCAAAGTCAGATTGCCGGAAAGGTTGTGTGCAGTACTTTTGAACATGAGGCTCATCAAACGTTTTGCAGAATCTGGTGATCCCTATTTTTGGAAACACAAGCCTGGTCGTCCCCGCAAGCTCCAGGAGCGTGATGCTCGCCATGGTGCCATTTTACTTGCCCGCACTGAGGCTGCCAACGTTGCCGAACTCACCAAAATGGCCTTCCCTCATGTCTCTCGCCCTACAGTTTCCAGGGCACTACACCAGTACGGACTCATCTCACGTGTTCGTAGGTCCAAACCCTGGATTTCCCCAGCCAATGTGGCCAAGCGCAAGGCATGGGCAGCTGCGCACGCTGACTGGACTGTTGAGGACTGGAAACAGGTCATTTTTTCAGACGAGTCCAAGTTCATGCTATTCAAGTCAGATGGCCATCAATATTGCTGGATGAAGCCTGGACAAGCACTAGATCCTCGTTTCACGAAGAAAACGATCAAGCACGGAGGCGGAAATGTGATGGTGTGGGGCTGCATCACCAGGGAAGGGATGGGTCGGCTTCATCGCATCGAGGGGATCATGAATGGTCCCGGGTATGTTGATATCCTCCAACAAAGTCTTCTGGGCACTCTCAAGGACCAAAAACTGAAGAAAACAGGCAAGGACAAGGTCATCTTCCAGCAAGACAACGATCCCAAACACACATCGCACGTTGCAAGGGACTGGTTCCAAAATAGGAAGGTCACTGTTCTCCCTTGGCCGCCTTCCTCTCCGGACATGAACATCATCGAGCATGTCTGGGATCAATTGGACCACCTTATTCGTGCTCAGAACCCTCTTCCCCGCAACAGGAATGAGATGTGGGAGGCTCTTCAGGAGGAGTGGAGCAACTTTCCAAAGGAGGCCCTTGACAAGCTGTATGAAAGTATGCCCCGCCATATTGCCGCTCTGAAGGAGGCTCGAGGTCACCATACCAAGTACTGATGGCCAGTAAGTGTCCTTTTCTTTTGTTCTTTGGTGGTGCTCATGTTTTTCCGAAGTAGGAGCCACGTTCAAAAGAACTGCACACACAATTTTCCGTAGAATACTTCCCAGCTATCATACACTCATTTTTTAGTCTCAAAACACTCATTTCCATACACTATAGTCAATTAGCTACCAATTGGACCTAATACATGCAGCGTTTACTGAGTTTTCGAAAAATGGGGGGACATGAGATTTGTTTGCACGTGTT